>LR990292.1:17966832-19362676 GCA_905147355.2 Apotomis turbidana | reverse complement strand
TCTCCGCCGCTGAACTGTCATCCTTCACTGCTGGCTTCTGCTTCTTGAATGTTACGTTAGCCCGTTTCCACGAACATCATCTCGTGGCGGACCCGAACCTTGCTAGCATGACGTCTGTCCCGACCCCGATAACCAGGCCTGGCGAGGCCACGAGAACGGCCTCGTCCTCTTGGTAAATTGCTTTCGTCGCAGTCTTAACTGTCGCTGGAGTCTTCATCTGCCGAAGATCGGGTTTGATTTATAAAAGCGTGTACGCCCTCCTCAATGAAATCTGAATTTCGAGCTGAATTTGGATATGCCAGGAGACACATTTTATACTCTTTTCGAATGGCAATGAGATAAGCAGAAATATGCTGCCGTGATTCGAGAGGCATGTTGCACAAACGCATTGCGCCATATTGATTTCACTTTTGCGTCATCTTTTACAAACTGACTTTCTTTTTACATGCCTGTACGGGCTTTATATTATTTAAAAGTCAAGGTTGTACTCCACTCCAGACCACCCGCACTGACTACTACTAGTAGTTCTAACACCTGTGTCTACAGTATTCCTCCCTCCGTTTTATTTGAAATCTTTTGATAATTACATTATTGGTACGTTAGGTAATTAGAAACACTGTACTGAACATTAGTTAGGTACTGAAACACTTGGTAATGTAAACACTAGGCATAACACTATGTTGTCGACGGCACTTGCTGCGTCATTGTCACCAATTGATTTTGCATCCAGGTTCTGGCTGGCATTCGCAGCGATGCCACAGAAAACATAGCAGTATTACACCAAACAAAACGGTTAATATTAATACTGTGAGTACTAGACTAATAGTACCGAGCCTATCGTGAAACTTGTTACTGTTTGCGTTTGAGTAACCTTGCTGCTACTTTTGTCTCCTTCTTTACTTTGACCGCAACCCATGGCTGTAAATACAAAGTAAATGTAAACGTTTACGTTTGAAATACACTAGCAGAGATGTCGCTCCAACTAAGAGTATAATGTGAAATACAATGTGTAGATCATCCTTTTATCTCATTTAAATGGTGATAAATGTCTAATCTGCTGATATTATAACTTAGTATGCAAACCAAAAAAGGAAAAGATGTAGGATGTGGGGTCTATGGACAGAGACCAAAGCTCAATGCAAGCGTCAGCATGGGCACAGAGGCCTCAATCTTCCAAGCGGAGATCTTTGCCATAAACAAATGCGCAGAGATAAACCTTGACAAGAACATAAGACACTGCCACATTTACATCAACTCGGACAGCCAAGCTGCCCTGTTGGCACTGGAATCACTAGACGTTAAATCTAAACTAGTCCAACTATGCAAAAACAATTTAAATGCCCTAGGCGAAACCAACAAAGTCACTCTTAGATCGGTACCAGGTCACTCTGATATTGACGGAAATGAACGAGCAGACAAACTCGCGAGAGATGGTGCGGACAAGCCCCTTGTCGGCCCAGAACCGTTCTGTGGAATCACAAAACGCCAGGCTTATTCTCTGCTCAACGATTTACACAAATCTAAGGCGATCGAGATGTGGGTGGCTGTGAAAGGACAAAATCACTCGAAAACCCTTATAAAAGGCTTTGTTCAAAAGTTATCTAAAGAGTTACTACAGCTCAAAAGGTCAAAAGTCTGTGCGGTGACTAGAACTCTGACCGGTCACTGCAAGCTGAAAAAACACCTGTCCCTAATGGGTATGGAACAGGACACAACGTGCAGGTTCTGCCAACAGTCAGAGGAGACAGCTTTGCATATCCTCTGCTCCTGTGGACCACTTATGCACAAAAGAAGTATCCACTTAGGGCAACACTTTGTGCCCCCAGAGGAGATACAACAACTCACGGCCCAAAGAATCTGGGAATTCCTGGACTCAACGGGCCTCAGCAGTGAGCTTTAAGACAGGGCTGCCACAATAGATCAATTCTAGTCGATGCGGCACACAAAAGGCCCAAGCGAAATAATAATAAATGCAAAACTTTCTGGCCTTTTAACAATACGTCCACAGCGCGTTATTTTCGCAGGTATAGAGCTGAATTTTTACATACATTTGCACTAAAACGAGGAGTCTTTATTCTTGGTGGCGAGGTCGCGGGGTAGTTAAGTAATAATGGGATTTATAGTTATATGTTTATTGCGGCGTTGTAGTCGTAGTATACGTACGGTGTATGGCGTCCGCGTCGTCGTTTCTGTTATAGTCGTCGTTTTTCTTCTAATAACAATTTTTAGGAGAAACTACCAGTGGCTTAAGTTGGTGTTCTCGCCCAACATAGGCATGACAACGCCGCCGCGGCCGGTGTTCTTGCTTCTCGTTCCGTGGATCGCAACCGAATAACTTTTGCATTTACAGTCGATTTTCGTACATGTCTCACTACACGCTCTGCTACCTTGTTCAAAAGAGGTTTGTGACAGTCCTCGTGTACACCTTCCTCACTAATTCAACTACTTGAAATACAGTCACCACGCGGCCTGGATGTTTTTTTTTGCCATGTATCAATTTCCTTGCCATAATACGTTTGGAATGGACTCATAAACGATACATATAAGTACTCGAGTTGTCTGATGCCACTGTATATGCCATACGATTTAATAAATAAATAAACGATACATCCAAAGGTTGCATTCGGTGAGACGAAAGGTGGGAGGCATATCAGAATTACACTAATCCTGACATTTGTCTATAACATCAATACTTCGCGTATGGGTGAAGTGGCCATCTAATCTAATATCAATATGTCTGGACTCTCTTTAGATGGATGGATAGTGTTGATGAAATGAACAATCCATTGAGTAAATACGTGGGTTTGTATTCAGCCCTATTTGTGACATGTAAACTGAGATCCAGGTGGAGCACCATTTTTTAAGCTCATGTTTCATGTTGATTGACTCTGGGAAATATACAATATAGCATATACATTTAACAAAATATAGGTACTTATAGGTTATTGTTTTAAATTTTTTCTGGCCCCGTTTGTATAATATCCTTTCTTTTATACTGGGTACCAGTTCCTTCAGCTCAAACTCTTGAATATCCTTCACCGTAATCTCGTTATCTAAAACAATTAGGTACATATAGGTAAATCGTAACAAATGGCTACATTTTCTATGAAAAAATTACAAAATGGCGCAGGTTTGCGTAAGTACCTCAGCCGTAGTAAGTCCACAGATTTTAGGATCCCATCGGTAATTTCGATGTCTTTCTCGTCCTGCTACTACGCGTCATTGTCCGCTCTCTTAACACACAGGACTTCTCTCCGCTCACGCTGAGCTAATCGAGCAGCACTGCGGCGTGATGGACAGGCAAGAGCATTTACAAACCTTGTATCCCTCTTTTCCGTTGTCTTCTGATGCATTTGACGGTGATATTACATTTTTTTTGGAGCAGAAGTAAAGACTACATTCTTTACACGTTCACTCTGTAATTTGCTGCCGGTCAAAGGATGGGGCAATAAACATCATAGGTATGTCAAAAATTACCCGTAAGATTTCCCGTCGTGGTATTTGGGTGCTGATAATATGAAAGGTGCATTTGGGGACTGTATGACCCGCTCATGGCGGCGGCGATAAGCAACATGCCTTGTCCGCTCAAATGAACGCAGGACTACCAACTGCAAAGCAAATTTCCGCGCGCGAATTATAAAAACTCTGGTTTTGACAGTTTGTTTAATGTAAGGCTTGATGATTTAAAAAATAATGTACACAATACACAATAATTATTGTCACGTGAGATAACTATTAACTGTCCACACACACATACACCTTCCTCGCTATTCTTAACTGCAAAGAACTAACTCAGGCGCGTTGGGCGCCACTGTAACGTCTCCCCCGGCATGGAATGAGACAATTTAGGTTTTCAGGGTTATCTGCGGGTTGAATTTGTTGGGGGTGGAATCGTCATTACCGATTAGGTGCAACTCATACACAACTTTGTCTGGAAATTTGCGCAAAATCATAGCTCGGAGATGGTTCCCTTTACTCGATTCCCCTAATTTTTCATGAACCCGAAGATGCTTCTCTACTTTATTTAGAGTTGTTCGGCAACTCTTGCTGTCATCACCTGCCTTCTTCAAATTGCACAACTTCGTATAATAGGCATCTATTACTGTATCATTGGATCCAAATCGTTCCCGTAGTGTTTCCACAGCAATCGCATAATTCTCGTTGGTAGTCAGAAATCCCGAGACAGCATCGAATGCTTCTCCTGTCTCCTCTCAAACACCCTAGCAGGTACGATAGCTTATCTGCTTCTGCCATGCTTCAATCGTGGATATCAGCTTTAAAGCGGTCCCAGAACTCAGTCCATCTCAAACGGTCTCTAGAGAACGAAGGCAACTGAAGCTTAGGTTCCTTAAACTGATTTTTTATTAATTTCTATTCAACCGAGATTTGTATTTAATATAAACAATTGTCTATTTTTTATTAATTTGACGTTTCAGAAGTAAGTTTTTTTTTATACAATAAGCTGTATTATGGATGGAATCGAAATTCGTATCAGGGAATTAAATATTCTACGATAGGTATCTAAAGCTACAAAATATGTAATAAGTAAAACTTTTCGTTGAGTGATGTATGTAAGTAAATCAACAAACTATTGAGATCGTTTATAACGAAATAATAAGTAGGAGGGCTATCATTTTCTTATGAAATAAAAATCCGAAAGGTGAATTTGTTAACGTACACTAAATAGTAAATCTATTTTTCAATCAGTTTGGAAAAACAGTAAGTAGATTGGAGTAGATTTCTCCTATGGGAAATAAGTAAAACAAGACTTATAAAAATACTTTATTCGTTATCAGAATCTGTGTCACTATCAGAGCTACTGTTGTCGCTCACTCTAACATTTAATGTGATGCTTCCTGCCCACGCCACAGACGCAATTTGAATCCTGATTATTGTAAACAAATGTTCAAGATATGTACATAATTTGTACGTCTTTTTAAAAAAAAGTACGATAAAGGTTTTGGAGATTTTGAACAAAATTAGTGGCGTGGGCAGAAAGTATGGTTCCTAGCCACGCCACCTAAAATAGCGCAGTAGGACTGTTGATTGTTATTTTTATAGTGTTAAATAATTGTACGAAAATTGTTCGTCCTGAATATAAACAACCCGCCGTCCAACCGTCCGTCCGTCCGTCACCAGACTGTATCTCATGAACAACATGTATCAAGTCATAGCTAGAGAGTTGAAATTTTCACAGGGGGTGTATTTCTGTTGCCGCTATACGACAAACACTAAAACATAATAAAAGTAATATTTAAGGGGGGCTCCCATACAACAAACATGACTTTTGGCCGTTTTTGGTACGGAACCCTTCGTGCACGAGTCCGGCTCGCACTCGGACGGTCCCCAAGTAGCACAACAGGGTCTAAATAGCTCGTATATCATATCTAATTAGATGCTTAAGTGAAATTTACCACCATGACTAAGTGCTATATAGGTGGCAAGAACCCTTATGCCACCAGTATAGAACCAAAAGGAGAAAAATTGCAGCCTATTTTTGGTGCTAAATAGAATCCATAAGAGATCTCACAATTACCTTAAGTGGTAATTAGAACTATGGGTGAAAGTTATGCGCAGTGAACGAATGAA
Source organism: Apotomis turbidana (assembly GCA_905147355.2). Classification (NCBI taxonomy): domain Eukaryota; kingdom Metazoa; phylum Arthropoda; class Insecta; order Lepidoptera; family Tortricidae; genus Apotomis; species Apotomis turbidana. The sequence goes on along the minus strand of LR990292.1, from coordinate 19,357,087 downwards.
AACATTTCAGTTCGGTCAATGAGTGATAAATGAGTCGCCAAAATTATCTTTGAGTGGCAAGGCAACTGTCAAATTGTGTTTTATTAAAAGTAATACGTGATCTGCCATATTCATTTTGGATTTATATGACTGTTTGATTGTGATTAAAACTTTACGTTATACAAGCATTGAAATAAGCACGAAATTCTTGCGATTTTTTTTTTACTGTGAAACTATAGTATGTTTTCTTTGTAAATTTCGACGCGCCCTTCATTTGATCAGGAATATTAAAAAAGAGAGTGCTAAATTAAATAAGGAATACCTAGATACTGATAAGAAATAAAACTGTTAAAAACCTGACCTAATGATTGTAGGTTACGTACAATGTTAAAGTAACATCGTCACAACTATCAAAAGTCTGTGATTATGCGTGAGTGTGATAAAATTCTGGTTAAAATAATCAATTTTCATAGGCTTCCATTTGTAAACATGGCGAAACAAAAAAGATCCTACAGTGTTTATTTTCACTTATTTGTTCCTTATTTGGAACTATCAAGTCTAATAATCACTTATTTGTATCTTGCGAGTGGCAAAGCAGTGAATGATATTACCAATAGTAATTATTTGCTCTTTTGTAGACTATTAAACAAGCAAGACTATTAAATATATTTTGACAAGGCGCAAATAGGAACTATAATAGAACTTTTAGTTCGTTAGTGGTTTGAAATAAGTGAAAATAACTGCTTTTGGTTCCAAGAACCTCCTACTGAGACCTATTTATGCGTTGGAGTGGCAATAAGGTACTTCTTAGGCCTTAAAGTTGCAATATTTTTTGGTTCCAAAAGAGCCGTAAAATTATCCCTTTAGCCACTATTGGTGATATAATTCGCTATTGTACTAGTCATTTGGAACTTTTAGTTCCAAATAAGGGTATGTTCCCACTTATATGTAAAAGTTGCTTATAAGTGATTTTAAGGCCTTATAGCACTATTGCTTCTTATTGAGTGACAATTTGAACCTGCATGCAACTTTAAGTAGCAAAATCGACTTTATCCCACCATAAGTAATAAAGTAGAAACAAAAAACGCTCCTATGCAACTACAAGTGATAGGATGAACTCATATACAGTTTTGAGTTGTGTTTAAAGCTATAAGTTGTATCAAACACTGTTAAACCACTCATTTAGAACTTAAAGCTATAAGATAAGCTGCAAAATTCACTAATGTGCTGCTTGGGTCGGTATTGGTTTAATAATGTTTCGCCGAAAATTATTTAGCAAATTCTTAACTCGCCGAACTACGTATCCCATATTTTTATTTGGTCAAATTTTCATTTCCCAACTCAACGTTTCGCACTGATATCTTTTCCCAAAATTCTTAACTCGCCGAACTACGTATCCCATATTTTTATTTGGTCAAATTTTCATCTCCCAACTAAACGTTTCGCACTGCACTGATATCTTTTCCCAATCACAAGTACAACAAAAGGAACGTTTTTTAGGGATATAAAAAAAAACTAACCTAACCTAACCCGGCCGAGTCGGATCTGCTCACTTGCCCAAATGGCTTTTGATGAATCGTTATTTGACTAAGCAAATCATTTGCTACACAATTATTTACCACATAAAATTTGACATAATAAAATTTTGGAATATAAGAATGTAGCGAAATAAAAAAATTACGAAGTAAAATAATGCCAAGGATTGGTTTGCGTAATAAAACTTCGGCGAAACGTTGGTTGCCAAATGAAATTTGACGAAACGTAATTCGGCCAAAAGGCAGTACACCGTTTTTTTTATATACATCAAATCTTTTTTTGTGCGACAAAGCAAGGTCGATTTAAGATTTTATAGAATAATTTTACGAATATTGTTCGCCTTGAAAACAAACAAAATAATACGTAAAAAGGTGTACCTACGAAATAAAATATAAATATTTGATTTTAATTAATTTAATTAACAAAATAAATTCGGATCCTCTCCGTTAGCCCGAAAAACTTTCTTCCTAATTATTCATTAGCCGTAATTTTACAATTCCGGATTTTCATAATCCTTTATATCATAAAACCGAATTCACAGTAGCCCTAATATAACATGAAATTTAGTATCAGTAATGATTAGGTTTAATTATAATTAGGAATAATAATCATTTGTTTATTTCATATTATTGTACTTGATATTTAGTTCATGTAAATATTAGAGCATTTGACATTTAGGTGTAACAATATTACATCTAATGAAAATTATACCTAACGTTGTTAGTTGTAGTAAAGTTAGCACTAACGTTATCAGGGCAAATCAAAAATTTATTTCTATGCCTCAAGAGCACTTTCACATGTCTTTTGCATATACGGAATTTCGGAGTCCGCTATTAAGAGGAAAGCCGAAAGAAACTCAACAGTAAGCATTTTTTTCTTAAATAAACTTAAAACATTTTCTATAAGCAAATTACAGTATTACAAAATTTTAAGTATAATTTTTCTTAGAGATTATTAAAGATTTCTGAAATGGCAAGTGGGGAATACCCATAAATTCACATGTGAATTCGTGACGCCATAAATAAACGTCATGAGTAGTAAGACTGGTGTCGTCACACATGATGATTAACGTAGGTACATTAATAAGTGAGCGCGTATAACCACATCAGTCTTACTATTTATGACGTTTGTTGCCAAATCATCAAAGCATTTCCAGGTTTCCTTTATACGCCGGCAATGTGCTTTATAATGACCCACACCAGTACATGACAAGGGAGGAATGAATTCAATCACTGCACTCAATGAAAACACTTTGTCACATAATAATATTTCGGTTGGGATGTCATTCAACGTAAGATCAATATCCAATTCAAAAAAAATTAAATGATCAGACAGCTGATAATTAATGATCAGTTTTCCCTGGCATGTATCATTTTGACAATCACTTTGACTTGTTTCAATCATAGATGAAGCTGCATCAGCTAAAGCGGATAAGCCACGCTCAGACAAGATCAGCAAATTTAAAGGAATTATGGAAATTATTCTTGTTATCACTCGATCACATTTTGAACATAATTTTGTATATTTACCACTAAATATATCATTATACAATATTTTCTCCAATATATAAGTAACATTACAGCTGCAGTCTATCGATTCAACGGTGCCATGAAATGTAGAGGCGAAAAATGATTTCAGTAGGCTCTGTCCTTTTTTTATATACATCAATAACGTAATCTTTGTGCTTCAAAGCAAGGACGATTTGAGAAAATGTATTTTCCAGGGAATTGACAAATAAGCTGATTTCTGAATGTTCAACGCAAGCAACTACAATTGCTTGAATCAAAGCATCAAATGCACATGTATTTGAAACTATAACATGTTTGATTCCAGAGTTTTACATATTACCATTGGTAAGAAAATCAATTTGATCCCGACATTTTTTTGGTTTTATAACATCTCTCTATGGCACTGACTTCTGTGTTTCCCCTTTGTTACGCCAATTTTCTATCAGTGTTGGTTCCTTTCTAAATACAGATTCCTTATAAAAGCTTTCTTCGGCCTTTTCAATTTTACTAATAGTTTTTTTAACTTTTGTGACTTTTTTGTTGTCTTCGTCATTTTTAAATACATCCGGGTAAAGACACCGTGCCGATTTAATTTCCCCAGTTAAGAACTCTTAGCTGGGTTGATAATGCACGCTGTTGTATGGGAACCTTGCACTTTGTGACTATGCGCTGAAACTTGGCACAGTTGATCCTTAGGTGGCCTTGAGTGATTTCAGACCGGTAGACGTCGAGAACCACCGCGCGTTTAGTGGGGGGGAGGGGGGGAAGTTCGACGCTGCCGCGCTTTAATTAATGCAACATTTCTCTAAAACTATACATAATATGGCATGTGATATATCATTTTCGGATAAATTAAGGATGAGCAATCTAATTTTTTGACAAAAGTAATGCACTTTCTAACAAAAAACATTGAAAAAGTAGAAAAAACTGAAAAACGTAATTTGTGTTTTTTTATATATTTGCCAATTATTTTAAAAATATAACAGTAATCTCAAAACAAAAAATATAATCGTAAAGCTAGACTTATGCAATTTTTAAAAATATATAGTTTATTATATATATCTGTTGATCCATGGGAGATAATAAATAATATCAAGCGTAAGTCAGGGCGATCTCAATGCATGATCGTCCGTGAAGTAGGGTTTAGGTACTGTGTTAAGCAACATTTCTCTAAAACTATACATAATAGGGCGTGTGATTTATAATTTTCGGTTAAATTAAGGATGAGGAATCTATTTTTTTAATAAAAATAATGCACTTTTTAACAAAACATTTATTAAAAAGTGGACTAAACTGAAAAATTATATTTGTGTTTTTTACATACTTTCCAATCATTTTAAAAGTATAACAGAAATCTCAAAACAAATAATATAAACATAAAGTTAAACTTATTTAGTTTCTAAAAATATATAGTTTATTATATACATCTTTTCATACATGGGAGATAATAAATGATATTGAGCGTAGGTCAGGGTGATCTCAATGTATGATCGTCCGTGACGTAGGGTTTAGTTAATGTTTTAGACACACAAAAAGTGCATATATTGTATTGTTTATGTCTCTAAGTATTTTAAATGAAACTACGCAATTGAAATTAATTTACTGCAAGTCTGTCCATGTAGGCTCCCAGTTGTTGTTGACCTTCGTCCAACCCCAAGTAGTTACCCCAAGTGCGTGATAACTGACACCCAAATGCCCACCTCTTGATAAATGCTGATACAAAGTGGCTTTGGTCGGTGGGAGGTGTTCTATCTGCTGGTCTATCTTGGTAAAAATATATATATGGGGCTCATTCACTGAAGTACATGAAGCTGATCTGAAATAATTAGTATGATATACAATATTCTTTTTTAAGTTTTGAGATCCTATTATTGTATTATATCAGTTTCAAAAGCAGAAAAACTGACCTATCATATGATGTTAAGACCTATTTTTCGATGGAACCCATTACCTCCTTAATGCATCGGCTTGATCAATAACTCGAAACCTACAGTAGGTCAGGAAAGGCTTCCATGCTTGAAAAGCACTTCTCTTTCCTTTACCATTGAACCAAGATACTGTATCACATCCTGTGAATGCGTGAAAGAGGGTATCTTAATACTCTTGCTCTCTGTGGCCCTGTAAATAAACATGTATATAACATCCGTATTTTCTTAATTTACTATGATCGAGGCCTCACGACTCATTATACTGTGGATACTGATGTGTTGGTACTGACAGTTACAAGCAATGCAAGCTTTACCTCAGCTTGAGGAACTTTGGGTGCATATAGGAACAAGATAACATCACCTATATCTGTGCTATCATGATATCGCCACCACGATAGGTAAAAATGGTATATCTGGTCATAGTAAATTAAGAAAATACAGGTTTATTTACAGGGCCACAGAGAGCAAGAGTATTAAGATACCCTCTTTCACGCATTCACAGGATGCGATACGGTATCTTGGTTCAATGGTAAAGGAAAGAGAAGTGCTTTTGAAGCTTGGGAAACCTTTCCTCCATGACCTCTTTCTTCTTCGTTGGTTTCACTCTCGGCAGAGTGGTCGTGGTCATCATTTCAGATATTGGTGATAGGCTTCACAACACGCCGCCATTCTTACCGGATAGACGCCTTCTTCGTGCATTCGTGTAGTAACGATGATGCATTTATTGCAGCTTTTATTTAGTTTGTCCATAACATAGGTGATTTTCTTCGTCGCCTGGTACCCTCAACCTTTCCGTGGACCAGAAGCGCTCAATAGCCTCCGCCCCCGGCGGCATACGTGGCCAAAGAAGGTGGTACGATACTGTACTAAAGACGATAAACGCTGCTTGATGCCAAGTTTTCGAAGTATAGAATCGTTGGTACGAAATTCAGTCCATAATACTCCAAGCATTCTCGTCCAACACCACATCTCTTGGGAGTCTACCTTCTTCTCCTCAACTTCCTGCAGGGTCGAAGTTTCTGCGGCGTACAGGAATATGGGGAATACAAGTGCCCGAACGAGCTGGTTTTTTGTGTCTTCGTGTTGGTTGCGATTCCTTCATATAGTATAAATATGTAATTTGTTTATTGTTAATAGTGCAATAAAAAAAATCTTATCTATCTTATACATTTATTCCAGACCTAACTGTAGGTTTCGAGTCAGCAATCGAGGGCCGTATTGCGGAGGTAATAGCTGTTATCACAAAATATGTCGTAACATTATATGATAGGTCAGTTTTTCTGCTTTTGAAAATAATAAATATAATAGGATCTCAAAACTTAAACCAGAATATTGTATATCATAATTATTATTTCAGATCAGCTTCGCGTACGTCAGTGAATGAGTGCCGTATAGCCCACTTTTAATATATTTTTTGTTAAAAAAATGCATTATTTTTGTAAAAAAAATAGATTCATCATCCTTCATTTAACCGAATATTATAAATCACATCCCTATTATGTACAGTTTTAGAGAAATGTTGCTTAACACAGTACCTAAACCCTACTTCACGGACGATCATGCATTGAGATCGCTCTGACTTACGCTTGATATTATTTATTATCTCCCATGTATCAACAGATATATATAGTAAACTATATATTTTTAGAAACAACATAAGTTTAGCTTTATGTTTACATTTTTTATTTTGAGATTTCTGTTACACTTTTAAAATGATTGGAAATTATGTAAAAAACACAAATGGTATTTTTCAGTTTAGCCCACCTTTTAGTACCTTTTTTGTTAAAAAAGTGCATTATTTTTGTTAAAAAAATAGATTTGTCATCCTTCATTTAACCGAAAATTATAAATCACATGCCATATTATGTATAGTTTTAGAGAAATGTTGCTTAACACAGTACCTAAACCCTACTTCACGGACGATCATGCATTGAGATCGCCCTGACTTACGCTTGATAATATTTATTATCTCCCTTGTATGAACAGATATATATAATAATATATATATTTTTAGTAACTACATAAGTTTACCTTTATGACTATATTTTTTGTTTTGAGATTACTGTTATACTTTTAAAATAATTGGCAATTATATAAAAAAACACATATAACGTTTTTCAGTTTTTTCTACTTTTTAAAATTTTTTTAGTTAGAAAGTGCATTATTTTTGTCCAAAAAATAGATTCCTCATCCTTAATTTATCCGAAAATGATATATCACATGCCATATTACGTATAGTTTTAGAGAAATGTTGCATTAATTAAAGCGCGGCAGCGTCGAACTTCCCCCCCTCCCCCCCACTAAACGCGCGGTGTCTATCGACGTCTACCGGTCTGAATTCACTAAAGACCACCTAAGGATCATCTGTGCCAAGTTTCAGCGCATAGTCACAAAGTGCAAGGTGTCGTGCACTAACACCCCAGCTATCTGTATGCTGTGTTATAAAATCGTCAACTCGTGTCAGTCCATTTTTTTTACGTATAACTAATTTCTTCAAAGTTTTGAAGTAGCTTTCTACGTTACTGCTACTAGCTACATCAACAGGTACTATTTTAAAAAAAGGAACCATCAAATTCGACCAAAGAGGCAATTTTGTCAGTAACTTCCTTAAACTGTCTACAAATCCAGGTAAATAAAATAATTATGTTGTCATATGGTGTGTCTTCACATAATTCACTATGTACTTTTTCAGAAGAAACAATTTTGTCATACCAAGTAACTATTGAGATGTGCCCCAAATCTTCATCGACGATTGTACTCTCATTATTTGGCAACTGAAAAATGTCCTTTTCGGAATAGTCTGTAATGTTTTCTGAACACTCTTTATGCTGTTTAAGTTTTTGTTTAGCATCTTCGCATTTGCTGATGGTACCGTCATCATGTAATCGATCAAATTTATGTAACGCAATAACGACTAATTGATGGATTATATCTTTTGCTTTTTTAAAACATGTGCACGATTTTAAGCATAACAGGTGCAGAACATAAAATCGCTTAACGCGTTTGTCCACAAATTTGAAGCAAACTAGGGCATACAATAATTTCACAAAATGCGACGTGTCTAAACGAACGAAACATTCCGGCAAGGTTGTCTCAGTATATTCCAAAATTTTGAAACAGTGATTAATGTATTCTTTAGTTGAATTAAATCTTGTGAATGTTTTAACAATTGCTCCTATAAGCGCAGCAGAGTCATCGCAAATCACTTCGTTAGGTTTTCTTATTGCTCCTGCCCAACTACACAGCCAATGATGTATAGTTGCTAAGGTTTGGCTGCTTGATATCATTTGTGTATAGTATTATATATTGTAGTATTATATATTGTGTATAGTATTATATGTGTGTAGTATTATATAATCTGTGCTGTAGACGTAGTAACGGTACGACCTCTTACACAAATTTGAAGTTAATGAGTGATACATTTAACTGTTATTTCTATGTACAATTAATTTCTTTAATTTTAATACAGCTGATGCAAAGTTTAAGTTGACAGCTCGAGGGCCGTTCAGCGTCAGTATGTGTTTCTTTAGACAAAATATAAACTATCTCAAACAACGTTTGATTAAACTTTTAAGTATTCTAAAGAGATGGTGACTAACAGCGACGGGAGGCAATAAGAAAAAAACAATATAGTACAACGGAAAAAAGAAAGCAAGGCTGATGAAACTTAAGCAATACGAAGAGATTGTATCGAAAAAAACGGGGGGCTCGGGGGGCGGAGCCCCCCCGCTCTAACAAAACACCACATGCTAAAACTGAAAAATTCAAGTAGATTTGATGAAAGGCTAAGTTACCTGTAGATATATGGTGATCAAGAAACAACAAAACCCTAAAAGGCTAGCAAGAAAGCAAGTCTCATCAAACTTTTAAGTAACCTGAAAAGATAGTGAACTAAAATGGCTTAGTGCTCGCATTAAGAAAACACAAAACCTTAAAACGGAATCGAGAACGCAAGTCTGATCAAACTTTAAAGGATTCTAAAGAGATGGCGACCCAACCAGACGGGAAGCACGAGGAAAAAACAATATCGCACAACGGAAAGAAGAAAGCACGTCTGATGAAACTTTTAAATAACACGAAAAGATGTTATTGAAAAAAAATGTATAACACAAACAGAAAAATAAAGTAAATCTGATGATAGGCTAAGTTACGTGTAGATATGGCGATCAAGAAAACATAAAACCTTCACTAACGAGAAAGCAAGTCTGCACAACCTTTTGAGTAACCCGAAAAGATAGTGAACGATAATGGCATAGTACTCGCATTAATGAAACGGAAACAAGAAAGCAGGTTTGACCAAACTTTTAAGTATTCTAAAGAGATGTTAATTATATCGCAACACGGAAAGAAAAAAGCAAGACTGATAAAATTTTTAAGCAGCACGAAGAGATGGTATTTAAAAATACGGGGGGCTCGGGGGGCAGAGCACTCAGATAATGTCATTTGCTAAAACCGAAAAATTCAATTAAATCTGATAAAAGGCTAATTGACCTGTAGATATGGTGATGAAGAAAACGTAAAATCTTAAAACGCTAACAAGAAAACAAGTCTGATCAAACATAAAAGCAACCTGAAAATATATTGAATTAAAATGGCTTAGTGCTCGCATTATAATACACAAATCCTTAAAACGGAATCAACAAAGCAAGTCTGATCAAACTTTAAAGAATTCGAAGAAGAAGAAGATTTGGTGACCAAACCAGACGGGAGGCACGAAGAAAAAACAATATTGCACAACGAAAAGAAGTAGGCACGACTGATGAAACTTTTAAGTAACACGAAGAGATGGTATTGAAAAAGACGGGGGGTTCGGGGGGGTTCGGGGGGGCAGAGCCGCTCGCTTTAAAAAAAAACATTACATGCTAAAATTGAAAAAATTAAGTAAATCCGTTGAAACGCCTAAGTTACCAGTAGATATGTTGATTAAGAAGACACAAAACTTAAAAACGCTAACGAGAAAGCAATTCTGCTCAACCTTTAAAGTAACGATAGTGAAAAAAAAATGGCATAGTGCTCGCATTAAATAGAAACAAAACCCTAAAACGGAATCAAGAAAGCAAGTCTGATCAAACTTTAAAGGATTCTAAATGGGGATGGTGACCAAACCAGACGGGAGGCGCGAAGAAAAAACAAAATAACAAACGGAAAGAAAAAGCAAGACTGGTGTAACTTTCAAGTAATCTGAAGAGATAGATAACAAAAATGCAGTAGTGCTCACATTGAGAATACATAAACCTTAAAACGGTAACAGGAAAGCAATTCTGAACAAACGATTAAGTATTCTAAGGAGATGATGACCAAAAAAAGCGGGGGCACTAAGCAAGACAATATACCACAACGGAAAGAAGAGAGCATGATTTTATTTAAGTAACCAATTGAGACAGTGCACAAAATTGTCGGAGGCCTCGCATTGAGAAAACAAAACAAGAAAGTAGAAATTGAATCTAAAATGAACAAGGAATCATGTACGTGAAAGCATTCAAATATTCCAAAGATACAGTAAACACAAAATATGGGGGGCTTGAGTTATGCCAAGCCAATGCCAAATGCCAAGTTATGCCAAGTGAACGTATTTTTTTTAACGCGTGCGAAGCCGCGGGCAAAAGCTAGTAATTTATAAAGTACATGTAGGTACAGATAGGTTACATCCATGACCAGGAATAAATATTCAAGTTCATCACACACATTTTTGCTGGTGGAAGTTTGAATTTCATTGAAATTTATAATTTGTACAAGGAGTGGTTTAATTTTACCAATACGAAGCGCAAGCTTAGTCTGTTCGACAATACCGTGATATTTTCAGTCAAAATATTAAGTTGACGCTTGTCACATTTACGAGAATTTGAAAACACCTACTGAAAAACAAACACTTAAACACATTGGCACATGGAGGAAAGAGACTTGAAATAAATAGGAAAAAAATCTCTAACTTCACAAAAAAATGCGACTGCTGTATTCGACCTTCAAAAACCTTGTCGTCTCCTCACGGTAATATAAATATAAGCGTGTTTTATTACAAAAAAAAACTGAAACTGTATAATTTCCCAGCATTTGGTTTGGGAATGCTACTTGTTAGGTACTGTTGACATAACTAAATGACAAATTATTTGACTTAATTAAATTAATACTTCAAGATGATGTAAATGAATTCAGGTTTTGGTCTGAAAATTGTGATGGACAAAATAGGAACCCGAATCTACTATATAAATGTTAAACAGTAATAATGTTGATAATACCGCTGTAACAAAGACAAAAAACCGGCCAAGAGCATGTCGGGCCACGCTCAGTGTTAGGGTTCCGTAGTTGCTCATCATTCACAATAGACTTAAGTTACGAGAAAGATTTCAAGCTCTATAAAAAGGTCGTAAACGCCAAAGTAACTGTCATTACTACCTTCTGGAAGTCAACTTACGTCCTTTTAAGAAAATTATGAAATTTTGCGATAACTCAAAAGCGGCTCGACCGATTTTGTTCAATATAGTTTTCATTGAAAGTACTTATAAGGCCTCATGTTCATGAATTTTTCCATAATTTTTTGAGCCGTGGTTGATGAGTTAGAGGGGGGGGGGGGGCGCAATTTGTTTTATTTTCGGAGCGAATATTTACGAAACTGCTGACTTTATCCAGCAATTCACAGAATTCTTTGGAGACCCCTAATATTTTTAAAAGACCTATTCAACGACACCCCACACAATAGTGTTGAAACGAAAAAAACAATTCACTCCCACTTAAGGCGTTTGAGAGGTACTACCCAAAAAAAAAATTTTTTTTAGTTTTTATTTTACCGTTTTGTCGGCGTGATGAATATTATCCATACTCATACCAAATTTCAGCTTTCTAATGCTAATGATCACGGAGCTAAGCCGCGGACGGACAGACGGACAGACGGACATGGCGAAACTATAAGGGTTTCTAGTTGACTACGGAACCCTAAAAACCGGCCAAGTGCAAACACTTCCCATCCTAAAGTCAAAGTCAAAGTCAAAGTGTTTTATTTGTAAAATGTAGGTGAAGGCCGTTTATAGGCCAAGTTGTTACATATATTCTTGGTTCCACTACATTTTGCCGATTGGCGTACAAAAACAGTGTAAAAACAATATAAATAATGTCATAACATTGCAAAAGAAGACAAGGCATATTTAAATAATGTCAAGTTAATACTAATAACAAAATTATATGTGTCAATCTACAATTAGGAAATAGTAATAATTGGTAACAAAATAATTTATGGTAACTAATAACAATGAATACGCAATGATAATTAAAAAAAAAAAAAAAAAATTAATCAATTACAAATAAAAATAATGTAGCAAAATAATAATAGTTATAATACCGATAATAATTATATACAGATGTCGTCGTCATTTAAATAATGCAAAATTGAGTAATAACACTTATTAATTAACAATAGTGATAATTTATGCCTCAGAAGTGGCGTTGGTAACAATTTAAGTTCTGTAGGTAGTTTGTTGTACACTCTTGCCGCTACAGAGAATATGCTATTACGCATTAAAGCAGTTTTTCCTAGGGGTGTAGATAAATTCTCCCTACGACTTAGCTCTAAACGTTTGCTATTAAAATTACATTTTTTAAATAGGTCTGGGTTGTTTTTAATAAACATAACCACTTCTAAGACATAAAGACAAGGCATCGTCAAAATTCTTAGATCCCTAAAATGAGATTCACAACTGTCAGTTTGTCGAAGGCCACGCATTGCTCTAATACATCTTTTTTGAGCTTTGAATACCGCCTCTTTATTTGAGGAATTGCCCCAAAAAATGATGCCATAACGTAAGGTTGACGCTACAAAACCATGATAAGCTGTTAATACAGCATCAGGACTCGCCTGCTTTGCAAGTTTATGGAGAGCATATGCATACTGACTCAGTTTTTGACATACTTGTTCAGTGTGTGAGTTCCATGAAAGATGGTTGTCTATATATACTCCCAAAAACTTAATATCAGTGACCGATTCAATTAATGTCCCCTCATAATTACAAAAAACAGGAATAGGTAGTTTACGTTGAGAAAAATGCATAATTTTGGTTTTCTCAAGATTAATTAATAAATTATTCACATTAAGCCATTCAACGATATCCTTTACTGTATTATTAATTTCCATTTCATAATCATTAACATCATCACATTTAATAATAACAGTGCTGTCATCAGCAAATAATACCATTGGGTGTTTGACGTGCCGAGGTAGGTCATTGATATACAGTAAAAATAAAAGAGGTCCGAGAACACTTCCCTGCGGCACGCCATACATGATTTGTCTTCTTTCAGATCGGTAAGCCTTTACATATTTGGTGTGCTAGCAGATTTGCGAGAGTTCCGTATATTGGTCTCTATCGCTTAGGTAAGACTTTAACAGCTCTAAAATGTTACCACGAATACCATATGCGTTCAATTTCCTTAGAAGAATGGAATGATTTACATAATCAAACGCTTTAGTCATGTCCATAAATATGGCACAGACGTGGTTACGTCTGTCTACATTTTCTATGATTGGTTTGACAAGATCGTATATTGCCATATTTATGCGACTGCGACCTGCGACTAATAAATCATATTTCTCCAAGTAATCGTACAGTGCCTTGTAAATGACCTTTTCAAATACTTTAGAAAATACTGTCGCCAAAGCAATGGGTCTATAATTTGACATGTTTGTTTTATCCCCTTTCTTATGTAAAGGTTTTACAACGACAGGTTTTAGCTCATCTGGATATACTCCCGTTGAGATACTGAGGTTAACGATGTGACTTAGGGGATGAACAATCACATGCGATACCTGCTTTACGGCTTTAGTATGTATACTATCATATCCAACACTATTTGTGTTTTTTAGTGTTTTAATTATAGTCATTATATCATGGGGAATAGTGGGTGTCATGTACATGGATTGACTGCAGTTAGTTTTAATATTACATTTTACATCACTGGCTTTAGTAACTATTTGGTCAACAAAGAAATTATTAAAAGCATTGGCCATAGCAGTCGAATCAGTAATTGTTACATCATTCTTAATTAAACTCGATATTGGCTCTCTTGGAAACACCTGTTTGTTTTTATTTATGACTTGCCAAGTAGCTTTGGATTTATTTGTTGCCTGCTTTATAAAATAATCGTTTTGCGAGCGCTGTGTGAGTTTAAGTACTTTCTTATACCTAGTATTATAGGTTTTAAAGGTATCTCTGTTCACTTTATTGGGACAAAATCGATATTTCCACAATAAGGCTCGTCTTTTTTTACTACATGTTTTGATCCCACGAGATATCCACTTTGCTTTTATTGTTGATTTAAGTGTAATAGTCTTGAAGGGAAAACATAGATTATAAAAACAGGTGAAAATATCTAAAAACAAATTATAAGCCATGTTGGCATCAGTGCATTGCAATACATCTGAGAATGATAAACTATGGATACATTTTTTAAACAAGGCTAAATTGTGGGTACTAAAATCTCGTTGCTTTATTCTCCAACAATTAATGAGACAAGTCTTTTTTACAGGGCACTTTAATATTTGTGTTGTGTGATCGGATAAGCCAAGGTCAAACACATGACCTTTCGAGCCCTTAATATTGTGAGCAAAATTATCAAGGCAGGTGCCACTAGCTAATCTAGTTGGCTCCTTAATTTCCAACTTTAGATTATGGTTTGATAACACACACTCAAATTGTAAAGTACTATTATTCTTTTTTAAAATGTTCACATTAAAATCTCCGCATAGCACAACTTTTTTATTATTAGTGTTATCACATGTTTTGTTAAGAATTGTATCAATTTTGTCAAAAAACAACTGTAAATTCGATTGGGGAGTTCTGTAAAGACATATAATAATAATTTTATGTCGTAGTAATTCAATTGCGCAACATTCAATAGAGCATTCCAGAGATAAACTTTTTATGTTAGTAATTTCTTTGTATTCGTGATGAGACTTAACCAATATACATGCCCCTCCTCGACATTGTTCTCTAGAGAAACAAGTTACAAGTTTAAAGTTCGGTATAGTCACAAGGTTTTCTGAGCCCGTCATCAGGAAGTGCTCAGTAATACACAAAACATCTACAGGCATGCTTTTAGCATCAAAATCCTGTAAATATACCGACAGCATGTCCGATTTATTTAATAATCCAGCTATATTTTGGTGCAGGATGTAAATTGTCTTATAGGAAAAAAATCTAAAATCGTCTTGGTTTTTAGTGTTTTTTTCAATTTTCTAGAACATTTTGGGTAGTAATCAGTTAGTTTTTTTTGAGTCATTTTAAATTTATGACTACTAATTATTTCAGGCCCTTGTATAGGGCGAGCGCTTTCAGAAATAAAAGTTCCTAAGTGGCTTATAATGTTTGTCATGCCACGATTATTGATACGGCCAGTAGTTGCTGAAAACATATCAAATGTTAGGTCGAGGTTCGAGTCAAATGATATGTGTTTTTCATGGTAGATTTCACTGCATCGAAGTAGTCTATTGAATATTTCTACTCTAGAATTATATATAGGCTTACCACATATATACGTTGGGCATACAATAATAATATTAGTGTGATTTATGGAACATAAATTATCTGTTATACATTGTACCAATTTTTCATAGTTTTCATTTTCATAAAAATTTTCCTCTCCTATCATAAGTACATAGTAGTCTGCTAGTGTTAAATTTTTTGTATAGTATTTAGATTGTTCCAGTATTTGCATGATTCCTGCGCCAGGTGTTTGGAAATGACAGTAATTAAATTTGTTAAGAACAACATTGTTACTAATAATATCAGTGATTTTCTGGCCCTTGTAATTACTCGCTACAACGATTTTATTTTTTGAGGGTATTACTATCTGTTTCGATGGGGCATTTGTTCTTGGTAGCTCGACAGGTTCTTCAGGTTTCGGTACGGGAGTTGACTGGTTACGGTCTTTCTTAGGAGTAGACGAAGATGTCTCTCGGTTCATGTTGAAGACAATTGTATCGTTTGCAGCGCCACATCTTTGAATTGACAAGTTGATTGCACTTTCTCCCGAGGTATCGGGCGTCCGCAGATTGTCCAATATTCGGCATACATGGTTAGATCGCTGTATACTTGAGGATTTTATATTGCACAGTTGACTTATTTTCCTGTAAGTGGGAGTGCATGACATCCTACCTCTAGAGAGTATTTTCGAGTTGTGATTGTTATGTTTTAAGATATCTGAGGATGTAACAGTTTTATACAGTGCTATTTTCTTTTTAAATGAATCATTTGCTCGTTTAAGTTCCGAGATTTCCAGTGAAAGTTTTCCTATTTCTTCATTGGCGATGTCCAGGTCATTCTGAAGTTCTCCTACTTGATGTTTAAGATCTTTAATTAACGACAATTCTCCGCACGATATGTTCGGAAGACTATTTTCTGTGGAGTCCAGTTTACTTTGTGAAGATGTAAATAATGCATCATCGGAGTGATTTGGTTGATATCTGTGTTTTCGAACTGTAATATTATCATAAGATGACATGGCAAAAGTGTTTTATAAGTTAAATTTAATTCGTAAACAAATATTGCTAACTGGCCGGGTTAAGTTAAATTTGCACATGATTTGCATGGTGCCGCATAGAAATGAGGTGTAAAGTCAACGTTAAGTTGGTTGTATGGGCCGCTATTGAATATTTATTTATCGGTTTTTAATATTTGTTGTTAAAGCGGCAACAGAAATGTACTTACATCATCTGTGAAAATTTCAACTGTCTTAGCTATGAGATACAAGCCTTTTTACAGACGGACATCAGTCTAAGTAATAGTCCCGTTTTTTACCCTTTGGGTACGGAACCCTAAAAAGATTGCGGTCTACAGGCAGACTACAGCTCAGAGCCACTCGTAGTAATAATAAAATAATGTAATGGTCACTGGCAGTGTTGCTAACTCTCTGCATTGCAGCAACATGAATGTAGGAGCACGATGAATGAGTTTTCAAAAAACTGAAAGTATTTTTATAGGTACGAATACTTCCGCCCTCATTCCTAGAAAATAATACAGGATTTTCTGTAGTCTAGCTATTGACGCATTGGTCACTATAGCGAAGAACCCTGTCACAATAACTAATAGGTAGCCAATTTCGCAATGAAACAAGGTTCTATAGGAGTATAATTATATACCTAGTACTCTTACTTAGGTGCGCCGCGCGGTGTTACCCGCTCATCCCACGGGAATACTACATTTTTCGGGATAAAAAGTAGCCTATGTGTTAATCCAGGGAGTCATCAGCTACCTTCATACCAAAATTTATCAAAATTGGCCCAGCCGTTTGAGCGTGAAGAAATAACAAACAAACACAAAAACACTCACTTTTTGCCGTTATAATATACGTGTATGACTGTTCATCCGGAACTTAAGAACAAAATTATGTCAAATTTGTATGAAGGCGATCACGCAGCGAGTTCGCCGCGACACTTAATTATTTGTATACTTTACATAGAAAACTCGCTCGTAAATCGTATGAAGGCGATCACGCAGCGAGTTCGCCGCGACACTTAATTATTTGTATACTTTACATAGAAAACTCGCTCGTAAATCGTATGAAGGCGATCACGCAGCGAGTTCGCCGCGACACTTAATTATTTGTATACTTTACATAGAAAACTCGCTCGTAAATCGTATGAAGGCGATCACGCAGCGAGTTCGCCGCGACACTTAATTATTTGTATACTTTACATAGAAAACTCGCTCGTAAATCGTATGAAGGCGATCACGCAGCGAGTTCGCCGCGACACTTAATTATTTGTATACTTTACATAGAAAACTCGCTCGTAAATCGTATGAAGGCGATCACGCAGCGAGTTCGCCGCGACACTTAATTATTTGTATACTTTACATAGAAAACTCGCTCGTAAATCGCAAGTGTGATAAGGCTCTATACCTTGTTATTCCGTTACTGAAGGACTACTCCGAAGATCGAAATTCAAAGTTTGTCACGTCGTCTCAAACAATATTTAAACGAGCGGGACGGCACGATACGATGTTCGAATTTCGAACATCGGAGTAACCTCCTATATTGAAAAACAGGATCATTTAGCCCTAATCTGTGTAGTGAAATTGAAACAAAATAAGTAAATTGAACTTAACATTTATTTAAGAAAATCAGTCTTAATACTCAATTATAATTACTAAAAGTACTGGAATCATGAGAAAAAACTCTTAACTAAAAGCTTAACGCCTACGCTTCTTCTGAGGCGATTTTTCTTCCTCCCCATTCTCTTCTGGCGCCTTCTCCAAAACTCCATCCTCTTCTTCATGCTTCCTTCTTACTGGTCCCGTCTGAGTGATAGGAACTGCTCTTTCACCATTATTCTCCGATTTTCTAGGCGCGACAACAGTCAGGACTCCATCTGATGATAATCTGGACTCCACGGTGTCAGGGTTACAGTCTTCTGGCAGAGTGTATATCCGCTTGAACTGCCTGGAGATATATCCATGTTCATCCTTCTTTTCCTCGTGTTTTCCTTCAATTATCACGCAGCCGTCGGCGGTTTTCACCGATATTTCCTCTGGAGCGAAATGTTGGACGTCCATGTAGACTTGGAATTTATCTTTGTCGGTTTTTATGGTGGATCCGACATCCCGAGCTGCTAGGGCCATGTTCCGCCATGGCCGGGAATAGCGCGAGCGTAGAGATAGCGACGGACGATCCAATATGTCCGTTAGGAAATCGCTCGGGGATAAATCTATAGCCCGAAAAGTTGGTCCTGTAGACGGCGTGGACGTAATTCGTCGAGTAACAGTAGAGCCATTGTATGAAGATCGCTTGTTTTCTTCCGCTTGATGAATCACTTGAATCGCTTGTAGAGTTGAGTGAATCGCTTGATTCGCTTGCTTACGTTGCCTTCAATTCAATGACGCTGAGCGCAACAGCCGCTTTTCGAGAATTATACACGAAAGTTCTTGGTTAAAGTGACATCTAGCGGGGAATAGAGGAACTTTGAAGAAGGCTCGCAAAAGTTCGAGAAATTATTTCTGACTACATGGTGTTGCTATTTACCGTTAGATGGCGACATGAATCAATGACGTAAAAACATGCATTGTATTTCTTAATCACAGGGTTTTGTTGCATTTGAACAACAAAAATGTAATTGTTTAGTAATATTTTCCTATTCAAATTTAATTTTGGTAAGAATTACGCTTAAAACTAAAATCATCTCGCGAAATTTTTGACACGTTCCCCTATCCACCACTAGATGGCATGTATGTCCCTATTTTATGAATAATGGGCAGATGCAACAAGAAATTTCGCGAATATTCCCACGGTATCTAGGTTGAGGGGTTGGGGATAGCATGCCGCTCGATGGTAGAAGCGAAAATATCTAGAAAAATCCAAAAAATAACAGTATGCAAAGGTATTAGCTTGGCTGCCTGTCACGTGTAACTGTAAGGTCATTTCAAAACATGGTAATAAAAACCGGCCAAGTGCGAGTCGCACTCGCGCACCGAGGGTTCCGTACAAACACATTCCATCCCTAAGTGGTTAAGTTATGTTTGCACCTGGTATGTATAGCGCCCCATATAAATTAGGTGCAAAGTTAGGCATTAAGATATTTAAAAAAAAACTACTTACTAGATCTCGTTCAAAACAATTTTCGTTGGTAGTTTTTATAGTAGTGTACATCATGTTTTTTTTAGATTTTTAATTTTCTTATTTTAGAAGTAAGAGGGGGGGGGGGGGGCAACTTTTTTCCACTTTGGAAGCGTCTGTCACGCAAACTATTCGGTTTAGAAAAAAAATGTTTTAGAAACCTCGATATAATTTTTGAAGACCTATCCATAGATACCCCACACGTGTGTTTGATGAAAAAAAAAAATTGAGTTTCAGTTCTAAGTATGGGGAGCCCCCAATATTTATTATTATTTTTTTATTTTTGCATCAAAATCTTAATGCGGTTCACAGAATACATCTACCTACCAAGTTTCAACAGTATAGCTCTTATAGTTTCGGAAAAAAAATGGCTGTGACATACGGACGGACAGACGGACAGACAGACAGACATGACGAATCTATAAGGGTTCCGTTTTTTGCCATTTGGCTACGGAACCCTAAAAAACACCATTCCCTAAATGCGGGCTGTGATTTTAATTACCTTTAAAATAAACGTAATTTTAGTGTAAATTTGCTTTATTTATTGTCTTTCAAACGTAATTTGCTTAAATATCCTAAATACCAACCTCTGAACTTACTATTATTGGATAAAATATACAGAATAACCTTAACCGTATACTGGTACAATAACGGATTCATTCAGGCGTATACTGGTACAAGTGACAAATCAGATTAAACTAACCGATTAGATCCATCCAAACACGACCTTTGAGTTTGTTTATATATATAATAAATGGTACATGTCGCATAATAGGCATAATAATAATATAATTATCCATATTCATCTAATGCAAATTTCAACAACGCAATGTTCTTTTCGTAACATAACGCATCTTGTTTCGTATAGTGGTTTTCTTTAAAGTGATTATTTTGTTTGTTGCATGTTATTCCTTTTGGGGGAGATGTTGTGGGTAGGTTTATAACTATACACATGTACCCGCATTGTTATGGAATAAAGCAGTTGTTGTCTCGTACTCGCTAGTTTCATTACACATAGTTTACGACGTAAACGTATACTGGATCAAGTGGTAGTTGTCTCAGTATACCGAAAACTAGAACTCGTAAATTTCACGTATACTGGTATATAACTACCTTTTTTACTAAAATTACAATTAATTTTGAAATAGTAAATATGTAGATTTAAGGAAAATATATTCATTAAAAGTATTTGAAAATTTCATTACATTATTTCAACGTATGAGTTAGTTATGGCACTTTATACCTTTGAACAGCCCTCCTGTAAAATCGTGATTTAGCACTTGTATCAGTATACGTAGGAGGTATCGACATTATGTTAGGCCGCGATTCGGGACCTATATTGTTAAAATGCACTTTTCAACCAACTGTTTATAATTAAATTCAACATTTTCTTATAAGATATCAAGAACTTCTCAGAGGTTGGAAACGAGTAGGCATTTAATTCGGTTTAACTGAATAGACATTCTGTTGCGTTTATTCTTTATGTCATTTGATTTTGTCTCCGCGATAACGATGCATGGTTATTACTTGGTGGAACCATCGTGTTGAAAGGATTAGCCGTTTAGTATGGAGTACCAAACGTTGTCCGGGGTGCGCCATTTTGTGCGACATAGTGTCATCAGTAAAACTATTTCATTCTGGAAAAGTAACATTTATCCTGTACTATTTAAAAGTACTTCAATAAATAAAACAAATTAAAAAATCAATACTATATTTAATTATTGATATAAACTTACAGGATTTTCACCCATTATTATAATAAATCATGCACTCTTCAGTCTCTTTGAGACCATGAACGTAATATCACGTTTGAAATGTCGAGGTAATTAAATAAACACATTTTGATAACATTAAGCGTTTACTGTTTTATTGACACATTCAACTATTTTAGGAACTCAATGGGAAGGAAATGTTCTGTGTCGGGCCCGTTTCGATGTTTGCGCTTACCTATTACCTACCCAATATACATTTTGTATATGTACTACTAGCGGCCGCCCGCGACTTCGTCCGCGTAGATTTTTGATGATGACAAAGATATTAAAATAGGTAGGTAAGGAATTTTATTCTTAGTTAATTCACCCCCTTAGGGGCAGAATTTTTTAAAACGCTGAAATCACTTTTTTTGTATTTGATTAAGTAAGCTTTCAACAAAGTTTCAAGTCTCTAGTTCAAAAAATAAAGTTTCTCCATATAAACATTGCACCCCTATGGAATTTTCTAAAACGCTGAAAGTACTTTTGTGTTTTTAGGGTTCCGTACCTCAAAAGGAAAAAACGGAACCCTTATAGGATCACTTTGTTGTCCGTCTGTCCGTCCGTCTGTCCGTCCGTCCGTCCGTCTGTCAAGACCCTTTTTCTCAGGAACGCGTGGAGGTATTAAGCTGAAATTTATATCAATTACTCAGGTCTACAGTCCCTTGAAGCTGTGAAAAAATCAAACTTCTAAGCCAACGCAATCAAAAGATACAGCCGTTTATGCCGCAAATTTTCGACACTTGCAAGGGAATCAAAACCTACAGGGTGCTTCCCGTGAACTCAGAATCTTGAAATTTGGTACGAAGCAACGTCTTATAGCATAGATAAAGGAATAATTACGAAATCCATAAATTTTTTTTTAATACCTAACTTTGCACCTAATTTATATGGGGCGCTATACATACCAGGTGCAAACTTAACTTAACCACTTAGGGATGGAAAGTGTTTGTACGGAACCCTCGGTGCGCGAGTCCGACTCGCACTTGGCCGGTTTTTTTTTAATAAGTAATCTTTCTACAAAGTTTCAAGTCTTTAGCTCAAAAAAAAGTTCCCCCCATACATAATTTTAACCCCTTTTTTACCACCTTAGGGGGTGAATTTTCAAAAACGCTGAAATTAGTTTTCTTCCATTTAATTTTAATACCTTTTTACAAAGTTTCAAGTTCCTAGCATGAAAAAAGACTTGTACCCCATACAAACTATTTCCAAAAATCCCTTCTTATCTCTAGCCCACGTTATAAAAGTAACCTACTGTGCAAAAATCAACTCTCTAACATTAGTAGTTTTGGCTGTGCGTTGATGAGTCAGTCAGGACTTCTTCTTTTATATATATAGATAATATAGAAGATAGATTAGCGGTGTTCCCCATACAAACTTTGCACCCCTTTTTAACCCCCTTAGAGGTAAAATTTTTCAAAACGCTGAAATCACTTTTTTTGTACTTGATTAAGTAAGCTTTCTACAAAGTTTCAAGTCTCTAGTTAAAAAAAAAAAGTTTCTCCCATATAAACATTGCACCCCTTTTTAACCCCCTTAGGGGTGAAATTTTCCAAAACGCTGAATGTACTTTTTGTGTTTTTGAATAAGTAATCTTTTCACAAAGTTTCAAGTCTCTAGCTACAAAAAAAAAGTTTCCCCCATACAAACTTTGCACCCCTATTTAACCCTCTTAGGGGAGGTATTTCCAAAAATCCCTTCTTATCCCTAGCCCACGTTATAAAAGTAACCTACTGTGCAAAAATCAACTCTCTAACATTAGTAGTTTCCGCTGTGCGTTGATGAGTCAGTCAGGACTTCTTCTTTTATATATATAGATAGAAGATAGATAGATTAGCGGTGTTCCCCATACAAACTTTGCACTCCTTTTTAACCCCCTTAGAGGTGAAATTTTCCAAAACGCTGAAATCACTTTTTTGTACTTGATTAAGTAAGCTTTCTACAAAGTTTCAAGTCTCTAGTTCAAAAAAAAAAGTTTCTCCCATATAAACATTGCACCCCTTTTTAACCCCCTTAGGGATGAAATTTTCCAAAACGCTGAATGTACTTTTTGTGTTTTTGAATAAGTAATCTTTTCACAAAGTTTCAAGTCTCTAGCTACAAAAAAAAAGTTTCCCCCATACAAACTTTGCACCCCTAGAAATGCGTTTATGCATCCCGTCTAATCGGGGGACTAGAGCGGGTATGACGGACTAACCGAGACTTCGGACTACCGTCTAAAACCACCAACGAATGCCGGCACCGCCTTTAATTGGAGCGACGCGGGATCGCTTGATTCATTCAACCACGTGCACTCCGGCGGGCGACTCATGTTATGAGCCGAGACCATGCGGGGTGACACTTCCACGGGTGCCTGCCCCCAGTTCTGTGGCGTTCCGAAACAGGGAGTCCCCCGACTCCCTGCGCGGGTCCACTACGGCGGAGGCAACAGATGCGCATAGCGCCGGGCTCTGGCCCCCAACCGTCGCCGGCGGAGCGGATTCGCAAGAGGATCGTTCTCACGTGCCCGCTCCGCGGCCTCCTTTAGTGACATGACTTCGTCACAGAAGGAGGCCATCGCTTTCCATGCCTCCTCACTGTCAAGCATAGCGTCGATGACGCTGGACAGAAGGAGGTCCACTCCTATTACCGCCTGTAAGGCAGTTCGTTGAGGCTGCCAGGCGATGCACTCTACCAGAGTATGGCTGGCTGTGTCCATCGGCGCGGCGCATTCGTGACAGATAGGGGATTCTTCTCTTCCAGCTATGCGATGCAGATACTTACCGAAGCATCCATGATCGGTAAGTATCTGCACCATATGAAATGTTAAGGTGCCGTGGCGCCTGTCTACCCAACGTTCTAAGTGAGGTAAAATTGCCCCCACCGTGACTAGGCCATGTTCCACCGTCTCCAGCTCCTCCTTCCATTTTGTTAGTGTTTCCGCCTGGGCCAAAAAGCGGACACGCTCCACCTCCTCCTGATCGAGAAGCTCCCCCGCTACCCTCGTCCTAGCCCTGTGGCTGTGGACCTTTGCGAGCACCTGCGCTTGCAGATCCCATGGAGGGTCCGCGGCCAGGATGGTTGCTGCCGTAAAGGACACGGTACGGTAGCCTCGCACAGCTCTTATTGAGATTGCCCTCTGTGGCCTACGGAGAAGCGCCTTATTATAATTTGTAAGGGCCCCCACCCATATAGGGGCCCCGTACAGAGCCATACTACGTATGACTCTGGTATAGAGGAGCCTACAGGATGCATTAGGCTCCCCCATATTTGGTAGTAATCGGCTGAGAGCGGCGGCTGAGGTCATCAACTTCGGAGCAAGACTGGTAAAATGCGTCCGGAAGTGCCACCGTCCGTCCAGGATGAGACCCAAATATCTCATATGAGCCTTAATCGCCACAGTCTCTCCGTTAACCCTGATTTGAGCATTTCGAGGAGGTCCCCTTCCCGGGCCATGGAAAATCCCTTCTTATCCCTAGCCCACGTTATAAAAGTAACCTACAGTGCAAAAATCAACTCTAGTATTTTAATACGGTGAATAGAGACTAAAGTACTATGTGTGACCTTACAAACGGTCCGGTAGTTTTGAATTTTTGATATGTTGTCTAGGATGGTTAGTCAGTGTTTAAAATGCAAAATGCACAATTCCCCCCCCTTCCGCGCCCGCCGCCATCATATTTTTGCTCATATCTTCCTTTAGGAGCATTTTAGCTAGAAAAAAGCTTCGACAATGTTATAGAGAGTTAAATTTACTACATTTTCCATTTTATATTTTTTTTCTAGGACAGATAGTTACGGAGATATCCACATTTAAAAAAACGTAAAAAATCGCAATTTCCTACTGAAAAACAAACTTCTGGATTATATCTTCGTTTAGGAGCATTTTAGCTACAACAAAGCTTGGGCAATGTTGTAGATAATTAAATTTACTATAATTTACACCTCAAATTTTGTTTCAAGGACGGTTGGTTACGGAGATATGCACATTTAAAAAACAGGAAAAGTCGAATTTTCCGAAAATTTCTCAAAATTCTTGGTTTAGAACGCTGTCATTCAGTTACGGACTAGTCTAGGACAAATTAAAACATGTAGGAAATATAACTGCTTATAAAACTCATGTCCATTTTTACATACATTTTCGGAAAATGTGACTTTATTTTTTACATATCTCCGTAATTATGTGTCCTAGAAACAAAATTTGAAAAGTAAATTATAGTAAATTGAATTCTCTACAACATTGCCCAAGCACTGTTCTAGCTAAAATGCTCCTAAACGAAGATAATATAATCCAGAAGCTTGTTTTTGAGTTGGAAATTGCAATTTCTTAAGTTTTTTTAAATGTGCATATCTCCGCAACTATCTATCCTAGAAACAAAATATAAAATGGAAAATATAGTAAATTTAACTCTCTATAACATTGTCGAAGCGTTCTTCTAGCTAAAATGCTCTTAAAGGAAGATATGAGCAAAAATATGAAGAGAGGGCCGGTTTTTTCAATATGGCGGCGGGCGCGGAGGGGGGGGAATTGTGCATTTTGCATTTTAAACACTGACTAACCATCCTAGACAACATATCAAAAATTCAAAACTACCGGACCGTTTGTAAGGTCAAAATCCTTTATTCACTGAATTATTTGTAGTTTCGGCTGTGCGTTGATGAGTCAGTCAGGACTTCTTCTTTTATATATATAGATTATTAGACGTCCGTCTTTGGTAAAAAATTCGTCGCTTACGGATACAAATATGAAATAATTCTATGAAAAATTTGCGCAAAAATCGAAAATGTCTGACAGAATATACTACACATATATTTATATTCAGTTTCCAAAATGTTACGATTGGTTAAGTTTTGGAGAAAGAAACAATTGAGAACGAAATCTCGATTTGCCAAATCTGGTTATGTTAAGTTTGGACTTTTGTACCTATCCGATGCCATCATTGTTACTATGTGCACACTTAACACGAACTGATAGTGTGGAAAAATTAGCAGAGGTCCTCAACCTTTTGAGCGCCAAAGACGGCAACTCACGTCGACGGAAAGCTGTGCCCCAGACGCCACGACGTCAGTTGCCGCTATACAATGCCATACTATCTGTTGTCAGCTTTGGCGTGTGGGACACAGTTTTCCAACGACGAGCTGTGCGGGGAAGAGGTACTCCTTGACAGCGGGCGTTAAAAGCCATTCCTACCTTGCATTATACAGTTCTAACGACGCGTTTGGCTCGGTTTGTAGACACCTGCCTACTGACCCGGCGGTCCCGGGTTCGAATCCCAGCCAGGGCAAATATTTGTGTGATGAAATCGAATATTTGTTCTTGGGTCATGGTTGTTCTATGTATTTAAGTATATATTTATCTATATAAGTACGTATATCGTCGTCTAGTACCCATAACACAAGCCTTCTTGAGCTTAATTTGGGACTAGATCGATTTGTGTGAGGTTGTCCGATATTTATTTATTGTTTGTTTATTTAATTATAGAGCCCTGTGTATTTATAAGTGCGCATGCGATAACAACACATTCATCCAAATATGTTACTAAATTAGAGTTTACCACAGAGTGGGGCTTCAACATTGAAAACTCCCTCAAACGTCTGATAACCCTCTCTATATGGATTCTTAAGCTAGCAACCTGTTTCGTCGCCTCAGCTTTGGACATCTTTGAAATAGAAGATACACTAGGAGGCCTCACTAGATGAAATCCTTTTTGGAGTAACAACTGTTCAATATGTTTGAATCCCCTATCAGCTAATATATAGGAACCTGGTTCTAAATAATTTAAAAAACCGGCCAAGAGCATGTCGGGCCACGCTCAGTGTAGGGTTCCGTAGTTGTACATCCTTCACAATAAACTGCTGTTTTAAGCCCGATGTTTACGTTAAGAACGATTTTAAGCTCTATAAAAAGGTCGTAAACGCCCTAGAAACTGTAATCACTTTCTGGAAGTCAACTTACGACCTTTTAAAGAAAAAATATGAAATGTGGCGATAACTCAAAAACGGCTCAACCGATTTTGTTCAATATAGTTTTCATTGAAAGTACTTATAAGGCCTCATTAACATGAATTTTTCCGATTTTTTTCGACCCGTAGTTGAGAAGTTAGAGGGGGGGGACACTATTTTTTTTGTTTTTGGAGCGAATATTTACAAAACTGCTGACTTTATCAAAAAATAATGTTTGAAGACCCCTATTATTTTTAAAAGACCTATTCAACGACACCCCACACACTAGTGTTGAAAAGAAAAAAAAAATTCACCCCCACTTTAGGTGTTCGAGAGGTACCCGAAAAAAATTTTTTTTTTTTAATTTTAACTTACCGTTCTGTCGGCGTTATACATACACATACCCATACCAAATTTCAGCTTTCTAGTACTAATGATCACGGAGCTAAGCCGCGTACGGACGGACGGACGGACGGACGGACGGACGGACGGACATGGCGAAACTATAAGGGTTCCTAGTTGACTACGGAACCCTAAAAATCACATTTTTCTGTCAATGCTACATCACTGGTTCGACCTGGAAAGCCAGGAGAAATGTAATTAATAATACCATCAGGCGTACTACTTATTAAATATTTGACTGTATTAGCCTTTTTGTAATCAGACCATGTTAGAGCCTGATGAACTGCATTTGAAGGTTTCTGGATCTCAATTTCAAGGCAGTCAATAACAGAATGTCACATTCTGAAATTTGTAATTTTTTTTTTATAATATCTACAAGGTACAAACAGTCCTCGGGTATGCCTATGTAGAATCTGGGTTTTCTCTTAATCAACTGCAATGTATTTTGGTACGCTATTTGAGATAACTCTTCCTCCTTATTTTTTAATCTTATTGCAGATATCTCTAAGGGCCTGGCCACATGTCCACGACACGGCGTCGTAAATGTAAAACGACACGGTGTCGCGTCGGAGCGCGACACATTATCCACCGTGCGAATATCCGTTGCCGCGTCGTGAAAACACACGACACGGCGTCGTAAACGTAAAACGACGCTGTGTCGCGTCGGAGCGCGACACAATTATCCACCGTGCGAATATACGTTGCCGCGTCGTGAAAACACACGATGCTGTGTCGCGTCGGAGCGCGACACAATTATCCACCGTGCGAATATACGTTGCCGCGTCGTGAAAACACATGCTGCACCGGGCACCGCAGGTCGCGCCGCGCGCCGGGCAGATTAACTTTGCTGTGTTGAGTAGATGCACGGTGCGGTGCCACGTTCGATTACGACGCCGCAGCTTCTCGTACATGTTCAAAATATTTTGCGATCAGTTTTCAATTCGACATGGATCCTATCACACGTATTCTGCTCTTGTTGCTTTTAAGAAGAAGCATGAAGAAAAAGCAGAAGAAACGAAAATGTTGGATAAATCCATATCTTTCTATTATGAACCATGATGGCAGTCATTTCAAAAGGAAGTACCAGGCTTTAAAAATAAGTGATCACAAGTTTTATGATTATTTTAGAATGTCTGTGTCAAGTTTTGAAGAACTATTATGGAAAATATCGCCTCGTTTAAAAAGGCAAAATGTATTTACCTGCGACCTGCGGTGCCCGGTGCAGCATGTGTTTTCACGACGCGGCAACGTATATTCGCCCCTCCGGTCGACTCTGACCACTTCCTATTTCGTCCATTTCCAAAATCGTCCACTTCCTAATGTGTCCACTCCTACAAGGTCCTTTTCCTAAAATGTCCCTTTTTATGTTCCGTATTTGTCCACTTCCTATTTCGTCCATTTCCAAAATCGTCCACTTCCTAATGTGTCCATTTCCTAATGTGTCCACTCCTACAAGGTCCTTTTCCTAAAATGTCCCTTTTTTATGTTCCGTATTCGTCCACTTCTTATTTAGTCCATTTCTAAGCTGTCCACTTCCTATTAGTCAATTCTTAAGCTGTCTTCTTCCAATTCAGTCAATTCTTAAGCTGTCTACTTCCAATTCGGACCTGTTGTAATGCTTAATCTTTTTATACTAAAAGGCGGACTTAATGCCATAAAGCAATACTTACCAGTCAACCTTTGGGCAAAGCAGATAGATTCTAGGCGGTGCCAGCACACTACCCGATATAGTACCAAGTTAAACTAATAATGAGAGGATGTTTAATGCTATTGCTAAAATTGCCCAAATTCTTGTTGTATTCTGTATTAAATCGGCGTAGGCCAGCGAACGAATAAAACATAGAAGCCTAACTAGCGTCGGAAAATGGCCCCACGGATTTTGTGTCAGTTAAGGCGGGGCGTAAATTTTGTGTCAAACGGCTGTCTAGTTTGCAAATGGCGACGCAGCCGAACAGTTGCATTACATGAAATGTATGAAGTCTCAAAGTAACAAAATATGCCATAATGTTCAGTGAAATGGTGTATTAATCACTCACGAGAACATAAAAATAAAGATGGTATCAGTTTTCATACGTAAATAAAGCCGTACACATATTAATTTAATTTATTTTACGGAACAGATTTTGTATAGGGATGGTGTTATGCCATATGACTAATTTATATACGATGTTTGAAAAAAGTAATGCAATCAGTGGCGTGCCTAAGCTTACAGGAGAGGGCAAGCCCAGGGATTTGTTTAGGTATATTTTAGTGGGTAAATCCATTTTTTTGCCGCATTACTGTTCAAAGTACAATTTCAATAATACACAGGTTGTTTTATTCGTTCGCTGCTAAAAATAGAATAAAATAAATATTTAATCCCATACAACAAACGAGATCGGTTGCGTTAACTTGGCACCTCATTTGTATTTCTTAATGAGTTACACAAATCTGCTTCAGAATCGGGTAACGTATTAATTTCCAATAAAGCCTGTTAAGAATACATAATGCCAATCCAAGCACCTGGAAATATTGTGCTTGTATGAGACTGTCCCTAAAAGGCTATGCGTTTTCCGTCAGTCCGGCAGGAAAACGTATAAGTTCCTCATGTTTGATATTTTTTCACTACAAAGATTGTATCGACCTTACATGTAAAATATTAAATATTACAAAGAAGGAGAAATAATAATATATACAGCACGCATTAATAATAATCATTTAAAGTATTAGTAACAACAAGGATTCTTTTTTTTAGAAATTCGTATGTAATTGTAAGCAATAACCTTAACATTCAAGATTTATAATGAAGTAAACAAAAATGGCTGTTTATTGCATTAACGATTCACCAATTATGAGTTTTCACTGTCAGCGCCATATTACCATAGACAAATGTCATGCGTTTTGTCGAATCACAGCTGGCCATTCGGAAATTGACGAATCACATTTATTTGTTATGCGTAATTGAAAACATTTGAGTGGCTGTGATTGGTACACCGGTGAGCATGCGCATTTCGACTATTGGGCCGGTTTTTGATTGTAATTTTGTATGAAGCTCGTGTTCTATGTTTTATTCGTTCGCTGGCGTAGGCAATGTTGGACAAAACCCCGGGTAACTTGGCCCGCCTCTAAAATCGACCGAAATCTTGATTTAAAATGTATTTAAAAATTCTTTTTCGCAATTAGTACACGCCCGTGATCATACTTGTTACGATGGACTAAAAAAAACACTAGCATCAGCATAGAAAAAAAAATCATATTTTTCCAAAAAAAGCGGGCAATGTTGGAGCAGTTGACGGTAAGTGCTGCGCGGTGTCCTTATACTTCGAACGTTACACATATTGGTTAAGTGCCATGCTGCATTAAAACATTCCGCTAAATCTGGCGCGTATAATCGATAACTTCCAAAAGGTAATAAGTAATTACAGCTACTTTGGCGTTTACGACCTTTTTATAGAGCTTGAAATCTTTCTCGTAGTTTGGTTTTATTGTGAAGGATGGGCAACTACGGAACCCTACACTGAGCTCAGCGTGGCCCGACATGCTCTTGGCCGGTTTTTTGTGTATACTTCAGGATTTCTGCCCAACGTTCTCAATTAATCACATATTCAAATTTACAAGTTCCTACAGGGAACAAGAATCCGACTATCCGTAATAATTTGTGTGTCAAGGTTTTAATTTTACTGGGTATCCAAGTAACAAAATTTGGTACTATAAAAGTCCTGGGAACGTTTTAGGTAACCATTATAATGGCGGGACCAGGTCCTGAATTCTGTCAATTCATATTGCAGTGTTTAGTACTGAATTGGTACTATTTGCTACCTTTTGTAAAAAAAATTGTGCCTCTTCTATTTTAAAGTTATATTTAGAATAGTCTTGTGGCAGCCATTGTTAGGTGCGATTAGTTTTATGAATATTTAGTAGGTACCTAATTAGTACCCTTGAAAAATGCTTAAAAAGTGTGGCTGGGTACAGCAGGTACTGTGCTGTTGTATTAAAACACTGGTCCCGCCATTATAATGTTTGGAGATTTCGCATATAAACGTGTAAAGGTCTATTATTTATAAACTTTATTAATATACATATTTAGTACCTCTCCTAATATGTGCTATCATGGCGTAAACAGCAGACAGCAGCCATATTTTTACTAGTGATATAATTGATAATAAAAAACTGCGACAGATCTAATTAGTCCATTAATTCATCATTTTAACGCGTTTATGTCACGTTTTAGTCCCGTAGCAGTAACACAAATTCACTTAAAGGGCTATTTAGAATTTAAGTTATTTAGCAACTGCACTAGGAGTCGCTATAGTACTAATCAGTGCTATAGAAAAGTGTTCATCATTTTTACAGAGCTAGCCCCATAGCGATGTTGAGGAAGCTTTTAAGAAGCCATAACGTTACGTAATGCTTGTACAGAGTACTTTTATAGTGCAAATTGATCCTATAACAATGTTTTCAACACTGCTACAGTGCCAGTACTGTAAAAGTCATTTTGACGCAGTTTTAGTGCTACATAGATACATAAAAGTGTCAGTAAGTTCATCTAAATAGTACCATAGCAGCTTTTTAAATATCCAATTATCCAGTAAAGTGCAACACTTTAAAGATTCTTTTGTATGGTCCTGTAAGCGTTCTAAGAGCTAAATTATAGAACTTAATTGCTCTTTAATTTATAGAATTAAATCGCTCTGTTAAACACCTTTATAGAGTGCAAGCAGTCACAATGGATACCAGTATAGGCCGACTATATCAATGTTTGGTGACAAAACGCTCTGGTTATAGAACTTTTTGTTACTTGGGTAGTCCATTAAAAATGTTAAGGAGCCATGTGATGAAGAAAAAATAGTAACAAAAACAGAATATTTTGTTTTAATTCAGAAACCAATCAAAAAAAATCACACTCCTTCAAAATAAAAAAAAAAAACACAAGAAAGTTTTATGTGTAATAGATAAATCTATATCCAAGATTGGGCAAATTTTTATTTTGTTGTCGAATTCGTTTTTTTCTCAAATATCAATAAAATTTGATGTGTTGGCAAAGTTGCTTCTTCTGACCATGGTAAGCCCAATTTGACGATATGTCCTACAATATTTTCCATTGAGTTACAAAAATGTATGGATTTTTTTAACTAAATTTCGTATTTTGTACTAAAATTTTGTACAAAATGAGGAGCTCGATATTAAAGATAAAATAATTCGACAGCAAAATAAAAATTGGCCAATTTCTGTAATACATTTTGTGTAACTCAATGGAGAAAAATTTGTAGGACATATCGTCAAATTGGGCTTACCATGGTCAGAAGAAGCAACTTTGCCAACTCATCAAATTTTATTGAAATCTAAGAAAAAAAGAAATCGCCAACATAATAAAAATTTGCCCAATTATGAAGCGTACATAGTGAACATTTGCTATGGTGAGAAAGTTTTAAATACTGAAATAAATAATCAACTTAGAGTTTAGTACAGTCGACAAAAAACTGGTGGTAGATAATTTTTTTGTCGACTGTACTAAACTTTTTGTCGATTCTATTCAAATACTTTGACAATTAAGAACCCAATTTAAAATACACTATTTTTTTTAGAAAATTGACTGGAGTCACTCTGTGATTGTTTAACTTTACCAATAATTGAGCATATTTCTTGTCAAAAATCACGTCACTAATTCTCCTGTTTTTGGGAAGCGTATGGAATAAGCTCCTTATAATTTTGTTGTCATAGTGCCTAGCTTCTTTTTGCAACAGGTTGAAAATAAAATAAATGTTCGGTTTGCTTGACAATTTGGAGTTTAGGCGTCGATGATAGCCTTCGGCTGAGTTTGTGGTTCTCTGCTTGTCTCCGGCACAGCTCAATATACCATGATCTATCTTAAGCCACTGTCCTGTGAAATATTTTTTAAAATCTCGCCATTCCTCAGTGTTCGGAGCTAAATTGACAATGGCCCGCCATGCTTCTGTCATGAATTTAGTAGGAAGTAATACGAAATGGGAACATAGTCGGGCGATAGTTCTGCCTTCTTTTGTACTTGTAAGTCTACACAGCTTTGACCTCTTCCATATCGCTTTGTTAAAGTGTTGGTAGCACCCCGTTAACACAGCTTCTGGGAAGACGGCCTGTACCGCATTCATCTGTGCGACTTCATAATCACATTTAAAACGATTTATTTGGACACCCAACTGCTCTTTAACCAATCGAAACAAACGTTTATACGTTCGTTCAGTCTTATTTGGCAACAAGGCGAAAATTACCGGAAGTGTATGAACCCTGTAAATATCTGAGTGATAGTCCACATGTAGAATGTATAATTGGTAGAACGGTTTTGGAGCGGATCGAAAGGTTCCATCGCCGTAATATGAGCTGTATTTTTCTTGTTTTATGATCTTTTTTGCTAGGTTAGAACACATAATTAGAATTTTTTCTGTATCACCATCTTCAATAATGTGCATTGAGTCCATACCTTTTGGAACCTGTACATCGTCTACCTTTTTGAAGATTAAGCGGTCGACTTCTAAGAATGTCTTTCTTGCTTTATACAAAGTGCTCTTGACTGACGCAAACGATGGAATATCGGTTGCGGATACGCCACTCCTTACATATTTCTCGACTAAGTTTTCATATATTTGTTGAACGGGAATTAAATTTTTGCAAACCTCTTCTTTAGCCTCGATGATAAATTGTCGCACATTTAGTTTTGCCATGTTCACCTCGCATACATGTTTCTTTTCACTTAAAATTTTGGTTTGTCCAGCATTTAAAGTTACCGTTGCAGAACAATTATTCCTATCAGTACACCTCCATCTAGTGGTACCATTTAGGTTTTTCTTGCTCAAAGTATGTGTATACTTATTTCTAAGAGTTAAAGTAGAATTTCCCCTTTGATTTTTACTAATTTTAAACGGATTCATTTTAGAAATACAATGCGCCTTTTATGTTTCTAAAATAACTAATTTTGTTACTCGTTCATAAGTGTATGACATGTGCATCAAAAGAAATTGACTTATTACATCAGATTTGAAAATAAAATCTCTTCTACTTCAGTCATAATCATAAGTGGCCTGTTAATTCCAATGAATTGAACACTTCAATAAGTGTATGACTAATACCTCTTTATATATTATTATCAATAAGTATTATTCTATTCCTTTAAACGAGCAATTATAATATATGTAGATTATTTATATATATTTACCTAGATAATCTAGATAAATCTGCACTCTTAGTAGAGTTGCTAAGCCGCGAAATTGTGCGCATCGAGTTACGAGCATGAAATTTCTACCACACATAGAGCGTTCCGCGGTGATTATTTTCAGATGTGGAAGGAAGTCAGATTCGTCCCCTGCGTGGTGGGAGAGCGGGGTGAATAAGACCAAGTACTGCTCCTTTTCTTTTTTTGATTACTGATCAGTTAAGGCTATTAGGGCTTGTGCGGCATCGTTTTCGTGTAAAACAGATATCAGCAATTATTTTTTTATGTTATTTAAGAATTGTTTCGTATAAAAATTTGGGTACATTGCCGAATTTGTTTTAATTACATAATTTTATTTTTCTAAGACGTATTTGGTAAATATTGTATGTAAAAGCTTGTTTATAATCATTATTTAATGTATTTAATGAAGCGAAATAGGATGCGTTCGGAGATTTACGTTGGTTACGCCGACGTAAACATATATTTTAAGCTACTGTTTGTATGAGAAGTGCCCAATATGCATATATTTTTAGAAACTAGATTAAATAAGCTTTTTAAAATAATAATAATAATTAGAAAATTTTAGCGAAATTTAACTAATTTACCTCACTGAATAAAAAAACTTGTTGTGATTTTCACCTTTTCGGCCATACACCCATATTTTTATATAGAACTATACAAAAATAACATAAAAAATTAATTTCTAGTATCCGTTTTACACGGAAACGAAACCAGACAAGTCCTAGTAGACTTAACTGACCAGCAATATAGAAAAAGAAAAGAGGTATACTTGGTCCTATTCACTCCGCTCTCACGCCTCACAGGGGACGAATCTGTCTTCCCTCTACGTCTGAAAATAATCACCAAGGAACACTCTATCTGTGGTATAAATTTCATGCTTGTAACCCGATGCGCACAATTATGTTAGAAATCAGCGGACTAACAACTCTACTATCTCTTTTCAATACTTAATGATCCACAAGCTCCTGAATACCTGAAAACCTTTTTCTGCTATGTTGAATCCACTCGTAACCGTAATTTTCGCTCTTCCGGCAATCTTGCCCTTTCTATTCCTCTTCACCGAACTGGTTTCATGTCTAATTATTTCTCCTTGCAAGTGGCTCGCCTCTGGAACGGTCTTCCTCTCACAATCAAACAGGCTCCGAGTAAGTTGGCATTTAAAAGGGCCGTGCGAAGTTTCCTTGCTGGCAGCAGTGGCAGAACTGAAGTCTCATAGTATATCTGTTTGGTTTGTTTCATCGTCGTATATATTTATGTATGTATCTATTTATATATATGTATATTATATATATATGTATGTACCTAGTATGAGTATTTTAAATATATGTAATTATGTTGTTTGATGCACCGCCTACAATTTCTCTACTTTGCCCTAAGGTTGACTGGTAGAGAATGCCGCATGGCATTAAGTCCGCCTTTTGTACGTTAAGTTTTTCTTTTGTGCAATAAAGTTTAAATAAATAAATAAATATATATATATTTGTAATCTGGATCTAAAAAACAACTCTAACGATTTGGCCCAAACTTCCTATGTATTTAGATATTTTGTTGGATTTTAAGTTTATTTAGACATTATTATCACCCGTAGACTACTCCTTCATGTCAAAAAACAGAAATAACATGAAGCCATCTCGTGGAATATAGCGATATCTGTAGGTATGTCAAAAGAGTACGCAGGTGACACACAACTGTCATGTTATTTTTTTTTTCACTTGGTAGAAATTACCAGTACCAGTTCCGAGCCTAGGACAACTTGGGAGGTAGATAAATTAAAGTGGACCAGTTAGGAAGTGGTCAACTTTGGAAGTGGACAAATTAGGAAGTGGACAAGTTAGTAAATGGACAAGGTAGGAAGTGGGCAACTATGGAAGTGGACAAGTTAGGAAGTGGACAAATTAGGAAGTAGGCAACTTTGGAAGTGGACAAGTTAGGAAGTGGACAAATTAGGAAGTGGGCAACTTTGGAAGTGGACAAGTTAGGAAGTGGTCAGAGTCGACCGGAGGGATATTCGCACGGTGGATAATTGTGTCGCGCTCCGACGCGACACAGCGTCGTGTGTTTTCACGACGCGGCAACGTATATTCGCACGGTGGATAATTGTGTCGCGCTCCGACGCGACACAGCGTCGTTTTACGTTTACGACGCCGTGTCGTGTGTTTTCACGACGCGGCAACGGATATTCGCACGGTGGATAATGTGTCGCGCTCTGACGCGACACCGTGTCGTTTTACGTTTACGACGCCGTGTCGTGGACATGTGGCCAGGCCCTAACTCAAATTTTTTTTTAGCTTCTAAGTCGCTGCTGTCAGATGTAGACTTTAGTTGAGGAGATTGAACTGACGGGGAAGATAGATATTGCACTGATTGTAGGGATGGTGAGGAATGTTGTGATCCTACAGGTGTTTCGTCAGACTCTTCTGCAATAGGAAATAATAAATTCTGTCTCATTTTGATCTGTCTCAATTTGATTGGTGACGTTGCTTTTGTTGAAGTAACAGTAAACTTCTCTGTGGATGTGGCTTTGGTAGACATTTGATTAGAAGTTTGTGTGTTCTTGCTTCTATATTTTGATTTCATTAAAACCTGGACATATTGACTTGAAATGTTGGAATTGGCTGCACTAAACTTTCAACTGCAAGATCTGAAAAAGATTAAAAATATATTAAAAAATTTGGAAAAATCGGTACTTATCTCAATCACATTTCCATTAAAAATGTTACAGCATCAGCACCTCTAGCTAGCACAACTGTGACATGCGACTCTTTCTCGCGCGATAAATATTACATATCTCTTTCTTCACAGAACTGAGACGGTGACGGGCGTGCTTTGTCGCGCGACAAGAGTCGCTAAGCCTATTTGTGCTAGACGGGCTGTATAAGCGTTGAAGTGTTGGTATTAAGTTTTATTAACTTACCCACGTTACTTGTTTTGCCAATTATGCTGGGTACAGCTAAGTCTTCAATCTCGGTAGTTTCTATATTGCACATTAGCATTTCTTTTTGCTTTTTAGTTAATGGTGGTGTGCTCACGCCGGATGACACTCTCTTTCTTTGGTCGTTGACAAACAAACTTTGATGGCAAACAATGACGTTTCATTCGAATTTTGCCAACAGAACCCATAAGCTTGAACTCCATGTAATTTTCCATGTCATTCGGCAACTGTAAATGGGATTTATTAATAAAAAATACTTCGTATAAATTTCGTGCGTTTGAAGTTTACCTAACCTTAAAAATTTAATAATAAATATGTACTTATGGATAAACTTTCCTTTATGGACCGTTGATTTGAAAGTTCATATTTTTTTTATAGATAGTACTCATAAATACAAAGCTTTTCCCAAGTTTTCAACTTGCGGAAACTCACGGTTCACGAGATATAATTTTTTAAAGTTTACAATTTTTCATACAAATTGGTAAATACCAAGCTTTTTTAGGTTGGATGAATTGTCATGGTAGACGTCAAGATGACGTTTTATGTTCCGTTGACGCGGTAACCCCCCCCCTCCCCCCCCCCCCATCGAAATTTTTACGCTTAACTTTACTTATAAAATTTTGTCGTTTTTTTAATAATTATCCAAAAATATCCCAAAATCCAATTTTCGATTAGCAAAAGTCCAAATCTAGGGCTCTCCCTGGTTCGGATAGGTTAGGTTAGGTTAGAGTGGTGAAAAAAACCGGAGGCGCGAAGGGGGCGCGGTCGCACGTGCTCCGCTCCGCAGCTTCGGCTTGTTGGTCGCCTTCGGCGACCAGCCTCAGCCGCTACGCTTCACACGGCTCCCGAGCTAGTCACGCAAGGGCGAAAGGGCAACTCTTCCCGCAGCGCCGGAGCTAAGGCGGAGCCAAACCAACCAACCTCCCCTCCCCCTACCCTTCCCCCTCAATGACCACGCCCACTTGGACGAAGCCACGCCCCCTTGAAACAAGAATATAATTTTTATAACTAAATAGAGCCATTATAACCTCAAAACTTTAACCATGAATATCTCCTAAACCATGGGGTTCCGCGGGGTGGGGGTGGTACTGGGGGGTAGCCCCCATCCCCACCCTCCCCCCTCCCCCCTCCCCCTCCCATAAATTGACGGTCCATAAAGGAAATTTTTACCGTGTATTTCAAAACAGGATCCCACTCAGCATATGTCGGGGCACATAGTGCAACAATGCTGATTTTCAGTGGGTCCATGATGACAAATAAACAAAACATATAGTAGAATAAGTCCCGTTTTGTCATAATAATGTGTGAAAATGACATTACTGTTGAGTTTCTTTCGGCTTTCTTCTCAACAGCGGTCTCCTCTTAGGAAATGCCGGTAGATTCACAATCTGACTAGTAAAAGTGCCCTTGTGGCCTACTCACTGAATAAATTATTTCATTTCATTTCGGGATGCTAGTGGGATTGTATCCGTGTATGGCAATTATAGTGTACATATTGCAGTTTACTTCAATTTATCTTTTGTAACCAACAACAGTGAGCTAGAGGGTCAAGTTTCAGCCTTAACCCTGCTGTCAGCATAATTAACCTAAGTCTGCCGTAGACTGTGACGTCATCGATAAGTTCAATATTGCACTTGCCATAACTTGTTAATATTCCGAAGTAACAAATAGGCTGTATATTATCCTCCTAAGATCCAATGTATTTTTAGGACATTTGTAAGAGCGAACCAGTGACCTAATTTTAGGTTTTTAGTCCGTCATAATTCTACAACCTTGGGTGGATATTTGATTAATTCATACATGTCATTGGGCCGCAATGAGTATGATCTCTGGTCTTTAAAACATACCGCCCTTATACAGCTCAAATTAGGGTTATAATATAGCTGCATAGGGTCTTGCTTTGCTATAGCTATTATCTTATTTCAGCTGTAAACGGTTAAGGCTGTATAAGCGGTAAAATGTAGCCTGTGTAGTGATATTTGAGTTGTAGCTCCCTTGTAACTCACAATCAACAATACAACAAATATTTAGCTATTTAATTTTACCGTTTTGTACTGATTTTTGTCTTTTGCAATTATGTTAAATTAATAAATTTAATATAATTTCAGCACACGCACGAAATAAAACAATACAGAAGGGTAATTATTTTTAACCCCCGACAAAAAAAAACCCGTGTTGACCCGAAAATAGATGCGAGGGTTCGAATCCCGGTCTAGTTATTAAATTTTTCAAATATTCGCACAGTATAAAAAAAAGCAATAATATCTTCAAATCTTGACGACTGTACCTAATCTTGTGCAGTTTATTTTCTCCAAGTATGTAAGCATTTTATTAGTTTATCTGGTATTTTAAAGGGGACATCAAGGTTTTGCACAAAGATGCAAAACTCGTTTTCATGACAATTTGCTGTCAAGATAATTCTAATTAAGCAGATTTATATTTAGAAGAAAATTAAAATGCACAATTCGTTACCTGTTTTCTTGACAGTACAATATTTGATAGATTATGTTTGATTTGATAATGATAATCTTCCCTAGAGACAGTTTCACTTAAGTTGAGAGTGACATAACGTGACTGTATTCCCTAGCGACAGTGATTTGTATGGAGAATAGAGCGCCCCTAGTGGTTACTTTGTAGAACTACAATTCCCCATACAAATTGTGTACGCAGTCGCTAGCGAGTACGGTCACTGTAAACTCATGGTGAGGGTACCTACAGGAACGGCCCGACATGTTTCGAAGTCGTATGAAGTTCTTCTTCTGCATCCTTTATACATAATAATATACATATGGAATGGGTTTCCTCGCACTTTATACTGTCGCAGTTTATACACACAATTAAAACTTATTGAACCGGGTCTATCGCGACATCTCCAGTAACAACTCGCTGTTTCGTCAGTAAATCTGAGACCACGGCACGTGAAACCGTGTCGAAACGTCAGGAATGAAGGTAAACCAAAAATATCGCGATTGACCCGGTTCAATAAGGTTTAATTATGGGTTTACTCACCTTGTTTAACTCCAATATCGCTCGACAATTCGACATTTGATTCGAATCGGTTTGCGGTTTATCATCACGATATATCTAAAAAACCGGCCAAGAGCATGTCGGGCCACCGTCAGTGTAGGGTTCCGTAGTTTCTCATCCTTCACAATAGACTTAAGTTACAGGAAAGATTTCAAGCTCTATAAAAAGGTTGTAAACGCCAAAGTAACTGTAGTTACTTATTACCTTCTGGAAGTCAACTTACGTCCTTTTAAGAAAATTATGAAATTTTGCGATAACTCAAAAACGGCTGGACCGATTTTGTTCAATATAGTTTTCATTGAAAGTACTTATAAGGCCTCATTTTCATGAATTTTCCCATAATTTTTTGACCCGTGGGGGAAAAGTTAGAGGGGGGGGGACACTATTTTTTTTATTTTCGGAGTGAATATTTACAAAACTGCCGACTTTATCAAAAAATAATGTTCAAAGACCCGTATTATTTTCAAAAGACCTATTCAACGATACCCCACACACTAGTGTTGGAATGAAAAAAAAAAAAAACACCCTCTACTTTAGGTGTTCGAGGTACCCGAAAAAAATTTTTTTTTAGTTTTTATTTTACCGTTTTGTCGGCGTGATATATACACACACTCATACCAAATTTCAGCTTTCTAGTACTAATGATCACGGAGCTAAGCCGCGGACGGACAGACGGACATGGCGAAACTATAAGGGTTCCTAGTTGACTACGGAACCCTAAAAAAACGACCCGACAGAGAATGTGACACATTCTCATTGGCAGGAACTTCCCGACATATTTCGAAATCGTGTGAAGTTCTTCTTCAGGTACATCGTAGCGGTCCTTAGGCTCCGTAGCGATCGGCGGTCGGCCCACTGCTACCCTCCGCGGCAGGGCTTCTAACCGGTTAATCTTATTTTTTAAATAGCTCCTTGAATACATAAATTTTGCGGTTTCTACTTTGTGTTATTGGACCAGATCTACGAAATAAA
This sequence comes from Apotomis turbidana, assembly GCA_905147355.2. Classification (NCBI taxonomy): domain Eukaryota; kingdom Metazoa; phylum Arthropoda; class Insecta; order Lepidoptera; family Tortricidae; genus Apotomis; species Apotomis turbidana. The sequence continues at coordinate 19,315,352 of LR990292.1, read as the reverse complement.
AGTATTGAAGCACAAAAAATCGTCGTTAACCACGAGTAACCGAAATCTTTAACCGGTAATTAGTATACATATAGGTTAACGGTTAGATACAAGTCCTGCAACGCAGCACGTTTGCTTCTAATATTTATTTATTTAAACTTTATTGCATAAAAGAAAAGTCAATACAAATGGCGAATGGCAAATGACAGTCTCTACTAATCAACCATATAGGCCAAATAGAGATATCGTCTAACGATAAAATTTACCAACAGTACACGGAGAGAAAATTCTAGTTTAGGTAACCAGAATAAAGTTAATGTAACCAGATTGTCGTGTAATATATACGACACCTATCTATTTTGTCGAGTTTACTACAAAAATCTGGTAATAGCTTACAGGAATATCTATCACAGTTAAACATAATGCTGGTACACATAATTAAAATGTGGGTATAGTGCACAAAAACCTTTCTGTATCCATTACAAACAGGTTTTGTTAAGTATAACGGAATTGGTATCGTTCGTAACACCATGCTTTATTTTGGAGATAACCAGATTTTTAGTAACGACTACTAGATTATTATAGTGATTATTAACAAATTTAATGCAAATATAACCAAGTTGAGATTTTACCAAACTATATTATTTTTTACACTTTACTACTTATTTAGCGTTTACTACCAACATTGTGGTTAGCCATTATCACATCAAATGATTGAGTTTACTAAAATAAGAAATTAATATTGTTCAGTTTACTATATTTTTTTGGTAATTACAGCAATGTTGTATTTTTTGCTTCACAATATTTAGAAGGCGAATGGGTCTTTAAAAAAATATGTACATACTTACCGTGTTGTTAAAAAAAGTTGAAATCTGTCTGTGTCGTCACGAAATTTTCATATAAGTATAATTTCGCGACTTAACTTGCAGATTTTAACTTATTCTTAATTAACAATACGGTAACTATGTAAACTTTTTTAAAGACTCCTTTGCAGCAAGCTTGTAATACAAGCCGTACTAAAGTAAAGACCTTCTGCGCCAAGCTATCTTTATTTTGTATTTATAGAATAAATGCTTATTACTCAAACTTTTTGTATCAGAAATAGTACCTAAACAAAGTGATAGCATGACGTAGAAGGGACTTTACTCTTCGGGCCTGCTAAGGCTGCAATCTTCTGAAAATAAAAAAAAGTATACTTAATGAAGACATGGTCAACAACAGTTTTAAATAAAACAAAACGTTAAACGTTTGTAAGTTTATCATTCATGTTATCTAAAAATCAACATGGAGGTCTTACATGTTAAAATGTCCCTTATACATATCGGGAATATGTTCCCTGCCTAGATTTCTTATACCTTAAAGCGCTCCAAACAAACAGACAGAAAAATTAGTAAAAGTTCGACCGATCTTAAAATTGTGATGCTTCATTACCTGTTTAATAGGTTTTTTTACTATAAATACGAACATGACACCTTTTAAGAGCGGTCGGATTTCTACTCATGTCTGTAGGTAATCTGTAAGAAGTCTAATAGGCAGGGGACATATTGGGAAACAATTTGGGAAGGAACATTATAAATCGGAATGATATACTGCCAGGATTCCAATAATTTTTCAATGTCTTTGTCCATTTCCTGATTTGGAACACTTCTATAATATCTATTTAAACGAATCACACTTTTTGTCACAGTCACAGTCAACGTCTCTGCACGCGCACGCACTGATCGCTCCGAAAGATGAAATGACTCTAAGTCAAATGATAAACAAAACAATGGCAGCCAGGCGGTGTTGCCAACCAAAGTTCAGGCAATCCATACAATAACATATTGTATTATTTAATGGACAGCTAGCAATAACAAACGAATTATGGGGTAGACAGTACTATATGAATCTAGCTTATTTAAATATCTAAAACAATTTTTGTTGCTTGCGTTATTTTAGAGACAACCTAAATATTGTATTGTTTAATGGACAGCTAGCAATAACAAACGAATAATGGGGTAAACAGTACTATATGCATCTAGCTTATTTAAATATCTAAAACAATTTTTGTTACTGGAGTTATTTTAGAGACAACCTAAATATTGTATTGTTTAATGGACAGCTAGCAATAACAAACTAATTATGGGGTAAACAGTACTATATGCATCTAGCTTATTTAAATATCTAAAATATTTTTTGTTACTTGCGTTATTTTAGAGACAACCATAAATATTGTATTGTTTAATGGACAGCTAGCAATAACAAACGAATTATGGAGGTATACTTTACAATTATCGAAATTTTATCTCTACAATAATAATAAGTAAGTACTTATAAATAGCTTTGAGTATTGTTTACTAAAATATTTTTACCAGAATATTCTGGCATTTATTAAAATACGACTATTTGTTGTTAAAAGTCAATACGGTAAATTTAACTTAATTCTGTTTCTTTATACTAGAATGAAATTTACAATATGTTCTGGTAATATTGTTATAATAATTTCTTTCCGTGTAGTATCGCCCAACGCACGCTGATTTGTTACCAATTCCTGAGCAAAAAAGAAACAGAAAGTAACATTTGACAGCTGTCACATTACCTATATTCAAATTCCACAGCTCAAGCATTTCCTAACCATGCTGCACAAGAACCGTGTTAAACACATCATTTATATTCGTCTAAATGATGAAAGTTGCCCAATTCATCCTCCATCAATAAACGACAGATTTCCATAGACACTGTTTGTCGTGCTAGCGACATATCATCATGCAGCTACCACAGCAAAATGTTAGAATATGAAGGTAATTTCTTAATATCGCGACAGACCCATTATAATTTCTGTTAATTATATGTACAGAAATGGTGTAATTATTAATATAATTTATTTTCATACACAACTATACTCGTACATTACAATTCCACTATTACATTTGGCAAAGACCGATTCGGTAACAATTTATATGTTTATTAGAAGTAGACTTTCAGGCAGGTCAACTAGTGAAACCTAAAAGAGTAGAAATAAAAAAAATACAATACTCTAATGTCGTCCCTTTTATTGCCACTTTTTCATTTCTACACTTTGTCGAACTGTATGTAACACAATTTCGTAAAACATGTCTTTCAGTAGATAACATTTGTTGCCAGGGTCGCTATCGCTACGGCAAAGTGTGGCGCGGCCTGTGGTACGCGGTCAGCGTCGCGGTGAAGATATTCTACTCTCGCGACGAGGCGTCGTGGCAGAGAGAGACGGAGATACAGCACGGTGTTGCTACGGCATACAAACATATTGGCGTACATTGGCAGCGATATGACCAGCAGAAACAGTTGTACACAGGTACCTACATTAGTGCGATATGTATTTCACTATGATTTGTATGGATACTTTGGATACGCTAGCTAGCCACGGCGGAGTGGCGTCCAGGTGTGGGGAATTCTTTAAGATAATATTATTTCTCGGGACGAAGCGGCGTGGCATGAATCAAGAATTCTATGAAATATTTTCTTCATTAATAATAATAATAATAATAACAATAAAGCCCGTTTATTTCCAATCTGCAATTGTTACATGCTTTTTTTTTTTTTATATATATATTACAAATATTAAAGAAATAAATGTGTGTATGTATAAAAAAATTTGTTTTCTTTTTTCTTTTACTCGCTATCATTACTTTCTTCAGTATCATTGATCGGAACCCCTTCTCGGGTAAAGGCCTCCTCCAGCTTCTTCCAGCCCTCTCTATCCATAGCTTTCTCTCTCCATTTACTTCCTGCTATCCCTTGTATATCATCTATCCACCTCTTTCGAGGGCGCCCTCTTTTCCTTTTTCCTTTCGGTCCCTTCCATGTAGTTGACTCTAGTGTCCATCTTTTGTCTGTGCATCTTGCTACATGTCCTGCCCACTGCCACTTTTGTTTTAGGGCATATTGTAAGGCATCTATAACTTTCGTTTTTCGTCTTATTTTTTCACTTTTTACTTTTTGTATTCTTCTTAATTTTAGTACACTTCTCTCCATTGCTTTCTGGCACACTACTAGTTTAGTTTTTGTTTTAGTATTGTATGTCCACGTTTGGCATCCGTATGTAAGAGTAGGTAAGATACATGTGTCCAAGACAGTTTTCTTTAGGTGGACAGGATATTTCCCCTTTAAGATTTCCTTCAGGGACCAAAATTTTTTCCAGCTCATGTTAATACGCCGCTCTATCTCTACTTCTTCACTTTTGTCTTCGAATGACAGTTGTTTTCCAAGATATATATAACTGTTCACATATTCAAGCAGCTTCCCGTTGAGGTTTATAGCGTTTATGTGGCTGTTTGTCAGTATTTTAGTTTTATTCTCGTTCATTTTGAGGCCCACTTTTTCGCTTTCTTCATTTAGAGTGCTTATCATATTTTCTAATTCTTTGCTTGTATCAGCGAATAAGACAATATCGTCCGCAAATCTGAGGTGTGTAAGTCGATCTTGATTAACTTTAATCCCTTCTGACTGCCAGTTAATATTGTCAAAAATGTGTTGTAGTACCATTATGAACAGCTTGGGTGAAAGGGGGTCTCCTTGTCTTACTCCTCTGCAAATCGGTATCTCAGGGCCTCGTGTCTCTAGTTTGACTTGACTTACGCTACCCGCGTAGATGTTTTTGAGTACTCTTGTATAGTTTTCATTTATGTGGCATTTATTCAGCGCTTCCCAAATAGCGTCATGAGAGATCGTGTCAAACGCTTTGGCGTAATCTATGAAAGCAATGTATAATGGTCTGTTGAACTCCTTGTATTTCTCCATTACCTGTTGCAGTACGTGTATATGGTCCGTTGTAGAAAATCCGGAGCGGAACCCTGCTTGTTCGACTGGCTGGTAGTTATCAATCTTTCGGCTAAGCTTGCTTTGTAGAATAGAGGTGAACAGTTTATAAACACTTGAAAGTAGACTAATAGGACGGTAGTTAGAGATGTCTTGAGGGTCTCCTTTCTTGTATAAAAGGATTATATCGGATCTTTTCCATTGTGCTGGTACCTGACCTGTGTTCAGAACCTCATTGAATAAATACGTAAGTGGGCGAGTTAGCAGGGTAGCACCGGCTTTTAGTGCTTCATTTTGTATGCCATCTGGACCAGGGCTTTTGTCTGCTTTGAGTTTTCTGATGTGGTTGATAACTTCCTTCTCATGTACTAGTGGCAAGTCGTTCGTGTTTTGAGAACATGTTTCTACTATATTATTTGTAGCAATGCAGGGAATAAATTTCTTCATTAAAAATTATCATTAATCGGTTGAAGCTGATTTAGTAACATCATACTAATATTTTAAAGGCGAAAGTTTGTGTTTTTATGTTTGCCACTTCTTCGCGCTCAAACACCTGGACCAATTTTGATATAAATGTACCTGAGACCCTAGATTAACACATAGGCTACTTTTAATCCCGAAAAAAAATTGTGTTCCCGTGGGATGAATATAAAAATTAGAGTAGAAGGACGCGTTTAATCTAGACACGCGGCAGCGTGTCCAGCCAAGTTCACCCCAAGAACTGGCGAGCAGCAGCCGTGTGTTATATTACACGAACCGTTTGGAGCCACTTTTGACCCCTCAATAACTCCAAATCTATTTAACATAAAAACATGAAATTTGGCTTATGTATTTAGATCCTTTAGAACAACTAGAACCCCAAATTTCATAAATATAGGTGAAATAGGTATTGAGATATTAAAGTCCAAAAAACGGTATTTTTATCACTGACTGACTGACTGACTAGTAATCAAAAACCTAACCCACTTCCAGGTAACCTAGAAAGGTGAAATTTGGCATTCAGCTTGGTAATTGTGTGTGTACACATAAAAAAAATCGAAAACAGTGATTATTTTACTTTTTTAATTATTATTATTATTTATGCTTCTTGCCTCAGAACTCCCGTCATTTATTAACCGATTTGGAAAATTCTTTCTTTGTTTTAAAGATGTATTAGCATAGCTCACACTCTTTCTCTCTCTCTCTCTCTCTCTCTCTCTCTCACACACACACACACACACACACACACACACACACACACACACACACACACACACACACACACACACACACACACACACACAAGAATCCAACACTAACCGATTTGGAAAATTGTTTGTTTGTTTAAAAGATGTACTAGAATAGCACACACACAAGTAATGATTAAATAATTAACACATCATAATAATTTATGTACAAAAAGTAATGATATCCCATCAAAAACATAAATGTTAAATTAGAGCCAAGTTCTCGCATGCCACGTTGTCGACTTCGCCGACAAAAGAATTGAGATCTATATGGGCGCCAAGTTCTTTGCCCTAAATTTTTTAGATACAAGGACATGCGACATACTCAATGCATTTATTTTACTTGGGGTGTAATTCAATATCAAGATTTGACTTGGCTAGTTTTTACAAACTGACTTCATTTTATCAAAGTAACATAGTATTATTAATCAAGCTAACAGTATAAGTAACAGGACGTACACTAACTTGCGTACATACCTTTACGAAAATAGGTTAATGATTAGACAAATATAATATAAATTTATATGTAAAAACTAGCCAAGTCCAGTCTTGATATTGAATTACACCCCAAGTAAAATAAATGCATTGAGTATGTCGCATGTCCTTGTATCTAAAAAATTTAGGGCAAAGAACTTGGCGCCCATATAGATCTCAATACTTTTGTCGGCGAAGTCGACAACGTGGCATGCGAGAACTTGGCTCTAATTTAACATTTATGTTTTTGATGGGATTTATCTTACCTAATACCTTTGTGACATGATTGTAAATGCCTCGTATGTTTCCAGTTATGGCTGATAACGCACTACCACCCCCTGGGCTCGCTGTACGAGCGCTGCAGCGACGACGCTCACGCGGCACCAGACGATGCTGATCCGTCTGTCCACCGTCAACGGGCTGCTACACCTACACACAGACATACACGGCACACAGGTACATTCACTCACTTATTTTATAATGTATAAATCTTGGACAAATCTATCTAAATCTAATCTATAACATCAAACCTAATCTAAAAAATTACTTCCGACGAATTTGCCTATGAAATTAACTTTTTACTAAATAAAAAAATCGGTGAAATGTCTTTCCATAAAATAAGTTTGTCCCCTAATTAATATATTCTTAGATACGTAGAAAGCGTCCATGACCTAGGAACAAATATTCGAATTCATCAATCATCACACAAACACATTCTCCAAACACAACCTATTGAGATGATATTACTAAAACTATCGTGAGATATCTTTAATAAGTAAAAAAAAAAAATTCAAGCTCACAAAATTTCCAGGAACTGCCCGACATGTTTTGAACTCATGTAGCGCGGCGGGAGGAGGGAAAGGCTCTTGCGCTGTCACTACTGGCCTGTCACTGTATTTTCATTCCACTGATACTACGCACACTTGACTTATTGTATCTACGACCTTGCCTGAACGTGTGATGTATTTAACGCCGGAATCACAGGCTTCCATGCTAGAGGCAGAGTCCTACTACACTACCTTTCACAACCTTTCGGTTAACAATAACCATTGATGTATTTTCCAGGGTAAACGAGCCATAGCGCACCGAGCGAGACATCAAATCCAAGAACATCCTAGTGAAAGTGAACGGCGAATGTTGTATCGCAGACATAATTAAAATGTGGGTATAGTGCACAAAAACCTTTCTGTATCCATTACAAACAGGTTTTGTTAAGTATAACGGAATTGGTATCGTTCGTAACACCATGCTTTATTTTGGAGATAACCAGATTTTTAGTAACGACTACTAGATTATTATAGTGATTATTAACAAATTTAATGCAAATATAACCAAGTTGAGATTTTACCAAACTATATTATTTTTTACACTTTACTACTTATTTAGCGTTTACTACCAACATTGTGGTTAGCCATTATCACATCAAATGATTGAGTTTACTAAAATAAGAAATTAATATTGTTCAGTTTACTATATTTTTTTGGTAATTACAGCAATGTTGTATTTTTTGCTTCACAATATTTAGAAGGCGAATGGGTCTTTAAAAAAATATGTACATACTTACCGTGTTGTTAAAAAAAGTTGAAATCTGTCTGTGTCGTCACGAAATTTTCATATAAGTATAATTTCGCGACTTAACTTGCAGATTTTAACTTATTCTTAATTAACAATACGGTAACTATGTAAACTTTTTTAAAGACTCCTTTGCAGCAAGCTTGTAATACAAGCCGTACTAAAGTAAAGACCTTCTGCGCCAAGCTATCTTTATTTTGTATTTATAGAATAAATGCTTATTACTCAAACTTTTTGTATCAGAAATAGTACCTAAACAAAGTGATAGCATGACGTAGAAGGGACTTTACTCTTCGGGCCTGCTAAGGCTGCAATCTTCTGAAAATAAAAAAAAGTATACTTAATGAAGACATGGTCAACAACAGTTTTAAATAAAACAAAACGTTAAACGTTTGTAAGTTTATCATTCATGTTATCTAAAAATCAACATGGAGGTCTTACATGTTAAAATGTCCCTTATACATATCGGGAATATGTTCCCTGCCTAGATTTCTTATACCTTAAAGCGCTCCAAACAAACAGACAGAAAAATTAGTAAAAGTTCGACCGATCTTAAAATTGTGATGCTTCATTACCTGTTTAATAGGTTTTTTTACTATAAATACGAACATGACACCTTTTAAGAGCGGTCGGATTTCTACTCATGTCTGTAGGTAATCTGTAAGAAGTCTAATAGGCAGGGGACATATTGGGAAACAATTTGGGAAGGAACATTATAAATCGGAATGATATACTGCCAGGATTCCAATAATTTTTCAATGTCTTTGTCCATTTCCTGATTTGGAACACTTCTATAATATCTATTTAAACGAATCACACTTTTTGTCACAGTCACAGTCAACGTCTCTGCACGCGCACGCACTGATCGCTCCGAAAGATGAAATGACTCTAAGTCAAATGATAAACAAAACAATGGCAGCCAGGCGGTGTTGCCAACCAAAGTTCAGGCAATCCATACAATAACATATTGTATTATTTAATGGACAGCTAGCAATAACAAACGAATTATGGGGTAGACAGTACTATATGAATCTAGCTTATTTAAATATCTAAAACAATTTTTGTTGCTTGCGTTATTTTAGAGACAACCTAAATATTGTATTGTTTAATGGACAGCTAGCAATAACAAACGAATAATGGGGTAAACAGTACTATATGCATCTAGCTTATTTAAATATCTAAAACAATTTTTGTTACTGGAGTTATTTTAGAGACAACCTAAATATTGTATTGTTTAATGGACAGCTAGCAATAACAAACTAATTATGGGGTAAACAGTACTATATGCATCTAGCTTATTTAAATATCTAAAATATTTTTTGTTACTTGCGTTATTTTAGAGACAACCATAAATATTGTATTGTTTAATGGACAGCTAGCAATAACAAACGAATTATGGAGGTATACTTTACAATTATCGAAATTTTATCTCTACAATAATAATAAGTAAGTACTTATAAATAGCTTTGAGTATTGTTTACTAAAATATTTTTACCAGAATATTCTGGCATTTATTAAAATACGACTATTTGTTGTTAAAAGTCAATACGGTAAATTTAACTTAATTCTGTTTCTTTATACTAGAATGAAATTTACAATATGTTCTGGTAATATTGTTATAATAATTTCTTTCCGTGTAGTATCGCCCAACGCACGCTGATTTGTTACCAATTCCTGAGCAAAAAAGAAACAGAAAGTAACATTTGACAGCTGTCACATTACCTATATTCAAATTCCACAGCTCAAGCATTTCCTAACCATGCTGCACAAGAACCGTGTTAAACACATCATTTATATTCGTCTAAATGATGAAAGTTGCCCAATTCATCCTCCATCAATAAACGACAGATTTCCATAGACACTGTTTGTCGTGCTAGCGACATATCATCATGCAGCTACCACAGCAAAATGTTAGAATATGAAGGTAATTTCTTAATATCGCGACAGACCCATTATAATTTCTGTTAATTATATGTACAGAAATGGTGTAATTATTAATATAATTTATTTTCATACACAACTATACTCGTACATTACAATTCCACTATTACATTTGGCAAAGACCGATTCGGTAACAATTTATATGTTTATTAGAAGTAGACTTTCAGGCAGGTCAACTAGTGAAACCTAAAAGAGTAGAAATAAAAAAAATACAATACTCTAATGTCGTCCCTTTTATTGCCACTTTTTCATTTCTACACTTTGTCGAACTGTATGTAACACAATTTCGTAAAACATGTCTTTCAGTAGATAACATTTGTTGCCAGGGTCGCTACAGCAAAGTGTGGCGCGGCCTGTGGTACGCGGTCAGCGTCGCGGTGAAGATATTCTACTCTCGCGACGAGGCGTCGTGGCAGAGAGAGACGGAGATACAGCACGGTGTTGCTACGGCATACAAACATATTGGCGTACATTGGCAGCGATATGACCAGCAGAAACAGTTGTACACAGGTACCTACATTAGTGCGATATGTATTTCACTATGATTTGTATGGATACTTTGGATACGCTAGCTAGCCACGGCGGAGTGGCGTCCAGGTGTGGGGAATTCTTTAAGATAATATTATTTCTCGGGACGAAGCGGCGTGGCATGAATCAAGAATTCTATGAAATATTTTCTTCATTAATAATAATAATAATAATAATAATAAAGCCCGTTTATTTCCAATCTGCAATTGTTACATGCTTTTTTTTTTTTTATATATATATTACAAATATTAAAGAAATAAATGTGTGTATGTATAAAAAAATTTGTTTTCTTTTTTCTTTTACTCGCTATCATTACTTTCTTCAGTATCATTGATCGGAACCCCTTCTCGGGTAAAGGCCTCCTCCAGCTTCTTCCAGCCCTCTCTATCCATAGCTTTCTCTCTCCATTTACTTCCTGCTATCCCTTGTATATCATCTATCCACCTCTTTCGAGGGCGCCCTCTTTTCCTTTTTCCTTTCGGTCCCTTCCATGTAGTTGACTCTAGTGTCCATCTTTTGTCTGTGCATCTTGCTACATGTCCTGCCCACTGCCACTTTTGTTTTAGGGCATATTGTAAGGCATCTATAACTTTCGTTTTTCGTCTTATTTTTTCACTTTTTACTTTTTGTATTCTTCTTAATTTTAGTACACTTCTCTCCATTGCTTTCTGGCACACTACTAGTTTAGTTTTTGTTTTAGTATTGTATGTCCACGTTTGGCATCCGTATGTAAGAGTAGGTAAGATACATGTGTCCAAGACAGTTTTCTTTAGGTGGACAGGATATTTCCCCTTTAAGATTTCCTTCAGGGACCAAAATTTTTTCCAGCTCATGTTAATACGCCGCTCTATCTCTACTTCTTCACTTTTGTCTTCGAATGACAGTTGTTTTCCAAGATATATATAACTGTTCACATATTCAAGCAGCTTCCCGTTGAGGTTTATAGCGTTTATGTGGCTGTTTGTCAGTATTTTAGTTTTATTCTCGTTCATTTTGAGGCCCACTTTTTCGCTTTCTTCATTTAGAGTGCTTATCATATTTTCTAATTCTTTGCTTGTATCAGCGAATAAGACAATATCGTCCGCAAATCTGAGGTGTGTAAGTCGATCTTGATTAACTTTAATCCCTTCTGACTGCCAGTTAATATTGTCAAAAATGTGTTGTAGTACCATTATGAACAGCTTGGGTGAAAGGGGGTCTCCTTGTCTTACTCCTCTGCAAATCGGTATCTCAGGGCCTCGTGTCTCTAGTTTGACTTGACTTACGCTACCCGCGTAGATGTTTTTGAGTACTCTTGTATAGTTTTCATTTATGTGGCATTTATTCAGCGCTTCCCAAATAGCGTCATGAGAGATCGTGTCAAACGCTTTGGCGTAATCTATGAAAGCAATGTATAATGGTCTGTTGAACTCCTTGTATTTCTCCATTACCTGTTGCAGTACGTGTATATGGTCCGTTGTAGAAAATCCGGAGCGGAACCCTGCTTGTTCGACTGGCTGGTAGTTATCAATCTTTCGGCTAAGCTTGCTTTGTAGAATAGAGGTGAACAGTTTATAAACACTTGAAAGTAGACTAATAGGACGGTAGTTAGAGATGTCTTGAGGGTCTCCTTTCTTGTATAAAAGGATTATATCGGATCTTTTCCATTGTGCTGGTACCTGACCTGTGTTCAGAACCTCATTGAATAAATACGTAAGTGGGCGAGTTAGCAGGGTAGCACCGGCTTTTAGTGCTTCATTTTGTATGCCATCTGGACCAGGGCTTTTGTCTGCTTTGAGTTTTCTGATGTGGTTGATAACTTCCTTCTCATGTACTAGTGGCAAGTCGTTCGTGTTTTGAGAACATGTTTCTACTATATTATTTGTAGCAATGCAGGGAATAAATTTCTTCATTAAAAATTATCATTAATCGGTTGAAGCTGATTTAGTAACATCATACTAATATTTTAAAGGCGAAAGTTTGTGTTTTTATGTTTGCCACTTCTTCGCGCTCAAACACCTGGACCAATTTTGATATAAATGTACCTGAGACCCTAGATTAACACATAGGCTACTTTTAATCCCGAAAAAAAATTGTGTTCCCGTGGGATGAATATAAAAATTAGAGTAGAAGGACGCGTTTAATCTAGACACGCGGCAGCGTGTCCAGCCAAGTTCACCCCAAGAACTGGCGAGCAGCAGCCGTGTGTTATATTACACGAACCGTTTGGAGCCACTTTTGACCCCTCAATAACTCCAAATCTATTTAACATAAAAACATGAAATTTGGCTTATGTATTTAGATCCTTTAGAACAACTAGAACCCCAAATTTCATAAATATAGGTGAAATAGGTATTGAGATATTAAAGTCCAAAAAACGGTATTTTTATCACTGACTGACTGACTGACTAGTAATCAAAAACCTAACCCACTTCCAGGTAACCTAGAAAGGTGAAATTTGGCATTCAGCTTGGTAATTGTGTGTGTACACATAAAAAAAATCGAAAACAGTGATTATTTTACTTTTTTAATTATTATTATTATTTATGCTTCTTGCCTCAGAACTCCCGTCATTTATTAACCGATTTGGAAAATTCTTTCTTTGTTTTAAAGATGTATTAGCATAGCTCACACTCTTTCTCTCTCTCTCTCTCTCTCTCTCTCTCTCACACACACACACACACACACACACACACACACACACACACACACACACACACACACACACACACACACACACACAAGAATCCAACACTAACCGATTTGGAAAATTGTTTGTTTGTTTAAAAGATGTACTAGAATAGCACACACACAAGTAATGATTAAATAATTAACACATCATAATAATTTATGTACAAAAAGTAATGATATCCCATCAAAAACATAAATGTTAAATTAGAGCCAAGTTCTCGCATGCCACGTTGTCGACTTCGCCGACAAAAGAATTGAGATCTATATGGGCGCCAAGTTCTTTGCCCTAAATTTTTTAGATACAAGGACATGCGACATACTCAATGCATTTATTTTACTTGGGGTGTAATTCAATATCAAGATTTGACTTGGCTAGTTTTTACAAACTGACTTCATTTTATCAAAGTAACATAGTATTATTAATCAAGCTAACAGTATAAGTAACAGGACGTACACTAACTTGCGTACATACCTTTACGAAAATAGGTTAATGATTAGACAAATATAATATAAATTTATATGTAAAAACTAGCCAAGTCCAGTCTTGATATTGAATTACACCCCAAGTAAAATAAATGCATTGAGTATGTCGCATGTCCTTGTATCTAAAAAATTTAGGGCAAAGAACTTGGCGCCCATATAGATCTCAATACTTTTGTCGGCGAAGTCGACAACGTGGCATGCGAGAACTTGGCTCTAATTTAACATTTATGTTTTTGATGGGATTTATCTTACCTAATACCTTTGTGACATGATTGTAAATGCCTCGTATGTTTCCAGTTATGGCTGATAACGCACTACCACCCCCTGGGCTCGCTGTACGAGCGCTGCAGCGACGACGCTCACGCGGCACCAGACGATGCTGATCCGTCTGTCCACCGTCAACGGGCTGCTACACCTACACACAGACATACACGGCACACAGGTACATTCACTCACTTATTTTATAATGTATAAATCTTGGACAAATCTATCTAAATCTAATCTATAACATCAAACCTAATCTAAAAAATTACTTCCGACGAATTTGCCTATGAAATTAACTTTTTACTAAATAAAAAAATCGGTGAAATGTCTTTCCATAAAATAAGTTTGTCCCCTAATTAATACATTCTTAGATACGTAGAAAGCGTCCATGACCTAGGAACAAATATTCGAATTCATCAATCATCACACAAACACATTCTCCAAACACAACCTATTGAGATGATATTACTAAAACTATCGTGAGATATCTTTAATAAGTAAAAAAAAAAAATTCAAGCTCACAAAATTTCCAGGAACTGCCCGACATGTTTTGAACTCATGTAGCGCGGCGGGAGGAGGGAAAGGCTCTTGCGCTGTCACTACTGGCCTGTCACTGTATTTTCATTCCACTGATACTACGCACACTTGACTTATTGTATCTACGACCTTGCCTGAACGTGTGATGTATTTAACGCCGGAATCACAGGCTTCCATGCTAGAGGCAGAGTCCTACTACACTACCTTTCACAACCTTTCGGTTAACAATAACCATTGATGTATTTTCCAGGGTAAACGAGCCATAGCGCACCGAGCGAGACATCAAATCCAAGAACATCCTAGTGAAAGTGAACGGCAAATGTTGTATCGCAGACTTCGGACTCGCGGTTACTGCGCAACACGTGGCCAAAGGGATCCCGAGCGAGGCAAAGGACCGTGCGATACATGAGCCCGGAGATACTCGATAACAGGTAAGACATTCGAGCTAGTATAGTTCGAATCACATTTGTTAAGCGAATCCCATTAGCTTTGTACCCGATGAACAATACCATTATCTGTATTGTTAGCTGCGGCCACAACTGCCGCTTCAAAATGTAAGGCGTTATAAGTGCAAATTACTTTTACACTAAATTAGTCTTTAAGTCAAACGAAATAAGTTTTACTCTTAAACAAAGAGAACACAGATGTTGGTCACTTCGTAAATGAAAGAGCAGTGAAGCTCGTTTTGATGCTTATAATGACAATGAAGTGACCAACATCTCTGTTCTCTTTGTTTAAGAGTAAACCTTATTTCGTTTGACTTAAAGACTAATTTAGTGTAAAATTAATTTGCACTTATAACGCCTTACATTTGAAGTGGCAGTTGTGGCCACAGCTAACAATACAGATAATGGTATTGTTCATTGGGTACAAAGCTAATGGGATTCGCTCAACCAAAATAATTATTTCTATACCAAGATTAGTCGCTAGATGGCTCTGTACCGTCCTCACGTATCAAAGGTAAGAAACACGTATATGGTGAAAGTGAACGGTGTGGGCAGAATAGCTGGCTTTAGGTTCTCGTTAAAATCAAAGTAACAAAGGGATACCGAGCTCGAGTCAGGGGACCGTGCGCTACATGAGCCCGGAGATACTGGATAACAGGTGAGACACTCGGTCTAGTCCGCTGTAATATCCGATCGTATCAAAGGCAAGCAACACGTACAAAATTGATTTATTTAAACTTTATTGCACAAAACAAAAGTCAGTACAAATAGCGAACTTAATGCCTAATGGCATTCTTTACCAGTAAACCTTAGGGCCAAACAGGGATGCTTCAAATGGTGCTGAGTAGAAAATTAGACGAGAGCATCTAAGATACAAGTGAATTTATTTGTAATTTTGCTTTAAGCTTTGATCTTTGTCTCAATTATTTAAGTATGAGACATACATACAACACTATTGAGTCCAGCGCTATACCGTTCACTCGATACAAAGGTAAGAATAGTGTAGCCAAGCCAGTATTACTAATACCAATATATTAAGAAGGCGAAGAACAGAAAGGACTTCGCAAAGACGGTCCCTTTAGTTAAGTTTTTCACCTATAACTATAGTGATTTTATTAGGTTATAAGTTTTTATCTTCTCGACAACGGTAAAAAAAGAGTTACGCGAAGGAATAAAGTTTTTCAATACTATTAACATTTCCATTCCAGCTTGAACCTCCAATGCTTCGAGTCGTACCGCGAATGCGACACGTACCTACGCCCTCGTGTGCTGGGAGGTGTGTCTGCACACCTGGTGAGAGGAGGCGCGGGAGCCGAGCCAGGAGCTCGCGGGGAAGATCGTCGCGCCCGGCCCGAGCTGCCCACCACCTTCACACACCCTGTAAGTTCCTACGCCCTCGTGTGCTGGGAGGTGTGTCTGCACACCTCCCAGCACACCCTGTAAGTTCTTCTCCATAGATTTTATGAGTTAATGAGCAAGTTCATGGAACCAGATTCTAGCATACTATGTTATGTACATACTCACTCTTCGGTATATATGATATGGAAATATGGTGTGGGGTAGTCTTGTAACTCTTCTGAATTCTAACATAAACCCTCACACACTCTGTCAGTTCCTAAAAATGGCAAAAACTGTATAAATATGACGGTCAGATAGTTTATTCTAGCATTATATACATTTATTCACTCCTCAGTGCGATATGGAAGTATAGGGTAGTCTTAATTCTAATATTGACATGCACACGCCCTGTATTGTGCAATTAAGAGATATGACTGCCCAGGGCGTCTTTTTTAGAGTTTTTTTTAAATCTAGCCTAGTTGTGTGTGTCCCACGATTGTCAAATTGTAATTTCCCAGCTGATTAGTGGTTTATCAATTACGTCAGTGTAATACTACGTATCACACAAACCGATCTAGTCCTAAATTAAGCTCGAGAAGACTTGTGTTATGGGTACTAGACGACGATATACATAATTACATAGATAAATATATACTTAAATACATAGACTACAACCATCGACCAAACACAAATATTCGAGTTAATATATTTTGACTAAAGGTTAGACAATTTGATTACACTAAAGCAAATTAGACTGCAGTTTTTGGTATTCATGTTGATGTTTTATGAAAACAATATTTGGTGAGCAAAAAATCCATTTTGGAAAGCAAAAAAATATACGGACTCAACGTAAAATTATTGCCCGCGACTACGTCCGCGTGGAACTTGGAAGTATGGAAGCAACCTCGTACAACACGATAGATATCTACCTAATCACCTTAATTAATAAAAGGGATTATTAAAAGCGCCTAAGCAAATGTAAGAGCAATTGCGCTTTTGGTCTAATCATTACATTTCATACAGGGTCACCAATGTCATCATGAATTACTTACTCACTTTTCAATCTTTTTAGGGATAATTTCCAGGATGAAAACTATCCTATGTCCTTCCTCGGATCTTAAACTATCTCCATGCCAAATTTCATCAAAATCGATTCAGCGGTTTAAGCGTGAAGAGGTAATAGACAGACAGATACACTCGCATTTATAAAACCTACTAGCTTTTGCCCGCAACTACGTCCGCGTGGAACTTGGAAGTATTGAAGCAACCTCGTACAACACGGTAGATATCCACCTTATCACCTTAATTAATAAAAGGGATTATTATAAGCGCCTAAGCAAATGTAAGAGCAATTGTGCTTTTGGTCTAATAATGACTTTTCCTACAGGGTCACCGCACCCCAACAGAAATGTTCACTCACTTTTCAATCTTTTTAGGAATAATTTCCAGGATGAAAACTATCCTATGTCCTTCCTCGGATCTTAAACTACATATATAAAATCGATTCAGCGGTTTAAGCATGAAGAGGTAACATACAGACAGACAGACAGACAGACAGACACACTTTCGCATTTATAATATTAGTATGGATGTATATCGTCGTCTAGTACCCATAGTACAAGCTTTGCTTAGTTTGGGACTAGGTCGATTTGTGTATGATTGTCCCTTAATATTTATTATTTATTTATTTACTTGGAATTCAGTTTTAGGGTATAAAAGCCATTTTGGTGAGCGTTTAAATATGGCTTTGGGTTATGATTTGAATTAGCAATAATATGTTTAATTTTAGGCAGTAAGTGGTATGCAAGCTTCAAATCTCCCAAGTGTATAGAGTCCAATTTACTTTGTATGTATACTAATTAAAAGATACATTATATTTAACATTATTGTTTTACTTTTCAGAGAATGTGGCCTTTGACCATGACTATGACAGACATTGCCGGCAGCATGCAGATCACACATACGCTAAACCCAGTACATCAAGACTACGGAACCCTAAAAATTAGAAAAAATGAAATATGTTGACGAAAGACGTGGTGAAGTATCTGTGCCGTCACTCAAAAATTATATAGTGACTCTTAAAAGTTTTACAAGATTGTGGCAATTTTTTAAAACAATGAATATCAAAGTTATGCGCCCGAGGTATTTTAACTCGGATCCCATTCACAACTTTTTGGGCAGGTACGGGCGTGTAACTTTAGGAACAACGATCCGCCACACTTTTAAAAGCACTTTTACATCATTGTTGATTACAAGGTTTATAAAATTTCACTCAGAGGGATTTAATTGTGAGGAGGATGCTAGTGCACAATTAATAAATATAAAAAAAATATATTTGAAGCTTCTTCGACAGATGGACGAGCCGAGACAAGCACACCTCCAATCCAACAGTAACCTTGGACTATGAAAATATTGAAACTGAAGCTCGCCGTGAACGGCTAAATATTCATGCTCAGGCATATACTGCGGGGTGGTTGGTCAGGGAAATTAATAGAAAACTGAAGTGTGACAACTGTTTGGCTGATCTGACAACGACAGAGTCCTCTACGCACAGTTGGATCAGCCAAAGAGAGTACAATTTGATAACTCAAAGGAGACTGACCTACCCCTCAGAACATGCCGTTCGAATGTTCGGTGTAGTAATTAAGGAAACAAACAAATAGTTGGAGAGGCAGCCACATTTAAATAATATTACTAAACAAATCAAACGCCGCATCCTCTAAATATTTGTTAGATTTCTTTAACTGTGAGAGCCACAAAAACGATGCACATGAATATTTTCTAGTCGTAAGTGTATTAAATTTGCAATGTTTAATTGGTGCAATTCAATACATAAAATTTTAAGAGGCACAGATATTTCCCGATTAGGCGCCAAGGCGTTAATTAAATATAGAAAAAAATTGAGGAATAAAAAGAAATAATTTTACTGTGTTGTGCTTATTGTTTATACACATAAAAGCATAACCAGAAATATTTAAACCGCGCTCGGCTTAGTACAGAGCCGGGTGGGTATAATACATTTCTGGTTATGCTTGAAAACCCTAATTCCCATTATTTTACTAAGCAAACGGTAGCAGCTCACTGTAAAGCTGTTTGCCGTTATCTCCTTAAGCAAGTTCGAAATCAATCAATACAATACACTCTAATCTATGATCAAAATAAATACGACGGCGTAATAATAGCGTCATCATCAAGTATATTTAATAATCAATCAATAAATTGCATCAATATACATTTACAAAACTGACGATTAGTCGTTTTTATAAATATTTCCAATTGTTTACTAGGAATTTGAAAAATAAATTCAATAAATGTGACGTAAAAAGGGCCCACTTTGTCGCTTGTTTAAGAGTCGAAAATGGTTTGCATCTTTATACCAATAACCCGTCAATACGTCCTTATAGTGAGCGACCAAGAGTGGGCCCTTTTGATTGAAAAAGTCACAAATATATTGTTTATTTTGCATGAAACGGAACGTAAGAATCGTAAGATACATCTTGTAACCATGGACGAAGTATCTCTGCACATGACAAGGGAATAATAATACCAGGAGGGAACGGGACAACTATTTAAAGAAACCGTTAAGAGCGACAGAGACATAAACAAGATGTTTTGTCCTTATCAGTTCCACTTTTTTTCGATTAGCGGATGATTGTCAAATGTACAGAGGTCCGCTGCCGTCGGCCCCTCCAAATTCAGTAGTAGACGTGGGCGTTATTTCACGTCACTAGTTACAGTAGGGCATTTTTCAAATTAAATATTTGATACAAATATCGCTGTCCCATGACTTTGGACTCCTTTTTTTCTATTAAATATTGTTCTAAAGTATAATGTTTGTTTGTAAAAATTGTAAAGTAACTTATATACTATTTAATTAAGTTAAAGACTGCCTTTAAAACCCACTTAAAGTATTTTTTTTGTCAAAAAAATCGAAGAAAAGGTACCGATTTTTGGGTGTCCCACGTACACTTTGCTAACTTTGAAGCGAATTTTAAGTATATCTGTCTCGTTTTAGGCCTGACCATGGCTATTGTGTGAAATGATTATATAGTCTTAAACTGATTTTGAACCTTATCTTTTAACGCCTAGTGTAATAAAATTGTAAAATTACAATTTGTTTTATGTCCTCCAAAACCACCTCGGTGGAAAATTCCACTACGTCACGTCATTTTTACCTACTTGACAAGAAAAAACTACCAAAATAGTTGTGATTTTATATCAGTGTCAACATTTCGATCCTAACTATAGCCGTTGTATAGGTATGGCACTCAGTATCGCTTTAAAAATGCAAAAAGTTGGACGTGCGTCACGGAGTGTCATATTTTTTATCCAATACGAACGGGACGTACTGAAGGTAAGGAGCCACTTTGTGATTTAATTCTTATGAATTTTAATTTATTGACTTGTGCAGTAACTTATTAAGAGGTTAGAAGTAGTAGAATGCAAGAAATCAAAGGACTAATTCACTTTAAGTAACTGCCGGCATACTTACGTCACGTCCACTACGATACGTATTGTATTAGGGGAACAAAAAAACGTGACGTATGGAACGAAAATGCATGGTTTACATGCCGCTGGTTTTAAGTGCACAGATTACCATTAGCATCGTATTTTTATTTATTTATAAATAGTAAAGTTGGGCAAAATTAAATAGTAGTAGTAGGTAAGCAATTTTAAAAAGACTTACATACCTAAAAAGTTGTACCCATAATTAAATTAATCTTTTCATCGAAACAAAAATCTCTAATTTATGAACAAAAATATAATACAGCTACTACTATTATGTTACACCTAAACCTAATTTAAAATTACAAGATAAATGAGCCAATTTTACAGGCTTCAGCAATACCACGTATGAATATCTTAGCCTTGCCACACAATTTATTGTTTAGTTACGACGGCACACAAAAGAAATGGTTAGCACAGTGGGTACACATAAGCAGTTTCTACAGAGTAAAAAGAGTAAGCAAAAGCAGAAAGAGAGTCTTAAAAACTAGGTTTTCAGAGTCGTTACGCGTTTTCGATGAAACGATTCGTCACCTCTTATGGACAAGTAACCGTTTCGAAAACAAGTTAATTAAAAAACAGTTTCTTTATAAATTACGGCATGGTTTCATTAGTTACTAATGTGTAACGCTATTTCAAGAACCAGCTTTTCATAAAATGTTTAGTTAGCTATTGTTATACATATACATTAACAGTTTTTTTTTATTTACATCAATAATATTTTAGAAGATCCATTTATACAACAATTAATATCTAGTCCGCAATTAAGTAATGTTTACTCAACTAAAAACTTTCATCGAATGCAAAATTCCACGAAATACAAACGAAATTTCAAATCAAAACAGGCTTCAATAAGGGGCCAAAAGAATTACTAAAGTTATTATAGTTTTTAACGTACATTTTGTTTGAACTTTTTGTATTAGCGGGGGCCACATCTCATTATATCGTAAGATCAAATTTAATCGAGGTATGAAGTAGAGACATGAACATGAAAAGACAACGCTTAGTCATAATCAATATAATCATACTTATTATTATTTTTAATCCCGAAATGACTTTATTTTATAGCCATCCTGAGTTACGATTAAAACTAATTAAAGATTAAAACCTATAAATATACAGATAAAACAATTACAATTAAAAAAACAGTTAAAGAAATAATAACATTATTAAAACATGTTGTGTACATTTAATTAATTCTAATATTCAATTACTTTTTAAATGATTAAAGGAATTAGTATGAGTTGTCTTTTTATGATGCCTCCATAGCTGGCTTTTATCTTGCCTTGCGATGAGATGACCTTCCTCTGATTATATTAGACTTTTCGGATTCATTTCCATTATTGAAAAAAAAAAAGATTATTTGTGAATTATATTTTTCATATTATTACTATTTTCATGTTTACCCAACCATAAAAATATTTTTTTTAAAGTTTAGGACTACATAGAAAAATCGCAGAAAATATGTACATAGGTATAGGTACATTAAAGCTAAGACTCAGTTTTTTATTTATTCTCAGTTTTGTAACTTTTGTACATTTTGTATAGGCGTAACATGCGTAATCAAAGTTGAGAAAACGAACTGGTTATAGAATGGTACATATTTTCTGCATTTCACCCAAATATATTTGATATGCTGGTCAGACTGTGTTGGCATGTTCAGTGGTGGACAGTACTAATTAGTGCCACTAACTTTACCTACTATATTTTAAAAAAATGGACCGAAAATTTAGTAGAAGTTGTAAGCTATTTTCCACGCCATGTAAACCTTTCATGTCGTTCCTTAACGTGACAAATGGTCCATTCCCGTCACTTTGTCCTACTGTGGCTGTGATTGAATTTTTAAGATTTTATACTAACTATTAAGGATAATTGTACAATTTAGATCTCATTCGTTAGAACAACATGTAACAATGTTGATAAAAATATAACTTAATGATAGTTTCTTAGTATAATCTCAATTTAAGTTGATAGTTAAGCTATGATGAAGACCAAATAGTAACGTAATGGAAAGATTTTGTTTTATATCTTTATTGTGATAATTAGAATTGCAAATGTTATTCATTTTTAAAAGAGTATTATTGTGTTAAATTTCATTTAATAAAGACTAATTTGCAAACGATACACTGATCTTTACATAAAACGTACCTAAAGGTTGTAACGTAATGGAACGTCAAAGTGGTAGTAGTTAGGTTCAAAGTAGATTATTTGCTAAATTAAGTAATTTACATTGAAACACGTATTATTTTCAAAGAATACAGAAGAAGGAGAATTTATTAAAAGCGTTTTTATCAAAAAAAATTTTTTTTTTACTGGGTGGAATTCCAATACGTCACGGAACATATTTTGAAAAATGCTCAGTAACTAGTTACGCGACATGTAACCGAATCACTAGTTTCGCGTCAAATAACAAGTAGTGATTTTTGTAAATGCGTTATTTTATTATTACTGCTATCTGTGAGTCGAGTAATCGAGCGAGAGAGAACTCACCTTCTGCACCGGCCACAGCCAGCCGAGCGAGCGAGATGTAGAACGCGCGCGTGCCGTCGCCGTCCCGGCCAGCCGAGCGAGCGGGATGGCGATCGCGCGCGAGTCAAGTTTTGCAAACAATCACAGTAGCAGAATAAAAATAACCAGTTACAAAAATCACTAGTTATGAAACGGGTGACGGCGACCGAGTCACTGGTTTCGTTACGTTTCTTGAAAACGACAAAAGTAGTAAAGACTACTCACACTGACAAGAAGTAAAGCGACTACTGAATCGCTTTACTTCTTGTCAGTGTGAGTAGTCTTTACTACTTTTTAATTTGGCTGCTTTATAAATACGATTGTAAGGGATACCAGCACAATAATTGGTAAATTACCCTTAACTCAGGGAGTTATGGTAATAATAGATTTTTTGTATTAGAGTTCCAAAACAAGATTCTGCAGTACATCAATTATGGATACCTACGTGCAACAGGATGAGTGGGCAGGGCCAAGAATGAAGTAAAATGAATAATATTTTTTTTAATGGCATTATTATTTAGCGATGTTGTTTTATTTTATGAATATTGGTAATATTGCTATTTACTATGTGTTCGTATTAAAAGAGCTGAATCGTAATTATGTAAAGTAAAGACAAAGTGTGTACATATTTTGTTACCGCAAATAAGTAAATATATTTTTTCATTACATTTTGTCAGTTTTTTTTCGTATAGTTTTATTGTAGTTATTTTATTATTTGTCCCATTAAAGTTTCTTTTTGAGAATAAAGATTCTTTAACCGTAACCGTAACCGTAACCGTAAAGTTTTACTGAAGTTATTTTATTATTGTTCCCATACAATATAACGCATTTAAAACTAATGCCTCACCATCAACAATTAGCACTGGAAAAACGGGAGAATTATTTAGAACCTGGTAACCCAGTGTTTTTTCTTTTGATAAACTTTTTTGAACACGGACTGCTTTGGGAAATTTAGAGCAGGAATCGAAATTTAAAATTACAAACGTTCGAGAGATGTCCAAAGAGTATGTAATTTCCTAATCCCATGTTGGAATATAACGCTGGCCATTTAGTTGTAAGTTCTTTTTATATTTTGAACTGCTGTCTAGTTGGCTTTTTGTTTGGTGTGTCAATGGTGTGTTTTCCTAGTGTCATGTTTTTACAAAATTCGTAATTTTAATATATAATTCACTATATTTACAATCGTATATAACAATTTTATAGGGTATGGTGCAATATACGTAAATATTTTGTGGATTATATTTATTACCTACGTCGAAATATGGGTGAATATTCCAAGTCGGCAATTTCTATTGTGACAACCAGTCTGCTATGCAATATGCAGGCGTTCTTCGTCGTTCAAGCTGGTACGACCGCGTTGAAATTCAGCCACCCAAAATTTTACGGTGGAAAATGATGGAGCAGACTCGCCGTAAACAGAATCCATCTCATTTTTCCATCCATTTCATTTGGTTGGACTGTTTGGTAACTGTGTCATGTGTTACTACTTTGGTTCAGATGTTATGGTTCATAATGAAAGGTTTTAGAATAGAAAGGTTAAGGCAAAAAAGGACTAATTTAATTTTCTAATTTAGTCCTAAAATTAAAGACTTAATTGTATAATATTCATTGAATTCTGTCATTTGGTTGGATTCCTTGGTTAGCGTGTCATGTGTCACTACTTTGCTTCATAATGAAGGTTTTAGAAAGGTTAGGGCAAAAAAGGACTAATTTAATTTTCTAAATTAGTCCTAAAATTAAAGACTTAATTGTATAATATTGGTATACAGAATTCTGTGATATAATATAGGAATGAAAAATGATCTCAATATAATAATAAAGCCCTTAATTCCTCATCTTAAATTATATTACAATTAAGATGTTGTTAGTATATATATTATTGTACCTATTTTCTAGGGTTAGTTAAATTAACTAATTAGTCTAAGATATGGACCCCGTTTTGGGTATAGGCCTTTACCAACTTTTTGCATCTTTCCCTATCTTTGACCTAACATCCAGTCTCTCCTGACGGCCTGCACTATGTTGTCTGCCCATCGCTGCTTTCGCCTGCCAACTGCTTTACCTGATGGTCTTTTCCATTTGGTGGTCTCTATTGTCAATTGGAAATGGTTTGTGGTGAATAACTAAATTATGTACTTAGAATTGAATACAGATGTGTTGATTCTGTCTTTCCGTATATCATGTCATACCTGGGATTATTGTAGCTTTCTCCTGATGTGTTGAACTTATGTCAGATATGCCGATATTCTTGATGGTGTCACAGAAATGGTCACGTAAGAAAAACCTAATTGCACTTACCTCAGGGTTCAAACTGGGACTCAAACCTTTAGTTAGATAATAGATTCAATGTCTTAATTATCGGAGCTATGGTTTGCCAAACAAATTTCTCAATCTAACCCGATCTACTACCTATTTTGATTATTGATATTTCTCATCCCTTTATGTTATTTGTTGTAGTTAAAATTTGTCATTGAATGTTGGTTTTAGGGTCCTCACTCTCCATAAGCATTTAATTGTAATGTAACAAAAAACTATCCAGACTCATATTTTTTGGAATATTTTAGGCGAATGTTCCGCAACATCCTTTATGTTGCTGGTATTCTGTCATTTGCTTCCAGTGGTATTTTGATGATGTATCATGTTCACTGTGATGTTTTTTTTTTATTATTATCAATGCAATTGTTATAACAATCACTCAGACCAGAAAAAAACTGAACCATAAACAGATGATAGTTTTCATTTTATTATTTGATAAGGTCAATACTACACGATGGTAATGCCAACTTTCCTAAGTAACGGCACTTGCCATCAAACACGGGTACTATTTGATCCACCCTCGTAGACTTTTACAGACTTTCATAATTTATGTCTTTATATTAGAGTTAATAACTATATAAATGACACAAAAAAGTACTGGAGTAGAAAAAAATCATTAAATGTTTTGGCAACAACTGTTGGTTCATCGGTAATTTTTCCATCAACGTGAAGTGAAATAGTTATTTGTTATACAAGGGGGGAAAGTTGTATTTTACCCGCGAGTGTTTATTTGAAACACGAGCTAGCGAAAGGATCCTATGATTGACCACGAGCGAAGCGAGTGGTTCAAAATAGAATCCTGAGCGTAGCGAGTGTTTCAATACACGAGACGTAAAATAACTTTTCGCCCGTGTATAACACAAAACTTTTCACCTCACTACAGCGAGGAAAAAAGAATAAGGGTTTGTACTATATCTTTGAAAAATATCTGCAATAATGAACCAATTTGCCATTTATTAAAACTAAGGTCTAATTAGCTTTCATGTAGGTATTTTAAACGGGATTTTTCAGAAAATAAGCTCATGTCAAATTTTACTTTAGCTGCGTTGAAACGTCAAAACTCTTTCTCCACATGTGGATAAAAAGCGATTTTCTCAATAGATATCAAACCAACAAACTGGCCTTTCCGAGCTAGTGAGGTGAAAAATATTTCTCTTTGTTTTTAGTTGGGGTTTTTTTGTTTGTTCCCTAATAATTCTCAAATCAGTTTTAATTCTATTATTTGAATTACTTATTCTTTTAATGATAAGTAGTTTTTTCGATACATGAACTGTCTTTTTTATGTTTTTTCGTATCTTTAAGTAAATTCTTAGAATGTGGCTATTTGATTGATTGGTCAATTTTTTAGTAAGCGTTTGTGCAGGCAGGTTTTTTTAATACCTTGTGTTATCCATTGTCTTTTAGGTTTATTTTGGCTGTAATTTGTTTTTTGGGTATGCAGCTGTTTAGCAAAACCTTTATTATTTTGTTAAAAGAATCAAAACTATCTCTGACAGTGTTTTGTGGTTCAAAAATGTTGTTCCATTTAATATTCTGCAGTTGTAATATAAAGAATTGGGTATTATTATCTGTGGTATGACGCTTTGTGTACTCATAATTATTAATAGGTGGCATTATTAACTGAGGTATTGCAACTAATACACCTTTATGATCCGAAAACCCAAGTTCTGTGACAGCGACTTTAAAATCGTCGGCATCAAAATTGGTAAATACTAAATATAGACAAGTTTCAGTAGATGCGGTCACTCTATTTGGTACTTTTACTTGCTGTTTATAATGAAAATTGTGCATTAATGTTATTAGGCCCTAGATAATGTTGTTCTTTTCAATATACAGGGTGATGGGAAATTCGACCTATTCCTTGAAGGGGGTATGCTCATTTGCAATGATTTTAGCCCAGTAAACTAAGGTTCTAAATTTGATGGTTATCGAGTTATTTGAGTTTTTAGTTTTTTTAGACAAAATCCGCCTTGCGAACTGAAACTGCTAATTATGAAAAAAATACTAGCATTTGGATTAGGGTGGTCCACGGTTGTATGGGAAAAATTCAAACTGTAGTTACTGGTAGCGCCACCCCTCAAAATTGTTACACATAACTATAATGGTAAATAAATACTGAAAGTTTTGTGAATTTATCTCAACTACTAAGAAGTGCTCAAGCGTCTTAAAGATTCATTTAAAAGGTATTTTTCGTAGCCCTATAAGTAATTAGTACACGGGCTTTTATTACAAATCAATCATATTTATTACAAATAATCATTATTTACTACAAACATTTAATACTATAATTTGTTTATTACTATAATTTGATCAATTTTTATATGTTTGATCACCTTGAGCACTGTCCTGCAAGCAAGTGATGAGTCGAGGACAAGAGATATGTTCACTTGAAAGTTTTTTTTAGGTAAAAACAAGTTATCACTAAATAATTACATATAACCGTTTATTACAAACAATAATATTTATTAAAAACAACCATATTTATTTCACATATAAGAACAAATTTTAAAACTTTGATCACCATGAGCACTATCTTGCAAATAAGTTAGGAATCTGTAATTTAACATAAGTAATATAAGGGGAAGGTGTAACAAATTTGGGGGGTGGCCGACCTGAAATTAAAAAAAAATTTTTTTGGACCACCCTAATTTGGATAGTGATAACTTGTTTTTCTAAAAGCCAATGGATAAGTGACTACTTTAAACAAAAATCCGTGTCAAAATTACAAAACACCTTAGAAATAAACGGTCAAGAAAACCAAAATCATACTTTTTTTTTCAATTTCGTTACAACTGACGAGAGTTATGGAAAAAAGATGTATGAGACTTGGTGTAAAATTTTAGAAATAACTTTCTCAATTAATGAGCTTTCTAAAAAGATACAATGTTATTAACAAACCTCTGAAATTATTTAAAATATTTATAATAATTGCGGAGCAGGTAGCGGTGGTGCAAGTAGCGTATTTGGCCGGAAGCGGGGTTTTTTGTTCTTTGGGCTTGAGTACCATTGTTATTTTCATTGAAAACTAATTAGTCACCTAATTACTGAAAAAATATAATTATGCCTCGGTTAGTTAGCTAATGAAGACTAAAATAGCATTCCGGACCTGAAGCAGGTTTGCTTACCCTGTGTTTCTTTAATGTACGATAATGAATGTACTCGTTTACAAATTAGGTACAAATAAA
This sequence comes from Apotomis turbidana, assembly GCA_905147355.2. Lineage (NCBI taxonomy): Eukaryota > Metazoa > Arthropoda > Insecta > Lepidoptera > Tortricidae > Apotomis > Apotomis turbidana. The sequence continues at coordinate 19,286,603 of LR990292.1, read as the reverse complement.
TCAAATTCTTATCGGTAGTAAAATAGCAAGCTTCAACAAAATATTTTTTTCAATAAATTATTAATAAACACAAAATAATTACAAACAACAATTACAAGTCTTGTCCAAATTGTCTGCCTTGGTTGCGAATGCAAGCACGCAGTCTTGAACGAACTTCACTGACTGTAACCCGCGTCTTCAGAGTTCCTTGCATGGTTTGAGCAGCTGCTACAATTTTTTCACGTAAATCTTCTACTTATCAAATTGAGGTTCCTGTTATACCATGTCTCATGGAAGTAATCAAAAAATCATTTCATAGTCTTCGTGGCTGGAGCAACATTTTTAATAGCCTTCCAAGCTTGTGATTACGTAACATTGTTTCTCTTGTTTATAAAAAAATTTGGATTTTAAACGCCCAAGTTGGCAACCCTTGTCGTTTATTTCACGGTCTGGTCGTAATTTTAATCATTTTAACATATCTTTTGTGACTTTTGGGTAAAAATGGTCACTTTTTGTGTCACTAATGGTGTTACGTAACGTTTAGAGAGCGGGAGGGGGGGTACAGAAAAACGTTACGGCGCGTTACAAGGGGGGGAGGGAGGGTCAAAAATCTTCAAAAATTGCGTTACGTAATACTTGAACGCCCCCTGACATAGAAGTGTGTGGAAGTAGAACAAAATTAGAGCAAATTCTTGCGATGTTTCTTGCACTATCATCACTTGTAGGTTTTCGGATCTTCGCTATTTTCAGTACTTTTGCCTTCCTCCAGATGGCTTTATCAAAGTGTTGATAACATCCAGATAATTTAACGTGTGGATAAGTCGATTTGACGGCATTGATCTGGGCAACCTCGTAATCACACTTCATGATGACGGGCAGTTTTTCTTTTATTAAGTTAAATAATCTCATGTAAGTACGTTTTTTGTGTTTTATTCGGCAGAAATGCGTATACCGGGTGTTTCCTGTAATAGGAGCGATAAATTAAAACATAGATCCTTCGCTTGAAACTGGACAACATTTGTTAAGCAACTTTTGAAAATAACGTGTATTAAATTATATTTTGTAGAATAATGTTTAGACAAAGAAGCAATGTATTGCGAAATGTCCGATATTAGTAGAGTGACAGCTATGTCAATGCTCAGGGAATGTCAATGTTGGACGACGTACATTGAAATAGTTATTTGTGCAACAAGAGAGCAAAGTTGTTTTTTGTTACGAGTGCTGATTTTGAGTCCCGAGCAAGCGAAGGATTCTACGTTTGAATCACGAGCGTAGCGAGTGATTCTATGTTAGAATCCTGATTGTAGCGAGGGACTCAAAAGCACGAGATGCAAAAAACTTTGCTCTCGTGTAGCACACACAACTTTTCACCTCATCAGCGAGAACATATTCGACATTTTGTGCTTTTTCTTCCAACGTATGTTTATAGTCTTTGTTGCTGATTTCAATAATATTATTAATCAGAAAATAGATAAGTGCTGCTTAAAAAGGAATAACAATATAATTTAATTGAAATTATAATCAACCAACCAACACGGTTATTGTCATTATTTGATCAAATTGGAAGATTTAGCAGATACATGACGTATAAACAAAATCTCGTAATATAAAATGTATTTATAAATAAAGTAAAAATATTAATCAATTTATAAAAAAATATTAATATTTTTACTCGTAAAACACCAAACAAAATAAATGCAAAAGAAAATAACAATTACAATATGAACTCGATATTTTTTAAGGTACGTTTCGAATATGCATCTATGATAAATGGTGAAATTAGAAATTATTATTATATTTACAATAAGTAATAAGTTGTAATCTTATTTTATTTGAGCAATGATCTATTGTTTTATATAAAAGGCACAATAATTTTATTATTTGGTCGTTAAATAAAAAAATAATAAAGAAAAAAAAATACGTTGCAATTAAAACTTTTTCGGGTGTTTTTAATGAAATTTTTGGTATAACGCGTATCCGAACTGTTCTCAATCGAGGTCGGATTGATAAGTTTCCATCCCTCTCTTTTATATACATATGAAAGAAACAGAGTGCATCGAGATTCAAATGATTAGAATTTTATAATTAACCTTTGGCTGAAGAATGTCAATTCGTGGTCAGATATTGAAAAAATTAAAAAGCTACTTTCTACTCACGCTCGAAACAAAATCGCATTTTGTTCACTGTTATCTGACAGCAAAATCGCCATGTTTGAGCTGGTGAGGTGAAAATACTATTTAATTTGTTTGAAATAATAAAATTCTGAAAACTGACTTTTTTTTTTAAGTTGCTGAACGAATGTTGTTCAATTTAAAGAGTAGAATCTTTATTTTTTATTTTATTGCTCCTATTACAGGAAACACCTGGTATAACAGGAAAAGTATCCTATAACCATCTTTGGATGTTCAGCTATTACTGTACCAAAATTGGTAACTTTTTATCCAGCCGTTTCGGCGTGATGCGAGGACAACGGTTTTTTTGAAAACAGATGGCGCCAGGTTGGCTCGACGAAGCGTGTCCATACAAAACAACTATCCGGCTGCATCACGCTATCGAGATTTTTCCTGAAATCATGACCTCCCTTCATAGAAAATTTATTTTCAATACAAATTTAGGATTTTATAATAGTATAGATGCCAAAAAATAGTATAGATGTATAAATCGCTTCCAGTTGATCATGAGACACATTCACCTGCAAGTTCAATCTTTCGTTATTTCGAGCACGCCGTAGTTTGTTTTTATCCACTACTAAGTTTTTGTCGTCGTGAGATATAAGTCCTACGTCTTGCAACACTGCAGTTGCGATTGCAGCTCCGGATCGATTTGAAATTCCGTATCGATCACACGTCTTCGCCAGTTCTGGCAATCTTAGGGTGTTATAAGATGTGTCAGTCATTGGCAGTGATTTTACAGGTGGAGTAGTCATGATGTCATTGTAATCGGTACTTGAAGCTAGCGTACTACGTGCTATTTTTCGGTTAGTGCTTGAACCTGGTTGAAAGCTATTAAAATCCATCATACGGTATTGCAACTTTTGCTGTCTTTCAATTTTTGAGCAATTTTTTTGTGTTTGAGTTTTGTCTGCACCTGCTATTATCATTTGTCTGTGAGAGCGTTGATCTAATAAAAAATTTTGCTCGATGACTGGTACTTTATTTTGTTTAGCACAGGAACAATAATTACTAGTCAGTACAATAGTGCACTTGCAAGCTGCAATGTCGAAAAGTTGCGTTAAACAACCATTCTTGAAACTTGTTAATTTATCTCTGTAGGTGTCGTTCATTTTACTTTTAGGGTACCGTATTATCCTTAAGTATTCATCGTAATACTTCTTTAACAACTCTTTAATTCTCTTGGGACTTACAGTAGGAATAGAAGCAGAAGCCCAGATCTTCTCAATGTCGCAGCTCACACAAGCAAAAACATGGGTTATTGACGGTTGCTTTCCGGAATTAAGATCTTGCAAACGGTGTCTTATGTTAAGTATATACTTAATTGTGTCTGATATCGTAGGTAACAGTCTCACATTAAGATCTGAAGGTGGTCCAAACAAAGGACAAGTGACTTCACTTCGTGTTTTGACGGTAGATTGTTTAACACTCATTTTATTGCACAGAACTTGAACTTCAAACAACTTATTATGCAGTTTACTAAATGTTTATTAAATTTAAATAAAACAATTTAAACGGATTATATCGCGTATATTAATTATTTGAGCCTCCCTGACGTTTCAGTACCTTTACAGATACCGTTGTCAAAGGTTGACTGAGAAAAACACAATTTTTCTCTGTCAAAGTTACATTTTTGCAAACTACCCATTTTGTAAATATTAATTTAAAATAAAGGTGTTCAGATGGGCCTAATGTGTAAAGACAGTTACACATGTGCCAGAAGGGCATTTATTATTTATTTAAAATATCTACCAGCGGTTCACTAAAGGCTTACTGAGGAGAAAGAACCGCCAAAGAAAACTCCCAGATTGCCTTATTTATTACTATAAAATACTTTTAATCAAAAACTCTACATATACTACTTTTAACACTAATTTGTTTTACACCGTTCGAGGCCCAAGGTTTCCAGTCTTGTGTCTTGCTTGATCCTTGATTAGATGTACAACAGGATCCCAAGCCGGTGGTAATGACAAACCATCTTCTCTATTGAAATTGGGATATTTTTTGATTTCAATAGCCTCGCGCAACATTCTGGGAAAATATCGTTTCTCTCTGGCAAGGATTGAAGTGTTATCAAACTTAATTGAATGGTTTGGTTTGTCCATGACATGCTCGCAGACTGCAGACCTGTTGCAACGACGGTGCTTGACATCGGCTACATGCTCCTTAACCCGTGTAGCTATACTACATTTCGTTTGGCCAATGTATGACAGACCACACTCGCAGTCCAGCTTGTAAACACCAGCACTCTGCAGAGGGATGCTACACTTCACGGGCCTCAGGTATTGAGACATCTTCTTCATCGGCTTGAAATATGTTTTAATGGAAGCCCGTTTCAAGATGTTTCCAATCCTACCCGTTACCCCTTTCACATATGGCAGGACCGCAGGTTTACGCTCGACTGTAGGAGTCTTCACACGGGGTTTCTGGTTGAGGCGTGGTATCTTGAGCCCATTGGCCCAAAGCGCACGCTTGACATGCTGTAGTTCATCAGTCAAATGTTGGTCGTCACAGATTCCCTTGGCTCTCTGAAACAAAGATTTACCCACTGTAGCAAGTTGACTAGGATGGTGATGTGATTTGCCATTTAAATACCTATAAGTGTGAGTAGGCTTTCTATAAACAGTATGACCTATTGTATTATCAGACCTTCTCAACACACTGACATCTAAGAAGGCTAGTGACTTGTCATTTTCTAACTCCATTGTAAACTTTATTTTCTCATGAATGGAGTTTAAATGGTCTAGGAAAACTGAAACACTAGATTTAGGTAAAATAGTAAAGGTATCATCTACGTATCTTTTAAAGATCCTCGGCTTGACGACTTTATTTAAATGTGTGACAGTCGCGGAAACCGAAGAAAATATTATGTTTATTAAATGTTTCACTTGCTTTTATTTATTTTTACATTAAAACTGAAGTTATTATGAAAACAACAACTTGAAGCTTTTATTAACAAATTGGCGGGTAAAGTAAAAATTTAGCTGACAGTTGACGCAAGAAAGTTTACTTTTATCTATGATTTAAAAAAAAGATAATTGTACTGTACGTTCCGTTACTCGCAAGATTTGAATATTCTTCGAAATTCATAAAAAAAAGCTTAGAACAAATTTTAGATACAAAAATAAAAACGTCGAAAAAAATGTAATTTGGAAATATTCAAGCCACGGTAGGGGCTAAAAGTTATACCGGTTTTTTTTTTAATTATTTTTCTGATGCTAAACAGACCAAAACGCAACTTTTTGGACGTACCCAGCATTCAAAATATTTTTTTTACAAAATCGACCCACCCTACTGTACAGTCGCCATCAGATATATGGTAGCGGTGGAGGTCCTCAAATATTTCGGAGCAGCATTAAATTTCAAAATATTCGTTACGCTAGATGGGGGCTATAATATCGGACCATATAGTTTGTCTTAAATTTAAGAGCAGCGACTTTTCAATAAATTCGTAACATGCAATCAGGCAAAGATATCGGAACGGACAGATCGACAAAGGTATCGAAGCAGACAGGATGATCATAAATATCGGAACATTTATGGAAAATATACCTTAAGTCTGTGACATATAGTTTAAATTTCAGGTTCAAATTTAAGTTGTCAAAAAATATTTTGACAACTTTATTGTGGATGATATAGTAAGTAATAAAGTGAGTTTTTAGATACCTACACGAGAAGTTTTCAAGCAGCATAATACTCGAAAACTGCATAAATTCAACCTGCCAGACTTTGATAGGTATTCATATGACTAATTTTATGAACAGGCAGACCTTCTGGACTGGGTATTCTTTTTATAGTAAATATTTTATTTTTAACCGACTTCAAAAAAAGGAGGGGGGTTTCAATTCGGTTATATATATTTTTTATTAATGTTTGTTACCTCAGAACTCCGTAATTTATGAGTCGATTTGGAAAATTATTTTTAGGTTCATGAATAGACATCTCAAGGTTGGTCCCATAAAATTTTGGTGAAGATCTGAATAAGAGATCCATGAGGAATCGAAGGAATTCCTAAAATGTTATTGGCACTCATAACGTTTTTCATATATTTTCTAAAACTATTTAAGTATTTGCATATAGTAGTCATCATCTTCCAATGCTGAGCTGATGATGGAAGGTACAACTCCTTAACGGTGAGGAGTTAGGAGATAATTCAAACGAGATGCATGCCTTCAAGACGCCATAAGTACCTACCTACTTATTTTATATGAATCACTAAAAAGAAAAAAAAAATAACCGACTTCATTAAAACTAAAAAGCCAAAAATAACCCGTTCAAGTAGGTACAGATTACATTTGACTCATCCTTTGAAGTCGGTGTCAAACCTCACGTTAACTAATACATAAATATAATAATTGAGTGGTTTGGGACCGACGTCAAAGGGTGAGTCAAATGTAATCTGTACCTACTTGAACGGGTTATTTTTGGCTTTTTAGTTTTAATGAAGTTGGTTCTTTTTTTGATACATTTTTTATATTTTTTTAAATTAGCTTTAAGCCATTGTACATATATAATTGTCTTTTCTTTTTTAAATTCATCTATTGTTTTTCCTATTGTAATATATATTTTATGTGTTCATTTCAAAATAAACTATTGTCACATTTTATAAACTAGCTGTTCCCGTGGCTTCGCACGTGTGTAATCGGTCTGTCAGTTTTGCTTTATCACAGTTTCTTGATACCCTGGAGACAGGACTTTCCGTGTAGCACATGTTTAAAAAAAGTTTGCACCTCATTCCTAAGTAGCGCCATAAGATTCAGATGCAAACTTAACTGACTCGAGTCTAGTGGCTGGCGAACCCCCTTTTATTGGTAAATTGTTTATAGCCTATGGATAATATGGATTTTTACGACAGATTAATGAAGTTTTCATCAGAATCTCGCAATCAAGGATACCTTTCTTTGCAAGAAATATTTTATGTATGACTGGTATGACGATAAAAATATTTAATAATTTACCCGTAGAAGTAAAAAACTCTGACATGCCTCAATTTAGATACAAATTACACAATTTTTTTGTGGACAAGTGTTACTATAGTATATATGATTATTTATTGCAATAATGAAACTATAAAAATGATTTTATAAATTAGTTATCTGTTTGTCTGTTTATCTGTCTGACGTACAAAAATCATAAAAACGGTTGGAACGTGTTCTGTTATCTATTCTAAGTAGGTATCCCCCACCAACTTTTTTCGAATATCTTCCATGTACAGACTTTCGACCCTCTTCAACTTTATCTATCTATACATATAAACGGACAAGTCCTGACTGACTGACTAACTCACTCATCAACGTAGAGCCGAAACTACTGAACCTAGGAACTGCAAATATCTAGAATAGATCAAGTATACGAGGAAAGCAAGCACTAAGAAGGGAAATTTCAAAACTCATCCTTTAAGGGTGTCAAATCGGGGTTGAAAGTTTGTATGGAACTTACGTAATTTTTGGGTTAGAGTAATAAAATTTTGTGTATAGATTCTCGATCTAAAACAAGAAAACTAATTTCAGGATTTTTGAAAACTCATTATTTAAAGGGGTTAAATAGGGGGTGAAAGTTTTTATGAGGAACTTGGAATTCATTGAGTAAGAGTAGTAATATTTCGTGTACAGCTCTTTCTATACAAAGTAGGAAAACAAGTTTCAGCATTTTTGGAAATTCATCCCCGAAAGGGGTTAAATGCACAGTGAAACTTTGTAAGAAAAACGTGGTCTGTTTGAGTAAGGGGTGCATTCTTTTGCGTGTAGACTGATCATCAAAAACTGAAAACATGTATTTCAGCGTTTTTGAAAGTTCAACCCCTAATGGGGTAAAGTGGGAGGTGAAAATTTGTATGAAGAGCTTGGGATTCATTGAGTAGGAGTGGTAATATTTCGTGTATAGGTTCTTCTATGCAAAGTAAGAAGATGAGTTTCAGCATTTTTGGAAATTCATCCCCGAAAGGGGTAAAGAGGGAGGTTAGTTTCAATGAAGACCTTGAGGTTCTTTGAGTTACATTACGTGTATAGATTCTTCTATACAAAGTATAGAATTATACTATATATATATAGAATATATATAAGTATAGAATTATATTTATAGTATATATTACATTCATAGTTTTAGTTCAACTGAAAAGGGATATATTTAAATGCACATCTGTATAATTTTTCAGTACACTGGGTAACTCCACTAATTAACTGAATGCATACCAGAAAAACTAATGCTGTGTAAAAAAAACAATTGATTAACTGAACATATCCTACAAAAAAAAACTTAAACAACATACAAAACGAGATGACCTTTTTAACCGAATTCACACCAAAAATATGGTTCGTACATCGGATATATTTGAAAGTTTCACCAAAAATACTGGTGAAACTTTCAAATATTTTGATCGAAAAAGGGGAATATACAGATATCAATTTAAATACATGCCAACTGAAAATACCTAAGTACCTTATACAATTTGATTCCCTTGAGAGTATCGACGTTTGTAGTGGCATAGGTAAACAGCCGGATCTTTTTTACGTATAACTTAGAAGTTTGGTTTTTTAACAACTTCAAAGGATTATAGTCCTGAGTATTTACATGGTTTTAATTTCCATTTTATTCAATAGACGGACATACAACTAAGTGATCCTTTGAGGGTTGAGGTACGGAACCCTAACAATTTTTTTATACGAAGTTTTGTGACTAAATCCTATGTTTTGCATAAAGTTTTAAACCTCTTCTGGAGATAACTTTCCAAAAATGAATGCAGTTTATACACGAATGTATTCCTCACATGAATTTTCTTCTTCCCCCTATACTCAGACAATACTCGTACATTTAAAAAAAATCTGAAAGTAGTATTTTGACACACGGAATATGACCAGACTTACGAAAACAATCTCATCTATTCTCATCCAAACTTTCGCCTTCCATTTTGGAGATGAATTTCCAAAAAAACTTAAGGTTATTTACTCAATTTTTAGTGAATATTCTACAAAAAAACCCGCATACTATACGCGTACCCGTATACGCAACCCCTCTTATTCATAACATTAAAATGTTGTCACCTTAAATTTCACATGCTTAGGGGATGAATATTAAAAAAAAAAAATCTTGCTTTTTAACTTCATTTATGGTGAAAAGTTGTTTGTAATTCCCTAAATATTATCACTCTTACTCAAAACATTCCAAGCTCTGTATACAAACTGTCACCGCCATTAGGGGTTGAATTTTCAAAAACTCTGAAATCAATATTCTCTTTTTTTGAAGAAAAGTCTACCCGAAAAATAGCTTACTCAAAAAAGGCCCGATTCTCATACAAAGTTCCATTTCCATTTAACCCCTTCCAAAAATGATGAAACTTGTTTTCTTACTTTGTATAGAATAATCTATACACGAAATGTAACTCAAAGAACCTCAAGGTCTTCATTGAAACTAACCTCCCTCTTTACCCCGTGAGGGGTTGAATTTTCAAAAACGCTGAAATACATGTTCTTAGTTTTTGATGATCAGTGTACACACAAGATGTTGCACCTCTTCGTCAAAAAGGCTCGATTTTCAAATAAAGTTTCACTGTCCACTTAACCCCTTTCGGGGATGAATTTCCAAAAATGCTGAATAGAAGAACCTATACACGAAATATTACCACTCCTACTCAAAGAATCCCAAGCTCTTCATACAAATTTTCACCTCCCACTTTACCCCATTAGGGGTTGAACTTTCAAAAACGCTGAAATACATGTTTTCAGTTTTTGATGATCAGTCTACACGCAAAAGAATGCACCCCTTACTCAAACAGACCACGTTTTTCTTACAAAGTTTCACTGTGCATTTAACCCCTTTCGGGGATGAATTTCCAAAAATGCTGAATACTTTGTATAGAAAGAGCTGTACACGAAATATTACTACTCTTACTCAATGAATTCCAAGTTCCTCATAAAAACTTTCACCCCCTATTTAACCCCTTTAAATAATGAGTTTTCAAAAATCCTGAAATTAGTTTTCTTGTTTTTAGATCGAGAATCTATACACAAAATTTTATTACTCTAACCCAAAAATTACATAAGTTCCATACAAACTTTCAACCCTGATTTGACACCTTTAAAGGATGAGTTTTGAAAAATCCCTTAGTGCTTGCTTTCCTCGTATACTTGATTTATTCTAGAAATTTGAAGTTCCTAGATTCAGTAGTTTCGGCTCTACGTTGCAACGCGTTGATGAGTGAGTCAGTCAGTCAGTCAGGACTTGTCCGTTTATATTATGTATAGATGACATTTATTCGGCAACAATCGGAAATACGAATGCTCCCGAAATTACTCAATAGTGACACATTTCTGAAGTACTACGAGCATGACTGCCTACTAAGGTAAGTAAAGACCTGGACATACTGAACGAGGGGGACACCGCCACGTTCGTAACAAGGGTAAGGAAGGAGGTATTAGATATAACAATAGCCATGGGAGGAATTACCGAAAGGATAAAAGGATGGAGAGTCGACAGGGAGGACAGTATGTCGGACCACCGGAGAATACTCTATAGTATAGATTACCAAATGGAGAAGATGAGGATAAGAAACCCACGAAAAACAGACTGGGCCATATATGAAGAAGAATTGAAAGCCAACGCGCCAAAACCAAGGAGATGTAAGGACATCGAGGAGTTGGAAGAGGCTGCATTAGGACTCGAGCGAAGCATTATGGAGGCATTCCACACGGCATGCCCTGAGAAAACAGTTCAGACTGGTAGAGGACAACCATGGTGGAACAAGGAGCTCCAAAAGCAAAGGAAGAAAACACGCAGGGCGATGAGACAAGCCATAAAAAGGAATGACACTCAGAGCTGGGACATGTACAGGGCAACTCGGAATGCTTATGGCAGGCTGAGGGAGAAATGTGGCCGGGAAGGCTGGAGACGATACACAGAGGAGATAAATAACTACTCGGAGGGGGCAAGGGTGGTGAAACTATTAGCAGGCGATAAGGCATGCCAGCTGGGAAGTCTGAAGGCAGGCGATGGTTTGATCACGGACCCGGGAGAGGTTTTGGAGGCGATGCTGACGGCGCACTTCCCAGACTGTGAAGACGCCAGGGGAGAGGAAGAGGAGCTGTCAGGCTATGATGAACCGGACTGGAAGACAGCCGAGGAAGTAGTAGTGGAGGAGAGACTGACCTGGGCAGTCAAATCCTTCGCTCCTTTTAAGGCCGCGGGCCCAGACGGCGTAATTCCAGGACTACTCCAGAGGGGTTACGAACTGATAAAAGAGCATCTGACGGAAATATTCAAAGGCAGTATTGCCCTAGGGCATATTCCGAAAGCATGGAGAAAAGTTCGTGCCGTCTTTCTACCAAAACCAGGGAAAAAGACGTACCAAGAGGCGAAGTCATTCAGAAGTATAAGCCTATCATCCTTCGTACTGAAAACACTGGAGAAGGTGATAGACGGTTTCGTAAGAACACAAATAGGAAATAGTGGGAAGCCGCTACATGGAAACCAACACGCCTATATGGCGGGAAAATCCACGGAAACGGCTCTACACAATCTGACAGTAAGAATCGAGAGATCACTGGAAGCAAAACACTACGCACTGGGATGCTTCTTCGACGTGGAGGGAGCTTTTGACAAGGCAACCTTTGAAGCGGTGGAAGAAAGTCTAAAGAGAGATGGCATAAATCCTACCATCGGGACCTGGATAAGTAAAATGCTAAGAGGAAGGGCTGTAATGGCGAAACTCGGAGGAGAAGTGAGACAAATAAGACCGAAAAGGGGCTTTCCGCAAGGAGGATGTTTATCACCATTGATGTGGTGCTTACTTCTAGACTCCCTAATCGAGAGGACAAATAAAGGAGGCCTATACGTGCAAGCGTACTCGGACGATGGAGTCATACTGGTGCGAGGAGTGGCACTAGATGTGGTCAGAGACATAATGAGAAGAGGAGTGATGGAAATATTAGTATGGTGTAGGGATAGAGGACTGGATCTAAACCCTGATAAAACAAAACTGATGTTATTTACCAATAAGAGGAAAATAGAGAAAATGAAGCCTATCAGCATTCAAGGCAAAGAACTGGAGGTAGTCAAGGAGCTCAAATATCTGGGAGTGACGTTAGACAGTACTCTCAGATTCAAGACACACATAAGAGAACAGTCTGCAAAGGCCATAAGAACGCTCTACCAGTGTAAGAGGGCGGTCGGAAGAAAATGGGGCCTGAAACCAGCTATGATACACTGGATTTACAAGGCGGTGGTACTACCGAGAGTACTATACGGTGCCATAGTATGGTGGCATAAGGCCAACATCAAAGAATACCACAAAGAACTATCAAAAGTACAAAGACTGGCATGTCTTATGATCACGGGGGCAATGAGAACAACGCCCACGCAGGCGATGGAGATCATGCTCGGTCTCAAGTCACTTAAAATAGAAGCGGAAAAGAAGGCCATGGAACAATGGTACAGAATGAAAGCATGCAAGGAATGGAGAGGAAGCGTGGTGGACAAGGGACACGCACTTATTCAGAGGGAAGCAGGCTCGAAGATGGGGATGCTTACCCAAAACAACGACCTCATAAAGAGACAGGAGATGTTCGATAAGAAATATAGGATACACATAGGAGAAAGGGACAACTGGAAAATAGAGGTGGAACACCCCGTGACTATCTGCTTTACGGATGGTTCTCGGCGGGAATCCACGAAACTAGCAGGAGCCGGCATAGTGATACCAAAGCTGGATAAGAAGGTACACATACCTCTGGGGAGGTACGCTAGCGTATTTCAGGCAGAGGTATGCGGCATAATGAGATGTGCACAAATAATAGATGAATGTTCACAGGAAGTGGGATCTGTCGTTATATACACAGACAGCCAGGCGGCACTAAAAGCGTTAGACAAACAGATGGTAAGCTCGTCCTTGGTAAAGGAATGCAGAGAAGCCCTGAACAAACTTGGAGAACACACGAGGACTACGGTAGCATGGGTACCGGGACATCAGGGTGTGACAGGAAATGAAAGGGCAGATGAGATGGCAAGGCTAGGAGCAGAAAGGGAGCTCATAGGACCCGAACCTGCCCTGCCAATATCGGCAGAAGTCACGAAAGGAGTTATAGCTAGGCTAATGGAGGAAGAGGCCAACAGACAATGGCAAGAGACGACGGACTGTCGACAATCGAAGATGATCCTAGGAGGAATCAACAGAAAAAGGACCAGGTATCTACTGGAACTAGGTAAGAAAACTCTCAGATTATTAACAGGCATAATCACGGGACACAACAGCCTTAACAGGCACCTACATATTATGGGAGTAGTAAGTGATCCATACTGCGTGCACTGTGGCCAGGAGGAGACGAGTAAGCATGTTATAGCAGAGTGTGGAATGTATGCGATAGTACGCTATAGCATCTTCAGAAAAGATAAACTAGAAGAGGAAGAGCTGAGGGACATTAACCTTAAAGATGTCCTTTCCTTCTGCAGGAGAACAAGAAGATTCGAGGAAGAAGGCTGTATGGGAGCGCCGCCGGGACAGTAACCGTTGGCTCCAATTGGGAATTGGGCTGAATGAACGCAGCCAAGCGATCGACAGCCCGCCTGTTTCCGGCCGGGCGTCCCTACACCAAATCATCATCATCATCAAGGTAATCAGGACGCGTCAACATGTCAAACATATTTTTTTTCTTTTTCTATGAAGTGAATTATGAAAGTGACGAGCGATCATTTCTTTATGCAACCTACATTTTCGTCGACAGCATGCTAGCCATTCTGTAAACAGATCGGGCGAAAAGCGATCCTGTGAACGCGTTTTTGTTGATATTCAAATGAAAATATTGTTTCATAGAATAGTTTTCGACTATATTTGTGATATATTATAGAAATTTCCGTTTAAAGCTCTTTAATTTAGTATATAACTAAATGCAATTCGATGCAATTAATTTTTTGATCCTTGACTTATTCCAGGATCACGGAACCTGGGTTGGATTTTGATTTCTATTAACTTGCCTATAATCCGCGGAAAACCAAGACGAAAGCAACGATAGGTATTCCACATCTTCGAATAACTTAAGTAGTTTCTGGGTTATAAGGGCTTGAAGTTGTTGACGCATATGTATACCTAGGACAGGCAGTCCAACTAGGTAGGTCCAATTTCGAGACGGAGGTCAATCGTCGGATCCAACTCCGCAACGTCTTTTCGTCCAAAATAGCCAGTGTGTGTTGCCAGTGATGACTGATGGCATATGGATCCGAGACGTGGTGCTCCACTTTAGGCCTTATGAATAAGCTCAGAGTCGCTCAACTCGTGATTTCTCCACGGGACCGAATCACAAATGAGGTGATACGTAGAAGAACTATGATAATGGGAGATACGTAGAAGAAATATGGTGGTATGGATAAGCTTCTTGAAGTGGCAATGTGCAGGCCATATAGCACGTAGAACAGATGGCCGTTGAGGCGGAAAGGGACTCCAGCCACCAAATAGATGGACGGACGATTTTATTAAGGCTGCTGGTTGGTGGTGGATGCAGGTGGCTTCCAACTGGACTGATTGGAAATCTATGAGTGAGGACTATGTCCAGCAGTGGACATCCTGTGGCTGAAATGATGATGAGTCGGTTAAAAAAACATCTTATGTAAATGCATCAGGTTTGAAGTTTAAACCTTGCACTTCAATAGTGAAGCAACTGTCAATGACGCTGCTGAGTATCCGACGTCATCACAAGAAATTAAGCTACTTATTCTAAGTTCGCCAATTTTGACATTGAGTGGAAACAACGTTTTTATAGTTTAGTTAAGAATATCGGTCCAATTTGCGAAAGAGACAGAAATATATTTGTACTCTTTTCAAATAATATCACAACAAACCCTTCTGCTATAAATTCAAATTATAATCATGTGTGTTTGACATTTTGAAGTTAATAAAGTGACTTTAAATTTAAACTATGTGACACAGACTTAAGGTATATTTTTCTTAGATGTTCCGATCTTTATGATCAGCCTGCCTGCTTCGATACCTTTGTTGATCTGTCCGTTCCGATATCTTTGCCTGATTGTATGTTACGAATTTATTGAAAAGTCGCTGCTCTTAAATTTAAGACAAACTATATGGTCCGATATTATAGCCCCTATCTAGCGTAACGAATATTTTGAAATTTAATGCTGCTTCGAAATATTTGAGGACCTCCACCGCTACCATATATCTGATGGCGACTGTACATATGTGCTTTGTTTTTTTTTATTAGACTGCTTATGTTTTTTTTATTGTTTTCTTTAATAATATACAGTTAAGTTATTATACCTTTTTAAATTAGTTGGCTTACACAAAATTCAGGGACCACGGGTAAAATAATTCCCGTGGTACCTCTTCCAGGAACTATCAGGGTCGTTCTCGCGAGTCGTTCAGATTTTGTAAGTTTTGACTTTTTTTTAGAAATGCGTTTTTTTGTGATTTTAATGTATTAATATGGATCATATACTCGCGTAGAGTAATATAAAACAGAAGGCACCCTTGTGCAATGTACGGTTTAGGATATTATACATGGAAAATAAAGAGTGCTTGGAAGGTAATGTGATTTTCATACGTTTTGTATAATTTAACTAATATTAGGGTGATAAAAAAGTATCTAAAATGACTGATTATGGTTTGAAGTAATGTTTTTATAAAATAAAATATGTTTTAGAAATTTTCAGGATTCATAATTTAAAATATTCAGCAATAATAGGATGCTTAGCATGAAACATTTTATACATTTCGATATCCACAAACGCTAAAGTAATCTTGGCATTAAACATTCTAAAAATAACAAGTATCTTTATTAAAACATAAGAGGTCACCAAAAGAAAAAATGCTTCTTAGCATTAAACATTCTTCCAATATTATATATTAAAACGTAAAAGATCAATCTAACATTCAGCATTTCAAAAAAAATATATATATATATATATATATACAGGGTGTGGCCTGTAATAGGAGCAATAAATTTAAACATAGATTCTACTCTTCAAATTAGAAACGAGCTAGGGGCGTCGGGTGACTTAATGAAAGCACAACCACTTGATTTTCGAAGTGAATTTAATGTCTTTCACACAAGTGCAGATACAGTTAGGTTAATTATTACTAACTTAGATTATTGATCAAGATCGATCACACGACCTTACGCTACCGCGATGGCGAACATAAGACACCTGCTACACTTTTATTCTCACCAAAACCGATAATGTTCACTCAGCACTTTCGTTAGAGTCCCGCAATCGATTATCGAGAAAATCGGGTGACTCAGTGAGTCATGCCGTCGCCGTGTGGGAACCGTATGGCGTAACACCTCCCCTCCTAGATGAGTGGCTATTTGCCAATGTTTAATGCAAATGGCGCGGCACGTCGTTCTTCCAATGTTTGGGTACCGGTATCCGCTCTGGCCATTCCCGGTAGACTCGGTAGTTCAATTTCAGTTTGATTCGAGGCGCTCGGCCGACGTTTGTAATAGCAGTACAAAATCATCAGTGCACCTGCACCTAATAAGATAATGCTGTAGGTAGGTATGGTTATGTGGTATAGAGTTGAGTCATCTTTGTAGGTAGCCAAGTCTGGCTGTTCCATAAGTACTTGATGTTGAATGTTGTGCAAGGTGTTCAAGTCGATTGTAGTCAGATTATAACGAAGGGAATGTTTCGGCGTAATTAGTGAATCATCCAATTTAGCTGGTGTTACGATTTCGACAGCATGCCCGCGAAGTTTGTCATCTATATTTATGATTGTGAATTCGGGTGTTTGTATCTTGCAATTTTTTGGGATTGTAGCCAAAAAGCTTCCTTTTAGAGAGCGATGTTCTTCCTGTCGGCACGATATTTGCACTTTAGTTTCGATCGGAAATGAGATGATGTAGTGCTGGCTGTCCAGTTCCAGCAAGGCTTCCTTGCTAAGTGTGATAGGCGTGGGGCGACAGAGTTCGTCTATTTCCTGTTCCTGCATAAGGCGGGTGACACAGTCTCGGCGAGTCCGGATTTGGTGGATGGTTTTCTGTTTGCATACATGCCATGTATCGATCTTCGGGCATTCAGCCTCCAAGTACACAAATTCCTTGGAATTGGTTGCCAGAAAGGGAAAGGGAGGTATTCATTTCCTATAAATATTTATATATTTAACTATATATTTACATTATCCAACTTTAATATAAGCTTTTACTATTTATCTATCTATATTATTCCAAGTTTCTCTCTCATAAGAGAAAAACGCACTGTGGGCAATGGTTTTGTAAGGATGTCAGCCAGCTGATTACCTGTGGAAATATAATTCACTTTAATAACATTGTTCTCCACCTGTTCTCTAGAAAAATGATATTTTATATCAACATGTTTCGATCTTTTGTGACTCGTTGGATTGTTTGCAATGTTTATACAACCATTATTATCCTCATAGATCGGTATGGGACTAGTTGTTTTAATGTTCATACTGTTCATAAAAGACTTTAGCCAAAGAGCTTCCCTAACAGCTTCGAACAAAGCCATGTATTCAGCTTCAGTAGAAGAAGCTGCCACTGTTTGTTGTCTTTTTGTTTGCCAGCATAATGTGCATTGTTCAAATAATTGAAATAAATAACCAGTTGTACTTTTTCTGTCCAATTCATTACCACCCCAGTCAGAGTCAACAAACCCACACAAAAAGTTTTGACTGTTATTTCGGACATATGTTAACTTCAGGTCCATAGATCCTTTCAAGTACCGTAATAACCTTTTTAAGTATGACCATAGTTTATGGTTGTTTTTGTTCGTAAATCTGCTCAATAAGTTGACAGAAAAAGTTAAGTCAGGTCGAGTGCAGACCATAAGATACATTAAACAACCGATAAGGTTTTTACATGGGGCTTCAGTTATTTCACACGAATTTAACTCGTTGTAATCAATTTTACTTTCTAAGGGTGTGCTGACAGGTTTACAGTCACTCATGTTAAACTTTTCTAAAATAGTTTTTATGTACAGTTCCTGATCTAAAGTGATTTTATTATCGGTTCTTTCGATTCGAATTCCCAAGAAACACTTAATTTCGTTTAAGTCTACCATTTTAAACTGGTATTTAAATCTGCAGTTAAGATAACGAGATCATCGACATATAGTACTACGTAAATGTTTTTCATTATATCACCCGCATCTAAAATGTAAATGCATCTATCAGCTGATGAGTACCGAAAACCCTTATTTATCAAAACTTGTTCGAACATTTGAAACCAACAACGTGCGGATTGTTTTAATCCATATAACGACTTATTTAATTTGCAGACCTGATTATCTGCACATGGGATTCCTTCAGGAACTTTCATGTATATTTCTTCCTGTAACTTCCCATTTAAAAATGCCGTTTTAACATCCATATGATGAAGAAGCAAATTAAATTGATTCGCAAAGGCTAACATAAATCTGAAACTTGTAATTCTTGCGACTGGTGCAAATGTTTCATTATAGTCAACTAAATATTCTTGACTAAAACCGCGAGCCACTAAACGTGCTTTATATTTCAAAGGTTTTCCAAACTCATCATTTTTAATCGTAAATATCCATTTACAATCAACAATATTTCTATTTACGGGTTTTTCTACAAGTGTCCAGGTCTCATTTTCAGTGAGAGAATTTATTTCCTCTTTAATTGCATTTTCCCATGAATACCTATCATCTCTAGATGCAATTTCTTTATAACACGTTGGTATTTTACAAAGCAAAGACTTTGCACACAATAAATAATTAAAGGTACTGTCTTCATTTTCATTATACGACACAGTAGGTAGGTTTTTAATCCTTTCACTCCTTCTTAAACTATTTTCATTTACCGATTCATTTTGAGATTTTGTCAAGTTATTATCAAATGTGCTACGGCTTGGATATACATCTGTGTCACTTACAGATTTATTATTATTAGTAGGTCGATTATCAAATGAACTACAGGTTGGGTACGCATCTGTTTCACTTACAGATTTATTAGGTTGTTGACCTAATGGTGCAGAAGAACTGCCAGTTTGTTTAATTTCATCTGATTTTGTCTTATCAGATTTTATGCACAACCTCTTATACGAGTGCTTGTCAGATTTACCATAATTATCTGAAATAATTTGGTCAGGCAACAACGGCCTACTAGATAAGAAATCAATCTCATCAACTATAACATCTCTGACTTTTACAAACTTTTGATCTACCATATCCCACACCTTATAGCCATTCGGTTCATAACCAACTAATATACCTTTTTGCAACTTTTCATCAAACTTGGTTTTCCTTGTTTTATTCAGAAAATAAACAGTTGAACCGAATACCTTCAAATATTTCAGTACAGGTATTTTACTATGCCACATTTCAAAAGGTGTTTTATCGATTTTCAGTGCTTTTGTTGGGCTTATATTAATTAAATAAGTGGCTGTTAATACTGATTCGCCCCAGAACCTTTTATCAAGCTTAGCACCTGAGATCATAGCTCGACTTCGTTCTGTTATTGTACGGATCATACGCTCAGCAACACCGTTTAACGCTGGCGTATGCGGCACTGTTAAATGGTAGCTAATACCTTTTTGCACACAATACTGTTTCATTTCATTTGATAAATACTCACCGCCATTATCAGAATACAAATTGACTATTCTCAAATTAAAATGCACTTCAGACTTAGCGACGAAATCTTGAAACGCAGCAAAAACGTCTGATTTATGGGTTATTAAGTACGTCACAGTGTAGTGCGTAAATTCGTCTACAAAAACAACAAAATAGTTTTTGCCGTCTACGGTTGAAGGAGTGATGGGACCACATACGTCCGTATGCACATTGAATAGAGGTCGTTTTATGACTTTAGATTTTGATTTATTAAATGGCAAACATGCTTGTTTCCCATTTATACAAGCTTCACATAATTTATCACTTACTGTAATATTATTCAATTGCTCGATATCAGAAAACATTCGCTTGCTTTTTATCTGTGCAAACTTGGATTTACCGATATGTCCAAGTCTTTGATGCCATAATTCGTAATTATTATTAACGACTCTATTCGATGTATTAGCGCATTTGTCAAGCACAAAATTAATACCAATTAAATTGTTCAAACACTCACCCTTTGTTACCACCTTACCCTTATTCAAGACTTGTACCGTACAATTGTTGTCAAAAATAACGGTCATTCCGGCTTGTTGCATTTTCTTGACCGAAAGCAAGTTATACGGAATCTCGGGACAGTAGAGTACATCTTGTAGATCACCTTTTATGCCCAAATTGCTGACTACGGCCAGATTGCCTTTCTTTGTCGCTTGAATATATGTTCCGTTTTTTTTGCAACTGAAATGTTTATTGGTGTTTCCAAAGACTCAAAATGTTGCGCTAAATCTTGCCTATTAATTAAATGATCAGAGGCTCCAGAATCCAAAATAAACGAGATGCAGTTTTGGCTTTCTTGGTTATTACTGTATTCTCCAGTCATAAAAGCAAATCCCGAAGTCTTAGCACCTTCCTGATCTGTGATATTAACAGTCTGAACAGTTCTATTGTTTCTATTCCCTTTTTGTTGATGGTTTTTGCCCTTCTGTTTGTTGTAAAAACAGTTCTTTTGTAAATGGCCCTTTCTACCACAACAATGACACTTAATGTGTTTATATTGATGGTCTTTCTTTATGTAGGAGTTTTTATACGGTCTATTAGCGTTAGCATTCCGATTCATGTACGTATGTCTAGGTTTAATGTATTCTTGACGAATAGTATCAGCTTGAAGTACTTTCATACTCGTGTCTCGCCGTCCATTAATCACTTTTATTTCGTGATCCAACAGCCTAGTTTTCACAAACGCGAGTGTTAAATTGTCCTCGGTCAATGTTTCAATTGCTGTTACGACACCGTCATAATCGTTGGGTAGTGTCATAAAAAGATGGGTCACTTTGTCTGCCTCTTCAAGTTTTGCTCCAGCAGCCATTAATTCGACGATTAATTCATCAAATGACTGAAAATGTCTTAGTAAGGTTGTATCACCTTCCAGTTTTAAGTTTAGTAATCGCTTACGCAAAGCAAGCTGGGTTGCAATACTTTTTCTTTCATAAATATTGTTTAACCTTTTCACCGCCACAGTCGGCTGTGGCCGTCAACAAAAAATCGTGCCCCTGACGCCACCGTCGGCCACAGCCGTCCAAATTTCAATGATCAAAAACTTTGTAATTCTAACCGCTACAAGTAATTATCAATCCCTGTTGATTTTGGGGCACATCTTTTTTTTTTTACTCTGGCGTCAGTGGCACGGTAAATTGCTAGACCGCTTGGCGGTCAATAGGTTAACTTTTCAAATATTTGTTTTGCACTATCGTCTTCACCCACAAGTCCTAATAAAGAGTCTGACAAATATTCTATCAGAGTATTCTTTGCAATGCGTTCATTCTGAACCCATTCATTGTCCTGTATCACCGGAGTTTCACTGTCAATCACATCCAAAACATCAAGTTCATTTAATAAATTTCTTATTCTTAATTTCCACACACTATATTTGTCCCCATTAAATGGCTTAATGTTCCGTTTTGACTTTGCAGTGTCCATTTTGAATTATTATTCAAAATCACTCAGAAAACACACTTAGTCACAAATCTTTAAAATTAGGCACTAATAAGTTCTTTTATTTTATTTTAAATTCACTCCACTATTAATTTACTTTAACTGCACTGGGCCCATAACCTGTTGGTTATGGGATATTAACATAAACAATAGATTCAATTAAAATAATATTTATTTTAATATACTGTTAGGAGAGACGTGTACATCTAACTAAACAGCGTGATCAATAATAAACTAAACCAATGCATACCTCTTAGGGTAGAGGTACTTATAAAAACAACGAACACTTGACAGTGTAGACTAGTCTCCATGTGAGTAACAGAGAAAGTCATATAGCACACAAGTTAGAGTAGGACGGATTTGTTTTTGTGAATTCCAACAGACCGACCTCACCCCCCGCATATAGGCGCGCCCGTACCTCCGCTTCGCCTCGCGGTCCGCGGCCGTTTGGCGACCGCGGCGGTACGCGTCGCTAGCGTCGCTATCGCTATTATCAGAGTCAGTGTCTAATCCGTCCACTTGCGTGTGGACGGACACAAAGTCAATAACATACTAAAAAATGATGGAGATTGGAAAATATTTAAAGGTGGAAAAACGTTTTCTCTTTTTGTATGGACGAGTGCGTACTATACTTCCCTCTTAAATTGTTCCCATTATTAAAGAAACATGGCTGACTACTTGTAGTCAGCCATGTTTCTTGAGACTTACCGCTAACGGCGGCGGCGGTGGCGGGGGACCGATCTCACCCCCCGCATGTAGGCGCGCCCGTACCGCCGCTTCGCCTCCCGGTCCGCGGCCGTTTGGCGACCGCGGCGGTACGCGCCGCTAGTGTCGCTATCGCTATCAGAGTCAGTGGTGTCAGTGTGTCCGTCCACTTGCGTGTGGACGGACACAAACTCTGTCCTAATATGGCAAAAAAAAAAAGAAAAAAAATTAGATTTTTTAAAGGGGCACCTTTTCTATTGATTATTTAACATAAGAATCGGTAACAGTATTTTTTTCATAATTTTTGGACAAAACGCTACCACAGCTTAAACTTTGTGAAAAATAACTAAACAAACATATTACATAAAAAATCAGATTTATTGGCAAAAACACTTCATAAAGTGGTAATAAGTGCAGTTACATTCTCTAAAACAGATATTATTATCAACTACACAATAAGGTATCCATTTTAATACATACTAAAATTACCAAAATATGATAAAAGGATGGATTTTTGGGTGTTAGGGTACTTTTCCGGATTGTTTTAATATTAAAAGCAAATACTGTTTCTGTCTATAAAAGTAAGACTGGGAGTGTTGAAGGCCCTGCTTCCTGGTTCATGTCAGGTGTTGGAATGGTATTTTCACTGCTAGATGTAGATGAAAACTTAGATAGGATAGGATTGGCTTACTGGTGCGTGGCGCGATTTCTGAGGATCGCCGCCATACGCCGCTGTATGTATGGATCTCTGGCGATAACTGAAAACAATAAATAAGGTGTAGGCTATTCTGTTTGTTCCACTTTATTACGAGGCGTGGTATGTCAATGATTTACAATCACTCACGATTTTATAAGATTTATACTGTACAGGTAACAAGGGAATACTCCCGTATTCTGATACACCACTGGCAACACAGAAACGGATTGACGACCAATCATAGCGCGATGACGGCACAAGTCTCGCCTCTCATTCCGGGAGTGCCTTACCCTATTCTCTTCATTGACATATAACACGCCTCGTAATAAAGTGGAACAAACAGTATAGCAAGTCAAACACAAAACAATAAAGTTAATGCACTACGTTTCTGCCAATATGAAATGAATGCGATATGAAATGATTTACATTTAACTGGACTGGATGGAGTGATTAGCGCACGTACGCTTTGTTGTATGTCTACCACCAAACCATAGAGTAAATTATATATACTGAGATAGAGTCATCAGCTTCCTTTATGTACTAGCGCCATCTATTGACTGAGTCTCGAGTTATCTGAGTCATGTACATATGTATACATAGCAATCGCTATGCACTGTACTGTAGGTACTTTCAATACATATTATATGATTCATCTGTACCTCACACTTAACATAATAAGTGGGCTTTAAAACTAGTTATGTTTGTAGGAAGGTATAAAGAAGACACATTTATAATTAATTATTTTTATTTCATTGATTTTGGGGAACATAATTAGAACAAACGCTTACCACAGGTAGACACACACAACATTTTTTAGTGCTACCATGACTTTAAAATAGTTTAAAACGAGGCAATCGTGATCCATTACACAAATCCGGGATCGAAATCCTTACGTAGAGCAGATTCGCTAATATCCATCAAGCACAGCCGAAGTAAATTTCTTATACCCGTTTGAATATCCACCAGAAAACAAACTTGTCCATAATCCATAAAGTAAACTGTCAAACAGCACTACGCTACGCGTTTCTCCACACGGAATGTATTAACTAAGTAGTCTTTTAGTTTTCTTTCTTCTATTGTTTTTTTACATAAAAAAAAATACGCATTTATTATTTTCCATTTTTTTTGTGGATATTAATTTTTTGTGACAATCATCATATAACTGCTTAAAATATAATAGGTGAAATCTAAAAAATAAATGAGTGGAATGGAACGGGGATCTAATCTTAAGCCGTAATGTTGCCTGTAATAATAAATTAAAATAATGCTTCATAATCTTTCACAATAACTTATAATTATGTTTTTATTATATGTTTATTTATGGATAAAATAATAACATAAAAACAGATTTCATTTTAATAACACTAATTCAAATATTGAATTTATCTCCATCTATCGAGTGAGTCTCGTACTAAGCGCACGCAAGTTTTAATGTATGAAATCTGTAAAGTACTGAGTGAAATGCCCCTGGACCAAACTGAATGTCAATGTATAATGTTACTAAACATGCTTTATGCAATTTATATTTATACTAGCGGCCGCCCGCGACTTCGTGCGCGTAGATTTTTGATGATGACAAAGATATTAAAATAGGTAAATGAATTTTATTCTTAGTTAAAATGGTCTAGACAATGCAATTGTTAAAGAATTTTTGAAGATTTTCCAATTAGATTACGGGAATTGTTTGCAGGATGCTTAATATTAATTCCGTCAGTTACCAGATGCTTTTAATCTTTGGCAAAAATGACTGCAAGATATAGAGCGACACATGGATTTGGAGTTAGAGAATGGGGATCTTAGTTATTATGAGTGAGATTTAAAAAAAATGTTAAATTTCATAAGGCTGTTAAAACAATCTTAAAATCAGCACTGGAAATCGAGAGATGGAGGCAGTTTAATGAAGAGTATCTCTTTTAATAATAATAGATAATAAACTTTATTTCAAAACAATAATAAATAATGACCTCTGTTCATAAGAAGGCAGCACTGGTATTTGTACACGCCGGCCTGGCTATTAAACGAAAAGAGTGGTGTGGCGGAGTTCCCGAGGGGGCCCAAAATGTTTCTAAATGGTCTAGCAGGTACCCCAGTTATTAAAAAGGCTAGTGTTTAAAGATAATGCTGAAACGTGACCATTAAAAACTAAATGCACATAAGCGAATTTAATGATGCGATTACTATTTTGGTCTACAGGCTAGTAGTATTGTTTGAAGAGTGATTCAATATATTCTGGTGCTATAGTTCTCTATATCTCTCAAGAAGCTAAATAAAGTAAGAATAGGTATATAAAGTATAAATTATTCATGTGCTGATAGACAACTCACTAAATATAGGAACACATAAAGTTTGGAACACAATAAATAAGAGACAGCACTAAGAAAATATTGTTGACATTCAACCATAGAAAAGGGGGTGCAAGTTCGTTTTAAAAAAAGGACGTAGTCACTGGGTAGTAGACTGGAAATAAAAAATATATAAACTGATAACGTTAGCGTAACACTTCTTTATAAATAACATTAGCGGTGTTCCCCATACAAACTTTTCACCCCTTTTTAACCCCTTTAGAGGTGAAATTTTCCAAAACGCTGAAATTACTTTTTTGTATTTGATTAAGTAAGCTATCTACAAAGTTTCAAGTCTCTAGTTCAAAAAATAAAGTTTCTCCTAAATAAACATTGCACCACTTTTTAACCCCCTTTGGGGTGAAATTTTCTAAAACGCTGAAAGTACTTTTCTCTAACTCCAAAAAAAAGTTTACCCCATACAAACTTTGCACCCCTAATTTAACCCTCTTAGAAGAGGTATTTCCAAAAATCCCTTCTTATCTCTAGCCCACGTTATAAAAGTAACCTACTGTGCAAAAATCAACTCTCTAACATTAGTAGTTTCGGCTGTGCGATGATGAGTCAGTCAGGACTTCTTCTTTTATATAAATAGATAGATAAGAAGATAGATTAGCGTAACAATTCTTTTACTCTGGCGTCAGTGGCACGGTAAATTGCTAGACCGCTTGGCGGTCAATAGGTTAACTTTTCAAATATTTGTTTTGCACTATCGTCTTCACCCACAAGTCCTAATAAAGAGTCTGACAAATATTCTATCAGAGTATTCTTTGCAATGCGTTCATTCTGAACCCATTCATTGTCCTGTATCACCGGAGTTTCACTGTCAATCACATCCAAAACATCAAGTTCATTTAATAAATTTCTTATTCTTAATTTCCACACACTATATTTGTCCCCATTAAATGGCTTAATGTTCCGTTTTGACTTTGCAGTGTCCATTTTGAATTATTATTCAAAATCACTCAGAAAACACACTTAGTCACAAATCTTTAAAATTAGGCACTAATAAGTTCTTTTATTTTATTTTAAATTCACTCCACTATTAATTTACTTTAACTGCACTGGGCCCATAACCTGTTGGTTATGGGATATTAACATAAACAATAGATTCAATTAAAATAATATTTATTTTAATATACTGTTAGGAGAGACGTGTACATCTAACTAAACAGCGTGATCAATAATAAACTAAACCAATGCATACCTCTTAGGGTAGAGGTACTTATAAAAACAACGAACACTTGACAGTGTAGACTAGTCTCCATGTGAGTAACAGAGAAAGTCATATAGCACACAAGTTAGAGTAGGACGGATTTGTTTTTGTGAATTCCAACAGACCGACCTCACCCCCCGCATATAGGCGCGCCCGTACCTCCGCTTCGCCTCGCGGTCCGCGGCCGTTTGGCGACCGCGGCGGTACGCGTCGCTAGCGTCGCTATCGCTATTATCAGAGTCAGTGTCTAATCCGTCCACTTGCGTGTGGACGGACACAAAGTCAATAACATACTAAAAAATGATGGAGATTGGAAAATATTTAAAGGTGGAAAAACGTTTTCTCTTTTTGTATGGACGAGTGCGTACTATACTTCCCTCTTAAATTGTTCCCATTATTAAAGAAACATGGCTGACTACTTGTAGTCAGCCATGTTTCTTGAGACTTACCGCTAACGGCGGCGGCGGTGGCGGGGGACCGATCTCACCCCCCGCATGTAGGCGCGCCCGTACCGCCGCTTCGCCTCCCGGTCCGCGGCCGTTTGGCGACCGCGGCGGTACGCGCCGCTAGTGTCGCTATCGCTATCAGAGTCAGTGGTGTCAGTGTGTCCGTCCACTTGCGTGTGGACGGACACAAACTCTGTCCTAATATGGCAAAAAAAAAAAGAAAAAAAATTAGATTTTTTAAAGGGGCACCTTTTCTATTGATTATTTAACATAAGAATCGGTAACAGTATTTTTTTCATAATTTTTGGACAAAACGCTACCACAGCTTAAACTTTGTGAAAAATAACTAAACAAACATATTACATAAAAAATCAGATTTATTGGCAAAAACACTTCATAAAGTGGTAATAAGTGCAGTTACATTCTCTAAAACAGATATTATTATCAACTACACAATAAGGTATCCATTTTAATACATACTAAAATTACCAAAATATGATAAAAGGATGGATTTTTGGGTGTTAGGGTACTTTTCCGGATTGTTTTAATATTAAAAGCAAATACTGTTTCTGTCTATAAAAGTAAGACTGGGAGTGTTGAAGGCCCTGCTTCCTGGTTCATGTCAGGTGTTGGAATGGTATTTTCACTGCTAGATGTAGATGAAAACTTAGATAGGATAGGATTGGCTTACTGGTGCGTGGCGCGATTTCTGAGGATCGCCGCCATACGCCGCTGTATGTATGGATCTCTGGCGATAACTGAAAACAATAAATAAGGTGTAGGCTATTCTGTTTGTTCCACTTTATTACGAGGCGTGGTATGTCAATGATTTACAATCACTCACGATTTTATAAGATTTATACTGTACAGGTAACAAGGGAATACTCCCGTATTCTGATACACCACTGGCAACACAGAAACGGATTGACGACCAATCATAGCGCGATGACGGCACAAGTCTCGCCTCTCATTCCGGGAGTGCCTTACCCTATTCTCTTCATTGACATATAACACGCCTCGTAATAAAGTGGAACAAACAGTATAGCAAGTCAAACACAAAACAATAAAGTTAATGCACTACGTTTCTGCCAATATGAAATGAATGCGATATGAAATGATTTACATTTAACTGGACTGGATGGAGTGATTAGCGCACGTACGCTTTGTTGTATGTCTACCACCAAACCATAGAGTAAATTATATATACTGAGATAGAGTCATCAGCTTCCTTTATGTACTAGCGCCATCTATTGACTGAGTCTCGAGTTATCTGAGTCATGTACATATGTATACATAGCAATCGCTATGCACTGTACTGTAGGTACTTTCAATACATATTATATGATTCATCTGTACCTCACACTTAACATAATAAGTGGGCTTTAAAACTAGTTATGTTTGTAGGAAGGTATAAAGAAGACACATTTATAATTAATTATTTTTATTTCATTGATTTTGGGGAACATAATTAGAACAAACGCTTACCACAGGTAGACACACACAACATTTTTTAGTGCTACCATGACTTTAAAATAGTTTAAAACGAGGCAATCGTGATCCATTACACAAATCCGGGATCGAAATCCTTACGTAGAGCAGATTCGCTAATATCCATCAAGCACAGCCGAAGTAAATTTCTTATACCCGTTTGAATATCCACCAGAAAACAAACTTGTCCATAATCCATAAAGTAAACTGTCAAACAGCACTACGCTACGCGTTTCTCCACACGGAATGTATTAACTAAGTAGTCTTTTAGTTTTCTTTCTTCTATTGTTTTTTTACATAAAAAAAAATACGCATTTATTATTTTCCATTTTTTTTGTGGATATTAATTTTTTGTGACAATCATCATATAACTGCTTAAAATATAATAGGTGAAATCTAAAAAATAAATGAGTGGAATGGAACGGGGATCTAATCTTAAGCCGTAATGTTGCCTGTAATAATAAATTAAAATAATGCTTCATAATCTTTCACAATAACTTATAATTATGTTTTTATTATATGTTTATTTATGGATAAAATAATAACATAAAAACAGATTTCATTTTAATAACACTAATTCAAATATTGAATTTAGCTCCATCTATCGAGTGAGTCTCGTACTAAGCGCACGCAAGTTTTAATGTATGAAATCTGTAAAGTACTGAGTGAAATGCCCCTGGACCAAACTGAATGTCAATGTATAATGTTACTAAACATGCTTTATGCAATTTATATTTATACTAGCGGCCGCCCGCGACTTCGTGCGCGTAGATTTTTGATGATGACAAAGATATTAAAATAGGTAAATGAATTTTATTCTTAGTTAAAATGGTCTAGACAATGCAATTGTTAAAGAATTTTTGAAGATTTTCCAATTAGATTACGGGAATTGTTTGCAGGATGCTTAATATTAATTCCGTCAGTTACCAGATGCTTTTAATCTTTGGCAAAAATGACTGCAAGATATAGAGCGACACATGGATTTGGAGTTAGAGAATGGGGATCTTAGTTATTATGAGTGAGATTTAAAAAAAATGTTAAATTTCATAAGGCTGTTAAAACAATCTTAAAATCAGCACTGGAAATCGAGAGATGGAGGCAGTTTAATGAAGAGTATCTCTTTTAATAATAATAGATAATAAACTTTATTTCAAAACAATAATAAATAATGACCTCTGTTCATAAGAAGGCAGCACTGGTATTTGTACACGCCGGCCTGGCTATTAAACGAAAAGAGTGGTGTGGCGGAGTTCCCGAGGGGGCCCAAAATGTTTCTAAATGGTCTAGCAGGTACCCCAGTTATTAAAAAGGCTAGTGTTTAAAGATAATGCTGAAACGTGACCATTAAAAACTAAATGCACATAAGCGAATTTAATGATGCGATTACTATTTTGGTCTACAGGCTAGTAGTATTGTTTGAAGAGTGATTCAATATATTCTGGTGCTATAGTTCTCTATATCTCTCAAGAAGCTAAATAAAGTAAGAATAGGTATATAAAGTATAAATTATTCATGTGCTGATAGACAACTCACTAAATATAGGAACACATAAAGTTTGGAACACAATAAATAAGAGACAGCACTAAGAAAATATTGTTGACATTCAACCATAGAAAAGGGGGTGCAAGTTCGTTTTAAAAAAAGGACGTAGTCACTGGGTAGTAGACTGGAAATAAAAAATATATAAACTGATAACGTTAGCGTAACACTTCTTTATAAATAACATTAGCGGTGTTCCCCATACAAACTTTTCACCCCTTTTTAACCCCTTTAGAGGTGAAATTTTCCAAAACGCTGAAATTACTTTTTTGTATTTGATTAAGTAAGCTATCTACAAAGTTTCAAGTCTCTAGTTCAAAAAATAAAGTTTCTCCTAAATAAACATTGCACCACTTTTTAACCCCCTTTGGGGTGAAATTTTCTAAAACGCTGAAAGTACTTTTCTCTAACTCCAAAAAAAAGTTTACCCCATACAAACTTTGCACCCCTAATTTAACCCTCTTAGAAGAGGTATTTCCAAAAATCCCTTCTTATCTCTAGCCCACGTTATAAAAGTAACCTACTGTGCAAAAATCAACTCTCTAACATTAGTAGTTTCGGCTGTGCGATGATGAGTCAGTCAGGACTTCTTCTTTTATATAAATAGATAGATAAGAAGATAGATTAGCGTAACAATTCTTTTACTCTGGCGTCAGTGGCACGGTAAATTGCTAGACCGCTTGGCGGTCAATAGGTTAACTTTTCAAATATTTGTTTTGCACTATCGTCTTCACCCACAAGTCCTAATAAAGAGTCTGACAAATATTCTATCAGAGTATTCTTTGCAATGCGTTCATTCTGAACCCATTCATTGTCCTGTATCACCGGAGTTTCACTGTCAATCACATCCAAAACATCAAGTTCATTTAATAAATTTCTTATTCTTAATTTCCACACACTATATTTGTCCCCATTAAATGGCTTAATGTTCCGTTTTGACTTTGCAGTGTCCATTTTGAATTATTATTCAAAATCACTCAGAAAACACACTTAGTCACAAATCTTTAAAATTAGGCACTAATAAGTTCTTTTATTTTATTTTAAATTCACTCCACTATTAATTTACTTTAACTGCACTGGGCCCATAACCTGTTGGTTATGGGATATTAACATAAACAATAGATTCAATTAAAATAATATTTATTTTAATATACTGTTAGGAGAGACGTGTACTTCTAACTAAACAGCGTGATCAATAATAAACTAAACCAATGCATACCTCTTAGGGTAGAGGTACTTATAAAAACAACGAACACTTGACAGTGTAGACTAGTCTCCATGTGAGTAACAGAGAAAGTCATATAGCACACAAGTTAGAGTAGGACGGATTTGTTTTTGTGAATTCCAACAGACCGACCTCACCCCCCGCATATAGGCGCGCCCGTACCTCCGCTTCGCCTCGCGGTCCGCGGCCGTTTGGCGACCGCGGCGGTACGCGTCGCTAGCGTCGCTATCGCTATTATCAGAGTCAGTGTCTAATCCGTCCACTTGCGTGTGGACGGACACAAAGTCAATAACATACTAAAAAATGATGGAGATTGGAAAATATTTAAAGGTGGAAAAACGTTTTCTCTTTTTGTATGGACGAGTGCGTACTATACTTCCCTCTTAAATTGTTCCCATTATTAAAGAAACATGGCTGACTACTTGTAGTCAGCCATGTTTCTTGAGACTTACCGCTAACGGCGGCGGCGGTGGCGGGGGACCGATCTCACCCCCCGCATGTAGGCGCGCCCGTACCGCCGCTTCGCCTCCCGGTCCGCGGCCGTTTGGCGACCGCGGCGGTACGCGCCGCTAGTGTCGCTATCGCTATCAGAGTCAGTGGTGTCAGTGTGTCCGTCCACTTGCGTGTGGACGGACACAAACTCTGTCCTAATATGGCAAAAAAAAAAAGAAAAAAAATTAGATTTTTTAAAGGGGCACCTTTTCTATTGATTATTTAACATAAGAATCGGTAACAGTATTTTTTTCATAATTTTTGGACAAAACGCTACCACAGCTTAAACTTTGTGAAAAATAACTAAACAAACATATTACATAAAAAATCAGATTTATTGGCAAAAACACTTCATAAAGTGGTAATAAGTGCAGTTACATTCTCTAAAACAGATATTATTATCAACTACACAATAAGGTATCCATTTTAATACATACTAAAATTACCAAAATATGATAAAAGGATGGATTTTTGGGTGTTAGGGTACTTTTCCGGATTGTTTTAATATTAAAAGCAAATACTGTTTCTGTCTATAAAAGTAAGACTGGGAGTGTTGAAGGCCCTGCTTCCTGGTTCATGTCAGGTGTTGGAATGGTATTTTCACTGCTAGATGTAGATGAAAACTTAGATAGGATAGGATTGGCTTACTGGTGCGTGGCGCGATTTCTGAGGATCGCCGCCATACGCCGCTGTATGTATGGATCTCTGGCGATAACTGAAAACAATAAATAAGGTGTAGGCTATTCTGTTTGTTCCACTTTATTACGAGGCGTGGTATGTCAATGATTTACAATCACTCACGATTTTATAAGATTTATACTGTACAGGTAACAAGGGAATACTCCCGTATTCTGATACACCACTGGCAACACAGAAACGGATTGACGACCAATCATAGCGCGATGACGGCACAAGTCTCGCCTCTCATTCCGGGAGTGCCTTACCCTATTCTCTTCATTGACATATAACACGCCTCGTAATAAAGTGGAACAAACAGTATAGCAAGTCAAACACAAAACAATAAAGTTAATGCACTACGTTTCTGCCAATATGAAATGAATGCGATATGAAATGATTTACATTTAACTGGACTGGATGGAGTGATTAGCGCACGTACGCTTTGTTGTATGTCTACCACCAAACCATAGAGTAAATTATATATACTGAGATAGAGTCATCAGCTTCCTTTATGTACTAGCGCCATCTATTGACTGAGTCTCGAGTTATCTGAGTCATGTACATATGTATACATAGCAATCGCTATGCACTGTACTGTAGGTACTTTCAATACATATTATATGATTCATCTGTACCTCACACTTAACATAATAAGTGGGCTTTAAAACTAGTTATGTTTGTAGGAAGGTATAAAGAAGACACATTTATAATTAATTATTTTTATTTCATTGATTTTGGGGAACATAATTAGAACAAACGCTTACCACAGGTAGACACACACAACATTTTTTAGTGCTACCATGACTTTAAAATAGTTTAAAACGAGGCAATCGTGATCCATTACACAAATCCGGGATCGAAATCCTTACGTAGAGCAGATTCGCTAATATCCATCAAGCACAGCCGAAGTAAATTTCTTATACCCGTTTGAATATCCACCAGAAAACAAACTTGTCCATAATCCATAAAGTAAACTGTCAAACAGCACTACGCTACGCGTTTCTCCACACGGAATGTATTAACTAAGTAGTCTTTTAGTTTTCTTTCTTCTATTGTTTTTTTACATAAAAAAAAATACGCATTTATTATTTTCCATTTTTTTTGTGGATATTAATTTTTTGTGACAATCATCATATAACTGCTTAAAATATAATAGGTGAAATCTAAAAAATAAATGAGTGGAATGGAACGGGGATCTAATCTTAAGCCGTAATGTTGCCTGTAATAATAAATTAAAATAATGCTTCATAATCTTTCACAATAACTTATAATTATGTTTTTATTATATGTTTATTTATGGATAAAATAATAACATAAAAACAGATTTCATTTTAATAACACTAATTCAAATATTGAATTTAGCTCCATCTATCGAGCGAGTCTCGTACTAAGCGCACGCAAGTTTTAATGTATGAAATCTGTAAAGTACTGAGTGAAATGCCCCTGGACTGGACCAAACTGAATGTCAATGTATAATGTTACTAAACATGCTTTATGCAATTTATATTTATACTAGCGGCCGCCCGCGACTTCGTCCGCGTAGATTTTTGATGATGACAAAGATATTAAAATAGGTAAATGAATTTTATTCTTAGTTAAAATGGTCTAGACAATGCAATTGTTAAAGAATTTTTGAAGATTTTCCAATTAGATTACGGGAATTGTTTGCAGGATGCTTAATATTAATTCCGTCAGTTACCAGATGCTTTTAATCTTTGGCAAAAATGACTGCAAGATATAGAGCGACACATGGATTTGGAGTTAGAGAATGGGGATCTTAGTTATTATGAGTGAGATTTAAAAAAAATGTTAAATTTCATAAGGCTGTTAAAACAATCTTAAAACCAGCACTGGAAATCGAGAGATGGAGGCAGTTTAATGAAGAGTATCTCTTTTAATAATAATAGATAATAAACTTTATTTCAAAACAATAATAAATAATGACCTCTGTTCATAAGAAGGCAGCACTGGTATTTGTACACGCCGGCCTGGCTATTAAACGAAAAGAGTGGTGTGGCGGAGTTCCCGAGGGGGCCCAAAATGTTTCTAAATGGTCTAGCAGGTACCCCAGTTATTAAAAAGGCTAGTGTTTAAAGATAATGCTGAAACGTGACCATTAAAAACTAAATGCACATAAGCGAATTTAATGATGCGATTACTATTTTGGTCTACAGGCTAGTAGTATTGTTTGAAGAGTGATTCAATATATTCTGGTGCTATAGTTCTCTATATCTCTCAAGAAGCTAAATAAAGTAAGAATAGGTATATAAAGTATAAATTATTCATGTGCTGATAGACAACTCACTAAATATAGGAACACATAAAGTTTGGAACACAATAAATAAGAGACAGCACTAAGAAAATATTGTTGACATTCAACCATAGAAAAGGGGGTGCAAGTTCGTTTTAAAAAAAGGACGTAGTCACTGGGTAGTAGACTGGAAATAAAAAATATATAAACTGATAACGTTAGCGTAACACTTCTTTATAAATAACATTAGCGGTGTTCCCCATACAAACTTTTCACCCCTTTTTAACCCCTTTAGAGGTGAAATTTTCCAAAACGCTGAAATTACTTTTTTGTATTTGATTAAGTAAGCTATCTACAAAGTTTCAAGTCTCTAGTTCAAAAAATAAAGTTTCTCCTAAATAAACATTGCACCACTTTTTAACCCCCTTTGGGGTGAAATTTTCTAAAACGCTGAAAGTACTTTTCTCTAACTCCAAAAAAAAGTTTACCCCATACAAACTTTGCACCCCTAATTTAACCCTCTTAGAAGAGGTATTTCCAAAAATCCCTTCTTATCTCTAGCCCACGTTATAAAAGTAACCTACTGTGCAAAAATCAACTCTCTAACATTAGTAGTTTCGGCTGTGCGATGATGAGTCAGTCAGGACTTCTTCTTTTATATAAATAGATAGATAAGAAGATAGATTAGCGTAACAATTCTTTTACTCTGGCGTCAGTGGCACGGTAAATTGCTAGACCGCTTGGCGGTCAATAGGTTAACTTTTCAAATATTTGTTTTGCACTATCGTCTTCACCCACAAGTCCTAATAAAGAGTCTGACAAATATTCTATCAGAGTATTCTTTGCAATGCGTTCATTCTGAACCCATTCATTGTCCTGTATCACCGGAGTTTCACTGTCAATCACATCCAAAACATCAAGTTCATTTAATAAATTTCTTATTCTTAATTTCCACACACTATATTTGTCCCCATTAAATGGCTTAATGTTCCGTTTTGACTTTGCAGTGTCCATTTTGAATTATTATTCAAAATCACTCAGAAAACACACTTAGTCACAAATCTTTAAAATTAGGCACTAATAAGTTCTTTTATTTTATTTTAAATTCACTCCACTATTAATTTACTTTAACTGCACTGGGCCCATAACCTGTTGGTTATGGGATATTAACATAAACAATAGATTCAATTAAAATAATATTTATTTTAATATACTGTTAGGAGAGACGTGTACTTCTAACTAAACAGCGTGATCAATAATAAACTAAACCAATGCATACCTCTTAGGGTAGAGGTACTTATAAAAACAACGAACACTTGACAGTGTAGACTAGTCTCCATGTGAGTAACAGAGAAAGTCATATAGCACACAAGTTAGAGTAGGACGGATTTGTTTTTGTGAATTCCAACAGACCGACCTCACCCCCCGCATATAGGCGCGCCCGTACCTCCGCTTCGCCTCGCGGTCCGCGGCCGTTTGGCGACCGCGGCGGTACGCGTCGCTAGCGTCGCTATCGCTATTATCAGAGTCAGTGTCTAATCCGTCCACTTGCGTGTGGACGGACACAAAGTCAATAACATACTAAAAAATGATGGAGATTGGAAAATATTTAAAGGTGGAAAAACGTTTTCTCTTTTTGTATGGACGAGTGCGTACTATACTTCCCTCTTAAATTGTTCCCATTATTAAAGAAACATGGCTGACTACTTGTAGTCAGCCATGTTTCTTGAGACTTACCGCTAACGGCGGCGGCGGTGGCGGGGGACCGATCTCACCCCCCGCATGTAGGCGCGCCCGTACCGCCGCTTCGCCTCCCGGTCCGCGGCCGTTTGGCGACCGCGGCGGTACGCGCCGCTAGTGTCGCTATCGCTATCAGAGTCAGTGGTGTCAGTGTGTCCGTCCACTTGCGTGTGGACGGACACAAACTCTGTCCTAATATGGCAAAAAAAAAAAGAAAAAAAATTAGATTTTTTAAAGGGGCACCTTTTCTATTGATTATTTAACATAAGAATCGGTAACAGTATTTTTTTCATAATTTTTGGACAAAACGCTACCACAGCTTAAACTTTGTGAAAAATAACTAAACAAACATATTACATAAAAAATCAGATTTATTGGCAAAAACACTTCATAAAGTGGTAATAAGTGCAGTTACATTCTCTAAAACAGATATTATTATCAACTACACAATAAGGTATCCATTTTAATACATACTAAAATTACCAAAATATGATAAAAGGATGGATTTTTGGGTGTTAGGGTACTTTTCCGGATTGTTTTAATATTAAAAGCAAATACTGTTTCTGTCTATAAAAGTAAGACTGGGAGTGTTGAAGGCCCTGCTTCCTGGTTCATGTCAGGTGTTGGAATGGTATTTTCACTGCTAGATGTAGATGAAAACTTAGATAGGATAGGATTGGCTTACTGGTGCGTGGCGCGATTTCTGAGGATCGCCGCCATACGCCGCTGTATGTATGGATCTCTGGCGATAACTGAAAACAATAAATAAGGTGTAGGCTATTCTGTTTGTTCCACTTTATTACGAGGCGTGGTATGTCAATGATTTACAATCACTCACGATTTTATAAGATTTATACTGTACAGGTAACAAGGGAATACTCCCGTATTCTGATACACCACTGGCAACACAGAAACGGATTGACGACCAATCATAGCGCGATGACGGCACAAGTCTCGCCTCTCATTCCGGGAGTGCCTTACCCTATTCTCTTCATTGACATATAACACGCCTCGTAATAAAGTGGAACAAACAGTATAGCAAGTCAAACACAAAACAATAAAGTTAATGCACTACGTTTCTGCCAATATGAAATGAATGCGATATGAAATGATTTACATTTAACTGGACTGGATGGAGTGATTAGCGCACGTACGCTTTGTTGTATGTCTACCACCAAACCATAGAGTAAATTATATATACTGAGATAGAGTCATCAGCTTCCTTTATGTACTAGCGCCATCTATTGACTGAGTCTCGAGTTATCTGAGTCATGTACATATGTATACATAGCAATCGCTATGCACTGTACTGTAGGTACTTTCAATACATATTATATGATTCATCTGTACCTCACACTTAACATAATAAGTGGGCTTTAAAACTAGTTATGTTTGTAGGAAGGTATAAAGAAGACACATTTATAATTAATTATTTTTATTTCATTGATTTTGGGGAACATAATTAGAACAAACGCTTACCACAGGTAGACACACACAACATTTTTTAGTGCTACCATGACTTTAAAATAGTTTAAAACGAGGCAATCGTGATCCATTACACAAATCCGGGATCGAAATCCTTACGTAGAGCAGATTCGCTAATATCCATCAAGCACAGCCGAAGTAAATTTCTTATACCCGTTTGAATATCCACCAGAAAACAAACTTGTCCATAATCCATAAAGTAAACTGTCAAACAGCACTACGCTACGCGTTTCTCCACACGGAATGTATTAACTAAGTAGTCTTTTAGTTTTCTTTCTTCTATTGTTTTTTTACATAAAAAAAAATACGCATTTATTATTTTCCATTTTTTTTGTGGATATTAATTTTTTGTGACAATCATCATATAACTGCTTAAAATATAATAGGTGAAATCTAAAAAATAAATGAGTGGAATGGAACGGGGATCTAATCTTAAGCCGTAATGTTGCCTGTAATAATAAATTAAAATAATGCTTCATAATCTTTCACAATAACTTATAATTATGTTTTTATTATATGTTTATTTATGGATAAAATAATAACATAAAAACAGATTTCATTTTAATAACACTAATTCAAATATTGAATTTAGCTCCATCTATCGAGCGAGTCTCGTACTAAGCGCACGCAAGTTTTAATGTATGAAATCTGTAAAGTACTGAGTGAAATGCCCCTGGACCAAACTGAATGTCAATGTATAATGTTACTAAACATGCTTTATGCAATTTATATTTATACTAGCGGCCGCCCGCGACTTCGTCCGCGTAGATTTTTGATGATGACAAAGATATTAAAATAGGTAAATGAATTTTATTCTTAGTTAAAATGGTCTAGACAATGCAATTGTTAAAGAATTTTTGAAGATTTTCCAATTAGATTACGGGAATTGTTTGCAGGATGCTTAATATTAATTCCGTCAGTTACCAGATGCTTTTAATCTTTGGCAAAAATGACTGCAAGATATAGAGCGACACATGGATTTGGAGTTAGAGAATGGGGATCTTAGTTATTATGAGTGAGATTTAAAAAAAATGTTAAATTTCATAAGGCTGTTAAAACAATCTTAAAATCAGCACTGGAAATCGAGAGATGGAGGCAGTTTAATGAAGAGTATCTCTTTTAATAATAATAGATAATAAACTTTATTTCAAAACAATAATAAATAATGACCTCTGTTCATAAGAAGGCAGCACTGGTATTTGTACACGCCGGCCTGGCTATTAAACGAAAAGAGTGGTGTGGCGGAGTTCCCGAGGGGGCCCAAAATGTTTCTAAATGGTCTAGCAGGTACCCCAGTTATTAAAAAGGCTAGTGTTTAAAGATAATGCTGAAACGTGACCATTAAAAACTAAATGCACATAAGCGAATTTAATGATGCGATTACTATTTTGGTCTACAGGCTAGTAGTATTGTTTGAAGAGTGATTCAATATATTCTGGTGCTATAGTTCTCTATATCTCTCAAGAAGCTAAATAAAGTAAGAATAGGTATATAAAGTATAAATTATTCATGTGCTGATAGACAACTCACTAAATATAGGAACACATAAAGTTTGGAACACAATAAATAAGAGACAGCACTAAGAAAATATTGTTGACATTCAACCATAGAAAAGGGGGTGCAAGTTCGTTTTAAAAAAAGGACGTAGTCACTGGGTAGTAGACTGGAAATAAAAAATATATAAACTGATAACGTTAGCGTAACACTTCTTTATAAATAACATTAGCGGTGTTCCCCATACAAACTTTTCACCCCTTTTTAACCCCTTTAGAGGTGAAATTTTCCAAAACGCTGAAATTACTTTTTTGTATTTGATTAAGTAAGCTATCTACAAAGTTTCAAGTCTCTAGTTCAAAAAATAAAGTTTCTCCTAAATAAACATTGCACCACTTTTTAACCCCCTTTGGGGTGAAATTTTCTAAAACGCTGAAAGTACTTTTCTCTAACTCCAAAAAAAAGTTTACCCCATACAAACTTTGCACCCCTAATTTAACCCTCTTAGAAGAGGTATTTCCAAAAATCCCTTCTTATCTCTAGCCCACGTTATAAAAGTAACCTACTGTGCAAAAATCAACTCTCTAACATTAGTAGTTTCGGCTGTGCGATGATGAGTCAGTCAGGACTTCTTCTTTTATATAAATAGATAGATAAGAAGATAGATTAGCGTAACAATTCTTTTACTCTGGCGTCAGTGGCACGGTAAATTGCTAGACCGCTTGGCGGTCAATAGGTTAACTTTTCAAATATTTGTTTTGCACTATCGTCTTCACCCACAAGTCCTAATAAAGAGTCTGACAAATATTCTATCAGAGTATTCTTTGCAATGCGTTCATTCTGAACCCATTCATTGTCCTGTATCACCGGAGTTTCACTGTCAATCACATCCAAAACATCAAGTTCATTTAATAAATTTCTTATTCTTAATTTCCACACACTATATTTGTCCCCATTAAATGGCTTAATGTTCCGTTTTGACTTTGCAGTGTCCATTTTGAATTATTATTCAAAATCACTCAGAAAACACACTTAGTCACAAATCTTTAAAATTAGGCACTAATAAGTTCTTTTATTTTATTTTAAATTCACTCCACTATTAATTTACTTTAACTGCACTGGGCCCATAACCTGTTGGTTATGGGATATTAACATAAACAATAGATTCAATTAAAATAATATTTATTTTAATATACTGTTAGGAGAGACGTGTACTTCTAACTAAACAGCGTGATCAATAATAAACTAAACCAATGCATACCTCTTAGGGTAGAGGTACTTATAAAAACAACGAACACTTGACAGTGTAGACTAGTCTCCATGTGAGTAACAGAGAAAGTCATATAGCACACAAGTTAGAGTAGGACGGATTTGTTTTTGTGAATTCCAACAGACCGACCTCACCCCCCGCATATAGGCGCGCCCGTACCTCCGCTTCGCCTCGCGGTCCGCGGCCGTTTGGCGACCGCGGCGGTACGCGTCGCTAGCGTCGCTATCGCTATTATCAGAGTCAGTGTCTAATCCGTCCACTTGCGTGTGGACGGACACAAAGTCAATAACATACTAAAAAATGATGGAGATTGGAAAATATTTAAAGGTGGAAAAACGTTTTCTCTTTTTGTATGGACGAGTGCGTACTATACTTCCCTCTTAAATTGTTCCCATTATTAAAGAAACATGGCTGACTACTTGTAGTCAGCCATGTTTCTTGAGACTTACCGCTAACGGCGGCGGCGGTGGCGGGGGACCGATCTCACCCCCCGCATGTAGGCGCGCCCGTACCGCCGCTTCGCCTCCCGGTCCGCGGCCGTTTGGCGACCGCGGCGGTACGCGCCGCTAGTGTCGCTATCGCTATCAGAGTCAGTGGTGTCAGTGTGTCCGTCCACTTGCGTGTGGACGGACACAAACTCTGTCCTAATATGGCAAAAAAAAAAAGAAAAAAAATTAGATTTTTTAAAGGGGCACCTTTTCTATTGATTATTTAACATAAGAATCGGTAACAGTATTTTTTTCATAATTTTTGGACAAAACGCTACCACAGCTTAAACTTTGTGAAAAATAACTAAACAAACATATTACATAAAAAATCAGATTTATTGGCAAAAACACTTCATAAAGTGGTAATAAGTGCAGTTACATTCTCTAAAACAGATATTATTATCAACTACACAATAAGGTATCCATTTTAATACATACTAAAATTACCAAAATATGATAAAAGGATGGATTTTTGGGTGTTAGGGTACTTTTCCGGATTGTTTTAATATTAAAAGCAAATACTGTTTCTGTCTATAAAAGTAAGACTGGGAGTGTTGAAGGCCCTGCTTCCTGGTTCATGTCAGGTGTTGGAATGGTATTTTCACTGCTAGATGTAGATGAAAACTTAGATAGGATAGGATTGGCTTACTGGTGCGTGGCGCGATTTCTGAGGATCGCCGCCATACGCCGCTGTATGTATGGATCTCTGGCGATAACTGAAAACAATAAATAAGGTGTAGGCTATTCTGTTTGTTCCACTTTATTACGAGGCGTGGTATGTCAATGATTTACAATCACTCACGATTTTATAAGATTTATACTGTACAGGTAACAAGGGAATACTCCCGTATTCTGATACACCACTGGCAACACAGAAACGGATTGACGACCAATCATAGCGCGATGACGGCACAAGTCTCGCCTCTCATTCCGGGAGTGCCTTACCCTATTCTCTTCATTGACATATAACACGCCTCGTAATAAAGTGGAACAAACAGTATAGCAAGTCAAACACAAAACAATAAAGTTAATGCACTACGTTTCTGCCAATATGAAATGAATGCGATATGAAATGATTTACATTTAACTGGACTGGATGGAGTGATTAGCGCACGTACGCTTTGTTGTATGTCTACCACCAAACCATAGAGTAAATTATATATACTGAGATAGAGTCATCAGCTTCCTTTATGTACTAGCGCCATCTATTGACTGAGTCTCGAGTTATCTGAGTCATGTACATATGTATACATAGCAATCGCTATGCACTGTACTGTAGGTACTTTCAATACATATTATATGATTCATCTGTACCTCACACTTAACATAATAAGTGGGCTTTAAAACTAGTTATGTTTGTAGGAAGGTATAAAGAAGACACATTTATAATTAATTATTTTTATTTCATTGATTTTGGGGAACATAATTAGAACAAACGCTTACCACAGGTAGACACACACAACATTTTTTAGTGCTACCATGACTTTAAAATAGTTTAAAACGAGGCAATCGTGATCCATTACACAAATCCGGGATCGAAATCCTTACGTAGAGCAGATTCGCTAATATCCATCAAGCACAGCCGAAGTAAATTTCTTATACCCGTTTGAATATCCACCAGAAAACAAACTTGTCCATAATCCATAAAGTAAACTGTCAAACAGCACTACGCTACGCGTTTCTCCACACGGAATGTATTAACTAAGTAGTCTTTTAGTTTTCTTTCTTCTATTGTTTTTTTACATAAAAAAAAATACGCATTTATTATTTTCCATTTTTTTTGTGGATATTAATTTTTTGTGACAATCATCATATAACTGCTTAAAATATAATAGGTGAAATCTAAAAAATAAATGAGTGGAATGGAACGGGGATCTAATCTTAAGCCGTAATGTTGCCTGTAATAATAAATTAAAATAATGCTTCATAATCTTTCACAATAACTTATAATTATGTTTTTATTATATGTTTATTTATGGATAAAATAATAACATAAAAACAGATTTCATTTTAATAACACTAATTCAAATATTGAATTTAGCTCCATCTATCGAGCGAGTCTCGTACTAAGCGCACGCAAGTTTTAATGTATGAAATCTGTAAAGTACTGAGTGAAATGCCCCTGGACTGGACCAAACTGAATGTCAATGTATAATGTTACTAAACATGCTTTATGCAATTTATATTTATACTAGCGGCCGCCCGCGACTTCGTCCGCGTAGATTTTTGATGATGACAAAGATATTAAAATAGGTAAATGAATTTTATTCTTAGTTAAAATGGTCTAGACAATGCAATTGTTAAAGAATTTTTGAAGATTTTCCAATTAGATTACGGGAATTGTTTGCAGGATGCTTAATATTAATTCCGTCAGTTACCAGATGCTTTTAATCTTTGGCAAAAATGACTGCAAGATATAGAGCGACACATGGATTTGGAGTTAGAGAATGGGGATCTTAGTTATTATGAGTGAGATTTAAAAAAAATGTTAAATTTCATAAGGCTGTTAAAACAATCTTAAAATCAGCACTGGAAATCGAGAGATGGAGGCAGTTTAATGAAGAGTATCTCTTTTAATAATAATAGATAATAAACTTTATTTCAAAACAATAATAAATAATGACCTCTGTTCATAAGAAGGCAGCACTGGTATTTGTACACGCCGGCCTGGCTATTAAACGAAAAGAGTGGTGTGGCGGAGTTCCCGAGGGGGCCCAAAATGTTTCTAAATGGTCTAGCAGGTACCCCAGTTATTAAAAAGGCTAGTGTTTAAAGATAATGCTGAAACGTGACCATTAAAAACTAAATGCACATAAGCGAATTTAATGATGCGATTACTATTTTGGTCTACAGGCTAGTAGTATTGTTTGAAGAGTGATTCAATATATTCTGGTGCTATAGTTCTCTATATCTCTCAAGAAGCTAAATAAAGTAAGAATAGGTATATAAAGTATAAATTATTCATGTGCTGATAGACAACTCACTAAATATAGGAACACATAAAGTTTGGAACACAATAAATAAGAGACAGCACTAAGAAAATATTGTTGACATTCAACCATAGAAAAGGGGGTGCAAGTTCGTTTTAAAAAAAGGACGTAGTCACTGGGTAGTAGACTGG
Organism: Apotomis turbidana; assembly: GCA_905147355.2. Classification (NCBI taxonomy): domain Eukaryota; kingdom Metazoa; phylum Arthropoda; class Insecta; order Lepidoptera; family Tortricidae; genus Apotomis; species Apotomis turbidana. Next base: position 19,242,258 of record LR990292.1, on the reverse strand, counting down.
AAATAAAAAATATATAAACTGATAACGTTAGCGTAACACTTCTTTATAAATAACATTAGCGGTGTTCCCCATACAAACTTTTCACCCCTTTTTAACCCCTTTAGAGGTGAAATTTTCCAAAACGCTGAAATTACTTTTTTGTATTTGATTAAGTAAGCTATCTACAAAGTTTCAAGTCTCTAGTTCAAAAAATAAAGTTTCTCCTAAATAAACATTGCACCACTTTTTAACCCCCTTTGGGGTGAAATTTTCTAAAACGCTGAAAGTACTTTTCTCTAACTCCAAAAAAAAGTTTACCCCATACAAACTTTGCACCCCTAATTTAACCCTCTTAGAAGAGGTATTTCCAAAAATCCCTTCTTATCTCTAGCCCACGTTATAAAAGTAACCTACTGTGCAAAAATCAACTCTCTAACATTAGTAGTTTCGGCTGTGCGATGATGAGTCAGTCAGGACTTCTTCTTTTATATAAATAGATAGATAAGAAGATAGATTAGCGTAACAATTCTTTTACTCTGGCGTCAGTGGCACGGTAAATTGCTAGACCGCTTGGCGGTCAATAGGTTAACTTTTCAAATATTTGTTTTGCACTATCGTCTTCACCCACAAGTCCTAATAAAGAGTCTGACAAATATTCTATCAGAGTATTCTTTGCAATGCGTTCATTCTGAACCCATTCATTGTCCTGTATCACCGGAGTTTCACTGTCAATCACATCCAAAACATCAAGTTCATTTAATAAATTTCTTATTCTTAATTTCCACACACTATATTTGTCCCCATTAAATGGCTTAATGTTCCGTTTTGACTTTGCAGTGTCCATTTTGAATTATTATTCAAAATCACTCAGAAAACACACTTAGTCACAAATCTTTAAAATTAGGCACTAATAAGTTCTTTTATTTTATTTTAAATTCACTCCACTATTAATTTACTTTAACTGCACTGGGCCCATAACCTGTTGGTTATGGGATATTAACATAAACAATAGATTCAATTAAAATAATATTTATTTTAATATACTGTTAGGAGAGACGTGTACTTCTAACTAAACAGCGTGATCAATAATAAACTAAACCAATGCATACCTCTTAGGGTAGAGGTACTTATAAAAACAACGAACACTTGACAGTGTAGACTAGTCTCCATGTGAGTAACAGAGAAAGTCATATAGCACACAAGTTAGAGTAGGACGGATTTGTTTTTGTGAATTCCAACAGACCGACCTCACCCCCCGCATATAGGCGCGCCCGTACCTCCGCTTCGCCTCGCGGTCCGCGGCCGTTTGGCGACCGCGGCGGTACGCGTCGCTAGCGTCGCTATCGCTATTATCAGAGTCAGTGTCTAATCCGTCCACTTGCGTGTGGACGGACACAAAGTCAATAACATACTAAAAAATGATGGAGATTGGAAAATATTTAAAGGTGGAAAAACGTTTTCTCTTTTTGTATGGACGAGTGCGTACTATACTTCCCTCTTAAATTGTTCCCATTATTAAAGAAACATGGCTGACTACTTGTAGTCAGCCATGTTTCTTGAGACTTACCGCTAACGGCGGCGGCGGTGGCGGGGGACCGATCTCACCCCCCGCATGTAGGCGCGCCCGTACCGCCGCTTCGCCTCCCGGTCCGCGGCCGTTTGGCGACCGCGGCGGTACGCGCCGCTAGTGTCGCTATCGCTATCAGAGTCAGTGGTGTCAGTGTGTCCGTCCACTTGCGTGTGGACGGACACAAACTCTGTCCTAATATGGCAAAAAAAAAAAGAAAAAAAATTAGATTTTTTAAAGGGGCACCTTTTCTATTGATTATTTAACATAAGAATCGGTAACAGTATTTTTTTCATAATTTTTGGACAAAACGCTACCACAGCTTAAACTTTGTGAAAAATAACTAAACAAACATATTACATAAAAAATCAGATTTATTGGCAAAAACACTTCATAAAGTGGTAATAAGTGCAGTTACATTCTCTAAAACAGATATTATTATCAACTACACAATAAGGTATCCATTTTAATACATACTAAAATTACCAAAATATGATAAAAGGATGGATTTTTGGGTGTTAGGGTACTTTTCCGGATTGTTTTAATATTAAAAGCAAATACTGTTTCTGTCTATAAAAGTAAGACTGGGAGTGTTGAAGGCCCTGCTTCCTGGTTCATGTCAGGTGTTGGAATGGTATTTTCACTGCTAGATGTAGATGAAAACTTAGATAGGATAGGATTGGCTTACTGGTGCGTGGCGCGATTTCTGAGGATCGCCGCCATACGCCGCTGTATGTATGGATCTCTGGCGATAACTGAAAACAATAAATAAGGTGTAGGCTATTCTGTTTGTTCCACTTTATTACGAGGCGTGGTATGTCAATGATTTACAATCACTCACGATTTTATAAGATTTATACTGTACAGGTAACAAGGGAATACTCCCGTATTCTGATACACCACTGGCAACACAGAAACGGATTGACGACCAATCATAGCGCGATGACGGCACAAGTCTCGCCTCTCATTCCGGGAGTGCCTTACCCTATTCTCTTCATTGACATATAACACGCCTCGTAATAAAGTGGAACAAACAGTATAGCAAGTCAAACACAAAACAATAAAGTTAATGCACTACGTTTCTGCCAATATGAAATGAATGCGATATGAAATGATTTACATTTAACTGGACTGGATGGAGTGATTAGCGCACGTACGCTTTGTTGTATGTCTACCACCAAACCATAGAGTAAATTATATATACTGAGATAGAGTCATCAGCTTCCTTTATGTACTAGCGCCATCTATTGACTGAGTCTCGAGTTATCTGAGTCATGTACATATGTATACATAGCAATCGCTATGCACTGTACTGTAGGTACTTTCAATACATATTATATGATTCATCTGTACCTCACACTTAACATAATAAGTGGGCTTTAAAACTAGTTATGTTTGTAGGAAGGTATAAAGAAGACACATTTATAATTAATTATTTTTATTTCATTGATTTTGGGGAACATAATTAGAACAAACGCTTACCACAGGTAGACACACACAACATTTTTTAGTGCTACCATGACTTTAAAATAGTTTAAAACGAGGCAATCGTGATCCATTACACAAATCCGGGATCGAAATCCTTACGTAGAGCAGATTCGCTAATATCCATCAAGCACAGCCGAAGTAAATTTCTTATACCCGTTTGAATATCCACCAGAAAACAAACTTGTCCATAATCCATAAAGTAAACTGTCAAACAGCACTACGCTACGCGTTTCTCCACACGGAATGTATTAACTAAGTAGTCTTTTAGTTTTCTTTCTTCTATTGTTTTTTTACATAAAAAAAAATACGCATTTATTATTTTCCATTTTTTTTGTGGATATTAATTTTTTGTGACAATCATCATATAACTGCTTAAAATATAATAGGTGAAATCTAAAAAATAAATGAGTGGAATGGAACGGGGATCTAATCTTAAGCCGTAATGTTGCCTGTAATAATAAATTAAAATAATGCTTCATAATCTTTCACAATAACTTATAATTATGTTTTTATTATATGTTTATTTATGGATAAAATAATAACATAAAAACAGATTTCATTTTAATAACACTAATTCAAATATTGAATTTAGCTCCATCTATCGAGCGAGTCTCGTACTAAGCGCACGCAAGTTTTAATGTATGAAATCTGTAAAGTACTGAGTGAAATGCCCCTGGACCAAACTGAATGTCAATGTATAATGTTACTAAACATGCTTTATGCAATTTATATTTATACTAGCGGCCGCCCGCGACTTCGTCCGCGTAGATTTTTGATGATGACAAAGATATTAAAATAGGTAAATGAATTTTATTCTTAGTTAAAATGGTCTAGACAATGCAATTGTTAAAGAATTTTTGAAGATTTTCCAATTAGATTACGGGAATTGTTTGCAGGATGCTTAATATTAATTCCGTCAGTTACCAGATGCTTTTAATCTTTGGCAAAAATGACTGCAAGATATAGAGCGACACATGGATTTGGAGTTAGAGAATGGGGATCTTAGTTATTATGAGTGAGATTTAAAAAAAATGTTAAATTTCATAAGGCTGTTAAAACAATCTTAAAATCAGCACTGGAAATCGAGAGATGGAGGCAGTTTAATGAAGAGTATCTCTTTTAATAATAATAGATAATAAACTTTATTTCAAAACAATAATAAATAATGACCTCTGTTCATAAGAAGGCAGCACTGGTATTTGTACACGCCGGCCTGGCTATTAAACGAAAAGAGTGGTGTGGCGGAGTTCCCGAGGGGGCCCAAAATGTTTCTAAATGGTCTAGCAGGTACCCCAGTTATTAAAAAGGCTAGTGTTTAAAGATAATGCTGAAACGTGACCATTAAAAACTAAATGCACATAAGCGAATTTAATGATGCGATTACTATTTTGGTCTACAGGCTAGTAGTATTGTTTGAAGAGTGATTCAATATATTCTGGTGCTATAGTTCTCTATATCTCTCAAGAAGCTAAATAAAGTAAGAATAGGTATATAAAGTATAAATTATTCATGTGCTGATAGACAACTCACTAAATATAGGAACACATAAAGTTTGGAACACAATAAATAAGAGACAGCACTAAGAAAATATTGTTGACATTCAACCATAGAAAAGGGGGTGCAAGTTCGTTTTAAAAAAAGGACGTAGTCACTGGGTAGTAGACTGGAAATAAAAAATATATAAACTGATAACGTTAGCGTAACACTTCTTTATAAATAACATTAGCGGTGTTCCCCATACAAACTTTTCACCCCTTTTTAACCCCTTTAGAGGTGAAATTTTCCAAAACGCTGAAATTACTTTTTTGTATTTGATTAAGTAAGCTATCTACAAAGTTTCAAGTCTCTAGTTCAAAAAATAAAGTTTCTCCTAAATAAACATTGCACCACTTTTTAACCCCCTTTGGGGTGAAATTTTCTAAAACGCTGAAAGTACTTTTTATGTTTTTGAATAAGTAATCATTCTACAAAGTTTCAAGTCTCTAACTCCAAAAAAAAGTTTACCCCATACAAACTTTGCACCCCTAATTTAACCCTCTTAGAAGAGGTATTTCCAAAAATCCCTTCTTATCTCTAGCCCACGTTATAAAAGTAACCTACTGTGCAAAAATCAACTCTCTAACATTAGTAGTTTCGGCTGTGCGATGATGAGTCAGTCAGGACTTCTTCTTTTATATAAATAGATAGATAAGAAGATAGATTAGCGTAACAATTCTTTTACTCTGGCGTCAGTGGCACGGTAAATTGCTAGACCGCTTGGCGGTCAATAGGTTAACTTTTCAAATATTTGTTTTGCACTATCGTCTTCACCCACAAGTCCTAATAAAGAGTCTGACAAATATTCTATCAGAGTATTCTTTGCAATGCGTTCATTCTGAACCCATTCATTGTCCTGTATCACCGGAGTTTCACTGTCAATCACATCCAAAACATCAAGTTCATTTAATAAATTTCTTATTCTTAATTTCCACACACTATATTTGTCCCCATTAAATGGCTTAATGTTCCGTTTTGACTTTGCAGTGTCCATTTTGAATTATTATTCAAAATCACTCAGAAAACACACTTAGTCACAAATCTTTAAAATTAGGCACTAATAAGTTCTTTTATTTTATTTTAAATTCACTCCACTATTAATTTACTTTAACTGCACTGGGCCCATAACCTGTTGGTTATGGGATATTAACATAAACAATAGATTCAATTAAAATAATATTTATTTTAATATACTGTTAGGAGAGACGTGTACTTCTAACTAAACAGCGTGATCAATAATAAACTAAACCAATGCATACCTCTTAGGGTAGAGGTACTTATAAAAACAACGAACACTTGACAGTGTAGACTAGTCTCCATGTGAGTAACAGAGAAAGTCATATAGCACACAAGTTAGAGTAGGACGGATTTGTTTTTGTGAATTCCAACAGACCGACCTCACCCCCCGCATATAGGCGCGCCCGTACCTCCGCTTCGCCTCGCGGTCCGCGGCCGTTTGGCGACCGCGGCGGTACGCGTCGCTAGCGTCGCTATCGCTATTATCAGAGTCAGTGTCTAATCCGTCCACTTGCGTGTGGACGGACACAAAGTCAATAACATACTAAAAAATGATGGAGATTGGAAAATATTTAAAGGTGGAAAAACGTTTTCTCTTTTTGTATGGACGAGTGCGTACTATACTTCCCTCTTAAATTGTTCCCATTATTAAAGAAACATGGCTGACTACTTGTAGTCAGCCATGTTTCTTGAGACTTACCGCTAACGGCGGCGGCGGTGGCGGGGGACCGATCTCACCCCCCGCATGTAGGCGCGCCCGTACCGCCGCTTCGCCTCCCGGTCCGCGGCCGTTTGGCGACCGCGGCGGTACGCGCCGCTAGTGTCGCTATCGCTATCAGAGTCAGTGGTGTCAGTGTGTCCGTCCACTTGCGTGTGGACGGACACAAACTCTGTCCTAATATGGCAAAAAAAAAAAGAAAAAAAATTAGATTTTTTAAAGGGGCACCTTTTCTATTGATTATTTAACATAAGAATCGGTAACAGTATTTTTTTCATAATTTTTGGACAAAACGCTACCACAGCTTAAACTTTGTGAAAAATAACTAAACAAACATATTACATAAAAAATCAGATTTATTGGCAAAAACACTTCATAAAGTGGTAATAAGTGCAGTTACATTCTCTAAAACAGATATTATTATCAACTACACAATAAGGTATCCATTTTAATACATACTAAAATTACCAAAATATGATAAAAGGATGGATTTTTGGGTGTTAGGGTACTTTTCCGGATTGTTTTAATATTAAAAGCAAATACTGTTTCTGTCTATAAAAGTAAGACTGGGAGTGTTGAAGGCCCTGCTTCCTGGTTCATGTCAGGTGTTGGAATGGTATTTTCACTGCTAGATGTAGATGAAAACTTAGATAGGATAGGATTGGCTTACTGGTGCGTGGCGCGATTTCTGAGGATCGCCGCCATACGCCGCTGTATGTATGGATCTCTGGCGATAACTGAAAACAATAAATAAGGTGTAGGCTATTCTGTTTGTTCCACTTTATTACGAGGCGTGGTATGTCAATGATTTACAATCACTCACGATTTTATAAGATTTATACTGTACAGGTAACAAGGGAATACTCCCGTATTCTGATACACCACTGGCAACACAGAAACGGATTGACGACCAATCATAGCGCGATGACGGCACAAGTCTCGCCTCTCATTCCGGGAGTGCCTTACCCTATTCTCTTCATTGACATATAACACGCCTCGTAATAAAGTGGAACAAACAGTATAGCAAGTCAAACACAAAACAATAAAGTTAATGCACTACGTTTCTGCCAATATGAAATGAATGCGATATGAAATGATTTACATTTAACTGGACTGGATGGAGTGATTAGCGCACGTACGCTTTGTTGTATGTCTACCACCAAACCATAGAGTAAATTATATATACTGAGATAGAGTCATCAGCTTCCTTTATGTACTAGCGCCATCTATTGACTGAGTCTCGAGTTATCTGAGTCATGTACATATGTATACATAGCAATCGCTATGCACTGTACTGTAGGTACTTTCAATACATATTATATGATTCATCTGTACCTCACACTTAACATAATAAGTGGGCTTTAAAACTAGTTATGTTTGTAGGAAGGTATAAAGAAGACACATTTATAATTAATTATTTTTATTTCATTGATTTTGGGGAACATAATTAGAACAAACGCTTACCACAGGTAGACACACACAACATTTTTTAGTGCTACCATGACTTTAAAATAGTTTAAAACGAGGCAATCGTGATCCATTACACAAATCCGGGATCGAAATCCTTACGTAGAGCAGATTCGCTAATATCCATCAAGCACAGCCGAAGTAAATTTCTTATACCCGTTTGAATATCCACCAGAAAACAAACTTGTCCATAATCCATAAAGTAAACTGTCAAACAGCACTACGCTACGCGTTTCTCCACACGGAATGTATTAACTAAGTAGTCTTTTAGTTTTCTTTCTTCTATTGTTTTTTTACATAAAAAAAAATACGCATTTATTATTTTCCATTTTTTTTGTGGATATTAATTTTTTGTGACAATCATCATATAACTGCTTAAAATATAATAGGTGAAATCTAAAAAATAAATGAGTGGAATGGAACGGGGATCTAATCTTAAGCCGTAATGTTGCCTGTAATAATAAATTAAAATAATGCTTCATAATCTTTCACAATAACTTATAATTATGTTTTTATTATATGTTTATTTATGGATAAAATAATAACATAAAAACAGATTTCATTTTAATAACACTAATTCAAATATTGAATTTAGCTCCATCTATCGAGCGAGTCTCGTACTAAGCGCACGCAAGTTTTAATGTATGAAATCTGTAAAGTACTGAGTGAAATGCCCCTGGACCAAACTGAATGTCAATGTATAATGTTACTAAACATGCTTTATGCAATTTATATTTATACTAGCGGCCGCCCGCGACTTCGTCCGCGTAGATTTTTGATGATGACAAAGATATTAAAATAGGTAAATGAATTTTATTCTTAGTTAAAATGGTCTAGACAATGCAATTGTTAAAGAATTTTTGAAGATTTTCCAATTAGATTACGGGAATTGTTTGCAGGATGCTTAATATTAATTCCGTCAGTTACCAGATGCTTTTAATCTTTGGCAAAAATGACTGCAAGATATAGAGCGACACATGGATTTGGAGTTAGAGAATGGGGATCTTAGTTATTATGAGTGAGATTTAAAAAAAATGTTAAATTTCATAAGGCTGTTAAAACAATCTTAAAATCAGCACTGGAAATCGAGAGATGGAGGCAGTTTAATGAAGAGTATCTCTTTTAATAATAATAGATAATAAACTTTATTTCAAAACAATAATAAATAATGACCTCTGTTCATAAGAAGGCAGCACTGGTATTTGTACACGCCGGCCTGGCTATTAAACGAAAAGAGTGGTGTGGCGGAGTTCCCGAGGGGGCCCAAAATGTTTCTAAATGGTCTAGCAGGTACCCCAGTTATTAAAAAGGCTAGTGTTTAAAGATAATGCTGAAACGTGACCATTAAAAACTAAATGCACATAAGCGAATTTAATGATGCGATTACTATTTTGGTCTACAGGCTAGTAGTATTGTTTGAAGAGTGATTCAATATATTCTGGTGCTATAGTTCTCTATATCTCTCAAGAAGCTAAATAAAGTAAGAATAGGTATATAAAGTATAAATTATTCATGTGCTGATAGACAACTCACTAAATATAGGAACACATAAAGTTTGGAACACAATAAATAAGAGACAGCACTAAGAAAATATTGTTGACATTCAACCATAGAAAAGGGGGTGCAAGTTCGTTTTAAAAAAAGGACGTAGTCACTGGGTAGTAGACTGGAAATAAAAAATATATAAACTGATAACGTTAGCGTAACACTTCTTTATAAATAACATTAGCGGTGTTCCCCATACAAACTTTTCACCCCTTTTTAACCCCTTTAGAGGTGAAATTTTCCAAAACGCTGAAATTACTTTTTTGTATTTGATTAAGTAAGCTATCTACAAAGTTTCAAGTCTCTAGTTCAAAAAATAAAGTTTCTCCTAAATAAACATTGCACCACTTTTTAACCCCCTTTGGGGTGAAATTTTCTAAAACGCTGAAAGTACTTTTTATGTTTTTGAATAAGTAATCATTCTACAAAGTTTCAAGTCTCTAACTCCAAAAAAAAGTTTACCCCATACAAACTTTGCACCCCTAATTTAACCCTCTTAGAAGAGGTATTTCCAAAAATCCCTTCTTATCTCTAGCCCACGTTATAAAAGTAACCTACTGTGCAAAAATCAACTCTCTAACATTAGTAGTTTCGGCTGTGCGATGATGAGTCAGTCAGGACTTCTTCTTTTATATAAATAGATAGATAAGAAGATAGATTAGCGTAACAATTCTTTTACTCTGGCGTCAGTGGCACGGTAAATTGCTAGACCGCTTGGCGGTCAATAGGTTAACTTTTCAAATATTTGTTTTGCACTATCGTCTTCACCCACAAGTCCTAATAAAGAGTCTGACAAATATTCTATCAGAGTATTCTTTGCAATGCGTTCATTCTGAACCCATTCATTGTCCTGTATCACCGGAGTTTCACTGTCAATCACATCCAAAACATCAAGTTCATTTAATAAATTTCTTATTCTTAATTTCCACACACTATATTTGTCCCCATTAAATGGCTTAATGTTCCGTTTTGACTTTGCAGTGTCCATTTTGAATTATTATTCAAAATCACTCAGAAAACACACTTAGTCACAAATCTTTAAAATTAGGCACTAATAAGTTCTTTTATTTTATTTTAAATTCACTCCACTATTAATTTACTTTAACTGCACTGGGCCCATAACCTGTTGGTTATGGGATATTAACATAAACAATAGATTCAATTAAAATAATATTTATTTTAATATACTGTTAGGAGAGACGTGTACTTCTAACTAAACAGCGTGATCAATAATAAACTAAACCAATGCATACCTCTTAGGGTAGAGGTACTTATAAAAACAACGAACACTTGACAGTGTAGACTAGTCTCCATGTGAGTAACAGAGAAAGTCATATAGCACACAAGTTAGAGTAGGACGGATTTGTTTTTGTGAATTCCAACAGACCGACCTCACCCCCCGCATATAGGCGCGCCCGTACCTCCGCTTCGCCTCGCGGTCCGCGGCCGTTTGGCGACCGCGGCGGTACGCGTCGCTAGCGTCGCTATCGCTATTATCAGAGTCAGTGTCTAATCCGTCCACTTGCGTGTGGACGGACACAAAGTCAATAACATACTAAAAAATGATGGAGATTGGAAAATATTTAAAGGTGGAAAAACGTTTTCTCTTTTTGTATGGACGAGTGCGTACTATACTTCCCTCTTAAATTGTTCCCATTATTAAAGAAACATGGCTGACTACTTGTAGTCAGCCATGTTTCTTGAGACTTACCGCTAACGGCGGCGGCGGTGGCGGGGGACCGATCTCACCCCCCGCATGTAGGCGCGCCCGTACCGCCGCTTCGCCTCCCGGTCCGCGGCCGTTTGGCGACCGCGGCGGTACGCGCCGCTAGTGTCGCTATCGCTATCAGAGTCAGTGGTGTCAGTGTGTCCGTCCACTTGCGTGTGGACGGACACAAACTCTGTCCTAATATGGCAAAAAAAAAAAGAAAAAAAATTAGATTTTTTAAAGGGGCACCTTTTCTATTGATTATTTAACATAAGAATCGGTAACAGTATTTTTTTCATAATTTTTGGACAAAACGCTACCACAGCTTAAACTTTGTGAAAAATAACTAAACAAACATATTACATAAAAAATCAGATTTATTGGCAAAAACACTTCATAAAGTGGTAATAAGTGCAGTTACATTCTCTAAAACAGATATTATTATCAACTACACAATAAGGTATCCATTTTAATACATACTAAAATTACCAAAATATGATAAAAGGATGGATTTTTGGGTGTTAGGGTACTTTTCCGGATTGTTTTAATATTAAAAGCAAATACTGTTTCTGTCTATAAAAGTAAGACTGGGAGTGTTGAAGGCCCTGCTTCCTGGTTCATGTCAGGTGTTGGAATGGTATTTTCACTGCTAGATGTAGATGAAAACTTAGATAGGATAGGATTGGCTTACTGGTGCGTGGCGCGATTTCTGAGGATCGCCGCCATACGCCGCTGTATGTATGGATCTCTGGCGATAACTGAAAACAATAAATAAGGTGTAGGCTATTCTGTTTGTTCCACTTTATTACGAGGCGTGGTATGTCAATGATTTACAATCACTCACGATTTTATAAGATTTATACTGTACAGGTAACAAGGGAATACTCCCGTATTCTGATACACCACTGGCAACACAGAAACGGATTGACGACCAATCATAGCGCGATGACGGCACAAGTCTCGCCTCTCATTCCGGGAGTGCCTTACCCTATTCTCTTCATTGACATATAACACGCCTCGTAATAAAGTGGAACAAACAGTATAGCAAGTCAAACACAAAACAATAAAGTTAATGCACTACGTTTCTGCCAATATGAAATGAATGCGATATGAAATGATTTACATTTAACTGGACTGGATGGAGTGATTAGCGCACGTACGCTTTGTTGTATGTCTACCACCAAACCATAGAGTAAATTATATATACTGAGATAGAGTCATCAGCTTCCTTTATGTACTAGCGCCATCTATTGACTGAGTCTCGAGTTATCTGAGTCATGTACATATGTATACATAGCAATCGCTATGCACTGTACTGTAGGTACTTTCAATACATATTATATGATTCATCTGTACCTCACACTTAACATAATAAGTGGGCTTTAAAACTAGTTATGTTTGTAGGAAGGTATAAAGAAGACACATTTATAATTAATTATTTTTATTTCATTGATTTTGGGGAACATAATTAGAACAAACGCTTACCACAGGTAGACACACACAACATTTTTTAGTGCTACCATGACTTTAAAATAGTTTAAAACGAGGCAATCGTGATCCATTACACAAATCCGGGATCGAAATCCTTACGTAGAGCAGATTCGCTAATATCCATCAAGCACAGCCGAAGTAAATTTCTTATACCCGTTTGAATATCCACCAGAAAACAAACTTGTCCATAATCCATAAAGTAAACTGTCAAACAGCACTACGCTACGCGTTTCTCCACACGGAATGTATTAACTAAGTAGTCTTTTAGTTTTCTTTCTTCTATTGTTTTTTTACATAAAAAAAAATACGCATTTATTATTTTCCATTTTTTTTGTGGATATTAATTTTTTGTGACAATCATCATATAACTGCTTAAAATATAATAGGTGAAATCTAAAAAATAAATGAGTGGAATGGAACGGGGATCTAATCTTAAGCCGTAATGTTGCCTGTAATAATAAATTAAAATAATGCTTCATAATCTTTCACAATAACTTATAATTATGTTTTTATTATATGTTTATTTATGGATAAAATAATAACATAAAAACAGATTTCATTTTAATAACACTAATTCAAATATTGAATTTAGCTCCATCTATCGAGCGAGTCTCGTACTAAGCGCACGCAAGTTTTAATGTATGAAATCTGTAAAGTACTGAGTGAAATGCCCCTGGACTGGACCAAACTGAATGTCAATGTATAATGTTACTAAACATGCTTTATGCAATTTATATTTATACTAGCGGCCGCCCGCGACTTCGTCCGCGTAGATTTTTGATGATGACAAAGATATTAAAATAGGTAAATGAATTTTATTCTTAGTTAAAATGGTCTAGACAATGCAATTGTTAAAGAATTTTTGAAGATTTTCCAATTAGATTACGGGAATTGTTTGCAGGATGCTTAATATTAATTCCGTCAGTTACCAGATGCTTTTAATCTTTGGCAAAAATGACTGCAAGATATAGAGCGACACATGGATTTGGAGTTAGAGAATGGGGATCTTAGTTATTATGAGTGAGATTTAAAAAAAATGTTAAATTTCATAAGGCTGTTAAAACAATCTTAAAATCAGCACTGGAAATCGAGAGATGGAGGCAGTTTAATGAAGAGTATCTCTTTTAATAATAATAGATAATAAACTTTATTTCAAAACAATAATAAATAATGACCTCTGTTCATAAGAAGGCAGCACTGGTATTTGTACACGCCGGCCTGGCTATTAAACGAAAAGAGTGGTGTGGCGGAGTTCCCGAGGGGGCCCAAAATGTTTCTAAATGGTCTAGCAGGTACCCCAGTTATTAAAAAGGCTAGTGTTTAAAGATAATGCTGAAACGTGACCATTAAAAACTAAATGCACATAAGCGAATTTAATGATGCGATTACTATTTTGGTCTACAGGCTAGTAGTATTGTTTGAAGAGTGATTCAATATATTCTGGTGCTATAGTTCTCTATATCTCTCAAGAAGCTAAATAAAGTAAGAATAGGTATATAAAGTATAAATTATTCATGTGCTGATAGACAACTCACTAAATATAGGAACACATAAAGTTTGGAACACAATAAATAAGAGACAGCACTAAGAAAATATTGTTGACATTCAACCATAGAAAAGGGGGTGCAAGTTCGTTTTAAAAAAAGGACGTAGTCACTGGGTAGTAGACTGGAAATAAAAAATATATAAACTGATAACGTTAGCGTAACACTTCTTTATAAATAACATTAGCGGTGTTCCCCATACAAACTTTTCACCCCTTTTTAACCCCTTTAGAGGTGAAATTTTCCAAAACGCTGAAATTACTTTTTTGTATTTGATTAAGTAAGCTATCTACAAAGTTTCAAGTCTCTAGTTCAAAAAATAAAGTTTCTCCTAAATAAACATTGCACCACTTTTTAACCCCCTTTGGGGTGAAATTTTCTAAAACGCTGAAAGTACTTTTTATGTTTTTGAATAAGTAATCATTCTACAAAGTTTCAAGTCTCTAACTCCAAAAAAAAGTTTACCCCATACAAACTTTGCACCCCTAATTTAACCCTCTTAGAAGAGGTATTTCCAAAAATCCCTTCTTATCTCTAGCCCACGTTATAAAAGTAACCTACTGTGCAAAAATCAACTCTCTAACATTAGTAGTTTCGGCTGTGCGATGATGAGTCAGTCAGGACTTCTTCTTTTATATAAATAGATAGATAAGAAGATAGATTAGCGTAACAATTCTTTTTAAACAACATTAGCGGTGTTCCCCATACAAACTTTGCACCCCTGTTTAACCTCCTTCGAGGTGAAATTTTCCAAAACGCTGAAATTACCTTTTTTGTATTTGATTAAGTAAGCTATCTACAAAGTTTCAAGTCTCTAGTTCAAAAAATAAAGTTTTTTCCCATATAAATATTGCACCTCTTTTTAACCCCCTTAGGGGTGAAATTTCCTAAAACACTGAAGTGCTTTTTATGTTTTTGAATAAGTATTCATTCTACAAAGTTTCAAGTCTCTAACTCAAAAAAAAAAAGTTTACCCCATACAAACTTTGCACCCCTATCTGGGGTACGAGATTAAATTTGAAATTGATAGCGGGTCTGCCGTCACAGTGATATCCCAAGGTATTTACAATAAATACTTCCCGAACATTCCATTGTTACCTACTAGCAAGAAATTACGCAGTTATACTGGTGACATTATTCAGTGTGAGGGTACGATATTGCTGCCGGTTACGTATCGCGGTAATACGCAAACTTTGACCGCGTACGTAGTACGCGACGGTCCAGTCCCCCTTTTGGGGAGAGGTTTTATTTCAAAATTTAATTTAGAACTAGGCCCAGGTATTTACTGTAATAATATAAATAACATTGAAGAGAGTTTACTTCTAGGGAGTTGTAACTCAGAGTACCTAAGAGATATTTCGTGGGGTACATAAACGGGTAGTACCCATACATTTTCCGAAACAAAAACCTAAGAAAGGCTTTCTGTACCTTCTCCAGAAGCAAGACGTACGTGGACTCGTGTGGACTCCACACTAGTGATGATGACTCCAGCTTGCTTCTCACCAACGCGTTATAGACCATTTTTATAGCTCCCGGGTCGTAAAAGTCACGAGCGTTGCGGATTATGCCTTGATCACACGTACCGAGTAAACGGGCGAGACAGTGCTCTCGGCCGAACAAAGCGGCGAGACAGTAGCTCGACCCCCGTTCTATCTACTAGGCCGAGTGTCCACCCTCCCGCGACCCCGCACTGTCTCGCTCGCTTACTCGGCAGGTCTGAACGTGCACTGTCTCGCCACTCGGCGTTTTTTTACGATCCATCGTGTCCGAAAGTCTTAATAGAACTAAACTTACTGTGCTAATTTCAAAACATGTGTAAAGTGTAAACAGCTACTCACTTACATCACTGTCTCGGCCGAGAAACATATTACTGTCTCGCCCGTTTCCTCGGTACGTGTGATCAAGGCATTACGAAACCTAGCCTCCGATAACAGTTGGCAGTGGTTACATTAACGTGTTTGTGGATCGTTCGTTTATCAAAGTGTAATACAATTTAACATGAGTCAACTAGCCTATTCAACTTGAAGCGTTCATAGCCCTTCCTGTCTCAGTATATATAATTGTTGGAGCGGAGCGAGCGAAGCTCCCATGGATCGACTCGAATGGACTTTGTAACAATGCGCAGATCTCAGCGAGTTCTGAACCGATTTTAGACATTTTTATTTTAAAATGCACAAATTAAATTTCGCTAGGTCGTGACGAAGAGAAAAATCTAAAAAACTCACCGTATACTGAAGTTAAAATATTAACTGCGACCTCTAAGGTCGCCCGGAATGAATTTAGAGAACTGAAGAACCATGTAAACGGCATTATTCTATTTATTTTTATATATAAAAAAAAATGGCGTCGCACAAAAAATTTTGATGTTGCCGAAAATGGCAGCTCGAGGCTTTTGCCAATGTCAGTTATGCAGAGGCGCGTTTTAATTCTGCCGTTACCTCGTCCGCTGCTGGGTTACCGCGTCAACGGAACATAAAACGTCATCTTGACGTCTACCATGACAATTCATCCAACCTAAAAAAGCTTGGTATTTACCAATTTGTATGAAAAATTGTAAACTTTAAAAAATTATATCTCGTGAACCGTGAGTTTCCGCAAGTTGAAAACTTGGGAAAAGCTTTGTATTTATGAGTACTATCTATAAAAAAAATATGAACTTTCAAATCAAAGGAAAGTTTATCCACTGCGGTATATGTTTTAAACAGAACCAGCAGCAGCAGTGAGGTTGGAAAAACCCCTTATGAAACTTGGACCAACAAACAGTATGATATAAATAATTTGAAAATTTTTGGTAGTCCTGTCTATGTCCATATCCCAAAAGAAAAGAGAAGAAAATGGGATTCAAAAGGAGAAAAAGGAATAATGGTTGGTTATGGAGAAGATGTTAAGGGATATAGAGTGTTTTTCCAAAAGAACAACAGTGTTGAGGTGAAGAGAGATGTTGTGTTTCTGGAGCGAGGTCAGGAAATAAAAGAAAAGATAGTACAGCTAGACTATGACACAGATACACCAGAAAGTGCTAGTGAGGAACAATTATCCAGGAAAGAGAATCCAACGGAAGGAGAAGTACTCCCAAGTGAGAGTGTCAAACAAGTGGAACAAATTGGAAGCGAACAGCCACCTGGACAGATTCTGGTTAGTCCAAATGTATCGGCAGAAACTTTAGAGAGTGATAGTAGTACATACATACCATGCACCAGCGATGAAGGATCCTGTGAAGAAGATGATGAAAACATACCACCTCGTCAGAGAGCAGCTCGTGTAAGGAAACAGACTTCATTCTATAATTGTCATCATGTTTCTTCTGAAGTAATTGAACCAAAAACATACAAAGAAGCTATGGGCGGAAAGGATGCCAGCAAGTGGCAGAAAGCTATAGAAAGAGAGTTACAAACCTTGAAAGAGAATAATACGTGGGAGTTTTGTGAGCACCCTGTTGGTGAGAAAACTGTGAGTAGCAAGTGGGTATTTAAAATAAAAAATTGTGACCAATATAAAGCTAGGTTGGTGGCCAGAGGCTTTGAACAAAATGGTTTGGTTGATTCATGTGAAATTTATGCACCAGTAGCAAATTTATCTACTTTCAGATTATTTGTGTCAGTAGCTACAAAATTAAAATTACCCATTTACCAGATGGATGTCACGGGGGCATTTTTATATGGAAACATTGATGAAATTGTATACTTAGAATTACCAGAAGGTGCTTATAGTGGCAATAAAAATATTGTTAAATTGAATAAATCTTTGTATGGTCTAAAGAAATCGCCCAAATACTGGAATGATAAGTTTAATTCTGATATTATGAAACATGGCTTTGTGAGATCTCAAAGTGATACCTGTTTGTATACAAAATGTGTAGGTAATTCCAAAACCTATGTTCTGTTATATGTTGATGATGTTTTAATGTTTGGAAATGATAACAGTGAAATATGTGACCTTAAGTCAATGCTAAACAGAGAATTTAAGATGAAAGACTTGGGATTAGTGTCAAACTTTCTAGGTATTCATGTAAAACAAAATTTAAAAAAAGGTGTCACAAAATTGAGTCAAAAAGAATATCTTGAAAATGTTTTACAAAAATTTGATATGCATAATTGTAAGGGTATGTGTACACCTATGGATCTAAATTTTAATGCAAAAATTTTAGAAGAAAATAAATCAAATGATAAAAATATTGAAAAGAAATGTAGAAAAATTATAGGTAGTTTGTCATATGCAGCACTAGGAACAAGGCCGGATATTTGTATCGCGGTTTCAATTTTAAGCAGATATCAGAATCATGCAAATAATACTTTGTTAATAGCCCTAAAAAGAGTACTTAGATATATTAAATATACAATAAACTATTGCTTAGTTTATAACTGTAACAATGATTGTTGATAGGATATTGCGATGCAAATTGGGGAGGGGATTTAAAAGATAGAAAATCAACCACTGGCTATTGTTTCAAGTTTGCTAATTGTTTAATTAATTGGTGCTCAAAGAAGCAGGCTAGTGTCAGTCTGTCTTCTACGCAGTCAGAATATGTAGCCATAAGTATGGCGGCAAGTGAAGCTTGTTGGCTTATAAATTTATTACAGGATTTTAATATTGAAAATGTGTGTCCAGTTTTAATGCTCAGTGATAGCCAAAGTGCCATAATGGCAGCAAGTACTGACTGTGTGAAGCGATTAAAGCACATAGATATAAGGTTTCATTATATTAAGGAGTTAATTAAAAAAGGTACATTAATGTTAAAATATATTAAAACAGAAGATCAGACAGCTGACATGTTTACTAAGGCATTGAATAAAAATTTGTTATGTAAGTTCATAAATAGCTGTGGCTTAATTTCTGAATAGTAATTATGTTGTCATGATCTCTTGTATAAGTAAAATGTAAAGGATAATATAGGGATTATATTGAGGGGGGCTGTTGGTAGAACAATATAATCTACTTAAAGTTTGTGGTGGCAGCACTGTCGTGCTAACTCTGTTGTCTATTATCTACTATGGTGAAGGGAACTTGTGTGAAATAAAAGTAATTTCTTTATTTGCAAAACCTCTTGTTTTACTTAATTTCTATCAGTCTTTAGCGATAAGACCACCTGTTGTCTACCGTTACTAAAATTATTGTTCTGTATTGATTTTGTGAACTTTTTTGGTGTGCAATAAAGCATTTTGTATTGTATTGTATTGTGTGCTATATGACATTTTCTTTGACACACTGTCGTAATAACACAGATTACTGGTTTAAAACGCCCAGGATTTTATGAGATTAATGTAGGTGTAGTGATCCTCTTTGTACATTTTTATTTTTATAATTGATATATGTCATATCCTTATGTCAAGTTTAGCAAATTAAAACCTGCAGTCAGGTTTTGGCTTTTATTTCAATTTAATTTGCAAACTTATCGACTAATATCGCATGGACAAGTATCTACGACCGGAGCGGTTTGACGGCGACCCGTCGCAAAGTTCGGCGGCCGCAGAGTGGTCGCACTGGAAAAAAACCTTCACAAATTTTCTTGCGGCGCAGGATCCGGCCACCACAGACGGGGTCAAGCTGACGATACTGATTAACCACATCTCTCCAAATGTTTATAGTCACGTAAGCGATTGTCAAACATATGAACAGGCTTTAAGCCTCTTGAACCGACTGTATGTAAGAGAAGGAAGCTCGACAACATTAGCCTGCTTTAATCTTATAAAAATAATAACGGAGTCGATTAATAATAAAATACCAATAGCTGCGGTCTTTTTGGACCTAAGCAAAGCATTTGACTTCGTAAACCACTCAATTTTATTGCATAAACTGGAGAAATATGGCATCAGAGGTAATGCGCTTAACTGGATACAAAGTTATCTTTCTCAAAGAATGCAATGTACAGAAATTCAGCAGATTTCAAATGGTGACCTTGTTTCCGAAAGATCACAGTTTAAATACAACTGCTGTGGAGTACCTCAAGGAAGTATTCTCGGCCTGTTATTATTTCTTATTTACATAAATGACTTGCCTAACCATCTAGAGCATCCATGTATAATGTTTGCTGATGACACAACTCTATTAGTTAAGTCTGACAATTTCAATAATTTTAATAAAGATATAACGGACACTATAAATAATGTAATTAACTGGTTAAATCATAACAATCTCAAAATTAACATTAATAAGACAAACATAATTCAATTCAGGACATATCGGAATAAGGATAATAATATAAATATACAGTACCATAACGAAATAATAAATGAAGTAGAATCCGTAAAATTCCTCGGCATCTATATAGACGGATTTTGTAATTGGAAACGTCATATTACTGAAATCTGTGAAAAACTAGATAGGTTTGTATTTGCTCTGAGAAGATTAAGCAGCACCTCATCTAAAGAAGTAGCTCTAGCAGCTTATCACGGCTACGTCTCTTCCGTGCTGAGCTACGGACTGCTGATTTGGGACAACTCTGTAGATGTCCATAAAGCATTCATGGTGCAAAAAAAAATGTGTAAGAGCTATATGTAATGCACACTACCTAGAACCTTGCAGACCCTTATTTATTGCCACTAATATTTTACCTCTACCCTGCATGTATATAAAACAGGCGTCTACATTTGTAAGAGAACACCCTGAATATTTTGATACGCATAGTAGTCGGTACCCCAGATCGACTAGGCATAGAGACAAAATACACTTGCCAAGGGCTAAATTTAATATGTTTAAAAACAATGCTCCATGTATGTCAGTACAGATTTATAATAAATTACCTAAGGAAATAAGAGAATGTCATCCTAAACTATTTGCAGGAGCTCTTCATAAATGGCTTCTATCTAATTGTTTCTACTCTATAAAAGAATTTTTGTCTGGCAACAATTAATATGAAATTGCATATTTATTTAAGTTAGTTTATATTGTAACTAGAATATCAATTATATTATTATTATTAATTATTAATTAACTAGAATAGCAATTATCTTATTATTATGTTTCTGTATATTCATTAGTATCCATACAATAAGCACCGTTAAATTCAACACACATTAAATGTTTGCATGCCTCTACGGTAGAACATAAGCACTTACTGTTTACTACATCATCTAATGTACCTACTATGTTCTTGCAAATAAACATTCATTCATTCATTCATTCATGTAAAACCTAACAATATTCTCTACGCACGTCATGCTCTTGCCACGCGAAGGCAGCATAGCCACGAGACTATTGACACGTACATTCAGGCATTAAAACAATTGTCCAAAGACTGTAATTTCACCGATGTCGACCGAAAGACAAATCGAGACGATAACATTCGTGATGCTTTTATAGCTGGCATCTCTTCGACTAAAATAAGAGAGCGACTCCTGGAAAATCTCAACTTAACATTAGATGAAGCGCATAACCAGGCACGTTCTTTGGAAATGGCTGAAGTTAACACATTGCAGTACGACACCATACCTGTGAACGCAATCAACGAAAACATTAATTCTGTCCCCAGTAGAAATGCTTCTGCCGCCAGCCCGCCACGCCGACCTTTCTGAACCGATCAAACCGTAAATGCTTCTTTTGTGGGGGTCGGGTGCATCCACGCAAAACGTGTCCTGCCTTCGATGCTACGTGCCAGATATGCAGTAAGAAAGGGCATTTCGCAAATGTCTGCCGGAGTAAAAACCTTATCAGCGCTGCCATGACAGATCAGGAGATCGTTAACGCTTGTATCATTGCCGCATCACCAGCATCGCTTCGCAAAGCTACCGTGCCTGCGTATATTAAAGGAATTAGAGCAGAAGCTTTATTAGACACTGGTAGTTCCAAAAGTTTCATCAATTTTGAATTTTCCAAATTATGCTCATTGAAGTTAAAACCCAGTAAACAGACAATATCCATGGCCTCTCTTAACCATATATCATCAGTCAAAGGAGAAACCTGCCTCTCACTTACCCTGGGTAAGCACACATACGAAAACATCCAACTACTTGTAGTAGATAACCTGTGCTCCGATATTGATCATAGGACACGACGTACTAGAAAAGCATTCTTCCCTTGAATTTGTTGAGGAAGAGGTGAAGAATCTCCTAAACGAAGGCATCATCGAAGAGAGCAGGTCACCATGGCGAGCACAGGTGCTCATTACAAAGAACGCTAACCACAAGAAACGCCTTGTTATCGATTATTCAAGAACAATAAATCAATTCACTGAACTAGATGCATATCCACTTCCTAAAATAGAGGAATTGGTTTCAAAAGTAGCCAAATATTCTGTTTTTAGCGCCATTGACCTGAAAAGTGCATATCATCAAGTTCCAATCTTGCCGGAAGAAAAACCGTACACTGCATTCGAAGCCGCTGGAAATTTATATCAGTTCCGTCGTATTCCTTTTGGCGTGACCAATGGGGTTGCCAGTTTTCAAAGAACGATTGATTGGCTTATTCGTACGGAGAAGCTTGAAGGTACATTCGCTTATCTAGATGATATAACGATTTGCGGAAAGAGTCCGGAAGAACACGACAGAAATTTGCAAAATTTCCTTACGAGCGCTAAAAAGTATGGCCTAACACTTAATGAAACTAAATCCATATTCAAACAAACTTCAATTAACATACTTGGGTATACAATCTCGAATAATATAATAAAACCCGATAATGACAGATTAGAACCACTTCTAAATTTACCGCCACCTCACGATTTGCCTAGTATGCGGAGAGCCCTGGGCATGTTCGCCCACTATTCAAAGTGGATACCAAACTTCTCTGAAAAGGTAAACGAGCTGTCCGAAACTAAAACCTTCCCATTGAACAACGCATTGATCGAAGATTTTCAAACTTAAAAATGACGTTGTCAAATCTTGCGTTCACGCGATTGATGATAACGTGCCATTCACCGTAGAAACTGATGCGTCTGAACACTCAATTGCAGCGACTCTTTCTCAAGCAGGCAGGCCCGTGGCATTCTATTCAAGGACACTCAATCAAAGCGAGCAGAATCATTCTGCCATTGAGAAGGAAGCTTACGCAATTGTAGAATCGTTGAAGAAATGGCGACATTTTCTCATATGAAAAGAATTTCTGCTTATCACTGATCAACGATCTGTCTCTTTCATGTTCGATGTGAAGCACTCTAGCAAAATTAAAAACGAGAAGATTCAGCGCTGGCGATTAGAACTATCTGCATATAAATACGACATCATATACAGGCCTGGAGCACAGAACCATGTAGCAGATGCTCTATCTCGGGTTTGCGCTATCGTCACGATGCCTTCGAAGCTACGAGCGCTCCACGAAGCCCTCTGTCACCCTGGAGTGACCAGAATGGCGCATTGGGTTCGCTCTAAGAATTTGGCTTATACCATCGAGGAAATAAGACGCATAACTAGCGAATGCCGCATCTGCTCTGAAGTCAAGCCTCGATTCCCCTATTGACCGCCAAGCGGTCTAGCAGTTTACCGTGCCACTGACGCCAGAGTAAAAAAAAATAGATGTGCCCCAAAATCAACAGGGATTGAAAAATACTTGTAGCGGTTAGAATCACAAAGTTTTTGATCATTGAAATTTGGACGGCTGTGGCCGACGTGGCGTCAGGGGCACGATTTTTTGTTGACGGCCACAGCCGACTGTGGCGCTCAAAAGGTTAAAGCTGACCAGCAAAACAAACTGATCAAAGCTATAGCGCCGTTTGAAAGACTGAGCATCGATTTTAAAGGACCCGTACCATCAAAATCGAATAATAGATTTATTTTAACAATCATTGACGAGTAGGTACTCACGGTTCCCTTTTGCTTTCCCGTGCTCTGACATTAGCGCGAAGACTGTCATGTTATGTACCGTGTTAGCTAGACATTTGAAATTATCACATATGATGTATTTCTGTTGCCGCTAGATGAACAAAAAACACAATAAAATAAATATTTAAGTAGGGCTCCCATACAGCAAACGTGCGCGAAACCCTCGGTGCGTGAGTCCGACTCGCACTTGACCAGTTTTTATAGCCTAAAACCTGATCGGGGATTTTCTCGACAGATTAGTAAAGTTTGCATCAAAATCCGTTCAGCCGTTTTCAGGTGATGCGGCGACAAATACACAGACAAACAGATAAACAGACAAAAATTCTAAAAACTGTTGGAACGTGTTCTGTTATAGATTCTCAGTATCTCAAGCCAACTTTTTTTCGAATATCTTTCATGTAAAGACTTTCGACCCTCTTCAGCTTTATTATATGTATAGATATTTATTATATGTACCTACCTATATAGAAGATCCCTCCTGGCGCCTGACAACATACCTAGTTCATCATAAGTTATTCATAAGTACTTAAGTTATTTCATCATTAGATCCGAACTTGTACATATTTTGTACTAATAACTTTTATTACTTACGTACTTGCTATATCCTGGCAAGGTAGGTTGTTGAGCAAAATTGAAAATTGAAAATTCAAAAGTTTATTCTGTAAGTAGGCCACAAGGGCACTTTACAAGTCTGAATCTGAATCTACCGACATTTCACAAGAGGAGACCGCTGTTGAGAAGATAAGGTTTATACTTAAAAACTATTACAAGTGTGTTATACTTAACTAATTGGTACACGTAAAGATGTGATGGATTCTCAAAATCATTAACCCTAGAGTGCTCGCGCTTTGAGCGTTATGCCGCTCTGCGCAAGAAAAGTTCATTATCTATGCATTTGGTAAGGTTAAGCGTCTCTGTAGCTGCCCTCTAGAACCTTACATATATACCTAGTCGGTCCCTAAGTTCTGATGTAATTTAACGTAATTTGCTGTCTCAGTTTTGCATAACTTTATGTAATATTCAGAAAAAAGTTATAAAAAAACATGCGAAAAATACGCGGCCTGTTCAAGGTGCTACGGAATTTTCATTCGGTTTCTGTACGGAATAACAGGTGTGAAAGAGACGTCGCCCTACACATGCATAGCGCTGTCTCGCTTGCACATGTCCTTGCGTTCGGAAAATTCCATGGGTCTGCAGCCGGGGTTACTAAACGTATGCCTTCGGCCACATCAATAATTGAGCGCTCTAAATTAAAAAAAATGCCCCCAAATGCGAAAACTAGTGCCACAAATTGCTATTGTTGCGTCGGCACCTCCATTTTATCAATAAATCGGTCATAATCGGCGGACCACTTCCATACCACCAAGGCGAAAATCTAAGTTCGCAAATTGCAGGCACCTTTTTCACTCGTTTCATTGCTCGGACAATAACTGACCTTACCATTAGAGTCTGTCTAATGAAAGCTGAACCTGAGAAAAAGCGGCAAATTTAAAAAATCATTACATGGTATTACCTATCAAAGTAGGAATAAACGATTTTGATACTTTTCTTTTATTTTGGTGGGTACTAAGGGAGAGGAAACTCCTAATATTTCATGAACATTTATTTATGTATTTGATTTTATGGCACAAAGTAATAACTTATGATGAGTCTGACAGTAGTTCAGATGAATCAATGGAAGTAGTTTCTAGAAACCGATTTTGATTACAGTTCTTAACCCTTTACACCCGAGAGAAAAAAATCTTTAACAGCTCCGTGCGACATTACGTAACTTTATTATCAGTTCATAAGGAGTTTAGGAAAAATTATAAAAAAAAACCTGACTGAGCTGGTGTTCCACAATCAGACCCTCACGTTCGTGTGGCTCAGGAATAATATGTAACTCGCACGTTCGTGAGGGTCATGATGTGGATGTGTAGAAATGTTACATTTAAACGGTTATTGAGGAATTTTAATGAATAAAACACAGTTATAAAAATAAAACTAAGTTACTTATAATTTCCGCACCAAATCACAGCAATTTCTCAGGCACCATTATAAAATAATCAACAAAATTATAGTTTTCATAACTAGATGAATGGAAAAGAGCTTGCAGATTTCATAGGCGGTCGTTTTTAATCCTACGCCTGTTTTTCGCATGTAATACAAGTTCGTACATCTAGCGATCTCTTTCACGTACTCGTTGTCAATGTATTCTTGACAGTACTCTACCGGGGAACGGACAGGTTTCACTGGTAGCGAAGTGTAATTATGTGGCTTATCCGTAGACAGAGCTCGCTTCCATGTTCGACTTCAAGGTGCGGGTGCTGATATGGATCTTCCACTGCGTACATTTCCCCGTGTGCGGAGAGATCTACCTCTGCCTATTCGAACCTTTCTAGGTATAGATTCCGACCTACCTTGACCTGGTCGTCTTTTACTTAGCTCTGATTTGCAACGGCGAAATAGGTGGCGGTGACAATGTCCCTAGTGGTGGAGTCGCTGGTCGCGGAGAAGGGGGTGGAGAAGAAGCTCGCGGTGAACTTAGGGGAGAACGTGACCGTGGCCTTACTTCATGTAGTTGTAGAGTATAAATTTCTTCTTACGAGAGCCAGTCATCATCACTGCTAAGTTATCGAAAAAGTTAGGCACATCTTCCAAATCATCGTCATCGTCTAAACCTTCAACTTCTGACAGGTTTCCGTCTTCGAGCAGATCTAATAGTATTTTATCGGTCAACAGAGCTCCGAAAATAAGCAAATCATCCCGATAAGTAAGCCAAGCGTGTAAATAAATAAGTTATACCTATTAAACCAACATCACAAAACACAACCGAAACCGCACGATCGTGAGAGTTCAATTATACGCAATGCAACCGAAGTCGCACGGTCGTGATACTTTAAATTCAAAAACCAATTGCACATATGTATTTCATTCGAAAAAATGCAGAATACTAAAAATATATCACACAAACAAGTACTTTTCGCAATCCGATAGTAAATTACGAAGATATTTGCTGGTAATTAGTAAAAAAAAAACACTTACGATAGTGAGATCGACGTTCAAAGAACACAGCCATCCCCCACGCCACGTCATGGAGAC
The DNA here is from genome assembly GCA_905147355.2 of Apotomis turbidana. Classification (NCBI taxonomy): domain Eukaryota; kingdom Metazoa; phylum Arthropoda; class Insecta; order Lepidoptera; family Tortricidae; genus Apotomis; species Apotomis turbidana. The sequence continues at coordinate 19,215,365 of LR990292.1, read as the reverse complement.
TGACGCGTACGCATGAGCCTTCTGTATTTTTTGTTGCATTCTAGCATAGCCGCACGACCGATCGACATCGGTTGGGTTCGCAAAAGCGGTTCGCCATACGCGAAATATTTTTTAAAAATCAACACTCACTATCATTACAAGTCGGGTGTAAAGGGTTAAAATAAATAAAACTTTTAACTTTAGTTTATGACTTTATTCGAATGTTTTTTTAACCCCAACAAAAAAAAGAGTTGTATGTGTGTGTATAACATATATACATTATAACTATGTTTTTATTTATTTAAGTATATAATTATCTAGTAAAACTTGTTTTTAAGTTAGTTGTTATGCACATAATTTATCTACTTAGTTCAAAGGTTGACTGGTAGAGAATGCCTTACGGCATTAAGTCCGCCATTTGTACGAACAATGTATATATGTTATACACACACATACACACTCTTTTTTTTGTTGGGGTTAAAAAAACATTCGAATAAAAAGTCATAATCATAAACTAAAGTTAAAAGTTTTATTTATTTTAAGAACTGTAATCAAAATCGGTTTCTAGAAACTACTTCCATTGATTCATCTGAACTACTGTCAGACTCATCATCATGCACACTTATAATAAATGATTCCAGGTTTTCGGTTATCCCATCCCTGGCTTTGTACTGAGCTTCAATATTAAGCACATGATCAGTCATTTTCTTGCAATGCTCTGATGTTATGCTCTCAAAAGCCTCTTTAATATTTTTTCCATTTCAGCTGCTGATCCGGCAATATTTTTACTTGCGATTTTTCTCTTCGCCGAACTCCATATTAATTCGATTGGGTTCAGATCACAATGATAGGGCGGAAGTCGCAAGACCTCATGACCATGCTCTCTTAGAATTTTGTCTGCTTCGTAGATTGTGTCCAGTTTGTGTTTCTGTACCAATACAAGAAGTTCTGCAATGGTATGATATTCCTCATACTCCTCATAGTGAATTTGATTCACACAAAGCCACTCTTTTATTTCTGCTTTGCGGCTGTTGGTATTTGAAGGCTTATTAATTTGCACCATATGGTAGCTGGCATTGTCCATGACAATCACGCTCGGTTTAGTCAAGTTCGGAATAAGCTTCTCATGTAACCACTTATTAAAATTTGTGGCGTTCATGTCACGGTGCTAGTCGGCTTTAATTGATTTTGTGCTAAATGTTAATAACGCATTAGACACAAAACCATTTTCTGATCCAGCGTGAACAATAATATATTGTTTACCGGACGAGATATTGTCAACTAGACCTTTGGTGGAAGGCCCTTGCCATGATCGTTTTAATTTATAATTCTGGTGAACGTAAGTCTCGTCCAGGTATATTATTTGTTTACCTTCAGCACTTTTATTGCAATAGTCCGTAAGTAACGGTGTCGCCAAGCTGCAATGTCAAAGCGCTCAATAAGAACTGAGCGTTGATCAATATTTTGTTTAAATTTGTATCCATTCGCATGCAATATTCGGCGTAAAGTTTCAAGGCATCCGGTAAAATTGATGCTTTCTCTCAACTCTGCCAATAGGCACCTGAGTGTAGGCACTTGCTTCTTTACGATATAAAATTCGTTGATTTTATTTCGGATGGCTTGGATATCAAAGCTATCTAAATTGGATACTGTGGTCTTGTGAGGTCGCTTTTTTCCTGGGGTACTGAAGACACCACTGTTTACTTTTCCTTCATTGCTTATTCTCTTCAAAGTTGAAACACTGAGATCAGTTATTGCCGATATTTCCTCTAAATACTTGTTTTGACTTAGAAATTCGTTTTGCTCCAACTCTTTCAGCTTCCCAAGATTATCCAAAAGGAGTTGTTTTTCTTCAGTCGTCAAGTTTATCTGAAATGAATACATCATTTATGAAAAAAATAAAATTAAATATCAATTTAAAAAGATAGTTTGGACGGGAAAAGATATATTGTGAATCATTGGATTGAAGATAATTATATTAATATGCCTTACTAACCTACAAATGCAGTCACCACATCTAAACACTCTTTTTTCTGTTTGAACAAGGCTTCCCTCTCCTCTTGTTTTTATTTGCATTTGCTTATCATGGCAAAAATTATCGGACGCACACCACTTTTAATTGTTTTACCCATGTTTCAGCAGTAAACTTTCGAAAAATCTCTTCTATTTGACACTCGAATGCAGCCTCAAACTAACCTCAACAACAACGACTTTGCTAGTGGTCTCGGTCAACATTCCTTAGCCCTTGGGTATTCTGTGTGAGAATACGCAAAGAGTTATGGACATATAATATATTTCATAAAAGCTAATATATTTCATAAAAATATTCACTTAAAAAGATTTCTATATATTTATTTGTGAGTTATATATAGTTTATTTTTGTTTGCTAGTCAATGTCAAAATGACATTTTAATAGTGTTGCCGCTCAAATAATCGATGGGTTCAGCTTTTGTTAGACAGACTCTATCTGCTTATTTTTTGTGCATGGCAACATTATTGAATCGTAAACTTAAAATTCGTCGCCCCATTCCTAGAATATCACTCTATGTGTCAAATATTTATACTCTGTGGTCTGAAGCGGAAAGTGGTCGCCAATTATTGGGCTGTACATTATTGGGCCGTACATTATTTGGTCGAGCATTATCGGTACGGGCCAATAATGTGCCGCCAATAATCGGCGTCTACTAAATGGATTCGAATTATTGGGTCGTGCATTATTGGGATGAGCATTATTTGGCTGTACAAGCTCGGTCCGAGGCAATAATGTGAAGCCACTATTTGGACAGGGCAATAATGTACATCCCAATAATCCGCGTCCAAAAAAGTGGTCGCGGATTATTGGGCTGTACATTATTTGGTCGTACATTAACCGGACTCATTTTTCTCTCTGGCGCTCGCGGCCTCCTTTGGCTGTCACTAGAACGCGCGCCATTGGGAGAGCGCGGACGCCGAGTTTTCTGCTGTGGCAACACGCCACAAGATCATTTTTACATTGAAAATATGCATGAAAAAAAGGATTGAAATGTGGTATTTGAAGGTAATTGAAGAAAAAAATCCAGTGACGAGTTTGCCGCGGCGGTGTACGGGCAGCCGTCCCTGATGAAGGGCTCCATACGAGTTCGAAACATGTCGGGCCGTTCCTGACAATTTCACGTGAGTGTAAACCGCTTAATACAATAATTAAATATGTCTCACGAAAGTTTTAATAAAAAAAAATACAGTTTAATTTTTTGTATTTTTGATATAAAATTATAAATAATGAAATGAAATAATTTTGTAACATTTTAGATACAGGGCGAAAATCCAAACAGCGCGCCACTAAACCTCGTAAGCGTAAGGCTAGAGCAAAACGTCGACGACGTGTGGTCCAGAGAGTGGCGGATTTACCGGAGGAGTGTCGCAGTATTTACGAGGAATACAAAAAGTCAGTGAAGCAGCTGGACTTTATGAAAAGGGCTGAACGTGCCAGGGAATTCAGGGAAAGTGACTTATTTGAGAAATCGACATCGAAAGTAAATCCCGTCGCAAAAAAGCTAATGTGGCTACAAATCAGCCAAAGCAACAAGAAAATAAAAGGCAGACGATTTTCTGACGAAGAAAAAATGATTGCCTTATCTTTATATAAACAAAGCCCAAAAGCTTATAGATTCCTGAGGAAAATATTTATTCTTCCCTCAAGAAACACACTAATTCAGGTGACATCGTCCTTAAATGTGCAACCTGGCATCAACAGTCAAATTTTTGACGCTATTAAGGATCAGGTAAACTATCATTTATACGCATAGGCCTATGAAATATTTAATTACCAACTATAGTATTCTACCGAATTTTTACTATAATTATTATTTATTACTATATGAATACGTACACTTCTTTTATATTAAATATAATATCGGATTTTTAAAATGATCTATGGCACTAACCAAAAAGCTGAATGTCCAATGGAATTTTAAGTACCTACATCACGAAACTTAAGCAATAACAACAGTAAATATTCACAATTAAGTTTCATATAGCCATTTTTTTTGTTTCAGGTTGACAATTGGAGCGAGGCAAAGAAATATTGTTCAATAATATTTGATGAAGTATCCCTTGAGCCCGGAGTAGACTATGACAAAGTCAAAGATAATATCGATGGCTTTGTACATTTAAAGGAGAAGAAACCCCAATTTGCCGACCACGCTTTGGCGTTCATGGTTCGAGGCGCAGTCCACAAGTGGCAACAGCCTATTGCGTATTACTTTTGCGAAGGCTCGACTAAAACGGATGAACTAATAGTCATCCTGAAGGAAATAACGAATGCCGTTATTGACACGGGCCTACTGCCTGTTGCATTCATTTGTGACCAAGGCCAATCATTTCAATCTGCCTTGAAACGCCTCAGTAATGATACGCAAAGGGAACGTAATGAGGCTCAAAATCGCACTGGTAAGTTTTAATCTTAATTCACAGAATTAATATTGACGACGCGTTTGGCTCGGTTGGTAGACACCTGCCTACTGAGTCGGCGGTCCCGGGTTCGAATCCCGGCCGGGGCAAATATTTGTGCTAATATTTGTTCATGGGTCATGGATTATAGTACCCATAGTACAAGCTTTGCTTAGTTTGGGACTAGGTCGATTTGTGTAAAATTGTCCCTTAATATTTATTATTATTTATTTTATTATTAATATAGAAGTAAAAGTATTTTTTTTATGAATGTATTTTTTACAGGTGATAATATTATAACATTGAGAGGACATCACATAAATGTAATATTTGACCCCCCTCATCTCATAAAAGGGATCAGAAATAATTTTTTGACAAAGAATCTAAAGTTCGAAGGAAAAATATGTAAATGGAGTGACATTGTCGACATATACCAAGCGGACTGCAGAACTGCGGTGACCCGATTGGTGCCGAAATTAAACGACACACACGTGATTCCTGGAAAAATTAATAAAATGAAGGTAAATTATTTATTCTCATCTCATAACAACTTGTCCTTTTATGGCACATTTTCAAATCCTACATGTAAATAACTAGTGTATTTATTCGCACCTGCCTAAGTACAGTTTTCCTGAAAACCGATGATCAAAGTCACCAGAGCTATTTTGTAAATCATATAGATAGGATAGATAACAAAATACATAACACATCTTTCCTTTTATTTATCTTTGTTTAAAATAGAAATTTAATACGGTCACATTACTATAGAGCGGTAATACGCCACTTTAAGCAGGCCCCTGCAACTTGAACTTGTACGGGGGTAAAAAATACCATGCCGTCGTCGTGCTTACAAAACCCAAGAGAATACAATTTTATAAGATATTTGTAAGTTATGTTTGCTATTGCCAATCAATAAAGAAATTAACACTAATAGTAAAACCATTTATTAAAAACAAGTCCTAGAAATGATATTCAGTGTAAATTGAACATTTAAGTTTTTAAGTTCTCTAGTGCTCTTGGTACCTACTGTTGCTACTGCTGTCTTAACAATACGTCTTCACCATAAGGGCACACGGGGCCCGTGCCCAGGGCCCCCAAACGACCGACAATTTCTCTCACACAATAAATGGTAATACTTAGTAAAAAAATGTTGTTATTTTAATTCGCTTTTTTACTTTCCAAAAGGGCCCCAGCCTGGTTTAAGACGGCCCTGTGTCTTAACTATCAATTTTTTGGAGGAGTACGTTTTAGGTGTAAAATATTGATAAGCAGAGCCCGTTCTGGCTCCTCGGAAGACGAACATAAATGATATACTTAAATATTGATGTAACTTTAATCCGCCAAAATTGACAATCTAAATAATATGTAATTATATTAACGGGTTGGCTTAAAGTAATGAGAATGATTTCGGTGGATACTGGCCGGTGAAAAAAAAAGTATAAATTGAATTTCTTTTTTCTAATATACGTCAAAAATGTCAATCTTTTTCATTTATGACTCAAAATTGGTATACTATGATAAATAATGTCTGCGAGAGAGGTGTTGCGTGAACGCGTCTATCAACTTCTTGGACGGCGTGAAAAATCTGAGGTGATTGCACACTTCAAAACTGAAAATTTCCCTTTGTCTACAATTTACCGCCTGATCCGCCGATTGGAACTTGGTGTTGGTACAAAAGATTTACCAAAGACAGGTAGACCTCCAATCCTGACTGCTAGTGTTCAGAAGAAAGTGGCTAAGTTTGCACAAAACAGGGTTGGTGTGTCACAGAACAAGTTGGCCATAAAATATGAGGTGTCCCGTGGTTGTATAAGGAATATTTTAAAGAAAAACAACATTCAACACTTCAAGCGACAAAAAGCACCCAAATATTCCGATAAACAACTTGAAGAAATACCAAGCAAGTGCAGGCGATTACGAAGAAACCATTTGGGTAAAGAAATATCAATAGTAATGGATGATGAAAAGTACTTCACATTTACCAACGATAACATGCCTGGTAATGACGGTTTTTACACAGCCGATAAAAGTACTGTTTCGGACAACGTTAAATTTAAATGTAAACTCAAATTTGAAAAGAAAGTACTCGTCTGGGTCGTAATATCTGACAAAGGAATTTCAAAGGCAGTGATCAGAGATTCATCAGGACCAGCTATCACTGCCAAAATATATCAGCGGGAGTGCTTGCCGATTGTGTGTCAATTTATAAATAAATACCATTCTGATGGAAATTACATATTCTGGCCTGATCTAGCCAGCTCCCACTATGCAACAAGTACCAAGAAGTGGCTGACGGAACGAGACATACATTTTGTACCCAAGGAGTCAAACCCCCCAAATGTCCCTAAAGCTCGTCCAATTGAGGATTTTTGGGCAATCCTGAGTAGACTGGTTTATAGTGATGGATGGGAAGCAAAATCGCCAAAACAATTAAAACGCAGAATATGAAGCCAATTGAAAAAAGTAAAGCTGGATGTGGTCCAAAATATGATGAAAGGGGTTAAAACCAAGTTGCGAAAAATTTAAGATGGGGGTCCTTTTTGCATATTGTAGTTGGATATTGAAATACTAGTTTTAATGTATTTTAATAAAATATAACTGTTGACACCTATACTTACTGATTTTATTTAAAAAATATTTATTTAAAATTCTCATTACTTTAAGCCAACCCGTTATTTAGATTAACAACCGTCGATAAAAATGAATGTCGATATTTTCCATTACATTTATTTTTGTATCGTTTATTTCCAGGTCAAGAATTGTACACAAGTGTTGAGCCATAGTATGGGGAGAGCCTTGGCATACACAGCAAAATTCCGTAAGTTCCACGCAGGCCCTCACTTAAACTAGATGTATTAAACTATAATTTAACTCAACTAATAAACTATAAGTCAACTCTCTTCAAGTCGAGAGTGAATAGGCATCTTCTAGCCAAGCATGCTCCATCTTAGGCCTTATTGTCACTTAACATCAGGTGCAATAAAGATTAAATGCATGGCTATTTAGAATAAAAAAAAATACTAACACAAGAACAGTATAGATACGTTCAGTACAGATAATATAGAGTAAGTTTGTCCTGTTATTTTCTTATCCGTACCTTGCCACAATCTATTCAGTCGGCATACCTAATTAATTGTGTTGGCAATTGGGATAACTTAAAGCAGGTGATAAAATAGATTAAGTCATGCGTAGAAAACAAATGATGTTCTCGAACGGCTGAAACAATTTTTTACTTTCTAGCAAAAATAGTCGATTAAGCTAAATAAAACGTTGAGCTTTTTCTTTCTTGAACGCAGCCGAACCAATTAAAGTTTATTATAATTTAATTAAGTTCAATCGTATTTAAACACAGACTATATTAGTTATTTTCTTTAAATAGGTTTTGATAAAATCCGTGTTATAGAATACGCATGGGAATATTTTTAATGATAAGAAAATACTTAAATATTTAATCATAAAATACATTTGTGAAATCATAATCATTTAAATATTTTAATTTGCAGCAAGTTATCCGGATTTGAGAGAAGTGAGTAGAACTGCAGGAAACACAGCCGAAGCCGTATTATTCTTCGACGAGCTGTTTGATTCAGCGAATGGGGCCTCTCCAAGCAATAAGTACACGCGAGGAAAATTATTAAGGAGAGCCGTTACGGAAACTTCTCCGCATCACGAATTTTGGAGAAGCGCCATAGAAAAACTAGAAAAAATTAAATACATCGACGAAAAGCGTGGGGAAGTATCTGTGCCTTCGATAAAAAATTGGATAATAACATTAAAAAGTTATATGAGGTTGTGGCAATTCTTTAATAGTAAAAATATAAAAATTATGTGTCCAAGATATTTAAACTCTGATCCCATCGAAAATGTTTTTGGTCAGGTACGGGCATATAATTTCAGAAATAACGATCCAAATTGCCACAACTTCGTAAGCACCTTTAAGTCACTGCTTATAACTAGATTTCTCCGTATTCACTCGGCGGGTTTCAATTGTGAGGAGACTTCTGGCAATCAGCTGTTAAATATTAAAAAACTTTTTGAAGGAAAACAATATATCCCACCGGAAACGTCGAATTCTCCTCACAATCCGTCGATTGAACTAAACGAAGACCAGAGAAGTATTCAGGAGCGAGCACGGCGTGAACGTCTGAGTGTTCACTCGCGGGCGTATACTGCGGGGTGGGTGGTCAGGAAGGTCATACAAAAAATAAAGTGTCGAGATTGTATGACTGACCTGACAACTGAAGAAGGGTCAATTCACCAATGGATATGCGAAAAAGAATACGAGTCAGTCAAAAACAAAAAGCTTACCTACCCCTCAGAGTATGCTGTGCGGCATTTCGGCAATATTGTGAAAGAGACCAACAAATACTTGGAGACGAAGCCCCATAGGAATAACATCACTAAAGAAATAAAAACACACATTCTCTCCAAGTATTCGTTGGTTTTTGTAAACTGCCAAATTCATACAAATATTGTCCAAGAGTACTTTCTCCTAATTACAATTAAATTTGCAGTGTTTAATTGGTGCAGTAAAATAAATAAAATTTTAAAAGGCACAGAAATAACCCATATACAACAGAATTTGCCGCCGATGCAACAAAAGGCTTTAGATAAGTACAAGAAAAAATTAAAATATAAAATGAAGCAATCTGAATATCGTTGTTTTATTTTGGTTTCTCCTGGTAAAGCATAACCATAAAAAATATGAAATTTCCCCTGGAGCATGTTTACAATCAGCTCGTTTGCCTAAAATTAAAAAAAAAAAAAAACTGTCAAAGTCGAAAGTAGTGAATCCCTATTGGCCAAATTGGCTCTATGGCAGGTGTGCGTCTGATTACGTTAGTATTAGTCTGTGTTCTTTGCTATGGTTCTTTGGCTTGTAAGAATTTTGTCTGGGCTGGGCTTGGGCTAGGGAATTCGGGCGTCCGTGTACTTCAGTCTTTCATACACTAAAAATCTTTGTACGATTAAAATAAGAATAACGTCCTCAACTCAACATAGACTAAAATATGTAATATGGTTAGATTTAGAAACACATTTGCCGTCTTTTTCTTATATACACCGTGCGAAGAGTATGGTATGAATCATGCAGTGTGTCAACCGGCCTTACCTTACCGGTTTTACTGAATCGTAAACAAAAAGTCGTCGGCTCATCCCTACATTTTGACTCTATATGTCAAATATTCTTTACCTGTGGCCCGCTGTCAAAAGTGGACACGGAAAACGTGGCCGTACAAAACACGGCTGAACAAAACACGGCCGAGCATAATTGGTCCGGGCTCGTTTTCCGCGTCCATGGGATTTAGAGTTATGGACACGGAAAACGTGGCTGTACAAAACATGGTCGAGCAAAACCTGGCCGTGAAAAACGGGCCCGGACAACATCGGTACAGGCCCGTTTTCCGAAGCCAGTTTTGCTCGGCCGCGTTTTGTACGGCCACGTTTTCCGAATCCAAAAAAGTGGACTCGGAAAACGTGGCTGTACAAAACGTGGCCGTACAAAACCCCTACTCGATGTTGTCATCTGTCAGATTTGGCCTTCAACTGCTGGGGTTTCATGCGAAATCGAAGGGTTTTTTCCTGTTTCGTGCAATGTTTGAGTGAAACTTAGATTAAATTCGATGGTGTGACGGCTGAATGATAGTGCGTGAGCTAAAATGACATCGAGGAGCAAGAATGCAGTGCGGAGTTACGAAACAGAGATCGAGAGGAGCCGCGAGGAGTCCAACTGGAAGAAGGCGATTGAGTTGGCTCAACAGCTCAAGTCCAGGTCGCCGCAGCACGGTCAGTAGCCTCCTGCGTCTCATTCACAGCCGTTACAGGCTATTTAGAGCGTGATACATGCCAGGACAGCTGGTGGCATTGAGTAACTCTAACAGGATTGTGGCAGATCTTATCAGGCGATTACTCATGTCATGTTTATTTGGAGTGTTGTGATATGATGCCGTAACACTATTGCCTCGCTGCCTTAACGCACGAGTAGTTCCTCTAATAGATGACCACTGGCAATATTTTTTTTTGCAAAACTGGTCAAGCTGCTTTCATGTTTTTACTTATACAACCATTTAAATTACAAGGACAATCCTAGATAATTCAACCCACATATTAAAACCCTAACTATTGATATTAGACAACTATTGATACTTAAATAGTAAGGCAACTTTATTTTTATGTTAATATAATGAATTTTAATACAAGTAAATAATTAAAACTAGGAACGTAATATATAATATAAATAACCTAACTATATATAAAACACTGGCTCCAGATCAATGCCGAGAGATGCTAGGAAGCTGGGCGTATTAACATGCTGAAAAGCCTGGACTATTCTTTGGTATGAGCCTGCCCTCTGGTCACCCTTTGCATCGACTAGTCTTTTTGCCAGTTCCTGGAATATTTTTTGGGCACTTTGTCCCCATGCCCCGAGCATTCTACCCCAAAACGGCTCAAACATGTAGTGACTGTTGATGGCTGCATGCCATTTTTTTTTGTTATTAATCATATGAATTCATAGGAACAAATAATTCATCATCATCCTCAACAAATAATTATTGATTAAAATAAATAATTCATCAATCATCAGTTATTATCACATATTTTTTCATTTAATACTGAAACATATTGCTTTTAATGTTATCTTCAATGTGTTCTGATTGATATCAACAAATAACTGCTACGCATACTATAATCTGGCACTATATTTAATTAAAAATGGTTGAGACCTAGTTGAGTGCATTGTAGTGAAACAAATTAAACGAACATGTCTTTGTGATTAAAGAACATCATGTTTTATTACTACAGTCATAATGCCACATTATCTCCTACCGATGAGTTGACAGAGAAAAGCTTAAACTAAAAGTAATAAATTATAGTAACTGCAGTTACCGGTATAATATTAAGACATCTCTTAATAAGCTCTATGCTGCAGTAGAGTAGTCATTTCATTGAAAGAAGTGTTATGATATTGTCATTAGATTGTTGATAATAATGATCTATAGCAGTCTGTCAACTGCTCTCTACTGTTCGGTAAACAAAGTTCATTTGATTATACAATTAAATGCCTATTCGGTCCATAAAACCCATGTTAAAATACTGAATGTTTACAATGAAGCTAAAAAAGTTGTATGGCATTTATAGCATTCCACTAACATTTGAAAACAATGTAAACATTATGCTAGCAGATATTAATAATAAATAATAACAATAATAAACATTTAGGGACAATCTAACAAAATCAACCTAGTCCCAAATTAAGCAAAGCTTGTACAGCTTTAATAAAGATAATAAGTTAAAATACTGATTTAAGGAAAGGAAGAAATTATTTTATTTAAATTCTAGAAAAAATTACACCTTAATTCGTATACATTTACAGAAAGCCTCGCACACTTCCTCATAGGGGAAGGTAAACTCGAAGCATACCTCGACGAATGGCCCCCCAACAAAGAAAACATAGAACGGGCACAGCGGGAGCTGTCTGAGGCCCGTGGCTACCTCACCCTCGCCACAGATGAGGCGGGCAAGAAGGCAGGAGTTGCATTGGACGCTTACCTTCTCCTTGGGAAGTTAAACTATGCATGTGGGGCATACAACGACTCGTTGAAGAACTATAAGAATGCTGAGTTGAATACATTGACAGAGAAGGAATTGCCCATGTAAGTTTTTGCAAGATTTTCGTATTTGTATTTTGGTTATTTTTTTTTGGTTTCAAAAGGACAATCTTATACAAATCGACCTAGCCCCAAACTAAGCAAAAGCTTGTACTATGGGTACTAGACGACGATATACATAATATATAAATACATATATAGATAGCATCCATGACCCAAGCACAAATAATTGAGTTCATCACACAAATATTTGCCCCGGCCGGGATTCGAACCTAGGAAATGAAATGATTAAATGAAATGAAATGAAATGATTATTTATTTGCGGAATATGGGTAACATAAGCTGGTATAATTTACAAATTATAAGAACCACCATACTCTACTTAAAAAAGCATGCAAATATTAAATCTAAATTTTGTTACCGTGACAGATAAACAAAATAGAGATACTTAAAGCTAGATGTACTTAAATAGAAATTAATTACTTATCACTAGATTTAAAATTTAAACTAAGAAACTCGTTAACGGAGTACACGCATAATTCACACAGCCATAAGTGCAGTTTCTTTTTAAAGTGTGTTAAGGGGAGACATTTTATTTCATTTGGAATTTTATTGAATATCTTAACACACATAAAATAAGGACTTCGAGTGGTTTGTCTTAGGCGTGCTCGAGGTAGAGACAAAAGGTCTTTTTGCCTTGATACCCGGTTATTGTAAGTAATTATATCACAATTTTTCTTAAAATACTGCTGGTTCCCACGGACAAATATAGCTATCTCATATATGTATAAGGATGGTAGAGTCAAAAGCTTATAATGTCTAAAAACTGGTTTACACGAGTCAAGGGGTTTTAACGAGAATATTACTCTTACACATTTTTTTTGTTTAACAAATGCCTTAGGCAAATCTACTGAGTTTCCCCATACAATTAAACCATAGCGGAGAGTCGACATAATATACCCATGATATGCTACTAGGGCCGCTTCTTGCGAAACCGTTTCGCGTAGCCTTCGTAGTGGAAAAACAAATGTGTTTAATTTATTACAAACATACTCTATGTGCATTTTGAAGTCACAGAATTCGTCCATAATTATTCCTAAAAATTTTACATTAGTGTCTTGGTCAACAGAATCTCCTTTATAATTAATTTCTAGTTCTTGGCGCTTACCTCTACGTGTCAAGAATTGTACATGTTTAGTTTTACTTATATTTATTGACAGGTTATTACATTCTAGCCATTGGATCGTCTTGTGTAATGTTTCATTTATTTCGTGCTCGTATTCTTGGTCGTTTGTGCATGGTATCACAATTGATGTATCGTCTGCAAATAATACGGCAGGATAGTCTGTTACATTCGGGAGGTCATTTATATAAAATGAGAATAACAACGGCGAGAGAACCCCACCTTGGGGTACTCCAAATGTATTATTAATATAGCAGGATTTATAATTAACTAAAGCGTTACCCTCTTGCCTGACTATTTCTGTGCATTGAGTTCTGTGATGTAGATAAGACTCTAGCCAACGATGCACGATGCACTGCCGGCTCAGTAGGCAAGTGCTTACAACCAAGTGAGCCAACCGCGTCGTCAATGTAGAAAGTTATTTCAACTATGAATAATGATTAAGTTTCATGTTTCCACTTTCAAATATTTCATAATCATAAAGAAACTTTCTTTGGAATATTAAGAGTAGTTTTTTTTTGCTTTCACTAGTAGTTTTGTGTATTAAATTTAGGAACGAATTAAATAGTCTATCAATGGGTCAGCTTAGATTAGACTTTTGCTGATCGTAGGATTTCTCTGACGAGTTGATGACTTAAACATGAATTTCTTTTAGACCAATAAAATCCTATCCAATAAAATTAAGAGTACAAAGAAAAAAAAAACGTTATTACTACCATGCCTAAGGTAAAAGTTATTATTTAAATAAGATTTGTTGAGTTTGCAATGAATGAATCTGATATAAATAAAAAAAATGGTGAGACATATTTTTTCCTGTATAATTCAAATGTGTTGGCATTAACATGGAACCTGAACCCTAAGTCCAATAAAGTTAGGGGCCTTCCCACGCCACAATACGTAGATACATATATCATAATATTCATAATGGTGTGCGATTGTTGCTAACTGGATGTCCTGATTGCACTGGCATCCGGTTTGCATATGATATCTGTTATTTCTAAAAGATAATGCAGTGGTATTTACTGCTTCCACAGAAAGATAGCTGAGTGTCAGTCAGAGAGTATGGAATGAATGGAGCATTACTGTCCATGAATTTGTTGAATCAATAAGTTTCTGGCTCATTACAAAATTAGCTGCGCCGCTTGGGATTTTTCGGGATAAAAATTAGCCATGTGTTAATCCAGGGTGTCAGCTACCTTTATCCCAAAATTCACCAAAATTGGTCCAGCCGTTTGAGTGTGAAGAAGTAACAAGCATACACATAAAGACACTTACTAACTTTCGCCTTTACAGTATTGGTGAAATAAATTAAATATAAAGTATTAATAATTATGATAAAAAAATAATGCTGAATGATAATTACGTTAAATACTTCCTTTGTCATTCAGTGTTACATGTAGAAACGCCTCAATGCCATCATCATGACCTCAATAGACTATGATATCATTGGTTGAATCTTCGTAACTCCATTATGATTAAGTGTACAAATAAAGTCCGCCTGAATCATACACAAAAACACACACATACATACACTCTACAAATAAAAACGGCAGGTGGGTGCACTCATTAACAGTGGTCGGAATTAGGTGAGCTAAAATACCTACAGTTCGCGGTGAGACATAATATAGAGTGGTTACAACCGGATAAAAATAATGTTTTATTTGGATTCCGGGTATTCGATATTTATTTGGGTACTTGTTGTAATATTGAACGTGACATGTTTTTTTTACAGTGCAGCATGTTTAATGTTAGTTTTTAGTAAAAAGGGCTAGACAAAAGAAGGTATGTACAGGATTTCTAAGAAGTAGTCGTAAGATGAATAATATGTGTTTCCCCGCGCATTGTTTGTTAATGACTCTCAAAGGGGCGTGTTAGAGCCAAGCGGTGTGAACAATTAGTGCTTAAAAGGGATTATGCGATCGACGACACAAACGCGATTCTACCTATGCGTGATTCTACACAATATGGGTTCAACACAACTGCAGTTTACTACATTCGTGATTCCACACAGCCGCTATTTTAACGCAATCGGGATTCAACCTATTCGTGGTTCTGCTCAATATGGGTTCAACGCAATCGCAGTTTACTACATTCGTAATTCCGCTCATTTTTTTTTACACAATAATAGCGTTTAATCTACCATTTGGTTTCATCTATAATGGTTAATGCTGTTATTCCTTCTTTACATAAACGACCTTCCGAAAATAGTAGATGAAACTTGCGTACCTACTGTTTGCAGACGATATCTCTCTACTCACAGCATGTCAAAATAACACTAACTTAAACGCCACACTTCACTCCTTGTTAGATAAAATAACCAACTGGATGAACGACCTCGAGATAAATTACAATAAAACTGAATTAATGACATTTCACTCTCATCAAAAAGCCCCGCTAGATATAAACTTCACCTATAACAATATTCTGCTAGAAGTCGTAAATGAGTTCTCCTTACTAGGACTAGTTATAGATAAGCATATCAATTGGAAAGCCCACATAAAAAAAAATATGAGCAAAATTATCGAGTTTCGCATATGCGCTACGTGAAATAAAAAAGACCACGAATATACAAACAGCGCTCGCCACATATTATGCCTATGCCAACTCATGGCTTACCTACGGTATAATTCTATGGGGAAACAGTACAGAGTTCTCCTCCATGTTTACCCAACAAAAGAAGTTAATAAGAATAATAGTCAATATAGGTAACACAAAAACATGCAAGCCACACTTCCAGCATCATAAAATTCTTACGTTGCCGTGTATCTATATTCTCGAAATGTGTAAATTCGTTAGACAACAAAATAATTTATTTAAGAAAAAACATGAATTTTCTACAACGCACATTCTGCGGCAAAGAAATAAACCCTTTCGGCGGCTAAGGACCACAATTAGAAATGACCACAATTACAAAATACCACTTCTTGAAATGTCCATTCTTAAAAAACCCACTTCATGAAATGACCATTCTTAAAATGACCACTTCATGAAATGACCACTTCTTGAAATGACCACTTCATGAAAACAAAAACAACTTTTGTCACCGCATGCGGCGCCTTAAAGTATTTAGTTTATACATTACTCAGTTGAATTTTATTTAAAAAAAAAACAACAACAACAACAACTAATAAAAAAAAATGTAAAAATAACAACTGAGCGGAATTACGAATGTAGTAAACTGCGATTGCGTTGAACCCATATTGAGCAGAACCACGAATAGGTTGAATCCCGATTGCGTTAAAATAGCGGCTGTGTGGAATCACGAATGTAGTAAACTGCAGTTGTGTTGAACCCATATTGTGTAGAATCACGCATAGGTAGAATCGCGTTTGTGTCATCGATCGCATAATCCCTTAAAATAAGGGAGATAGTAAAAGGTCAAGTACATACTCAGGTAGGTAGATGGACTCATTCGATCCTGAACCCTGGTCAGTTATGTTAGTGTGTGTGTGGTTTACTGGATTTATCGTAACGATTTGTTTTTGACTTTGGCTTGTTTTATGGTATACTGGATATTCTTTAAATTATGACCATGGTCTGGAATTAAGGATTACGATTTGCTGCGTTTCATATATTCGTTCACCTGGATCCCATACGGTAAGTCAACCCTAATTTTAATATGCCACGTGGGAATTTTATTGCACTAGATTCTTATTTATCTCAATATTTACTTCTAATTTGATTTCCTGTTATTCATTTTTTGCAAATGCATAAGTACGACATGCACTCATGGTAACATTTTATGCTTACAACTTTGTTAGATCGATTTTAATTTGACGCTAATACGCCACTCTGACAAGCATTGCCAATGAATAGGTAAACACGGATTACTAATTTACAATAGATTTCACATTTTCATTATAATTTTAACTTTATGGCTAGAATGTAACCATTTTCATCATTACGGCTATGGCTAGAATGTAACCATTTTCATCATTACGGCTAGTACTCGCAGTGCCCGGATGAATATCGAATACCCGGAATCCAAATAAAACATTATTTTTATCCGGTTGTAACCACTCTATATTATGTCTCACCGCGAACTGTAGGTATTTTAGCTGACCTAATTCCGACCACTGCTCATTAAACAATAGGTAGGTATGTGTGACCGGCATTCTTTTAATTTTCTTTAATATTACATTCGCTTGGATCTGAAAAAGTGGAGTTTTCGTCTCATGACAGACTTTATACTATAAAATATTTTGGCAAACGTGTTTATTAGTCAATAACGCGTCCACTGTCGTTAGATTTAGACTAGCTGCGCCCCACAGTGGTACCCGCGTTTTATCAGATAATAAGTAGCCTATGTCTATGTGTTAATTCAGGGTGTCAGCTGCCTTCATACTAAATTTAATTAAAATTGGTCCAGCCGTGAGCGTGAAAAAGTAAGAAACATACATACAATACAATACAAACATACACACAAACTGTCGCTTTTATAATTATTAGTGTGAAAAACCTAACAGTCTTGACGCACTTATACATAGAATACCTAACTGTCGATAACGCGGTATGGCAGCATTAGGGTGCTGTCTCACCGCGATCATTCGCCTGTAATGTAAGTAAGAATACCGTACGATAAAGAGCTCTCTTTACCCTTACATTATTTTCATGATTTGATGCGATAGCCTATTCATTCCATACAGCCAACGGACACTTACAAGAAACCATAAATATACAGAATGAGAACAGATGTCTCAACAGAAATGTAGGTATTTATGTTTTTCATAACCTCTAAAGATGAACCTTGTCTTAGAAACCTTATGCTTTAATTTATGAGTAAACCCACGGAAAATATACGTCCTTTTGGACGCCATCATTGATAGTAACTAACGCCGAAGAACCTCGCTGTAATGATAATTGGTTATGGTCTAATTAATGAATACCTTACAAATGACCCGTCTCTGATCTACACTATGATTGCAGTAATTTGAACTACACTGGCGATACCGTCCTAAGAAAGGTGTAATAAAGAATGTGACTGGTGGAAGTATTTTGAGTGTGAGCCGGAGAGCAATCCGTGGAGTGAAATTACTTGTCGAGATAATCCACTGACCCTTCTATATCAAATAACAGAAGTATGTATTTTTGTTGCCGCTATTACAACAAATACTAAAAACAGAATAAAATAAATATTGAAGTGGGGCTCGCATACAACAAACGTGATCGGTTGCGTTAACTTTGCACCTCATTTGTATCCGGCGCTATACATACCTCAGTGCGCGAGTCCGACTCGCACTTGGCCGGTTTTTTTCCGCTTCTGTAATTATGCACGAGGGGCTGAAAAACAGTGCTGTGCTCACAGCATACGCTGCGCCTGAACCTGTCGCCACTTACTGCGATGGATATAGCATAATTATGTAGTGTACTTTAACTGCTGTTTTATTCTAGTTTTTGTGTCAATAAATATTTTTGATTTATTTATTGTTGCTGTTAGAGGCTACACCCGGTATACCAATTTGTACCAACAACTGATGACTACTTCGAAAATGCAACGTTAATACCTTATTATTACAACTCATATGTTTACTTATACTTACGTGTTTATGAATGGTTATTATCTGTATATTTTACAAGGTAGTTTGACAAGTTTTAATTGATGTG
This sequence comes from Apotomis turbidana, assembly GCA_905147355.2. Classification (NCBI taxonomy): domain Eukaryota; kingdom Metazoa; phylum Arthropoda; class Insecta; order Lepidoptera; family Tortricidae; genus Apotomis; species Apotomis turbidana. The sequence goes on along the minus strand of LR990292.1, from coordinate 19,196,564 downwards.
CATAAATTAGAAAATAAAGATGGTTGTGAAGGGCGACTCGCGCGTAAACGATTGTGTACTAGCGTAGTTACATCATGTAATACCTGCCTATACAATGCGTTACTATGGGCCATTGGATGATGGTAGCATGTCATAGGGGGTAAAACGGAGTGATTACATACTCTTTGATAGGGTAGGGGGGTAGAAGGGAGGAGATATTTCCGAAGATGACAAAAATCGTCCAAAATGTATGACGTAATTTCTGAACAGCCCTATACAATAGGTATTCTCTTCGGTTTCCGCGATTATCACTCATTTATTATACCTAAAAATGTACACGTATTAAATTCGTTTTATTGATTCGTTTTTAACACACTTTTATTAGCTTCACATGTAACTAAGTTTATTACTTAGTTTGTAACAAAAAATGTAATGAAATAAACAATCAATGGAAGCAATTTTTCACCTACTTTGCATTTATATGTATTGCACGTGATAAATTGACAATACAATAATATGGTATCTTGGAGCTGATCTTATGATGGAGACGGAAGGTAGTCAATATGGCCATAGGAACTCCTAAACAACACAAGATAAACCCACTGTGTTTGGGCTCTTATTGCCGACCAAAGAACAATTAAATGCTCTTCGGTCGGCTATATCTATCATAATATCTTATTGTGTTCTTACCTCTGAACTCCGTATTGTTTTTTTTTATGTTTGACCTTCCCCAGTTGATTTGTGGTCCATGTCACGACGTAAAAGCTTTATTCAAGATAACACATCATTACAATTTTGAATATTAGGTATGTATTAGTATTATTTAATATTAATTTATAAGAGATAATTTTTTAAGATAATTTTATAAGAGATGTGCATCCGAAATTGGTATCCACTCAGCAATGCAGTTGGCTTTGCTAGGTATATGACTATCTGTGGAGCTAGAGGGACAGTTTGATGATGTTAAAAACTACGAGCAATGTGTCCCGCCACTACCACTTAAGTTTATCAATCCGAGCTATATCGTTCATATTGAATACACCCCATTTTAATTCTAATATTCTATGCCCACGCATTATTTATGGACACAGGAATAAGTAATCTAGTTATCACTAATGTAATCAAAAAATTGGACTGGTATCTGACCTTAACCTCGTTGCTGGAAACACCGCGCGCTGCTATGAATAGAAAAAGCCTTTCCGTGTTTAGGTTAATGTGTCCGGTCATGGAGAGAACTGTTTAAGTTACGTAACTTTTAATTCAGTGAATAAAGGATTTTGACCTTACAAACGGTCCGGTAGTTTTGAATTTTTGATATGTTGTCTAGGATGGTTAGTCAGTGCTTAAAATGCAAAATGCACAATTCCCCCCCCTCCGCGCTCGCCGCCATATTGAAAAAACCGGCACTCTCTTCATATTTTTGCTCATATCTTCCTTTAGGAGCATTTTAGCTAGAAGAAAGCTTCAACAATGTTATAGAGAGTTAAATTTACTACATTTTCCATTTTATATATTGTTTCTAGGACAGATAGTTACGGAGATACGCACATTTAAAAAAACTTAAGAAATTGCATTTTCTAACTCAAAAACAAACTTCTGGATTATATCTTCGTTTAGGAGCATTTTAGCTAGAACAGTGCTTGGGCAATTTAGTAGAGAATTAAATTTACTATAATTTACATTTCAAATTTTGTTTCTAGGACAGATAAATACGGAGATATGTAAAAAATAAAGTCACATTTTCCGAAAATTTATGTAAAAATGGACATGAGTTTTATAAGCAATTATATTTCCTACATGTTTTAATTTGTCCTAGACTAGTCCATAACTGAATGACAGCGTTCTAAACCAAGAATTTTGAGAAATTTTCGGAAAATTCGACTTTTCCTGTTTTTTAAATGTGCATATCTCCTTAACTAACCGTCCTTGAAACAAAATTTGAAGTGTAAATTATAGTAAATTTAATTCTCTACAACATTGCCCAAGCTTTGTTGTAGCTAAAATGCTCCTAAACGAAGATATAATCCAGAAGTTTGTTTTTCAGTAGGAAATTGCGATTTTTACGTTTTTGTAAATGTGGATATCTCCGTAACTATCTGTCCTAGAAAAAAAATATAAAATGGAGAATGTAGTAAATTTAACTCTCTATAACATTGTCGAAGCTTTCTTCTAGCTAAAATGCTCCTAAAGGAAGATATGAGCAAAAATATGAAGAGAGTGCCGGTTTTTTCAAAATGGCGGCGGGCGCGGAGGGGGGGGGAATTGTGCATTTTGCATTTTAAGCACTGACTTACCATCCTAGACAATATATCAAAAATTCAAAACTACCGGACTGTTTGTAAGGTCACACATAGTACTTAAGTCTCTATTCACCGTATTATTTTAAGTATATGACACAATTGGGAACATCGAAGTAATATTATAAAGGCGAAAGTTTGTGAGTGGGTTTATGTGTATGTTTGTTACTTCTTCTCGCTCGAACGGCTGGACCAGTTTTGATGAATTTTGGTATGAAGGTAGCTGACACACTGGATTAACACATAGGCTACTTTTTATCCCGAAATGTAGTGTTCCCGTGGGATCAGCGGGTAACACCGCGCGGCACAACTAGTTATACATATTTTTTAAAGTGTAGGTACTTTTACGTCGTATATAGTTTTTTAGATATCATTTTTTAAAACCTCGTGGTATCATTTTGTCAGATTCCGAATCTAATGTGTACAATATTACCTTGGTCTACAAGGAATTAGAAAAGGAAATTAAAAAGTTGTCGTGACATTGACAGAGAAGGTATTATTGATGGATATTAGGCTATACTATAGTGCGACCATCTTATCTGTGAAACGGCAAAATTAAGAACTGTCATACTGAAATTTCATACGATTGTCAATGTATCTGGGTTCGAATGCTCGTGTGTAAAGAAAAGTGTGCAAAATAAATAAAAAATATAAAAAAAACCTTCGATTCGCACATCACCCACACATTTTAGAGGGATATATATTTTTTTTATATTTACGAATATTTAGGAGTTTTGATGTTATTATAAAAACAGTTGAAACTCACGTAAACATTGCCAGGAACGGCGCGCCATGTTCCGAACTCATATAGAGCTCTTCATCAGGGGCAGCTATCCGTGCTGCTACGCGACTCACGGTCCACGCCGTTTTTAGGATTCCGTACCCAAAGGGTAAAAACGGGACCCTATTACTGAGACTTCGCTGTCCGTCCGTCCGTCCGTCTGTCACCAGGCTGTATCTCAAGAACGGTGATAGCTAGACAGTTGAAATTTTCACAGATGATGTGTTTCTATTGCCGCTATAACAACAAATAAACTAAAAACTAAATATGAAATAAAATAAATATTTAAGGGGGCTCCCATACAGCAAACGGGATTGGTTGCGTTAACTTTGCACCTCATTTGTATGGAGCGCTATACATACCAGGTGCAAACTTAACTTAACCACTTAAGGATGGAGTGTTTGAACGGAACCCTCGGTGAGCGAGTCCGACTCGCACTTGACCGCTTTTTATAATTATTTAATATGTCTCACGATAATTTTAATAATATTCGTCTTGACATTTCTTTTTTTTTTCAGACGGAGTTTGCGCATAGTAGCTGAATCGTACGCGATAAAAGGGCTCTGTTTAGAACAGACTGCGTTGCCAGGAAGCAGTCGGTACAAGCAAGCGGAGAGGGAAAATGAAATGGTAATGCTGCTTATGTGATGAGATTAGAGAGAAACAGATAAATATCTATACTATTATAAAATCCTAAATTTGTATTGAAAATAAATTTTCTATGAAGGGAGGTCATGATTTCAGGAAAAATCTCGATAGCGTGATGCAGCCGGATAGTTGTTTTGTATGGACACGCTTCGTCGAGCCAACCTGGCGCCATCTGTTTTCAAAAAAACCTTTGTCCTCTAATAACGCCGAAACGGCTGGATAAAAAGTTACCAATTTTGGTACAGGAATAGCTGAACATCCAAAGATGGTTATAGGATACTTTTTATTATGATTAATATTTATCTCTGAAAACATAAATTCCATGAAATATTTTCCTTACAATGTGTAACCTTATAATGACAGCATCTGTGATTTTGAATTTAGAACGACGCGACCCCCGCGTGGCTCTTACGTGTACAAAAACTAAAAAGTATGAATTCGACCTAATACCTCCGCGCGGCCCACCGGCATTAACAACAAGGTTAAGGTTGTTTGAGGCGTTGACTTACGGAAACCGTGTTAGTTAGATAGAAAAGATGGCGCCAGTTATCAACCAACACAGACGAAAATATGAGTGCAATGTTCGTTGTAAATTGGCTCATACTAAAAAAATAAACATACATTTCTTTAAAAACACAATTTGCGACAATAGGAACTAATGCTCTTTTATTGAATATACAATTATATTCTTCTGTAGTTTGTAAGTATTGACCATAAAAAAGCCCGGAGACGCAATAAAAAATGTTAATGAATAAAACAGATTGTTTATCGAGTGTTATTGAAATAAAAGTATTTCGAATCAATTTAAGTAAATTAAATACATTTCTAAATATAATACCAACCAACATTTAGAACATTAGGCGCAAATTTTGGTATTGTTTGTGTTTGACCTAACTTACTAATAAGGTAGCGAAATGTATAATAAACGATAAATATACGATATATTTAGCCACAATTTTGCTTCTATGTAGTTTTTTTATATATAAAATCTATTCAAAGTAATAAATATCAGTCATTCTTTATTTTTAACGGTGTGTTGAGATTTTGTTCTCAACGACCCAATTTTCCGCTAGATGGCGTTGTTACTTTGACAATATCGGCTGCATCGCGCTGTTAAGATTTTTCCTGAGTTAATAACACCAGCTCCATACGTGTACAAAACTGGTGCCGTTGATGCGTCCCTCGACACGATACCCGAGAGTCGATGCACGTCGTTGCGTGCCTGTGACCACGATGCGGCACAATCTAGAGTGTAGCTGTGATGGTTAACCTGGACTTCGAGAATTACTACCGAAATTTTTGAATATTGATCGCATACAAATGTAAGCAGCACTGTATCAGTTATTGAGAGTTGCTGCTCGACAATCTATGCATTTTTTATTAAAAACAACCATGATTCGAGACAAGACGAACAGCCTAGCAACACGATGTCGGTTACAGCCGTAAGGCTACCGAGCAAGCCATAAATTACGATTACGATCATCAAATTTACAATGTAGAAAGGATTTCACCTAGCCGGGATTTGAACCCAGAACCACTAAGAAACTACTGTAATAATAACCGTGTCATCTCATGCATTTTTCTTTGCTTCCTTATTTATAATACCACGGATAACAAAACAGTGAGGCCATCACGCAGCGTTAAAATGTGGTGTGGTTGTGGTTACGTGTGAATTGTACTATTTATTAAACATACAAAATATGCGCCCGACCACGTGGTGTGGTTGTGGTTGTCGTGTGGTTGTGGTACGTGTGAATTCGCCCTAATAGATGTCGATAATATATGTTCACGTAGTACTATGAGCTAATTATTTTTCAAGGTGCTTTGAAAAGTTTAAAACAATAAACAATAAATATTAAAAACGATATCTATACTATTATAAAAACCTAAATTTGTACTGAAAATAAATTTTCTATGCAGGGAGGTCACATGATTTCAGGAAAAATATTGATAGCGTGATGCAGCTTGCTTAGTTGATGTAGCTTATTTGTTTTGTATGGACACGCGTCGCCGTGCCAACCTGGCGCCATCTGTTTTCATAAAATCCTTTGTCCTCCAATCACGCCGCAATGGCTGGACAGATTTTAACCATTTTTGGTACAGGGATAGCTGGACATCCGAAGATAGGATACTTTTTTCCGTCTACGGTAAAGAAAAAATACGCAAATGAAGTCGTGTGCATCTCATAGCGTCATCCATCAGCGTCGTGAATTTGAATTTAGAACCACGCGTACCCCGCGGGGGGCCGCCCTGCGCTACCCACCGGGGGACAATAGCTCTGAGGTTGGACGAGTCGCCGAGTTACGGACACTGGGACAGTAGATGGCGTTAGTGGTACACGAAATGATAATTTTATGAAACAAAACTGAACACAGTTTTGTTATTATTAATTTCTCGATGCAACAATGGGAACTACCACTCTATTATTGCATTTAAAATTCATGTATTTACTCAGTAGTTTATAAATATTGACCCTCTTTTCATAAACGTACTGAGACGCGGAGAAAATTTGAAATGAATAAATAAGTTGTTTTTTACTTTCTTGAGAGACAATAATCAAAATAAAATTATTTAAAATCAATTTTATCCTTTGACGTATAAATATTTACGGAAAGTTAATGAAATATGATACGCGGTTATCACACATAAGTGCTACCAGTAGCGCCATCTGTGAGCTTTAAACAGTAGTTTTCCCCGAGGTGCCGTCCGCAGCAGAGTTTTCGCAATGGCGAATTGAGTGGATTGGTCTGTAATTTGTGTATTGTTTTACTAGCTTTTACCCGCTGCGCTCGCGTTAAAACATACGTTCACTATATTACTGTAGACGTAGTAACGGTACGACCTCTTACACAAATTTGAAGTTAATGAGTGATACATTCAACTGTTATTTCTATGTACAATTAATTTCTTTAATTTTAATACAGCTGATGCAAAGTTTAAGTTGACAGCTCGAGGGCCGTTCAGCGTCAGTATGTGTTTCTTTAGACAAAATATAAACTATCTCAAACAACGTTTGATTAAACTTTTAAGTATTCTAAAGAGATGGTGACTAACAGCGACGGGAGGCAATAAGAAAAAAACAATATAGTACAACGGAAAAAAGAAAGCAAGGCTGATGAAACTTAAGCAATACGAAGAGATTGTATCGAAAAAAACGGGGGGCTCGGGGGGCGGAGCCCCCCGCTCTAACAAAACACCACATGCTAAAACTGAAAAATTCAAGTAGATTTGATGAAAGGCTAAGTTACCTGTAGATAAATGGTGATCAAGAAACAACAAAACCCTAAAAGGCTAGCAAGAAAGCAAGTCTCATCAAACTTTTAAGTAACCTGAAAAGATAGTGAACTAAAATGGCTTAGTGCTCGCATTAAGAAAACACAAAACCTTAAAACGGAATCGAGAACGCAAGTCTGATCAAACTTTAAAGGATTCTAAAGAGATGGCGACCCAACCAGACGGGAAGCACGAGGAAAAAACAATATCGCACAAAGGAAAGAAGAAAGCACGTCTGATGAAACTTTTAAATAACACGAAAAGATGTTATTGAAAAAAAATGTATAACACAAACAGAAAAATAAAGTAAATCTGATGATAGGCTAAGTTACGTGTAGATATGGCGATCAAGAAAACATAAAACCTTCACTAACGAGAAAGCAAGTCTGCACAACCTTTTGAGTAACCCGAAAAGATAGTGAACGATAATGGCATAGTACTCGCATTAATGAAACGGAAACAAGAAAGCAGATTTGACCAAACTTTTAAGTATTCTAAAGAGATGTTAATTATATCGCAACACGGAAAGAAAAAAGCAAGACTGATAAAATTTTTAAGCAGCACGAAGAGATGGTATTTAAAAATACGGGGGGCTCGGGGGGCAGAGCACTCAGATAATGTCATTTGCTAAAACCGAAAAATTCAATTAAATCTGATAAAAGGCTAATTGACCTGTAGATATGGTGATGAAGAAAACGTAAAATCTTAAAACGCTAACAAGAAAACAAGTCTGATCAAACATAAAAGCAACCTGAAAATATATTGAATTAAAATGGCTTAGTGCTCGCATTATAATACACAAATCCTTAAAACGGAATCAACAAAGCAAGTCTGATCAAACTTTAAAGAATTCGAAGAAGAAGAAGATTTGGTGACCAAACCAGACGGGAGGCACGAAGAAAAAACAATATTGCACAACGAAAAGAAGTAAGCACGACTGATGAAACTTTTAAGTAACACGAAGAGATGGTATTGAAAAAGACGGGGGGTTCGGGGGGGTTCGGGGGGGCAGAGCCGCTCGCTTTTAAAAAAACATTACATGCTAAAATTGAAAAAATTAAGTAAATCGGTTGAAACGCCTAAGTTACCAGTAGATATGTTGATTAAGAAGACACAAAACTTAAAAACGCTAACGAGAAAGCAATTCTGCTCAACCTTTAAAGTAACGATAGTGAAAAAAAAATGGCATAGTGCTCGCATTAAATAGAAACAAAACCCTAAAACGGAATCAAGAAAGCAAGTCTGATCAAACTTTAAAGGATTCTAAATGGGGATGGTGACCAAACCAGACGGGAGGCGCGAAGAAAAAACAAAATAACAAACGGAAAGAAAAAGCAAGACTGGTGTAACTTTCAAGTAATCTGAAGAGATAGATAACAAAAATGCAGTAGTGCTCACATTGAGAATACATAAACCTTAAAACGGTAACAGGAAAGCAATTCTGAACAAACGATTAAGTATTCTAAGGAGATGATGACCAAAAAAAGCGGGGGCACTAAGCAAGACAATATACCACAACGGAAAGAAGAGAGCATGATTTTATTTAAGTAACCAATTGAGACAGTGCACAAAATTGTCGGAGGCCTCGCATTGAGAAAACAAAACAAGAAAGTAGAAATTGAATCTAAAATGAACAAGGAATCATGTACGTGAAAGCATTCAAATATTCCAAAGATACAGTAAACACAAAATATGGGGGGCTTGAGTTATGCCAAGCCAATGCCAAATGCCAAGTTATGCCAAGTGAACGTATTTTTTTTAACGCGTGCGAAGCCGCGGGCAAAAGCTAGTAGTTTATATGACAATACTGCACGGTTAGCATAACTGTGACCCGCGACTAGGGTTGCCATATGGAAAAATAAAATGTCCTGATAAAAATCCGGACGTTACCCTAAAAATCCTGACATTTCTTGTAACCGTTATTTGGCGTAGCTTAAACGACGCGCTTGCGGCGCGCTGCGGTGTGCTGTACTCTTCCCTTTCCCGTCGCCCGTCCCGCTCTCCGCCCCTGCGCCCGCGCATTTGATACGCAACACAAACAGCTCGCGTTTAGTCAAAATCCGGACACTTGCCAAGTCCGTCCGCAATTCTGACAAAGGGTCAAAAATCCGCGACTGTTTCTCGCGCGAGAAATATTACCTATCTCTTTCTTCGCTGTGCTGTGAGAAAGTGATGGGCGATGCTATGTCGCAGGACAATAGTCGCGAAGCGTAGTTATGCTAGACGGGCTGATCTGATGATGGAAAAGGAGGTGGCCGTAGACAGTCCTAAATAGCACAAGATAAATTCATCGTGTTTGAGCTCATTTGATTATTGAACCAATGATCCAAAGATCATAGCACAAAGACAAATTGAAATGCGTAACGTGACGAAAGAGACTGGGAATCGAACCCGGTACTTATGGATTACCGGTCCAGCATGTTAAGCTCTCCACCACCCTAACGCCAGATAACCTTTCGATTTCGATTTTTTCTTATACTCTTGCATTGATTATGATTGAACCTTAGCTCATTTACATCATTTGATTGGTCTTGATGAGCAATCAGTACAGTCGGCAATAAAAGCGTGTTTTTTTTACATAATCTTTTTACCTTACTGCTTTGAATGAATACGGAGACGTAGTAAGCCCAGGGGTGGTATGAATCACATGCTGCGCTAGTATGACTACCCAATCTAACCTAGATTGGGTGGTCATTTTATGAGCTCAGCAATTTAACGCTTTTGTTATTTATTTGTAAAAAACCTAACATCAAGGGTTAAGGTGCGTTCAAAACGTTCCTGAGCCTTACCCATAACTCTGTTTTCAGATCCGGAGTTTCGAGCTCGCATCAGAGTTAACGCTATTGTACTTACAACGCGGAGCTACTAACGTTAGCGCGGGTCCAACGCTAGAGATAGCGCTGCAGCGGGTTCCGCTGCTACATATCAGAGCCCAGCGGTTACACAACGCTGTGGATAGGTAATATAGATTTTGCAGGCCGCGCTCTGCCTCTATAACATCGTACAGTAAAGAAAACTGAAATACGTACCTTTTTGAGCCTTTGCGACAAAAGCAAAAAAGGTATCTGTTTCAAATTCCTTACTTTTTTTTTTTTTACAGTTGTGTGGTCATAGCGTACAACGGATCTACCAGTAGTAGGTACTTTTTCAAATCCCGCGCTATTCAATACTGACGTAACCGAACAGTAACATAAAAAAACCCAAGTCGAAAATCGAACAAGTATAAAATAATAGTACTACTTAGTAGGACCATCTGCATTGCAATGAAAATAATTAAAACTTTATTTTGGTGCCTTAGGGGGATAACCTGTAAAAAAAAGAGAAAGTCTATTAATTAAATCTGTTTGTCCAGGTACCGCTCCATGCTGACGGCGGTGGAGGCGGCGTCGACGCAGGCGCTGCGGCTCGCGCTTGCGCGGCAACTGGCCGAGCTACTGATGCGAGGGCTAGCCGGACAGGTATCACCCATACTCATACCCATTCCACCCACTCGTGGGTGCTTGTCACTGATATGGGTGAAGACCAAAAGTTTACCACCTTAACTGAAATTTCTATGAAAGTTTCCGTTGTACTGCGACAATTAACCATCGAATAACGTACTCGAAGATTATATTTTAAGGTTCCTTATTATATCGTCAATACGGAGATGATGTCAGCTCAAAACAGCTACTGTTTATGAAGACTGCGCCGAGCGAAATGTGAAAAAATAGGCAGTTGCCGTTAAGTAGATAACGTCAACATTAGTTGTTTAATCTATTTCTAAACTATATATTTAGCACTTCGAAGAATGTGTTAACAACTTCTCCGTGGAAAAATTATAAGATTATTAATATTTTACCCTAGAGAACTAAGTAAAGTTGGACGAAAATTGTAAAATCGTAAGCAGGCGTTAAGTGTTTTTTTATACTTTAACAATGGAAATCTATTCTGATTTTCAGTTTAAAAAAAAGATGAATGTTTACATTACAATTTGTCCGCATCAGATATTTCAATTATTGTTTGGTATTAAAGGTCCAGATTTATCAAAAAGTACTTTTAATTCTCCATACATTTTTACTATGGCGGCCGCGCGCCGATCTAAAATACGCATTCCCGCGCTCTATGGTTCAGTCGCTAACGCTCGGCGCCCTCTTAAATGACAGTTTAGTCCAACCTCTTGGTCCTTACCCATATTCCAATAAAAGCCCCACAACTTCGTTAGCGCGGGGAACATAATCATATTGTTGTTATTCTGTCACATGACCTAGGAGACAATAGAGATTAAGACATTTCTTTGAAAAACGTTGTTAATTTATAATGCTAGGTAGTATTGGCAGGAGACAGTCGAAGTATTCAAATGAGCTTGTACGTATACGATGATCTCAAGTCATAGTGTTAAAGAGTGATAACTTAATTAACCCAAAATTATTTATAATTTAGAACAATTTATAGTCTCAGAAATACTTTAAATTCTTCCAAGCCTTTCCTCTCCTTTTGTGAAAAATCTCAGTTTAGATTTTTTGTAAAATATCTTCAACTAGCGACCCGCCCCGGCTTCGCACGGGTGCAATGCTGATAAAATATGCATATATTATACATAAACCTTCCTCTTGAACTTCAATCTATCTATTAAAGAAAACCGCATCAAAATCCGTTGCGTAGTTTTAAAGATTTAAGCATACAAAGGGACATAGGGACAGAGAAAGCGTATGTAGTGATGTACAGACGTATCCTTCGTGATTATAACTTATTAATCAGTGAATGGTGTTATGTCACAGCTATTATCGTATTACTTGAATAGATCGTGAAATTCCTGTACATTTCCTGAATGGTGGTGTTATTTTTAAATATCTTCATAAGTACGGTGTGTTTTACCGTGCTTCCATTGTGTTTTACCGTGCCTCCATTGTGCAGGTGTACCAGCCGCCGGAGGGCCCGCCGCCGGCGAGCGCGGGCGGCACGCTGCGGCGGCAGGACCACGCCAGCGACGGCCCGTGGAAGCCCAAAAGATACGTTGCTATTAACCAGGTAGGCTCCAAATTTCGTCTCGCGACACGCGGTTAAATAATTACAAATCTGAAATTTACGAACATTTGTTCCAGTTCCTCCCCCGCAGCGAGTACGAGGAGATCATTCTCCTCCTCCTGGTAGGCGAGGCGATGGCGGTGCGCGACGCTGTATTATCACAAAGTGCAGAATTTGAGGCGGCAAGAGCTCACGCTTTGGCAAATGCGGTAGCCGTCGCAGATTTACTGGCGTTAGCGGTTACAAGATGGGGACAGCTGTGTCTCGTGCTCGAGGTAAGTTGCATGTAGAAGTTGATTCAATGAACAAAGAGAAAACTGCGTTTTCAACTGAAAGGGGACTTTGCCAGTTCAAGGTGATGCCTTTTGGCCTATGCAATGCGCCGGCAACCTTCCAACGACTTATGAAACATCCTGCTGCTAGTAGCATATTATTATTATTAATAGTGTAGGAGGCGATGGTGTGAGATGCCGTGGTCGCTCAGAGCGCGTAGTTCGAGGCGGCGGGAGCTCATGCATCAATAGGCTAGATGACTCATGTCAAATTGTCATAAACTAATGTTTATTCCGTATAGTATTTAGGAAAGGAAACCTAAATATATATTTTTCAATTCATAAAAGTGAAAGATGGCTGAAAAAAATAGAATTTGAAAATATGGTTTTTAATCTCTATTTTGAAATGCCTAAAACGCTGTCCGCCATTTTCGCTTATGATAGTGACGTCATCGGTCCTGTAAAGAAAACTGAAAGTCTACTTTGACGACTTCGAATAGTGCCGTCCCTCTCGATCTCCTGTCAAAGTATATTGGAGTGAGCGGAATGGCACTATACGACGGTATGGACGTATAGTGCTATTCCGCTCACGCCACAGATTAGCAAAAGGCAAAAATGGCGGACGGCGTTTTTGACTGTTCATGAATTTCGAATTTTCAATTGATAAAATTTAGCTTTCTAGCTTTCACAAAAATATAAGACATTTTTTTAGACCTAGTAAGATCATTATTAACCTTTTCAAATATATTTCAAAACTGGGTCAACTAGCATATTGTCAACGCGGTGGCTGTAGCGGAATCGTTAGTACTGGCCGTCACTAGATGGGGACAGCTGTGTCTTGTACTCGAGGCCGGAGATTAAAATGTTGAATAACTATAACGACGTACGCTTCTTCAAATTTGCGAATGGTGTCAAATTTAATAGTTTCCAAAACCATCATCGTGCCTGTGTAGTCCTACGCCCATTTATGGAAACAGGTCAATTTCTATATTATTATGTCTCCTCTTCCGACGCCACGACGTCCTGCAAAATTAGTAGTGGTGAACATTTCTTGTTTCTTAAATTGGCCATAATTAACTAACTAACCAAGGTTAACTGGAAGAGATCCCTTATAGGGATAAGTTCGCCTTTGTACCTATATGTTAATTGTAATAGATGTATTTTTTAACTGTTTTTGTGTACAATAAAGCGTTTACTAACTTACTTACTTACTAACTTCAAAAAAGGAGGAGGTTCAATGTTCCACTGTAAAGTCCATTCGTTTTTACTTGTCCTATTTAGTAAACAAGATCCTAACCTCAAAGTATGACTTTATCGCCGAAAGTTAGTATTTTCTGACAAATAAATTCACGTAAGCTTCTGTTCTAAATATTACGCTGCAAATTTTATACATTGAATTAATTTACTTGTGAGAAAACAACTTGTCTCAGCATTCGATGTCAATTTTGAGGTTAGGATCTTGTTTACTAAATAGGACAAGTAAAAACGAATGGACTTTAGGTACGTATGTTTTTGTCTTGTAGTCCCTGGAGCGAGCGATGAAGTTCTCGTTCGGGTGCGCGCACGTGTGGCGGCAGCGCGCGCTGGCGACCGCCGCGGCCGCGCCCGCGCCGCCCGTCGCGCTGTGCCACGCGCCGCAACACATCTCGCCCGGTAATAGCCTGTCCAGACGGAGCGTTTCAGACACTCGCGCGTACCCGAGGTACTATACTCGACGCCACGTAGCTATAGGGTCCGCTCCCTCCACGCCCAGACACCCTCTACCACGGTGTAGCAATAAAAGTAAAAATGGTCGTTACGGGGAACAAAAAAAAGTGTCGTTATTAGAAATGGAGTTTCATGGTAGGAGGAGTCATTGGTCGCTATTGCCAAGCTACGTGGCGTCGAGTATAGAGCTATTGCACCCTGTCCAGATGCTCTCGCGCGTTTCAAAACTCGCGCGTAAAACGCGTGCAATGCGCCGGAATCTCGACTCGCTCGTTTTACGCGCGAGCGCCGCGCGAGTCGAGAAACTCTGGCGCCATTGGAGCGTTCAGTGGTATTCGCGAGTCAGTAGCGAGTGCACGTATTTTGTCCGCCGCACATCGCGCGTAGTAACGCGCGTAAAACGCGGCATCTGGATGCAAAATGAAATTGAAGCGCGCGAGTGCCCTTGCGCGTAAAACGCTCCATCTGGACAGGCTAAGTCTCACCTTGGTTTTATCGTAGTGACCCGAAGTATTCGGCCGTAGGTGTACCCTTGGCACGGTAATGACTGGTTAATGTGTGTGCAGGCAGCACGGCGTGGACGGCGGGAGTGCGCGCGCACGCGGTGATGCGCCGCGCGGCGCCGCTCGCGCCGCACGACGCGGCCCTGCGGCTGCTGGGCGCCGACACCTGCTACCGGAGCGGATGGGTGTGTAATGTGTCCTCTACACAATGTGTGTGCAGGCAGCACGGCGTGGACGGCGGGAGTGCGCGCGCACGCGGTGATGCGCCGCGCGGCGCCGCTCGCGCCGCACGACGCGGCCCTGCGGCTGCTGGGCGCCGACACCTGCTACCGGAGCGGATGGGTGTGTAATGTGTCCTCTACACAATGTGTGTGCAGGCAGCACGGCGTGGACGGCGGGAGTGCGCGCGCACGCGGTGATGCGCCGCGCGGCGCCGCTCGCGCCGCACGACGCGGCCCTGCGGCTGCTGGGCGCCGACACCTGCTACCGGAGCGGATGGGTGTGTAATGTGTCCTCTACACAATGTGTGTGCAGGCAGCACGGCGTGGACGGCGGGAGTGCGCGCGCACGCGGTGATGCGCCGCGCGGCGCCGCTCGCGCCGCACGACGCGGCCCTGCGGCTGCTGGGCGCCGACACCTGCTACCGGAGCGGATGGGTGTGTAATGTGTCCTCTACACAATGTGTGTGCAGGCAGCACGGCGTGGACGGCGGGAGTGCGCGCGCACGCGGTGATGCGCCGCGCGGCGCCGCTCGCGCCGCACGACGCGGCCCTGCGGCTGCTGGGCGCCGACACCTGCTACCGGAGCGGATGGGTGTGTAATGTGTCCTCTACACAATGTGTGTGCAGGCAGCACGGCGTGGACGGCGGGAGTGCGCGCGCACGCGGTGATGCGCCGCGCGGCGCCGCTCGCGCCGCACGACGCGGCCCTGCGGCTGCTGGGCGCCGACACCTGCTACCGGAGCGGATGGGTGTGTAATGTGTCCTCTACACAATGTGTGTGCAGGCAGCACGGCGTGGACGGCGGGAGTGCGCGCGCACGCGGTGATGCGCCGCGCGGCGCCGCTCGCGCCGCACGACGCGGCCCTGCGGCTGCTGGGCGCCGACACCTGCTACCGGAGCGGATGGGTGTGTAATGTGTCCTCTACACAATGTGTGTGCAGGCAGCACGGCGTGGACGGCGGGAGTGCGCGCGCACGCGGTGATGCGCCGCGCGGCGCCGCTCGCGCCGCACGACGCGGCCCTGCGGCTGCTGGGCGCCGACACCTGCTACCGGAGCGGATGGGTGTGTAATGTGTCCTCTACACAATGTGTGTGCAGGCAGCACGGCGTGGACGGCGGGAGTGCGCGAGAATGATCAAACAAAACACTGCATTTTCAACCGAAAAGGGACTTTGACAGTTCAAGGTGATGCCTTTTGGCCTATGCAATGCGCCGGCAACCTTCCAACAATTTATTGAACATCCTCTTCCTAGTAACTTATTATTATTAATAGCAGAGGAGACGATGGTGTGAGATGCCGTGGTCGCTCAAAACGCCGTAGTTCGAGGCGGTGGGAGCCTACGCATCAAGTAGGATGCGTCACTATCATGGTATCTCCGTGACTCCTCCGGTGTTGCAGGTGTCCATGGACGATGGTAATTGGTTACCATCAGGTGATCCGTTTTGTCTGTTCGTTTTCCTCCTATATCGTAACAAAAGCTACCTAAGATTGGGTTGATGTCTATTTTCAGTTCTATAAAAGTAACGCTCTTTTTAATCTCAAACTATTTTGGTGTATCTTGGCCTGAAAGATGATCACACTACAGCAACCAAATCGGGAGGCCTTGTTAAAGTTCATTTTACGTAAATACAAAGATATTCAGCCGACGATAACATCTACGTAACAATTTTGCATGTTCGTCCTCAGATAGAAGACGGCGTAGAGTTAGCAGAACAGGCGTTGGCGATAGAAGAGGAACGAAACGGGCCCATGCTGGCGCGCTGTTGTCTGTACACGGGCATCGGGTACCAGATGGTGGCACAGGTGATCAATTAGATAACAAACAAATAAAATAATACGTGGACACAAAAACTTTACTCTTTATTCTGTAAGTACGTTTTATCGACGTCATTTACATCTGTACTATTCGTAGACCCCAGAAATGGGTTACAGTTTTCCTTATTTTCTTCAATGTATCTTTTAATATTATTTGACTACTTTGTAGGCTACCTAGTCAACCATTTTATAGAATGGACTATTTGATAGAATAAATATTTTGATATAATGGACGTTCTGAAACACTGGACGTTCTGACACAGTGGACATTCTGTTACGGTTGACGCTTTCATATGTTATATATGTTAACTCTGGACTCAAAGGGCATTTTCCACCGTTGCCTATGAAAATCATGGACTAATGTTAGTATTATATTATTTACAGAAAACAAATTCACGCGTTGACAAAGACACGGCGAACGACAAATGTTTAAAACTGCTACTGCGGTCGGTCACGTTAGATGATAATGATCATTTAGCGTTCTACCATTTAGCAGTCGCGTACATGCAGCTAGGTCGACTGAACGACGCTATGGTGAGTCATATTATACTAGTTACTATAGATACGGTGAATGTCAAATGTTTGAAGCTGCTACTGCGGTCCGGTCACGTTAGATGATAATGATAATTTAGCGTTCTACCATTTAGCAGTCGCGTACATGCAGCTAGGCCGACTGAACGACGCCATGGTGAGTCATAATATACCAGTTAACAATTCATACGGTGAACGACAAATGTTTCCTTTGGTGCCGTTTGGTAACCAAGTTTTGTAACTGGCTACAAAATGGGAATCCGAAATTCCCTGTTGGTAGCTGGTTACATAATGGGCCTGCGTAACCAAGTTTCGTATCTGGCTACAAAATGGGAATCTGAAATTCCCTGTTGAAATTTGGAAGCCAGTTACCGAATGGTTTTTTTCCGTTTCGAAGCTGGTTATCAACCGCGGTTATCAATCGATAATAGAAAAGTCCCGTTTTGCTACCAGTTGCAACACGGGGTCTTTCCCGTTTCGAAGCTGGTTACCAACCGCGGTTAGGAATCGGTTATAGAAAAGTCCCGTTTTGTAACCTGTACGGGCTGCTGGCGTCACACACACCAATTATAAAATGTTATTTCCTGGATGTAATAATAACTCAGTAATGTAGTCTGCCGGCCCCGACGAGCTGCCTGACCAGTTCTTGATTAACTGCGCGAAAACCTTGACATGACATGGCCCATTGTCATGCTTTTCAGGCGATCCTTCTCCGAATGTTCCTTACCATCGTTATGGAAATCAGCCTATATTACTCCGGTACACAAAAAAGGACCCAAAAATTGTACAACATAGGAATAAGTGGCGATCTGTTAAGGTGGTTCTGGTCCTACATAGAAAATAGATCTCAGGCAGTCGTCATAAATAATCATATATCAGGGTGGGTTACAGTTCCTAGTGGGGTCCCTCAAGGGTCTCTGCTCGGACCTCTGTTATTCAACGTGTTTGTTAATGATATAAGTAAATGTTTTATTCACTCTAAACTTCTTTGTTTCGCTGATGACATGAAAATTTATTTAAGGATAAAATCTAACCATGACGCACTATTACTGCAGGCAGACCTCAGTCGCCTCGATGAGTATTGCCGGCTTAATAAGTTGGAATTGAACCCATCTAAATGCTATGCAATGACTTTTTCTCGCAAGCACAACTTAATTCCTAGTCCTTACGCATTGAAAGGCCACCCGCTAGAAAAGGTCACGCAAATGAGAGACCTCGGTGTTGTACATGATGCTAAACTCATTTATGACAGGCATATAGACAGTATCGTCGGCGGTGCTTTTAAGGCGCTAGGCTTCATAATGCGTAACCCTACTCACTTTACTCAAGCGAAAACTTTAAAAGTTCTCTACTGCTCCTATGTGAGAAGTAAACTGGAATACGCTTCGCAAGTATGGAATCCTTGTTATAGTAAATATATTGACAGAATAGAGCGTGTTCAGCCAAAATTTCTAAAGTACTTGTGTTTTAAACTTAAATCTAATTATAGTTCATTTAGCTATACTGATATATGTAAGAAACACCACCTAATTCTCCTACAAAAACGACGTGAGATAGCTGACCTTTATTCTTAACATCACCAGCGGCGTCACTGATTGCCCTGAGTTGCTTGAGAACCTCTCATTCAATACTCCCCTTCGTTCTAAACGGCATTTTCCTCCCATATCTCTTAAATCTGCATCATCCAATTACAGACAAAATAGTTTTCTGACGCGTGCAAGTCGTAGCGTGAACAATTTAACGAAGGAACTGGATATCGACATATTTAACTGTAAAATTCCTTCCGTGAGACTAAAGTTGGGGACAAGGTGCTTTAACTAGGTGTGTTACATAGTCGTTCTCCCGCCTGGGTTTAAAATATACTTTGCAATTTTTAGAGCTCGTGTAGTGTAGTGTATTGTTTACCATTTTCTTCTTTTTTATACTTTTTCTATACAAAATGATGAAGTGATGAGTTAAGACTTTAATTTAAGATTAGTTAAATTGTTTCTATCCGTGAGATCCTGTAATTGGCTTCCCTGCTTTCTATTATATTTAAGTTTACTCAAAATTGTTAAAGCTGTTGGTTCTCCTAAATAAATAAATAAATAAATATAATTGAAAATACACTCTTTTAATTATAATGTCAAAGTAAACAGCGCGATATTATGAATGATAATGCTAATGAGGACACGCGTGGTGGTTGTCAAATGAGAACGTGTACTGACGCGTATGTCAAAGCTTTAAGCGATTGTTGGTTATTTCGCTGAGATGGCAATGTGCGGTATGTGGACCGTACATAACCAGTTACATCACGGGGTTTTTTCCCGTTGCGAAGCTGGTTACCAACCGGGGTTACGAATCGGTAATGGAAAAGTCTAACTTTGAAGCCAGTTACCGAATAGGATTTTCCCCGTTTCGAAGCTGGTTACCAACCGCGGTTTCGAATCGGTAAAGTCTCATTTTGAAGTCAGTTGCCGAATGGGATTTTTTCCCGTTTCGAAGCTAGTTACCAACCGCGGTTACGAATCGGTAATAGAAAAGTCTCATTTTGAAGCCAGTTACCGAATAGGATTTTTCACCGTTTAGAAGCTGGTTACCAACCGCGTTTACGAATCGGTAATGGAAAAGTCTCATTTTGAAGCCAGTTACCGAATGGGATTTTTTTCCGTTTCGAAGCTGGTTACCAACCGCGGTTACGAATCGGTACCAAATGTTTGAAGCGGCTACTGCGATCGATTACGATAGATGGTAATGATCATTTAGTGTTTTACCATTAAGCAGTCGCGTACATGCAGCTAGGCCGACTGAACGACGCCATGGTGTTATTATAAGGCATGGACTTATCATAGCTGGGTATAGGGAGCTATGGAGACGACATTAACATTATAGAGCCTGACAATTCAATTATTTCTGAACCAAGTATTTACCAATTTTTATTTTGTGACCAATCCTGGCACATCCGTATAAACAATTAAATACTAGGAGGTAGAAAGTTTTTTGATTTAATATTTTATTGATCCAATAGAGCTTTTAATTTTTGTCATCGTGCGTCTAGGACGCGACGAGAGCGTGTCTAAACGCGCACTCGGAAAGCGGCGGCGGCCTGCGGCTGGCGACGGCGCTGTGGTCGTGCGCGGCGGCCGGGCCGCGCGGTGCGCGCGCGCTGTCGGCTGCGCGGCTGGCGCGCGCCAGGTATCCGAGCGCGCTGTGGCCTCTGTGGGCGCTGTGCGCGCTGCAGTTACTGTGGGAGAGCGGAGAGGTATGTACTCACACACACGACATCGACAATTTTTTTTTTTTTTTTTTTTTTTTATTTATTAAGAAACAAACAGTCTTAAAATAATATTACATTGGTATTGTCATAGGACTAGAAATAGCCTTAATTGTAGACCTATAGTTCCATACATAATATTAAAGTGTTGAAAAATTTTACATTACACTGACCAAAAGAAAAAATTAAAAGCAATTTACTTAAGAATAAACTAACCAATAAAAATCCAAGAAACAAGATATATATATATTTTTTTTATATAATTTTGAAATCGCTTACTACTATTGTTAAACCTACATCTATATATATATTGTTAAATCGAAATCGACAATATTCTATGTTTTATTGTGTACATACTGAGTGTACACTCGAAGCGGAGCGTTAGGCGGGGCGGGCAAACGAATAAAGTAAACAACGTGCACTCAGGACGCTCGTATCGGTTGCATTTGTTTAATATGAATGCCGCACGGTCCGCCCCACTGCACGCTCTACGCGAGCGTCCACTGAGGCCTTACACTAACACTTTTAAACCTTAACACATAGGCCGTGCAACGATTTTCTGCGATTCTGATTGTTTGGACCACCTTGTTAAGGACGTTCCCACGCTGCACCGTCAAGCATTCCGCTGATATAAACATTAACAAGGGCCCGGTATCAAAGCGACGCTACAATTTTTTTTGAACCCTCAAACTTTAGCTACTTTCGGAGAAACGAACAGGTCCCAGATATATCAAAAGACAATTAGTCTTCAGATATATCAAAAGATTTACAAAATGTTACTTTTTGCAGGCAGCGTTAGCGACCGGCAAAGAGCTGCTTACCCTTCTAAACAGCGCGGAAGCGGAGGCGGAGGCGGAAGCGGAGGACCGGAACGGGTACGCGGAGCTCGACGCGTTGTCGGACTCCGGGCTGACAGACTTGCAGAGCAATACGCATGCGCGTGAGAATACTTTTTATCCGACTACGTAGAAGTAAAAAAGAGGGTTCAGGCTTTCATTCACGCGGAGTTCGCGGGCATCTTCTAGTAGTCAATAAAATGGAGGAGAAATATAGTTCAGAACGCCTAAATTTCCACATCTCGGGGATTCTTCTTAATTTCCACATCTCATCCGATTATCATTCTCTCATTTAGGAATTTGAGTAGAGCGTTGAGGAGCCAGACAGAAAATCGGTTCTGTGTGGAGAGGGGTCATTCTTTCAGGAAAAATCTTTTCGTCACACTTTCGTCGTAAATTACGCCCTAGGGCGGTAAGTAATTTTTATCACACTTTAAGGGATTACATGCTAGAAAACCGGGCGGTAAATCGTATATTACGCTCTAGGGCGGTAAGACATATATTACGCCCTAGGGCGGTAAGTAATTTTGGTATTGACTACTATTTATTACTTTTGTTTTATTTCCTCCAAAGTGTGATGAAAAACGTCGTACATGTCTCTCTCTCTGTTGGTAAAGGAATTCCAAACTCGTGTCATTAAAGATTCCAAACTCGTGTCAAGAAATAAAGAAAGGTTCTAATAGACACGTTTGTAATTCCTCGTTTACCACCCTTGTTACGTAATGTACTATAACAGCACGACGCAGGATTTGTATGGGCGCACGTCGCCATCTGTTGGTGAAAATTCTTTGTCCACTCATCACGCCGAATCGGCTGAACAGATTTTGACCAATTTTAGTACAGGGATAGATGGACATTGGACATCCAAAGATGTTTAATACTTTTTACCAGACTACTAAGAAAATAGACGCGGACTTCATAAGTGTTTTGATTTGCAGCGTCAGTGCGAGCGGAATCGGCGGGCGCGTATCGCGTGGAGCGCGCGCTGTCGGAGGGTGCGTCCTCACTGTCGGCGGCGCGCACCAAGCGTCCGCCGCTGGCCAACCATCGAGCTCAGGCGTGGCTGCTACTGGCTGATCTCTGTCTTAGGTACGACACAGTAACACGACAACTACTTAGTAGTTGAAAAATGTATATATGAAATCGGGTCCAACTGTATAGCCTGGCAAGTCTCGGTCCGGCCCAGGGATAATGGCGCTAAAAACAGCTTTCATATGGTACCTAATAATGAACATACGTCATATATTTGCATTATTAAACGTCATAGCAATTTGTCAAGGATTTGTCAATAACGAAATTCAAAACATTGTTTACCAGAATGCTGCTCAATCCTTCGTTCTTCTTGCGAAATAAATACTAAATCCTATTGAAAAAAGCTTGACTTTCAACACTGTAGATAGCATTGCCTTTATTATTCAAATATTACTTGAAATTTGCGGAATATTTAGTCCTGTTTCCTCTTTGTGTACATTAGTGACATTCACCGAGTTTCAACGTCAGTTAGGGGCAAGTGCTGTACCTGTGGACACTTTCCAGAATTTGACCTTTAATCAGTTGTTATACAAAAACTACGCGTATTACCAATAAATAATTTATTTTGTTTTAATCACAGTTAAACAATCTTTAAAGTCCACATATGTCTTCTACGCTAGCTATCCGGAGATGGCGGATAAAAGCATTTAAAGGAAAATACTAATTTTGTCCATAGGTACATCTACTGTTTGTACCTATGGACACTAACAACGTACCTATGGACGGTAACGTACCTATGAACAATAATCAACAACATTCTCTTAAACAGAAGAAACTTCTAAAATAACGCAATTAACAACATACAATTAATCAACATGTAATTATACGTTGCTCTGCATATCATAATTACTTTTTTTTCTTCTTGAAATTTAATATTCTAAGCAGAATCTCAAGTATAATTATGGGACTTTAAAAAGCCTCCATAGTCAGCAGCAGTATCATAATCATCGTTTGACACTTTACATTCTCAAGGAAAACCTAATTTTCTTTATGGAAAATAATCAACAATCAATAACAGCATCATTTAATACATACTTTGCTAGCAGAGTTATCTGAATCACCATTTTATATTTAAGATTTTTGAAAATAAAAACCTGATTCGTCATTGGAGTTTACGTTGTCTTTGTGAGCCTTTGAAATGTATAAGAGATAATATTTCACCCTCTAAAATAATTTTGTTGGGCATCAGGTATTGTTTTAAGCTTATCAGACTAAGATGTATCTTTATCTAACGTCTTTGGTACTATTTTGTTCCAGTAGAATTCTTCGTCTTATTATTATTGGCTCGTTTCGATTCCTCCACCTTAATAGTTTCTTTTATCGGCGTGACTGTTAGGATCCTAGTTTAGTACCCTAGTTAAACTCATAGGCAAGTTCTCGAACTTGTTTTTATTCAGGTACATGTGTAGATATGCTGCTTTTTTAAAGTAATCATACAGCTGTTGCTCCTCAGTATTGCTAAAGATCCTCCTGATATCATTTTTGACTTCAAAGCCTTCTTCACCAATATTTCGACAGTATATATTTTTTTGTATTTAAAGATTATCGAATTTGTGATTTTAAACTTCTCAGTGGCTTTCCTTACTAAAGTTAGAGTGTCCTGGCATATCTTGTCTCTTTTTTTCCCAGTTTTTCTACGAGGCACTAAATAAAACAAAAATATTAATTTTACTGTCCACAGGTACATTCAGTATAATTGTACCTATGGACAGTCCACAGGTACATTTACGGAAGTGTCCACAGGTACAATTTTGGCGGTTTTTATTTTGAATTCATACCGGTCACTATTAATGCTACCTACGACTAACGAAATCTTGTAGAAATAACGTTTACACCATATAAATTAATATGCCACTGCAAAGACACCCGAAACATTTGCAGATTTTGCATAAAACATGCTTAAAAAGAAGGAAAAAAACTTACTTTTTGTCACAAAAACTTTCGGCAGCCATAAAACACGCAGTTTCTGTCATCCGTAAAGATGGCGACTAGCTAGTATTGCCATATGAAAAAAATGCTTTTCAAATAGGTGATTGGTATTTCTCTATGGTTATTCGTTTTCTTTGTATGAGTAGTGTCCACAGGTAAAACCGTCCACAGGTACAGCACTTGCCCCTACCAAAAATTTGCCGTTGCCAGTAAAATAAATTAGTACCACACTATGGCATTCTGCAATATGGCGTGGGTAGTTAAACCCTTTGTGATTTAGAAGCCAGTTACCGAAACCGCGGTTACGAATCGGTAATAGAAAGTCCTGTTTTGTAACCTGTTACAACACGGGATTTTTTTCCCGTGTTGAAGCTGGTTATCAACCGCGGTTACGAATCGGTAATGGGAAAGTCCCATGTTGAAGCTAGTTACCGAATGTTACGAACTTTTAGTTACGAAAGGATAGTACCTCATATGGAGATTCAAGAGAGGTAGTCTCCCTTGTTACGCAACGCTTAGCCATGAAATGTATACCAATAAGTGAGTAATGATGTTTACTTGAATCATGTCTGCTGGTTTTTCAATAGGTTTTATACTTTTTTTAGTAAAAGATGGTACTCGAATTTTCGCATAATTTTTAGTGCTGGGATCTCGGCCTCTAGAATTGCGATAGTACAGCAAAGATGTCGCTAATCACTTTGACTTAGTACGAGCGGCGCCACCAAGATGGCGCTGCATACTTAAAGGCGTAATATTATTTTTCTCAAAAATTGCATGTAATGTTGCCTTACCATCGCTAGATAGACTACAGTAAGTGGAACATACCGAAGACTTTTTAGAAGTGTCCAGTAAACAGCGAGATTTTAAATTTGGAATCAATATTTGTCCAGTAAGTAAGTATGTAATTCCTATTACGTATCAAGATATTTGAATATCGAAACACGATTAACATCGTCACCGACCTATAAAAAACTAAGGATGTGAAGGCGATGAGGTTGTATATAAATGTTAAAAGGATGCATTCCACAAATTTTTTAATTATAGGTACAGTGCGACAGCAAATTGTAGAAATTAAAAAGTGGCGTCCCTTTTTCATAGATTAAATAGAAAGAGACGACATTGCAGTATACACTTGCAATTTACACTAAGTGATGGCGCGAGGTTGAAGGACCACTCCTTGGTAAGGAGAATATGAGGGAACAGCAGGGACGAGGGTCCCTATGTGTCCCGAAGGCGAAAAAATGGAAATGTAAATATGGGGCGAAGCCTGCCGTACCTTTATCTCGACGTCGTCGATGGGTTTCGGCGGCGCCGCCGTATGCTGGTTCTGTTCTTCTTCGCACTGTTATTCACTCCGATTTTCTTATTAATTTTAAGCGTTTTTATGGATATTTTTAGCGACAGATGTCAATTTCCAACTAACTTAATTTTTCTTCTTATTGGTTTTGGCAGGCGTGCGGGTGACGTGAATATGAGGTCGAGGTTTTAATGATGTGACATGAAAGAAGGTGAATGTTCTTATAAACAGATGGCGGTAACATTTCCCCCCGACCTTAAAGGGTTCCCTTTAAAAGAAACCAAAAGATGCTTGTGCTCCTCGCAATTGAAGTAGGCAAACATAAATAAACGTCAGTTAGTATACACCTAACCATAAACTTAAAATAGGCGAGACATACGCGGAAATTAATTAAACTAAAGCGGGTTTTTACAAAAATAAATAAGTAAAGTACTATATTATTGACTAGGCAGTGGACACAATCGCACTACAGGACGAGTGAGAGTACCTCTACTCGTTCTTACTGTGACGACACGAGTTGTGCCATCCTTTGAGGGATGTACTGCCTCAACGACACCTAATGGCCATGAAAATGGCGGTATATTATCAACCTTTATAATGACCACTGTGCCAACATGGATAGGTACTGATGGAACCGACCATTTTGCTCGCGACTGCAGCTGGTGCAGATACTCGGCACTCCATCGCTTCCAGAAAGACTGCACTATTTTGTCCAGAAGTGTATGACGGTCGAGTAGATTGACAGCCAATTGATCGGTCAGCGGCGCGGGTACAGAAAACAGCGGTGCGGTATTTAAAAAATGAGCCGGAGTCAGAGCTGCTGGCTCACCGGGGTCACTGCTCATGGCTGTCAACGGGCGCGAATTTACGATGGCCTCTATTTGCGTAAGTGTTGTCAGAAGTTCCTCATAGGACAATATCTGAGCACCAATTGCCTTCACAAGATGGTTCTTTACTATCTTCACCATGCTTTCCCACGCACCTCCAAAATGAGGGGAAGCCGGTGGGATAAACTTCCAATCGATGCGATGTTCAGCAAGCTCTTGCTCTAGGCGTGGGCGATGATCGTCGAGGAACTTATATAGATCTCGTAAGTATGAGTTGGCCCCAACAAAATTAGTGCCATGGTCCGTGTATAGACATTGGACTGGGCCACGACGTGATAGAAAGCGCTTTAATGCCGCTAAGAAGTTGGCAGTGCTCAACTCTGTTGCTATTTCTATATGCAAACAGCGTGTGGTGAGACAAGTGAAAATGCACAACCATGCTTTTCGGCTTTTTACTCCTCTGCCACGAACAGGTGTATACTGCAAAGGACCTGCATAGTCACACCCGGTGTGTGAGAAGGCCTTGTCTACCTGGTTTACACGACAACTCGGTAAATCCGCCATTAGTGGAAATGTTGGTTGTGGTTTCGCTCTGTAACACGTGTTACATTTATCAACTCGTTCACGAATAACTCGTCGAGCGGAGAGTATCCAATATTGATGCCTGAGTAAGGACATCAATGTTTCAGGACCAGCGTGCAGATACTTCCTATGGAAGTAGTCTACTATTAAATTGACCACGTGGTCGCGGCGCGGTAGCACAATCTGGTGCTTTTGAGAATAATCCAACTCTGAGTTTGAGAGTCGGCCGCCAACGCGAACCAATCCGTCTTTGTCCAAAAACGGTTTAAGTTTTTGTAAAGCGGGTGAGCAACATTTATTGTTTTTAATTTTGTCGATATCTTCGCTGAAGTGGACGTTCTGTAACGAAGACAAAATTTTGTTCTCAGCAAACTCTAGGTCAGACCGAGTAATCGTCACGGTGCGCGGTTTTGGGTTTAAAATGCGGTATACGTATACTATTATACGCAACAATCTGGACCAAGTCGAAATTCGCTGGGCGAGAGAGTACAGCGGAGACTCTGTTGCATCTGTGGTTGCTGCATGTGCAAGCGATTTGAGCTCAGGCACTTCTCCGACTGATTCGCGATCAAGCTTTCTCAACGGCCATTCTGACGGTTGCTTGATAATCCATTCCGGTCCACTGAACCACAGGGGGTGATCCACCAGCTTCGCGGGTGACAGGCCACGTGACAGGCAATCCGCGGGGTTCTCAAGTCCCGCCACATGATGGAAGCAGCTGGCTGGTATGTATTCTATAATCTTCACAACTCGGTTGGCGACGAACGTCTGCCAGCGGTGCGGTGACGAGCTGATCCAACAGAGAACTACCTTGGAGTCGGTGAAGGCAAAAACCTTGTCGATTTTATAACGCGGTTCGAAATTATCCAGGACCTTTCGCATGAGTTTTGACAGCAGGACAGCTGCGCATAATTCCAGTTTTGCAACAGAAAGCGTTTTAAGCGGTGCGACCTTTGACTTGGAGCACACTAGCCGGACTGTCACCTCGGTCCCATTTATCACTTGCAGATACACCACTCCTCCGTAGGCCCGTTCAGATGCATCACTGAATCCTAGGAGGTTGACAGTACAACCCTGTACTACTCCAAGATGACGCGGTATGCGAATCTCATTGAGCTTTGGAAGCTCAGAACAAAAACGATTCCATAAGTCCACAATGTGTGGAGGGGGAACATCATCCCAATCGCATTGGTTCATCCAAAGTTCCTGAATAAGGAGCTTTGCGTACAGAACAACGGGTGCTACTAAGCCCACGTTATCCCATAAACGCGCGACAGCCGACAAAATTGTCCGCTTAGTACACGCTGAGTCAGGCGCCGTGACTTTGAAATGAAAGTAATCACTTGACTTGTTCCAGCATAAGCCAAGGACCTTTTGGGATACCCCCCGATCCATTTTAATGTCTACGGAAGCTCGGTGCGAAGCGGGTATCTCGTTCAGTACGGCATCCGAGTTACAAGTCCATTTCACAAGGTCGAATTGACCTCCTTTGAATAGATCGATTAACTCCTTAGAAGCGGCAATGGCGACGGCATCATCTTGCTGCTGTGAGTCTTCTGACATTATGCTGAAGCAGACATCATCCATGTATGTGCACGAAGTTGCGATTGACGCTGCTGTCGGAAACTTATGTCCGTCGTCAGCAATCAGCTGTCGGACGACGCGGAGTGCGTGGAATGGGCTGGACTTCATTCCAAAGCAAACACGATTGAATTCGTATACAGTGATAGGATCTTGCGGTGAGAATCTATATAAGATTCGCTGGTATTGGCGATCGGATTCACGAATACCGATCTGCAAAAATATTTGACGACAATCAGCCGAAAGCGCTATTTTGAATAGGCGAAAATTCAAGAGGATTGAAAATAAATCCCCCTGTAGATTGGGGCCCGAGTGTAAAACATCGTTTAAGGACAGGCCTGTACTTGTCTTGCTACTCGAGTCCAGAACCATGCGCACCTTCGTCGAGGTCTTGTCCTCGCGAACGACTGCATGGTGCGGGATTATGTAAGCGGCGGATGAAGCTTTCATCGATCTCGTTACCTCCGATATATAACCCTTGTTGACGTATTCGCGAATGATATCGTCATAGGCGGCACGTAAAACGGTCGATGATTCAAGCTTCCTTTCAAGACATAAAAAACGTCTATGAGCAGCAGAGTGTGACTCTCCTAATTTAAACACATCGTCGCGAAAGGGCAACGCGACAGTAAACCTTCCACTAGCATCCCGCGTAGTGGTGGCGCGGAAGTAATCCTCGCATTCAATGTCATCTTGACTATGTGCGGGCGGAGCGGATATTTCCTCAAGTTCCCAAAACTTTTTGAGGAGGAGGTCCAAAGAGTCTTGGACAAATGCACAGCATGCCGAGGTAAATTTACGCGGTACCCGCAAAGCAGGAGCGGAGCCCATTAGAATATACCCCAGGACAGACTGAATAGCAGGCGGTATTCCATTGACGTCACTATGTACCACATTTGGTAGCAATAAATGCGGAAATATAGATGCACCCAATAGTACATCAATAGCGGCGGGCGAGTCGAATGTGTCGTCCGCAAGTGGCAGCCCCTGAATGTGCGAAAACGCGGACGCATCCACGGACACTGACGGCAGCTCGTCCGTTATTCGATCGACTACGAGACCTGACACATTAAAATTCACGTTCTCATTGAATCGCGAAAATATTTTAAAGTCTGCGGTACCCTTACTGGGTTTCTCAGCACCACCAATGCCACGTACAGTCACACATGAATTGTTGTTGAAACTCAGACCTAAACGCGTGCAACATTCTTGAGTAATAAAATTACTCTGAGAAGCGGAGTCGAGTAGACACTTTACACGGTGTATACTACCAGAATTGTCGCGTATATGTACTGTCGCGGTAGACAACAATATCGTGTTATTCGTCGTACATTGCGCGCTTTGTTCGGAAGCTTTATTGTTCGCGACTGCTAGTACTTGCGCCGCAATGGACGTGCTACAAGACGGTTTGACATTTGACGGCGGTACTGTCGACTTAATATTGTCAGTCGAAGGAGGTAATATTGCGGATGTATTTGGCATACCAAACGTCGCAGGTTTTTCGTTTTTTACAGTCAATTGGACGTTGGATGTCATTTGATTTTTATTGTTATCAAAATGTAACATTGTATGATGTTTTTGATGACAATGTCGGCATTTTAACTCGGAATTACAATCGCGGGTTTTATGCTTAATGCTTAAGCAATTTACGCATGCATTACGTTCCTTTACGTATTTAAATCGCTCGGAAGGCGTCAAATTATTGAACGCGGGACACTTGAACAAATGTTCATGAACAATGTTATCGCAAATGCATTTGCGAGGATTCGCACTTGCCACATAACTTTGTGGATTTGGTGCGAAGCTTCGCAACGGCGTTTTCAAAGATTTATCACGCGAAGTACTAGCAACGGCGGTGCAAGTATGACTAGCCTGCGTATTTTGATAAATCCTATTCTGACTCTTCATGAAATCGGCTAGGTTATTAAACGAAGGAATTTTGACATTTCGATATTGCATTTCAAATGCTCGAATCGTTTCTTGATCTAACTTCTTTAAAGCTACATGAAGAAGCATGTAGTCAGACAAATCACCGAGTTTCAATGATTTGAGCGCATTCGCGGCTGTGACAAATTTGTCAATGAACGTTTGGAAGTTAGATGAAGAAGCGGGTCCGTTGATTTTTAAATTCAGCATTTGATCCATATATGTGGATGCGAGAGTACGTTTGTCATGGAATCTGTCGACTAAGCTGCCAAGGATGAGCTCATAGTTATCAGCACACGGCGTAATGCCCGAGAAAACGACTTGAGCTTTAGGCGACAGCTTACCTATGAGATAGTACAGTCTCTCGTCATCTGTCAGCGATGGGTTGTCGTGCACCCTTGATTTAAAGCTAGCGTAGAATAGCGGCCAGTTACGGATGTCTCCATCGAAAGCCATCAATTCCATTGCTGGCAAAGCGGGCATAGGCCTCTCCACCCTCGAAGGCGGCAAAGCAGTTGGCGCGGCGGCTGATTCCAGCCGTTTAAGCACTCGTCTAATACGGCAATACAGGTCTTCGAATGCTATTATTGATTGGTAGTTGGGAACGGCACCTGTTTTGCCTCTCAACAGCGTGCGATTGTGTTCATTAACCACCTCTTTGAACTCGGTACGAATTTCCTCAATCGTGTCAACAGCATTGAGAAAATTCTCTTTGCTGTCTTCGTCAGAATCGACCAGCAGAGATTTACTATAAATATTCTGCACGAGTTCAAACAGGGTGTTTCTCTTCGCCTCAAGCATCGACAGCTCGTCTTCATAGTACTCGCTGTCGACACTTTCGGATTTTTTTATATTTAATTTATCCATTTTGCGAAATTGTTATATAAAACATAAATAAATTTATCCCTACTAATAGGAATAAATACGCTTACATATATTTTACCTACTTAAATTGCGGGAGCGGTTATTTTATAAATTTTAAGCAGGTAATTCCTATGTAAGGGCGAGCGGGGAAGAAGACGAAGTGAAGAATTAATGAATGTGGTGCGGAAGAAGATGGTATCCGGTTCGAAGGACCAAAAAATGATGGCGCGAGGTTGAAGGACCACTCCTTGGTAAGGAGAATATGAGGGAACAGCAGGGACGAGGGTCCCTATGTGTCCCGAAGGCGAAAAAATGGAAATGTAAATATGGGGCGAAGCCTGCCGTACCTTTATCTCGACGTCGTCGATGGGTTTCGGCGGCGCCGCCGTATGCTGGTTCTGTTCTTCTTCGCACTGTTATTCACTCCGATTTTCTTATTAATTTTAAGCGTTTTTATGGATATTTTTAGCGACAGATGTCAATTTCCAACTAACTTAATTTTTCTTCTTATTGGTTTTGGCAGGCGTGCGGGTGACGTGAATATGAGGTCGAGGTTTTAATGATGTGACATGAAAGAAGGTGAATGTTCTTATAAACAGATGGCGGTAACACTAAGAGCAAATGTAAAATAAAAAGAGGTTAGCACTATTGGCAGTATAAACGTAACTCAAGATGCATATTAAAAAAAAAAAGTAGCGACAAGGTTTAGTGCGGTAGTTTGTATGCAGCGTTTAGTTCATAATTGTGCTGTGTAAAATGACAATGATATTTCGGAATTCCTTCCTTTTTTGTGTCGTTTAGAAAAAAACCTCGGAGTTAAAATTGAAGGTAAGCTTTATGATATGAAAATTAGTTAGAAAATACAACAATGTATAACAATAATTAAATTTTGTCTTTAAGACTTAGATTTGTAAGACAGTGCAAATAATTAAACGCAGTATTTATAAAAAAAGAAATTAAGGCGGGATTTAAATTAAAAGACAAAAATTTCAAATTTGTTTGTGTGATCTATTACAATAATTCAGCAAAAATGAGTTCAAACGAGTCTGATTGCGAATAGACGGCACTCCTCCATACTTAAAAGCGGAGGCAGAGTTAGCTAAAATAATTTACTACCGACTAAATCCAAGGAGATATAAAAAAATACAAGAGATTCATTAAATGGCAGGAAGAAAATCAAGTTAATAATTGGTCAGATAATGTGTGATAAGGTCAGAATATTTCAACAATCTTTCTGAGACAATCGGATGGCTACAAAGGAAAGAAATCACAAATATTCAGCAGCAAAATATAGAAAAGTTCTTAAATCAAGCTCTAGATGATAACCATTTTGGCGATGAAGGTAAATAAATGCTGCCACTATTTGATACGATATAACTATATCTTTTATCCAAGTATAAACTCATAATTATTTTTGTTATAGTTTGTTATCATGGGAGTTAATAGTGCCTGCGACGACGAATATCACAATGTGTAATAATAAAAATGGGATAAATATAACAAAAATATTCATTGGAAAATGGCCGAATATGAATGTCACCTACAAAATATAATTTTAATCTAATTTTCTTGTTTAATTTTTGAGAAAAGCACTATACTTGCTTCGACCGTAAGAGCCATCCTGGCCTCGTATTATATCCGGACCTCGCCTACGGCTCGGTCCGTCTAATTCCTACTCGGCCAGTATGGCTTACTTACTGGTCTCTGCCGTAATGTACTATTAGGCAATCGTTGCACAATAAAGGTTTGTATACAATACTTTTTATACGAGCAAAACGCAGAAAAACATTTTTTACTTGAATCGTCATTCCCTTCGTCTTATGAATTTTTATTTTTGGTTTAACCTTTTCTGTTCAACTCACACCTGGCCTATTAGAAAAAAAAACATGGTCGCAATAATCATGGCGGGTGCCTCGTGAAGGGTAATTTTTTTTAACAAGTGATTTCAAATAATCAGGGTTTTTTCTTATAAAAGTTATAAAATATGCTGATATTCTCTTTTTGAAATTCATTTTAGTTGAGTAGAGTCTTATGAAATATTAAAGATCAGAAGCGGGTACAATAGAGTATAGAATTTTGTTACAGGTTTAAAAAGTGGTTGTGATTTAGTTTAAAAACGCGAGTGGGAACGAAAACAGTTCGAATGGCCGCGAATAAGTTACGAGTTCCCGCTACAGTAATGTGTCGTTTGCAGGCTGGGCCGCGTGGCGGCGGCGGCGGGCTGCGTGAGCGAGGCGGCCGCGCTGGCGCCGCTCAGCCACGAAGTGCTCTACACGGTAACCGACCATTGTCATCCTTCTACCGACATCCTTTTACATACTTAAATAATAAAATATATACGCAGCGAGTTTTACTCACGTTGTAGAGTCGAGAAACAAATATCGCTTGACATATTTCGAATCGGTTCCCGATTCATCAGGAGAGCCGATCAGTCGCGGCGGTGGCCAACCGAGCACTTACATAAAGTATGAAGGTGTATGACCTTACTTTCACCTGATGCCAAGAATTTACTAGCCTCGAGGCTTGAATTGAAGACATCTAAGATAAACCATTGATACAAAGATCAAAGCTTAAAGAAAAATTTAAAAAGGAGTTACCTGGTGGAAGAAGGTCAACTTTTCTTTAAGCTTTGATCTTTGTATCAATGGTTTGAATAAAAAATGTGGTGTGTACCCCAAAAAAAGTTCATAAAAAATGAGACATGTTTCATAAATTTACATCTAAAATAGATAAGAAAAAAATAATAATATTAAAATAACTTTTTTTTTCTATAACGACCAAACGAGCCACTGGATAAGAAATATTTACAGTCGTTTGCGTTGTGACAGATGAGATAGACGCCATGTTATGGCATTTGTCGAACAGATTGCTGATTTCACAAACACAGAGTTTCTGGCAAAAATGTGCTTAGTATCACTTTTGGCATACCTACTAGCTTTACTCGTAGATTAAAATTGCAAGATATTTTAGGGACTGTTCTTGATGAAGTGAAAGATTGGATGGCAAAATGGTAATAATGCTTCATTTTCACATAAATAGTCTATTGTATGCATTTCATATTAAACTTATATGAATGTGTATTTCGTTTGCAGCGAGGTTTGGTCCATGAAGCGAGCCAAGAGTGGGAAGAGGCGCGGCAATGTTTCCAGAACGCGTTGGCGTTGCATCCCACGCATCTCGACAGTATTGTGCATTTAGGTGAGTACTATGTACAGGCGTGTCCAATTTGTAGCTCGTCACACGGCCAATCTTGATGGAATATTAATTATTGAGATACTGAAGCCCAAGCTTCCTAGGGGCATAAGCTGAGAGCGTTCAAACTATGGCTCTCTTACGGTAGCGGCAGCGGTGAGTGGCGAAAACATATGATAAATGAAGTATGCTACGAGTCGCCGCGCGCGATTCCCAATCGAGGGGTTTTCGCCGAGCGAGTTTTGGTGCGGCGTGGCGGGAATAAATATATCGGTGACTAGAAGAGATGCCACGACTTCGCGCGATTCGTGCGTCACGGATCGGGCGGTGTCCGTGGCACGCTTGCCGCGCCCCTGCGCCGCCCTGTAAGAGCCCCTAAGACCGAAGTTGTGGTCAGGCCGTTAGGCCCGCAGGCGAACCCTTAAAGTTATGTACGTTGAAGACTTGTGTGAGAGCGTAGCGCATTGCGAGCTGTGCTAGTTCGTTTGTTTCACTGTGCGTATTAGTTTGTCAGTTTACTTGTGAAGTTGTGACAACCTAATATAATTTGCTCTTCTACTATCACCTCAAACATATACTAAAAGAGCTCGTTTTCAGGCGCGGCGTACTACAACCTGGGCTGGCTCCGTCTCGCGGAGAAAACCCTTCGAGAAGCAGCCGCACTGGAACCTTCTCGAGCGGACACGTGGCGCCGGCTCGCGCTCGTGCTGGCCGCGCTCGGCGACCCGCGCGCCGCCGCCGACACCGCCGCCGCCGCGCTCGCGCTGCACCCGCGGCAACATCTACCGCTGTGAGCACACGACACACTACCTGCTCGAGCGGACACGTGGCGCCGGCAACATCTACCGCTGTGAGCACACGACACACTACCTGCTCGAGCGGACACGTGGCGCCGGCAACATCTACCGCTGTGAGC
Source organism: Apotomis turbidana (assembly GCA_905147355.2). Classification (NCBI taxonomy): domain Eukaryota; kingdom Metazoa; phylum Arthropoda; class Insecta; order Lepidoptera; family Tortricidae; genus Apotomis; species Apotomis turbidana. The sequence goes on along the minus strand of LR990292.1, from coordinate 19,161,297 downwards.
ACACGACACACTACCTGCTCGAGCGGACACGTGGCGCCGGCAACATCTACCGCTGTGAGCACACGACACACTACCTGCTCGAGCGGACACGTGGCGCCGGCAACATCTACCGCTGTGAGCACACGACACACTACCTGCTCGAGCGGACACGTGGCGCCGGCAACATCTACCGCTGTGAGCACACGACACACTACCTGCTCGAGCGGACACGTGGCGCCGGCAACATCTACCGCTGTGAGCACACGACACACTACCTGCTCGAGCGGACACGTGGCGCCGGCAACATCTACCGCTGTGAGCACACGACACACTACCTGCTCGAGCGGACACGTGGCGCCGGCAACATCTACCGCTGTGAGCACACGACACACTACCTGCTCGAGCGGACACGTGGCGCCGGCAACATCTACCGCTGTGAGCACACGACACACTACCTGCTCGAGCGGACACGTGGCGCCGGCAACATCTACCGCTGTGAGCACACGACACACTACCTGCTCGAGCGGACACGTGGCGCCGGCAACATCTACCGCTGTGAGCACACGACACACTACCTGCTCGAGCGGACACGTGGCGCCGGCAACATCTACCGCTGTGAGCACACGACACACTACCTGCTCGAGCGGACACGTGGCGCCGGCAACATCTACCGCTGTGAGCACACGACACACTACCTGCTCGAGCGGACACGTGGCGCCGGCAACATCTACCGCTGTGAGCACACGACACACTACCTGCTCGAGCGGACACGTGGCGCCGGCAACATCTACCGCTGTGAGCACACGACACACTACCTGCTCGAGCGGACACGTGGCGCCGGCAACATCTACCGCTGTGAGCACACGACACACTACCTGCTCGAGCGGACACGTGGCGCCGGCAACATCTACCGCTGTGAGCACACGACACACTACCTGCTCGAGCGGACACGTGGCGCCGGCAACATCTACCGCTGTGAGCACACGACATTACTACCTGCTCGAGCGGACACGTGGCGCCGGCAACATCTACCGCTGTGAGCACACGACACACTACCTGCTCGAGCGGACACGTGGCGCCGGCAACATCTACCGCTGTGAGCACACGACATTACTACCTGCTCGAGCGGACACGTGGCGCCGGCAACATCTACCGCTGTGAGCACACGACACACTACCTGCTCGAGCGGACACGTGGCGCCGGCAACATCTACCGCTGTGAGCACATGACACACTACCTGCTCGAGCGGACACGTGGCGCCGGCAACATCTACCGCTGTGAGCACACGACACACTACCTGCTCGAGCGGACACGTGGCGCCGGCAACATCTACCGCTGTGAGCACACGACACACTACCTGCTCGAGCGGACACGTGGCGCCGGCAACATCTACCGCTGTGAGCACACGACATTACTACCTGCTCGAGCGGACACGTGGCGCCGGCAACATCAACCGCTGTGAGCACACACACACTACCCCTCAGTACCGCGGTAATACACCGGCCGAACTCATAGCTGGGTAAACGATCCGCGGCCCGACCGGCACGACCTCGAACCAACTAGGCGACATCAGCCGCTGTGTTCTAATTATTACTTCTATACAATAATCCGACCAGACCAGCGATGACTTGTTTATACACAATGACATCCAACGACCAACATTTGTCGCTGTGAGCCACATCGTAATCATCGGTTACACGCTCGTTCTGGCGTCAGTTTAAAAATGATGATCGTCATTCTGCTTCGTCAGTTTTCTCCTATTTTCGGTCGGACCGCCTTGGTACCATTTGGTAACTAAAACTTCGTAACCAGCTTCGAAACGGAAAAAAAATCCCAATCGGTAACTGGCTTCAAAATGTAACTTTTCTATTACCGATTCGTAACCGGGGTTGCTAACCAGCTTTGAAACGAGAAAAAAACCCGTGTTAACTGGTTACAAAAGGGGACTTTCCCGATTCGTATTCGCGGTTGGTAATCAGGTTCGAAACGGAAAAAATAATGCCATCCGGTAACTGGCTTCAAAATTTCAACAGGGAATTTCAGATTCCCATTTTGTAGCCAGTTACAAAACTTGGTTACCAATCGGCATTACGCAGGCCCATTACGTAACCGGCTACAAACAGGTAATTTCGGATTCTCATTTTGTAGTTACAAAACTTGGTTACCAAACGGCACCAAAGAGTCTGTCCGTCCGAGAGGGTTCCCAGGGATTGTACCAGTTAACAGGGATTGCCGGACTCATATCTTTAGACGTCTAACTACTCGGCCGGCAATCCCCTATTTCGCGGCCTTTGCAGTAATATACTATTAGTACCAATGCCTGTGCGGCGGGCCCCACACGTTTGTTTTTTAACTAACTCAGCACGAGCGTTGCCACATTCTAAACAGAGATGGTAGCGATGTGTGAACCAACACCCACTGCTTTAAACCGTAACAACCACATAGTTGTATATACAAGTCAGATAATAAGTCAAACAGGAGTTGTGATACAAAACGACTGTAACGCGAAATGTGACGCAGAACAATGTACCAAGAACATTATAAAGATACCTTAGATGAATAAGGAGAAAATGTGTGATAACAGGCTCAGAAGTGAGTTGCCAAAGGGACTCGGCCTATACTCCTATAGGCGACGAACATAGGCTTTATTAACTCGTTACTCGTTAACCCAAGTTAATCCGTTAATTAACCATTAATGGATTAACTTTTATGGTCACTTAACGGTCTCCGTAATGCCCGTTATTTGAAATTTAACGCTTTAACGATTAACGGAAGGTAACTTGTATAACGGATTAACGGAATTAACTGTGGCTATGGTGACGTGCCATATTATTTTAGTGCCAGCTATAGCGTTACCATTGAGTAACAAGGAGGACCGATGACCTGCTTAGGATCGCGGGAAGCAATTGGATGAAGGTGGCGCACGACCGATCATTGTGGAGAACTTTAGGGGAGGCCTTTGTCCATTAATGGACGTCTATCGGCTGATATGATGACAATGGTGTTCCTAGCTCGTTGCGTACTTCCCCTTTTAATTTTCATCTAACAAAAGTACCTTAGAATTTTACATAATATCGCAATTACAACTTCTAATTCCTTGACAAACTCGCAGTACACTATTGATATTAGCAGTAGATACGGCTCGACATTTTTCTCGGGCCGTTCCCATGTTCCAAGTGTCCCCGGGATCATCATTCGCCGTTCGAGCTATGGCTATTAAAATCTTGGCCTTTTCTAATGATATCCAAATAGACGAACGACCGCCGAACGAGGCATGTGACGTCACCTAATTGAGCAGCTAATGTCAGTAGGGACAAGTGTGACAGCGGGACAATATCGAAAAGTACAGATGTCACTACTGACACCATCTTACAACTACGCAACATAGTGTTAGTAGTAAAAGATGTGTAAAGCCTGACCACAAATATATGAGGATGCGCCATATTGCGGAATTTTACTGGAACTAATTTCTTGCACTGGCAATGATTTTATGATGGTTTGTCAACAATGTCAATGTCATTCGTGGTGGTTTGTTTACGTTTATTTTAAAGACGAATATTGAAATATCCGAACAAAATGCCGAAAAGCATTGACAGTCGTGAACGTAATATTATAAATAAAGTGTACACGTGTTTACTACACAAACAGTCAGAAAAAAGAGCATTCCATTAAATTATATTACGAGGTTAACATCGGAACCGACAAGTATTTAAACTGATGCCATTATAGTGCGGTTGCGATAGATTGGTAGTTGTCGTAATAATAATAATAATGATGTGTGACTCTAAATTTATTTTATGAAATTAACTGGAGTGGGCTATAGAGATCTCTGAATTGTGAAATTTCTTATTTTGATTATTTGGTATATGAGGTACTTATTATTACCAAACACTAAATATAGAGATATAACATCTAGTCGGGAAAGCCCACGAAGAGTAAGAACTTACTTTATGAACTGTCCAAAATCGAACGTCACTTCAATGATTTTCATCAAGTAGAAAGAAAATAATAAAAGTAAATATGTCAAAGAAAAAATGTTCAGTTGCCAATATTATGTGTTCGGACTATACTGACAGTTGCAAAATTGTTGCCATATAAATCTTATTAATAGCGCCCCCTTTAAAAACCTTATATATTAGTGGTCAGGCTTTACTTTTCGATTTGGTAGGTGCGTCTGTCGCTGACGCATTTGCGCTGACTGATTTTATTTAAAATCTGTTTTAGACAGTTGCACAATAACTTTCATACTCTCTGGTATTGAAGTAAAATACTCAGACTGATTATTAATCAGTAACTTTGCATTGGAATTGACACTAATTTTACAAAACTATCATAACGCAATAAAAGCTATTTTCCGTTGCTATTTAGCGAGTTTACTTACAAATTTTGAGTCCACGTTATTATAAAGTCTTCAACAGTTTATTGGGAAACTGTAGTGTATTTTATTTTAATTTTATGAGAGCTGAACTTCTTTTTAACATTCAACGAATCTAAAATTGAATGAGATATGGTTTTTGACTTGGAACTATGTTTAACGTGGTTTATATTTACTAATAACATTTTTCTTTAACGTAATGCTTTTTATATCCTTTTATCAATAAACTAAAATTATTATTTGAATACTATTTATTATAATACATAATGGTTAGGAGGTTATTTCATATCTCAGTATTTTCTTCGATGTATCTTAAGTAGCTAAGTATTTATGTAAAAAGCGTCTATTAGTATATATCCTTTTGCTATAGCTAAATTAAAATTTTACATGAGAAAGTATTCACCACCAACACAGATATGGGGCCAAGGGATATTGTATCATATTTGATGATTTATTTGTACCTACAAGTTGTAAGAAGTACTAAAACGCCTTCTATTCTCGATTAACCATTTAACTTTGCATTTGAAATATTATTAAGGAACAAATAATACCAAATTGTGAATTATAATACGAGCTTTTTGTATTTTAATGTGAATAAATCCACCAGAAATATTCATTTAATATGTCTTGTAATATGAACTACCACGTTTCGAAATTTATTAGCTGCAACTTTCGCTACAATCAACTTGCCTATCATTTTGGTGGTCAAAACAATCTCATGCAAAGTAAATATATCTATCAAAAATATTTCTACTTCCTGTTATTTTGGAGGTAGATAGTTCTTGACAATATCGAATTATTCATAGTATGTGTCAGTAGGTTAGATTATATCTCGACGTTACATAAGGACCCGTCCAGTCATGTCACTCAAACTGTACAGAGATGTATCCCATCGAGATAGTTGCTATATGCACATATATTTATGTATAACCATGGCCGCACTCACAATTACACGGGGAAAGCAGGAAACGGGACAAATGTCCAAACACGTCGTGAGTCTGAGGAATAGGCAAATTATATTTCCCTATCTGATTTATTTCCAGAATGTCTAATTTCCCACTTTTTGCAACTTTAATAATCAGTAACCTATTATGGGTGACTGTTGGGTACTACGCAACAATTTAAAAATTAATCCAATATTCTTACTGTTAAACCTAATAAACACAAAACATGTATATTAGAAGATTCCTTGGACCAAAGACATATTGAAAGCCGGAGACAGTTGTGTCGGGGTAAAAAGTTGGTTCGCTCATATGTGCGTTTCTTTCGTGTTTAGATTACCTTATTGACAATAGCCTTACTATGTTATTAAAAACTTTATAAATATTAATTTAGAGTGCACATAAGCGGATTTGGTTCCGTACGAATCAAAGTAAGATAATAAGTATCACTAGTTAAATTTCATTTCACTTGAAATTGTGTTCCTAGAATCGATTTTACCTTTCATCTAATATCTTAGTAAAATGCGCGTATGTCGTTTGTAATGTTGAAGTTACCAATGGTTACACGCCGCATAAAAAAACATCGCAAGTTAGACCATAAGGTAATTTGAAATCCAAGGGGATATTTGGAAATTAGCAAATTAAAGGTTTTTAGTCCTAGTATAATATATTATCATCGCAATAGTTGGAACAAATACCTGTACGAGTAAACATGTATATACTTATGTTCCTAATATTTCAAATATAAAATTCGGGCTTCAAAGTATTTTCTGCTTCGTACCAAATAATCTCTTGGGTGTCAAAGAGTCCTTACGGTATTATAAATTAACCTGCTGTTTTGTTTATTATTTACACATAACTAGAAAGTTGGCAAAATCTATATTCATATCAAGGCGTGTGTCTATGTATAGCTATGTATGAAAGGACTTTAAATCTGTAACTCAGTTTTATGAATAATGACATAAAAAGGGGAAAAAGTGTTACTTCACCGATAGGTATCCGGTGAACTTCTATTTGGGTAGATTTATATGTACTCTGTGACTTCATAACTCTCAACACTATAAATACGAATTGGTATTATCAAGTATCAATGTCGCCCCAAGTGGTGTCAAAAATTAAGAACAACTCTGTAAAATAGGATTTATATGGTTTGCTATTTTAAACACAAGATAACGCGTCTCATATAACGAGGTTAATGAGCGTAGTATTTGAGGCTTTTTCTTTAACCATTAACGTCGCAGAATAAAAAGCGACCCAGTTTCAAACCTCGGTGCCGTTAAAAATTGTCAAAAAAACCGTTTAAATAAAAATACAAAAAAATGGTCAAAAAATATCTATACATCGTGAACCGTCGTGTTAACCGCCCGTGTTCGTAATTTCCAAGCCTGCCAGGAAATAGTATTTTCTGCCCGCGTTACTACTACGTTTTGCAACTAGTTCGTAGTTCTATTAAAACCAATACAATGAAAACGTAATAATATGTCTCCCAAACACATTCAAATAATCGATTAGTAGGTACCTCACATTGCGTCCTGAGTTGCAGTAAGGCCGATCAGGTCACCCTGTGACATGAGATGAAATATGTGACTTTGGATTGGACTAAAGGTAGTGGATAGGTTATATTTTTCTTAAATATCGAGTCGTTGGGTTTAGGGATAGTCTATATGTTGCCAATTGCATATTGTTTTGTTAAGTTTTAATTTAATAGTGTTCAATTTGTTACTACGATATATTTAGAGATATCGCGATAACTCGAGTTGACGAAATAACTAAGTTACTTAACTAGTATGTTGACGACGGATCAAATAAAATATATTTAAATATTGCTATTATATGGAAATATTTGTTGAGTAAACTGTTGTTATTTTCACCCCTAAAAATACATTCCGATACATTGTCAACTATCATATTTAGTCACATTGCTTACAACTCGTGTATAGCCCAAAACCAAACTAGTTACACGCGGTCACAATCTCAAAGGTAGATATTGTGGTTTTCAGTGACCAGGATACTTTCCTTATGTGAATGGTGTAGGAACTCATTTCGTTCATTTGTTTCTTTTTCCTATTTTACCGGTGATGAAGAGTCAAGAAATATTAGTTTTATTACATTATATAAAATAACTCACGTTTGTTATTGATATAATAAGTAAAATGAAAGCAATACATTTTATGTTTACAATGAAAAATCTGGCAAGGATATTATAGGCTTTATATATATGTATATATATTAAGTTGACGGTGGTTTGAGGTTATGGTGTATCGGTGATTTAGAGTTGTTATGGTTATTCAAGTATTTTGGTGGAATCCAGAAGGTAAATTTTGCCACACCGTACCAGGGCTCTTAGTCCTAGCCTGTACTTGGTTGCAACTTGCAACCGCTATAATGGTTATATTATCTTATTGTCCAAATCTTAGAAGCCCTTTTAATCACTGAATTACTAATTATACTTATTTGTCCCAATAGAAGTCTTTCGAAATAAGAAGTCACGGCGGCTTGGATTCAGAGCATAGCGAAAGTTACAAGACAATATGAAATATAAAATGTCAAGTGTCGTCATGAAACATTGAAATAATTCAAACTAACTAGTACCTACTGTTGGTAACTAACGGTAGGTACTGCTTATTAACAAATATGGAATAAATAACATATACATATTTGAACAATGACTTAGCAGTCTTACCCTGGTCATTTGGCATCGTTCAAAGTTCGTATCTTATCTTCCCACACGTTGGTTGTACAATATTTTAACCTTTTGAACGCACTAGTCGTCATATTACGACATAGGAAAATTGAGCCACTGACGCCAACGTCATCTATTGACGACAAATTATAATGAATAAATAAAAGCGCTGCTAGTGTTTTTCAATTCCTGTTGATTTTGAAATACTGTGTACTCTGTCAGGGGAACGGGGAAGTGCTGTACCGCTTGGGATTGAAAAGGTTAATGAGAGTATACGCTCGATACGAACTTCGGGCAAGTTAAGACCCTGGATTCCGCCAATGCATTGTTCGTTAACATTTCCGTGGTAAAGGTTTAGTATACGTACCATTTCAACGACCTATGCGTGAGACTCTTTATATCATTGTAGTTATACTATCATGTAAATAAAACTGTTCCATTCGTTAATAATTAATAATGAATTTAATATTAAATATGTCGTGCAAAATCAAGATTATCTTAAAATAACGTGTTGCTAGCATTTTTAAACTCATTTGTCACGATCTCGTTCTAAAATTTGAATTTAGAGCGAGAGATAATGTATAATTAGTGACTTGTACCCTAAACAATGTATAGGTAATACTGAGGAACTTGGGTTTTTCAGATTAAAAGTGAATCTTAGTGTATTGTGAACAAGGTTGTTATTCGAACAGCGACTGTTGGATTTAGTAATGTTCTAAAATGTATAAATACTAGCCAGTCGCAGAATTCCGATGTTTGAAGTAGCGTGCATAAGGTTAAAGTTTCTGTTACACCCTGTTGATATTAATTTAACCTTTTCAATCCGAACACTCTTTTCAATGTTTCAGCTAACCGTATAAAAAGAAACATTTGACTTAATTATACTTCGAATGCCTGACATACCACCAGAGTAGCTTATTTGACTTGACCGTTGACCATCGGATTCTAGCGACTGGCGTTAAAAGAAATTGGAACAAACGTGCCAATTTTCTGTTCACATGGAACATTGGCTTCTGCGTACCTTTTAGAGAGAACTATATATGATATACCTATATATCAATTTGTTACTAACGAGTAACATATAATAATTTGTGCAAAGGAAGTATTTCTAATGGTATTTGAGGCAGAACGAGTTGAATCTCTTCAAATATATGCTAGATTTTTATACTTTCAATTAGGTACTTTGTTATGCGTTTAATATTTTCTATTGTATAGTCAAAGGTATGTGCAAGAATAAATGCATAAAACATCCCAATAATAATGTTAACATTGACATATTAATATTATTATTGAGATATTTTAACATAGGTAATATATAAACATCGTGTGGTGAGGCTTGCCACAAAAGAAATGACAGCCACGACCACTCTGCCAAGAGTGTAACGACAAAGAAAACTTCTCAATAATTATATTAATATGTAAATATTATTATTGAGATGTTTTAAGCACGCGATTGATTGCCGTTTAAATCCAAAAAATAACACAACTATAGTTGTTTCTTATGGAACGACTTATATTTGTACAAACTATATTCCTTTACACAACGTATTATTTGTCGCTTAAAATGTTTTTCTTGTAACATATGTATTTAATATTTATTAAAAAATAATGTAATTAATACCTACCTAAATGCCTATAACTGTATAGAAGTTCTTATAGTGTTCACTAGTTACCTTTGTAATACAAAAAACAAAAAAAAACGTGTTTTATGAATATTGTTCGAGATTAACTATATACCTATTGTTGTTTGTATAGTGTAACACATGTCTTGTACGGTCAGCACCACATACAATTGGAGTGCTAAAGATGGGTATCAGAAGTTTGGACTGTAATTGTTATAAATAAGTATGCAAGACTAGGAAGTTCTAATAATCGAATCAGAATGCCAGATTATATATAGTAATTTTCGAAAATCGTTGAAAAATTACATATAGTTAAAGGCCGGAACACATCACATACGTTACGCAAGCAGTTTGGCATCTCTTATGAGAATTGATACTTTACAAACCGCTTGCACATGCGTCCGGTGTGCACTAGACTTTATTATGCGAAAACCCTATTTAAGAAATGCGTTGAAAGTAATATCAGTTACTATATTTGTTTGCGATGCTGACTGTACATTTTCGACCAATGCCATTCAATTTGTATACATGTTACTACATGCATTTTCCATTAAATATCACGTATACTTGTCCTATTGTATAATATATATCAATTGTTCGCAAAAACTTGTGGTATTGGATTGACATTTGGCTTAAAACTATTTTAGCGAGTGGGATAGCGGTTAAACAATATCTCAGTTTTGGTCACATGTCAATTCGTTACAACATCAAAAGAGCAATACCTATATAATTTTTTAAACATAATAATATTAAAATTATCATGTAATAAATTTATATTCCATTACGATTAAATAAATAATACATTTCACCCGTTCCACTGATTCCAATCACAATTCAACTTCATGAGTATGAGAGAGGCTAGGCTCTGTTTTCGTAGGATAGCGGAGCCGTCAGCGGTGAGTAGCAGCCATAGTAGGGAGCGGGAGGACCAAGCGTGGTCTCGCTCTCGCCGATGGCTGCCGCTGTCCGCTGACAGCTCCGCTATCCTAGGAAACCAGAGCTTTATGGTGCACCTCCACTGAAGCGGACGTGCGGAATAGACCAATCACCTGAGTTGAAATCAGGGGGGGTATTCGACCAATTTTAGAGATATAATGGAGATCTCTCCTTTTCATCGCCATCCGTCACTTTTGACGTGTGCCTACTTGACAAGTGGCGATATCGCTAGAACATCGCAACTTCGTCAATTCGCACGCGCAAAATTTTCGCTTCCTTTGTATGTGACGGCATAAATAACAGGCGCATACTTTAAATTGACCGCGTAGTACGTGAAATTAGTCCGTTACGTTTCGTTCAAAACATAAATTTATATACATGAATAACATTTTTGACAATCATTATCGCCTTCGTATTTCCAAAATTGAGATGAGATATGTCACTTTTAAGCTCATCGCATTTAAATGACAGTTCAGTGGCGATATAACTGTTATCTAATGGAGATTTGACATTTGGCGATATATCAAACGGCATTCTCGAATTGGGCCCCTGTTTCTCAACTCCGCTTTACTTTAGTGATTGGTGTATTCCGCATATCTCCGCTTAAGTAGAGACGCACCCTTAGCGGTATAGTAACGATATTTAGTTCAAGAACAGCGAAGGACTTTTATAAAATAAAACATGGCCACAAGGGTTGTGTCACATAACTATTGTGACCTGTGTTTTTTCGGTATTAACTGCAGTTGACTATGCTGGATCAGTCATCGAATGGAATTTGTCAAACGGGTAATTTAAATTTGGAAACTATAGGGAATTTTGGTCGGCCATTTTTGTTCTATTTTCATTAAAGTAGGTATTGCTTAACAAAAACATCGATAGTATGTTTTTGTCAGTAATTTTAAGTTTCACAGACTAATGCGCATTGCCTGCGATTCATTGAAATATATAACAACGTTGGAGGTAATATAATAAAGCTAGAAATGAATACTTTGACAAGACGCAATGTTTCCCTGTGGTTTTCATATAATTTATATGTTTTCCTTCCATTTCAATTGGTAATTCATCCATACATTGTATGTCCGTAGTGATAATGGGTCACAGTTTTACCGCGCTCTAGTCGATCACTGTAGACTTATACCTAGTTGTTAGCAGCCCCGTTTACATGTGACAAGAACTTGGGCGAGTAACTCGGCTTAGCACTAGAAAATTCCGATTAAATCTGTGATGCTTTCTTAAAAAAAAAAACAATAATAATAAATGGGGCGACGACAGTAATGCCGTCACTCGGTGCTGTTTCATCAACAAATGTATATCTTTTTGCAAATTATCATCCTAAGTACTCCATGATCTGGTAATATTTAGTACTTTCAGATCATACTTAAAGCAGTGTTCAGATCATATTATTTTAGCCGACCGAGAGGTTTGGCTTAAAGGTCCGATTGATGACCTTCTTGATACTTTTGATTTTGACTCTGTAATAGCGTGCTAATGTTCACTCAACAGAGTACTTGTTAGGTGTAAACCGGGCTTAAGTTCTGTGTTATAATAGGGTCAGTTAATTTTGACAATTGCAGCTCAAGTTAAATTCAAATCGGTGGCAAGTGCTGTAACTAATAATATTTAAGACACTTGAGCAACAATTGTAGAAAATGAACTGAATCCATCGTGTAACCTCAATACAGGTGTTTTATAACCTACCTTCATATACTACGTATAGCTATTTGTACTGGACAGATGTTTACGTACCTGTTGTACGCTATAATATAATATATTATAAATTATAACTGTATGAAGTAGATGTTGTTCGCGCATTTGATGTTAATGTACATAAGACGGTTAAGGATATTAAAATATTAATTGTTACATATACTTGCGTTTGAATTTCCAACACTCCCATAAAACCTACCCTTACCATGAGTTTACAGTGACAGTACTCGCTACCGAACTCGTAAACGATTTGTATGGAAAATTGTAGTTCTACAAAGTAACCGCTTGGAGCACTGTACTATTTTCCATACAAATGACCGATACATGTGACCGTACTCGCTAGCGACAGCGTAAACGATTTGTATGGATAATAGGTTAGTAGACCCAGTTTTGAAATATATTTGAAATGGTTAATAATGATCTTACTAGCTCTGAAAAAAATGTCTTGTATTTTTGTGAAAGCTAGAAAGCTAAATTTTATCACTTGAAACTTAGAAATTTCCTGAATAGTCAAAAACGCCGTCCGCCATTTTTGCCTTTTGCTAATCTGTGGCGTGACGTAGAACTACCTGTAAATACCTATTCGAAATTCAACCGTCGTATAGTGCCATTCCGCTCACTCCAATATACTTTGACAAGAGATCAGAGGGACGGCACTATTCGAAGTTGTCAAAGTAGACTTTCAGTTATCGTTACAGGACCGATAACGTCACTATCATACGCGAAAATGGCGGACAGCGTTTTGAGCATTTCAAAATACAGATTACAAACCATATTTTCAAATTCATTTTTTTCAGCCATCTTTCACTTTTATGAATTATAGGTATACCTATTTAGGTTTCCTTTGCTAAATACTATACGGAATAAACATTAGTATATTATTACAATTTGACATGAGACAACTAGCCTATAGTACCTACAGCGCGCATAGCGGTTACTTTATAGAACTAACAATTGTCTATACTCTATACAAATCCTTTACGCAGTCGCTAGCGAGTACGGTCACGTTAACTCATAGTACGGGGTACAGGTCTGAAACTCTAAGAACAAATTATATCAAGCTAACATTTCCGTTGTAATGAAAACACGACCTCATATTAAGTTTGTCCGGGACTACCGGATCATGCAACTGCGTGCGGGCAATGAAGGTAAATTATAAATATAGCGATAGACCCATTACCTATACCTATAGTAAACCTTTTATGAGGCCGCATTCACTTCGCTTAACAATACGGTATTTGACTATCATCATCATAAACTTAAGAGCTAAGCTCTTGTCGGTGGAGCAATTTCCAATTATCTCTATCTTGAGCTCTCTTCTTGACGGCCTGGTACGACACGACGTTCACCTTTTCCTTTATTTGGTCCATATAAGCTCTTCTTGGTCTTCCTCTTTTCCTCCTTCCTTCAACTTTGCCTTCTATAATAGTTTTTAGATATTCGTCGTGTCGTAACAGGTGTCCCATCATTTTCCCTCTGCGATTTTCAATAGTTTTTAAGACACCTGTCCTCATTCACCATGTTGAGCACCTCCTCGTTTGACCTCTTCTCAGTCCAGCTAACCTTCTCCATTTCGCCATTTGACTATACCTACCTAGTGAAAATAAATTTTATCATTGAATCCACTAAACACACATTCAAGAATACGCGGAACCAAATAAACTACCTACTACTAACTTTCGTACATTACAATTTTAAATTGGACAAAAACTAAAAAGACGTGTTTTGACTACTGATTTTTGTGACGTCACAAGCCAGTATTTCCATAGAAACTTCATATCATACTAACAGATCGTTTTTGACATTTCATAAAGAGTAGCTGATTTGAGCTGTCATCTCATCAAATACCATATTCTCACGAACAATGTGACCCAATCGGCAATGTGCGCGTGAACAGCGGCGACAAACTGCACTTACCTAACCTTTCATTTAAAAGTAGGTAGCAGTTTGTACTATACCTACAATACAATTTATACAATACACATTATATATTATTTATTACACACCTCGACAACAAGAACAAGTGAGATACAATAAAATCAAACAGAGGTAGATAACAGGTAAGGCGGTCTTATCGCTAACTAGCGATTTCTTCCAGACAACCTTTGGGTAGCAGTGAATTAAGAAAAAAACGGTAGAATTGAGTAGGTGATGCAACACAATAATGAAACAACATAAACCACAACGCAACCAAATAAACACCAATTATAGTAGTTTATGCAACTGGTACATAATGAGAGGTCCTAAAACACGAGTGTGGTTCTCGCCTTCGGCTCGTTTCATAATTGGCTCACACGCACACATAGTTTTTCGAATGGAGTACACAGTGTTGTTGTACATCATATGACGTCCTGTATGTGGTTATCGCTAAGGGTCTAGCCGATTTGTTATTGCATTGACATGAGGTTTTTTTTACCTACTTAACACGTTCGGCGGTATACGGCTATAGCCATACTGGTGTAGGACGGGGAACCTTGTGTCTTTACAGTAGGCACGACTATCGCCGAAGTAACGCCACCGAACGTGATGTTAAGTCGATTCCGTGCGATTAAAATGTGGTAGAACCCTAGAACGCAATGTGCTCTGCCCGTGTAGCACGACTATGCTTCGTGACTTGTCGCGCGACTTACTTAGCTTAGCGTCACCCGTTACTCTCTCACAATACTGTACAGAAAGAGATAGGTAATATACCTCGCGCGAGAAAGTCGCAGGTTGAAATTGTGCTAGAGTGCTTCTCTCAATGGACAACTTCAGTATGGATTGGTGAGTTAATTGTAATATTTGTAATTACTATCGGTCAATATTGATCCGATTCCTGGCACCCTTCAGTGATAAGACTACCGATTGTGGTCATCAAAAGGAGGTTATCTGCGTGCTAAAAGAATGCGTTTATGTCTGAAGAGCCCTTGGAAATGGTGCTAGTGTTGACCCACATTGCGTGTTATCAAGTCATGGTCAATTTTGATTGTGTTTGGAATAAATAGTTTTTCTGCGATAAGGTAAAAAATGCAACCGAACAGATACTCTCCTCCTTTTTCAAGTCGGTTGAAAAGAGATCATTCCGTTAAGAAGACGACGCTGACATCGACAGAGAGCTTACGCCCTAGAGTCATTGCTTGTTGTGGAAGATTCAGATTCAGTCTCAAACAGCGAACGAATAAAACATAGAAGCCTAACTAGCGTCGGAAAATGGCCCCACGGATTTTGTGTCAGTTAAGGCGGGGCGTAAATTTTGTGTCAAACGGCTGTCTAGTTTGGAAATGGCGACGCCGCCGAACAGTTCCATTACGTGAAATAAGTGAAGTCTCAAAATAAGAAAATATATGCCGTACTGTTAAGTGAAATGGTGTATTAATCATTCAGGAAAACACAAAAAAAAAGATGGTATCAGTTTTCATACGTAAGTAAAGCCTTACACATATTAATTTAATTTATTTTACGGAACAGATTTTGTATAGGGATGGTGTTATGCCATATGACTAATTTATATACGATGTTTGAAAAAAGTAATGCAATCAGTGGCGTGCCTAGGCTTACAGGAGAGAGCAAGCCCAGGGATATGTTTTGGTAATTTTTTAGTGGGTAAATCCATTTTATTGCCGCATTACTGTTCAATGTAAAATTTCAATAATACACAGGTCGGGCGTGGGTTTTGGGGAAAATATGAGCTTTTTCTGAGCGAAAGTTAGAGTGCCTACCTTTCCTTCGCCTATTATAAGACCTGCACACTTTAACTCATCACACTCGCACAGTACAAGTCCTTCCATTGTTTAAAGCCACAGTAATCACAATAACAAACAAAATCAAAACACAAGCACTGTTTTTAATATTATTACCTACTTTTCGCTCAAACAAACACTAAACTAACTAAACATTTCTAAACAACGTGAAGTTAAATCAACCCTGTTTACGCGCGCGCGCACGAAATTCGTAAGTGGCCGATCCGTATCTAACTTCAAGCCCTGATACATAGGATATTTCCATGTGTTAGAGTAGGTGGTATGAAGCCCGATTGCAAGCCAACGCGTGCGAGGGAGATGACTAGCGGTGACATCGATCGGCGACGAGCGGTCGGCGAGCGAGCGGCCGGCGCGCAGCGGCGGCGTGCGCGGTCGGAGCGCGGACAAATATTGAACCACGCGGCGTCGACAAAATTTGAAATTAAATTATGAAACTCGTCATGGCGCGCCATTTTTTTTAAGTGTGTACTTTTGTCGTTCACGATTAAGAATGTTTGCAAAGACCGTTACTAAAAGGCTATGCGTTTTCCGTTAGCCCGGCAGGAAAACGTATAAGTACCAAATTATGTTTGATATTTTTCCACTAGAAAGGTTAATTGTATCGACTCTACCTACAGGTAAAATATAAATCATTACAAAGAAAGAGAAATAATAATATATACAGCACGCATTAATACTAATCATTCAAAGTATTTACCTAGTAACAACAAGGAACAAACAAGGATTCCTTAAAAGATGTATTTTTTTTTAGAAATTCGTATGTAAGCAATAACCTTAACATTCAAGATTT
The DNA here is from genome assembly GCA_905147355.2 of Apotomis turbidana. Classification (NCBI taxonomy): domain Eukaryota; kingdom Metazoa; phylum Arthropoda; class Insecta; order Lepidoptera; family Tortricidae; genus Apotomis; species Apotomis turbidana. The sequence goes on along the minus strand of LR990292.1, from coordinate 19,144,524 downwards.
ATAATGAAGTAAACAAAAATGACTCTTTATTGCATTAACGATTCACCAATTATGAGTTTTCACTGTCACCGCCATGTTACCATTGACAAATGTCATGCGTTTAGTCGAACCACAGCTGGCCATTCGGAAATTGACGAATCACATTTATTTGTTAAGCGTAACTGAAAACATTTGACTGGCTGTGATTGGTGGACCGGTGCGCATGCGCATTTCGACTATTGGGCCGGTTTTTGATTGTAACTTTGTATGAAGCTCGTGTTCTATGTTTTATTCGTTCGCTGGTCTCAAATTATTCAGGTCTGTCATACGTGTTTCTTTCGGCTTTCTTCTCGACAGCAGTCTCCTCTCGGAAAATGCCGGTTGATTCACGATCTGACTTGTAAAAGTGCCCGTTGTGGCCTACTTACTGAATGTTTTTTTTTCCAACAAATTGGATCGGGTTTGAAACTAGATAAAATGCATAGTACCTACTAGAAGACATATTATTAAATCTCGTTTATTGTTTTTTCTAGATCAGGGTAACCATTTAGCCAGACAGATAGTCTTTAGCGGGCCGCACTTTTTAAATACTTAAGTAATTATTAAATGTGGCAATCCGTAAGATCTTTTCTTATATTTACAGTGAGAGTCGAAAGAAAATGACCAACCGTTGAGCTAGATAATGATTATTTGTTAAATTAAATACATTTAAACAAGGCAATAAACTACGCAAAATACCTATAGGTCCTTTTCTTTGCCCTTTATAACAATGTCAATGAACAATGAATGCAGAATATCAAATTGTCTTTTCACCTGTTGAATTGAAAACAGAAAAACTAACAAAGCTGTTTATATTGAATGCTTCACAATATTTGCTTTGCATACGTTGACGTTTGTGTTTGGTATAAAATCGTTCGCAAGAGGGTAGTAATATCTAAGAGAACAGTGTTGCCAACATGAAGAGTCTATTGGTTTTGGGCACTTTGCTTCTGGTATCGGTAACTCTTCCTTAGGACTAAGATATTATCATGCATATGGGTTGCCTAACAAATTTTAGACCAGGGTATGTTTTGTTGAAAATTAAATAAATAAAAAAATAAACATTTCACCGGTTTGATTATTATATAAATTCATAATAAAATAATCTTAATTTTATTAAATTTCAATTCAATAATCAGACCGTGGCAAAATGCTAGTAGGTATAGATTTACCTGTTTATACCTGGCTACCCAATAGTTGTGACGGGAAAAGAATAGGCAACCTAACGTTTGCATATTCTATGGGCTTCATACTTTCGATTAGTATATAATTTATCTAATATTAATCAAACCTTTTTTTTATTATTAATTAAACATACCCTGGACTAAGATTTGTTAGGCAACCCATATGCAATATATTTATTGACATATTAAATTAAATATAAAATACATTTCATCAAATAAACGTCTCGGTGAAGCTCGTTCTATATCGTGATCTTAGACTATGCGGAATCGACCATTCACCGGAGTTGAAATTTGTATCTCACCTCTACTTCAGTTTTGTGAAAAGTCGATTCCGCACGTCCCCGCCCCGCACCCTTAGGCTGCGCGTCCACAGAAGCGAAGATGTGTAAAATTGACCAATCAGATTCCTCAGATTTAAATGCACTTCTTTTGGGATTCACAAAGACGTAGCCTGGGGCCCAATTCGAGATTGCCGTTGGATATATCGCCAAACGTCAAATCTCCATTAGATAACAGTTATATCGCCATTGCACTGTCATTTAAATGCGATGAGCTTAAAAGTGACATATCTCATCTCAATTTTGGAAATACGAAGTCGATAATGTTTGCAAAAATGTTATTTATGTATATAAATTTCTGTTTTGAACGAAACGTAACGGACCAATTTCACGTACTATGCGGTCAATTTAAAGTATGCGCCTGTTATTTATGCCGTCACATACAAAGGAAACGAAAATTTTGCGCGTCCGAATTGACGAAGTTGCGATGTTCTAGCGATATCGCCACTTGTCAAGTAGGCACACGTCAAAAGTGACAGATGGCGATGAAAAGGAGAGATCTCCATTATAGGACTTCCGGTTCGTGTCCCAAGATGGCCGCATGCGTTTAAGTTTAGTTGTTCATTATTTTATTCATTTTAGTTGTTCAATGTGTAGTATTGATAGCGTATTGTGCAGTGATCTAACGTATGAGTGAATAGCTAATGAAGAATTCAACTTGAAGCGTTCATAGCCCTTCCTGGGTCAAGGCCCGATAGTCCGCGTGGTTTTTTGTAAATCGCTATCACTTTACAAAAAGCACGATTTTTTCAACTCACCGTACAACGTGGTATCAATCCTCTATCTAGTCGCCTAGTGCGATTGGCAACGAGACATTGGCAGTAATGGTCGCTTAACTGTGACCGGTTGCCATTTTTAAAAAAATAGAATAGAATAGAATAGATCTCCATTATATCTCTAAAATTGGTCGAATACCCCCCCAGATTGGTAAATTTTCTTCGCTCCGCTTCTGTGCACTGGCAGCCTTAATATAGTAACTTATTGTGTTCGAGTATCTAGTTAATGATAATGGATAATTTATTTTGTATTAGGTATTGACCCACACCGTTGCATTGCCCTACGAGTCCAACACGGAGCAAGTAAGTATTTTCTTACGCTATTCTATCACATAAAAATACACGATCAGTAAAAATAGGCAGTACCTAACAACATTACTACTTCACGACACGAAGAAAAAAAAATACTTTGAAGAAGGCCGGTGTTCTTTCCAACAGTTAAACCGATTGTCGTGATTCAAAGCTTTCTCACCTCTCGTCAATCAAACAAAAAACAAAATCTAAATCGGGTTATCTGTTAAGGACGTGCTACATACCTAAATGATGATAAAGACAGTGTTAAATACAGACACGCTGAATTAAAGAATTCTCTTATCTTTTAACCTACATAATATCAGTCAACCTTTTACAACGTTAATTGTAAAATTACTGAAACGTCAGGAAAGCTAATCAGTTTCAATTGTTTTATTTAAATATGTGACAATCTCGAAAACCGAAGAAATGGTTTATTCGTTTCGTTTTTTCAGGGTCCTATTATTGTGACCGATGAACCGCCTGTCATTGAATCCCTGCCCGTCAAAACTGGTATGTATTGGACCCTTCAAAAATATTAGAGAAGATTTTGTTCACTGTGCCCAGCTCATTAACACTTTCACTGCCAGGACCCTGGTCTAGGAACAAACTTGTGAAGGCATATATGCGTCGCTGGCAGTGAATGCGTTAAAAGAAAATTGTGTCCCAGACGCTATCCGATAGGTAAACCCCAGTTTAACACGTTTATTGCCAAGTAAAAATGCAGAACTTATACAGATAGCCAAAAAAATAGGTAATTCCCTTCCTTAGTGGCCATGGCCAAAACTAAAACCAGAAGCCAAAACACTACGGCCGCAATTTTGTGGCTCGGACAATATTGTATTGGACCATCACGCGACGTCGCGTGATGTGGCAATCATCGTGTTAAAAGTAAGGATGACCCTATTCGGTGCAGCTATTGCACCTATCACATGATTTCTGCGAAATGAAACATTCCACGAAAAATTATTTGGCGAAATGGCAGAGAACCAACACGTGACCTAGTCTCGAACCTCGTCTACCCTTGCCATGAGTTGCGTGACCTTATTCGCTAGCGACAGTGTAAACACGATTTGTATGGAGAATAGTACCTACAGCGGCCCTAGCGGTAACTTTGTAGAACAACAATTCTCCATACAAATCGTTTACACAGTCGTTAGCGATTACGGTCACTGTAAACTTATAGTAAGGCTACGGAACTATTGCGATTTGAACATAACATTTTCCAACATTCCACTAACATTAGTTTAATACAGATTTGTATTACTCAGGAATGTAAGAATGAATATTTTGTTAGGTACTTTTTTTCTGGACTTTCTTAACATTCTCACCACCAACCTCGCATCCCATGAGACTCACTGCTCGTCTAGCACAAATATGCTTCGACTCTTGTCTCACGACATAGCATCGCCCGTCACTCTCTAACAGTAGGTACAGCGAAGAAAGAGATAGGTAATATGTCTCGCGCGAGAAAGAGTCACATGTCACAGTTTGTGTTGATTAACGTCTTTTCTGAACCGGGGCAAATAATTATCTTCAAATGTAGAATTTGGCGACCCACCACAGAACCACCCAGGGCACACTGGCTAGTCTTCAGTTCAGTGGTGTGGCGTTAAGAAATCTTCAAATGTGAGCAAGCCGGTGGGAATGGGGTTGGGACGTCGCGCCCGGGCTAGCCTTACATCCTGCCGTAGTATGATTATGACGCAGTGTAGTGGCAAAAAAAGGCAAATGCTGGTCGTGGCTTCTGTGGGGATTTCGACGTCATTTGTGTCTTGAGCACTCAAATACATAGTAGGTGCTGCGTTGCGATTCTAATTGGATGTTTAAATAAAAAATGTTTTTTTTGCAGCTGGCCCACGAACAGAAATTACATCGAATGGTAAATATCGATAAAATGGTACTTAACCATAAAATGTGTTAACCATTTTCAGATTTAACTTATTTTCATTTTTTTCAGTATTGAGAAATTCTTCACTAGTTAATAGTAAGTACTTTCGCATAATATTGTCCAAAGTGCACACTTCATTAAAATAAGGACGCTGTTACAATTATAGGTAGGTAGTCAGTTATTTTTGGGGTTCCGGAACCAAAGGGAAACACAACGGTACCCTATTAAGACTAAGACTACGCTGTCCGTCCGTCTCTCTATCTATCTGTCTATCCATCTGTCACCAGGCTGTATCTCATGAACCGCGATAGTTAGACAGTTGACATTTTCACGAATGATGTATTTCTGTTGCCGCTATAACAACAAAATACAGAAAATATTTTTACGGAACTCTCGGTGCGCGAGTCTGACTCGCACTTGGCCGGTTTTATATTATTGTGTATACCTAATCTCTCGTAAAAGAACGGTGTCAAGCTCATTGCGCAGTAGTCATTTACTACGCAATTAATTTGTCACTGCCCTTTTTTTAAGTGAGATAAGGTATACCTACCTTTGCTATTGACTCCGACGGCCCAAAGTGAAAACAAGTTTTCTAAAACCCAACTAATAATTTACAGGCACATCTGACACAAAAGCCAGTCAAAAATTGAAGACTAAGGAATTAAAAAATGGCAACACTGTCACTGTGGTCGTCGACAAGTCGAAGACCAAGAATGAAACCAACGCCCTCGCCGACAGCTTTGACCAGAGAAACCAGACGATCGTGCAAGACGGCATCGAGGACCACACAAGCCTCACGAAAGAAAAGCAACAGCAGTTGAAAGAAGTTAACATAGCCAAGAATGTCACTAGACAGAGAATCGAAACAGACAAAGACGGGAATGTCGTATCTGAAACGGTTAAGTCTAAAACGTCTGCAAAAGATAGAAAATCTGAGAAGACTAAGGAATCTGAGGTTTTAATTCATACGGTGAAGCACGTTACTACGGAGGCGCCTGAGCTATGCACGACGACAACTGAGGAGCCCCCGCCACTGCCGTGTGGTTGCAAGCGGACTACAACTACGACTACGGAAGCTCCGCCGCCGTGTCCGACGACTACTACTACGACTACAGAAGTGCCGGATCGGCCACCGTGCGGTTGTAGAAGGCATTAAGGACATGTTCCTAGGACTTTGTCACTGACATTGTTTTTATAGGAAATACATATGTGATTTTCACAGAACACATTGAAATATATATAATAATTGTATTACTCGTTTCTTATCGATGATTGTATAATTCTACCTGTTTCATTTGTCCACTTTTCTTAGATTGTTATATGATAAAAAAAAACTTGGTTCCTTTTTCCTTGGGTGTAATAGTATTTATCTACAATAACCAGGGGGGGTATTCGACCAATTTTAGAGATATAATGGAGATCTCTCCTTTTCATCGCCATCCGTCACTTTTGACGTGTGCCTACTTGACAAGTGGCGATATCCCTAGAACATCGCAACTTCGTCAATTCGGACGCGCAAAATTTTCGCTTTCTTTGTATGTGACGGCATAAATAACAGGCGCATACTTTAAATGGACCGCGTAGACCGTGAAATTAGTCCGTTACGTTTCGTTCAAAACAGAAATTTATATACATGAATAACATTTTTGACAATCATTATCGCCTTCGTATTTCCAAAATTGAGATGAGATATGTCACTTTTAAGCTCATCGCATTTAAATGACAGTTCAATGGCGATATAACTGTTATCTAATGGAGATTTGACGTTTGGCGATATCTCCAACGGCATTCTCGAATTGGGCCCCTGGGGCCTAATTCGAGTGTCGATCGCCAAACGTCAGATCACCGTTAGATAACAGTCATCTCTCCGTGATCTCGCCTTTGAACTGTCATTAAAACGCGATGAGCTTAAAAGTGACATATCTCATCTCAATTTTGGAAATACGAAGGCGATAATGATTGTCAAAAATGTTATTCATATATATAAATTTCTGTTTTGAACGAAACGTAACGGACTAATTTCACGTACTACGCGGTCAATTTAAAGTATGCACCTGTTATTTATGCCGTCATATACAAAGGAAACGAAAATTTGCGCGTCCGAATTGACGAAGTTGCGATGTTCTAGGGATATCGCCACTTGTCAAGTAGGCACACGTCAAAAGTGACGGATGGCGATGAAAAGGAGAGATCTCCATTATATCTCTAAAATTGGTCGAATACCCCCCCAGGTTCTCAGAACCTATGATATAAATAAGTCTAAGCTTCTAAGACCCTAAATAGTGCATTAACCTTAATTTTACTAAGCTGAGCTATGCCTATGTCCGACCACTAAAAAAAACCTGCCATTACCGTGTAGCTGCCAGTGAACAACGAATTCAAACGACGACTACGGAAGTTCCGTTGCCGTATCCGACGTCTACTACTACGACTACATAAAATAAACACTGGAACCGCGACCGTGATGCGGTTGTAAAAGGGACTAAGGAATTCCTGTTTTATTACTGCCACTATCACATAGACACAGTCAAAAATATGTCGTTCTAAGTTTCCTCTTAATGGTAACACCTGATCTAACCACTCCTACCTAACCTAACCTAACCACATTCCGATTACAATTAACAAATGAGGCTAGAAAACAAGACTAATGAATGACCATCTCCGAAAGCTAAAAGTGGCATAAGTAGCATGATTTGGATTTAGATTTTTTGTTCATATAAAATGTCAGTAATACACTGGAAGAAGGCGATGGGTTAGGGTGTCCAAATGATAATGTAGTATATTTATAATCGTTCTGATCGTAGAACGTCATTTGTCTAATAGACTTAGTGCAGGAACAACGGCGCTTAGGTGGTGTCCTTTGGGTGAGGCCTCAAACCCGCCAGTGATCATAGGTCATGTTTGATGATTGAAGATGACTCACTTTCTTGACAACGCAAAAACATTGTTTGAATTATGTTGACGTTACTTAATAATTAATTCATCTCATCAGACAGACGGCTGTGCAATGTAAAAGGAACGTCACCAGAAATTAAAGCACACAACCTATCAAGACTGCCAATGTAAAACAAAAACGATACAACAGAATCTTAAACACTACCCAATTACAACCGAATGAATTCTCAACAAGGTTCAAATTTCATTTAAATTTCTTGAATATCTGTTAATTAATATATGGTTTTGTTTCAATAGAATCAATTGTGAAGAATATTTGTTCACCTGGGTAATTAATAAAAATGAATAAAAAGTTGAGACTTGCGGCGATAATATTTGCCGTGCATATATTATGGGGGTATAAAGCGGAGTGCGGTGCGCGGGCGCACCATCTTGGTCCGCTGCTCACTATGATCAAGATCATGCGGATATTTTTGGTTTTAACGGCGGTGCTCCTGTCGACGGTGAGTAGTAAATAGTAGATAATGCTAGTACTGTTAGTAGCAAATAGTAGATAATGCTAGTACTGTTAGTAGCTAATAGTAGATAATGCTAGTACTGTTATCATCATCAAGGTACATGTACAAGCACATTGCTTGTACCTTGATGATGACGAACAAGCATACCGCCTGTCTCGTGGTAAGCAGTTATCGCAGCCTATGAACATATGCAACGCCAGTGGTACCACACGTCTGATCCTTTAGGCGTAAGCCACACAGAAAAGTCATAGGGCTAGAACGCATCGCAGAGAATTATCATTAAATATGTATCGTAGAATAAGAGCGTAGGTCAACGTTATGCGTGACGGTGACGCATGCTCGCCCCGTCTCTTCTGCGCTACGCTGCCGCCACGTTTGCGATACGTTTCCACCCTATGTTTATATCTGTGTGGTCTTTCGCCTTAGAGATCTGCCCCACTGGTGCGTCGTGGCAGCGTCGCCAGCTACGTATCCATACGAAAAAAACTACTTACGATCCGCCCGCCTGATCTTAAGCAGTTACCGCCGCCTATGGACGCTTGCGATGCCAGGAGCATCACATGCGCGCGTTACCGACCCTTTAAGAAGCTATTATTATTTTATTTACTCCCCTCTTGAAGAAACACATACTGTAGGCCCTGGGGAAAGCCTCGGTAGGGAGCTCATTCCACATGCGGAGCGTACTGGTAGAAATTCAGGGAATTCCTCAAGTATGACACAACATTTACGTGATTTTGGCTTTTTTCAGTAACTTGGGCAGTTACTCTTGAAAATATTTCTTTCGGTGAGGTCTACTTTGTCAATATGATTTTGAAATATATTAAGTACCTATTTAGTTTTATTCACAACTTATTTTCATCATTTTCAGGTCGCAGCCCCTACGGATTGCGATGGTGAATCAACGGTATGTTACCTACAAGTTACGTTCTGAAATAAACACACAAAATTCAAAGTTTTCCCAACCCATGGTAAGGCAATTGTCCAAGTTCTTGACACTGTCCTGCTAGTAGCACACCGTCAAATTTAATTCATAGCACTAGATATCAAGAAAAGGGTCGTGCCGGAAATTGGGGCTAGCATGTCAGTTATTGAGACGTTACGTTTATTATTTTAATTAAATATCAAGGAAAATGAATCGTTCCTAATAAAAAAAATTTACAAACTATATACTTATATATTTTTTTTTAATTCTGGTTATCACCATGACGCATTATTGAAGAGTGTGTTTTTTTTATTTTCAGGTCCCATCGGAGCAAACTGAGGCGCCATCCGATCCTACAGTCCATTACCGAAAGGAAACATTAGACCAAAGTAAGTACTTAATGATAATGAATTATTAGAAGACGCTTTTCGGGTGCGATGTGCGATACACTTAACAAAAAATACAGAACCGTTACCTAAATAGGTAAGTAGTTAATATAATTATTAAAATCGTAAAATATAGACCAATGTAAGATACCAATATCATCAATTTCCCTATTATTTATCGTAATCTAAGCTGATTATTTATAGCGTTTATTGCTTTTTAGGTACTCTTGTATTTTGCGGCGACATCACTACTCGAGATGACTTGTACAGTCTGCAGTAATATCCTCACTATAATCTGTGGGTGAATCAACTTTTAAGTGCACCTTGTTGCTATGGTTACGCAAAATTTGTCCCTTGGACAACCTAAGCATTTTTCTATGAAACAGTAAATATGAAGATGTCACTTGGACAACAGGGACAGAGTAAACAACACAAAAAAGTCGATTCACCCCTGTACAACCCTTATTTTCTTGAAATTTGAGTATAATCTGTATAATAATTTTGGGCACTTGGCGCGAGTAGCTACTTCTGCTGCTGACTGTACTGCAAACCGGCAAGTACGAATAAAAAAAAAGATATCTTGCCAAATTGACACAATCTAAAAATTTTAATTGCTACTACCTAGTCCGAAAATCTGTCCAGCTGTTTTAACGTGACGAGGGCGAAGACACATTTTTTTTTGTGAATCACCTACCTTCCGTCAGAAGGAATTATTTTATGTAACACTAGCGGCCGCCCGCGACTTCGTCCGCGTAGATTTTTGATGATGACAAAGATATTAAAATAGGTAAGTGAATTTTATTCTTAGTTAAAATGGTCTAGACATATTACACTTCAAACAGTGGCAGATACTGATATGCAATTGTTAAAGAATTTCAGAAGATTTTCCAATTAGATTATGGGAATCGTTTGCAGGATGCTTAATATTTATTCCGTCGGTTACCTAATGCTTTTAATCTTTGGCAAAAATGACTCTGCAAGATATAGAGCGACGCATGGATTTGGAGTTAGAAAATGGGGATCTCAGTTATTATCAGTGAGATTTAAAAAATAGATAAATATCGTAAGGCTGTTAAAACAATCTTAAACTCAGCACTGAATATCGAGAGATGGAGGCAGTTTAATGAATAATGAGTATCTCTTTCAACAATAATAAATAATAAACTTTACTTCAAAACAATAATAAATAATGACCTCTTTTCATAAGAAGGCACCACTGGTATTTGTACACGCCGGCCTGGCTATTAAACGAAAAGAGTGGTGTGGCGGAGTTCCCGAGGCGGGCCAAAATGTTTCTAAATGGTCTAGCAGGTACCCCAGTTCTTAAAAAGGCTAGTGTTTAAAGAAAATGCTGACATGTGAACATTAAAAACTAAATGCACATAAGCGAATTTAATGATGCGATTACTATTTTGGTCTACCGGCTAGTAGTATTGTTTGAGTGATTGATTGACTGGTGCTACAGTTCTCTATATTTCTCAAAAAGCTAAATAAAGTAAGAATAGGTATATAAAGTATTGATTATTCATGTGCTGATAGACAACTCACTAAATAAAGGAACACGTGAAGTTTGGAACACAATTAATAAGAGACAGCACTAAGAAAATATTGTTGACAGTCAACCATAGAAAAGGGGGTGCAAGTTCGTTTTATAGTAGATTGTTCAACAAGGGACTAAAACAAGCCATAATGACACGAGATGTTTTAGCCACCCGAGCTAAGCGAGGGTGGCTAATAGTTCGAGTGTCATTATGGTTGTTTAGTCTCGCGTTAAACACTCTACTTTTCACTTTGAATGCGAGGAAAATAAACGAATTTCAATATAAGATTACGATATTTATTATAACAAAGTTTCTTACAATTACGTAGTACAGCCGTTAATCTAACCTCAGAAAAATTTAAAGGGCAATTTGTACAATTCTTTACATTTAAATGTATGGTTTTCCCCTGTAAACTAAGCTGGGTCGGCGTGGTTTGTAATTGAGAAGTACGTTCAATATTTTCACTCGAAGTCAAAGTAAAAGTTGGAGAGAATGGAGAGTAGGTATAGTAGAGACGTAGACCTTTTCTCAAAAAGGTTGCCGATGGTCATTTCATAAGGCTCATTTTCAACCCGCGATGTTGATGGGCGTGGGTCAAATGTTGGTTGTGATTTTTGCTTTGAGGATATTTTAATTCCTTCAATATAGTATAACCTTCGATAGATACTGTGTTTATTTTGGATTGACTCCTCTATATAGCCTTCAGCTTTATTCTTCTTCATTGGATGATGATGATTACATATTTTGTCCGTAATTTATAAAGTGACACATTTAATTGGTCTAATTGGTGATTACAATTCAAGCTTAATACAAGTAATGGACATCTACTCATTCCATTCAAAATTATGTTCCGTGGTTTTTTCTTTTTTTTGTAAAGTGACGCTTTAAATGCTTGCATATTTAGCCAACAGATTCAAACTTAAAAACTATTTTATTTAAGACTAATATGGACCATGCATGATAAAATTACATTCGTATTCGTAATAATTAATCGTGTTTCATTAAATAAAATCTTGAATTTTTGAGCAGTTGTAATTTTGAGGTTATTTTCACGCACCAAAAAGTTTGTATACCTATCACAGAAAATGGCTATAAACCTCCATTCACAAACGTCGTGATTGGCTGTTTAGGGATTTTTCTAAGTAAATTAAAACAATTTTACTTTAGTCCCTAGAGATTAATAAGGAGCTTTAGTCCCGATATGCAGAGACTAAAGTAACATTTTAAGAGCATGAGAAGTGAAAAAAAAATTACGTAGTCACTGGGTAGAAGACAGGAAATAGAAAAAAAATAAACTGATAACCTTAGCGTAACACTTCTTTATAAACAACATTAGCGGTGGTCCCCATTCAAACTTTGCACCCCTATTTAACCCTCTTAAGGCAAGTATTTCCAAAAAACCCTTCTTATCCTTAGCCCACGTTATAAAAGTAACCTACTGTGCAAAAATCAACTCTCTAACATTAGTAGTTTCGGCTGTGCGTTGATGAGTCAGTCAGGACTTCTTCTTTTATATATATAGATAAGAAGTTTCAAGGAATTTCTAATGGATTCGAACTTTCAACCCCTTTTTAACCCTTTTAGGGGACGAATTTTTGAAAACGCTGAAATTACTTTTCTTGTATTCTAATAGTATACCTTAACACAAAAATTCAAGTCCCGCGCTCAAAAAATACTTAATCTCCATACAAACTTTTAACCCCTTTTTTACCACCTTAAGGGGTGATTTTTCAAAAACGCTGAAATTAGTTTTCTTCCATTTTATTTTAATACCTTTTTACAAAGTTTCAAGTTCCTAGATAAAAAAAAAACTTGTACCCCATACAAACTTTGCACCCCTATTTAAACCTCAAGGGGGGGTTTTTCCAAAAATCCCTTCTTATCCCTAGCCCACGTTATAAAAGTAACCTACTGTGCAAAAATCAACTCTCTAACATTGGTAGTTTCGGCTGTGCGTTGATGAGTCAGTCAGGACTTCTTCTTTTATATATATAGATTTATTCATTACTAGCTGTTGCCCGCGACTTCGTCCGCGTGGAACCTTTATCTTGAAAATTTTGCATCTTTATTATTTTCAGATCTAAGTAATGTTGAAATTGCTAAACGTGCTTTTTTTGCAATGTTTACGAAATAGTAACGAACCCTTCATACGCGAGTCCGACTCGCTCTTGGCCTTTTTTTCGGCTAATTTGCTCTTATTACGCGGTATCATTATAAAATCAGGTACATCTACGAACGAATAGCTTTACTAAATTCGATGAGTTTAAGAACGACGTTTATAAATTCTTTGATTCGAATAATAATGCCTTTAACACAAAGTTTCCAGTACCGCACTCAAAAAATGTTTGATCTACATACAAATTTTCAACCCCTTTTTCACCACCTTCAGGGCTTAATTTTCAAAAACGCTGTAATGAGTTTTCTTATCTTTTAATAAAATTACCTTTTTACAAAGTTTCTAATCCCTAACTTAAAATACAATTTATACCCGATACAACCTTTCATCCTCTTTTTAACCCCCTTAGGGGTAGAATTTTCAAAAACGCTGAAATTACTTTTTTGTATTGTAATTATATGCCTTTATACAAAGTTTAAAATCCCGCAATCAAAAAATTTTTTGATCTTCATACAAATTTTCAACCCCTTTTTCACCACCTTCGGGGCTGAATTTTCAAAAACGCTGAAATGACTTTTCTTGTATTTTAATAATATGCTTTTATATAAAGTTTCAAGTCCCGCACTCAAAAAAATTTTTGATCTTCATACAAACTTTCAACCCCTTTTTAACCCTTTTAAGGGATGAATTTTCAAAAACGCTGAAATTAGTTTTCTTTTATTTTATTTTAATACATTTTACGTAGTTTCAAGTTCCTAGCTTAAAATTAAATTTGAACCCTAAGACAAACTTTCATCCCCTTTTTAACCCCCTTAGAGGTTGAATTTTTAATAACGATCAATTAATGTAATTATTTTATTCTTATATATGCATTTATAAGAAGTTTCAAAGAATTTGTAATGGATTTAAACTTTCAACCCCTTTTTAACCCTCTTAGGGGATGAATTTTTGAAAACGCTGAAATCACTTTTCTTGTATTTTAATAGTATGCTTTTATACAAAGATTCAAGTCCCGCACTCAAAAAAATATTTGATCTCCATACAAACTTTCAACCCCTATTTTACCACCTTGGGGGATGAATTTTCAAAAACGCTGATACTTATTTTCTTCCATTTTATTTTGATACCTTTTTACGAAGTTTCAAGTTCCTAGCTTAAAAAAAAACTTGTACCCCATACAACCTTTCATCCCCTTTTTAACCCCCTTAGGGGTTGAATTTTTCAAAATCGCTTCTTATCTCTTGTACACTTTATAAATGCAACCTACTGTGCAAATTTCAACTCTCTAGCATTTGTAGTTTCGGCTCTGCGTTGATGAGTCAGTCAGTCAGTCAGTCAGTCAGGACACTTGCATTTATATATATAGATAGATAGATAACAAAAGGGGAGAGGGGGTCACTATTTACCGGATCAGTATAGGTTTTTTTTATCAGTGCTGGATGTGACTACACTAGCACGAACATGAAAACCTATGTACCTACCTGTTCGAAATTGACTTAAATTTTGCCTACACTATAGAGTCAGGGCTTATTCAATTTTAAAGTAACTGACGTATTTTTTATTGTTATTTCTTTCATTGCAGTATCCAGAAATACGACAGCAGATAACGGTAAGTACCATTCATTTGCGACTAATAATTATATCGTTCACTTAAATAAAGGATTATATCAATATCGACCTCGATTCTCGAATGTACAAATGTAAATACTCACTGAAATCGAGAAATACAAGGCTATATCCCTTCTTAAGTTGTTTGGATTCATTTTCAACTTTCGTTTAATGAAAACATTTTGCGTAGAAACTCCTATTTATGCTGCTTTAATATAAAAACGTCGATTCTCACACTTGTAATAATATTCTTGGTACAACGTCATCACGAGAAGGTTACACTAAACTATCATACATTTTCTTCAACAGTACAATCCAGCACCAAATCAAAGGAAAAGATAAAAATCAAGCACCTGAAGAATGGTGGGACGAAGGAAATCATTGTAGATACTAGCAGAACAAAGACTAAGAAGGATTCCATCTCAGATGAGTACAGTCAGACTAATCATACCCTCAACGAGGACGGACTAGAAGACAGCACCAGTCTTACGAGAGACCATCAGCATGAAACCAAAGAAGTCGATGTGGTGAAGAAGAAGGATAAAGAAGTGATCATAAGAGGTAGGTGTATCTTATTTTCTCGTGTCATTATTACCAAGACCGTAATAGTACATTACGGCAGAGACCAGTAAGTAAGCCATACTGGCCGAGTAGGAATTAGACGGACCGAGCCGTAGGCGAGGTCCGGATATAATACCGAGGCCAGGATGGCTCTTACGGTCGAAGCAAGTATAGTGCTTTTCTCAAAAAATAAACAAGAAAATTAGATTAAAATTATATTTTGTAGGTGACATTCATATTCGGCCATTTTCTAATGAATATTTTGGTTATATCCCATTTTTATTATTACACATTGTGATATTCGTCGTCGCAGGCACCATTAACTCCCATGATAACAACCTATAACAAAAATAATTATTTATGAGTTTATACTTGGATAAAATATATAGTTATATCGTTATCAAATAGTGGCAGCATTTATTTACCTTCATCGCCAAAATGGTTATCATCTAGAGCTTGACTTAAGAACTTTTCTATATTTTGCTGCTGAATATTTGTGATTTCTTTCCTTTGTAGCCATCCGATTGTCTCAGAAAGATTGTTGAAATATTCTGACCTTATCACACATTATCTGACCAATTAAAGGTTGAACACGCCAAAACTGGGGCACACAAGATTAATATTTAATAATAAATAACCACATTATGTTTTCCACATTTAATGTCGAATTTAATGAAGTTTATAACAACATTTCCTATTTTAGTAATTGTCTACACTGTAAGCCATACTTCTAACTTTCCTGCGCACACGGCTCATAAGACTTTGCACCATCTCATTATGACACCGTTTCGACGCCCATGTCCATACTTTTTGTAGTTCAGAGACCGATTTTATTTCTCCGCCTTTCTTTTTTAAGATTCCCTTCATAATACTCCAGTACTCTTCAACAGGCCGCAGTTCTGGACTATTTGGGGGGTTGCATACTTTGGGTACCACCACGATTCCGTTTGCTTCGTACCATTTCAACACTGCTGTTGCGTACTGGCAAGTAGCAAAATCTGGCCAAAACAGCGGTAGTGAGTCGTGCTTTCTTATGAAAGGCAGTAAACGTTTCTGTAAACACTCTTTTTAATAAATACCACTGTCTATTGTCGCGGTGGTAATAAACGAGCGACTTTTTTTTCCGCAGCTACATATTACCTGACAAATAAGGTTTTTTTTTTGGGAATTTAGACTGTTTTTTTTTTATTTACATTCTTCAGGAGCGTCTGTTCGACTTACGCCGGTATAGAACTCTTGGCCAGGAATTTGTTTTAAGTTTGCCTTTGCATATGTTTCGTCGTTCATGACCACGCAAGGGAATGCAATAACCGGAAAAATATCGTATCCGGGTTTCCTATCGGTTATGATCGTAAAATAACCGATAACCGGTTATAACCGGTTATAACCGAAAAAATATTAAAATAACAAATAATGACGTAAATATTGGGAAAAAAGCGGTATAAATAAAACACGTACATCTCATTAATATTTTAAATATCTTTAACAAAGGATAATAAGCTTCTAGCATTACCTAAATCAAGAGTCAAAATAAAATCACCCCAGAACTCAGATATCTAACACAAAAATGTTAAGTATATTTATATTCATTACAAGCAACGATAAAATATCTCAAATTCTCAATCGAAAATGTTCAAGGCTTGTTTTGTTATTATTTATGCTAAGAGAACAAAAAGGACGATACTTTTAACGTAATTTCTGCGTTTGTTGATGACTATTAGTCACTAGCTACGTAAGTTCACACAATGTAATTATCTTTACTTGACGAGGCACTATACCATACCATTCATACCGTACTCGTATTATTTAATTAAACATCCAGTTAACGTACTTCAGCATGTAATACAGCATCATCATCCTCCTAGCCTTTTGTCCCATTTTTTGAGAATGAATTTTCAATCGGGGTCGGCTACCTAAATCCCAAGATGTGGCGTAGGCACTAGTTTTTACGCAAGCGACTGCCATCTGACCTTCCAACCCAGAGGGGAAACTAGGCCTTATTGGGCTTAGCTTAGGTGGTTTCCTCACGATGTTTTCCTTCACCGAAAAGCGAGTGGTAAATATCAAATGACATTCCGTACATAAGTTCCGAAAAACTCATTGGTACGGGCCGGGTTCGAACCCACGACCTCCGGATTGAAAATCACATGCCCTAACCACTAGGCTTCCACCGCTTTTTTTTTTTAGCATGTAATACAGCATTTAGAGTTAAATATGAACGCCGAACGATAAATAAAGAGATCGTGTTTTTGAAAATTTTAAGTAAGCGTATGCTTATTTAGCATTAGAAGAAATAACCGAAAAATAACCGTAACCGGTTCTGTTAGTTCCAAAACCCGGTTACACAATTAGACCAACATAACCGGTTAAAACCGGTTTTTACGGTTTCGGTTATAACCGGGTTGCATTCCCTACCACGCATGCAAACTTCGTAATGAAATTTTCATAAAATTTTCGTGACCGTTTCTTTGCAGATAAGTTCTGTCTCGAGTCTCGATCTGGTGCAGCTTGGGCATTATAACTTCTTAGTCGTACCCTACGTTTAACTTTTTGAACATAGGACAGAGACATTTTCACTTTCTTGGCAACATCGTGAGATGAGATCTTAGGATTTCAGGCAAGAATCCTTACAAAACTCTCGTCCTTTTTTTTATTCTTGACTCCCTGCAACCCACCACTTCCTGGCTTGCGATCTATTGTTAAGCGTTCACGAAACCTTTTTAATACGCGGCGAACCGTAGATTGAGGACATTTCAGTTTTTTTGCGATATCTCTATAGCGTAGCATTGAATTTTCTGCATATTCGTGCAGAATGGGTTCGCGTTGTTGATGTTGTTTGCTCGACATTTTGACAGCGAATTAAAAAAAGAAAAAAAATGTATTGACGTATTATAGGATAGTTCCTTGTAATCATATAGGTGTCTAAAAAACTTGCATAACTCTATTTTTCGCGAAATAATAGCCGATTTTACATGCCCAAGTTTTGACGTGTTCAACCTTTAGTAACTTGATTTTCTTCCTTCCATTTAATGAATCTCTTGTATTTTTTTATATCTCCTTGGATTTAGTCGGAAGTGTATTATTTTAGCTAACTCTGCCTCCGCTTAGTATGGAGGAGTGCCGTCTATTCGGAATCAGATTCGTCTGAACTCATTTTTGCTGAATTATTGTAATAGATCACACAAACAAATTTGATATTTTTGTCTTTTAATTTAAATCCCGCCTTAATTTCTTTTTTTGTACTGCGTTTAATTATTTGCACTGTCTTACAAATCTAAGTCTTAAAGATAAAATTTAATTATTGTTATACATTGTTGTATTTTCTAACTAATTTTCATATCATAAAGCTTACCTTCAATTTTAACTCCGAGGTTTTTTCTAAACGACACAAAAAAGGAAGGAATTCCAAAATATCATTGTCATTTTACACAGCACAATTATGAACTAAACGCTGCATACAAACTTCCGCACTAAAGCTTGTCGCTACTTTTTTTTTTTTAATATGCATCTTGAGTTACGTTTATACTGCCAATAGTGCTAACCTCTTTTTATTTTACATTTGCTCTTAGTGTAAATTGCAATGTCGTCTCTTTCTATTTAATCTATGAAAAAGGGACGCCACTTTTTAATTTCTACAATTTGCTGTCGCACTGTACTTATAATTAAAACAATTTGTGGAATGCATCCTTTTTACATTTATATACGACCTCATCGCCGTCACATCCTTAGTTTTTTTATAGGTCGGTGACGATGTAAATCGGGTTTCGATATTCAAATATCTTAATACGTAATAGGAATTACATACTTACTTACTGGACAAATATTGATTCCAAATTTAAAATCTCGCTGTTTACTGGACACTTCTAAAAAGTCTTCGGTATGTTCTTGGATGAAGTACCTATGGATTCGGCATATGCGTATACCCGAAAGGGACAGCAGCAAAGTACATGACTAACACAGGGTTACCAGGTTCCAAATAATTCTCCCGTTTTTCCAGTGCTAGTTGTTAGGCTAACAACTAGCTAAAAATGTTAGCGGTGTGAATTAGTTTTAATGTATTATTATATTGTATGGGACAAATTATAAAATAATTACAATAAAACCACAAAAAAAACTGTCAAAATTTAATGGTAAAATATATTTATTTACATAAATTTAGCGCAGCAAGATAGCCCATAGGAGGCATGAGGCAAGATGTTTACTGTCCTTTAAAGTGTCGTGAACATATACAAGCATTTTTGGTTGGTTCCCAATTCGATCGTCCTGTTGCACGTATCCAACATTGGAGTAAAGCCTGATCATGTTTTGGAAATCTAAAACAAAAAAATATATTTGTAAAACTCCATGAGTTAAGGGTAATTTACCAATTCTTATACTGGTATCCCTTAAAATCGAATAAAGCAGACAAATTAAAAAGCAGTAAAAAACGCGGCGGAACGTCAAGTAAAGGTGAAGACAAAGAGTAAAGACTACTGACACTGACAAGACGTAAAGACTATTGAATTTGTAGGGGTAATACCTAAAAATAAGATATTACAAAATGAGATTTTAAGCAGATTTCTGATGTTTTGATATGATTTTGCTGTGCTATTTATCGTATAAATAATTATTAAATATATATTTGCAGAAATCAAGCAAAAGCAAAGTCGAAACATCGCACTTACCTATGAAAGCTTATATTTTCACTTTTTTGGCCTGTGTCGCTTTTACAGCCAATTATGGAGCAACGCACCATTGTTTTACAAATCTATAGCTAATAGCACTCACTATTATTCACATATAAACTTTCGAAATGTAAAATTATACACAATATTCGTTGTTTTATAGTAGGCTACAACGCACATTTGAATTGCCCGGCAGTATTTAGCGGAGCTCTGTCAATTTGACAATCATCCGCTAAACAAAAAAAAGCGGAACTCTGATAAGGACAAAACATCTTGTCTATGTCTCTGTCGCTCTTAACGGTTTCTGTAAATAGTTGTCCCGTTCCCTCCTGGTATTATTATTCGCTTGTCATGTCCAGAGGTTACTTAGTCCATGGGTATGTTCCACTTACTGTAGTCTATCTAGCGATGGTAAGGCAACATAACATGCAATTTTTGAGAAAAATATATTTACAATATTAAAAACTACAGATAAATATAAAAGAAAGGATAAAGAGCACTGTATTTAAGTATATATTTATCTATATATTATGTATGTATATCGTCGTCTAGTACCCATACCCCAAGCCTTCTTGAGCTTTATTTGGGACTAGATCGATTTGTGTGAGGTTGTCCGATATTTATTTATTTATTTATTGATGTCGGGCGGACGATTCAAGAACACTGTCCTCTCAATATTTTCAAGTGTCCAGCGTGATATTTATTTCATTATTTATATTACGAAGGCACTATTCTATGTCGACGGCGACACAGTAAACTAAGCACGGAAACTTCGAATTTTACCATATATGTACATTTTTTTACAGATAAAGATGGAAACATAATATCTGATAAAAAGAAGTCGAAAACCAAAGAAAAGGTAAAGAAGAAGGAGAAAGACCAAGAAACTGCCTCGTTCGAGCACACAGTGAAGAACGTGGGCATTCCAGCAGACGTCCCCGTGCCCTGTGACGATGCTCCAGCCACATCGCCACCAGCTGACTGCTGATTTCATAATATTTAACGAAACTTTTTAGTGCGATGTATTTCATTTTACGTCACCCTAGGCCGTAAGTGGGATTTTCTGCCCGTTATGCGGGGAGAAAATCTCACTTCCTGGCCAAGGCAAGACGTAACACTTTAGACAAACCGCGGGCGGTAATTAGTAAAGACCCAGATCGCATATTTATCTGCGATAACACCTGCGATCTCCGACATTCACTAATTCACCGGGCTAGGTATGGATGTAATGAAGGTACCTACTATTATCTGCACCTATATTGTTAAATGACTATGATACATTACCTATAAAGGTTAGGACCAAAAAGTTTGATGAAAGTAGCGTAGTTAGCGAAGAAATAAAAGCGATTGGAACAAGTTCCGTTCTGCGACAATAATTAACGATACAATAAGGAATCTTAAAATAGAACCTTAAGGTACGTTATTGGAAAGTTAACTGTCGTCGCACAACGGAGACTGATACAGATATTAATTGAGTGAGTTAAGGGTGAGTTAAGGTGGTAAACTTTTTGGTCTTCACTTCACCCATAAAGTAGTGTATACAACTGTACATACTTAATTAGGTCTTTAAACACACTTGTATTGTAAGACCTCTCATTATGTAAGTAGTTGCATAGACTACTATAAATGTGTAACGTGTATACGAATACAAAAAGCCGCATCTCAAAAGGAAGTCAGTTTTTTATTTCCCTACAAAAAGGGCGTCATTTAGAGCTGTTGACAATAAGTTTTTGTCAAAAATTTCATTTTTGTAGCTCAATCGGAAACCGGAAAGTGGGTCAAATTGCAAAATTCCATTATAGACAACGGGACAGCTAAAAGTAAATAAAAGCTTGTAATTATGCGTATGCCTACGATGGAGCTAGCGCACTCAGTTTATGCCTAATCACGCTGGTTTTAAAATCACCTAGTGTCTATCCGATTTAAATTTGTAATCTAATGTACAAAAGCCACATGTCAAATTAAAAGGAAGTAATTTATTACCTTCGGTACAAAAAGGGCATCATGTCGCCATTACGTGCCTCCTTTACAGCCTTCTGCATTTGGATGCGTACGCGCTTCGTCGTATCACCCTACTATCAGACGGTCGGAGCGCGCGACGCGAAGCGCACGCGTCATATTAGACAAATATAAAACGCGTGGCCGAAATAATACAAAACGTATTTTTTCTTCAAAGAAAAAGTGTCTTTCTAAATTCTAGAATATGCCCTTTGGACTAAAAGATTAGCTAGCGTTACAAAATCTATATCATAATTTTGTTTTATTTTGTGATTAAGAAATAGAAGGTAGTGTGCAATGGCGAAAGAGGTGAACTGTGATGCCATATTGGCGGAACTTGGCCAGTTTGGACGATATCAGATCATGAACTATTGTTTGATCCTGATACCTATAATGTTTAGTGCTGTGTACAATGCGCAGTATGTCTTCAATGCAGGGAATGTGCCATACAGGTTTGTTATTGTTGGTTTGTTTGGGTCTTTTATATGCTGCGATCAGTGCTGATCCTTTCTAGCGGCTATTTCACTAGCTCCTAATTGCTGTTGAACTCAAGAACCCCCAAGAAAACTAGGTTCCTTTTCACTAGGGACACAGATATACAACTTATTTCACAACCCTCTACTTGACTGGACAAAAGAAAGCCAATGCAGTGAGTATTTTGCCATCTATATAGGTACTTTAAGGTCTAAATTTTTATACGAAATTAGTTTTCTATGGAGAGGGGTTACTATTTCCGGAAAAATCATTACAGGACGATACAGGATTTGGGCGGCGCCAGCCGGACAGTGTAGTAAAAATTTATTTGTCTGCTCATCGCGCCGAAACTACTCACCGTATTCCTTTAAAAATTGTTTTTTTTTTCTTATTATAACGAATATATTGATAACTAGCTGTTCCCGCGGCTCCGAACGCGTGGAAATCGGTCCTTGTCAGTTTTGCTTTATCACAGTTCTTGATACCCCGCAGACAGGACTTTCCGTGCTGTCCTGATCTATTGGGATCTTGAAAGTTGTGCGAGCTGTTTCGCCACCAGGCAGCAACATAGCAGCGAGGATTCAATTAAATTTGTTGATATCTGTACCCCCTCTTCTAAACTTAGAATTAATTTGACAAAATCCTTTCTCAGTGGCTTATTCATGTCACAAAATATGAATTTTAGCGCCATCTGTAAGTTTATCAGGGTACTCGATAGTCGTAACACATGTTTGAAAAAAGTTTGCACCTCATTCCTAAGTAGCGCCATAAGATTCAGGTGCTTAACTCACTTGAGTGTAGTGGCTACGCCCCTTTTATTGGTAATTTGTTTTTTATAGCCTATAATACGGCCGACAATTTTCTTGACATATTAATAAAGTATTTTTATAAATAATGACACAAAGGTAAATTAAGAAAGAAAAATTGAATGCGATCTACTACAATCGAAGCGGGGTTTGAACCCGCGACCTCTGCGTTTCCGGCGCATTGCTCTCCCAACTGAGCTATTCGACCGCTACGTCAGTCACACCAAATCTTTCATCCCTTAATCCTTTACGCTACTGCGCCCTCTGCGTCATATATGTTTTTTGAAATGCTTATTGCGCATTAGCCAAAAAAAAAATGTGGTATTACCACATAAAAAATATGAATCGATAAAAAAGATTCTATACAAATATATTAATAAAGTTTTTATCAAAATCCGTTCAGCCGTATTCAGGTGATGCGCGGTCAAATAAACAGACAAACAGATAAACAGACAAAAATTCTAAAAACTGTTGGAATGTGTTCTGTTATCGATTCTAATTCTAAGTATCCCCGCCAAAAAAAAACTTTTTTGCGAATGTGCAGACTTTCGACTCTCTTCAGCTTTATTATATGTATAGATTTCAACCAAATTTTTTTAAGTGAATAATACTTTTCCCTGAGTTCTAGATAGTAACAGGTATTTCATGCTTTCATGACGTGCAGTAGAAAATAAATAAAATAAAAACAGTTTTGTGCGTGAATTTTGTCAATTGCGAGTAGTTTTTTAAACAAAAAATATCAATGAAAAATTCAAACTGTAGGTTTCAAATATATACAAAAAAATCGCAATGGCCCTGTTCTAATTGGTAACATTTATAATATGTTTGATCATGGAGAAAATGTCTTAAACAATCAGCATTCTTACCGGATAAGGAGCCTTAACGGATTTATAAACTTTTTGGGACAGGAAGCTGGTCATCCAAAGATGGTTATAGATAACTTTTTACTCTACTACGATAAATAAAGTTTTACGCTTAGGAAGTTGCGGGCACCTCAGTCTTAAACAACACAACCTAGATTCACTTTTATTGTTCTGAAACTAATATATGAACAGCTGGGACTTGATGAAAAGGCTATAGGTAAATAAATAAGTATAAATAGATAAATAAGTAATCAAGTCGTTCGTTGAGCCGATTCGCCGCTGAGTTGAACGCTTGAATAGGCGGTTTAAGTCCAATTGACGGAACCACTGAAGCATTAACTCATTGTGGAGATGTTTTTGTCACAAACACTAATTTTACTGACAAAAAGCATAGGTTCGTGATTTAAGTCAAGATTTATCAAAATCTACGCTACTTAATTGACTTAATTTCTAACTTGTAACTACGATACGTTGTTGTGTATGTCAACCCAATAAACCACTAGGTAATTAAACATATTTTTGTATTTGTAATATTGGAAGGAAGAATGAGCAATAAGAATTAAATAAGTAAAGGCAAACTAGGACAGTAGACGCTACCTCTTGAAACCTGAAGTATTTATTTGTGATATCCTTCTGTAATGTAATATTATGGATATAATTAATGTAATATTTGATATTAGCCTTTTTTTAACTATTACGGTTTCTAACCTAACCTTCCCCAACCTGACCTAATCTAACTCGTCTGACAATTTACAAGTATTTACAAGTAGGTAAGCATAGGTGTCGGTTTTATTATCAATAAATATTTAAATTTATAAAAGAACATTTGCAAGTTGATAGATTAGAAATAAATTAAAGGGGAAAAACGCGTTATATCAAATGTTACATTAGGTCAAAAAACATTATATCAACGTTATGTCGTATATTCTGGAAAAACAAGTAACATACAGTGTCTACCTTCTGTATACCAGAGTTATTTTAAAATTTACATCAGATAGGAAGGTGATGAAGTGAGTTTCTGCCACCGGTCACTCTCGATACATTCACTATATAGATTGGAGTATAGATATGGAGGTGCCGTGGCTTCCAAGAACCCGATCCCCACTGGCTTGCTTATTCAGGACGCTTAGGCACCATAGTCTATTAGTAGTATAGCAATAGACTCTATTGCTACTGAAGAAAAAGTACTTAAGCGAAACTTACCCCGGCTTACCCCAAGTTCATAGCTAGCTTTTAGTTGATGGCAAATTATCAAAGAATAACATAGTAGTTATGCCAGACATGTCTTACAATGCTAATATTGTAACGACGGCTTTACGACGGATTTTCGGTATTTACATATACACGCCAAAGTATGATTTACTTTAGATAAACGAAATATTTATCATTTCTTATCATTGTCGTTACACCATCCTTATAATGACATAATTACAGAATTAGAAACCTTTCCGCCGGTGAATCAAGACGAATGAAAGGGATAATTATTGATATCTCTCATTTTGTCAGGCTAGAGAAATATTGAAAATCTTATTTTGTCTCGGTTGAAGACAATACCTTCTACTCTTTTTAAATCAAGCAAAGAGCAAAGCCTAAAATATCTGACTCTACAGATTCGCAGGATAATTGTGGCGTGTAATAAAATGTCTTAAGCTTGGAGACATCTTATTAATTAGCATAGCTGGGCACCGTTAATCAAAAAGTTAACTTCGTTAATCGTTAATCCGCTACAATAAAGTTAGCTTCGTTAAACGTTAAAGCGTTACATTTCGGAAGAATTAACGGAAGTTAACGTTAATCGTTAATCCGTTAATATGTGTAAAATTGCATTTTTAGGGTTCCGCAAAAACGGAACCCTTATAGATTCTTCATGTCTGTCTGTTCGTCTGTCCGTCTGTCCGTCTGTCCGTCTGTCCGTCTGTCCGTCTGTCTGTCCGTCCGTATGTCACAGCCGTTTTTTTCCGAAACTATAAGAGCTATACTGTTGAAACTTGGTAGGTAGATGTATTCTGTAAACCGCATTAAGATTTTGATGCAGAAATAAAAAAGTAATAATAAATATTGGGTGCTCCCCATACTTAGAACTGAAACTCAAACATTTTTTTTTCATCAAACACTTACGTGTGGGGTATCTATGGATAGGTCTTCAAAAATGATATCGAGGTTTCTAAAATATTTTTTTTCTAAACCGAATAGTTTGCGTGACAGACGCTTCCTAAGTGGAAAAAAGTTGGTCCTCCCCCCCCCCCTCTAACTTCTAAAATAAGAAAATGAAAAATCTAAAAAAAAACATATGATGTACATTACTATAAAAACTACCAACGAAAATTGTTTTGAACGAGATAACGTAAGTAGTTTTTTTTTAATAATTACCCAACTTTGCACCTAATTTATATGGGGCGCTATACATACCAGGTGCAAACTTAACTTAACCGCTTAGGGATGGAAAGTGTGTACGGAACCCTCGGTGCGCGAGTCCGACTCGCACTTGGCCGGTTTTTATATCGTTCCGTTAGTGAACTTACGTACGACGCATACACGCAAAAAGTATTTGCTGGCCCGATCTGGATACAAATTCCATATACTCAGTCAAATGTGGCCATGGATTCTCATCAGGACCGCTGGAATCCGATTCCATGTCTTCCATGATATGGTTTTAATTACTACACTGCACAGTACACTTTTTCTATCTAACTAAATTACACTGCACTCTTCTTTATCAACACGCAAATGATCACTGACAGTAATTTATAATAACAATAACAAACAAAACACTCGTCACTCTAAGCACCGGCGCTAAGTAATGAAATGATCAAACGAAACAAATCTCTTCGCAGTTTTCTCACTCGCACGCGCCGGCAAAATATATTTAGTTTTGTTTTTGTTTCACTCGCTGCCACGCGCCGCCCGGCACTTGTCGTTTCATACTTGTCTGAACCTGTTTTTTCGCGCCGCACCGCGGTGCCGTGCGCTGAATAGTAGGCATTGGATTAACGGACTTCGGCATATTAACGGAAGTTAACGTGTCCGTTAACATTTTTAAAAGTTAACTTAAAAGTTAATCCGTTAATCAAAATGTTAACTTCGTTAATTAACGATTAACGGATTAGCGAGTTAATGCCCAGCTATGTTAATTAGGCACTGCTCGTATTCATTATCAGCTTCTTTTGTGTCGTATTCCTCATTGTTGAGGGCCGTGACCGCCATTTATCATTCTTCAGACGATCGCTTTCCACTTGTTTAGTCTACTCCAGAACGCATGACGTCAGGAAACTTGGTATCCATTGTGCCGCAAATCGGAACGGTTTAGAGCATGGGACTCCTCCCTTCACTCGTCACTCGGAAGAAGCCACCTGACAAAGTTGACCACACGTACGGGGACAGTGGTCACCTCAAGGCCGGAGATTCTCTCGCAAGTTAAGGATTTCTACAGCCAGCTCTACGCCTCACACGCACCCCGATCTGACCCACAGGATGATGATCCCAGAGCCACCCTCATACGCCACTTTACAGAAGACCTGCCTGAGATCAGCCTAGACGAGGTCGTATTGGCCCTAAAACAGCTTAAAAATGGAAAAGCCCCTGGAGAGGATGGTATCACGACAGAGCTCCTGAAGGCAGGGGGTACCCCCATACTAAGGGAGCTCCAGGAGTTGTTTAAAACCGTCCTCTTCAATGGGAGAACTCCGCAAGCGTGGAACAGAAGCGTGGTTGTTCTGTTTTTCAAGAAAGGCACCCTGTTGATAAACTATCGGCCCATATCGCTTCCGAGCCACGTATATAAGCTGTTTTCAAGGGTTATTACGAACCGCCTTGCCCGAAGACTCGACGAGTTCCAACCCCCGGAACAGGCCGGTTTTCGAAGTGGGTACGGCACCATAGACCACATTCACACAGTGCGGCAGATTATACAGAAGACCGAAGAGTATAATCGGCCCCTGTGTCTGGCCTTTGTGGACTATGAAAAGGCCTTTGACTCAATCGAAACTTGGTCTGTTCTGGAGTCCTTGCAACGATGTCAAGCCGACTGGCGATACATCGAGGTGATGAGATGTTTATATTCAGCCGCCACTATGACTGTGCAAGTACAGAACCAGCAGACAGAACATATCTACCTGCGTCGAGGAGTGCGACAAGGTGACGTTATATCACCGAAACTGTTCACTAACGCACTGGAGGATATGTTCAAGACGCTGGACTGGAAAAATCGTGGCATTAATATAAATGGTCAACACATCTCTCATCTACGATTCGCAGACGACATCGTGATCATGGCCGAGACGTTGCAGGACCTGAATCACATGCTAGACAGCCTGGCAAATTCGTCTCAGCGTATCGGTCTTCGGATGAATTTGGATAAAACCAAAGTTATGTTCAATGAACATATCGATCCGGGACCGGTCGCCGTAAATGGAGTCTCCATCGAAGTTGTTTCCGAATACGTATACCTAGGGCAAATGCTCCAACTAGGTAGAGGCAACTTCGACAAGGAGGCTAAGAGGCGAATACAACTGGGCTGGGCAGCGTTCGGAAAACTGCGTCGAGTCTTCACGTCGCCCATACCTCAGTCTAAAAACTAAAGTTTTTAATCAGTGCGTCTTACCTGTTATGACCTACGGAGCCGAGACGTGGCCACTCACCATACGACTAGTCCACCAATTCAAAGTCGCTCAGCGAGCCATGGAAAGAGCTATGCTTGGTGTGTCTCTTAGGGACCAGATCCGAAACGAAGTAATTCGACAGAGAACCAAAGTTACCGACATAGCACAGCGGATAAGCAAGCTGAAGTGGCAGTGGGCTGGTCATATCTGCCGTAGAGCCGATGACCACTGGGGCAAACGAGTTCTGGAGTGGAGGCCACGAATCGGTAAACGTAGTGTAGGGCGCCCTGTAACAAGGTGGAGCGACGACATTCGTAGGACAGCGGGTAGTAACTGGAGGACGAGAGCTGAAAATCGAGCTCAGTGGCGTGCCATGGGAGAGGCCTATGTCCAGCAGTGGACTGAAACAGGCTGATGATGATGATGATGACTCCTCCCTTTTGGTCTTCTTCCTTGACCCTTTCTTGTCACTAGCAGCTTTTCTAGGTTGTCATTCTTCTACCTAGCCGACCGAAAAATTCAGTCATTCATTGTATGGCGGCAGATATTGAGCAGTCTCATAGTAATATACTTAAACGGGTTTACTCACGTCGTAGAAGTCGTGTTCGATTGGCCGCCGCCGCGACTGGTCGTCTCTCCTGATGATGAATCGCGTACCGATTCGAAACATGTCGAGCGTTATTCGACTTCTACGACGTGAGTAAACCCGTTTAAGTATATTAATATGTCTGAGACTCACGACAGTCTCATAGTGTTTCCCAAATCATGAAGAATTGAGGCCTTATTGCAATGGGCCGTCCACGTGAATTCATTATGGGATTACTTAAACAAATGATTCACCAGTAGGTAAAGGGTAAAAGGTCACTAGAAGAATACTTTATTTACTGTGTACCTATTTCACCTCTTTCGTAATATAGATAGGTATGCCGTGACATCTGTCACCCAAAAACAGAACATTTTAGAAAGAGATGTAATCAAAATATCTTGTAAGTTACAAAACATAAATTATAAGTGGTATAATTTCTTAACCTTGACGTGTCCAGGGAATACAAATAAATGCGCGTGATATGATGGAAGGATACATATAAATGTTGTGAAATTTCAAACTGGCTATGCCCGGTTTGGAAGCAAAAGGAGTATTAGTGGCAAATAAAAAGTAGCATGTTTTCAGTTTTCTTTGGGCACAATCATAGCTTGATGTTTCGTAAAACGACGAACAGGCTATGCTCCTCCAAGAGACGGTAATACTCTACCCGTCTATGATTCGTGACCTGCTGGGAGAGCAGCACTTGGCGGAACATCGACATATAGCCAAATGCAGAATCATTAGTTTTGCTGGAGCGGTTTGAGAAGAAAAGAAGCAACATTTTTCCCACGAGCTACAATTAACAGTTTCGCTCCATGCACTGGTGATGCCTTCAACGTGCGGTGTGAACCTGGACAATGTTCTGAATGAGCTGGGCGACTGTGGGTCGTACCAGTACAGGAACTACTTCTTCATCATATGGCCTATCATCCTTTGTGCCACTTACAAGGGACAGTACATTTTCAACGCGGCTAAAGAGGAATTCAGGTAATGATACAACAGCTTTGATACATTCAAATTGTCGCACTACTATAACATAATATTATCACACTAATATTATAAAGGCGAAAGTTTATGAGTGTGTTTGTATGTTTGTTGCTTCTTCACGGTCAAACGGCTGGAATTTTGATAAAATTCGGTATGGAGATATCTGACAGCCTGGATTAATGCATAGTTTTTATCCGGAACGCAGGTAACACCGCGGGGCACAGCCAGTACATTTAAAACAAAGTAGGTATACTTGAACGATCAGTTACTTTTAACGTTGGCTACCAAATACACTTCACTTGTACTTGTACCAAATACAAATTCACATTTTTTTTATAGAATGAAACGTATTAAACGTAGGTATATAGTGCCAAATATAACCCCTCGTAAGTGATGTTAAAAAAATTCTTATCAAAGGAAACTAACTGATATTTAGCGGTGCTGGGTGATTCTCCGAGCGTTCTCTTTCACGATTCACCACAACGGAAGAGCCAGTCGTTTTAATTATGCCCTAACTGGGATCGCACTCGGGAGTGGCTTCGGGATACATAAAAAAGTCGATTTCCAACAATGATCTATTTTAACAATTTTCGCAGAAATGGAAATGACGAAAGAACGCCTTACAAACGCTGAAGTATTAGTATTAGGTAAAGCTATTGATTCTGTGGCTGTGAAACTCGCGATAATTTTTTGAATGGCTGAAATGTGACTTTTTTACGTAATCCATATCCCCACTTTTTTGAAAAAAGAAAACGTAAAACTGAATAGGTCAAAAACGAACATGTAATCGGTTAAGGAAAGGAGTACTTAGCCGTAAATACGCACAAACGGACGAAATACGAAAGAATCTTCGTCGAAACGGTGACGCTTCGCTCGCTCAATTGACGATTTTATGACAAACATTATGATTATGACTTAAATAAATAAATAAATATTATGGGGCAATCTTACTTATCCGTTCAAAAATGCTCATGGATTTAGACATTTTTCTCTATAATCAAACATGTTTCTTAACATATTATCAATGTTACTACATACTTAGAACAGGGCTATTGCAATTTATTGCTATATTTGAAACCTACAGTTTGAATTTTTCATTGATAATTTTTGTTTCAAAAACTACTCTAAATTGACAAAATTGTTTCTTTCAACTTATTTTCGACTGCCCTCAATGAAAGCATGGAATAGCTATGTCACTATTTAGAACTTAGGGAAAAGCATTATTCACTTTAAAAAGTTGGTTGAAATTATCAATACAATTGTCATAATATGAAACAAATATTTATATATATATATATATATATAAGGCCTCTTACACATGTAAATCAAACTAAGCAAAGCTTGTAGTATGGGTAGGTATCAGACGACGATGTACTTTATATATGATATATAAATACATATATAGATAACATCCATGGCCCAGGAACAAATATTCGAACTCGTCACACAAATATTAGCCCCGGCCGGGATCCGAACCCAGGACCGCCGGTTCAGTAGGCGGTGCACTACAAACTGCGCTAACCGCGTCATCTAAATTAACTATGCGAGTAGAATGAGACCCATTTGTATGATATATCGTATGTATCATCATCATCATCACCAACACCACCTTCGTCACCACCAGTCACCACCATATTCATCATCATCATCATCGTCAACACTACCACCACCAGTCACCACCATATTCATCACCATCATCATCATTATCACCACCAGTCACCATCATCATCATCATTACCGTCACCAACACCATCACTATTCCAACAGTCAATGCCCGCCTATAACCGTATACACAGTAGGTACACAAACAACCCTTTCGAAATTTTCTACGTAGCCAACTCCCGGCCAACTCCGTGCCCTTGCGGGGTGAGGTAGCTCAATTCGGTGCGGGGGTGTGCGTGTCCATTCGTATGTAATACTATTAAGTATTCTGTGCCTTAATAATAAATGAACCCACGTCTTCAACGGCTTTCCCGGCCAACACGGGCGTTCTACCTATTGGACCAATGAACCTGATGCGAGAGATTGAATTTTTCAACCAGTTGCTACTTGCATACCTTAGGGTGGCATCGTAGCGCCATCTACCATAAAGATTCAGACTTTTTCGCTTTATTCTAAACAGACTATAAAGAACGATAAAATGTGGTTTTTGAAAATTAGCATAATAAGAAGCTAATATATTTTCATAGATATACCGTAATATTGGACCCGGCTCTGACCGTGATCATTTTTAAACCCATAGTTGCGTCATATACAATTTTCTCAAAATGAATTTTTATCTTTCTACAATGAGTCAATGGACCTATCATGTGAAGACCATTTCCATTGATAGATAATACAATAGAAAATTTACATTTCCATTGCGTCATATCGACCCAATAACTTTAATTTGGCGTGTTTAATTGCCGTTTGTTATCAAGTATAGACGGATTATACGCGTATTGCACCATTTTTTATCTACATCCAGTCACCCATTGTGCTAGATTAAGATTACTATAACAAGTTCAATTACCTAATGTTACTACGTGTAAAGACTGAATACCTACTTTACTACGCAGCGACGGCGGTTTGGCATGGAAGAACAAAATTAGTGATTTCATTCCACAACATTACGATATAATATGATGAAGTAACGGCGACCACGTCCTCGCGCCTTTGCCGCCTCATTTATTATATTGCTCCGCGGGAGTTACTGGTAGTACAGAGTACTTATCATAATAATTTATATAAAAGAAAATCTATGATATTGATATGTACCTATTCTAAAACGCGCCTTCGGTTCGTTTCTTAAAACCACACTCGTGTTTTAAGACCACTCATTATGTAACAGTTGCATAATATAAACTATTGTTAAGCTAATCTATATATATATAAAAGAAAGTCGTGTTAGTTACACTATTTATAACTCAAGAACGGCTGATCTGATTTGGCTGAAAATTGGTGGGGAGGTAGCTTAGAACCAGGAGAAGGACATAGGATACTTTTTATCACGTTCCCGTGGGACGTGACATAAAACGTCATAAACGTGACAAAACGCAACTGATATGGAATAACAAAACGCAACTGAAAGCAATTTATCAGTAAAAAAACAGTCTACCCGTTCATTTGTTAAATATGGTATAACAAAACCAAACGCAACTGACAGCTAAAGAATTTTGTAGCTAACCGGTTGATTTTTATTGTGTTAAAAATGGTATAACAAAACAAAACGCTAATTACAGCTAAACGTTATGTAGTTGACCGGTTGAGGTGTTTGTTTCGAGTTTCTATTAGCTTATTGTGCCGAGATCTATATCAATAACAGAAATTTGAGTTAGTTCCAGCACTTATAACTCGAGAACGGCTGAACCGATTTGCACGATTTCGGGTTTGTTGTGATCGTCTCGGCCAAAAGTTTAATAATATGCCAAAAAAAGGAAAAGATACACAAAAAAGACCCCACAATTGCAATTTTTAAATTACGAGTTAAATAGTCCGCCATGGTCCAATGCGCAACACAAGTGTAACATTGGCACGACGAGTCTGTTCAAGATCAATAAATAAACGCTGGTAGCCGAGTTTGTAAGTTACCATTTTCAAATAAACCCAAACGTTGTCTGGACTTTTTTTATTTTGTGTTTGTTGTGATTGTGTCTATAATAATGGACAATATCATATTTCTAACAGGTTGAAATTAATATAGAAATCTTAGAATTTATTCTGCTGTATTTAAAGAAATATAAGAATATATACATACAGCCCGACACAAAAGTGTAGAAAATAAATGAGGGCGCCACTTCCTTCGCAACTGTCACATTTTTGACGTAAAGTGCTTGAATATGGTAACAATTTTGTATGAAAAAATTTATTTTAATTCCTTTTTAGTTCCTTTTTCATCCGTTTTCTACTCTTTTGTGTCGGGCTGTAGCCCTGCAAGGGGTTTTACTACCCACGCCATATTGCGGATTTTCAGTGGTACCTACCTACTAAATTATTTTACTGGCAATGATATTTTTTTTATAACTGACGTTGAAAGTTGGTGAACGTCACTGATGTAAGCAAAAAGGAAACAGGACTAAATATTCCGCGTATTTCAAGTATTTTATGCATAATAAACCGAAAACAATCCACAGTGATGAAAGTCAAGTTTTTTCAATAGGATTCAGTATTTATTTCGCAAGAAGAACGAATGATTGAGCAGCATTCCGGTAAACAATGTTTTGAAATTTGATAATTACAAATCCTTGATTGACGTTTAATAATACAAATATGACGTATGCACATTATTGCCATAGGAAAGCTGTTTGTAGCGCCACTATCCCTGGGCGGGACTGACGCTTGCTAGGCTATAAAATTACCGCAATCTAAGACAATTAAGTGCTGAGAGATTTAAGGGTTGTCGTTTTAGACCAAACAGCGAAAAATATTTTTTTTTTTTTATTTGACGTTGTCAGATGACAGATGCATACCGAATTTTATTAACGAGATTTCAAATGAAAATCTAACCGTGTTACTTAATTAATTACCTACGTATTTGCTGGGATTAATTTACAAAAATGGATAGATTCGCACGTGTGTGGGTTGATGAGGAATATACTCCTCCAAAAGACACCAAGTAATGTTTTTGTGCCCGATTGGAAGAACGATTCGACGAAAACCCCCGATAAACGTTTCTTTAATGTGCCACATAAGAATAAAGGAGATTGGTGTCTAGCAGTGGGGAAATTGGTTGTGCCAAAGATACCATTATTTATCTGCGAAGACCATCTTGATGTAAGTTCAATAGTTACTGTTTCCAGAATCAGTAATGGATCAGTAATATGAATCAAACAAAACCGACAATTTGAATATTGATAATGTCATGTCAACCTCAATGACATTCCGTTTATTTTATTACTAAATCGGACTAAAGTAACCGTTCCATTGAATCAGAGTTTTGGCGCAGGGCGGACACTGCCTACTAAAAACTGAACTTGAATGTCAGTGTCAATGTGTGCGTGTAAGACGCACAGGGCTGCCTCAGACGCATTGCAACAACCAGTTGGTACTTTAATTGCACATAAATATGACATAAGCTAGAAAATTATCACAACCACACGACAACGGTAGTGGTGTTGATGGTGATAGTGGTGATGATGATGGTGGTGACGGTGGTGATGGTGGTAGTCCGTGGTGGTCATGCTGGTGGTGATGGTGAATGTGGTGGTGGTGATAGTGGTGATGAT
Organism: Apotomis turbidana; assembly: GCA_905147355.2. Lineage (NCBI taxonomy): Eukaryota > Metazoa > Arthropoda > Insecta > Lepidoptera > Tortricidae > Apotomis > Apotomis turbidana. The sequence goes on along the minus strand of LR990292.1, from coordinate 19,109,299 downwards.
GATGGTGGTGATAGTGGTGGTGGTGATGGTGAATGTGGTGGAAGTGATGATGGTGATGGTGGTAGGGACGGTGTCGGTGGTAATAGTGGCGAGAATGATGATGTTGATGATGATTGTGGTGATGATGGTGATTTTGGGGTCATTTATATCATTAGCCATCACCATCGGCACCGTCATTACAATTATCATCGTCATCATCATCACCACCATGACCATCATCATCAGAATCAACACCACCATCATCATACCTAATCATCATCATCATCACCAGTCACCACCATATTCATCATCATCACCAGTCACCACCATATTCATCATCATCACCAGTCACCACCATATTCATCATCATCATCATCACCAGTCACCACCATATTCATCATCATCACCACCACCAGTCGCCACCTTCATCATCATCATCACCATCAGTCTCCACCATCATCATTATTACCATCACCAACACCATCACTATTTCACGAGTCAATGCCCACCTATAGCCCATATACACAGTTAGATCACAACCCTTTCAAAATTTTCTACGCAGCAAACTCGATTCCTACTCGGTGCCCTTGCGGGGTGAGGTAACTCGAATAAGGGGCAGGGGTGTGCGGGTCCATTCTGTATGTAGTACTATAAAGTATACTGTGGTTTTGGTGTTGTCACATTTTAAAATGACTAAGTTTTTATAAATTTATAATAAAATAAGTATATAGTTATCTCAGAAAAAATATATAAACTTATAAACTTAATTTCATACACTGAAATCGCTTATCTTAGCTATAAAAACAGGCATTACATCTTTCGATGCAGAATTCAGTAAAGTAATAAAATTATAGTCATAAAAATATGAAATCTACATTATCAGTGGTGCTAGTCTGAATGTAGCTATCTCTACCCACATTTATCGACTTTCAGGCGGTACGAAGTTCGCCGGGTCAGCTAGTGTCCAATAAAATTTCGATCTTTGTCCGGATCGTAGGACGGTTCGAGATTTTCTCAGAGACAATTACTGAAACAGAGGCAACACTAACGCAACAATGTAACTATGTAGGTGATATTGTTCAAGTTTTACTCACTGTAACTAATATAATTTGTCTCATACACGGGAATCACCATAATAATTCATTTGAAAAAATAAAGAATCAATAAAAAGTCTTTTAATACATGTTTTAGAGTCTGTTGTGATATCATACATAATGTGATTCATTAATGTCTGCTTTATTATTAATAACATAATTGTTTCGTATGATACATGTGCAACAGAATGACAAATCACTTTTTAATTCAATTTAATGTTACCATTATAATGGCGGGACCAGGTCCTGAATTCAGTCAATTAATATTGCAGTATTTAGTACTGAATTGGTACTATTTGCTACCTTTTGTAAAAAAAATAGTACCTCTTCTATTTCAAAGTTATATTTAAAAAACTTTGTGGCAGCCATTGTTAGCTGCGATTAGTTTTATGAATATTTAGTACCTAATTAGTACTCTTGAAAAATGCTTAAAAAGTGTGGCTAGGTACAGCAGGTACTGTGCTGTTGTATTAAAACTCTGGTTCCGCCATTATAATGTTTGGACATTTCTCATATAAACGTGTAAAGGTCTATTATTTGTAAACTTTATTAATATACATATTTAGTACCTATTTGCTACCTTTTTATGACCTATACCTTTTGTAAAAATAAATACAGGTATAACGATTTCACAGACATACGATAATTTAGTTTAGTTAGGAGAAGGCAACGGCAAGTTAATAAAAATCTGTGGGAACAGTCCGAACACCGAGACTAACTAATAAATAATAGATTTCCATCGTATTTTGTCGGGTAAGCTCGTTTTTAATATTTCCATCTCAACCGAAGTTGATAGAAAAAACGTGCTAAAACTTTTCCGACATAAAACGATGGAAAACTATTATTCATTAAATCATTTCATCTGAAATAGTTGCCGGCAAACTTTTAGAACAAAAATGGCGGATCTGCTCATGTACATTTGTACGTAAATCGGCTACTGTGCTGGACAGTAGCCGATTTACGTACAAATAGCATAACCTCGACTGCAGCAGTCAAGGTTATACTCTTGTAACGTAAAAGTTCCATGAGGACTTTGTAGTTATCAAATTATAACATTTATATTAAAATAAGTATTAAAATAAGTATAATCTTACAGTAAGAAGTAAATAAATGAACCTTTCGTTTCGTCTTATTTAGTTCCGCGCGAACCCTAAGTGATCCTTTGTTCGCAAAAAGACGTTGAATAGATAAGCTTCCCTGCCTCCCGCGCCGCGCGCCGCGCCGCTCTGGCCGGTTCTAGTTAAATTTTTAACGTTACACTCTGTACGGGCAGCCATCAAGAGCGGACGTTCATCCCAGCGCAAGCGCGACATATTTCGTGTGCGCGAGCTCTGCCCAAATTTTAACTTTTATTTTAATTCCTGCAATATAATAATATAATTGTCCTTAGGAAGTTGTTAAATTAATGTGAGTGTGGTAAAACCCCAGATAGGGTAAGTGATCATGAGTAATTTACTTATTTCATTATAGCAGGTAGTTTTAAGTAGGGTGTGTCCGTTTTATTACGCTAAATTCAGCTTATTTGTGCATAATTTCATCTTATTATTTGCCTTGTAACATTCTTGCAGCATTGATACATGTAATTGCGCCTATTTTCATTTCTTGTGTAATTTAAATTAAAAGAACTTAATTGCATATTTATTTTTTATGAATATGTTTTCTTTGTTAAGCCTTTTGCACTATGCAGCAGATTGCATATTTAAACCATAATGTTAATATTAATTAATATCAGCTGGCAGTTTGGTTTAAATAGTTATACGCTTGTTTCTTTCTTCTTTTTCCACCAACATATTTGTAACTCCGTCTGATTGTGACTTTGCACTACCATCATAATATCACTCTCGCACAGTACTTATTGTCGCTTCGCTTACGGTCACAATCAGCGGGGTGGAACTGTGGACTTTATTCTCACACCGTTCGTGGAACATTCCAGGGTGCAAAGTTACGGCTGTAGACGCCGACGGAAAGGAGTTCCGGAACTGCCGAGTCACCGTGGGTGACATTCCGCCTTCACCGCCCGTTCCTGGCTGATCTGCACGTCTGTCCGTGACCACCGGCCGCGCCCCGTCCCAAGGCTACCATCAGGGCAGTACTGTCTCAACGGACAGCGAATTTAAAATTTGAAAATTAGAACTTGTAACGGTCGTTTACCGAATTGAGAAACCAGACGGGCCTTAATACCCACACCCTATTTTTTTATGCTGACAACGGTTGTGCCGTTATTTTACATATTTAAAATTTAACGGATTAAACGCATTTCTACATTTTTAAAAATCCTTTGTTTCATTTACACACCGGACGCCGCACTCTAAAAGTTTGCCGGCAGCTATACTCGGATGTATTTCTTTGACTTCACTCACTTAACTTCTTTAGGTTTTCGCCGCCGGCGAGCATAGGTACCATTATTCCTGACGTGGGCCATAAATTAATATATTTTAATCATAATCGTTGATAACTATCGCTTAAATCACCGTATCCTTTGCACCCGCCTATCTGGAGAATTTAAATGAGTGAGATAGATATTTTAGACATAAAATACTTAATATCGCTGAAAGCGTATAACGTCTTCTATACTTATTAAGTACCTATTTAAATTATCCAAAGAAAATGCCGAAAACCATTCACAGTCGTGAACGTAACAGTCACAACAGTCAGGAAAAGAGTACATTCCATTATTATTACGAGGTTAACATAGTGGAACTGACAGGTATTTTAACTAATGTCATTATAGTGGGTTGCTTATTGGTTGCAAAATTGTTGCCATATAAATCTTATAAATAGCGCCCTCTTGACAATCCTCAAATAAGTCAGGCTTTAATTGATTTATTGCCGATTCCAGTTCTTCGAATTTTTTAAAAATGGCGGAAGTATGGAGGAAAACGTAAAAAATTACAAACACCAATTTAGAAACAAACCTACAGCTCACAGAGCCAAGCCACTTAGTTACTTAGTTTAGTTAGGTAACATAAATCAAGAGAACCCCGTTGTACAATGGACATACCTAGACGTTTTATCCTATAAACTCTTTCAAGTCAATTGTGTGCTACAATTTTTCTCAGCAGTTTATTCTAATCGCCAGGAAGTTTCAATTACAATCAAAGCTGTCTAATTGTGGCTCATTTTCCTGTCCTCTAGGCCCCGCGGCCTTCCGGCTTAGACACCTAATTCTCTCCGACCTGTTGTTGCTCATCATGTGATCTTTCGCATACAAATAGCACTTCCGAAACCTTCCTTAAGTGAGTCAGTAAAGCGCTTCTTACTGTGCATCTCGCTCAAACGGTTGAGCATGATATCAATACAGTATTTGATGACAGCTCAAACCAGCTACTCTTTATGAAATGTCAAAAACGATTTGATAGTATGAAGTTTATATGACGATTAGGCTTGGGACTTTTCACTGCTCGCCGTGGTTGGCCAATCCATGGAGTCGTCATATGATAAAAAAATATATTCAAAGTCAGTCTAAAAATTAAATGTTTTATTAAATGTCATAATTTATGTTGTTACATTTTTAATGGGCACGTTGTAATAGTTAGCAATTAATTTTATCATAAATCTATCGGTAATTTCATATTTACCGTCTTGTAGTGTTTGATGTAAGTGTTCAGCAAAGTTCGCCTGTTCGCGTTTACCATGTCTTGGTTCGTTCGTTCGTACACAGCTTTAGACAAAAACGTTTGCCGGATTAGACATTGAGCAGCATTATGGTTTGGAAAAGAGAAAAAAGTGTATATACACAAACTTGGGTAGGGTTAAGTAGCTTAGTACCTATGGGGGAAAATAATATAATTACTATTATATTATAATTAGTACTATTAAGTATGGACACGCAGTTGGCGCAGTTACTGACCCGGCGGTCCTGGGTCATGGATGGTATCTATATACGTTATGTATTTATAAATCTTATGTACATCTTAAGAAGTTATGGCTTTCCAATGACTTGTGAATTGGATCTACAATGTATTTATATTTATGTGTATAATTTTTAATAATAATTTAATTTACTTATATTTATATTATATTATGTATATATATATACATGTATTTGTGTATTAATAGTTTATATGTGTAATACTTCTTCATTAGTGTAGGTACATACTTATTAGTTATATTATTTTTAATACCTTTTTGTACACGGTGTTAGTTTGTCTATCTTCTTCTCGTACTCACTCAATCGCTCAAAGGTTAATTGGAAGAGATCCCTTATAGGGATAAGTTCGCCTTTGTACCTATATGTTATTTGTAATTTGTAATAGATGTATTTTTAACTGTTTTTTTGTACAATAAAGTGGTTACTTACTTACTTACTTACTTACTTAAATATTCGTCTAGTACCCATAGTACAAGCCTTGCTTAGTTTAGGACTAGGTAGATTTGTGTGAGATTGCCCCGCAATATTTATTTGTTTTATTCTAGAAGTCACAGTAACGAAACGAAATGTATTAAATCTAGGTACATTTCGTGAGCTAGTTGTAAAATAAATACGTAGGTAGGTAGGTACATTACATATTAATCGTGCCGTCTCTAAATACTTTGTCACGGATACAAACTGATAATAAATATTATTAAATTCTACAGTACATTGATTTATGTGATGTAGGTAGCCATGATTCGTATCTAGACACGCGGCAGCGTGTCCAGCCAAGTTCACCCCAGGAACAGCAGCCGTGTGTTATATTACACGAACCGTTTGGAGCCACTTTTGACCCCTCAATAACTCCAAATCTATTTAACATAAAAACATGAAATTTGGCTTATGTATTTAGTCTATAATTCACCGTCTCAAAGCTTTAAATGTTGAATTTTGGAATAACCTACCATTCATATGGCAATAATAATCATCATCTCAGAGACCGTAAAACGTAATGTCAATCTTGGAATAGTTATACTGGCGGCATATATTTAATGCTGTTTGCAAGAGAAACCATCGCAGTAACCACTAACGACCCACATCCTAATCTAATTTCCTAATAAGAATTACACACTGCGTATGAAACCCATACAACGACTACCTACGTCTCATTTCAGACTTAATACTTACCTGCGATGCGACCTGCATATGCCTTTGTGTTCCCTGGATCCCATGTGGTGTAAAGTAAAAATGAAGTAGACTTCATTGCCTCATCATAAGAGGAGGGCATTCGATTTGACGACATTTTAAGGACAACTTTCGAACTCGTACCTACCATATAAGTTACGTAACGATTATAATGGTAAATTTTTCGATCGTAGGTACATTATTTATGTTTTAATGCTCACAGTATTTTCGATTTTAACGTAGTAATTTAAAGGTTTCCTTTCCTTTTCTCCAGAAGTATTAACACAGTGTAATTTTTCAGATCGTCGGGGATAGTGCAATACCTACCGCGTAAATAACAGTTGTCGATAAAGTTCTCGTTTCAAAAAATGCTTAGCATTTGTTTGAATATTGATTCGTATCTACACTTGTTACTTACGCGGTATTGCACTATCCCCGACGAAATGGCATTCATTTCAAACAGCCTCGCATAACAAGTTGTTCCTTCGCGTACCTAACCTAAGTATGTAAAATGCAATAAAACTCGATTTCCTTTCGAAGGGTCACTGTCTAGGTAAACCATATTTTGACCTCAACATAATTTATTGATGGAAAACATTTTCCTCGTTTTTATTTTGAATGTGGTGACTGGTGACTAATATGTATATAATATGAAAATTTATTGATAAGTGATGGTTTTACCTACTATACTTACTGCACCTTTACAATACAATACTTAATAAAATACGACAATACTTTATTGCACACCAATAAAAATTACAAAAGGAAACAAATCAAACACAATTTTTAAATACTTAACCGTTATTTATATATAAGATACCGTAACGGTAGTCAACAGGCGGTCTTATCGATAAATAGCGATCTTTTCTATACAACCTTCACCTCTAGCACGACTGTGACGCTGACGACAAGCGACTCTTTGTCGCGCGACAAATGGGCCATTTTTCCTAAAGTTGTACACCCCACTGTTTTTTGAATTTTCGATATTTTGGGTAATTTCTACTCAGAATTACGAGCTCTTTCGATGTAATTAGAAGAAAAAAGTGTCCTAATGTTTTTCGTTCCATTCCGTTACCATTTCCATATAAGCTACTACAGCGGTATAGGAATGGAAAACAAAAAATGTATGAATATTTTGGGGCAGTTTTTTTCTAAATAAGTTAATTTATATGCTTCTACTTCTGGTTACTGTATTTTTTCTATTTTTTTCTCATTACTTCTAAATTACGACCTACTTACATATAAGTCAAAATCTCAAGGAATGCAGAGCAATCTCAACATTCCCGGCAGTGGCAACATCTAACCAGAACACAACGTGAGGCTATTTAATTACTAGGTTGACATATTTATTAAGAGGCCTTATTCCTTTTAAAATGCTGATTGTTTTAGACATTTGTCTCTATGATTGAACATGTTTCTTAACATATCGACGGCAAAAAGCGTGAACGCTGTAACCGCCAATGAATTCCCTTGGCGGTTACAGTGTTTACGCTTTTTGCCGTCGATATTATTAATGTTACTACCTAGAACAGGGCTATTGGGATTTATTGGTAAACGACATCGACAGTTTAAATTTTTCATTGATAATTTTTGTTTCAAAACTACACGAAATTTACAAAATTCACGCGGATAATTCGTTTTTTCTACTTATTTTCGACTGCACGCAATAAAAGCATGAAATAGCTATGTTACTACCTAGAACTCGGGGAAAAGTATTATTCACTTCAAAAAGTTGGTTGAATTGATTAATATATTAGTCATAATTTTATTTTTAAAGTACTTAATACTTAATTCCTCTTAAATCTCACTAGTTTATTACTAGCTTTAACTTTCAATTCAGCCAAAGGGCGTAGGTACTCGATATTTCCACAGCAAATTACTCGCTTTTATTACTATACAATGCTGTTTCCTGTTGTTGCTGTCTGCGAACCGAGGAGATGCATTGTAGATATGAGCGCCGATGGCCAATTCCGCGGCGGCGGCGTGATAGGCAAAATTCCGCGGCGGCGGCGGCCACGGCGGCGTGACCTTGAGCTTCAGATTTTTTTATGAGAGAGCAATTTGTGAAAAAAAATACTCGTTTTTGTTACTATAAAGAAAGTTTTATTTATTTTAATAACTCGGTAGTATATAAACAATCATGTTTTTTAAATTTCACACTAACTTAACAAAAAAAAACTTTCAATTAAAATGATCATAGTTATAATCGAAATAACATAAGAAGCATATACTCGTATAATCATCACAATCTTCACTTAAAAATGCAAGTCTTAATTTACTTATAGAAAGTATATCTTAAACTTTAATTTCACGATGCAGATATACATATTTTATGACCATCTTTTTTATTACCGTTTTTTTTTACAATTTTTAACAGCACCGAACCTGGGTTTCTTTTTTATTTTGCATTTTTAAGTGCTAAATATAAATCAGTTAAAGATTACGTTTCCAGAAAAATAATCATATTAAAACATAACAAGCATAATATACTTACTACCTTTTTTAACTTCACACAAATTTTAATCACAGTGCTTAGTCACAATCTATCTCAAAAGCTAGTTTGCGCTAGAAAGTTAAATTTTAAGGACCCGTGTCACTCATACGAGAACTATTTTAGCTCCCCTAAGTGTGTTTATATTTTAGTGACAAGCCTGTTTAAAAAACGTGCCTATCCTAAATATAAATCAAAAATAGAAAATATCTGATCGCTGGTCATAGATCGAACGAAGCAACTAGAGCTCAGTGGAACACTCAATCTCCAATATGTGGATAGCTTTGTATACCTGGGCTCTACCATTTGCAACGATGGCTCATGCGAACCAGACGTTAGAAAGCGGATTAGCATGGCAAAGGAGCGATGACCCGACTAAATAGGATCTGGACAGATAGATCAATCTCGCTAAAAACCAAGATTGGCCTGGTGAGAACTGGTTTTCTCGATCTTTACCTACGGTGCGGAAACTTGGACCGTCAAAAAGGCAGACAGATCTCGCATTGAGGCATTTGAAATGTGGTGCTGGAGGCGAATGTTACGAGTTCCTTGGACAGCTCACCGCACAAATGTGTCAATTCTTCAAGAAGTGGGAGTCACCGTTAGGTTGTCGACAATCTGTCTCCGCAGGATCTTCGAATTCTTCGGTCACCTAGCCAGGAAGAAAAATGACACCCGTGAAGTGCTTTTGGTGACAGGGAAGGCGACCAAGAGGAAGAAGTCCTATGCGCTGGACAGACCAGATCAGATCAGAGGCGTTGCACAACGCCGAAGACCGCAGCAAGTGGAAGGCGATCGTCCACAAAATAATTCGTGGAGGTCACGACCCTGATGAGGAACACAACACAAGGAGGGGGAGGAGGAAGTGTTTCATGGAAAGATTTTTCATTGGCGTTAAACAATAGCAATCGAACTTGACGCCATTGTTTACAACGTGGGTTAAAAAGAAATAACACGCTTTCACTCGACAAACTACTCGACTCGACTGAAGCCATCGTGCGAACGAACGCGGACTTGGGTGGGATACGTCACGAGTGCGAGCGAGAAAGCAAATCGCAACTTGTTGCGCCGGCGCGCCGCGTATTTCGCTCGGCGGCGGCGCGCCGACTCGAATTGGCGGCGACGGCGGCGCGCCGGCGCGGCGCTCATATCTAATGCATTGTGGCCGCGACCCACAAACAACTGCCACCGGGTAGCCTCGATGAATGTAAGGATCCTTCCTTATTTGGGAATTTCGTAAGGAAACAACACAGCTATAAAACAGTATTTTAACTGCTTGCAAGGTACAAGGCCGGCGCCTTGGACACTATTATTTATTGACAGCACTGAATTTTTTGACGGCCTTTTATTGATATTAAAAAATAAAGGATATAAAATGAAATGTGACCACATTTTTACGTTTTCGCAAATATCCCAATTTATGATTACAAAATCCATTTGAAAAGTTCCTCATTCTAAAAGAGCCTAGGTGACAAGTAACATGTCACAGCGCATTAAATCACACAGTCGGACTATTACTCAGACGGATTTAGCATGGAATTTGTACCACTGACCTTTTTGTAGGTGCGATAGTCGATTTTCCACAAGGTGACGTCATTTGAGTGCTGATTCTTGGACGACGCGGCTTTTACCTTTTTTTTTCATTTTTTAAACTAGTCCGTATCCGTATAATCAAATTAAAATAATAGTTTTGAGTTCTATGATAATAAAGTAGGTAATGAAATTAGTTTAATATTAACGGTATTTGAAAAATAGTTTTATAACAATCCTAAATCGTTTACGGTTTCAGAGGATTTTTTGTCATAAGTCGTTTATGTACCTATTGGGAATTTATCAACGAACATGTGCGTTGCAAATTGATATGCAATGTTGGAGTAATGAACGCGCCTTTGCTAAGTTGTCTTGAAATATTTTGCAACATTTTGTGTTGTAAGTATCATGAAAGAAACAATAGAGATAAAATACTGTTGTATTGTTGTCATATGTTTTCACCGTGCTGCTTAAATTCCGCGTGAGAAGTGTTGATGGGCGGATGATTTGGTAATGGCACGCAGGCATGAATTGTAATGGGTCTTAACACGTTCACTATCTCAGTTTGACATGTGAACTATATGTCTCTGTAATAGAGGCTTGCCGTGGCCTCACACATATGGGACACTGACAGTGAACGTGTTAAAGAGTCGTTGCGGCTCGTGATACAATTGGCCAAGTTCCGGTACGGGGGAACAACTGGCCAAGTCCCTTTTTTTATCAGACTTCAAAAAAGAGGAGGTTCTCAATTCGACTGTATGTTTTTTTATTGTATGTATGATGTATGTTACGCCAATTATGGACTGAATACTTTTATTTGAAAGAGTGTACTCCTGAGGTGGTCCGATTGTCACTGACCCCGGGAAATCGAGGGCAACCCTCAAATATTATAAGCACCAATAATGTTTAGTGTTGTAAGTATTTGGGTCTGTTAGTCATCGTCTCATTATGCTGAGCTGATGATGGAAGGTGCGACTCCTAAATGATTAGGAGTTAGGGGATAATTCTTTAAAAATTATATGTAGGTTTAGATCGTTAGTTGAATTATTTTTAGTATGCCATCCCATCGTCGCCAAGTTAGGATCTGAAGATGGGAGCCCAAGGAAATCGAGGGCAACCCTCAAATGTTAGATGTCCTAATATTACTAATAATGTTTTTGTTAATTACATTTTCTAAAGTTCAATCATCGTCTCTGATGTTGAGCTGATGATGGAAGGCATAACTCCTTAACGGCTAAGTCAAATATGGTCCGGCTTGTTTTTAAACACTGAACGAAAAGTTTTCCTCGTAAGATTTCTGATAACAATTTATTTTATTAAATTTACGTAAAAAAAGAAAAAGGAATAACCATTTATTTATGACTTTAAGCACTAAATATCTGATGTGGCATATGACGTAAACTGAGATATCTATTAAGCGTGTCTTTGAACCCAATTAATCTGCCGTGTATTAGGTAAGCCCGATGATCGATAAAGTCATTTGAGTAGGATATGAATTGAATACGCAATCATTGGCTTAATCGTCTGATTAGATACGAGGTGTCGTGGAGGTGTGAGGTGAAACTATCGAAAGTATCAAAATGCCTGATTTTGGCTGTCCTAGGCAAAAATAAATGCGATCCACTGTAATCTAAGGCTGCTTGTCGCCTCATGAACGAAAATGAACCAATCAGGCCGCGTTTTGGTGGAGCCCAAACGATGTGCATTTGAATCTGAGGAATGTGATTGGTCAATATTACACAGCTCCGCTCCAGTGGATTTTTATTAATTTGGATTTAAGAATGATTTTTATTCACGCTTAGGCTGATAAGGCGGAATAAAAAACCATCGTAAGTAAATCCAAATATCTATTTAAACAAAAAAAATCACAACAGTCAAATTCTCTCTGGCTGAAGATTATCCTTCAATTTTACAGAGAATCGTTTGTGTGGAATGTGAACTTTTGAAAAGGTCGTCGTCTAGAATACTTAGGTTTGTTTTATAACAATTCCAAAACGTTCAGTCAAAAATTCGTTTTTGTGAACTATAACAAATTTTAGATCCAATATTTTGCCTTTCTTTACCATCCCCTCCCGGCCAAAGCCACCACGACACGACCCAAATTCCATATTCGGGGATCGCCTTACATGTATCGGGACTCCAGGCCGGTTACCCTCACCCTGGGCTGTAACGCGGGGAGAAAATCTCACTTCCTGCCCAAGGCAAGATGTGAAACTTTAGAAAAAACACGGGCGGTAATAAGTAAGGCCTCACATCACATATTTTATGGCCCTTATTTTCAATTCGGACCGCTACCACCTGCGATCTGGGAAATTCACTAATACTTACCACCGCCGTATGAATGTAATGTGCTATATGAACGTAAGTCTGGCAGCCACTGGCTCTTAGGCTAAAACGTGTACTGTTTCAACTCGTGTACATTCTGATATCGTAAACTGGCTGTTCACTTCACTGGACCATTATAGGAATTGTGAATCATATTGAGATCGATAAAACAAGGAAGAATCTTAAAGTAACATAATTGAAAAAAACTTTTTCCAGATGCGTGGTACCAGAATGCGAATCTCCACCCCACAGCTTCGAAACAGGCGAGTGGGGGCTGTGGGCACTGGGCAAAGAGGAGAGCTGCCACCGTCTGCGGCCCACGACAGACAACGCCACATGCTCGCAGAATGCCTTCGATTCAAACCACACCATCACTTGCGATGCCTTCGTGTATGGCAGTCATGATACCATCGTTTCTGAGGTGAATATTGTCTAATAGATAATACAGTGGAGTCAAAGGCATCTCGGGCTGAATTCTCACTTACCTCATTGGTGAGTCGAGGCTAAGATATTACAGTGGAGTCAAAGGCATATCGGGCTGAGTTGTCTCGTACCTCATTGGTGAGTCGAGGCTAAGATATTACAGTGGAGTCAAAGGCATATCGGGCTGAGTTGTCTCGTACCTCATTGGTGAGTCGAGGCTAAGATATTACAGTGGAGTCAAAGGCATATCGGGCTGAGTTGTCTCGTACCTCATTGGTGAGTCGAGGCTAAGATATTACAGTGGAGTCAAAGGCATATCGGGCTGAGTTGTCTCGTACCTCATTGGTGAGTCGAGGCTAAGATATTACAGTGGAGTCAAAGGCATATCGGGCTGAGTTGTCTCGTACCTCATTGGTGAGTCGAGGCTAAGATATTACAGTGGAGTCAAAGGCATATCGGGCTGAGTTGTCTCGTACCTCATTGGTGAGTCGAGGCTAAGATATTACAGTGGAGTCAAAGGCATATCGGGCTGAGTTGTCTCGTACCTCATTGGTGAGTCGAGGCTAAGATATTACAGTGGAGTCAAAGGCATATCGGGCTGAGTTGTCTCGTACCTCATTGGTGAGTTGAGGCTAAGATATTACGGTGGAGTCAAAGGCATCTCGGGCTGAATTCTCACTTACCTCATTGGTGAGTCGAGGCTAAGATATTACAGTGGAGTCAAAGGCATATCGGGCTGAGTTGTCTCGTACCTCATTGGTGAGTCGAGGCTAAGATATTACAGTGGAGTCAAAGGCATATCGGGCTGAGTTGTCTCGTACCTCATTGGTGAGTTGAGGCTAAGATATTACAGTGGAGTCAAAGGCATATCGGGCTGAGTTGTCTCGTACCTCATTGGTGAGTCGAGGCTAAGATATTACAGTGGAGTCAAAGGCATATCGGGCTGAGTTGTCTCGTACCTCATTGGTGAGTTGAGGCTAAGATATTACGGTGGAGTCAAAGGCATCTCGGGCTGAATTCTCACTTACCTCATTGGTGAGTCGAGGCTAAGATATTACAGTGGAGTCAAAGGCATATCGGGCTGAGTTGTCTCGTACCTCATTGGTGAGTCGAGGCTAAGATATTACAGTGGAGTCAAAGGCATATCGGGCTGAGTTGTCTCGTACCTCATTGGTGAGTCGAGGCTAAGATATTACAGTGGAGTCAAAGGCATATCGGGCTGAGTTGTCTCGTACCTCATTGGTGAGTTGAGGCTAAGATATTACGGTGGAGTCAAAGGCATCTCGGGCTGAATTCTCACTTACCTCATTGGTGAGTCGAGGCTAAGATATTACAGTGGAGTCAAAGGCATATCGGGCTGAGTTGTCTCGTACCTCATTGGTGAGTTGAGGCTAAGATATTACGGTGGAGTCAAAGGCATCTCGGGCTGAATTCTCACTTACCTCATTGGTGAGTCGAGGCTAAGATATTACAGTGGAGTCAAAGGCATATCGGGCTGAGTTGTCTCGTACCTCATTGGTGAGTTGAGGCTAAGATATTACGGTGGAGTCAAAGGCATATCGGGCTGAGTTGTCTCGTACCTCATTGGTGAGTTGAGGCTAAGATATTACGGTGGAGTCAAAGGCATCTCGGGCTGAATTCTCACTTACCTCATTGGTGAGTCGAGGCTAAGATATTACAGTGGAGTCAAAGGCATATCGGGCTGAGTTGTCTCGTACCTCATTGGTGAGTTGAGGCTAAGATATTACGGTGGAGTCAAAGGCATATCGGGCTGAGTTGTCTCGTACCTCATTGGTGAGTCGAGGCTAAGATATTACAGTGGAGTCAAAGGCATATCGGGCTGAGTTGTCTCGTACCTCATTGGTGAGTTGAGGCTAAGATATTACGGTGGAGTCAAAGGCATCTCGGGCTGAATTCTCACTTACCTCATTGGTGAGTCGAGGCTAAGATATTACAGTGGAGTCAAAGGCATATCGGGCTGAGTTGTCTCGTACCTCATTGGTGAGTTGAGGCTAAGATATTACGGTGGAGTCAAAGGCATCTCGGGCTGAATTCTCACTTACCTCATTGGTGAGTCGAGGCTAAGATATTACAGTGGAGTCAAAGGCATATCGGGCTGAGTTGTCTCGTACCTCATTGGTGAGTTGAGGCTAAGATATTACGGTGGAGTCAAAGGCATATCGGGCTGAGTTGTCTCGTACCTCATTGGTGAGTTGAGGCTAAGATATTACGGTGGAGTCAAAGGCATCTCGGGCTGAATTCTCACTTACCTCATTGGTGAGTCGAGGCTAAGATATTACAGTGGAGTCAAAGGCATATCGGGCTGAGTTGTCTCGTACCTCATTGGTGAGTTGAGGCTAAGATATTACGGTGGAGTCAAAGGCATATCGGGCTGAGTTCTCTCGTACCTCATTGCTGAGTCGGGGCTATGCGTCCTAGGCAACGGGGACTGCTGCCACCATCTACGGCCCACGATATACAATGATACATGCTCGCAGAATGCCTTCGATTCGAACCATTATACCATCAGGACCGTGCAGAGGTGAACTTTGCCTTATTGGGATTTCTTTAATATCAGTGGGGGCTGATCTTGGGCTGAGCCTTGTGTACCAGATTATAAATTAGCATTTACATATTTTTCTGACAGATTTCAATGATTTTTGTAGTCTACTTACATATCTTATCTAATTATCTTATCTTAAACGGTAAGGTCAATAACCTTGAACCGTGTATCAAGTGCAGATTATTTGGCGTAATTTCATAAGCCAATTAGTACATTGCTTTAAGCACGAGTACGCTGAACGGCACTGTTTATTTTATCTGTGATAAGTATCTATGCTAATTAATATTAGTTACTATTGATTGCGCACTAAAAATAAAGAGAGGGATTTGGTTGTAAGTTGTAACCTAACTGTGACACGCGACTCTATGACGCGCGACAAATACTATCTGTCACTGTGCTCGCACGGTATTGAAAGGAAAATTACATGTAGTATTTGTTGCAGTTATGCTAGAATAGAAGTACTGTACGCGTCTACGAAAGTAACAGCCAGACATTTATAAAATAAAACGCACATCGATTTTCACAAAACAGGACTTACCTAATGGCGTATACATTTAATTTATTCGGACGGACGTGGTCTTCAAATAACTGGATAGATGTTAACATATTGTAACTCCGCGATTATTTCGAGCTTAGTGCCTAAATAGTGCCACCAAACGAACAATAGGTTTGCCACCATGAGACCTTGGCTTGGACGTCAGGCCAAAACTTCCACGCAATAAATTATATTTTAAATATCTGATATATTTCTAAATCTGCTGCTGTTTTAAATATTTTCTTAAGTAAAATGGCAATCTGGGAGTTTTCTTTCGGCGGTTTTTTCTCCTCAGTAAGCCTTATAGCGAACCGCTGGTGGATATTATTAAATAAAATAATTAATGCCCTTCTGGCACATGTGTAACTGATTTTACACATTAGGACCAATCTGGTATGACCACCTTCATTTTGAATTCATATAAAAAATGGGTAGTTTGTACAAATGTAACTGACAGAGAAAAGTTGTGTTTTTCTCAGTCAACCTTTGACAATGGTAACTGGAAAGCTACCGAAACGTTAGAGAGACACATGCGATATAATCCGTTTAGATTGTTTTATATAAAGCTGCTATTTTTAACCGACTTCCAAAAAAGGAGGAGGTTCTATGTTTCACTATATGTATTTATACTGTTTTACAGTTCGACCTGGCGTGTCAAGAATGGAAGCGAACGTTAGTGGGCACAATCCACAGCGCGGGTCTTTTCGCCGCCCTGCCCCTCACCGGCTACGTCTCCGACACGTGAGTATAACTAACGTGCTGTGTGTGTCTTTTGCCTTGGTCACACGTGCCGAGGAAACGGGCGAGACAGTAATATGTATGTATGTTTCTCGGCCGAGACAGTGATATAAGCGAGTAAGTAGCTGTTTATACATGTTTTGAAATTAGCACAGTCAGTTCAGGTTCATTGAGACTTTCGGACACGATGGATCGACAGTGCACGTTTAGACCGGCCGAGTGAGCGAGCGACACAGTGCGGGGAAGCGGGAGGGTGGACACTCGGCCTAGTAGATAGGACGGGAGCCGAGCTACTGTCTCGCCGCTTCGTTCGGCCGAGCACTCGGCGCTATGTTTAAACGCGCCGAGTACTCGGTCAAGAGCACTGTCCCGCTCGAGCCCGTTTGCTCGTTACGTGTGATCAAGGCAACACTGGCGATTTGGGGGCGAGTTGAAAGCGAGGCGAGTGCGCAGCGAATTACCCGCGAGCACCAAACGAATTCGCCGCGGGCGCAAAACGAATTCGCTGCGCCCTCATCTCGCTTTCAACTCGCCCGCAAGTTGCCAGTGTGCTCTCACCGTTAAAAGCCTTAGCCTGGCAATTTGCAGGCGAGTTCAAAGCGAAGCGAGCCGTGATTTTGCCGCGAGAGCGCATCGAGCTCGCCGAGTGTTGTGTGGCGTCAAATTCAAATTCAGTTTGTAGCAAATAGCTTATTTGGTATAAGTGGGCTTTTATACCAAATAAGCTATTTGCGAGAAAATTCTACAAACTGTATTTGCTGAATTCAATATTATTAATAAAATATTTGATGTTCTAATAGTTTTATATAAATGTTAGAACAATAGAGATCATTTAATGTGGTCGTCTTCCTATCATCTGACAGCTTAGGGAGAGGGTGGCGGGGGAGGCGCCACAGAGCATGGTAGACTATCTAAACGTTACGTTCTGTTACAAGGCTTACTCGAAAATCCCTTGTGGATGTGGATGGATGAGCAGCTTAATGTCCCAATTTAGTACCACCACTAGCGGAGCCATGTGTAAAACATGTTCGATGCCAATTTATTTATTTTTATTGGTTGTTTGATGCGTTGTTGGAGCCGTAAGGAAAATTGAAATTGTAATGAATTGGTATTTATAGTCCCATTTTCAGATCGTGAAAATACAATAAAATTACAAAATTAGATTATAGTGTAGGCGATAAAAACAAACACGTAGGTATATAGAATTTTCATCAGGAAAACTAGGAAACACTTCTCCGAGACTACTACTAGAATCAATAATGCTCAGGATTCTGTACCTCTACTATAAGTTTACAGTGACAGCACTCACTAGCGAATGCGTAAACAATTTGTATGGAAAATTGAATTTCTACAAAGTAACCGGCGCGGCGGTAGGGCGCTTATGGTAAGGGTACAAATAACCAACATACAGAAAACAAGAAACAACACCTAACTCGACAAGTCCCAAAAGTGGCATATTTGCAGTCCAAGTACCTACCTAATGTTGTAACTGTTTCTTGCGATCTTTGTTGTTACAATATTATTTATTGATTGTTTAGTGCAACAGATTAGTAACGGCTGAGTGAACAACTCTTTTATGGTCCCTTTATATTCTTGTCTGTTTACTTACATTAAAATGATATTGTTTTTTTATGCTTCGCGCAAAGCCACAACTTGTAGTGAATGCAAGTTCAATATTATTGGCTGCGAATGAAATAGGATTTATTTAAATGTCCCATATTGCATGAGATTTTATACTCTTGCGGTTTGTACGCATATTTAGTCTTATAAAAGTTATAAAGTATGGATCATATCCGATGGGAGGAGTTTTTTTATTTAGGTAGGTACCTTTATTTTTTATTGCATGCGTCACTTTAGATTAAACATCATGTAATTTTGTGGCCTGCTCAAAGTACTCAAGAGCTTTTATAAGTTTGGGGGGTCCCCAAATGGGGGTCTCCGGGTGGGGAGCATGCATAGTGATTTTTCTGTAGTGTCGTAATTATTATTGTAACTTCATATTTATTATTGTTATACAATGACATAGAATCAGACACGTAAAAGTGCCCTCGAGGCCTACCTACTACTAGAATATAGATTTGAATTTAAAAAAAATTGAATCGCATCGGTCTCAGTTAGTGTTGCCGGGTACACTAAAATGCTCTTCAATTTTTTGTCTGAATGCATCATCATTCCGAATTTTTATAATTCCGAAAATCATGGTCTGACTTTTTTTTGGAAATCGAATTATAGTGGAACATAATGATCCATGGAAAAAATAATCGTTTCGTGTTGTTTCATTTTCGGAATTTTGAAATTTCGGAACATTGATGGTTTCGGATAAATGCAACTTCGGAGTTTTTGAGTGACCCCAGTTATGCCACCGTTAGCTTTAAGAGGCCTTATTCCTTTTTTTTCATATTTTGACAAAAATATTGATAATTTCAACCAATTTTTTGAAGTGAATAGTACTTTTCCCCGAGTTCTAGGTAGTAACGTGTAGCTATTTCATGCTTTCATTGCGTGCAGTCGAAAATAAGTTTAAAAAAACTAATTTTCCGCGTGAATTTTGTAAAATTCTAGTAGTTTTTGAAACAAAATTTATCAATGAAAAATTCAAACCGTAGGTTTCCAATATCACTAGGTACATAGTATAAAACAGTCGCTTTCTCTGTCCCTATGTCCCTTTGTATGCTTAACTCTTTAAAACTACGCAACGGATTTTGATGCGTTTTTTTTTAATAGATAGAGTGATTCAAGAGGAAGGTTTATATGTATAATACATGCATCATTTATCAGCATTACACCCGTCGTGCGAAACCGGGGCGGGTCGCTAGTATACCAATAAAACCTAATAGCCCTGTTCTAGGCAGTAACATCAATAATATGTTAAGAAACTTGTTTAATCATAGAAAAAAATCTAAAACGATCAGCATTTTTAAAAGAATAAGGCCTCTTAATAAAATAATTGGTCTGCAGATTCGGGCGGCGGACGGCGTTCGTACTAACCGCAGTGATGTCGTCGCTGATGGGACTGATCCGGTCCTTCTCCGTCAATTATTCCATGTACCTCACCTTCGAGTTCCTTGACTCCATGCTGGGTTCTGGCGTCTACAGCACCGGTTTCATCCTTGGTTTGTATCTCATTTTATATTTGACCTGTACTATTAAGTCAATTTCTTTTAAGTTGTCGTGCACTCTTGTCGGAGTGGTTGTGGGCATGGCTAGGTCGCCTGAGACTGAGAATTTTCGTTTATGCCGCTGTGTCACATATTTGATAAGGACTGTTCATTGTGTTAGAAACTGCCCACGAGAATGTCAAGTAGAATAGCTAACGCCTATATAAACTAGTGTTCTACCGAACTTTTCCATACGGCGCCACCTTAGCAAGGTCTTCGCCTTATATACATTTAAAATGGTACTTAAACCTTTCTTTACACACATCGCCATCCAGTGTTTGTCCTTCGATCGCGCGCGGTTCACTCTTTCAAGTTTCACGCGGTCAATCAAAAGAAAGTACCTGAGAGTCCCAGTGCTTGTATCAATTATACGGTAGAACGAGACTAACCTAGAATATTTTCATTTATTTCAGCGCTAGAAATGGTGGGCTTAAAGCGGCGTGTTCTTGGCGGTAACATGATATCCAGTTCCTTCGCTACGGGCCAGGTGGTACTCGCCCTCGTAGCTTGGAAGATCCCATACTGGCGCACTCTCACACAAGTCATCTACGCGCCCTCCCTAATTTTCTTTTTGTACTATTTCCTCATTGAAGAGAGCGTGCGATGGCTCCTAAGTAAAGGCAGAAAGAAAGAAGCGGCCAAAATCATCCACAAAGCAGCTGCGATTAACAAGAAAGAGTTGTCTCCGGAAACTCTGAAAGCACTCTCAAGTGACCCTGTAGAAGTTAATGTTAACGCAGGTAATGACGAAGATAGAGAGACGACAAGTACGAGTGAAGAAGAGCCTCCTAAGCCATCACTGTTAATGCAGGTCTTGAAGTCGAGGATAATCATGTCCCGTCTCTTCATTTGCTCTTTCTGGTGGATCACCGTGACGTTCATCTACTACGGGCTGTCGATTAACTCCGTCTCACTAGCTGGAAACAAATATGTTAACTATATCCTGACGTCTCTGGTGGAGATTCCTGGCTACGCGCTCAGTGTGCTCACGCTGGACCGGTTTGGCCGCAAGAGTTCTATCATGACTGCGTTCTTCGTTTGCGGCACTGCTCTCATAGCTTTGCCTTTCATTCCTAACAGTAAGTTGTTTTTTTTTTATATCTCTATCATTATCGCGTAGCATGGTAAACTGTAACTATATAGAATATAATGAGTCATAAAACATCGATAGCTGTTGATTTCTTTACCAAAAATATCTAAGTACTATTCGTATGTTTCTTAGTTTTAGAAACCATTGATTATAACGTAGTCACTATATTTACGATCATTTTATACCGTAGTGTAGAATGTATGTAGAAGTCCGCTAATCACATTTCCAGACTTGGCGTGGCTCCACACGTGCCTCACGATGCTGGGAAAGCTCTGCATCAGCATGGCTTTCAGTTCCATCTACATCTACACGTCAGAGCTGTTCCCCACCAACGCGCGGCACTCGTTGCTGGGTACCTGTTCCATGGTTGGAAGAATTGGGTCTATTTTGGCTCCTATGACGCCACTGCTGGTCAGTATTGCTAGAAGAAAACGAACGCGTAATAACAAGATCACGTCAATTGTATATTCTTATGCGGAAGTGGCACTGATCGAATGGTGACTGCTTATAGCTAGTATAAAATATCAGTAGAATTTTTTACATAGTTATTGGAAGTAGAAATGACAGGGCAGAGACTTTTAACGGATTATATCGGCCCTGTGTTATCTAGCAGGCAAAATTATGAAAGCTACCGAATCACAATGACGGTATTTTCCGCGTGGTTCCAAGTGGTGAAGCCGTAATGGAGACCTGTCGGTTTGTTCTTTGATCCCGTGCAAAAGTACGCGTCATCTATCATCATCATCATCATCATCATCATCATCTCAGCCATAGGACGTCCACTGCTGAACATAGGCCTCCCCTTTGGACTTCCATATATACCGGTTGGTCATCTATCATCTCACAGGTATTGTTACTAAGCAGCGCCACCAGGTAGGATGTGTCATTTTTGGCCATCAACATCAACTGCTATCATGGTATAGCCAACTGACTAAGCCAGTATTCGATTCGACCCACGACAGCTTAGATAAGTCGTTTTCAATGAACATGACTGTAGGTACTTTGTTAAGGGCTATAATTAAAACTTAATTCATTCCTCTTTGTGTAACGAACTAACTTTCGGAACACAAAGGACGTGATTGGTAAACGACCCAAATGAGCGTGACCTTATTCTTAATCTACCTCACAGGGAAGGTCGGGATTGCCCTGACGATGTTGGGCAAGTTATGCATCAGCATGACGTTCGCATCGATTTACATCTATACCATAGAGCTGTTCCCGACGCAAGGTCGGGCTTCCTGCATGGCATTCTGCTCCACGTTGGGCAGGACGGGCAGCGTGTTGGCCCCTAATACACCACTATTGGTTGGTCAGTCAACTGGTGTAGTTTTGAAACTACTGTCGTTTGTACTCTCTAGGAGATCGTCTATTACTATTGTAGTTTTTCATCGTATTTAAATTTAGCATCACCTGCCGCATGTTGGGTTAAATACATTAAGTAAATTATTTTAGTATTTTATTAATTAGTTAGGCGTGTTGGCTCCTAAGTCTCTTAATACCTACACCACTATTGATTGGTCAGTCAGCTGGGGCGTAGTTAAATAACTGCACTCCTTTGTACTCTCTAGTAGATTCTCTAATGCGGAATCGTATTGATATTTCTTGGATCTCCGCAGTATTGTTTACTTAAATGGCATTCTACTCCATGGTGGGCAGGACGGGCGGTATGTAGGCCCCCAATACACCGTTATTAGTTGATCAGTCAGTTAGTATAGCATATATACCAAACCATAGTCATTTGTAGTCTTTAGGAATCGTATGACAGTTCTGGGGATGGGGTGGGGAGGACTGGGAGCCTGCTGATGGTTAATACATCATTATTTGGTCATGTCAGTTGGTGTATAATTTACGAATCCACTGTTATTTATAGTCTGTAGTAGATAATCATGTATATCCTGAGATAGTTCTTGAGTTCTGACTACTTATAGTGTATTGTGTCTTTGCATCACTTCCTTTATGTTTTCATTCTACGCGACAATCCTTTCATCCTTGCTCACCACTCAGATAATTGACAGTCCACAACTGTGAGTTTTACTAGAAATTTTCTATTTCACACGACTGCATTGTGGAATGAATCGTGGCTTGCGGTATTTCCGGACCGATACGACCCTAGAGCAGAGCGAAAAGAAAAGAAAAGAGCGTGCCCACACTTGTGACTCCTCTGGTGTTGCAGGTGTCAATGGGCGACGGTAATCGCTCCCCTTCAGGTGATCCGTTTCCTCGTTTGCCCCCTTTAACAGAAAAAAAAACTCAACAGCAAAATTTTACATAGGATTTAAGGTATTTAACGCTGAACGTTTCTAAGATCTACCATCTTATATGCAGATGAAGTACATGGAGTCCCTGCCGTACCTGCTCTTCGGTATCATGGCGGGCTGTGCTGGCGGTCTCATGCTGCTGACGCCCGAGACCCTGCGACTGCGGCTACCGGACACTATCGAGCAGGTAATGTATTTAATTATGCTGTTTACTGTACGGTGACTCCATAGTCACCATATCGTTCGGCGTATTTGCGGCTTAGTAGGTACACTCAAGAAACCGAGCGCCACTGAGATGGTCTGACCAAATCCGCTCATGGACTAGATACTGTTTTACACAACAAACTCCATGGCGCCAAGTATTCCTGATTTAGGCGGCAAAACTGTGGGTGGAGTCCATCATTGCCCATCAGGTGAATAAAACGTATGTTTTCATTTGATCGACGATGGGGATCGGTGACCCAACATAAATACAACGACAACCAGAGTTCGAATTCAACAAGTTTTATTCTAGAAAGTTCTTCCAACTCCTTTTGATGTCATTTCAATATTTTTTTCTATGATTACAGGCAGAGGCTATGGCGATCGCCCCGCACACAAACAAGCGAACAGACATCTTCGTGGATTAACCTGAATTAAAATGTGATTATTTTAAGGTAGCATTGGAACAATTATATCATGGGCCACCGTACGACCCTGTCACAATACCATAACTTGTCATTCAAATGTGTGCTAATTTCATTCGTTGGCTACAGGGTCCTACGACTAGGGTCCCAGGGTCCCACGACAGTACGAGGTTTAGTGTCCTTTAATATATATATAGCCACCTAGACTCGCTTTTGCCAGTTTACTCTGTTCATTTTTGATGGCTGAATACGCAGGCGTAGTTGGCCGTCGATCATAACAGAGCATAGTCAAATAGGGCCCTACCCTCGTAAACACATGCTGCATATTATTCAGCCAATCAGCTGTGAAAGGGCTGTGTGGGCTACTTAGGTAGTTTCTAAACGTGATGAGCAGGGGTCGGACTTTCTTTCGCACGGTAGGACTAATGGAGAACTATGGAGCCGTTATTAACATCAAAATACAATTCATACTCATACTTATTCATCTATTTCATTCCAAACTGCCTTTGTAGTTATCATGGTTAACATTCCCAAGCATTAAATGACTAAAATTATGAATATTTTTTTTTCATATTTCAATCTCCTAATTTAACTCAATTTATTGTCAATATCATGAACTTTCTAGTCATAAATGGATATTCGATCAATATAGAACCCAATTTACTCAAGAAAACATGGATAAAGTTGCAAATATGCACGTAGGTATTTTATGGTGGCGAAAAAAACAATGCCTACACAAATCAGGTCTTCGTATATTCTTCTGACTTTGTCCTTGACTATAAAATAAAATTGCGAATGAAATACACTTACGAGTATGAGTATGAATAGTATTTTAATGTTAATATCGGCTCCATAGCTCTCCATTAGTCCTACCGTGCGAAAGAAAGTCCGACCCCTGGATGAGATCGTGCATGTCGTCTGCTATTGTTTATAGCGTTCTGAAACCATATCGCAATCATACAAAATCATACTAATGGGGTTTTCGGTGCACTAATGATTTAACATTAGGCCGACAGTAAGGCGTCAAACAATTCGTGCACCGCAAACCCCAGGTATGATCATAATCACACATCTACCAGTGAGTACTGGTACCTTATAAAGATGTGTATTAACAGTACCAGAGTATGAAGTTAATACAAAGATAATGTTTAATAGGGATATTAATGTTTCAGTATATACAGTGAACTATGGACGAAATATAGTCACGTAGTGATTATATTTGTTTCAGTAAATTATATTTTACGAGATTGCTTAGTTTGTGGCTAAGTTTTGAACCGGATAAAATTTTATTAATCTTGGAGTTTTTACCAATAAGAATATTATTTAATTAAAACAATAATATCAAAAATTACCTTTGATAAATGTGTATAATTATTAGTTTGACATTAGTAGGTATATATACAAATGTCTAAACGCCTAATTCAAGTCATATCATAATGTCTATCATTGGGATATTATAATTTTTGTTAATTTTATTATTTGATGAATGTTATTTTTATTTTGTAATATTTTTATATTTTATTATATTTTTATACGAATGTGATATGAAATATAATAGCTGAAATACATTAGTTGTAAATGATGATGTAAATTGTGATTTTAATTTTATGTCTTTTTAGGAGTTATAATTTATTAATAAATAAGAATGTTTCATAGAAATAACATGATTTTATTTCAACAGACAGGTTAAATTTTCTTCTGTAGTTAATATCATTATTTACAGTAAATGATACCTTAACGAACTCAGGAGACGATTATCAGATCAGGTAAAGTGAATTTGTGTCATTTTTCCATCGAGCCATAAACGCGGTCGTTATATCCGCCGGTGAGGGATGCAACTTGCATCAATGGGCTACTATTGTGGGACAAAATCAACGTGAAGGTTGAGTCATGAGTCCGTCTCTCACTTGCTGAGTCTTGCTTATCGACTCAGGTTCCTTGTCCCTCTCATTTGCACGTTAAATTTGTCGCCATACTAGTAGGGGGTACTCCTACCGTCCCTGTTATGAATTATGGCTAAGCGAGGGCGCCGAGGCAAAGGTGGAACGTTACGAGATACAAATGTATAATCTCAATGTCCATTGGTATAAAAAGACCCTGCACTATATTGATGTATCTGTTTACTCCTATGGTTGACTGGTAGAGAATGCCTTAAGGCATTGAACCCGCCATTAGCACTTTTACTTGTGTATTCTGTGCAATATTTAAAGTTTAAATAAATGTAAGATCTGGGTATAACCCAGGACAGGAAGTCCTATTTCTCAAGGATAAGTTAGGAATCCAAGTGTTATCTTTTTCTATGATTTGTGGAAGGAGTTGGCCTGCGCAACAGTGTCGGGCAGATCCCGGCGGAGGGTCTCTGGAGTGGTGAGTGTCAGTAGTGCTGCCGTCAGCGCCGCGGTGCCGAAGAGCAGCGTCGGGAATGGTGGCCACCAGGCAGCCTGAAACATTTACACGTAGGGAAAGGTTGGGTGCAGCCGTAAGGGGTGGGATTTAACCTCATCTAGATTCTCTATACTAAGGGTACTAAGTACCCCAAGAAGCTTTAGAGGTCACGCAACGAGCGGGCACGTTTCGTTACTTATGTCTCATGAACCTACACCAGAAAGTAACAGGTTCCTTAATAATTTATCTATCGCGACATAAACGCGACTTTCATAGCCCCGCTGGTTTTGTCAGGAGATTGATATGCTCCTCTGCACCTGTGGCATATTGCGTCTAGAGAAGAAATACGCCAACTGACAGAAAGCAGTGCAGGCAGGCAAGTACTCACCAAGAGCGGTGTGAGCGGTGCCAGCACGGAGCCAACTCTAGCCACCATGGAACATGCTCCCACTAAGCACCCTCGCGCACTGGTTGGCACCAGCTCCGATGTGTACACGTAGATGCCGTTGAAGCATATCGATATGCACATCTTGCCGATCAGGAATATCACGATCAATTCCGT
The DNA here is from genome assembly GCA_905147355.2 of Apotomis turbidana. Classification (NCBI taxonomy): domain Eukaryota; kingdom Metazoa; phylum Arthropoda; class Insecta; order Lepidoptera; family Tortricidae; genus Apotomis; species Apotomis turbidana. The sequence continues at coordinate 19,082,504 of LR990292.1, read as the reverse complement.
TCTGGCAACTGAAACCATAATATACAATTAAAGTATGGAAATAAGGAGGTGCACTTAAATTGTGGAGGTTTTTTTGGGTTCTTTATTTTGAACGTTTTCTCCAAGTTTTATGATGGTCGCGATTATCACGCGAAACAATGGGCCAACCATGACTTCGCCAGCGGAACAGCGAGCGGCGGCCATAGGTGGACGCGGAATAACTGAGCGCGGTGTCTCGCTCACTCCTATGGCCGCTCACCGCTCCCTTGGTCGCTTAAAGTTGTGACCAGGCCGCAATTATTGTCAAACTTTTAGTCCTATTATTTAAACACCACCATTACATACCCGCAATTCTATAACCATCCCACCTTTAGGAATAAAAGCTTCAGTGACGCAAGCAATGCCACAACACAGGAACCCTCCGAGCAAGGTGAACTTCCTCCCGATCTTGTTCAGCAGATAAGCAGCGATGAACTCGCCGACGAGGGTGGCGAGCGAGGACAGAGCGAAGTTGGCGATTTTATTGCCTGGCAGAGCGACGGAACCAATTAGGAGGCCGTAGTAGACGAATGCAGCAGTGAACCACCACCACGAGCAGACTAGTAATCTGGAAAATATAACATAGGTCTACTGAACGCGATCATTTAAACGCCGAGTTGATGAAATCTAACCATAGCCTGATAGCAGGTCTACCAGTAGGTACAGACTCAGTGTAAAATATGAGGGTCGTTCTCAAAAAATTTGCACCGCCACCTGTCAACAGGTTTGTCTTAGAAGAAGTTTTTTACACCGCATTATTTTAAATATTCAATTATCAACACATATCTATAGACACTTTTTAAACAGAGGCCAAATGCTTTTAATTAAAATTAAAGCATATTAATAGACAAAAAAACGATTTAAAACTATGTTTTGTCGCTCACTTGCCGTGTCCCAACGCGAGGTACTCTTGTTTCGTTGTAATAAAAACATATACATTACCGACTTAGCTTAAGTTCAGTACTCCATTTTATTTTCACATATGATGAAGATTGAATACTACCATATCGAATAATAATACTATGCTTATGTTGCGAATTATTTGCAATTTAAGTTTGTCCACGCCATTTTTTGTCGTTCACTTGTCATGAGACAAACATTACGATTGTGTGACTACTATTTCGTTTCCCCTGCCTCACCCCGCATAAATCGAGACCTTCAGTTGCCACCTAACACTGTTCCGAGTGACACGTCGTCAGCGTGCTGCACTAAAAAAATATGATACATACACTTACGCGAGCGGGAGTTTGTAATGGGTATGTAGTCTATATTCTGCCTTCCATATTTTGGTTGACGTGGGTACTATTGCATTCATTTTAATTTATAACGCGTAAAGTATGGTATAATTGTATGTGTATAAATATGCAGTTCATCAACGAAATACTTTATTTGTTTTGATGACATAACTGTCATTTTGTCCATTACCTGTATGTCGTTAACTTGTCTATATATAAACAGGTGAACGACACATACGGCAGGTGAACGACAATTATTTAAACACTCATACAAAATAATTTAAAAACCAGGTTTTATCGGTCACTCGCCGTGTCTCAAATCATGTTTTGTTGTTATAAAAACATTCCATTTTACTTTCAAGCTGTCTTAGGAATCCTTAGCAGGCGGCGCCCACACCAGATTTTGAAAGCATCAATCCTCTGCCTGTCAGCGGCTTTGAGCTTCCAGGTCTCTGCCCCATAAAGAGATATGGAGAAGACAAGTGCACAGACGATGTGCATGTTAGTCCAGTTAGGGATGTTTCTATCTTTCCATATTTTGCCGCGTTGGGTCATCGCTGTTTTGGCCATTCCGATTCGCCTGCGAATCTCTGGTTTGCATGTGCCTCTATTTGTGACAATGGAGCCAAGATACTGGAACTGATCAACAGTTTCGAACTCTTGAAGCAGGTTAGTACTTTGTCAACTAGTAATGGTCGACTATCATCAGCTCGGTTTTATTGTTATTAATATCGAGACCCATTCTGAGGCTGGTTGTTTTGAGTCATTCCAAAAGTTGGGCCACTTCTGCTTCGGGTGATGCAAAATAGGCGATGTCTACCACGTACCTTCAAGGGCTCCATATCTGTTATATAGTATTGGGGATATTATGCATCCCTGTCGTACGCCTTTCCGGAACTTAAAATTCTTGTAACTATGTGACATGTCCTACCGACACCATTCTGTATGCAGACTCGTAAAGGCTTTATAAAGTGTTACCAGATGTGCTGGCAGCTTCAGACAATACCTCCCATAGCTTATCCCACCTAACGCAGCCGAAGGCTTTCTGGCTATCAGATGTGAAGGAATTCTTCGAAGATGGCGAAAACAGCAGTAGGTTACTCAGCGGGTAAGAAATAATATGTCAAAAGAGGCAGCATTAGGATGCAGAAACGTTATTTAAATGATTCGCTGTTGAACCCTCATAACAAATTTATAAGATCACATGGGTATGCTTGAGTTTTGCATCTTTTTGCCGGTTATGACCTTTCTGGATTGTACAGGCTTCAAAAAACCTCCTGAGAAATGTCCTATGAGATGAGAATTAAATGCTTGTTTTCTTTATGCAAATTACTGACATAAGGAAAAAAGAAAAAAAAAACAATCAATAAAGCACGAGTTAACAGCTCAACGTAGGTTTTTTTTTAAATGTCACTTACCTGCAACCGTCGTCGTTAACCTGCAAACAAATTCAGTGAAGTTGGAACATATTTGTCGCAAACCTGCACCCATTGTCGATAACTTGGTACAAAATGTCGTTTACCTGACATCGATGTCTTTCACCTGTCGACCTAAAATTTCAAACCCCTATATCTTCTAAGATATTCAATTTAACTACTTCCCTCGACGTGATATCAATTGTCTGAATATATTTCTAGCGATCCTATGAAAAATAAAAGAAGAAATCGCAACTTTAAAAAAAAATGCAAAATTAACGCAGCGGTGCAAATATTTTGAGAACGACCCATGAGTATTAGAATATCCAGAGGGGTAACCCTCATCTGGCAGAATAATATTGGTCAGAAATACACTTCGCATAACACGTTTCGCAGAAACATTTTCGGTCGAATGGTAAGATGGCGTAAAGATATAGTTGGCATTACTACTACCTCGCATACGACACATTTTGCAGCACATTGTTTTGTAGAATATCTCTTTGGCCGACTTTGGTTTAGCATAATTTTATGTACCGTAATAAATCTATAGCATACGATTACAATAGCATAATTATTTTCTACTAGCAGAAAAGTGGGTTAGGTAAATTTTACATAGTACAATGTAAGTCCCACCAAATTTACCATGGCATAATAGTTAGGTATCTTACGTCCCCAACACACCCGACTCGCTATCAAAAAGGAAATATAGTTCCAGAGTCACCGTTAGGTAATACGACGACGAGCGAATCGAGGAGCAGACGTGTTAGGTATCTTGCCGCCGCGGGGCAACAGCCACAAATTTTAATGCATAAATTAGGTACTGATTCCACCTTAGGGCAGGTCCGACTTGGATTAGGTTAGGTACGACGACGAGCGAAGCGAGGAGGAGTGTTAGGTTGAACTGAGACCCTAAGGCCGTGTTCAGACCGGGCTGACTGTCGGCCGCCGAATGTGTGAATATGTATGGAAACTGCGTAACGTTCGCTCACTTTGGGCGTTAATGGGCGGCCGACAGTCAGCCCGGTCTGAACACGGCCTAACGAGCGAGCGAAGCGAGCGAGCCGCGCGGCAACGGCCGTCTACCATACCACTCCATGTACAAAATGGGCTTGACAACTTTATGGCGCTTAAATATTATGCAAAAAAAAATTCTGCGAAATTACTATTCATTTAGAAGACTGTTATGCTCATCAACATTATGCCAATATAAGATTCGGTATTATAAAAATCTGCGAAAATTATTTATGCCAAAGCATACTCGGCGTAAGATTTTTCTGCCAAACGTTACTTCTGCCACCTTCTGCCAAGTATCATTATGCAAAACAAATACATATATGTCAAAAAAGTTTCTGCAAGACAATAGTGAGCCAATTGAGTGGTTTGGCACCGTCATAAAAGAAATAAGGTAAGTATTTTTACTTATGACGGTCGACCCTGCTCGCAGGGTTTAGGCTCAGGCTTTGTTCAACAGGTACTAGATTATAACACGTTTTCTGAACACGGTTTCTAATCAAGAACATGTGGTTATATATGAAATTGTATACTCACTAATCCTGCGGTGTCTGACCACCAATTTCAATCACAGATCAATTATGCACTTGTGCGAAAATTGTCTTTATGCGTTCGATAGGACAATTTATAATCAAAGGCTAGTAGAATTAGCCTGCGGTGAGCATAAGTGCAAGAGGGAGAGTCTCTCGCTCTCGCCTATGACCACCACTATCCGCCGATGCTGTGGCTAGACAGTAATCCAGTAGTAGACCAATAAAGCATACACTAATTAGGGACAGATATCGTAAACGTCCCGAGGCGTGTCAATAGGGAAGGGACATTATGGCTACACTAGGTAGGTACACATGACCGCGCAACAACGCCGCGCCGATATTGTACACATTACCATTTACATGTCCATACATTGCCACGCGTTGTTGCGAACCTGTATGTTGCAGAGCCATTGTACGGTTTATAGTTGGAAAATTCGTTGGTATTTTTAGTTAAATACTCCTCCTAGGTGCCCGAAATGTGAATTACCTAAAATTTGGATATTTTCAAGACGCTGTCGTGACCACATCGAGCTTTTCTGTTACCTATACCTACTTTATACTATATGTATAACCTATACCTACCGAGAATTAGGGAACGTGCACAACGAAGGTGCTGGCAACTGATGTTGCCAATCCGAAACTTTTGCCTTGATACCGTGAATCTTCCACCTTATCATTTAAATTGAACTTTTACAGTGCTGCCACCGGGATCACCTCTAATGGAATAAAAATTCTTGTCATAATTTTGATCGTCATAACTCATTTCGCATAATGGCTTTCCTCATACAAGTTAGTTGTCCGCATAACACTTTGTATGTAATAAATGTAATAATTGTTGTTTGCAGGCTTTTCATGAGCATAATTTAGAATGGTACAATATTTCAAGTCATATTATTGAATATCATAATAATTGATAGTATGAAGAAGTGCAACGCATAAATAATGGTGTTCATCATTTGTGGCATTAAACTTCATAAAAGTATAAGTTATTCTATATGTATCAATCATAACATTTGAAATTATTACTCAGAACTTCTTCGCCCCCCGCATTAAAAGTTTTCCCGACACTGACCTCTTGGTTATCTCATCTATCTAACCTAACCTGTTAGATTAGAACTGTGATCCCACAAGTTCGAACATTGGCCAGAAAAGTAGGTTAGGTTAGGATAAAAAGAATTGCGAGCCCCACAGACACGAACTGCTGCCAGAAAAGCAGGATGGAGTTAAATTAAAAATGAAATTGGAGCTTCATAATTTATGTTTTTCAGTGTTATGCGCCAAAACACGATATGTATAAAAACATAATTTTTATTTTTATTTATTATTTATTAATTAGCGACCCGCCCCGGCTTCGCACGGGTGCAATGCTGATAAGTTATGCATGTATTATACATATAAACCTTCCTCTTGAATCACTCTATCTATTAAAAAAAACCGCATCAAAATCCTAAAATTATGCAAAACAAATATATGTCAAAAAAGTTTCTGCAAGACAATAGTGAACCATAGTTAACTGACCCGCCAGAAATTAGGCTCATTGATTAAGTAATAATAAACTTCAGGTCGAAAGAGACAAGTTATTCCTAAAACTAGAATTACCGTAAGAGATACATTGTAAAGATGAAGACAAAAAGTACAGAACATACCTCTTAACCAACATCGCAGAAGAAAACAGCAGTTTCGGGTGGAACTTTTCTTTTTCCACCTCAACATTCGCGTCGAACGCTACCCGCGAATTGTGGATAGCGTCTATCACCTTCTTTGGCAAGTCCAAGCCGTTCCACTTGGCTATCTTCCGAACTAACATTGCGGCTTTCTCGTTCTTTTCATTAACGATCAACCAGCGCAGGCTTTCTTCTAGAAAGAAGATGTACGCGAGGAATATGCAGGCAGGGCAGTAGAGGAACAGTTGGAAGTGCCTCCAATAGGGAACGAGCCAGACAATTAGGGTGAGAAGTAGCTCCCCCGTGGAAATCATTATACCGAGGACGAGTGCGCTGATTATACGTTTGTTCTTGCCAACTAACTCTAGCACTGGAACGTAAAGATAAAAATAAGGTTAAAAAAGAATAGGTAAGGCTTATATCAAACATATTGTAATTTATACGAATGATGTCTTGAGTAATTTTCAAAATATCGTAGGTAAATAAGTTTTTGTATATGTATATCTAATATACAATGTATATTAATTGTGGCCAAGGGATGTACCTGCCTCTATATCACACGGAGTACCTACATACCTACATTGCTTGTAACCTTTCTGTGGCAATGCCAACAGGCTCTCACTTCTACAAGTGAGAGCCTGTTGGCATTACCACAGAAAGGTTTTCTTAAGTAGTAACCGCATACCACATATTGCACAGTGGGGAAGGACTAAACAAAGGTGGGCCCCAATGATCCAGTAAAAATAACAGAATATTCTTAGATGAGAGTAGCACACTACCAGTTACTTAGATACTAGACCAAGGTCCCAACTAGCAAAGTAGTGATAAAATAAAATGTTTTAACACTAAATAATGATATAAAAGTCATAAAATAGCAACTCGGAGCTGCTATGTTGTATATTGGCGACTTGTATCATCATCTAGCTGTATAATCTTATACAGCTATATCGTGATAAGAATTGATGACATAAACGTTTACTGGACTTCTTAATACGGCACATATAACACAGCTGCACAACAGTATCCCTAACTGTGATTTAGAGCAATTTCGTTGCATATCAGATATATACAGTGCCTGTATACAGCTAAGTAACTCTATTGTGGCTTTTAATGCGCTGCAATATCGCTGGTGATATATCAGTGCACTAATGGAGTTAACTCGAGATATATAAGAACATAACGCAGCTGATATGCGTCTAAAGTATCATATAATGGCGTTTCCTTAACACCGGCAGCATAAAGTTTTTTAAAGATCTACATTAACACTAAAAAGTTGCAAATACACTTTTTAAGACCTTTTATATCATCAGTGACATATAAACATTATTGTTACTAATATACCGTTAAACAAATGTATATCAGCTGTTGTAACCTCATTTATAGGATCTTTATGATAGTCAAACCAGCGTCGAGAATTCGGAAGTTGGTTCCGTAGATACAAAAAACAGAACCTTGTTCAGGATACCAAGATGACTTGTTTGCGACTGACAATTTTGATGATAATTGAGAAGATGAAAACATATTCTTCCACAGCCATTCAAATCTGTTGAGTTTTATGAAATAACTTCTGCTTGAAAAACAGTAATTGACCAAAAATATAACCACTTTCATTTCACGCAAATGAGTTGAACAATATTGAAGATACTTTATTTATTACCTAAAGGTAGGTACAGTAGGGGGTTTTACTAGTTTTATGAAGGAACCCGAAAGTGTTTGGTAATGGCGGTGGGAAACTGTAAATTTGTGATATATCGGCAACCAGAACACATTTTAGATACATATTGGTGACTTTAAATAATTTGCTATTTTAAATATTTTTTATTTAATTAAATATTCAATATTTAATAGGGGCATGAAAAAAACACAAATAATATGCTATTATTTCATCAATAAAATGTTAAGCGCATGATAAATTACCCGTTATGCACGTACCTTAAAGCAACTTGACACTACTTTCTAACACAAAAATAGTTTGCAATTTTATTATACTTACAAAACTGTTAATTGTAAGGTCACTTTTTTTCATACAACTTTATTTACACATAATACTCAGAATTTAGCACTAACGATATGCGACATAAAAGAATCCCTAATAACAATATAACAACAAACAGCTCTATATCAGCATTGCTGTTACTTTCTTATCATAATTTAGTGATATAGTGATTCAGGCACCATTGGTGTAACGCTAAAGAGATTCATAAAACATTGTAGTATCATGGATATACATCAAAGTAGTGACGTGCGGTGCCAAAATACACATGATATATCATCAAATAGCTGTAAAACTGGGGCCACTTCCCAGTGATAGAGATGTTTCTATCACGGATATAAAACTGCGTCTGTCACTGATTTACAGCTATATTTGGTTCAATTTTGCTAGTTGGGGTCTTTGTGACGTGGACGAGGCTGATACGAAATGGCAACACTTACTTAGTACAAAGCATGTGGTGTACGTCCCAGTTACCAAGGCGGCTTCTAAAAACTCCAGAAGCATATAAAGAGGGTATCCAGTCCATCCAGAACCTGAAGTCAAGCTCTTGAATGCTCCCACCACCAGCCCCAAGCCGCTGACGATTATTGACTTCCGTCGGCCCCATCTACAGGATATTTTGATAACTATTTAAGGGCTTCGTGGCATCGAATCTACTATGCTTTGTTGACGCATAATTGACGGTTCGAATTCCGTAAAACTCTGTTTTCCTAGAAGAGTGGTGCCGTTAGCGTCGAGCGGCGACCGTACGTGGGAGCGGAAGGTCCGCGCGGTATCTCGCCCACTCACCGCCCCGCTGGTCGACAAAGTCATGGCCGGTCCGTAATGGCTGCCACTCGACGCTGACGGCTTGGCTATCCTAGGCAAACTGAACTATAGTTTACGTTTTTAGGTCTCAAAAGAGATTGACAGGGAGGATGTGCGAGTGGAGGGGCTAATTTCAGATGCTAATAACAATATAACAAAAGATGAGCCTATATTTATTTATAAATTATTTAAACTTTATTGCACAAAACAAAAGTCAGTACAAATGGCGGACTTAATGCCAAATGGCATTCTCTACCAGTCAACCATAGGGCCAAACAGAGATACTGGAAGTTGGTGCAAATCGGAAATAAAATTTTACAGAGAGCATCTAGGGTATAAGTAAATACTAAATATGCTTACTGTATATAATAGAAGATACATACATATAATTACACACTATAAATAGATATAATTTATATATCTATATATATATATATATATATTATATGTAACATATATATATATATATATATATATTATATGTAACATATATATATATATATGTTAGCGGGGTTCCGTAGTGATTTTTAAATGAAACAATCACGTGATGGGCAAATTGTATTTAACGACCTTCTTCTTCGAGTGTCTGACCAAGAATGCGGGCTTAACGATGTTGCAGCCTTTTATAAGGCACTGTCAACAAGATGCACCTGCACTCTTGAGTCAAATGACCAACTGAACATCCAATTTTACTTAATAGGTAAATTCATTGATTCTAAAGCAATTAATCGTAGTTTAATTTCATGTATTAACAAATCTAATATAATTTATTTTAATATTAATTTTATTTATAATGAACATTGGCATGCAAATCATTATTGGTCTACCCACAAAGTAATACTAAAGATTTTACGAAATAAATTAAAGTAATAGAAATTGTTAGTTCATTGTAGTTGGAGAGGCGCTAACACGGCCATTCTGATCCAAAGCTCGTGCTCTGAGCGTGTTTAATTTTTGTAATCAAAGGTAATAATTCTGGTGGTGGTGTAAGCAAATCGGACATAGTTTGGCACACAAATTGCGCTCTTTTATTTCTGGCACTCAATATGTGCTCATTTGTTTGTGGCACTTAATATGTGTTCTTTTGTTTGTGGCACTTAATATGTGCTCATTTGTTTGTGGCACTTAATATGTGCTCATTTGTTTGTGGCACTTAATATGTGCTCTTTTGTTTGTGGTACCTGTGTGTGCTCTTTTGTTTGTGGCACTTGTGTGTGCTCTTTTGTTGGTGGCACCTGGGTGTGCTCTTTTGTTTGTGGCACATGTTGTGTGCTCTTTTGTTTGTGGCACTTGTGTGTGCTCTTTTGTTTTTGGCAATTCTGTGTACTCTTTTGTTTGTGGCACTCAATATGTGCTCATTTGTTTGCGGCACATGTTGTGTGCTCTTTTGTGGCACTTTTTGAACAAAAATAAGATTACGAGTTTGTAACTGGTACGGCCGCGCTTCAGGCCGTTGACTTTAAATGTCGCTAACACGGTCTGTTCCCGAGAATTCTCAATTATAGTTTAGGTGTTGGAATTGGCCTTAGATGCTTATGAGGGATAACAATGTTTTTATAACCTGTCCGAAGATTTTTGATTTCATACTTATCATTGATGTTTAAATAAATCAATTGAAACGGATTATATCGCGTATATTAATTATACGACGTTTCGGTACCTTTACAGATACCGTTGTCAAAGGTTGACTGAAAAAAAAACACAATTTCTGTCATAGTTACATTTGTACAAACTACCCATTTTATAAATATTAATTTAAAATGTTTAAAGACAGTTACACATGTGCCAGAAGGGTATTTTTTATTTTATTTAAAATATCTACCAGCGGTTCACTATAAGGCTTACTGAGGAGAAAGAACCGCCGAAAGAAAACTCTCAGATTGCCTTATTTATTACTATGATATACTTTTAAACAAATACTCTACATATACTACTTTTAACATTAATTTGTTTTACATCGTTCGACGCCCAAGGTTTTCAGTCTTGTGTCTTGCTTGATCCTTGATAAGATGTACAACAGGATCCCAAGCCAGTGGTATTAAAATTGGATATTTTTTGATTTCAATAGCCTCGCGCAGCATTCGATCATTATCGAGGATTATTCTCCTGTTTATTACATTTAAATATTGACCAGTTGCTCGAATAAATCGAGACTCTGTCGAGCACGCCAAAACTGGTTCAAGGAGGCGCTCCTGTAGTCTTCCGATGGAGCACTTGTTCCGTTGATCATCTGAAACAAAAACTCCAAGCACAGTATCACGAAGCTCAGTCACTCCTGACCTAGTAGGTACAAGTAAAACTAATAATAGCATGCCTTCATTATAATTCTCAAAAATGAAATAGGGTCAATTATTAAGCCATATTTAAATTATGCTGATTGTATTTTATCAAATCTACAACCTTCTAGAATATTAGAGCTCTACTTAAGTATATTCTACAGAAGGAAGAATTTTTAAAAAAGCACAGTAAGTTTCGAATAATGTTTTTGTGACAAACGTAGGCAAGTACATTTATTTGTACGCTCATCAACTACTCACTAAGACGATTCTACTAAAGAACCCCAACATCAGACGTCATTATTAATATTATTACTTCGCGATTTAAATGTCGCAAGTTTTGAAACCTTATTCCATAGGTAGCCTCTTAAACGAAAGTTGAAATTAAATAAAAAAAAAGAAATATAGTCAAAACTATAAGCTAATCTTAAATAATTTACCTAGACATCTAACTCTTAAATTGAAGACAGACTGATAGTTAAATTATATTAAATTAAGTACCTTACTATTTTTCGGATCTCAGAGATTTACAGACAAACTCAATACTGAAAACATCTCATAAAAGCAAATTCACAACAAAACAACAATAGAAAAGACTGATGTTGAATTCTACAATTTACTGTAGTTATAAGAATGAGCCCAAAATTTTATGAAAAAGAACAAGAACCGAAAAGTTAAGGGTATTCTGAAATAAGCTATTTCAAATGTAGGTAGGTACAAAAAAAAATTAGCATTTTTTTTTCTGTTAACTCTGTTAAGAAAAATATTATTTATAAAAGTATTATTTACTTTAAAAATTTGGTTGAAATTATCGATATATTTGTCATAATATGAGAAAATCTATTTTTAAATTTATAAGGCCTCTTTATGACGTTTTAATAGAATATTAATTATACTTTATGTTCAAATTATTAATATTAATTATCATCATCTATTGAAGTTAATTATAAGTATTATACGAATAAAAGGTGTATTATTGTAGTTAATAAGGCATTAATTGATTATATTCACTGAATAAATGAAATGAAATCAATAAAGCTCTAATGCTCTGGCATTTTATTACATCTGACAAATGATTGTAGATTCTAGTTTAAAAAAAAAAAATAGCCGTCACAATCATGGAATCTCAAGCTCATCAATAATTAAGAGAGTCTTTGGCGTATAGTTTATGAATTACATTAAGTAGGTAACTATCCAAAACGTCAACAAATTTAGATTTTCGGTCCTGATGAATGTGAGTAACAACGATTGTAAACTTATAAATGGAGGGTAGATTTTACCGTTGCCATTAACTTGTTTCTAACACGGGTACAGCAATGTTTCCATTGTTGACTTAGAATAGTAAACTACGTAACGGTCATGTTAATTATGAGCCTTTGTTGTAAAATTTATTGTCGAAATATTATCTCATCGCAGAAATAAACGTCAGGCTAAGTGTACACCAAAATTTCGATTGTATTATTAATTTCTAGTAACGCAATAGTAAATTTTTACTTGCACTTACTGGTAACACTTTATTGACAAATACCCTCTAAACTGAGTATGTTTTTATCACATCTACCTACAAAATCTAGCTACAGTTTTATTTTTAATCACTGGACTAAAGTCGTAGTGAAAAGTGAACGACTGACTTTTTGTTTTAAAATCTCTGTCGTGCACACGCCATGCGTTGTTCCTTGGTGTTCGCCGATCTTGCGTTGCCTTTACTGGTAAAATGGCTGGCGACGTGTCCCACTGTTCCTCACTTGAAGCAATCAATTTCACTTGTCGGCGTGGAAGGGTTAATTTATTTTCTTCATTCATTATTACGGTGGTTGCCGAGAACAGAAGAATATGAGATGGAGGACGAACGTGTGTTGTTCTTGTCGTCCCGATATTGTGGAGCGTAGGGTTGTGTACCGGCTTCTGATGTTAGCGGGGTTCCGTAGTGATTTTTAAATGAAACAATCACGTGATGGGCAAATTGTATTTAACGACCTTCTTCTTCGAGTGTCTGACCAAGAATGCGGGCTTAACGATGTTGCAGCCTTTTATAAGGCACTGTCAACAAGATGCACCTGCACTCTTGAGTCAAATGACCAACTGAACATCCAATTTTACTTAATAGGTAAATTCATTGATTCTAAAGCAATTAATCGTAGTTTAATTTCATGTATTAACAAATCTAATATAATTTATTTTAATATTAATTTTATTTATAATGAACATTGGCATGCAAATCATTATTGGTCTACCCACAAAGTAATACTAAAGATTTTACGAAATAAATTAAAGTAATAGAAATTGTTAGTTCATTGTAGTTGGAGAGGCGCTAACATATATATGTGGGGGACTGGTCTGGATGGCCGGTGTGGTGTGGCACATTAGATGAGCTAATCGACATAGTTGTGGACGAGGAGGTAGTTGCGAGCAAGATGAAACAATACGGATGCAATTAACTTGATTTATTCCTTATACAATGAAGCACAAAATAACAGTTCCTGGCACAGAGGTCTGTAAGCTAGGTTATCAAAGTCTCACAATAGTCTTTATTAAATTAACACAGTATTGTTGAGTTATAACGTTTCACTGATTCTAACTTGGTATAGCACAATGAAACGGGACAGTTCCAAGGCAGTAGTGCACTCGACGGCGACCCAGAGTGAAGTGTCGTGTCGGTGGGCGTTCGCTGAGTGAACCGCCAAGACTCTGTCTAGCGCGCCAAAACAGGTTCAAGGGGGCGCCACTGTCGCCTTCCGATGGCGCGCCGGCTTCGTTGAGCTACCGTACTCATGACCGTCTCCGACACGGCCATCCTGCGATGACACACGTCCTCGTGTGTTGCTCTGAAACAATCAACAACCAAAACAGTATCCACTCGGTCAGTCCTGACAAACACGTCAAAATGGTACCTAAGACAAAACAAAAACTTCATCTTTCCTTTCGCATCAAATAGTTACTGACACCAAAACAAAAAAAATATCACAAAAATAATTTAGACAACTAAGTGAAAGTTTTTGTTTTATAACCGCAATATTTCAAAAGATACAAATCGAATTATGGTATCTTACAACCAACTACCAATTGTAACATTACTTATTCTTTCAATAGTGCAATACGTTTTAAATGAGATTGTACTACAATGTTGCTTGTTGTGAAACAAACTAGCTATTTACCACTTCTACCTTAGAAAACACATTAGGAACCATGTACCACCATATCATTTCCTTTTGGCTCGCCTTATTGACAATATCAAAACAATTAAATCAACGAAAATCCGTTCAACAAAACAGGTATCTCATTCGTGGCCTAGGGCTAACTTAGCCACCCACTACGCGCATCCTCACGGGATCGCCGAGTCAACCCTATGACTCTACGGTCTCTGCGAGAGAGACCCGACCTCCGCCAGCACCTACCGCGCACCGCGTATCCACGGACTGCTTAGAGCAGATGCCGACTTCTACCGGACTACGGCTACGATGAAGTGACTGGTATGGTCGACCAGCCGAACTGAGAACCTCCCTACCAGTCTCACTATATTTTTTTTTTTTTAGTCTACTTCTAATGGTACGTAGCTCCCGGGCATTTCCCTCAACCTATCGTGCAAGTACGCGCATGTTTGGAAGTCAAGTTTATATGTCAACATTTCTAATAGGCTCGCTTCAGTAAGTCTATTTATGTCATAGGGGGCAAACGAGCAAACGAATCGCCTGATGGAAAGCGATTACCGTCGCCCATAGACACCTGCAACACCAGAGGAGTCACAAGTGCGCTGCCGGCCTTTCAGGTGGGAGTACGCTCTTTTCTTGAAGGTTTGAAGGTCGTATCGGTCCGGAAACACCGCAAGCGACAATTCATTCCACAATGCAGTCGTGCGAGGCAGGAAATTTCTAGAAAAGCGCACAGTTGTGGACTGCCAACTATCTAAGTACTAACAATTTTTACCTAGACTGATACAAGTCATACATAGTCACTGAATTATACAGCCGTTTGCCATGGAACTTATTGGAAATCAACTCTTCCATAAGCGATCACTCGGCAACCGAATCACAATAAAATAAGAACTCCTCACCAGATTGCCTCATATGGTGTGGTGTGGTGACGTCACACGTCAACCCTCTTCCCCGTGGTTGAAGGCGCCCTGTCGCTCGCCTTCGCGCAGTTCTTTACGCGATGTCTTGTACCGTGGCAGCCGAAGCAGACGGCTCATGGCTTAGCTGTTAGCTGGTTAGTTCACGAATCTTTTCCTGAAACAAAAACTTCAAGCACAGTATCACAAAGCTCGGTCATTCTAACCTTAAATCCAACAAACTCAACTTCAATTCAATTCATTCAGTCAAATGAATTGTTTCTTTTGTTATCTGAAATAACATGCCATACGAATAATAATAATCCAATAAAAAAAGGGAAACTCAAATCAATCTAGCAAAGTTAGGTAGGTACACTGAAATTATGATTCGTTAATGTGAACAAATAATCTACGACGTAGATGCAAGAAAAGATTTAAATCAAATCATTCTTTGCATTTTAATAACAAACTTTACGTTGTATGATAACCTTTGGATTACCAAGGCTTTACCGATTGTGAAACATTAATGATAAAAATCAAACCTCAATTTCAAATTCTTGTTCTAATATTTTCCTAATCCTATTAGTGTCTCCAGTTTAAATATTTTAGGCTAAAGCGATCACCACAGTTAAAAGTAACATTAGAATCGTTTAAAAAAATCTCAGGCTCACCAGTTCTTACGGAAGTTATAGGCGCTAAACTACACACCAGCTAATCTACACCGAGTAAGAAACTA
Source organism: Apotomis turbidana (assembly GCA_905147355.2). Lineage (NCBI taxonomy): Eukaryota > Metazoa > Arthropoda > Insecta > Lepidoptera > Tortricidae > Apotomis > Apotomis turbidana. The sequence goes on along the minus strand of LR990292.1, from coordinate 19,066,768 downwards.
TTCAAGATGTCAACAAATTAAATTGTACAGAACGATTGGAAAATCATGAACAGAGGGTAGATTATTAAAGCAGCCGCTCCAACTACTAAGTACTGTGTATGCTTAGAATAATAATTTTAAGCGTGTATGATTGATGCACCCTCACAGCGCAATTTTAAAATGATAAACTTTAATAAGGGTAGGTAAACTGCGTAGTGGTCATATTAATCTACACTATATCTCTTTAGAAACATTTCGCGTTTAGTCATATTATATCACTACGAAAACAATCGTTACAAAACGTGCAATAAACTTTGTTGCAAATGATTATTAATTTCTATCACGCAATATTCAACTTTACTTGGAGGGTTGCTTTTACCAGTACCCGTTAGTACTTTTTTTGACGAATACCCACTAAACTGAATAAGTGCGACTTAAGTCTACCCCAGAATCTAGCTACACTTTTATTTGTGAACAAAATATATCAAATATCTCGGAATCTTAGTGAAAAGTTAACGACTGACCTGATGTGTTTTTCAAAATGTGTCGGTGAAGCCATAGTGCCTACGTTCACGCGTCGCTTGTAAGTTGTAGTTGACTGTCGCTTCTGGGTCACTTCTACTGGTGCAACAACTGACGATGTGTCCCGCTGTTCTTGAAGTAAACAATGAACTTCGATGTATGTAGTTTGTATTGTAACTGCTGGCTTTTGTCGCTGAGGTGGTAAGTTGTAGTTTTCTTTTATACGAAGTAAGCAATCGAATTTTTCATGTCCGTTTCTCTCGCAATGAAAACAATTTAAACAGTGCAATCTTAATTTGTTTTCATACGGTTTTGTAGGTCTCCGTGACGGTTTTAGCTTGAGTTTCACTAAACGGAAACGCTTGTAGCTCCTGTTCCTTGATTTTGTGAAGTCAGGTTCGTTGTATTTCAAAGAGTAATCACAAACTTTTTTTCTTCCGTTTTATTCGCTTCGTGTTCCATCATTCTTCGTGTTCGCTCATGGGCCGTAGATACCATCCCACTTCTGATGTGGGGGACTGGTCTGGATGGCCGGTGTGGTGTGGCACACTAGATGAGCTAATCGACATAGTTGTGGACGAGGAGGTAGTTGCGAGCAAAATGAAACAATACGGATGCAATTAACTTGATTTATTCCTTATACAATGAAGCACAAAATAACAGTTCCTGGCACAGAGGTCTGTAAGCTAGGTTATCAAAGTCTCACAATAGTCTTTATTAAATTAACACAGTATTGTTGAGTTATAACGTTTCACTGATTCTAACTTGGTATAGCACAATGAAACGGGACAGTTCCAAGGCAGTAGTGCACTCGACGGCGACCCAGAGTGAAGTGTCGTGTCGGTGGGCGTTCGCTGAGTGAACCGCCAAGACTCTGTCTAGCGCGCCAAAACAGGTTCAAGGGGGCGCCACTGTCGCCTTCCGATGGCGCGCCGGCTTCGTTGAGCTACCGTACTCATGACCGTCTCCGACATATATATTATATATATATATATTTATATATATGAGGCTGTCCGTAGTTGAGGTATCTTCTTCAGGGTCGAAATAATGATCCATAAATATTTCAACACGGTTTATTGTACCAAAGTACAGACACGAAAATATACAGAAGGAGAAAGTTTATAATTTTGCCAGATGGAAGTCCGAAAGCACAGAGAAGAAAGATACACAAGCACAAGCACAATTATTGATATTTAGCTTCAGCGCGCGAGAGTATTTGTTATTAGTTTTTGCGTACGAGCGACATGCATTCAGTGTCGAAGCGTCATAAGTACTAGCGCGGTGCACCGGCCAGCCGCCGTTTGCTTCGCAGCAAACCGGTCGCCGTGACGTAGCCGCGCGGCACACCGAGATAAGGAATGCAACTATCTAATAACAAAATTCGATGCGCTTGTCCGCTTTACATACAAAGTATGTTATTAAATTTTGTATATTATTGTTTTATTATTTTAATGTTGTCTGTTATTTATTCGTAATGTAAATACATATTAATTAATTTATTTTGACAACAATGTTTTTATTAGAATTAAGTTTAGTTATAAGTTTTAAATTAAGTATTAGTTAGATTTAATTACTAAAACTTATTTATTGTATACAGTTAGTATTAAGTACACTATATCACCCCTCTCCAGAGACCGTCAAGGGCGATAATAATTGGGAAATCGAATTTGCCGTCCCGATCGCGTTTTTTTTACTGCGGCGTCCTTGGTACTTGGTAATATCTGGTGATTTACGGGTGAATTAAGGTGATGACTGTGTGTGTTGCTGTTCGGTGATGTGTGATGTGTTGTATCAGGGTCACGTAGTATGAAGCCCGGCTTAAGGCGGTCTATTGATACTGTTACCTGTTTGCCATTTAACAATATTTTGAACACTTTGTCACCTCTGGAGATAACTTCATATGGCTATAAGACTTGAGCTGATGTGGATAAGTCCTTAAATATGAAGGTGTTGCGCTTACCACTGTGCCGCGACGCAGGTGATGGATGTAAATCCCTTGCAAACCCGCGAAGTCGTGACAAATAATCTGTCACATCGGTGGTTTCGTCCTCCCGAGGGTTAAAAAATTCACCTGGAAGGCGCAGAGGTTGGCCATAAAGAAGTTCAGCCGTTGAAGCCTGAATGTCTTCTTTATAGGCACTCCGGATCCCTAGTAAAACTAGAGGAAGTGATTCCACCCAGTTGCTACTCCCGTGGCAGGTTATGGCAGCTTTAAGTTGCCGATGGAACCTTTCCACGAGACCATTGCAAGCTGGATGGTATGCAGTCGTTCGACGGTGCTGGAAACCAACCATGGCAGATAGCTGCTGGAATAGGGCCGACTCGAACTGACGTCCTCTATCCGTCACGATATCCGCTGGGCAACCAAAACCAGCTATCCAGCCGCTCAGCAACGCTCGTGCCACCGTCTCAGCTGACATATCCGCCAACGGTATTGCCTCTGGCCATCGTGTGTACCTATCGACGGCTGTGAGGCAGTAGCGGAACCCCTGGCATAAAGGTAATGGGCCCACCAGGTCTATATGTATAAATGCTAGCCTCGCCCTGGGTAATTTAAAGCTACCTAAAGGGGCTGAGACGTGGCGTATGACCTTGGACCGCTGGCATGCGAGACATGTACGTACCCATTCTCGGCAGTCCTTTTTGACGCCAGGCCAGACGTAACCCTCTGCGACTAATTTAGCGGTGGCGTTGGCTCCGGGGTGGCTCAAAGAGTGAAGACTGTCGAACACTGGTTTGCGTAGGTTTTTGGGTATAAATGGTCTCTGAGTAGCACCACTGACGTCGCAGTACAGATGACTCTGAGAACCGGGTATTTTAACCTTATCCAGCTGTAGTGACGACTCTGCCTCTCGTAGCTGTCCTAGCTCTTGATCTGCCTGTTGAGCTGCTGCTATCCTCTCCGCTGTGACTGGCTGCGAGATCTCGTCTATCCGCGATAGTGTATCCGCCACGACGTTGTTTTTTCCTGAAATGTGCCTGATGTCCGTAGTAAATTGGGCTATCAGGTCAAGGTGTCTGAACTGACATGGGGAACACTTCTCTTTACGAGAGTGGAAGGCGAACGTGATCGGCTTGTGATCGGTGTAGATCGTAAAGTCACGAGCCTCCACCATATGCCGGAAGTACTTCACGCTCTCGTAAATCGCCAACAGCTCGCGATCATATGGTGAATATTTTACCTGTGCTGGACTTAGCTTTCGCGAGAAGAATGCCAACGGCTGCCACTCGTTCTCCTTTAACTGCTGGAGCACGGCCCCGATAGATTTGTCTGACGCGTCTGTCACCAGAGCGAGTTTCGCGTGGCAGTCCGGATGAGCTAACATAGCTGCTTGTCAAAGTCTGTCCTTGCACGCCTGAAACGCGTCGATTTCCTGTGGGGAGAAATTAACGGGGTGAGAACCCTTCACCGAGCCAGTTAGTAATGCGTTCAGGGGTGCCTGATACTTGGCCGCACCTGGAATAAACCTGCGGTAAAAGTTCACCATCCCCAGAAAACGACGCAGCTCCTTAACTGTTTTCGGCATCGGGAACTTCTGGATGGCCTCGACCTTCGATGGTAGCGGTGTAGTTCCATCAGCTGTTATGCGGTATCCAAGGAAGGTAACCTCAGATACGCCAAAGACACACTTAGCTGGGTTTACCACCATCCCAAATTCCTTGAGCCCGCGGAACAACTGATGTAAGTGCTGCTCATGCGTCTCCTGGTCCTGCGAGACAATCAAGAAGTCGTCGAGATAGGCATAAACAAAGTCGAGTCCCCTGAGCATCTCATCGACAAATCGCTGAAAGGATTGACCACTATTTCGGAGTCCGAATCCCATGTAAGGGAATTCGAACAATCCGAACGGTGTGGTTATAGCGGTCTTCGCGATGTCCTCAGGGTTGACAGGGATCTGGTTGTACGCCTTGACCAGATCGATAGTAGAAAAGATCGCACAACCAGATAGACTGTGGGAAAAATCCTGTATGTGCCTAATCGGATACATATCCGGAATGGTACGGGCGTTAAGCATACGGTAATCTCCACACGGACGCCACCCATCGTTCTTCTTTGGGGCCAGGTGAAGTGGAGAGGACCATGGAGATTCTGATGGCCGGCAGATGCCGCTTTTCAGCATCGCGTCAAACTCTGCCTTGGCTATTTTTAATTTATCCGGCGCAAGACGACGAGGTGTACTTGATACGGGCGGACCAGGTGTAGTACGTATATGGTGTACGGTACTATGTGTAGGTGTGCGGTGTATACCAGGTGGACGTGTTATTTCGAGATACTGCTCAAGTATAGTGTGGTATGTAGAATCACCAGACATTACCTTAACCGAAGTGACGTCTTCTGATTTTCGCGCAAGCAAAGCCGGGGTCGCAAGCGATGTCACGGCATCGATGAGGCGCTGATTCCTCACGTCGACGACCAGACCATAATGCGATAAAAAATCGACCCCTATTATCGCCCTCGTTACATCTGCAATAATAAATCGCCAAGCGAAGTCACGGCGTAAGCCTAGGTTTAATATAAAATTAACATAGCCATATGTATTAATATTTGTACCATTCGCTGCACTTAAAACTAAATCAGTTTTATTATATTTAGTTTTTAATTTAGACACGGGAAAAACACATAAATCACTACCAGTGTCCACTAAAAATTGTGTTTTTGATCGCTGGTCTGTAACAAATAAGCGACCGGTACTGGGGCAGTCGTCGGCCGCCATTACAGATTGCCCCGTCCGTTTCCCGCGAAGTCACATGGTTTCACGCACCGTGTCGCCTTGTCCCCGAACTTGTGGTGATACCAGCACGTTGGGAATTTCCTATAGTTTGAATTCGACCTCCGTGCTGATGATGATCGCCCACGTCTGCTCTGTCCTCCAGGTGTCCTTGAACGCCCACGCTGTTGCGATGACTGGTCGAATTTTGACATCATCATTTTCATTTGCCGGCATAATGCTGCAACCTCCTGGCGCAGGGGATCTGACGCCGATGGCGGTGATGACGCTGCTGATGAACCTGCTGCTGCTATCTGCGGGGGCGACGGCACGACCTCGTGAATCCTGTCGGCTAGTTCGGCTACCTCGTCCAACGGTAGTTTCGACTGGCCCGCGATGATGCTCTGCGTACTTGTGGGTAGTCTACTAGTCCATATGGATCGCATAAATTCAGAGGGGACGCCCGAACCGGCCAAGCTCATCAAATGCCGGAGGAACTGCGACGGCTTCCGGTCTCCTAATTCCTCATTTGTCAGTATCTGCTGGATTCTCTTGTCCCGTGAAACTGACAACCGCTTTATGAGCTCGGTTTTTAATTGTTGGTACTTATCTGATGCCGCTGGTGCTGTAATAACATCCTCCACTATCGACGCCGTAGCTGAATCCAGCTGTGCCAACACATAGTGGAACTTAGTCGCGTCAGCCGTTATATTTGATAACACGAATTGGCTCTCGAGCTGCACAAACCAAAGCGCTGGCTTATCGGGATAAAATGGCGGTACCCGCACTCCAACTCTGCTCACTTCTGCTTCGTTATTTGGCATGATTTGTTCCTTCTCGGGGTCACCAGTGAGGCTGTCCGTAGTTGAGGTATCTTCTTCAGGGTCGAAATAATGATCCATAAATATTTCAACACGGTTTATTGTACCAAAGTACAGACACGAAAATATACAGAAGGAGAAAGTTTATAATTTTGCCAGATGGAAGTCCGAAAGCACAGAGAAGAAAGATACACAAGCACAAGCACAATTATTGATATTTAGCGTCAGCGCGCGAGAGTATTTGTTATTAGTTTTTGCGTACGAGCGACATGCATTCAGTGTCGAAGCGTCATAAGTACTAGCGCGGTGCACCGGCCAGCCGCCGTTTGCTTCGCAGCAAACCGGTCGCCGTGACGTGCCGCGCGGCACACCGAGATAAGGAATGCAACTATCTAATAACAAAATTCGATGCGCTTGTCCGCTTTACATACAAAGTATGTTATTAAATTTTGTATATTATTGTTTTTATTATTTTAATGTTGTCTGTTATTTATTCGTAATGTAAATACATATTAATTAATTTATTTTGACAACAATGTTTTTATTAGAATTAAGTTTAGTTATAAGTTTTAAATTAAGTATTAGTTAGATTTAATTATTAAAACTTATTTATTGTATACAGTTAGTATTAAGTACACTATATATATATATTATATAAATAACAAATAATGAATACAAATATATATGGAAGTCTACAACATGGGATGATGCAGGATGGACTATTCGGCCTATACACACCTATAGGTATATAAACTGACCTGTCTGAAACGAATCCCATGAGAGGCATCGAGATCATCACGCCTACGTTGTGGATTGTGCCCACTAGAGTCCTCTTCCATTCTTGGCAGGCCAGGTCGAACTGAACAATACAAATGTTTGTTACATCAAAATTATAGAGCTAGGTTGGCTGGGACTGCTAATTTTTTTAGCGCGGGTATATAATACCTGATCACTTTAATCCTGCGATACATATACACATGGGTTCCGTACCCAAAGGTTAAAAAACGGGACCCTATTACTAAGACTCCGCTGTCTGTCTGCCCGTCCGTCTGTCACCAGGCTGTATCTCATGAACCGTGACAGCAAGAGAGTTGAAATTTTCACAAATGATGTATTTCTGTTGCCGCTATAACAAAAAATACTAAAACCAGAATGAAATAAATATTCAAGTGGGTTCCCATACAACAAACGTGATTTGTGTGGAGCAGTGTTGGGCATTCATTAATAAAATCGTAATTTGAATAAGAATTCGTAAGAATTAAATCATGTTGATTTTAATCCCGTCAAAATTATTCAAATAATTTCGTTGGAATAATTCGTTACTGAGAAAATTGAATGAAGATAACTTATTCTTAATCAAATAATTGTAATCATGATTTTTTATTTCAAATAATATTCCACGAATACGAGTGTAAGGGTTAGGGTACCTGGGTTGTTAGTATCACTTATTAGGTATAGGTAGAGATAGTAGTCTTTTGTCTAACTTATACCTATTCTATGAATTAAAATCTAACAAGTTTGTCTCACAGTTTTGGTACTTGTATTGTTTTTAAATTGATAATAATACAAATATATGATAATTATTTGGTATAATTCAGCTGAATTTTATCTGTGATCATGTCATTTGGTGACGATGGTCTGATACTGGAGTCAGGAGGAGTATTGTGGAATTAGTAGAAATCTACATTGGCTACTGTATGGTGAAATACATGGTTTTCTATGTTATGATGACTCAGTTTTCTTTTGTTTCCCAATTTCAGTGTTCGAGTCGCTTCCAACATTTATCAAAGAAAAAACATGGTGTTTTTAAAAATATTTTTGGTATTTATTTAGATAGAAAGATAACAGGAAAAATATTAAAATAGTTTAAAGCACCACCTGCCACATGTGTTTATAAAAGTTTTAAAAAGAATTCACCAGCCACGACTTCATCCTATTGTTATTGTTAATAAAGATCTTAAGTGAAAACCCAATACATGCTGCGCTGCGACTTTCTGCGAATCTAGTGATAAGCGGAGGTTAAAAATACTAGAGTAATTTTTTTACCTGCGGTCATTTGCTATTACTATCTCTTTCACTCTTTCCGCAGATGTGAAAGAGATAGCATTACTTAAGAGTAAGGATAAGTTGGCACAAATAATAAAAAAAAACCAAGCTAGAATTTAGTTGCCTATTGGTAATACACTTGTAAGCATCTTGTCGGTTCCTATAATGGGTGATATTTACGTACAATCATGGATGAACTAAGTGCTCAATCTCTTATGTCAGTGGACACTGTGAACAGTGGTGATAATAGTGATGAACAAAATACCATGCCACCTGATATTGCAGTTCCCATTAGCCCGAACTCTGAAAACAGTGCCACGTTAAACATACTACTTGATGGAAAGTTCTTTGAACTACATTCAAACAGTTCAAACGGATAAAATATAATTGCTATATGCAAAAAGTGTACACCAAATAAAAATCTAGTAAAAGGATCCAGCCGCTCAACATCTAACTTCCTCAGTCATCTGAAAAGAAATCACGGCTCTGGGGCCATTGAAGAGTGTCGTCAGTATTAACAGCATGGAAAACGACAAAAGCGTACCAATAATGACAAAACTTTTTCTCAGGAAAATTTCAACAACGATGTTGTGAATTTTTTTCTTGGTTCAATGATCCCATTGAATTCTATTGAAAATACTCATTTCAAGAAAATGTTTACAAATTTTGAAAAAGTGGATTTAGAAGTGAAAATAATGAGCCGGAGAACGCTTTGTCGCAAGATTGACAATTTATATCAAAAACAAGTGTGTGATACCAAATCAGTGTTACAGAATGTTGACAATGTGTGCACTAATGTTGACATTTGGTCGACGCGCAAAAGGAGTTTTATGGGAGTAACAGCCCATTGGATAGATGAAAACTTAAACAGACAATCCAGAACACTTGCGTGCCGCATATTTCCAGGTACACATAGCTACGATCAAATTGCCATTCTACTTGACAGCTTACACAGCGATTACCTCCTTGACGGAAAAAAAGTGGTAGCGGCGGTAACCGACAACTCAAGCAATTTCATTAAAACTTTTAAAGAATTTGGCATTTCTATAGAAAGCTTAGATTTGCCAGAGCTTGACACAGATCAACAAGTGCTAACTGAAGGCGGAATTGTATTGGATGAAGTTGACTCTTCTGATGAAGAAGATCCGTCGTCATTATCAGAACATGGATCTTCAAACTTCAACGACAGTGGTATCGAAACTATCGAATTGCCGGTACATTTGCGCTGTGCTGCTCATACTTTAAATCTAGTCGCCACTACTGATGCAAATCGCGTTCTTAAAAAAGAAGAATTTACTGGCACTTTAACGGTTTTAGCTGATATCCACGGGAAAACATTAAAAAAATGTAACAATTTATGGAAAGCTGCCGGCCGCCCAAAATCTGCAGAAGTCATCCAAAATACAATAGGACATACCTTAAGCAGACCAGGTGTCACTAGATGGAACAGTCTTTATGATGCTTTTAAGCAAATTCTCTCAATAAAAGAAAAAAATATGCTATTGCATAGAGCTTTGGGCTTTAGAAGTCCTTTAACAGATGATGAGTTCCACTACATATCTGAATATATTACTTGTTCCGCACCCTTAGCCGAAGCCCTGGATATATTACAAGGAGAGAAACAAATGTTTTATGAACTTCTGATACCCTGTCTAATGGCACTCCGTAAAAAGTTAAGAGTTCTAGGAAATGGTCGATTGATATACTGCAATGATTTAGCAAATGCCTATCTCTGTGGCGTGGAAAAAAGGTTCGAAGAGTTTTTTCGTTTTTCGACACCCAAAAGTGAAAACGCAGTAGTGGCTGCTTTATCGTATCCTCGATTCAAAAATAAGTGGTTTTCCTGCATTGACGCGTATGACCAAGGGAAGTTAAGAAATATATTTAAAAATGCTTTGGTCACAGAAATACGACACAATTCCAGCGAAGAACCCGAGAGCAGCCAAAGAAGAACGACTGAAAATTCATTTTTCGATTTGTTTGAAGAAAATCTGGATGGCGAAAATACTTTTGCTTCTCCAAGAGATAAAGCTGAACTACTCATGGCTCAATATTTTGCCGAAGAGGATCGAGACTTGAAAGTACTGAGTCGCTTTCAGGAAATTAAAGCCATATTCCTTAAATACAACACACCATTACCTTCGTCAGCATCAGTTGAGAGATTATTTTCCTACGCCACCATGATAAACCTTCCCAAGGCAAATAGGCTTTCAGACAACATGTTCGAACAACGAGTAGTTCTTAAAACAAATTTAAAATGAAGGACATTTCCGCAGCAGCAATAGGCTTTAAGACAACTTATTCGAACAACGAGTAGTCCTTAAAACAAATTTAAAATTAATGATGGACATTTACGGATGGACATTTATTTTCTTTTTTACGTGTCCTATGATTATTGGGTAGATAAAGATGACTACAATTTTTTTCATTGTGTAATTTTAATTCGTTGATTTTTTATAATTATAAAAAAATATATTATGTGACATGTTACTAAGTCTTGTGCCAGATAGGTACTTATTTTACAAGGTTTGATTTTGCATGGAATATATTTAAGTTTTACATAGGTACGTACTCAAAGTAACGATTTTATTTTATAAAATTATATTTTAATATTGAAGTTTTGTGTATAATTTTAAGTTATAATTTATTGTTCATAAGAAATAACTTTTTTTTATGTACATTTTCACCTCATAATTTAGGTTTTTGACGTGACAACGTCTTATAAATTGGTTTGCCGGGTGACACTTCAAGAAACCGCGTTACGCTCCGCTCACGTTATGCGCTCACAATGAGAGCGAGTGAGAGGGAGAGAGTGAGAGAGATAGGCATACACACCGGTTCATGTCTTGCGCTTCTATTTCGCTTAGGCGCCTGCATACAAGTTTACACGTTGCCAGTTAATTGTAAAACGATTGTGTAGTGATAATGTGAAGGTAGTTTCGTCCATCGCAACAATTCAAACAGCAAAGGTAAATAATTTCAGACTGATAATATAACATGATGAAATAAATGACTAAGACATAAGTGAATAGGTTATGTTGTAGTAATCACAATGTTGTGGTAGTTTTCAATCAAAAAAGTAGTATAAATCGTTTCTCAACCAATAATAATTTGCTATACGAATGAATATTCACATTAAAATTATTTTACCACTCAGTCGTTGTCACGTAAAACTTTCGCCCGTATACCGACTTTACAGGCAACCAATTTTTTTTTTTTTATGTTGGAATCTATATTTCAAGGTTTGATTTTGTTTGCAATATAAGTTTGTTTCTGTTGATAACGATACATAACTCGTATGTACTCATAAGTCATAATTTTTTATTTTTGCCACTAATACCATACTTATTGAAGTTTAAACAAACTTAATTTTAGTTTTGAAAAAAAAAATAATCTCAGTATGATTTAATTTGTTTATTTTTCTGTGATATTCCGTCTGATTTGTATTGTTAAGTCTAAATACATAATACGTTAGAAGTTTGATTAAAAATTCTACTCTAAACTGATTACTCCGACAATTTGCATTTTCATTCCACTTCCCATACCTACATCTTTATTACCTGCAATAAATTATGAATAAGTCAAATAACGCCCATCAGACCAACGACATCAAATCCCCACACTCGAGTCAAGTGTTATGTAAGTAGCCTTTGAATAATTCCATCATCCAACTCCTGACTCCATCATCGGACTAACGTTTCCAAGTGTAATGTATAGGACTCATAAAAACAAACCAAATGAGCCCACACTCGAAGGGTACACTGGTAGCCATTGAAGAGTTCCATCATCCAACTCCGGACGCCATCATCAGACCAACCTCTCCAATTGTAATGTATAGGACTCATAAAAACAAACCAAATGAGCCCACACTCGACGGGTATACTACCCAAGTAGCACAACTGGGTCTAAATAGCTCGTATATCATATCTAATTAGATGCTTAAGTGAAATTTACCACCATGACTAAGTGCTATATAGGTGGCAAGAACCCTTATGCCACCAGTATAGAACCAAAAGGAGAAAAATTGCAGCCTATTTTTGGTGCTAAATAGAATCCATAAGAGATCTCACAATTACCTTAAGTGGTAATTAGAACTATGGGTGAAAGTTATGCGCAGTGAACGAATGAAAACATTTCAGTTCGGTCAATGAGTGATAAATGAGTCGCCAAAATTATCTTTGAGTGGCGAGGCAACTGTCAAATTGTGTTTTATTAAAAGTAATACGTGATCCGCCATATTCATTTTGGATTTATATGTCTGTTTGATTGTGATTAAAACTTTACGTTATACAAGCATTGAAATAAGCACGAAATTCTTGCGATTTTTTTTTACTGTGAAACTATAGTATGTTTTCTTTGTAAATTTCGACGCGCCCTTCATTTGATCAGGAATATTAAAAAAGAGAGTGCTAAATTAAATAAGGAATAGATACTGATAATAAATAAAACTGTTAAAAACCTAACCTAATGATTGTAGGTTACGTACAATGTTAAAGTAACATCGTCACAACTATCAAAAGTCTGTGATTATGCGTGAGTGTGATAAAATTCTGGTTAAAATAATCAATTTTCATAGGCTTCCATTTGTAAACATGGCGAAACAAAAAAGATCCTACAGTGTTTATTTTCACTTATTTGTTCCTTATTTAGAACTATCAAGTCTAATAATCACTTATTTGTATCTTGCGAGTGGCAAAGCAGTGAATGATATCACCAATAGTAATTATTTGCTCTTTTGTAGACTATTAAACAAGCAAGACTATTAAATATATTTTGACAAGGCGCAAATAGGAACTATAATAGAACTTTTAGTTCGTTAGTGGTTTGAAATAAGTGAAAATAACTGCTTTTGGTTCCAAGAACCTCCTACTGAGACCTATTTATGCGTTGGAGTGGCAATAAGGTACTTCTTAGGCCTTAAAGTTGCAATATTTTTTGGTTCCAAAAGAGCCGTAAAATTATCCCTTTAGCCACTATTGGTGATATAATTGGCTATTGTACTAGTCATTTGGAACTTTTAGTTCCAAATAAGGGTATGTTCCCACTTATATGTAAAAGTTGCTTATAAGTGATTTTAAGGCCTTATACAATAGCACTATTGCTTCTTATTGAGTGACAATTTGAACCTTCATGCAACTTTAAGTAGCAAAATCGACTTTATCCCACCATAAGTAATAAAGTAGAAACAAAAAACGCTCCTATGCAACTACAAGTGATAGGATGAACTCATATACAGTTTTGAGTTGTGTTTAAAGCTATAAGTTGTATCAAACACTGTTAAACCACTCATTTAGAACTTAAAGCTATAAGATAAGCTGCAAAATTCACTAATGTGCTGCTTGGGTAATAACCATTGAAGAGTTCCATCCTCCAACCCTGACGCCATCATCAGACCAACGTCTCCAATTGTAATGTATAGGACTCCTAAAAACAAACCAAATGAGCCCACACTCGACGGGTATACTAATAACCATTGAAGAGTTCCATCATCCAACTCCTGACGCCATCATCAGACCAACGTCTCCAATTGTAATGTATAGAACTCCTAAAAACAAACCAAATGAGCCCACACTCGTCGGGTATACTAATAACCACTGAAGAGTTCCATCATCCAACTCCTGACTCCATCATCAGACCAACGTCTCCAATTGTAATGTATAGGACTCCTAAAAATAAACCAAATGAGCCCACACTCGACGGGTATACTAATAACCACTGAAGAGTTCCATCATCCAACTCCTGACTCCATCATCAGACCAACGTCTCCAATTGTAATGTATAGGACTCCTAAAAACAAACCAAATGAGCCCACACTCGACGGGTATACTAATAACCATTGAAGAGTTCCATCATCCAACTCCTGACTCCAACATCAGAGTTTCTAGCTTCATCATCAGATCATTATCAACGTTTCAAAGATACCAAAAAAATACCTATTGTCATAAAACCTACTTAGTTTCACATAAATCCAAACATTTAAAAACTTAAAAGATCAACTTACAAAATAAAACCGATTGTATAACATCCATACTACAAAATTAACTTTATTCAATTAACATTTTAATCAAATAAAATGGTATTTAAATTATGCCATTTCTAGAATAATTATTTAGTTTTTTATTCTTCATTTAAAATAAAAATTACATGATTTATTCACATAAATTTTATTTAAATTACGAGTACACGAATTTATTCTTATTCAAATCAATTTGAATAAGAATAAAATTTCTGTTCTTATTCTTATTCTTATTCAATAAATTTTTGCCCAACTCTGGTGTGGAGCGCCATACATATCAGATGCAAACTTAACAACCCGGCCAGTTAGGATGGGAAGTGTTTGTACGGAACACTCGGTGCGGAAGTCCAACTCACACTTGGCCGGTTTTTATATTTAGGTACGACCAATATTCATATATGCCACGATTAACATAACCGGCCGTAGGTATGCAGCAAGGTTTTTGACAGATAGGTACATGAATTGCATTAGCGTGATGTGATGATTCTTCCCACAGCTTCCCTAAAATTAGATGCCAAAACGAACAAAAAATAAGCAATGCGTTAGATCTGCGAAACGACTAAGCGATACTTTTTAAATAAAGGACACCAAGGCTTAGTAAATTTTACGTGAAATATTTTTGGTGGGTATTTTTACCTCAGCGACTATAGAATTCCTAGATCCGTAGACCCATGTATTACAAAGCTCGGACTGGTTGGTGAAGCTGTGTATGGTGCAGTTGCCCACGATGCCACTTGCAAGGACTGGGCGGGAACAGCGAGGGTCCGCGGCAGGCCACCAGGGTGGGGTTGACGGCGTGGGGCTCGAAGACTCGCAGCTTGGCACCGCGCATCTGCAAAATGAAGCAGGGGAAATTATGTCACACGGATGACAGCACCTCTAGCACAATTGTGACACGCGATTCTTTCTCGCGCGAGGTATACCTACTACCCATCTCTTTCTGTACAGTACTGTGAGCGAGTGACGGGTGATGATATGTCGCGTGACATAGCGCTACCCGTCACATTTCTCCGCCGTTTTCTAAGGAGAGCGGTCATTATTTCAGGACAAAATCCTAAATTTAACTCATTTTAGTACACGGATAGCTATTACAGAGATATTTATAGGACACTTTTTACCCGACTGGTAAGGAAAAAAAATACGCGGACGGAGGTAGTTGTCCTAAGGAAGGTGCACTCTAGGAATAAATTAGACTCCACGCTATGCGCGCAAAGCTATGACAAAAAATTGCAAAGTATTTCCTGTAGTTTTACAGCTTACCAACGTATTAAATTATCTGAAGTCCAATTGAGTGGTGAACTTCTATTGTTTTAAGAAAAAAACATATCAAGAAGCAATTTTAATCTAATTTACTGTTGACATTAGTCCGTGGTCTGGTGACATTTCGCCCACTTTGCCGTAATGCCCTAACAGGCTCATCAGACTGATTGCAGTGATTTCCTGCTGAATTGCTGCTAACCTGTGCTCGTAATCACGGCTATTGATGCTAAAATAAGAATCACGATGAACCAATTTTATTATAAAGTGCTTAGAGCAGTAGGTTCAAATGTTGGTATTTAAGCACAACATTCTTGCCCACGTGATTCTTCTGCGTTTCACACGAGTTTTAATGGAACCAATCCGTCTAGCACAACTACGCTTCGCCACTCATGTCGCGCGGCAAGGCGCTACCCGTTACTCTCTTACATGACCGCACAGAAAGAGACGGGTATCCCGCGCGAGAAATAGTGAAATGCTGGGGAAGGTTGATCAAACCTTTTGATTTCGGACTCTATTTTTTTTTACAGTATTGTTTTTTTTATCTATACAATTGATAATCGTTTGAATGAGAACTAGATTTTGCTACAATTTAGCTTAGTATTTAATGAAATGACTTTTAAAATGTTTCCCCTACAATGAGCGTCTACATCTGATTGGGAGCTTTGATCCAAGGGGGATCGAGTCTTCTGGGCGTGTAAAAAGCATAAAATATTCGTATACTAAGTCCTCTCCATGACTCAGTATCTGGAACTCGGTAGGCAATTAACTTATAGAACTTTTCGGGTTTATCTCGGACAGACGGACAAATGGCAGACTCGTCCAGGGACTCTAACTTAATTTATTGTCATAAGCAGGGATCGTAAAATGCGAGCAAAATCGCACAACTGTAACAAGTGACTCTTTCTCGCGCGAGATATACTAATCTTTTTGTACAGAACTGTAAGAGAGTGGCGTGAGAAACTATGTCGCGCGACAAGTGGCGAAGCATAGTTGATAGTTGTGTAGGGTTGCCAACCATACTGTTAAAACAGTAGGTATTATACTGTTTTTCACTACATTATACTGTTTACTGTTGAACAAAAATAAAGTACATATACCAAATACTGTTTTCAGCACCACTGCCCTATTAAACCAATCTCATGTATCTTCGAAATGGCCATTTCGAGAAAAACGCTGTTAAAGTTTTAGACAAGAAACTTATCATAACTCACTAAATTATGTATGTTTTTTTTCTTTTTTTTTATGTGAATAAAAAATAACAATTCCTAATGACATGTTAAATTTCAACTACTACAGCATTTATATGATTTAATTATCTAAAATTAAAAATAATGACGGTCTAAAATTGCATACATTTTAAGTTACGCAAAATATGGTATCTATAGATACGTTAATATGCCCTCAGCCTTCACTCAGGTGGAAGCCTAACGGTTATGCTGATCTCCTGTATCTTAATAATAATAATAATAATGGCGTAGGGATGTGACGACCCCATCGCCCGCTGGTTTTACCAGCGCAATCAGTCACGCAGGGCAGCTTATGGCGAGCTGTTGGGGGGTAGCGACCCCACGTACCTGAGCGCTCCTGGGGGATCCTGACGGGGGGTGATGGGTCGGGGCCTCCGCCTCTGTCTTGCCTTAACCGGCCGGGCAGAGTGGAGTCGTGAGAGTTTCGGCTCGGGGGTGGATGTGGAAACGTAAGGGGTTAGTTGGCTTCGGTTTAAAGCCCAGTATTACACCTCTCCGCCCTTAGCCTTCCGCACCGGTGTTGCCCTTAGGCCACTTTATGTGTCGCTATTTTGTGGGGGCCCATCTGGCGGGAGGCGAGTCATCGTCCACCAGTCCCATTTTTGCTATGAGACACTTTTGCTGGTAGACGCCCGATAGTCTCACCCCATAGCCCAATTAGCCAGTCCTCCATTTCAAACCCATAGCCCAATTTGTATTTAGATTCCATGTCTCCATCAATAGTTCTTGCACCTAGCGGGCGCTGTCTCTGTGTGCGTCCCATGACACGGATAGGGACAGCATCCGCTCGATGTACACCTTGCATTTCATTAAATTGTCGAAAGGGCCTCTACGCGTTGGCTTCGGCTCCGTGCACGCCTCCCAAAGGTCCGGGACACTATTGTCCCGTGAGCGGGTGCGACATACAGGAATAATAATAAAGCCTTTTATTTGTATCCTTAACATATATAAAAACATTATATTATTGATTAAATTTACACTTATTTATAGTTAAGGCCCCTGGCGGGTATAGGCCTCCTCCAACAATTTCCATGACTCTCTTGAGTTCGCTGTCGTAGTCCAGTCCACTCCGGCATATTTTTTAATTTCATCAACCCAGCGTTCTCTAGGGCGTCCTCTGGCTCTCTTGCCACTCGGTCCGGACCAGTCAGTAGCCGCTTGTGTCCACCTTCCATCAGTGAATCTCGCCACATGGCCTGCCCACTTCCACTTCAAGCGTTTCATATGCTGAAGAGCATCTATCACATTCGTTTTTTTTGCGTATATTTTCTGATTTTTGTTTATCCTTCAGCTTAATATTCAAAATACTCCTTTCCATGGCACGCTGGGTCTTTTGTATTCTGTCTTTTGCATAGCTATTGTATATCAAAGTTTGACTTCCGTATGACAAACAGGGAAGTATACATCCATCCATAATTTTCTTTTTTAGTTTTAAGGAAAGTTTTGATTTTAGTATTTCTTTCAGACTCCAGAAATTTTTCCATGACATGTTTATTCGCCTATTTATTTCTTCTCTGTTTCTGGTAGTGCTAAATGAAATGCGTTTTCCTAAATATATGATAGCTCTCAACATATTCTAAATTGTGTGTATTGTCAACTAGTATGGGTGACTGGTGAGCATTAGTCATTACTTTTGTTTTGGATGTATTTAATTGTAATCCTATACGTCTGCTTTTTTCGCATAGCTCTGATATCATCTCTTCCAGTTGTTCTGATGACCTTGAGAAAAGAACTATGTCGTCAGCGAAACGAAGGTTACTTAAGATTCTTCCGTTTATATCAATGCCCTTATCTTGCCAGTGTAACTCTTTCATTATGTGATGCAGGACTGATATAAAGATCGTAGGTGATAGTGGGTCTCCTTGTTTTACGCCTCTACATATTTTAAACTTTGGCCCCAATCTGTCAAGTTTTACGCGACTAACACTCTTATGATAGATGTCCTTTAAAATATTTATGTAGGTTCTTGGGATATTTTGGCTCTCCAGCGCTTGCCACATGCTTTCGTGGGATATAGAGTCGAAGGCCTTTGCATAATCAATAAAAGCTAAGTATAGGGGTTGCCGGCGTTCTCCATACTTTTCTATTATTTGTTCAAGGGTGTGGATGTGATCGATTGTGCAAAAGCCCTTCCGGAATCCGGCTTGCTCTATAGGCTGATGAGTCTCAACCTCTCCTTCTATTCTCTTGTTTAAACAGGATGCGAATAGTTTGTACATAGTGGGGAGTAGACTGATCGGGCGGTAGTTATTCATGTCTGATGGGGCTCCCTTCTTGTAAAGAAGTATTATTCTCGACTCTACCCAATTCGCCGGTACTTTTTGCTCTTGGAGGATTTTATTGAAAAGGGTTGTAAGAGGGTTAGCCAGTATGAGCTTACCTAGTTTAAGAGCTTCATTTGGTATATTGTCATGTCCTGGGCTCTTTTCTTGTTTAAGCTTGTCAATTTGTCTTAATATCTCCGAATGTTCAAAATCCGTGACAGAAAATGGTTCTAATTTAGTTTCATTTTGGTTTTTTGTATTATTAATTTCTTTTACACACTTTTTGTATCCGTAGAGGTCTTTGTAGTATTCTGAGGCAGTTTTAACTATGTCTAATCTGGACTGCGTGTTGGTTTCAGATTTGTTTGATGTAAGTCCTGTAATCCATGTTTTGCTAGTGTTGAGTTGTTTGAAAGCCCTTTTTTGACTTCCAGATTGTATTAAGCTTGCTTCTAATATTTTCATTCTATTATTTTCATAGTCACTTTTAAGTCTCTTGCTTATTGATTTAAATAGGTTTGAAAGCTCTTGTTTCTCTTCTTTATTTTTAGATTTTTTACGTTGTAGTTTTATTCGTCTTTCTATCATTTCTTTAGTCTCTGCAGATATTATATTATTTTTCTCTTGTATGGAGCTTGTGTTGTTTATGCTTTGTAGTATGGCTGTCTCTATTTTACAGTAATATGACTCTACGTCGTCCGTTTCATAGGAAGAAACTCTTTGGAATTCGTGTTTTAGTGCGTTTATAAAAGTGTTTATTGTTTCTTCCCCTTGAAGCAGGACTCTACGATTGCTGAACTTTGCTCTACATTTCTTTAATTTTCCTAAGTTAAATGTGCCGCGTATCAGTTTATGGTCACTCCTGAATATGTTATTGTTCAGTGCTTCTACGTTTGAAAATTTTGCTGGTTTGTTACTGAGAATATAATCTATTTGATTTTTGTGGTTTCCATTTGGACTTGCCCAAGTCCACAATTGCTTCTGCTTTTTCCGAAATAACGTGTTTATTATGGTGAGCTTGTTTGCCATAGCGTACTGTAATAAACTATCGCCTCTTTGATTTCTGTTTCCATAGTTGTATGGTCCCATTACCAAGTTTTCGCCTGATTTTCTTGTTCCTATTTTTGCGTTTAGGTCACCCATAGGCGAGGTTTTGAGCATCTTGTATTTGCTTGTAAAAAGATTTTATTTTCTCTTCCGGTGCTTCTTGGGTGGGTGCGTATACTTGAATTATAGATATTTTGGTTGCCTCAAATTTAAGATTTAGTAAACATACTCTCTCAGAAATGCCAACGTATTTTTCGATGTTTGACTTATATTTCTTTTTTATTAGAAAGCCAACGCAGTGTAGACCTTTCGTTTCACCTGTATAGCAGAAAATATGTTCTTCTAGTTCCTCTATTTGATTTCCCAATTTTTTAACTTCCGATAATCCAATTATATCATAGTTTATTTTACTCAATGAATGTTGAAGCAATATCATTCTTTGTGGTGATGCGAGTGATCTGACGTTGTATGTACATATATATATATATTTTGTTGTGTTGGAGGGTTACAGTCGTTTTCTCCCGCGGTGACAAGCCGTACTGGGAGATATTTATGCCTTATATTTTCTATTTGTCCGCTCAGAGGGGCCGCTGGTTGCTATGCTCTTTCTTTGTTTAAATGAGAGGAAGAAGGGCTTGATGTGGTCTCTATTGGTTGATCGGTTTTCTTCTGTGTAATATACTGTGTTATGTCCATTTTATTTCTCTTGGGAATCTGTTGTTGTTTGCCATCGTCTTTATTTTTATCCGCTGAGTTTTCCGGTGATAGAGATAAATTTCTTTTATTATTCTTCCATTCTTTTTCGCTCTTATCAAAGTTTGATTTCGGTTTAACTGGCACTAGTTTGTTATATATTAATGTAATATTTTCTCCTCTTTCTTTTCGTTCCTTCATTTCAACGATGAGCTTTTTTCTTTCCTCTACAACTTTAGCCGGAAAGTATTGTTTAATATAGAGTTTAGTACTTTCAAGTTTTGATTTGTTCTTGAGTATTTCAATTTTTTTTCCCAAGGTAGTAAGAGCGACTATGATAGGTCTTGTTTTTTCTCCTTTTTTCCCCATCCTCTTCGCTATTTCAATTTCAGATTTTGTGCACTGTACTTTGACTAAGTTGTTAATTATTTGCAGTATATTGGTTTGTAAATCCAAATAGTTGTTTTCCGTTTCATCTACTCCGAATATAACTATATTTCTTTGTGTTAAATCTCTTTCTAATTTTTCCATCCGGATTTCCTGGCTGTCCATCCTTTCCTTTATTAAAATATGCTGACTTTCCAGGTGAGTAAATTTACTGTCTATGTTGTCGTTAATGGATTTTGTAATGCTTTCTTTCATATCCATTAATTCTAGTTTTTGTTGTGAAAGCTCTTCTTGTATGTTTTTTAGCATCTTCATTAACTCTTCCATTCTGTCAGTTTATATTACTTTTAGTTTTAATGTGGTAGAGATTTATTTTAATTTTAATTTAGCGCCCTCTAGTGGAGAGTAGAAATAGTGCTCGGTATTAAGGATTATTGATTAAGTTGAGCGCCCTCTATTGATAGTACTAGTTACTCCGTTATTCGACGCTAGATAGCGCTTTAGTGAATCGACTATAACATGCCTAAAGCGTTGCCATTTGAGTACGCAATAGTACGCATTACGTACTATTCAATGGTGTAGCGTACTCGCGTACTCTGCTGCCTATTTGCGTACTATAATAGTTTGACCGACTATTAGTCTCAAGGTTGGATGGAACTCAAAACAATTTTATTGAGGTGGCAAGTTGGCAACATTAAAATTAATATGAGTACCAACCATGTTACTACTCTGGACGACATAAATCGGCGAGATGTAACAACGGCCATACTGGTACTGTAG
Source organism: Apotomis turbidana (assembly GCA_905147355.2). NCBI lineage: Eukaryota > Metazoa > Arthropoda > Insecta > Lepidoptera > Tortricidae > Apotomis > Apotomis turbidana. The sequence goes on along the minus strand of LR990292.1, from coordinate 19,044,997 downwards.
GTTAGGCTAGTCTTCGTCTTTCGTCTAGTAGGGTTTTATTTTCTAGTTTATTTACTAAAAGTGCTTATTGACATTATACATCATAAATACCAATGTCATGTCTGTGTATAAATCATGAAAATCGGTAAAGAGTACCTGATTTAGATATTGGATATTGTTATATCTTATTACATTTTAACTTTCTTTTTACATATTTTTTTGAACGATTAACGCTTACATCGTCGTTATATTATATTATGTAATGTAAAAATAAACCTATCGTTATATTAATTCGTATCGTAATGTAAAGTACCTATGAAGTAAAAGGATAAACATCCCAATATTCTAGTGAAGATTTAAGTTAACTCCACACACACGAGTGATCTACTCGCCACCGAAATACCTACGTACTGAAGTACCTACCTACCCTGGTTTTTAGGGTTCCGTATCCAAAGGGTAAGAACGGGGCCCTATTACTGAGACTACGCGGTCCGTCCGTCCGTCCGTCTGTCACCAGGCTGTATCTCAAGAACGGTGATAGCTAGACAGTTGAAATTTTCACAGATGATGTATTTCTATTGCCGCTATAACAACCAATACTAAAAATAAAATAAAATAAATATTTAAGGGGGCTCCCATACAACAAACTTGTTATAGATTATGGCACGGAGCCCTTCATGCGCGAGTCGGACTCGCACTTGCCCAATTTTTTTATATATCTGTTAACCTACCTATTAGGCATATTTTACATAAGCCTATCTATAAGATTAAAAAGTAGGCGCTACTTGCATATTTTGATTTCGGGAAATGAGGTCTAATAATTTTACTAATATAAATAATGTATACCTAACATAACATAATATTTATATATCAAGTAGGAATCGAATCGAATTTTTCCTTACCTATGCTTTGTGTGTCGATCTTTGAGTTGTTTATTTGAAAGGCTTTTTACATATACTAATTTTTATAAAAAAATACACCAAGTTACGTATTTAATTTTTTTCTTGTTGAATTAAGGATAGATTGGCTTATTTGGTGAAGGATGTATGGGTATCTTGTTGGGACTTTAAATTTAAATGCATGTTCGTTTGTGTTATGTTACAGCTTGTGGTATTGGTAACATTGCAAAATGGATAGATTTTTAACAAAATCCACACTGAAAAAAATATCCAGTGGAGCCTACTGACATTACAGTAAGCGTAACCGTTATTGCAGTTAGGTTTACTGAAATGTCAGTAGGCCTAACTGTTATTGCAGTAAGTCTTACTGTAATGTCAGTAGGCTCCACTGGCTATTTTTTTCAGTGCAATAAAAGGCCTGCCGCTGATGATACCAACAGTCAGAGTCAGAGTCAACAATCAATAATTGAGCCTTGCTCGTCTAATGTAAACAATGTCGAGTCTGACGCCCAACCAACATCAAAAAAACGGACGAGTCAACAATCAATAATTGAGCCTTGTTCGTCTAATGTAAACAATGTCGAGTCTGACGCCCAACCAACATCAAAAAAACGGAAGATTACCTTTTGTGACGCTTGGTTAAATGATATAAAACTTAGCTCCTGGTTGACCAAGAAGCAGGTTGAGCAAGAAATCAGGCCTTTATGTAGAGTATGTGAAATTACACTCCCTTTACACAAACCTGCATTACACGGCGAATCAAAAAGATATATAAATTTGGCATCACAAATTCAAAAAAAATTAAAAATAGAAGAAGCGTGGGGAACAAAATTCCAAAATAGTCAAGAAAAAGTAAGGCGTGCTGAAATAAAGCTGTCAGCTTTCTTGGCTGCTCACAACCTTCCTTTTTCTATCATGGACAACCTGACGCCACTTCTAGCTGACGTTTTCCCCGACTCTAGCATTGCCAAGGAACTAAAATTAGGAAGAACAAAAGCCACAGCCTTGGTAAAAAACACATTGGCGCCAGAGTTTGAGGCTCAACTTAATGATGAATTGAAAGGCCCTACAGACTTTTATTCCGTTATCATGGACGAGACCACAGACTGCAGCGTAAAAAAACAGTGCGCTTATACCGTAATTTATTACACAAAAGATAACTCTGTTAGGACAACGTTTTTGGACATGAAGGAGGCTGCGTCTAGTTCAGCAGAGGACTTGTTTCAATGTTTGGTCAAAACACTATCCGATAGAAACATTCCTCTCGACAATTTAGTAGGATTTTCGTCGGACACGACAAATTCTATGTTTGGCGAATTTAATTCTATGTTTACGCGGCTCAAGGAACAAATTCCATCAATCGTATGTGTGAAATGCAGTCGCCATTTGATCCACTTAGCAGCATCGAAAGCCTGCCTTAAGCTGCCGAAGTCAGTCGAAGACCTGCTAAGAAACATCGGAGCTTATTTCAGCCGAAGTTCTGCGAGAATTAAAAAACTTCAAGAAATGCAAGAGTTTTTTCAAGTGGAAATTCACAAAATTTTGTCGGTGGCTACTACCAGATGGCTGTCCGTCAAACAGTGCGTGGATAGAGTACTGGAACAGTATGACGTCTTAATAAACTACTTCAGAGTGGCAGCATTCGAAGACCCTTCTAGAATAAACGACGAAATAAATAATTCGCTTAATAATAAATTCTCGAAGATATATTTTGAATTCCTGTCATATGCCCTGGGATTACTAACGGAATTTAACAAGTTGTTCCAATCAGAGTCGCCGCTTTTGTACAAATTGAAGCCATCCGTAAACGATCTTGTACAAACTGTTGCGATTAACTACATGCAGCTAAGCTCATGCAAAAATAAATCATTGGAAACAATAGAGTACAATAATCCCAGACATTTTTTGCCATTAACAATTGTCTACTTGGGTGTCGCTGCTCAGGAGTCTTTATCAGATATTAAAAAAGAAGCCAATCCTCCCCAAGAATCTGACATACAACAGTTCCTAAAATCTTGTTTGGCATTCTATATAGAACTCCTGAAACAAATAACACAACGATTTGATTTCTCAGACCCGATTTTCAAAATTATTGATGTAGTAGATCCCAAAAAAGCGCAATCAAGCTTGCAAAGATTGACCCCGATACTCGATAGGTTTCCCAGCCTGAAAGGAAACGGTCTCATTAACGTCCAAGCCTTGGAGCAAGAATGGAGGGACCATGCACTGCTGGTGCTGGATGAACACGGCCTAACAACCTCAATAACTGTGGAGGAGTATTGGAGAAATATTTTCAAAATTAAAAATGTGGCCGGCGAACAAAAGTTCCCCAATTTAAAAATTGAAATATCACTACTCCTGACTCTACCTTTCTCTAACGCATCTGTGGAAAGAGTATTTAGTGCCTTAAAACGAATCAAAACCGACGATCGTAATAAGCTCAACACGAACACAATAGCTGCTTTAATGAAAACATCCCATGGAATCAAAAATGCTGGCGGATGTATTAAATTTGAACCATCAAGAAAAGTGTTGAGGGATAAGATAGTTTATGACTAATAATTCTACTAACATCTACTAATTTACATTTAGGTATGTTTGTAAGGTGCTTTATGTATTTATATATACAAATTGGTAATTTGCATGCTCTAAACACGACGCCGGTACGCAACTTGATGTAGTGTTTGAATTGAATGATTAATTTTTTTTGTTTTATAAAATACGTTTGTTACGTGTTATTTACGCTTCTTCATATTGTTTTCTTTTTTGTAAGATTCTTGATGGGAATGTTTTTAATTTTTGTCTTCGGACATTATTTTTGACACTGTCGTGGTAGCTAATTAATAAAGTAGTGCTGCTAAATAACAATTATCACTTAATGCCACTTTTGAAAATATCGGCAAACAGTCAACTTGCTTATTATTTTTCTTTCAGTTAAGAAAGTTGATTATTATTATTTTAATTAAAGGCGACCATACGGAGCCCTAATACTGTCGCTATGTACAATGTACATACGCTACGCTGCAGCTGCACGTCTATAGGTAAGACACTTGGATTTTTTCGTGTATCTTAGTAAGTTAATGAACAGGTCTAAAATAGAGCTAGTTGATTTATTTTTAGGGTTCCTACTGCAAAAGGAAAAAACGGAACCCTTGTAAGATCAGTTTGTTGTCCGTCCGTCCCTCTGTCTGTCAACAAGACCCTTTCTCTCGGGAACGCGCGAAGATATCGACTTAAGTCTACAGTTTTTTGAAGCTGTGAAAAGATCAAACTTCTATGTTAACGCAAAAAGAAGATACGACTGATTATGCTACAATAAAACGTTTGTTCGACACTCTCCAATTGTATACGGTATTTTCCGTTGACCTAGAACTATGAAATTTGGCAAGTAATACCGTCTCATACATGTATAGAGTAAATCTAAACACTATAGGTACATTTGTAATTAAATCATAAAAACCTGAATTATTTACAATATGTACCTACAAATTTGTACGGAACCCTCGGTAGACGAGTACAACTCGCAATTTTCATTTTTAATGTGCACCTCCCCTCCCATACGTTTTCAGCCCCAGATTTGACTCTGCGTACTCAAAAGTTAAAATGCGTACTATTTTTACAGACTGTGCGTATCGGAACGTAAAATCCTTCTGGCAACACTGCATGCCTTTGACAGGTAATGAAATTGCACTATTTGATGACTAATTTTATATCTTTTTAGGTTTGAGTTCCTAGAATATCCTACAGATTATATTATAGCACTAATCGTCACCGGAAACGTTTATATTGTCACTTTTAACACTTATGTTTATGTTCGGGTTTATATTTGTATCTTACTGTTGCTTTAAATAAATCTGATGTAACACTAAAGAAGTCTCATTTGTAGAAAAAATCTTTTAATCATTATCATTACAGTTAAGTCATTTTGTACCTAACTTAATAATTGTTATCACTTGTCTTTGAAACATAAAACTAAAATATTTTGGTCACTAAACCTCCAGGAACCTCCTTATTTATGCCATATCTAATTTAATTTAAAATAAACATCTATCACATATTATATTTAACCATATTTGGTATACTTTTGTAAAAACTTTCACTACCTATCTAAGTCATTTGCATTTTCATTGATAGGCATATTTTCAAAAAAAGTACGTCGACCAGCAGGCTTACTTTTACATAATTTCAAAAGATCCTGTTTCTTAGCAGCATTTAATGCCTCTAGGTTGATTGTCATTATTTTCCAAGGTTCGCATTACTTCGAGTACTTAGCTCGAGGATATTACGCTCGCGACAGGTTCATACTTGTGTGGTTTTGACAAACTCATGTAATGAAAGCTACCGCAAATTGACAAAACTCAAAGGTATCGCGCGTGTTAAGCGTATTTGTGGTAACTAAAAATACAGCAATGCGCATAAATCCAAAGTTACAGGAGTTTGCCAAGTCAATTATCTAGGAAAATTGAGGGTAAAAATTAAAAATCTTAAAAGTATATATAAAAGATGCTATTTCGAATCGATTAAACCCGGTTAACCTAAACTACTGTAACTCAAGATACGTGAGTTTGGCTTAACACGGCAGACCATAGGGCTCAAGTACCCATAGACCTGTAGGGCTGCTAGTGCCCTATGTATGTGATTTGGAGCATTATGAGTTACCGCCTGTGGTTTGTCTAAAGTTTTACATGTCACCTTGTCAGGAAGTGAGACTTTCACCCCGAAGGGGCCCGAGAGGGACGAGATTGTGTAGAGGCTAACGATTTTTTTTAATTCTCGCTAAATTGATAAATTGTGCGAGAAGCACTAAAATATGCATTTGGAACAATAATATTCAATACTGTTAATTTTTCTAAAGTACTGTTTATTTTCCTTCTCACTTAAATATATACTTTATTTCTTGTAAAAAAAGTTGGCAACCCTTAGTGCGAGACGGGCAGCGACGGCACTTCTATGAATTTTGCTCGCATTCTACGAACCTTGCACCTCTAGAGCAACTGTGACAAGCGACTATTTCTGTCTCTTTCTGTACAGTAATGTAAGAGGGTGACGGGTTGCGCTATGTCGCGCGACAAGAGTCGCGAAGAAAATTGGTGCTAGACGGGCAGGTCATAAAGTAATTTATAATTTTCCATGTTTTTTCTCGCTCATTTAAATGTACTTAAGATTATTAAACCATTCATACAAAGATTGTTACTTAGTTACGCTTACGGTTTGCCTGGTTTTCACTTGGCATAAGCCTAGTCAACATTGCCTAATCTCTCTTTACTTCCTGACGATTAGAATCAGCAATGAATGGTGTCATGTTCTATGTCTGGTGGCATTGTTTGTCCACGTGAAATGACAGCGGGTTTTATGGACCATAATCACTGGGTGTGGATTGACAGATGTAATGCTATCTCATAAAACCTGTATTTCCCATCGATCTGCAAAGATCCTTGAATGATTTGGCCACGACAGGGATTGGGTGAAGACTAAAAATCTACCACCATAACTAGCTCACTTAAAATGTGTACCTACAGCTGCCGGCAAACTTTTTGAGCATAACCTTGATTGCGCAGTAGCCAATTTACGTACAAATGTACATGCGCAGATCCGCCATTTTAGTTCAAAAAGTTTGCCGGCAACTATACGAAAGTTCCCGTAGTGTGACGACAATCAACCATCGAATAACGTACCTTAAGGTTATGGTTAGGGTTAACACGGATTTTTATGGTATCCTATTGAATCGTTATTTTTCGTCGCACAACGCATAACGGAATTTATTCTAACTACGCCTTAACACATGAATCACTGCCAGGGGGCGTGTCCAAGAAACAAACTTATTAGAAGGTGAACGCATAATATGCGTCGCTGGCAGTGAATGCGTTATTTAATATCATTCAACTTTTAGGTCCTTACCCCACGCCGTGAGGTTCAGAGGGAGATCATATTCTGCAACCTAAACATATGTAGTATTTAACATGAATCTTACGACCAAGATGCGACCAAGGAATATTTAACAATTCTTTACCAACCACAACCACTCTAACATGTTTTTTTTAAGACGTGACTTGAACTGTATCAGGGCTGATTAGCCCTCACTACCCAGTAGTCGGACTTTGTGTGGGAGAACCCGCTAACGGGATTATCTTCGTGCCACAGGAGTAATTTTGGGGGTGGGGTGACGCGGGCGCATTGGGCGCGTGGACTGCGTCGTGAATAGACTGAACCGAATATGTGAGTCACGAGTGTAAGTCTTAGAAAAGGAGATGATGGGTATGTTGCCGAGGCCATAGTTTTACCAGATGTTAGAGTGATGATGGTCTATGACGATTCGTCATTGACGAAGCACACTCACTAGGAAGATGCTTGTTGATAAACTTGCTTACCGTGCATCCTCAGCGGCGGCAGAGAACACGTAGTTGATGTTGCTCATCGCGGTGAACAAGATAGGGAGCATAGCCAGTAGATACTGCCATTGTTGGAACCTTCCGAAAGACGCCATTTCTCCCAGTGACGCCACCGGGCCCGCCGGCTTAACGGTTACACTCATCGGGAACGTTTGAGGACTTTGAGGAGCCATCAGTATTCCAATTTCAAAATTCGGATTTCAACAGATTCCGAAAACATTTGCTGATGTTAATATGTCGAGAAAGAGTTATAGCATGTTTTGATTCTATCAAGAACAAACCACCCATAAAGTTAATAAGTATTATAATTTTCATGTTTAAATAATTTGACAATTTTAAGGCCCTTGATTTTCACTACATTATCTACTTAGTAAAAAGCAATAATGTACCTACCTACATTGTAAAGTTTATATTCAATTTTTATTTAGCAACGTATCCCGCTCAAAGCATAATTTTTTTGTTTTTTAATTTTTTGCTTCTGTATAAACACTTAAAGTTTATAATATTCATTATTTTTTTAGTAGGTACCTACAGCCGAGTTCCTAAATATGTATATTAAGTATTTTTTTTTTATCAAAAATAGGTACACGTCTTTATTGTAAACGGCGTAGAGCCGTGTTCAGATATTGTGCCCATAAATTTATGAACTCGACTGTACCTACAGCTGAAAAGTGGAGCTCTCTTCTGGCATTGCTGTAAAAACGATAGGTACAACTTAGATTAGAATGAAGAGGCACTAGGTACCTACTCACCTACAGACGTATTTCGTCGGAGTCGAAGTTCGTTATAGCATGTTTTCTCTATCAACTTCGGTGAAAAGATGGAAAAACGAGCTTACCCGACAAAATACGATGGAAAACTATTTTTCACTATATTTGTAAGCATGCTCCATCCTCGGCTATATGGTCATTTTGTGAAATCGCGGGAGCAAAGTCAATTGTATAGGTAAGGTAGGTATGCCTATATTTTTGGACTTTGAAATTGCAAGTTCAGATAGTCGGAAGTACGGAAAATGGTACGGTTCGAGAATTATACTATTACTGCAATGCAAATTAAAATCTGGTTGAATTATAATATTTATCATACTTAACAATAGCTCTTAATCATTTATTATCCCCTGCCAAAAATTCAAAACTTTAAAATAATCGTGAGTTAATTTATTTAACTAGCTATTACTTTTCCATTCAGCCTTCACAAATTAGGATTGAAGATTTGTCTGTGGCAACCAATTCTGTGATAAAATCTAACCACCGTACGATATGGGCGTTCGTCAAACCCTCGCGGTTAAACTTGACTGAAGGGTTTTCTAGGCAACCTGCTATTAAGCCGAGTTCGACAACGTCAACCAATCTTATACAATTATGTCTTGTTTAGCTTAATAATGTGAATATCTTTTGTATATCACAATAGACTTTATTGACATAATCGCATGATCATGTGTTATTTTGATAGTTATACAATATTCGTACTATTAGGTACTTACAGTCGGGAAATCTTTAATTTAGGCTCCACTTTGAACTTTGTCACAATCACACAAAGTTTAAAATGGGTTTAAATTTAAAGTTCTCGACGGTAACTATATCTACTTACGCTTATATTAAATTGACTACACGAAGAGGAAGTTATTCTCATAGGTAAATTTAACTTTAATTAGATCTTACCGGGCACTGATAATTTGTACGTTGTATCGGCATGGCCATCCCGGCATTGTTTTAAAATTTAAAATTTGGTTTTAACTATGTCATTTCGTAGTTCGTTTCGTGTAGTTTCGTAGTTCTATAACTCTAATTTAAAAATTATGATTAAGAACTATTGCTGCACGAAGTTAAGTTACCCCAACAAGAAAAGAGGAAAAAAAACAGTTAATTATTGAATTATAAAACGGTTCATTTGATAACTTTTCAGAACTTTCATTAAGATACTATATTAAATTACTTTTATACTTACTTAATTAGACCAAAAGTCTCTATGAGCTTGATGCATTCAAAGTTGAACCGCAAAATTGCTTTAGTGACGTAAGCATAATTAATATTAATAACTCTTTTTGAGGAAGCTAACTGCCGCATTGGCACCGCTTCTCGAGGGTAGGCTATGCATGTTGGGTGGCCGTTACACATCCAAAGTACCTTAGCATGCCCGATTGTGCAGATGACGATTGAACTAATGCTCCCACTGTACGAAACCTACACACTTTCTACTTATCTACTTTTGATGCTGACTGTACATAATTACATAAGAAAATCTGGCTAGCCAAATAATGTTGACAGATATTTCCTTGTGGTATCACCAGTAATTGTCTATGATTTAAACAATTAAGTAAGTGGGTCCTCTATAAGTAATTTTGATACTTTATGTACTAGTTCTAACATTCCGATCGAGTTGAAATTTGGCATAGTACTTATGTAATTGTATTGGTGATGGATTAATATGGTATTTTCGAGCTAGGTCTTATTTACACTACATTTAATTTTTCGCCTTGTATATGTATAGAAAGTGTAAACATACATGTATATGTGTTTGTCGTTGACTGTAGTACTGTACATAGTGGTAGAAATTATGTGAGCTGACTATGAGTGCAGGTCAACATACATTTACCTTAGTTCCTTAGGTACCTTACGTGTGCATAGAAAATCAAAAATATTTTCTAGTATCAAAACTATAATTCCTATTACACAAAGTGTGACCAGCCGCAGATTTTTTTAATTTCCCGCCGAAACTTTGAGTAATATTTCATTAGCCAGAGGATCCATAGGCAAATGTGCAAGTCGCAAAATGTGCACTAATGCAAATCGCAGAAGGTGCAGGTCGCAATATGTGCAAGTCGTAAAATGTGCAGGTCACAATATGTGCTAATCGTAAAATGTGCAGGTCGCAATATGTGCTAATCGTAAAATGTGCAGGTCGCAATATGTGCAAATCGTAAAATGTGCAGGTTGCAATATGTGCAAATCGTAAAATGTGCACCTATTTACACGTACACGCGGGTCCGGTCCACCGTCGCCGTGGAATCTTTAATTCTCTTCGCCCAGGTGGGTCGCCTCGACAGGTAATTAATACCCGAGCCGAGCCGAGACCCGCGGATCCGGACCCGAACTTAACCTGGACCTTTAACTGTTTTCTGGAGGAAAAGTTTCTTGGCGGCTCCGTGTAGTTCGGGTTGTTAGTACCTACCACCGGTATTAAGGACACGTGTAACCTACACGTTTCCACGTGTAATACGGATACCGAGAGCTCTAGTTTCTCGCAGAGCTCGCGGCCAAAGGACTGCCTCATACACAAGTCTTTATTTGCTCATAAAACCTTAAGTTCACAATAATCTTTAAAAATTAAAATAAACCCAAACAATATTAAAGATTTAATATCATAAACTAAACATTGCACAAGAACTTACATTAATTAAACTTAACATACTTACTTGGAGACTAAGCCAAGATAGCAATCGTTTACAGAAAACGAAACCAAACGCTATTGATTTCTCTATCACTCTTCCGTATTAGTGGTTTAATTCGTTTCAACAAGCGATTGTCATCATGGTTATAGCCTCATAACTTCTACGCTTTTAAAACAAAATACAGTAATACATATTATTAAAAAAATAACTTAGTTTCTACCAACTACATGCAAACGGTGCTTTATTTGTGTTTTTAATATTTATTTATAATAGGTACTTTTCAAAAATATGACTTTCTTCAAAAACTCTGAAGATGTGATTCGGTTGTTTTCTAATTCGTCCAATATAGTTTCGTATTTCTTATCGAAAACCCTGTACCGCAGTCTCCTGTTTGTTCTTAAATGTCGTTTCATTGTATTTTTAATCTTGGAATTTACGTGGATACTCTCTCTTCTTAGTTTATGTATAAAGTTATATACAGTTGGTCTTCGCGTTATTTTAACGTTTAATCTATGATGCCATCCTTCAATTACATTTGTAGTTCTATGTTTTGAACGAGCACAACTTAAAATTGAAGGGTTATATTTTGGATACCAATTCGTTTGAAAATATCCTATAAAATGATTGAATTCGTCCGGTAAAGTATTTACGATGTCGCACCAGGCATTGCCAATGAATTTATCGGGCAGCATTGGCAAATTACAAATTTGACGAACCAACTTTCTTTGGTCACTTGACTGAGTGATACCAAAAGATTTAGCATTGTCCCAAACTGCTTTCTTAAAATGTTGGTAGCAAATGTGTATGGTTGCTGAAGGATATATTTCTGACACAGCATTAATTGGAGCCTTTTCTGCATCGCAAATGTACTCTTGCACATTCAAGTGTAATTTATCTCTTAACAGTTCGAACTAACGAACATATGTGCTTTGCTTCTTGTTAGGCAAAAGGGCGAAGATTAAGGGCACAACATTTGTCGAGTTACCATCGGAATACAAATCCACATGGATTGTGTATAACTGACTAAATGGTCTGGGACAAGCTTTAAAAGTGCCGTCACCTAAGCAGGCGTCAAATGCGGAATGCTTGATGATCTTCTTGGCTTCAGATGAACAAAAAATTAAAATTTTTTCATCCTGCCCATCTTCACACACTAAAAATTTTTTTGCTAAGCCATCGGGTATAACGACATCTTTTAGTTTTTTAAAAGTAGCGGCTTTTGATTTCAATAACCGTTTTCTGGCTCCGTGCAACCTGTCTCGTATTGCTGCAAAAGGTGGTAACTGGCCACTGTATTTATCATCCTGAAACAATAAATCTTCCATGTTGCGTTCATAAATTTGTTGAACCGGACCCATATCATTACACACATCATCTTGTGTTTTTTTTATCATCATGTAAATAACATTCTCAATCTCATTAAATTTACAAGTGTGTACACTTTTTCGCAATATTTCGGTCATCAGATTGTTGGTGGTTATAGAAGCACAACAATCACTTCTTTTGACGCATGTCCACAAATAGCTACCACTTGGATTTTTATTCTTTAAATTGTAACGGTAACATTCGTGTAGCAATGTCTTATGCCCTTTTTGATTTACTCTTATTTGTATATCCATCGTTTTTGTTAAATATTGGCAGAACCTCAGATGAAACCATTAAATAGTTTAGTAATAGTCATTTTAATAATTAAGCTGTTGATACAATAAATGTTTCTTTTTCTGTAATGTCACGCATGACAGAAAAGATGTATCATAACTAGCAAGAAGGAAGAATGCCAAAGTCTAATGAAAAGGTTTTACAATAGGTCCGTCAAAGGCCAATAACTTTCAAGGGGATATTATTAAATTTCAAGTTGGTACAGTCACCGTTACATAATATAATGGTATTTACAGTGGGCTGAATTTGCTCTATTTCAAAAGCTACATATTTTGCGACCTGCTCAATATAAGATCTGCTTGCACATTTTGTGATTTGCTCAATATAAGATCTGCTTGCACATTTTGCGATTTGCTCAATATAAGATCTGCTTGCACATTTTGCGATTTGCTCAATATGAGATCTGCACATTTTTCAATCTGCTCATTGTGAGATCTGCACATTTTTCAATCTGCTCATTGTGAGATCTGCACATTTTGCAATCTGCTCATTGTGAGATTTGCACATTTTGCGATTTGCTCATTTTACGTAGCCTGCACATTTTGCGACTTGCACATTTGCCTATGGATCCATTTGTTGTCATATCTATTTGTATTTAGTAGTTTTGTTTATTATTTACGGTTCATATCGTGATTCTCTTTCGAAAACGTTTGTATCGAGCAACGTAATTTACAATAATAATTAGGTATCTGTGCACCTGCCGGATTATTGTTTTATAGAAGTAAAATTACAGACGAAATGTGTGTATTGTTTGCCGACGACATCTCGTTACTTATAAAATGCGATAATCCATATGACATTACTGAAAAAATTAATACTGTACTTGACAAAACAACCACTTGGATGAATGAACACAATCTCGAAATAAATTATAATAAAACGAAACTAATGACATTCCATAGTTACCAAAAGGCGCCGCTAAATATTAATTACATTTATAATAATTTAAAATTAGAGCTTGTATCAGAATTTTCATTGTTAGGTTTAGTTATTGACAAAAACATTAACTGGAAAGCACATATAAGGCACATAAGCGGTAAGATATCTAGCTTTGCATATGCTCTCCGTGAAGTCAAGAAAACTACAAACTTACAGTCCGCGCTAACAACATACTACGCCTACGCAAACTCCTGGTTTACATACGGGATAATATTATGGGGAAACAGTACCGATGCACAATCGCTCTTTACCTTACAAAAAAAACTTATCCGAATTTTAGTAAACAAAGATAACACTACTTCTTGCAAACAATATTTTAAGGACCTGAAAATACTCACGCTGCCGTGCATTTATATTTTAGAAATATGTAAGTTTGTACGACAAAACTCAAAAATATTTAAGACGAGGGAAGAACTACCTACAACTCAATCTCTGCGACATAAAAACCGGCTCATGCTGCCATCGTCTCGAATAAAAATGCACTCAAAGAGCACCTACGTGATGGCTATAAAAATATATAATAAGTTACAGTAGCGATCAAAAGTATTTTGACAAAGGCAAAACCCGTTGCGGCTGCACTTAAGAAGGGTAAGTCGCAAGCTGAGATTTCGCCAAGTTTTGGTATATAACGGCAATTGGTTAGTGTCTGGAATAAGCAGTTCAAGGCTCGAAACAGCGTCACAAATAAGCCTGAAAGCAGTCGTCCTCGAAAACGACTTGTACAACTGATCATGTAATAAAAAAGTAAGACGTAGAAACCACGGAATAATGCAGTGACAACTAAAGATGAACTAACAGAAAACTGTAACGAAAATGTTCATATTTTCACTATTAAACGAAGCCTAATAGAGCAAGCATCACATGGTCGACGCCCATAAAAAAAACTACAATGTTCAGCAAAAAATAAGGCATCCCGATTAGCATTTGCGATTCGTCAAAAATCATGAACAAGTGCCGATTGGTCAAAAAATTTATGGAGTGACGCGAGCAAGTTAAATTTAATCTCCTCGGGTGGTATCAAGTATGTGCGTCGTTCTCATAATAAAAGACACGATGTGCGATACCTGGTACCCACACTCAAGCTTAGTGGCGGCAACGTAATGGTGCGGGGATATTTTTCTCGCCATGGCGTCGGGCCTCTCGTGTGAATTGACGGGATAATGGGATCGATATGTGTATGAAAATATACTTAATACACACATGATACCCTATGAAAATAAATAAAGAAAAATATGCCACCTCGCTGGGTTTTTCAGCACCATAATGACCTCAGACACAATTCTAAAAAATTACAGGCTTTCTTAAAGCGTAAAAAAGTCAAGGTTTTTGAGGGGCCTAGTCAAAATGCTGACTTAATCCTATTGAGCATCTATGAGAAGAGTTGGATCGTCGAGTGAGGTGCAGAAATTACTCCAAGGGGCCTTTATTCAAGCACTTCAGTCAGAAAGGACGAACATACCTTACGAACGTATACATAGAAGTTAGTGGACTATTTGCCGGCTCCTTGTACAGCTGTTAGGAAGGGCAGATGATATGCAACTGAATATTAATGAAACGTCTTATTTAACCCTGTTGCAAGTTCAGCAAAATCATTTTATGTAAGTGTCAAAATACTTTTGACCTACCTGAAGCGCGTATTATCAGTTTTTATTCTAAGTTCTTTGTTTAGTTTTAGTTATCTAAGTGGAAACGTAACAAGAACAGGGCCATAATATGGTATCGTAACGTAATTATTAAATATGTACTCAATTCATCAACATCTTGAAAAAAAATGATTTGTCAAAATACTTTTGATCGCTAGTACCTAACGAAATTAAATCTGAAAAATTAGATAAATCATTTATAAAAAAATTGAAAGATCTACTAATAACCAAGTGCTATTACACTGTAAACGACTTTTTAAATGACAAATTTTAAGTTTATTACGACATACATAAATAATTTATTTTGACATTGTATTCGAACTGATTTATTTTATAAATAATGACTTGATTTATTTTATACGGACTTATATATGTATAATTTTAAAACCTGACAAATGAAATATATTGTTATATGTTAGGAGCCTTTAAAGTTTTGTACCTAAATTCTTACAATCTAGTTTTAAGTATCCGACATCTGATTATTTTTATCTTTATTTGAATGTTTATTATTTAATTCTAATTTTATTCAATTCGCTTGACCTGTATACCATACCTAATCTTTTATTTTTTGTACTTAATTATTTACCTAATTTAAAATCTAATATAGTTTAGTTTCTAAGATAATTGCAATGCCCTGACAGGGCGTCATGTATTGACTGCCATATATGTAAACATCCTAATGTACCTACTCATGACTGCAATAAATGAATATGAATATGAATAAATAAACCTAACACTAAGAGGGGGAAGTTGCACTGAAAAAAATACCCAGTGGAGCCTACTGAAATTACAGTAGGCGTAACCGTTATTACAGTTAGGTTTACTGAAATGTCAGAAGGCCTCACTGTTATTGCAGTAAGTCTTACTGTAATGTCAGTAGGCTCCACTGGATATTTTTTTCAGTGTGACTTTCAATTTGCATTGCTGCAATTTGACTAGTTTTAAAAGCACCAAGTATTATACGCATACACTTGTTTTAATCTGTCAGTCTAATCTTTCCACAAGTTCAACATATGGTATCCAAGAAAGCTTTGAAGTAAAAGTTAGTAGGCAAGACAGTACATTTGCGTCCGAATATGAGTACTTTGTATTTATCTGAATTTACCTCAAGACCAAGATAGCTAGAATACTGATTTAAATCTACTAACGCCTTGTTAATGATAGTTGATAGTAGGTTCATATCAGTTCCTGATGTATAAACAACCAGATTAGACGTTTTGTTGTTTTTATTTTAAGCTGAAAAGAAAAATATAGGTAATAATATGTTCGATAACATTTATATCTTGACAGTAACTTGGATATATTTTTGTATAGATGCCCCGAGTTATCCCAGGTATGCACATAAGAAAGCACAGCACAGATCATGTTTACAGCTGCCATTAGACAATGTACGTCTATAACGGTTTCTTCAGTTTCGTCAATTTCATATGTGATCTTGTACAACTTATTCTTGACGCGGTGCTCCGGAGTCATACGGCATTGAACGAAACAATGATTTGCTTCTCTGCGTACCTCCACATATCCGACTGCGTTATCGACGTAAGTGTTGCGTGAAGATTGTGAGGCTTTGGCAGCTCTTATGGCGGCTAAATTATACTTATCAGAACTTTTCGTGTACTCCATCATCATGAGGGTTTCAAGTTTGAGCTGTCAGCTTGTAAGAGTCCTTCAGAATTCTTTATTTTATAAGTCCGTGGAATAGTCGAGTCGTAAAAGGGATCAGAATCAAAGTCCGTGGAATAACCATGTCGTGAAAAGGATGAGAATCCATGTCCGTGGAATAGCCGAGTCGTGAAAAGGATAAGAATCAATGTCCGTGGGAAAGCCGAGTCGTATAATGGGTTAAAACAATAATAAAATGAAATATTGCGCTCGAGCGAAAACTGAACAAAGACAAGTCAATGACAATTATTTTCAACACACTTGCTCGTAAAGTGGTCCATATTAAACTGTTTTTATGGCCGTAAAGTATCCTATAAAACACGCGTGCTTTTGACTTTTCTATTACGCACTAGTGTCTTTACTTTACAGTTTCTTTTTTAATTTCAGCAAAGAGTTTTTACTTTAATATAATAAGCAATATGTTTGTGAATAAAGTAATTGTGATGCAATAAACGCAATAATTAAACATTTATTTTCATCAAATTACTTAATTTTGTCATGTAATTCACACTAATTTGCATCAGGTATAATTAAATATATACATTATTATATTTTTAATATTTGGCTGTTTGACGGTTTCGTCATTGCTTCGATTTTGCACCTGCGCGCGCATTAAGTAATTCAACCAATGCAAGGCGCGTAAAAAATTAATCGCCGCGCCATTTTGCTTTGCATAGGTACAATTTGTTTATTCGAGTTTATCGCTGTACTTAGTTTGTGACTGATTAGATTTACAAAAATGTCGAGTTCTAGTAATGAAGAAGATTTAGATGTGGAATTGATGCCTCCGGAAATACCTACATAATGAATGATGCAAAAAAAGCTACTGACAGCCTGTTGCCATTGAAATCTAAAGAAAAGTATCCAATATCCTATGAAAATTTTATTCATTGGAAATCCAGCAAAAAAGCCCATTTGTTCTCGGAAAACGTATTTTAGCTTATTTTAATGAACTAGTAAATAAATATAAGCCTACCTCGCTGTCGTCTATCTACTCCATGTTAAAAAGAACTGTTCGGAACAAAAATGGTATTGACATAAAAACATATACCAATCTTTTTTCGTTCTTGAAGAGGCGCTCAGATGGTTACAGAAGTAAAAAATCTAAAGTATTGTCCTCAAAGGACATCGAAAAGTTTCTGAAAGAAGAACCGGATAGCCAGTACCTATTAGCAACAAAGGTCAGTTGAAATTGTTATTTTATTTAAATATGAAAATTCTATACACTTAATGATTATGTTTTTAAAAATTAAAACGACTACCCATGAGGCTACTCAACTATTTTATATATGTTTTATATTTATATCTATGTAGGTAAGTGTGTATGTATTGTTTGGCAGCCATATCAAATCTAAACGACTACTGATTTCAAATATTTTTGTAACAAAAATAACTGGACATCCGCCTAACTAAATATGTATTTTATTTACTTTCAGGTCTCGTTAATATTCGGTATTACTGGAGCATGTAGACGTCAGGAACTGAGTAATATTGCTACAAAAGACATAGAAAATCACGGCAAAATGCCGTTAGTAAAAATTACTAACACTAAAAACAAAATACCACGATCATTCACAATTCACATTCATAGTTAAAAAAATACCAAAATTTGACGTTCGACGAAGGCAAAAACATACTGTACAAATGCGATCGAAATCCACTGTGTATCATTTCAATAATTGTACTTTCACAATTTGTTTTAATAATTAAATATTTCAGTTATAAACGGGTGTTTTTTTCCTCGCAAGTGTGTTGAAAAACGTCGTATGAAACTCGTGTGCATTTGGTCATTACACTCTCGGCTCTATTACGCCCTCGCCTACGGCTCGGGCTGCAAATCCGCCTCGACCGTAATGACCAACTTAGCACACTTGTATCATATTTTTTTTTCATTCCATTGGAGGCTTAAGCCCTCAAGTCCAGCAACGACGTCATACTTCCGGTTTAACATATTTTGTAATTTTTCACCTCACTAGCTCGGAAAGCCCAGTTTGTTTGTTTGATATCTATTGAGAAAATCGCTTTTTATCCACATGTGGAGAAAGAGTTTTGACGTTTCAACGCAGCTAAAGTAAAATTTTACATGAGCTTATTTTCTGAAAAATCCCGTTAAAATATACCTACATGAAAGCTAATTAGACCTTAGTTTTAATAAATGGCAAATTGGTTGATTATTGCAGTTATTTTTCAAAGATATAGTACAAACCCTTATTCTTTTTTCCTCGCTGTAGTGAGGTGAAAAGTTTTGTGTTATACTCGGGTGAAAAGTTATTTTACGTCTCGTGTATTGAAACACTCGCTACGCTCAGGATTCTATTTTGAACCACTCGCTTCGCTCGTGGTCAATCATAGGATCCTTTCGCTAGCTCGTGTTTCAAATAAACACTCGCGGGTAAAATACAACTTTCCCCCCTTGTATAACAAATAACTATTTAGGGTTCCGTACCTCAAAAGGAAAAAACGGAACCCTTATAGGATCACTTTGTTGTCCGTCTGTCCGTCCGTCTGTCAAGACCCTTTTTCTCAGGAACGCGTGGAGGTATGAAGCTGAAATTTATATCAATTACTCAGGTCTACTGTCCCTTGAAGCTGTGAAAAAATCAAACTTCTAAGCCAACGCAATCAAAAGATACAGCCGTTTATGCCGCAAATTTTCGACACTTGCAAGGGAATCAAAACCTACAGGGTGCTTCCCGTGAACTCAGAATCTTGAAATTTGGTACGAAGCAACGTCTTATAGCATAGATAAAAAAACCATAATTTTTTTTTTTAATACCTAACTTTGCACCTAATTTATATGGGGCGCTATACATACCAGGTGCAAACTTAACTTAACCACTTAGGGATGGAAAGTGTTTGTACGGAACCCTCGGTGCGCGAGTCCGACTCGCACTTGGCCGGTTTTTTTGAAAAATATGGGCAGAAAAAAATCCTAATTATTTTTTTTGCGCTCTTTACACGTTATTCTACGAATGGTTTTCGATTTAGGACTTTAGCAAAATATGAAACGTTGTCAATTGCGGTATATAAAAGGAATGACCCCGCAAAGCCAACAGTTCGTTGCCATACTAGAAAGATACTACCTAAATCAAAATGGACAAATTTTTATTGTGAATGGATTTGGAAGAATACGAATAATCGACGATTATAATGTTAAATGTACAGGCACTTGTAAGGATTGTAACGCAACCATTGTGTTATTAACCCAAAAAAGTGGTTCTGCAGTCAAAATGGAATGTACTTTTGTAAATGTGGACAAAAAATTAATTCACAGTTCAAGAAAAAATAAATTGACTTCTTTTCGAAAGCAGAATTTAACAGAAAAATTGGAATACCAATATCCAGTTGTCTTGCGAAATAAAATGCTTCATGAACATATGAAAGATGATGATGTGCAGGAACCACCTTTCATACCTACCCTGAAATCATTTCAAAACTTACGAAATCGTTCGAAGTATTATCACAAAATCGTTATTATAGCTTTATGGATAATGTCGGAAAAGCGTTAACTGAAGTAGACGATGACGGAGAAGTAAAAATAGTATTTTTGAAGTCTGTTGACGATACCGGAAAAGCATTTAAATTGGTCGAAAATGATATATTTTTTCAACAATACGAAAGTTTGATAAGAAATTACTTGTATAAGTACAACTATGTTACTGTTTCTACAACTCCGTTACTTTTGTCCCTATTTTTAATAGAGTAAAGTTAGATTTTTTGTGAAAAGTTGGTACATTATTGTATATTTTATATTATCATATATATACTACTTTTATTTACGAACAATAACTTAGATGAATCTTCTTATATTTCATTTAATTTAAGCAATTAAAGGAAAAAAATGTTTCGTAAAACATACAGAGTAACAGAGTATCTATAATTTAAATTATGATTAATTATTAAGAAACAATACTGTGACTTTTCCATGTCAAACATGAGAGTAAAGACTTCATTTATGTTAATTCCAAAGAAGAATATATATAAAATATTTTTGTCGTTTAACTAATAATAAATAAATTATCGTAACAGAGTTGTAATTTTTTGTACCCTCATCCAGTAAATTCTCAAAAAAAACTGAAAATAGAGACAAAAGATCGCGCCTAGATTCAAACTTGGATTTTATAAAGTAATATACATAACAAAAATATATTTACACCTAAATTAAACAATTTTTATTTTTTTATTAAATTTAAATTTATTGGCACGTTTTTCTGCAACGGATTTGAGAATGACCCACTTATTTTACTAGAATTTAAATTGACAAATATCAGCAAATAATCAATTCAAAATTACATAAGTACTTAACAATTAAAATTGATCTGAGTAACCAGTGTTAAATATGGAAGTATACTCGTCAAAACAAAATAAGGGCCACTTATATATTTTCGTTTTATTGTTAATTATTGGACATATACTAATTAATAAGTGGCTTTAATTAATAATGTCCCGCATCCTTCAGTAACCAACCTTATTCATACTGTTGTTTAAGTCTCATAGCAGACCAGAAATTAATCCAAACAAAAAAAACGTTTTTTTTATTCTGCTAAAAGCTAATTTCTGTTCATCTGTTGGCGAATTAATCATACTGTACCAGTAATGCCACGACAACCAAGGCACATGGACACTATTACTGGCACCAGAGCCGTTACAATGATTGCTGAGGGTTATTCGCAGCGGTCTGCAGCTGATGCGCTAGGATTTTCTCGCAGAGGCATCCAAAATGTGTGGAATCGCTTTCAAGAGATTGGCAGTACTATAGGAAGGCCTGGGTCGGGTAGAGTGCATGTGACTACGGCACAAGAGGGTCGTTACATCCGGTTAAGTGCCCGACGAGAGCGTTCTGTGACGACTCGTAAGTTGCAAAATCGTCTACGACTGACAACGGGGACTTGTGTTAGTGCCCAAACCATGCATAATCGACTGCAAGAAGACCAACAACGGTCCAGACGACCAGTTGTAGGAGTTCCCCTATCAAGGGTTCACCGTGCAAATCGATTAACTTTGCGCCATCAACATTTGGATTGGGACATAAATCAATGGGGTATGGTGCTTTTCACAGATGAGTGTAAAGTGAAGTTTTGTAGTGATGATCGGCGAATCAGAGTATGGAGACGTCAAGGCGGGCGATTTTCTGATGTCTGCATCCAGGAAATTGACCGCTTTAGTGGTCCTAGTGTAATGATATAGGCTGGAATAAGCTTACACGGTAAAAATGAGCTTGTTTTCTTAAATCTGGGTACCGTGGCAGCACGACGGTACGTGAACGAAGTCATCAGGCCTCATGTGATTCCGTTCGCACAAAGAGTGAGCCCCAAGTACATCTTAATGCAAGGCAATGCCCGTCAACACGTCTCAGGAAACTTCGACTGTTCTAGAAAACTCCCGTATTCAAGTCCTAACCATGGCCAGCGTATAGTCCAGATTTAAACCCAATTGAACATCTCTGAGACCAATTAAAGCGATGGGTTAGAGAGCATCCGCAAGAGGTTTCCAACCAGCAGGAGCTCATTGATGCTTTGAAACGTGCCTGGGAGAAAACATCAGAAATTTGATCGAGAGGATGCACTCTAGGCTTCAGGAGTGTGTGTGAACAAGAGAGGGGGACATACCCGTTATTAATGAATTAAAAAAATAACAGCAAGTGTCAGTTTTTGTTATTGTTTGCGACAAGTGTCTGTTGAGTTTTTCCGTTACGAATAGACTAATTTCATATTTACTGAAATAACTGAAATAAATGACTAATTAATTAAATGACTTTTAGCCTAAAAAAACGAATGCCTTGTTTAACAGTTCTTGAATTAATGTGTATGTCGGAAACGGTCATGAGTATGGAAGCTTAACGAAACCAGCGCGTCATTGGAAGGCGACAGTAGCGCCCCCTTGAACCTGTTTTGGCGCGCTAGACAGAGTCTTGGTGGTTAACTCAGCGAACGCCCACCACACTTCACTTTGGGTCACCGTCGAGTGCACTACTGCCTTGGAACTGTCCCGTTTCGTTGTGCTATACCAAGTTTAGATTCAGTGTTATAACCCTGCAATGTGCCTAGTGTTAATTTAATAAAGACTATTCTGTTCGAGACTTCGATAACCTAGCTTACAGACCTCTGTGCCAGGAACTGTTATTTTGTGCTTCATTGTATAAGGAATAAATCAAGTTAATTGTATCTGAAGTGTTTCATCTCGCTCGAACTACCTGCTCGTCCACAACTATATCGAATAGCTCAACTAATGCACCACACACGGCACCGGCCATCCAAACCCTAGTAACCCGACATCAGAAGTGGGATAATACCTACGGGCCCATGAGCGAACACGAAGAATGATGGAATACGAAACGGCATGAAAACAAATGAAGATTGCACTGTTTAAATTGTTTTCATTGCGAGAGAAACGGACATGAAAAATTCGATTCGTATAAAAGAAAACTACTACTTACCACCTTGGCGACAAAAGCCAGCAGTCACAATACAAACAACATCGAAGTTCATTGTTTACTTCAAGAACAGCGGGACACATCGTCAGTTGTTGCACCAGTGGAAGTGACCCAGAAGCGACGGTCAAATACAAGCGACGCGTGGACGTAGGCACTATGGCCTCACAGACAGATTTTAAAAACACATCAGGTCAGTCGTTAACTTGTCACTACGATTCCGATATAGTGTTCACTAAAAGAAAGTGTAGCTAGATGCTAGGGTAGACTTGAATTACACTTATTCAGTTTAGTGGGTATTTGTCAAAAAAAGTCGGGTACTGGTAAAAGCAACCCTCTAAGTAAAATTTGAATATTGCGTGAAAGAAATTAATACGAATCATTTGAAAGAAAGTTTATTGGACGTTTTTGTAACGATTGTTTTCGTAGTGATATAATATTGACCAAACGCGAATGTATCTTCAGATATTTAGTTTTGATTAATATGACCACTACGCAGTTTACCTATTAAAGTTTATCATTTAAAAATTGCACTGTGAGGGTACATCAATCATGCACAGTACTTAGTAGGGAGTTGCTGCGGTAATAATAATCTACCCTCTGTTCATGATTTTCCAATTGTTCTGTAGAATTTAATTTGTTGACATCTTGAATAGTTTCTTACTCTGTGTACTTTAGCTGGTGTATAGTTTAGCGCCTATATTACTTTTAATTGTGGGGATCGCTATAGCCTAAATAGTTAAACTGGTGACACTATAGGATTGGGAGGATGTTAGGACATCCAGAGTTTATAAAATTATTACTTGACTTAAGTTTTGACTTTAATTAATAATGTAATGTTTCATAATCGGGAATTACTTGTATCGAAAAAATTTCATACAAAGTTGGCTTGTTATTTAAGGTGCTTATAATGATTCAATTTAAATCTTTTCTTGTATGTTCTCATTAACGTATCCTAATTAAAGTGTAACTTTGCTAGATTGATTTGAATTTCCTTTTTTTTGTTGGATTTAAAGTTAGAATGGCCGACTTAAAAAGATGCCCGAGGGGCAAGTAACTACCCATTAAGCTTCTAGATTCTGAGAATTCTCAATTGGCGGAATTACATTGATAACTTTACCATGTTGGCAAGTGTCCTCTAGAGTCGCAGCTATGAAATCACAGGGCTGATTTCATGTCTCACATAAAACCACAGGGATGGTTATATGTCGAGTGACCACAGGGATGGTTGTATAGGCTACAGGGATAGCCGGACAAAGGAGGCACTGTATCCAATATTTTTAATTATTGTAAAAAAAAGAGTGATTTGTATTAATGGGTGCTTGTTCTTGAACTATTGATTTGTATCAGATGTCTATCTTCTTTACATATGATGTAACATTTTACTTGTTGCTTGGGATACTGTGCTTGGTGTTTTTATTTCAGAAAAGATAGGCGACCTCAGCAGCTAACAGCGAAGCCATGAGTCGTTTCAGCTGCCGCGGTACAAGACATCGCGTAAATAACTGCAACGTCACCGCACCACACCATATGAGACAATCTGGCGAGGAGTTCTCATTTTATTGTGATTCGGTTGCCGAGTGATCGCTTATGGAAGAGTTTATTTCCAATAAGTTCCGTGGCAATTGGTTGTATAATTCAGTGACTATGTATAACATGTATCAGTCTAGCTAAAATTGTTAGTACTGTGCAGTAAATAGACTTACTGAAGCGAGCCTATTAGAAATGTTGACATGTAGTATTGTAAATTGCAAGACCCTTTGCGATAAACTTGACTTCCAAACATGCGCGTACTTGCACGATAGGTTGAGGGAAATGCCCGGGAACTATGTACCATTTGAAGTAGTCAAACACGATAGTGAGACTGATAGGGAGGTTCTCAGTTCGGTTAGTCCACCATACCAGTCACTTCACCGTATCCGTAGTCCGGTAGTAGTCGGCACCTGCTCTGAGCAGTCCGTGGATACGCGGTGCGCGATAAGCGCTGGCGGAGGTCGGGAATCTCGCAGAGACGGTAGAGTCACAGGGTTGACTCGGCGATCGAGATACCTGTTTTGTCGAACGGATTTTTGTTGATTAAAATGTTTGATATTGTCAATAAGGCGAACCATAAGGAAGTTAAATGTGGTACATGGTTTCTAATGTGTTTTCTAAGGTAGAAGTGGTAAATAGCTAGTTTGTTTCACAACAAGTAACTTTGTAGTACAATCGCATTTAAAACGTATTGCACTATTGAAAGAATACCTAAGTAATGTTACAATTGGTAATTGGTATCCTACGAGTACATACCATAATTCGATTTGTCTCTTTTGAAATATCGCGGTTATAAAACAAAAACTTTCACTTAGTTGTCAAAATGATTTTTGTGATATTTTTAGTTTTGGTGTCAGTAACGATTTGATGCGAAAGGAAAGATGAAGTTTTTGTTTTCTCTTACCATTTTGACGTGTTTGTCAGGAGTGACCGAGAGGATACTGTTTTGGTTGTTGATTGTTTCAGAGCAACACACGAGGACGTGTGTCATCGCAGGATGGCCGTGTCGGAAACGGTCATGAGTATGGAAGCTTAACGAAACCAGCGCGTCATTGGAAGGCGACAGTAGCGCCCCCTTGAACCTGTTTTGGCGCGCTAGACAGAGTCTTGGTGGTTAACTCAGCGAACGCCCACCACACTTCACTTTGGGTCACCGTCGAGTGCACTACTGCCTTGGAACTGTCCCGTTTCGTTGTGCTATACCAAGTTTAGATTCAGTGTTATAACCCTGCAATGTGCCTAGTGTTAATTTAATAAAGACTATTCTGTTCGAGACTTCGATAACCTAGCTTACAGACCTCTGTGCCAGGAACTGTTATTTTGTGCTTCATTGTATGTATGTATGTAATGTATGTAAACACTTTATTGTACACAAAAACAGAAATACATTAAAACAAAAGAAATACATGTACAAAGGCGAACTTATCCCTTTAAGGGATCTCTTCCAGTTAACCTTTGAGTAAATGAGTGCTAAAGACAAATGTAAACGGTAGACAGCCAAAGCAACATGTACAATACGAAGGAGGATAGTTTAACAATAATACTTACACATGAAAATGCAAAAAAACCAAAATAGAGAGAGATAGGCAAACAGTCAATATAATACATAATACGTAATAAATACATATATATATATATATAAATATAAATTCAACAGAAATAGTCATAATTACAACAAAAACAGCAACCTATTATTCGTTTGACAGCCACAATCCCTTCAACTTCCCTTTGAGCGATGCAACGGACTGCGTCTGCCTTAGGGCGGGAGACAACTTGTTCCATAATTTCACGGCGCGCACAGCAAAAGACATATCGTAGACATGCGATCTATGCGGTGGGATCGATAGAGCTAGATTCGCACTAGACCGCAGGCGATGGCCACTACCATCCGCCATGTAAGAGAACTTCTCTGCAAGGTAAGGAGGAGAAGAAGGAATAAAAAGGGCATTATACAGAAGACAAAGAACATGTAAGTCTCTGCGCTGACGGATCGGAAGCCATTTAAGTTGGGCGCGGTATTGAGACACATGATCAAACTTGCGGAGACCAAATATGTACCTGATACAGACATTTTGTAGCCGCTCCAGCTTGTCAAGCAGCTCCCCCCGGAGATCCAAGAAAGCAACGTCACCGTAGTCGAGTAGTGGGAGCAAAAGAGAGCGGGCAAGCATGATCTTCGTATGAAGAGGAAGGAAATTCTGCAGACGCCTCAATGAATGAAGGGACGCAAAGAGTTTCCTGCTGATCTCAGAAATATGAGGTGCCCATGACAAAGTTTGATCCATGGTAATGCCTAAATTTTTAACAGTAGAAGAGAAAGGTATAGGAGTACCATCAAAGAAAATAACTGGCTTAGTTTGATCTGAGAGCTTGGAAATAAAATGGGGGCTTCCAACAACAATAGCCTGCGACTTCTTGGCATTCACCATCAAACCAAAGGATGAAGCCCAAGCACGGATTGATTCCAGGTCGGAGTTGATTTGAGAAACCAAGGAGCCAAAATCATCAATGCAGGCCGCCGCGTAAAGCTGCAAATCGTCTGCATAGAGATGGAACGAGGAGGAGAGTGACTTGGTGATTCCGTTAATAAAGATAGAAAAGAGTAATGGAGAGAGTATGCCCCCTTGATGGACACCAGCAGACAGTTCACACCAGCTAGAAAATCGGTCCTCAACTCGAACCCGCTGTTGCCTCCCAAAGAGGTAATCACGAAACCAGGACAGTGAAGTTGGAGATATATTTAAAGTACTAAGTAAACTGAGAAGGATATCGAAATCAACAGTGTTAAAAGCACTACTGAAATCAAGGAGCACCAATATAGTCACTTTTCTATTTTCTATATTAAGACGAATGTCGTCGGTGATCTTAACCAAAGCTGTGGCTGTGCTATGCCCAGGACGGAAACCGGATTGAAAAGGATTGAACAAGTTATGTCTATTTAAATGTGATGAGAGACGTCGATTTACAAAGGATTCAATGATTTTGGATAAGACAGGAAGAATGGATATAGGACGATACTGTGAAAACGACGACGGGTTAGGGGTTTTAGGGAGAGGAATCACATGGGCGCATTTCCAAATAGAAGGAAACGTCCCAGAGGAGAAAGAAAAATTAATAATATGGGAAAGGATAGGAGCTATAGAATCCGCCACGAGCATAAGCATATCCAAGCTAAGATTATCCTCACCGACGGCTTTTGTTTTAATGGACTTGAGAATGGCTAGGATTTCCTGCGGTGAAATATTATCAAATACAAAAGGAGAAATATCGGGGGGTGGAGTATCGGCAAGAAGAGAAAGTGTCCGGCGCTTGACAGAAACGTCAAGTGCGACTGGAGAAGTGCTGAAGTGTTGATTGATGGCGTCTAAGTCTAGAACATCATCAGAAATTTGTTGGACTTTGCCCACTCCAAGTGATTTTAAAAAATGCCATAATTTAGCAGGAGGACAATCATCAATTGACTTATGTATATACCTACGCCTAGCATCTCTACAAGCCTTATTACACCTGTTACGCAAGCAAACATAAGCAGAATGGTTTTGCTCCGAAGGATCATGCCTAAGTTTGACCCGAGCTCGGTTCCTTTTTGCCATCAACTCCTTGATGTCGGAGGTAAGCCAAGGCGCTGGGTAGTGTTTGACACGTGTAGGCTTTAAGGGTGCGTGTCTATCAAAAGTCGCAAGCAACATGTCGCTAAAAGCCCTCACCTTACCATCAATGTCACCGGACTCCATCAAACCCTCCCAATTTATTTGGCTTACGTCAGAAAGAAGCGCCTGCAGATCAACGTTAGTAAGATTTCGACGCATAATAATTTTATGACGCCGCTTAGGGGGACGAATTTTAAAAGAAGCGTAAATTAAATCATGATTTGAGAAAGCACTCGCATTGAATTGTCCGTGACAAGAAACAAGATCAGGAGAAGAAGTGAAAATTAAATCCAAAAGTGAGGGAGGTCCATTATGCGGAAAATGGGTGGGATTGAGAGGCAAAATTTTAAGATTGAGAGAATTCGCGAGAGTATTTAGCTTAATAGAGCGATGGTCATTTTTGACGAGGCAAGTATTGAAGTCACCCATAATGATACTATGATCAAACTGTGGGGAAAGGTTAATTAACGTATTTTCAAGAGTATCAAAATAGTCAACATTACAAGAAGGGCTATAGAAAACTCCAAGGAGAACTTTATTATGGTGTAATGTGACATTCAAAAATAAATATTCAGAAGAGTTGGAATAGACCGTAGGCGACTGCGCAACCACTTGACAAGCCAAATCGCCTCTTATGTATATGGCAACACCGCCCCCTCGAACCACTTTGTCTCCGCCATCATTAAATCCGGTTCTGTCATTCCGGATCAAACGGTAACCGGGCAGAGGGTAAAGAGTAGATGGAAGTGACGGTTTCAACCATGATTCGGAAATCAGAACAGCGTGTATATTTTTGTTGTCGAACGACGCAAGCAAGTCCGAATAATGGGCTGGAACGCTCTGAGCATTAATATGGACAATATTAAAGTTTTTTGCGGCAACGTGGAAAGTACAGTGTAGTCGCTCACGTAAATCCGGCATATCGGAGACATCGCTCAAGGAGTCATAAAGGCTGGAAGAGGACAAAGAAAAAAACTCGCTTTCCAAACTAGCATCAAAAACGTCTGACATCGTGAGTAGCTGTAATTGAAATTATAAATTTTAAATAACTATATATTATAATGACAATAATATAAATAAATGTATATATTTATGAATATACTATAAGAATAATAATATATACACGTTATAATTGTAATAAAACGAATGTAAGTCTAACTAGACCACTATTAGTTTTATCATATAAACAAGTATGCTAATATTCTCCTCATTTACTCGCCAGTGCTGTACCAAACATATTTTAAAAGAATTAAGACAAAGATATATTATTTAAATAGAACACAACAAATTCACATTAACAAATTAAACTAAGAATAATGCCGATACAAATTCTTAAACATTGAACATGAAGTAAAACTCCATCGGCAAAACTAATAGAAAAATACAGCTTGAAACAAAACGCCAGTTACGCAGCTGCCATAAATGACAGTGACAGTTTACCATGACACTGAACAAAATATATTTGAAACAAAATTTACAAAAAGATTTAGAATGCAAAGGATAGGTTATCTGTGATAATAATGAGATTTATGTCGGTAGAAACGAAATTGAAAAATAATGCTGTTCATTACCGGCTACACAAGCAGCACATGTACAGATCACGGAGGAGCAAGGAACATAAAAATAAAATTAAATAGGATGCACAATTCAATACGAAGACATGATATACAACTGCTAGTGACGGGTCTTACGGTCGACAGGGCTTCTCCTGGCGCTTCGATTTGGACGAGGTTTCCATGCAGGCCCAGCGGGGCCCAGTGCGGCAGGCGCCGGCTGACCAGCCGGGACAGGATGGGGTGCGGGCGCACCAGCCGGGATTGCCGTATTATCCACTGTTTGCCGCAACGTACCGCTTGTTTGCGGCTCGGGGGGCAAAGCTTGTGTGGGATCAACTGACTCTGAAGGAGCTGGAATCGCCCGAAGTTCTGCCATAGTGGTCACCTTATGGCGCGTTCCATCTGCACTCAGCACTACAACACGACCGTCATTAGTCCAGCTTCCCTTCAATCCAAACACATGTCTAGCCTCAAGAAATACAGCGTGCCGTGAGCTAGTTAGGAACTCCGAGAGTGTTAAACCCGATCCCTTGAGCATTTTTTTGGCAGACCACACAGCATTCCGAGTACGCTGACATGAGAATTTTACTAAAATTGCTCTGGACTTTGAGCCTTTTTTTATCTTACCAAGGCGATGACATGCTATAAAGGAGGTCTCAGTAACACAATTAAGCTGCATTTTCACTTGAAGAATGTTCATGACTTTCTCTGAGACCACCTCATCCTTCACTTCTGGGACGCCATGCAGCAATAGAATATTCGAGCGGGACCGGATTTCCATGTCCTCCAGGGTGCTCAATACCAGCTCCATCTGAGCCTGCAAACTTCCAACAGCCTGCCAAATGAAATCTTTGAAAATTTGGAACTCGCCTGCCACCTCTGATGAATTTGCAGCTCCTGAGACACGCTGTGCAGCCATGGAATTTTCGAAACTGGTCATACGTGAAGCAAACAGCTCCTTCATGTCCTCCATGCCCTTTTGCAGTTGTGACAAGTGATCCATGTTGGTGATAAGTGACAATGAGTGATTTGTCTTGTCTTAGTAAAAATAATTTGGAGATAACAGCTGTGGGCGATTCTGAGGTGAATATTAACACATTTGTACAATAATTATCTCAAAATAATAGTACTAACTATTTTTTAAATAAAATTTGGAATTTATAAACAATTTCACGTCTACTTTCTTTGCCTACCCACCGCGAAAAAAAAAAAAAAAATTTTGTATAAACTAAACTTTTGTAAAACATTGTATAAGGAATAAATCAAGTTAATTGTATCTGAAGTGTTTCATCTCGCTCGAACTACCTGCTCGTCCACAACTATATCGAATAGCTCAACTAATGCACCACACACGGCACCGGCCATCCAAACCCTAGTAACCCGACATGTATATCCATTTAATATAATTTTCACGTAAAACTTAAAATACTTAGTGGCCCCTATTTTGTTTTGACGAGTATAGATACACCTGCAATATGTTTTTTTTATTATTATTCAGTAACTACTTATTATATATTATGTTAATTTTCTTACCTATCGGCATCCTTCGGACGTGTTGGGAGAACGAAAAGCGCGTGATTCCAATTTCGATCATTGTTCCTACAACCCGCTGCGATACAATATCTTTTCGCTGTCTTTTTACTCATTTAAACACTTTATATTATAATATAACACTGCATGGTATCAACAGATGAATGAGGAACGTTCACTTGCGACGTACATTAATCGGAAGAGCGTGCGCGCGAATTTCGTGTACGTGCGTTCCGAGACAGTGCGTGGCAGCCACTGAATAGTCCCCATGCATGAGGCGGCCGGCATGTACTTGTAGCGGGAAACGTTAATCGCGGAGTGCGCCCCGCCTGGTATAGATGCGACAGGATCGATATTCAAAAAGGTTTATCCGCCCGATGATTCCACAAACTGTTATGAGTCAAAACATCTATTTCTTCAGTCCCCCTGACACAAATGATATCAAGCAGCCAAACCTTAGCAACTATACATCATTGGCTGTGTAGTTGGGCAGGAGCAATAAGAAAACCTAACGAAGTGATTTGCGATGACTCTGCTGCGCTTATAGGAGCAATTGTTAAAACATTCACAAGATTTAATTCAACTAAAGAATACATTAATCACTGTTTCAAAATTTTGGAATATACTGAGACAACCTTGCCGGAATGTTTCGTTCGTTTAGACACGTCGCATTTTGTGAAATTATTGTATGCCCTAGTTTGCTTCAAATTTGTGGACAAACGCGTTAAGCGATTTTATGTTCTGCACCTGTTATGCTTAAAATCGTGCACATGTTTTAAAAAAGCAAAAGATATAATCCATCAATTAGTCGTTATTGCGTTACATAAATTTGATCGATTACATGATGACGGTACCATCAGCAAATGCGAAGATGCTAAACAAAAACTTAAACAGCATAAAGAGTGTTCAGAAAACATTACAGACTATTCCGAAAAGGACATTTTTCAGTTGCCAAATAATGAGAGTACAATCGTCGATGAAGATTTGGGGCACATCTCAATAGTTACTTGGTATGACAAAATTGTTTCTTCTGAAAAAGTACATAGTGAATTATGTGAAGACACACCATATGACAACATAATTATTTTATTTACCTGGATTTGTAGACAGTTTAAGGAAGTTACTGACAAAATTGCCTCTTTGGTCGAATTTGATGGTTCCTTTTTTTAAAATAGTACCTGTTGATGTAGCTAGTAGCAGTAACGTAGAAAGCTACTTCAAAACTTTGAAGAAATTAGTTATACGTAAAAAAAATGGACTGACACGAGTTGACGATTTTATAACACAGCATACAGATAGCTGGGGTGTTAGTGCACGACACCTTGCACTTTGTGACTATGCGCTGAAACTTGGCACAGATGATCCTTAGCGCTTTAATTAATGCAACATTTCTCTAAAACTATACGTAATATGGCATGTGATATATCATTTTCGGATAAATTAAGAATGAGGAATCTATTTTTTGGACAAAAATAATGCACTTTCTAACTAAAAAAAATTTAAAAAGTAGAAAAAACTGAAAAACGTTATATGTGTTTTTTTATATAATTGCCAATTATTTTAAAAGTATAACAGTAATCTCAAAACAAAAAATATAGTCGTAAAGGTAAACTTATGTAGTTTCTAAAAATATATATATTATTATATATATCTGTTCATACAAGGGAGATAATAAATATTATCAAGCGTAAGTCAGGGCGATCTCAATGCATGATCGTCCGTGAAGTAGGGTTTAGGTACTGTGTTAAGCAACATTTCTCTGAAACTATACATAATATGGCATGTGATTTATAATTTTCGGTTAAATGAAGGATGACAAATCTATTTTTTTAACAAAAATAATGCACTTTTTAACAAAAAAGGTACTAAAAGGTGGGCTAAACTGAAAAATACCATTTGTGTTTTTTACATAATTTCCAATCATTTTAAAAGTGTAACAGAAATCTCAAAATAAAAAATGTAAACATAAAGCTAAACTTATGTTGTTTCTAAAAATATATAGTTTACTATATATATCTGTTGATACATGGGAGATAATAAATAATATCAAGCGTAAGTCAGAGCGATCTCAATGCATGATCGTCCGTGAAGTAGGGTTTAGGTACTGTGTTAAGCAACATTTCTCTAAAACTGTACATAATAGGGATGTGATTTATAATATTCGGTTAAATGAAGGATGATGAATCTATTTTTTTTACAAAAATAATGCATTTTTTTAACAAAAAAGATATTAAAAGTGGGCTATACGGCACTCATTCACTGACGTACGCGAAGCTGATCTGAAATAATAATTATGATATACAATATTCTGGTTTAAGTTTTGAGATCCTATTATATTTATTATTTTCAAAAGCAGAAAAACTGACCTATCATATAATGTTACGACATATTTTGTGATAACAGCTATTACCTCCGCAATACGGCCCTCGATTGCTGACTCGAAACCTACAGTTAGGTCTGGAATAAATGTATAAGATAGATAAGATTTTTTTTATTGCACAATTAACAATAAACAAATTACATATTTATACTATATGAAGGAATCGCAACCAACACGAAGACACAAAAAACCAGCTCGTTCGGGCACTTGTATTCCCCATATTCCTGTACGCCGCAGAAACTTCGACCCTGCAGGAAGTTGAGGAGAAGAAGGTAGACTCCCAAGAGATGTGGTGTTGGACGAGAATGCTTGGAGTATTATGGACTGAATTTCGTACCAACGATTCTATACTTCGAAAATTCTTCTATACTTGGCATCAAGCAGCGTTTATCGTCTTTAGTACAGTATCGTACCACCTTCTTTGGCCACGTATGCCGCCGGGGGCGGAGGCTATTGAGCGCTTCTGGTCCACGGAAAGGTTGAGGGTACCAGGCGACGAAGAAAATCACCTATGTTATGGACAAACTATATAAAAGCTGCAATAAATGCATCATCGTTACTACACGAATGCACGAAGAAGGCGTCTATCCGGTAAGAATGGCGGCGTGTTGTGAAGCCTATCACCAATATCTGAAATGATGACCACGACAAATGCCGAGAGTAATGCGAGTAGTTCTGCCGAGAGTGAAACCAACGAAGAAGAAAGAGGTCATGGAGGAAAGGTTTCCCAAGCTTCAAAAGCACTTCTCTTTCCTTTACCATTGAACCAAGATACCGTATCGCATCCTGTGAATGCGTGAAAGAGGGTATCTTAATACTCTTGCTCTCTGTGGCCCTGTAAATACCCTCTTTCACGCATTCACAGGATGTGATACAGTATCTTGGTTCAATGGTAAAGGAAAGAGAAGTGCTTTTCAAGCATGGAAGCCTTTCCTGACCTACTGTAGGTTTCGAGTTATTGATCAAGCCGATGCATTAAGGAGGTAATGGGTTCCATCGAAAAATAGGTCTTAACATCATATGATAGGTCAGTTTTTCTGCTTTTGAAACTGATATAATACAATAATAGGATCTCAAAACTTAAAAAAGAATATTCTATATCATACTAATTATTTCAGATCAGCTTCATGTACTTCAGTGAATGAGCCCCATATATATATTTTTACCAAGATAGACCAGCAGATAGAACACCTCCCACCGACCAAAGCCACTTTGTATCAGCATTTATCAAGAGGTGGGCATTTGGGTGTCAGTTATCACGCACTTGGGGTAACTACTTGGGGTTGGACGAAGGTCAACAACAACTGGGAGCCTACATGGACAGACTTGCAATAAATTAATTTCAATTGCGTAGTTTCATTTAAAATACTTAGAGACATAAACAATACAATATATGCACTTTTTGTGTGTCTAAAACATTAACTAAACCCTACGTCACGGACGATCATACATTGAGATCACCCTGACCTACGCTCAATATCATTTATTATCTCCCATGTATGAAAAGATGTATATAATAAACTATATATTTTTAGAAACTAAATAAGTTTAACTTTATGTTTATATTATTTGTTTTGAGATTTCTGTTATACTTTTAAAATGATTGGAAAGTATGTAAAAAACACAAATATCATTTTTCAGTTTAGTCCACTTTTTAATAAATGTTTTGTTAAAAAGTGCATTATTTTTATTAAAAAAATAGATTCCTCATCCTTAATTTAACCGAAAATTATAAATCACACGCCCTATTATGTATAGTTTTAGAGAAATGTTGCTTAACTTAACACAGTACCTAAACCCTACTTCACGGACGATCATGCATTGAGATCGCCCTGACTTACGCTTGATATTATTTATTATCTCCCATGGATCAACAGATATATATAATAAACTATATATTTTTAAAAATTGCATAAGTCTAGCTTTACGACTATATTTTTTGTTTTGAGATTACTGTTATATTTTTAAAATAATTGGCAAATATATAAAAAAACACAAATTAAGTTTTTCAGTTTTTTCTACTTTTTCAATGTTTTTTGTTAGAAAGTGCATTACTTTTGTCAAAAAATTAGATTGCTCATCCTTAATTTATCCGAAAATGATATATCACATGCCATATTATGTATAGTTTTAGAGAAATGTTGCATTAATTAAAGCGCGGCAGCGTCGAACTTCCCCCCCTCCCCCCCACTAAACCCGCGGTGGTTCTCGACGTCTACCGGTCTGAAATCACTCAAGGCCACCTAAGGATCAACTGTGCCAAGTTTCAGCGCATAGTCACAAAGTGCAAGGTTCCCATACAACAGCGTGCATTATCAACCCAGCTAAGAGTTCTTAACTGGGGAAATTAAATCGGCACGGTGTCTTTACCCGGATGTATTTAAAAATGACGAAGACAACAAAAAAGTCACAAAAGTTAAAAAAACTATTAGTAAAATTGAAAAGGCTGAAGAAAGCTTTTATAAGGAATCTGTATTTAGAAAGGAACCAACACTGATAGAAAATTGGCGTAACAAAGGGGAAACACAGAAGTCAGTGCCATAGAGAGATGTTATAAAACCAAAAAAATGTCGGGATCAAATTGATTTTCTTACCAATGGTAATATGTCAAACTCTGGAATCAAACATGTTATAGTTTCAAATACATGTGCATTTGATGCTTTGATTCAAGCAATTGTAGTTGCTTGCGTTGAACATTCAGAAATCAGCTTATTTGTCAATTCCCTGGAAAATACATTTTCTCAAATCGTCCTTGCTTTGAAGCACAAAGATTACGTTATTGATGTATATAAAAAAAGGACAGAGCTACTGAAATCATTTTTCGCCTCTACATTTCATGGCACCGTTGAATCGATAGACTGCAGCTGTAATGTTACTTATATATTGGAGAAAATATTGTATAATGATATATTTAGTGGTAAATATACAAAATTATGTTCAAAATGTGATCGAGTGATAACAAGAATAATTTCCATAATTCCTTTAAATTTGCTGATCTTGTCTGAGCGTGGCTTATCCGCTTTAGCTGATGCAGCTTCATCTATGATTGAAACAAGTCAAAGTGATTGTCAAAATGATACATGCCAGGGAAAACTGATCATTAATTATCAGCTGTCTGATCATTTAATTTTTTTTGAATTGGATATTGATCTTACGTTGAATGACATCCCAACCGAAATATTATTATGTGACAAAGTGTTTTCATTGAGTGCAGTGATTGAATTCATTCCTCCCTTGTCATGTACTGGTGTGGGTCATTATAAAGCACATTGCCGGCGTATAAAGGAAACCTGGAAATGCTTTGATGATTTGGCAACAAACGTCATAAATAGTAAGACTGATGTCGTTATACGCGCTCACTTATTAATGTACCTACGTTAATCATCATGTGTGACGACACCAGTCTTACTACTCATGACGTTTATTTATGGCGTCACGAATTCACATGTGAATTTATGGGTATTCCCCACTTGCCATTTCAGAAATCTTTAATAAAAAAGAAAGATTATACTTAAAATTTTGTAATACTGTAATTTGCTTATAGAAAATGTTTTAAGTTTATTTAAGAAAAAAATGCTTACTGATGAGTTTCTTTCGGCTTTCCTCTTAATAGCGGACTCCGAAATTCCGTATATGCAAAAGACATGTAAAAGTGCTCTTGAGGCATAGAAATAAATTTTTGATTTGCCCTGATAACGTTAGTGCTAACTTTACTACAACTAACAACGTTAGGTATAATTTTCATTAGATGTAATATTGTTACACCTAAATGTCAAATGCTCTAATATTTACATGAACTAAATATCAAGTACAATAATATGAAATAAACAAATGATTATTATTCCTAATTATAATTAAACCTAATCATTACTGATACTAAATTTCATGTTATATTAGGGCTACTGTGAATTCGGTTTTATGATATAAAGGATTATGAAAATCCGGAATTGTAAAATTACGGCTAATGAATAATTAGGAAGAAAGTTTTTCGGGCTAACGGAGAGGATCCGAATTTATTTTGTTAATTAAATTAATTAAAATCAAATATTTATATTTTATTTCGTAGGTACACCTTTTTACGTATTATTTTGTTTGTTTTCAAGGCGAACAATATTCGTAAAATTATTCTATAAAATCTTAAATCGACCTTGCTTTGTCGCATAAAAAAAGATTTGATGTATATAAAAAAAACGGTGTACTGCCTTTTGGCCGAATTACGTTTCGTCAAATTTCATTTGGCAACCAACGTTTCGCCGAAGTTTTATTACGCAAACCAATCCTTGGCATAATTTTACTTCGTAATTTTTTTATTTCGCTACATTCTTATATTCCAAAATTTTATTATGTCAAATTTTATGTGGTAAATAATTGTGTAGCAAATGATTTGCTTAGTCAAATAACGATTCATCAAAAGCCATTTGGGCAAGTGAGCAGATCCAACTCGGCCGGGTTAGGTTAGGTTAGTTTTTTTTTATATCCCTAAAAAACGTTCCTTTTGTTGTACTTGTGATTGGGAAAACATATCAGTGCAGTGCGAAACGTTTAGTTGGGAGATGAAAATTTGACCAAATAAAAATATGGGATACGTAGTTCGGCGAGTTAAGAATTTTGGGAAAAGATATCAGTGCGAAACGTTGAGTTGGGAAATGAAAATTTGACCAAATAAAAATATGGGATACGTAGTTCGGCGAGTTAAGAATTTGCTAAATAATTTTCGGCGAAACATTATTAAACCAATACCGTCCGAGTGCGAGCCGGACTCGTGCACGAAGGGTTCCGTACCAAAAACGGCCAAAAATCATGTTTGTTGTATGGGAGCCCCCCTTAAATATTACTTTTATTATGTTTTAGTGTTTGTCGTATAGCGGCAACAGAAATACACCCCCTGTGAAAATTTCAACTCTCTAGCTATGACTTGATACATGTTGTTCATGAGATACAGTCTGGTGACGGACGGACGGACGGTTGGACGGCGGGTTGTTTATATTCAGGACGAACAATTTTCGTACAATTATTTAACACTATAAAAATAACAATCAACAGTCCTACTGCGCTATTTTAGGTGGCGTGGCTAGGAACCATACTTTCTGCCCACGCCACTAATTT
This sequence comes from Apotomis turbidana, assembly GCA_905147355.2. Taxonomy (NCBI): domain Eukaryota; kingdom Metazoa; phylum Arthropoda; class Insecta; order Lepidoptera; family Tortricidae; genus Apotomis; species Apotomis turbidana. The sequence continues at coordinate 19,006,251 of LR990292.1, read as the reverse complement.
TGTTCAAAATCTCCAAAACCTTTATCGTACTTTTTTTTAAAAAGACGTACAAATTATGTACATATCTTGAACATTTGTTTACAATAATCAGGATTCAAATTGCGTCTGTGGCGTGGGCAGGAAGCATCACATTAAATGTTAGAGAGAGCGACAACAGTAGCTCTGATAGTGACACAGATTCTGATAACGAATAAAGTATTTTTATAAGTCTTGTTTTACTTATTTCCCATAGGAGAAATCTACTCCAATCTACTTACTGTTTTTCCAAACTGATTGAAAAATAGATTTACTATTTAGTGTACGTTAACAAATTCACCTTTCGGATTTTTATTTCATAAGAAAATGATAGCCCTCCTACTTATTATTTCGTTATAAACGATCTCAATAGTTTGTTGATTTACTTACATACATCACTCAACGAAAAGTTTTACTTATTACATATTTTGTAGCTTTAGATACCTATCGTAGAATATTTAATTCCCTGATACGAATTTCGATTCCATCCATAATACAGCTTATTGTATAAAAAAAAACTTTCTTCTGAAACGTCAAATTAATAAAAATGAGACAATTGTTTATATTAAATACAAATCTCGGTTGAATAGAAATTAATAAAAAATCAGTTTAAGGAACCTAAGCTTCAGTTGCCTTCGTTCTCTAGAGACCGTTTGAGATGGACTGAGTTCTGGGACCGCTTTAAAGCTGATATCCACGATTGAAGCATGGCAGAAGCAGATAAGCTATCGTACCTGCTAGGCTGTTTGAGAGGAGACAGGAGAAGCATTCGATGCTGTCTCGGGATTTCTGACTACCAACGAGAATTATGCGATTGCTGTGGAAACACTACGGGAACGATTTGGATCCAATGATACAGTAATAGATGCCTATTATACGAAGTTGTGCAATTTGAAGAAGGCAGGTGATGACAGCAAGAGTTGCCGAACAACTCTAAATAAAGTAGAGAAGCATCTTCGGGTTCATGAAAAATTAGGGGAATCGAGTAAAGGGAACCATCTCCGAGCTATGATTTTGCGCAAATTTCCAGACAAAGTTGTGTATGAGTTGCACCTAATCGGTAATGACGATTCCACCCCCAACAAATTCAACCCGCAGATAACCCTGAAAACCTAAATTGTCTCATTCCATGCCGGGGGAGACGTTACTGAGTTAGTTCTTTGCAGTTAAGAATAGCGAGGAAGGTGTATGTGTGTGTGGACAGTTAATAGTTATCTCACGTGACAATAATTATTGTGTATTGTGTACATTATTTTTTAAATCATCAAGCCTTACATTAAACAAACTGTCAAAACCAGAGTTTTTATAATTCGCGCGCGGAAATTTGCTTTGCAGTTGGTAGTCCTGCGTTCATTTGAGCGGACAAGGCATGTTGCTTATCGCCGCCGCCATGAGCGGGTCATACAGTCCCCAAATGCACCTTTCATATTATCAGCACCCAAATACCACGACGGGAAATCTTACGGGTAATTTTTGACATATGATGTTTATTGCCCCATCCTTTGACCGGCAGCAAATTACAGAGTGAACGTGTAAAGAATGTAGTCTTTACTTCTGCTCCAAAAAAATTGTAATATCACCGTCAAATGCATCAGAAGACAACGGAAAAGAGGGATACAAGGTTTGTAAATGCTCTTGCCTGTCCATCACGGGTGCTCGCAACGCGCCGCAGTGCTGCTCGATTAGCTCAGCGTGAGCGGAGAGAAGTCCTGTGTGTTAAGAGAGCGGACAATGACGCGTAGTAGCAGGACGAGAAAGACATCGAAATTACCGATGGGATCCTAAAATCTGTGGACTTACTACGGCTGAGGTACTTACGCAAACCTGCGCCATTTTGTAATTTTTTCATAGAAAATGTAGCCATTTGTTACGATTTACCTATATGTACCTAATTGTTTTAGATAACGAGATTACGGTGAAGGATATTCAAGAGTTTGAGCTGAAGGAACTGGTACCCAGTATAAAAGAAAGGATATTATACAAACGGGGCCAGAAAAAATTTAAAACAATAACCTATAAGTACCTATATTTTGTTAAATGTATATGCTATATTGTATATTTCCCAGAGTCAATCAACATGAAACATGAGCTTAAAAAATGGTGCTCCACCTGGATCTCAGTTTACGTGTCACAAATAGGGCTGAATACAAACCCACGTATTTACTCAATGGATTGTTCATTTCATCAACACTATCCATCCATCTAAAGAGAGTCCAGACATATTGATATTAGATTAGATGGCCACTTCACCCATACGCGAAGTATTGATGTTATAGACAAATGTCAGGATTAGTGTAATTCTGATATGCCTCCCACCTTTCGTCTCACCGAATGCAACCTTTGGATGTATCGTTTATTTATTTATTAAATCGTATGGCATATACAGTGGCATCAGACAACTCGAGTACTTATATGTATCGTTTATGAGTCCATTCCAAACGTATTATGGCAAGGAAATTGATACATGGCAAAAAAAAACATCCAGGCCGCGTGGTGACTGTATTTCAAGTAGTTGAATTAGTGAGGAAGGTGTACACGAGGACTGTCACAAACCTCTTTTGAACAAGGTAGCAGAGCGTGTAGTGAGACATGTACGAAAATCGACTGTAAATGCAAAAGTTATTCGGTTGCGATCCACGGAACGAGAAGCAAGAACACCGGCCGCGGCGGCGTTGTCATGCCTATGTTGGGCGAGAACACCAACTTGAGCCACTGGTAGTTTCTCCTAAAAATTGTTATTAGAAGAAAAACGACGACTATAACAGAAACGACGACGCGGACGCCATACACCGTACGTATACTACGACTACAACGCCGCAATAAACATATAACTATAAATCCCATTATTACTTAACTACCCCGCGACCTCGCCACCAAGAATAAAGACTCCTCGTTTTAGTGCAAATGTATGTAAAAATTCAGCTCTATACCTGCGAAAATAACGCGCTGTGGACGTATTGTTAAAAGGCCAGAAAGTTTTGCATTTATTATTATTTCGCTTGGGCCTTTTGTGTGCCGCATCGACCAGAATTGATCTATTGTGGCAGCCCTGTCTTAAAGCTCACTGCTGAGGCCCGTTGAGTCCAGGAATTCCCAGATTCTTTGGGCCGTGAGTTGTTGTATCTCCTCTGGGGGCACAAAGTGTTGCCCTAAGTGGATACTTCTTTTGTGCATAAGTGGTCCACAGGAGCAGAGGATATGCAAAGCTGTCTCCTCTGACTGTTGGCAGAACCTGCACGTTGTGTCCTGTTCCATACCCATTAGGGACAGGTGTTTTTTCAGCTTGCAGTGACCGGTCAGAGTTCTAGTCACCGCACAGACTTTTGACCTTTTGAGCTGTAGTAACTCTTTAGATAACTTTTGAACAAAGCCTTTTATAAGGGTTTTCGAGTGATTTTGTCCTTTCACAGCCACCCACATCTCGATCGCCTTAGATTTGTGTAAATCGTTGAGCAGAGAATAAGCCTGGCGTTTTGTGATTCCACAGAACGGTTCTGGGCCGACAAGGGGCTTGTCCGCACCATCTCTCGCGAGTTTGTCTGCTCGTTCATTTCCGTCAATATCAGAGTGACCTGGTACCGATCTAAGAGTGACTTTGTTGGTTTCGCCTAGGGCATTTAAATTGTTTTTGCATAGTTGGACTAGTTTAGATTTAACCTCTAGTGATTCCAGTGCCAACAGGGCAGCTTGGCTGTCCGAGTTGATGTAAATGTGGCAGTGTCTTATGTTCTTGTCAAGGTTTATCTCTGCGCATTTGTTTATGGCAAAGATCTCCGCTTGGAAGATTGAGGCCTCTGTGCCCATGCTGACGCTTGCATTGAGCTTTGGTCTCTGTCCATAGACCCCACATCCTACATCTTTTCCTTTTTTGGTTTGCATACTAAGTTATAATATCAGCAGATTAGACATTTATCACCATTTAAATGAGATAAAAGGATGATCTACACATTGTATTTCACATTATACTCTTAGTTGGAGCGACATCTCTGCTAGTGTATTTCAAACGTAAACGTTTACATTTACTTTGTATTTACAGCCATGGGTTGCGGTCAAAGTAAAGAAGGAGACAAAAGTAGCAGCAAGGTTACTCAAACGCAAACAGTAACAAGTTTCACGATAGGCTCGGTACTATTAGTCTAGTACTCACAGTATTAATATTAACCGTTTTGTTTGGTGTAATACTGCTATGTTTTCTGTGGCATCCAGCCAGAACCTGGATGCAAAATCAATTGGTGACAATGACGCAGCAAGTGCCGTCGACAACATAGTGTTATGCCTAGTGTTTACATTACCAAGTGTTTCAGTACCTAACTAATGTTCAGTACAGTGTTTCTAATTACCTAACGTACCAATAATGTAATTATCAAAAGATTTCAAATAAAACGGAGGGAGGAATACTGTAGACACAGGTGTTAGAACTACTAGTAGTAGTCAGTGCGGGTGGTCTGGAGTGGAGTACAACCTTGACTTTTAAATAATATAAAGCCCGTACAGGCATGTAAAAAGAAAGTCAGTTTGTAAAAGATGACGCAAAAGTGAAATCAATATGGCGCAATGCGTTTGTGCAACATGCCTCTCGAATCACGGCAGCATATTTCTGCTTATCTCATTGCCATTCGAAAAGAGTATAAAATGTGTCTCCTGGCATATCCAAATTCAGCTCGAAATTCAGATTTCATTGAGGAGGGCGTACACGCTTTTATAAATCAAACCCGATCTTCGGCAGATGAAGACTCCAGCGACAGTTAAGACTGCGACGAAAGCAACTTACCAAGAGGACGAGGCCGTTCTCGTGGCCTCGCCAGGCCTGGTTATCGAGGTCGGGACAGACGTCATGCTAGCAAGGTTCGGGTCCGCCACGAGATGATGTTCGTGGAAACGGGCTAACGTAACATTCAAGAAGCAGAAGCCAGCAGTGAAGGATGACAGTTCAGCGGCGGAGAGCGAGTACTATTCAGAAGGACCTGGAGAACATTTAACGATTAATCCAAATGGGGGCAGACGCCCGCAAATCGCGCAAGATGCTCCAGTCTCAAGACAATCTGGTGGTAACCGCCGTGGACCGCGAAACGCCCGACGAATATTGACTAACGATGAAGAATCCAAAAGGGGGAAGACGCCCGCATAATACACAAGGGCGTACCAGTCTCTCTTCAGACATCTATCACCAACATTGTTATATCTGCATAGATAGCAAAAGTGATTGCAAGGGCTATGTATATCTATCACCAACCGGAAACTTACTGGAAATAATCCTTCCCTACGAACAAAGATATCCAACCAAACACAATTGTATTTGTTCTTAAGTCTACGCTAGGATGAAAAGCAACCGTCTTATATGGGACATTCTTTTAAATTAGAACCCTTGGGACGTAATTACTGAAATTTAAAGTTAGCAGTATAGCTTTACCGAAGGGCTCAAGTTAAAAGAGCGGTACCTATTCAAAATTTGAGGATACTGAAGATCAGGAAAGGTGAGTTTATATAATTTGACATTTCATAATTTTATTAAAACTTTCGTGAGACATATTTAATTATTCATATTTATGTATTAAGCGGTTTACACTCACGTGAAATTGTCAGGAACGGCCCGACATGTTTAATTTGACATTTAATTATCCGTAGGTATTTAATTTAATAATTTAGAGACCCATTTCAAGATGTCTAACCATTAGCCTACAAATAAATTACGGTATTTAGAACCAGTAAACAAAGTATCATATATCAACCGGTACAGTGTGCCGAATGATTTTATTGCACAAATTGTAAAAAAGAATTGATTAATGACAAAGTTGATCGGTTACATAAAAATACAGTTTATACAATAACTGTTGACCAACAAAACATATTCCAATATGATAACAACCCTAACCGAACCTAAAGTAACACATGATCCACGACGTTTCGCGTAATATCACTTTCGAAATTTTGAAAATTCGGAATATTGATGGTTTCGGATAAATTAACCTTCGGAAAACTAAACTCGCTAAATGACAGACCAGTAACGGGTGATGGTTCCCGTAACCACCCGTGGAACTGGCTTTACGACTGAGACCGCATACGTAGCGGAACAGTACAGCGATAACGTTAGAATTCCTGATGTCGACATGATTGTGAAGAATGTCCAGATGTCGAAATCCCATCGGAGAACGTGGTAAGAGCCTTTCTATCGAACAATAAACATCCAAACCCCTCAACGTGTTATAATTTATTCCTTTATTTATTTGTCGTGAGAACTCTTTCGATGTCTGATCTCGCTAACCGGGAACAGTGGGAAATTACTGGGAATATTTCTTACGAACAAAGGTGGTCAACGTAACCACAACTGTATCTGTACTAAACCTGATACAAGACTGATGGTGTTATTATACCTTGCATAGGTAGCAAAAGTGGTACTGAGAACTCTTTAGACATTAATCACCAACCGGGGTGTGCGTGTGGATTGAGTGAGCACCCTTCAAAAATGAAAAAAAAATGTGCTGATCATTTAGTAAAAGTTCTAAAACAATTGTAAAACTGATGAATTTGTAAAACGATCAATAAAAAGAATACATTCATTAACGTATGCTCACTCAGTTCTCACAAACAACCAACGAAATCTGTGAATGTGTTTATTTAACATATAATATTTATATCCTAATTTTTAGTAAAACTTATGCTTTAAGGTATGTAATAATTTGTAGATCACCTGGTTACGTATTTAAAGTTTTACAAATAATTTCGTATGCTCACTCAATCCGCACACTTTCGAAAACCCGATTTCTGATGAAAATACTGCAGATTGAAACTTCTATACATGTATATAGTTTAGTAAAACTTATATGGGAATATGTAAAATACAAAACAAACCGCTGATACAAAATGTTTGTAAGTGCTCACTCAGTCCACACATTATTCGTAAGTTAAAAATGTAAATATCTTAAGATTTGTAGTATCTAGGAAACTACAAAGTAGTTCAACTTTTAGTAATTTTTTTTACTGAATATCCACCATCTAAAATGTCATATTCGTTGTCTGCTTTTAAAGATATTCAAATTTCATTTTAAAATACAATCTAAGATACAGTCCACATTTTAGATCACACTCCACTTCTTAAAATACACCTGCATAGGTAGTAAATTGGTTGTGAGAACCCTCTGGATATCTATCACCAACCGGGAACAATGGGAAATTACTAGGAATATTTCTTACGAATAAAGGTGTCCAACGCAACCACAGTTATATATTTACTAAGCTCAAACTTAGTTTTTCTTTTTGTGACTTTTGTACCTATAGTTTTGGAATTCAAACTTAATTTTATATTGTATTTGGTATTGTTTAAAACACTGAACTGTTTTCTTTATTTAAGCATGCTGTGTCTACTATTTTAGGGTGTACAAAAATGTAACTCATACATCATAAATTAAGTTGTGATAATTTTGTATTATCCAATTTGTGGACTAAAAAAAACCAGACGCTAAATAAGGATAGCATTGTTATACCTTGCATAAGTAGCAAAAGTGGTTGTGAGAACTCTCTGGACATTTATCACTAACCGGGAATAATGGGACAATACTGGGACCATTCCCTACAAATAAAGGTGCTTAACGAAACCACAATTATATCTGTACTAAATTGGATTACAATGGCATTGTTAGATATGCCTGCATAGGTAGTACATTGGTTGTGAGAACCCTCTGGACATTAATCACCAACCGGGAACAATGGGATATTTCTGGGAACATTCCCTACAAACAAAGGTGCTCAACGCAAACACAATTATATCTGTACTAAATTCGACTACAATGGCATTGTTATACCTGCATAGGTAGTAAGAACAATGGGATATTACTAGGAACATTCCCTACAAACAAAGGTGCTTAACGCAACCACAACTGTATGTGTACTAAACCCGACGCTAGTCTAGGATGGCATTGTTATACCTACATAGGTAGCAAAATTGGTTGTGAGAACACTCTGGACATTGTCACGAACAATGAGATATTACTCGGAATCTTTCGTACGAACAATGGTGTCCAACGCAACCACAGTTATATCCGCAATAAATCCGGCTAGAATGGCAATGTTATACCTGCATAGGTAGTAAATTGGCTGTGAAAACCCTCTGGACATATTATATCACCAACTGGGAACAATGGGAAATTACTGGAAACATTCCCTACGAGCAAAGGTGCTCAATGCAACCACAGTTACATCTGTACTAAATTCTACTTGAATGGCATTGTTATTCCTGCATAGGTAGTAAATTGGCTGTGAGAACCCTCTGGACATTAATCACCAACCGGGAATAACGGGATATTACTGAGAACATTCCCTACAAACAAAGGTGCTCAATGCAACCACAGTTGTATCTCAACTAAGTTCAATTAGAATGGCATTGTTAAACCTGCATATGTAGTAAATCGGCTGTGAGAACCCTCTGGACATTAAACACCAACCGGGAACAACGGGATATTACTGAGAACATTCCCTACAAACAAAGGTGCTCAATGCAACCACAGTTGTATCTGAACTAAGTTCAATTAGAATGGCATTGTTAAACCTGCATAGGTAGTAAATTAGTTGTGAGAATGAGAACCCTCTGGACACCTATCACCAAACGGGAACAATGGGAAATTACTGGGAACATTCCCTACGAACAAAGGTGCTTAACGAAACCAAAATCACATCTGTACCTACTGTAGTTGCATGCTACATATGAGTCAGCATATTGAGTCGACATGAGCGGGCCCGCCAGTTGGCCGCGAACCGCATAGCGCATAACTCGTACACACATACTAGCCTTCCCAGTTTGCTCACTCCTATATGTAAATCGTGACTGTATATTGTATTTATATGTGTGTGTTGAGAATAAACATTATAATCTCGACCTTCATCTTTTCACTCATCTCCCGCCTCAACGAAGTTCCTAAAGAACTAATGTCCCTCCAAACAAAGGTGCTCAATGCAACCACAGTTGTATCTGTACTAAATTCAATTAGAATGGCAATGTTATACCTGTATAGGTAGTAAATTGGTTGTGACAATCCTCTGGACATCTATCACCAACCGGGAATAATGGGAAATTACTGGGAATATTCTCCACGAACAAAGGTGCTCAACGCAAACACAATTATATCTGTACTTAAATTCGACTAGAATGGCATTGTTATACCTGTATAGGTAGTAAATTGGTTGTGAGAACCCTCTGGCCATTAATCACCAACTGGGAACAACGGGATATTACTGAGAACATTCCCTACAAACAAAGGTGCTCAACGCACCCACAGTTATAACTGTACTAAATTCGAGTCGAATGGCATTGTTATACCTGCATAGGTAGTAAATTGGTTGTGAGAACCCTCTGGCCATTAATCACCAACTGGGAACAACGGGATATTACTGAGAACATTCCCTACAAACAAAGGTGCTCAATGCAACCACAACTGTATGGTATGTGTACTAAACCCGACGCTAGTCTAGAATGGCATTGTTATACCTACATAGGTAGCAAAAGTGGTTGTGAGAACTCTCTGGACATTAATCACCAAACGGGAACAATGAGAAATTACTGGGAATGTACAAACAAAGGTGTCCAACACAACCACAATTGTGTCTGTTCTAAAACTGATGCTAGGATGGCATAGATAAACCTGCATAGATAATATAAGTGGTAGCGAGGATTCCACACATCTATCACTAACCAGGCAGCGTAAAGAAGCATAAAAAACTTAATCGCTATATTTACATTGAATAATGAAATTTTATAACACTTGGGAGTGTTTTCTAATAAAGTTCTCTTTCTCGGGCCAGCATGGCCATAGCAACTTAGGCTCCACTTTTTGCTTACCATCAGGCAAAGTGGAGCCACTATGTTGTGCCAATATAAAAAATAAATTAAAGAATTCAACCTACTCATTAGGTAACATTGAACAACGATTACTGTGACTAAAACCATCAATATGATATTTATTCAAACATTTCAAACAATAAGGGAAGAATTAACATTATGGGGAAACAAATAAGTAAACAAATAACTTATTTGAGCGAAACAAAAACCAAATTTTTCCTCATTGACACTTTGCAACCCAAATTGTATTGAAAGAATCAACCATAAAAAAAATATCCTACACAAACAAATAAAATAACTGGTTAAAATAGTGTCAAAGTTTAATCTCAAACTTTGTAATATTACTACTAAAAATATATTTTCTCAAATTAAAGAATTTATTTAATATTGTCCTTATAACATGATCACCAACTATGTTATATATTTTTTGAGTTTGAGAAAGTGATAATACTTATTGTATAAACAGAGAATATACAACAAGCTCAAACTAAACAGTTTACCACAGAAAAAAGAAAGAAATTACTGATCCTAACTTACAATTACCAAACATTTCGTACTCTACTTTATTATTTTTGATTTACCGCAACTGATCATAATTATTCAAGGAGCAACCATTACAGCCTACATCTCGTTTACAATGACAACATCAATTGACTTTATGATTGTCCAGCTTTAAACTTGAGTGCGAAATGAAGAGAGCAAAACAACTGTTTCACAACTGTAAAGGCTGATTTAGACGATGCCAATTTTGAGACGCCTAAATTACGGCGCCAGTGATTACCGCACAGCACACCTCCGACCGTTTAGACGATGACTATGTTCAGCCGCCTAAATCTCGCCGCCAGTCGTGTTTACACGGTGCTTTTTTTCAGTACCAGTCATTAGTGGCAGCGAGAGACGCGGAGGGGGGGTCACTGGCGCCAAAAAATAGGCTCGTGTTCTATTCCGCGCCAGCGCTGGCATGCGGCGAAAAAATGGCGCGGAAGTTTAGCTTCTATGCTATGGAAGATCAATATTCGGCTATCAGCCTTAAAGGCTGATTTAGACGATGCCAATTTTGAGACGCCTAAATTACGGCGCCTCGAAAAGGCACCGTATAAACACTTTCCGCGCCATTTTTTCGCCGCATGCCAGCGCTGGCGCGGAATAGAACACGAGCCTATTTTTTGGCGCCAGTGACCCCCCCTCCGCGTCTCTCGCTGCCACTAATGACTGGTACTGAAAAAAAGCACTGTGTAAACACGACTGGCGGCGAGATTTAGGCGGCTGAACATAGTCATCGTCTAAACGGTCGGAGGTGTGCTGTGCGGTAATCACTGGCGCCGTAATTTAGGCGTCTCAAAATTGGCATCGTCTAAATCAGCCTTTATGGATGATAGCCGAATATTGATCTTCCATAGCATAGAAGCTAAACCAAGGATTACAATATGGACAAAACTACACAACCAATAATTTTAACCTTTAGTTTAAAGACATTACTTACTCCACATAAGAAACAGTTTAATTTACATGACAAATTTAGAGCTAAGTATCAATTATGGAATATCACCTATTAATTATAATTAATTACAGAATCACAGGATATGTGACTGTATTAGTGCAACTTATGGAGGTTATGATTTCAATGAAAAAAAATAGAGGAGACTATTCGAGACGAGAATAAAAGGGGTGCTATTAAAGATAATAGCACAACTTTTAGTATCATTTAAACTCTTTATACAACGCAGGACGCTAACCAACCAATAAATTAAGCTTTGTCATTATTGTTATCCTACAAACCTATTTATAACTAGCCTATTCAACCTTTGCTAACCCAGCGATCCGTAACCGAAACACCAAAAGTAATCGAAGAATCACACAAATTCAATTTCGGCTATCGATGGTGTCAATTAGAAGTGGTTGCAATAAACAACACAACACACTGACGACGGTCCACGAATTCCACGATTGAAGATACTAATTCAATTCAATTTTTATATAAAAAAAAAATGGCTACTGCCCATACTACACATTGAACAAACTGAATAAATAATGAACGACGAAACTTAAACGCATGCGGCCATTTTGAGACACGAACCGGAAGCTATCTTGAAGATACTAAACAAGCAGCTTTAGCACACAGACATCAAATCAAAGAAATAACCATCAAATGAAGACAGGAAATAAAAATAACGACTTCTCTATGTGACAGTTTTCAGTTTTGACACGTTTTGACGTATCTATGGTATTTGGTTTAAAAAGGATAAAACCCGTTCCAGACCTTCCGATCCGATCCGATTTATTGGAAGAAATTTCCTAACAATAGGCTAGTAGACCCAGTCTTGAAATATATTTGAAACTAGCTGTGCCCCGCGGTGTTACCCGCTCATCCCACGGGAACAATAAATTTATTCGGGATGAAAAGTATCCTATGTCCTTTCCCGGGTCTCAAACTATCTCCATACCAAATTTCATCTAAGTCGGTTCAGCGGTTGAAGCGTGAAGAGGCAACAGACAGACAGACAGACAGACAGACAGACAGACAGACACACTTTCGCATTTATAATACTAGCTGTGCCCCGCGGTGTTACCCGCTCATCCCACGGGAACACTAAGTTTATTCGGGATGAAAAGTATTCTATGTCCTTTCCCGGGTCTCAAACTATCTCCATACCAAATTTCATCTAAGTCGGTTCAGCGGTTTAAAAGCGTGAAGAGGTAACAGACAGACAGACAGACAGACAGACAGACACACTTTCGCATTTATAATATTAGTATAGATTAGTATGGATGGTTAATAATGATCTTACTAGCTCTAAAAAAAAATCTCGTATTTTTGTGAATGCTAGAAAGCTAAATTTTATCAATTGAAACTTAGAAATTTCATGAACAGTCAAACAAAAACGCCGTCCGCCATTTTTCCCTTTTGCCAATCTGTGGCGTGACGTAAATATTCGAAATTCGACCGTCGTATAGTGCCATTCCGCTCACTCCAATATACTTTGACAGAATATCGAGAGGGACGGCACTATTCAGTCGTCAAAGTAGACATTCAGTTTTGTTTACATGATTGATGACGTCACTATCATAAGCAAAAATGGCGGACAGCGTTGTAAGCATTTCAAAATACAGATTAAAAACCATATTTTCAAATTAAATTTTTTCAGCCATCTTTCACTTTCATGAATTGAAAAATACTATATATTTAGGTTTCCTTTGCTAAATACTATACGGAATAAACATTAGTTCATTAAAATTTGACATGAGTTAAATACACTACACATTATCCGACATTATCCGATTTCATTCAATAAATCGGATCAGATCGGAAGGTCTGGAACGGGTTTAAAGCGGCACACACACGATAAGTCATTTTAGCCAATATGATTTAATCTCGACTAAATCAAGAGCAATCGGATCGGACAGGCGCATCGAAATATGTATTTCAATTGGGGCTGGATAAAGGGGGCTACCAGAGTTAGAAATATTGGCCGATTTAATCAAATTTGTCACCTTTTCTGATCGTGTTGAATGTGCAGTCCAAAAGTGCATTAGTCAACTGCGAGTTGTATCGCAAGGATATTGGACATGACCGAAGTTGGGCGAACATGCTAGTGTGGTGACTGGTGACTGGTGAGGCACTTCACTGCGGAAACCCATACTTCGGCCAACTTCGGTTGACTTCGCGAGTAGTATACTAACGGCATTACAATACTCGCATGTATATATAGTGTGCAGCCGGTAATACTTTAGCGGCCGGCTGACAATCACTACCATAGAGTATATTTGTGATTGACCATGGTCATGAATAAATAAAAAAAAAAAAAAAAAAAATGACGCGTAGGTGGCAAGTTGGCAGCCCTGACCCTTGTCATGCAAACAGCAAACAAACGCATTCTCCGTAGGAAATTACATACTCTTTGATTATTACCCGTAGATACAGCAAGCACTATCGAAGACATTATTCCACAAATTGTAAGTTCCCTTTTATTAGAATATGGTTTTAGATTTAGATAGACACCCGAATCGTCGGGTTTCTGCATCTGCAACCTTTTCGCTCATTGCAGTCAGTTATTTTTTTGTGATAAAGTGATTATTTTGTGTTCTAATCTCAACTTGAAAGTAACAACATTAGCTGGCTCAACCTAAGAAAACTCGGGACATGACAACCGCTGACCTCTCCAAGAGTCTCATCATGAACAGCTACTTGCGCCAGGGATTATTATAACAAAACGGGGCTTCATCGCGATAGAAAGAAAGAAAGAAATAATGTTTATTTTGAAATCACACATGCCACATCGTGTACTTACAGATTTTTGCTTAAATCTAAAGAAAGAAAGATGAGAGTGTATTTCAAAACAGGATCCCACTCAGCATATGTCGGGGCACATAGTGCAACGATACTGATTTTCAGTGGGTCCATGATGACAAATAAACAAAACATATAGTGTTGGTTGTAGTAGGGGTTCAGCGCTAAGAAAAGGCCGGAGTACTGACACGAAGACGGTATAATTTTCCAAAAACACAAGATACAAAAAATGTCACACAGAGGTCGCGTGATTAGGCTCGCGGACAGCAGCGGACTGCCCGCGTTTGGATGGTAACGGGTTTACATTAAATATTAACCATTATAATTACACCTTAATGCGAATACAATAAGGAACAAAATCCAGTGACAAATATATTTAAATACAAAAGTAAAATCCTAATGAGCGCATCGCTAACACTCCCCACCCCAGTGCTGTATCAGCACTCAACACTGACCGGGATAGGAGCGATGCGAGCCGCGGAACGCCGCAATGTCCCGGACGCCGTCCTCACCTCCACCACACGGATGCGGCCGTCTCTTCCGGGGATTACCTGTGTGATGAGCCCTTTAGGCCAGACGTTGCGCGGGGAGTTGGGGTCAACTACCAGTACCAGGTCTCCAACTTGGAGCGGCTTCCACTCCTGCTGCCACTTCGTCCTGGGCAAGAGGTCGGGTAAAATCTCTCTTACCCACCTTTGCCAATACATGTCTGCAAGCCTCTGTGCCTTCCGCCACTGCTTGCGTAGGTTTAAATCTGCGTCGTCGAATTCTCCTATAATAGGAAGGTTTGACGATGATCCCAAGAGGAAATGATTAGGGGTCAAAGCCTCCCTATCATCAGGTTCGACTGAAACGTGCATCAGGGGACGACTGTTAACCATATTCTCAATTTCAGCCATTAACGTACTCAACACCTCGTCCCGTGGTGCACGCTCCTTAAGAATTACCTTAAGAGCTCACTTAACTGAGCGGATAAGCCGTTCCCACGCCCCACCCCAATGGGGGCTAGCGGGAGGGTTAAAGGTCCACTCCATGTTGTTGTTGACACCTTCAGCTTGCAGCACATCGGTGTCTAGCGCCTGCATTGATCGTCGCAGCTCCGTGTCCGCGCCTCTCAGATTAGTTCCATTGTCTGATTGTAGATGGCGCGGCCACCCACGCCGAGCTGCCATTCGCCTTATCGCCATAATCAGGGAGTCGGTAGTGAGAGAGACAACCAGCTCAATATGGATCGCCCGCACAGTTAAGCATGTAAACAATACACCGTACCTTTTTTCGCGCCGTCGACCCACCGTAACCTCCATCGGCCCGAATAAATCCAGACCGCAGTAATAAAAGGGTTTCTGATGCTGTGCCACGCGAGCCTTGGGTAAATCTCCCATGCGTGGTACCTCAGGCTTACATTTCAAAATTCGGCACAGCATACACCTCGACGAAACGAATTTAACAGTAGGTCTAAGCCGAAGTATCCAAAATCTTTGTCGGACTTCGTTTACTACGGTTTCGTGGTTACCATGGGCTACCTTCACATGGTAATGCCGAACAATGAGTCTTGATATGTGATGTCGGCCATCTAGAATAACTGGTCTTTTAATGTCCGTGCCCACGTCTGATGCGGCGTCAATGCGCCCGCCCACGCGCAGTAGGCCATCTGCGTCTAATATCGGTGTTAATTTTAACAACCGACTGCTACGGTGCAGAGCCAGATTCTTCTTAATTCTTGGCTAAATCTTCTGCAAATGACTCGAGCTGAGCGTGGCGCAGCAACAAATTCTCCGCGCGCTCCATCATACTGCAGTCAATTTCGCTCGTTTGACCTTTGCACCTGGCAATAAATTTTAAAACAGCGGCAGTGGCGCGCGTGAGGCGCAGCCAGCTAGAAAAGCGCTGCGGATCCGGTACGGGCGGGGACAGAGGTTCGTCGCACATCTGCACGGCAGCTACGCATTCCATTGATGACTCATCATCGTTACTGCCTGTGGGAATGATATCTTTGGGCCACGAACTTTTGTCGTTGTATAAAAAAGATGGACCTGTAAACCATTCACCTTGTAGGGTTAAATCGAACGTTTCCCGCGTGGCTAAGTCTGCAACATTCAACTTCGTAGGAATGTACCGCCATTCGTCCACGCGGGATAGTTCGTCGATCTCACCTAACCGATTTGCTTCGAACGTCTTATACGTTCGTGTATTGTTGCGAATCCATTGAATGACCGTAGTGGAGTCGCACCAGAAGTATCGGCGTAGCGGCGCGAGTTTGTGCTCCTTTTTAATTGTGTTAGCTAGTCTCGCAGCTAACAGAGCGGCCTGTAACTCAGCCTTCGGGATCGTCAGCGGTTTGACCGGCATAACTCTGCACTTACTGGCGATAAATGCAACATAAATAATACCTTTATTGCTCCAACGCCAATAGGCCACCGCCGACATAGCTTGGGTTGGGAAGAGGCGTCACTAAAAAATAAACATTATTATAATGACTAGTCCCAGGAGTAGCACTCGTAGAGGCCGCTACGCCGTCGTAGCTCGTAGCATGTTGCGTAAGCACATAAGGCGACTTACTTTACTACGGAGTCGACTTGCGTCTCGCTCGCACGCGTGTCCTTTGGTTCGCTATCGCTTTCGCCCTTGCGCGCGACAGCTGCACTGTAGCACCTAGGTATACGTATGTTGTTTATTACCTTAAGTAAATCTATCCATTTGCGCCACTTGTTATGAATGTCATCAGGGATATAATCATCCCATCCCGTATGAGACCGCCAAGCCTGTTGCAGCATAATACGTCCTTGGATGGTGAATGGGGCTAGGAATCCTAAAACATCAAAGATAGACATGATTACCTTTAGCATTAGACGTTTTGTGGGACGTTCCTTTCCATTTATAATACTCTCGGGAATCCGTTTCAATGATACGTCAAATCCTAAAACATCATCAGCGGGGAACCATATAAGTCCGAGAGTGCGTTCACCTTCGTGCTGCTGGCCGACTTTAAACCTAACGGCGGCGGTGCCTAGGGTCTCTTTTGGCAAGCTATCCAAAACAGCCATACTATTGCTTGTCCAATTCCTTATCTCGAAATTGCCGGCACTGTGTATCGCGCTAATATTTTTAACCATTTTAATTGCAGTTTCCTCGTCAGGAAAACTGTCAATGTAATCATCTACATAATGGGAGTTAATTATTGCGTCAACAGCGCCCGGCATGGATGACTCGAATCGCCGCGCATTTAAGTTTTTTACAAATTGCGCGATAAATGGAGCACAATTGGCTCCAAAAATAAGAGACGTACTAATGTATGTTTTTAAATCATCAGTAGGGTTGTCCCTCCATAAAAACCGAAAGGCGTGTTGGTCCTCGGCGCGTATTTTAACCCTTAAGAACATGTCCTTAATGTCACCGGTCACTCCTATTTTATTTTCCCTAAAGCGGAGCATAATTCCAAAAAGCGATGACAGAAGGTCCGGCCCTGTGAGTAGGTAATCATTTAAACAAAGATTATTTACCTTATTAGCGGCGTCGAATACCAAACGGAGACGCTTTTTGTTGGGATTGTCAACCCCAAAGTGAGCCAGGTACCAAGTTCTTGGCCTCATCTGAGTATCTGGCAGCTCCATGGCGTAATCATTTTCCAATAAATGATGAACGCGCTCCCGGTACCGTTCTGCGAAACCGGCATCTTTAGTCATCTTTCGTCCATACCTTTCATCCGGTTTAGAGCACTGGGATACGAGTCGGGCATGGTGCAGCGCTCATCTCTCCACGGCAGGCCGACGTACCAGCGGCCGTCGACGAGTATCGCGGAGCGCTCCAGCTGCGCCACGGCGCGGACGTCCTCGGCGTTTTGGCGCGCGCTTGCCGACACACCCATAGAATCTATAAGAAACGAGCGTCTAACATCCTCGTGGATCTCTTTCAGCAGGCTCTCGTCCGAAGAATTCCTATGGTCCGTAGCGCTTTCTGAAAGAAACAGGTTAATATGGGCGTCGTCGGCACGGTCGTATGGACGTCCGGCAGACCGGACGCTTCGCGGCACGCATATTTTCCCACTCACGGACCACCCCAGGGCGGAGAGAGTAGCGGATGGCTCATTCGGTTTTCCTACTTTTAGTTGTATAGGTAACAAAAGATGATGGTTATCTTGACCAATTAACAACTCAGGTTTGGAATCAGTAACACATAAATTATGCTTTATATCTGCCAGATGAGAATAATTAACAAGTTTTAAAACTGACAAAGTTTGTAATGGTAAACTTAACTCATCAACACAGCGCATTTTAATATTATAAACCTTATTGTTCATACCTGTAAGGTCCACATTCACAATGGACGAGATACACACAAGTTCATTATTAGCAAAGGCACCCTGAACGCGCAGTGTCTCGGGGCGGCCGCGCAGGCCGGCTCGCTGAGCGAGTTCGGCACTTATTAGTGAGACCGATGAACCGCCGTCGAGTAACGCAGTACTGTCGAAGATGCCGTTAGGTCCCTGAACGCGCACCGGCACAACTTTTAAGAGCACTTTGTGATCACTCGCGTTAATATGTGTCAAAGTCTCGGAAATACGATTAGACTCAAGTTCATGCGACACCGATGCACTTGTAGTAGGCCCACTCGTAGAATTGGATTTTGTAGATTCCGTTTCCGATGACAACGCACGCGGTACTTCGGTTTTGTTTACTATGTAGTGCAGGAGACGGTGATGCGCCTCGCCGCATCCATCCTTATCACACGCAGGGGCGCGGCAGGTTTCTCGCTCGTGCCTTGATAACAGGCATTTATAACATAAGCCATTCTTTTTAACAAATTGCCATCGTACTTTGCGCAGCGCTCGTTTAAACGGTTTGCAATCTGTTAACTTATGAACTGTTGTTCGGCAAAATAAACACTTCGAAACGCCTTCATCGGCTTGTAGCAAAACAGTATGATGGCGTGATGACGAATGATCGCTATATCTGTTTCGGTGCTGATCGTTGCGTGTAGTAGTCAGGAAACTAGTAGTCGTCGAAATCTTTAAAGCCTCGTCATTAAGGAAATCCGATAGAATGACTAACCTTGATTTCTGCGCGTCCTTAAGGAGTGCGAAACTATAGTCTGACCATTTTGAGATAAGCACAGTGGGCAGCTTGGACAGGATGGTGGAGATGATGTTCATGCCGTGCAGGTACTCCTCGCGTCCGACTGCTCGCACTGCTTCCACAAAGTTTTGAACTTTTACTGCAAACGTGACGATTTCTTTGTGATAATCTAGTTGTAACGGCTGTAGCTTTTTAATATCGTGTAGAATGCGAGAAATAATGCCATCCGGGTTTCCGAAACGTAGCTCCAAGGTCGACATTACCCTGTCGGGCGACGTGGCGCTGATAAACAAAGCCGAGACGGCATCTCTCGCGGCTCCACGAAGACATTTACGTAGCCGCCATAAATTCTCTTTATCACTAAATTTGCATACCTCGGTAGACTCTTCGTATGACTGTTTGAATTGTAGCCATTCCAGCTGGTCACCTGAAAACTCGGGAAGATCCCTGGGCGTGCTGATGCGGCTGAGCAAACTTGTAGGCGCCTGGTTATTTGCGGTGGAGAGATCCTTTAGAGCGCCAGCTAGTAGTTGCACTGTGTGGTTGAGCGCCGTTACTGTGCCGTCGGGCGCGTGTGGCGCGAGGCCAGCAACGCGTGGCGCCGGGCCGGGCGCCGAGGGCGCTGAGGGCACGGGGGACACGGTGGGCTCGGCGGACACCGGCAAGGGTGTCGTCGACGGTGGGACTGGTATATGCAGGATGATACCATTCTTGTAGGATTGCTGCTCCTGAGGTGATTCCCTGTGGTTACTTTGGGCCTCGACCCATTCCGCTACGTCGCTGCGAGGAGGCTTATTTCCATCGATTTGTGAACTATATTCCTCTTGTTCCTCCTCGTCGCTGAGTGCTGCGAGTTGGGCATCCAAAGTTTTGTCGATAAGGTCCATTTTTATCGCGGCCTTCTGTTTCTCGGCCTCTAACAACAACTGTTTTCGCTTCGCTTCCTTTGATGCCGACGATATTCGTGAGCCTTTGCTGCTTGAAGGTGCGCTGACACGAGAAACGACTGACTTTGTATCACGGCCGTGGCCGTGAGCACGTGGCGGTATAGGTTCCGACTTTATACTGCCGGTCACATTTCTCGTGGCGTTTAACAACAACGTAGGCACTTTCTTTACCACTTGGTCGTCGACTTTCATGTCGGAAGCTTGTTCACCTGGTGGGATAACCTCACTCTGCGAATTCCTTTGTTCTTGCTCGCGCGCCTCCTGTTCGGCGTGTTCTCGGCGCATTTTCGCGTTGCGCGTTTCCATTCTGGGCGTATGGTACATGATCTGGTTCGAAGACCACTTTGTTGGTTGTAGTAGGGGTTCAGCGCTAAGAAAAGGCCGGAGTACTGACACGAAGACGGTATAATTTTCCAAAAACACAAGATACAAAAAATGTCACACAGAGGTCGCGTGATTAGGCTCGCGGACAGCAGCGGACTGCCCGCGTTTGGATGGTAACGGGTTTACATTAAATATTAACCATTATAATTACACCTTAATGCGAATACAATAAGGAACAAAATCCAGTGACAAATATATTTAAATACAAAAGTAAAATCCTAATGAGCGCATCGCTAACATATAGTATAATAAGTCCCGTTTTGTCATAATAATGTGTGAAAATGACATTACTGTTGTTTCTTTTGGCTTTCTTCTCAACAGCGGTCTCCTCTTGGGAAATGCCGGTAGACTCACAATCTGACTAGTAAAAGTGCCCTTGTGGCCTACTCACTGAATAAATTATTTCATTTCATTTTGGGATGCTAGTGGGATTGTATCCGTGTATGGCAATTATAGTGTACATAACATATTGTAGTTTACTTCAATTTATCTTTTGTAACCAACAACAGTGAGCTAGAGGGTCAAGTTTCAGCCTTAACCCTGCTGTCAGCATAATTAACGTAAGTCTGCCGTAGACTGAGACGTCATCGATAAGTTCAATATCGCACTTGCCATAACTTGTTAATATTCCGAAGTAACAAATAGGCTGTATATTATCCTCCTAAGACCCAATCTATTTTTAGGACATTTGTAAGAGCGACCCAGTGACCTAATTTTAGGTTTTTAGTCTGTCATAATTCTAGAACCTTGGGTGGATATTTGATTAATTCATACATGTCATTGGGCCGCAATGAGTATGATCTCTGGTCTTTAAAACATACCGCCCTTATACAGCTCAAATTAGGGTTATAATATGGCTGCATAGGGTCTTGCTTTGCTATAGCTATTATCTTATTTCAGCTGTAAACGGTTAAGGCTGTATAAGCGGTAAAATGTAGCCTGTGTAGTGCTATTTGAGTTGTAGCTCTCTTGTAACTCACAATCAACAATACAACAAATATTTAGCTATTTAATTTTGCCGTTTTGTACTGATTTTTGTCTTGTGCAATTAAATTAATAAATTTAATATAATTTCAGCACACGCACGAAATAAAACAATACAGAAGGGTAAATATTTTTAACCCCCGACAAAAAAAAACCCGTGTTGACCCGAAAATAGAGGCGAGGGTTCGAATCCCGGTCTAGTTATTAAATTTTTCAAATATTCGCACAGTATAAAAAAAAGCAATAATATATCTTCAAATCTTGACGACTGTACCTAATCTTGTGCAGTTTATTTTCTCCAAGTATGTAAGCATTTTATTAGTTTATCTGGTATTTTAAAGGGGACATCCAGGTTTTGCACAAAGATGTAGCACTCGTTTTCATGACATATTGCTGTCAAGATATTCTAATTAAGCAGATTTATATTTAGAAGAAAATTAAAATGCACAATTCGTTACCTGTTTTCTTGACACTACAATATTTGATAGATTATGTTTGATTTGATAATGATAATCTTCCCTAGAGACGGTTTCACTTAAGTTGAGAGTGACATAACGTGACTGTATTCCCTAGCGACAGTGATTTGTATGGAGAATAGAGTGCCCCTAGCGGTTACTTTGTAGAACTACAATTGTCCATACAAATCGTTTACGCAGTCGCTAGCGAGTACGGTCACTGTAAACTCATGGTGAGGGTACCTACAGGAACGGCCCGACATGTTTCGAAGTCGTATGAAGTTCTTCTTCAGCCTCCTCTATACATAATAATATACATATGGAACGGGTTTCCTCGCACTTTATACTGTCGCAGTTTATACACACAATTGAAACTTATTGAACCGGGTCTATCGCGACATCTCCAGTAACAACTCGCTGTTTCGTCAGTTAATCTGAGACCACGGCACGTGAAACCGTGTCGAAACATCAGGCAATGAAGGTAAACCAAAAATATCGCGATTGACTCGGTTCAATAAGGTTTAATTATGGGTTTACTCACCTTGTTTAACTCCAATATCGCTCGACAATTCGACATTTGATTCGAATCGGTTTGCGGTTTATCATCACGATATATCTAAAAAACCGGCCAAGAGCATGTCGGGCCACCGTCAGTGTAGGGTTCCGTAGTTTCTCATCCTTCACAATAGACTTAAGTTACAGGAAAGATTTCAAGCTCTATAAAAAGGTTGTAAACGCCAAAGTAACTGTAGTTACTTATTACCTTCTGGAAGTCAACTTACGTCCTTTTAAGAAAATTATGAAATTTTGCGATAACTCAAAAACGGCTGGACCGATTTTGTTCAATATAGTTTTCATTGAAAGTACTTATAAGGCCTCATTTTCATGAATTTTCCCATAATTTTTTGACCCGTGGGGGAAAAGTTAGAGGGGGGGGACACTATTTTTTTTATTTTCGGAGTGAATATTTACAAAAAAGCCGACTTTATCAAAAAATAATGTTCAAAGACCCCTATTATTTTCAAAAGACCTATTCAACGATACCCCACACACTAGTGTTGGAATGAAAAAAAAAAAAACACCCTCTACTTTAGGTGTTCGAGGTACCCGAAAACATTTTTTTTTTTTTGTTTTTATTTTATCGTTTTGTCGGCGTGATATATACACACACTCATACCAAATTTCAGCTTTCTAGTACTAATGATCACGGAGCTAAGCCGCGGACGGACAGACGGACATGGCGAAACTATAAGGGTTCCTAGTTGACTACGGAACCCTAAAAAAACGACCCGACAGAGAATGTGACACATTCTCATTGGCAGGAACTTCCCGACATATTTCGAAATCGTGTGAAGTTCTTCTTCAGGTACATCGTAGCGCTCCTTAGGCTCCGTAGCGATCGGCGGTCGGCCCACTGCTACCCTCCGCGGCAGGGCTTCTAACCGGTTAATCTTATTTTTTAAATAGCTCCTTGAATACATAAATTTTGCGGTTTCTACTTTGTGTTATTGGACCAGATCTACGAAATAAAAGTATTGAAGCACAAAAAATCGTCGTTAACCACGAGTAACCGAAATCTTTAACCGGTAATTAGTATACATATAGGTTAACGGTTAGATACAAGTCCTGCAACGCAGCACGTTTGCTTCTAATATTTATTTATTTAAACTTTATTGCATAAAAGAAAAGTCAATACAAATGGCGAATGGCAAATGACAGTCTCTACTAATCAACCATATAGGCCAAATAGAGATATCGTCTAACGATAAAATTTACCAACAGTAGTATCGCCCAACGCACGCTGATTTGTTACCAATTCCTGAGCAAAAAAGAAACAGAAAGTAACATTTGACAGCTGTCACATTACCTATATTCAAATTCCACAGCTCAAGCATTTCCTAACCATGCTGCACAAGAACCGTGTTAAACACATCATTTATATTCGTCTAAATGATGAAAGTTGCCCAATTCATCCTCCATCAATAAACGACAGATTTCCATAGACACTGTTTGTCGTGCTAGCGACATATCATCATGCAGCTACCACAGCAAAATGTTAGAATATGAAGGTAATTTCTTAATATCGCGACAGACCCATTATAATTTCTGTTAATTATATGTACAGAAATGGTGTAATTATTAATATAATTTATTTTCATACACAACTATACATTACAATTCCACTATTACATTTGGCAAAGACCGATTCGGTAACAATTTATATGTTTATTAGAAGTAGACTTTCAGGCAGGTCAACTAGTGAAACCTAAAAGAGTAGAAATAAAAAAAATACAATACTCTAATGTCGTCCCTTTTATTGCCACTTTTTCATTTCTACACTTTGTCGAACTGTATGTAACACAATTTCGTAAAACATGTCTTTCAGTAGATAACATTTGTTGCCAGGGTCGCTACAGCAAAGTGTGGCGCGGCCTGTGGTACGCGGTCAGCGTCGCGGTGAAGATATTCTACTCTCGCGACGAGGCGTCGTGGCAGAGAGAGACGGAGATACAGCACGGTGTTGCTACGGCATACAAACATATTGGCGTACATTGGCAGCGATATGACCAGCAGAAACAGTTGTACACAGGTACCTACATTAGTGCGATATGTATTTCACTATGATTTGTATGGATACTTTGGATACGCTAGCTAGCCACGGCGGAGTGGCGTCCAGGTGTGGGGAATTCTTTAAGATAATATTATTTCTCGGGACGAAGCGGCGTGGCATGAATCAAGAATTCTATGAAATATTTTCTTCATTAAAAATTATCATTAATCGGTTGAAGCTGATTTAGTAACATCATACTAATATGTTAAAGGCGAAAGTTTGTGTTTTTATGTTTGCCACTTCTTCGCGCTCAAACACCTGGACCAATTTTGATATAAATGTACCTGAGACCCTAGATTAACGCATAGGCTACTTTTAATCCCGAAAAAAAATTGTGTTCCCGTGGGATGAATATAAAAATTAGAGTAGAAGGACGCGTTTAATCTAGACACGCGGCAGCGTGTCCAGCCAAGTTCACCCCAAGAACTGGCGAGCAGCAGCCGTGTGTTATATTACACGAACCGTTTGGAGCCACTTTTGACCCCTCAATAACTCCAAATCTATTTAACATAAAAACATGAAATTTGGCTTATGTATTTAGATCCTTTAGAACAACTAGAACCCCAAATTTCATAAATATAGGTGAAATAGGTATTGAGATATTAAAGTCCAAAAAACGGTATTTTTATCACTGACTGACTGACTGACTAGTAATCAAAAACCTAACCCACTTCCAGGTAACCTAGAAAGGTGAAATTTGGCATTCAGCTTGGTAATTGTGTGTGTACACATAAAAAAAATCGAAAACAGTGATTATTTTACTTTTTTAATTATTATTATTATTTATGCTTCTTGCCTCAGAACTCCCGTCATTTATTAACCGATTTGGAAAATTCTTTCTTTGTTTTAAAGATGTATTAGCATAGCTCACACTCTTTCTCTCTCTCTCTCTCTCTCTGTCTCTCTCTCTCTCTCTCTCACACACACACACACACACACACACACACACACACACACACACACACACACACACACACACACACACACACACACACACACACACACACACACACACACACACACACACACACACACACACACACACACACACACACACACACACACACACACACACACACACACACACACACACACACACACACACACACACACACACACACACACACACACACACAAGAATCCAACACTAACCGATTTGGAAAATTGTTTGTTTGTTTAAAAGATGTACTAGAATAGCACACACACAAGTAATGATTAAATAATTAACACATCATAATAATTTATGTACAAAAAGTAATGATATCCCATCAAAAACATAAATGTTAAATTAGAGCCAAGTTCTCGCATGCCACGTTGTCGACTTCGCCGACAAAAGAATTGAGATCTATATGGGCGCCAAGTTCTTTGCCCTAAATTTTTTAGATACAAGGACATGCGACATACTCAATGCATTTATTTTACTTGGGGTGTAATTCAATATCAAGATTTGACTTGGCTAGTTTTTACAAACTGACTTCATTTTATCAAAGTAACATAGTATTATTAATCAAGCTAACAGTATAAGTAACAGGACGTACACTAACTTGCGTACATACCTTTACGAAAATAGGTTAATGATTAGACAAATATAATATAAATTTATATGTAAAAACTAGCCAAGTCCAGTCTTGATATTGAATTACACCCCAAGTAAAATAAATGCATTGAGTATATCGCATGTCCTTGTATCTAAAAAATTTAGGGCAAAGAACTTGGCGCCCATATAGATCTCAATACTTTTGTCGGCGAAGTCGACAACGTGGCATGCGAGAACTTGGCTCTAATTTAACATTTATGTTTTTGATGGGATTTATCTTACCTAATACCTTTGTGACATGATTGTAAATGCCTCGTATGTTTCCAGTTATGGCTGATAACGCACTACCACCCCCTGGGCTCGCTGTACGAGCGCTACAGCGACGACGCTCACGCGGCACCAGACGATGCTGATCCGTCTGTCCACCGTCAACGGGCTGCTACACCTACACACAGACATACACGGCACACAGGTACATTCACTCACTTATTTTATAATGTATAAATCTTGGACAAATCTATCTAAATCTAATCTATAACATCAAACCTAATCTAAAAAATTACTTCCGACGAATTTGCCTATGAAATTAACTTTTTACTAAATAAAAAAATCGGTGAAATGTCTTTCCATAAAATAAGTTTGTCCCCTAATTAATACATTCTTAGATACGTAGAAAGCGTCCATGACCTAGGAACAAATATTCGAATTCATCAATCATCACACAAACACATTCTCCAAACACAACCTATTGAGATGATATTACTAAAACTATCGTGAGATATCTTTAATAAGTAAAAAAAAATAATTCAAGCTCACAAAATTTCCAGGAACTGCCCGACATGTTTTGAACTCATGTAGCGCGGCGGGAGGAGGGAAAGGCTCTTGCGCTGTCACTACTGGACTGTCACTGTATTTTCATTCCACTGATACTACGCACACTTGACTTATTATATCTACGACCTTGCCTGAACGTGTGATGTATTTAACGCCGGAATCACAGGCTTCCATGCTAGAGGCAGAGTCCTACTACACTACCTTTCACAACCTTTCGGTTAACAATAACCATTGATGTATTTTCCAGGGTAAACGAGCCATAGCGCACCGAGCGAGACATCAAATCCAAGAACATCCTAGTGAAAGTGAACGGCGAATGTTGTATCGCAGACTTCGGACTCGCGGTTACCGCGCAACACGTGGCCAAAGGGATACCGAGCGCGAGGCAAAGGACCGTGCGATACATGAGCCCGGAGATACTCGATAACAGGTAAGACATTCGAGCTAGTATAGTTCGAATCACATTTGTTAAGCGAATCCCATTAGCTTTGTACCCGATGAACAATACCATTATCTGTATTGTTAGCTGCGGCCACAACTGCCGCTTCAAAATGTAAGGCGTTATAAGTGCAAATTACTTTTACACTAAATTAGTCTTTAAGTCAAACGAAATAAGTTTTACTCTTAAACAAAGAGAACACAGATGTTGGTCACTTCGTAAATGAAAGAGCAGTGAAGCTCGTTTTGATGCTTATAATGACAATGAAGTGACCAACATCTCTGTTCTCTTTGTTTAAGAGTAAACCTTATCTCGTTTGACTTAAAGACTAATTTAGTGTAAAATTAATTTGCACTTATAACGCCTTACATTTGAAGTGGCAGTTGTGGCCACAGCTAACAATACAGATAATGGTATTGTTCATTGGGTACAAAGCTAATGGGATTCGCTCAACCAAAATAATTATTTCTATACCAAGATTAGTCGCTAGATGGCTCTGTACCGTCCTCACGTATCAAAGGTAAGAAACACGTATATGGTGAAAGTGAACGGTGTGGGCAGAATAGCTGGCTTTAGGTTCTCGTTAAAATAAAGTAACAAAGGGATACCGAGCGCCAGTCAGGGGACAGTGCGCTACATGAGCCCGGAGATACTGGATAACAGGTGAGACACTCGGTCTAGTCCGCTGTAATATCCGATCGTATCAAAGGCAAGCAACACGTACAAAATTGATTTATTTAAACTTTATTGCACAAAACAAAAGTCAGTACAAATGGCGAACTTAATGCCTAATGGCATTCTTTACCAGTAAACCTTAGGGCCAAACAGGGATGCTTCAAATGGTGCTGAGTAGAAAATTAGACGAGAGCATCTAAGATACAAGTGAATTTATTTGTAATTTTGCTTTAAGCTTTGATCTTTGTCTCAATTATTTAAGTATGAGACATACATACAACACTATTGAGTCCAGCGCTATACCGTTCACTCGATACAAAGGTAAGAATAGTGTAGCCAAGCCAGTATTACTAATACCAATATATTAAGAAGGCGAAGAACAGAAAGGACTTCGCAAAGACGGTCCCTTTAGTTAAGTTTTTCACCTATAACTATAGTGATTTTATTAGGTTATAAGTTTTTATCTTCTCGACAACGGTAAAAAAAGAGTTACGCGAAGGAATAAAGTTTTTCAATACTATTAACATTTCCATTCCAGCTTGAACCTCCAATGCTTCGAGTCGTACCGCGAATGCGCCACGTACCTACGCCCTCGTGTGCTGGGAGGTGTGTCCGCACACCTGGTGAGAGGAGGCGCGGGAGCCGAGCCAGGAGCTCGCGGG
This sequence comes from Apotomis turbidana, assembly GCA_905147355.2. Classification (NCBI taxonomy): domain Eukaryota; kingdom Metazoa; phylum Arthropoda; class Insecta; order Lepidoptera; family Tortricidae; genus Apotomis; species Apotomis turbidana. Next base: position 18,977,519 of record LR990292.1, on the reverse strand, counting down.
GAAGATCGTCGCGCCCGGCCCGAGCTGCCCACCACCTTCACACACCCTGTAAGTTCCTACGCCCTCGTGTGCTGGGAGGTGTGTCTGCACACCTGGTGAGAGGAGGCGCGGGAGCCGAGCCAGGAGCTCGCGGGGAAGATCGTCGCGCCCGGCCCGAGCTGCCCACCACCTTCACACACCCTGTAAGTTCCTACGCCCTCGTGTGCTGGGAGGTGTGTCTGCACACCTGGTGAGAGGAGGCGCGGGAGCCGAGCCAGGAGCTCGCGGGGAAGATCGTCGCGCCCGGCCCGAGCTGCCCACCACCTTCACACACCCTGTAAGTTCCTACGCCCTCGTGTGCTGGGAGGTGTGTCTGCACACCTGGTGAGAGGAGGCGCGGGAGCCGAGCCAGGAGCTCGCGGGGAAGATCGTCGCGCCCGGCCCGAGCTGCCCACCACCTTCACACACCCTGTAAGTTCCTACGCCCTCGTGTGCTGGGAGGTGTGTCTGCACACCTGGTGAGAGGAGGCGCGGGAGCCGAGCCAGGAGCTCGCGGGGAAGATCGTCGCGCCCGGCCCGAGCTGCCCACCACCTTCACACACCCTGTAAGTTCCTACGCCCTCGTGTGCTGGGAGGTGTGTCTGCACACCTGGTGAGAGGAGGCGCGGGAGCCGAGCCAGGAGCTCGCGGGGAAGATCGTCGCGCCCGGCCCGAGCTGCCCACCACCTTCACACACCCTGTAAGTTCCTACGCCCTCGTGTGCTGGGAGGTGTGTCTGCACACCTGGTGAGAGGAGGCGCGGGAGCCGAGCCAGGAGCTCGCGGGGAAGATCGTCGCGCCCGGCCCGAGCTGCCCACCACCTTCACACACCCTGTAAGTTCCTACGCCCTCGTGTGCTGGGAGGTGTGTCTGCACACCTGGTGAGAGGAGGCGCGGGAGCCGAGCCAGGAGCTCGCGGGGAAGATCGTCGCGCCCGGCCCGAGCTGCCCACCACCTTCACACACCCTGTAAGTTCCTACGCCCTCGTGTGCTGGGAGGTGTGTCTGCACACCTGGTGAGAGGAGGCGCGGGAGCCGAGCCAGGAGCTCGCGGGGAAGATCGTCGCGCCCGGCCCGAGCTGCCCACCACCTTCACACACCCTGTAAGTTCCTACGCCCTCGTGTGCTGGGAGGTGTGTCTGCACACCTGGTGAGAGGAGGCGCGGGAGCCGAGCCAGGAGCTCGCGGGGAAGATCGTCGCGCCCGGCCCGAGCTGCCCACCACCTTCACACACCCTGTAAGTTCCTACGCCCTCGTGTGCTGGGAGGTGTGTCTGCACACCTGGTGAGAGGAGGCGCGGGAGCCGAGCCAGGAGCTCGCGGGGAAGATCGTCGCGCCCGGCCCGAGCTGCCCACCACCTTCACACACCCTGTAAGTTCCTACGCCCTCGTGTGCTGGGAGGTGTGTCTGCACACCTGGTGAGAGGAGGCGCGGGAGCCGAGCCAGGAGCTCGCGGGGAAGATCGTCGCGCCCGGCCCGAGCTGCCCACCACCTTCACACACCCTGTAAGTTCCTACGCCCTCGTGTGCTGGGAGGTGTGTCTGCACACCTGGTGAGAGGAGGCGCGGGAGCCGAGCCAGGAGCTCGCGGGGAAGATCGTCGCGCCCGGCCCGAGCTGCCCACCACCTTCACACACCCTGTAAGTTCCTACGCCCTCGTGTGCTGGGAGGTGTGTCTGCACACCTGGTGAGAGGAGGCGCGAGAGCCGAGCCAGGAGCTCGCGGGGAAGATCGTCGCGCCCGGCCCGAGCTGCCCACCACCTTCACACACCCTGTAAGTTCCTACGCCCTCGTGTGCTGGGAGGTGTGTCTGCACACCTGGTGAGAGGAGGCGCGGGAGCCGAGCCAGGAGCTCGCGGGGAAGATCGTCGCGCCCGGCCCGAGCTGCCCACCACCTTCACACACCCTGTAAGTTCCTACGCCCTCGTGTGCTGGGAGGTGTGTCTGCACACCTGGTGAGAGGAGGCGCGGGAGCCGAGCCAGGAGCTCGCGGGGAAGATCGTCGCGCCCGGCCCGAGCTGCCCACCACCTTCACACACCCTGTAAGTTCCTACGCCCTCGTGTGCTGGGAGGTGTGTCTGCACACCTGGTGAGAGGAGGCGCGGGAGCCGAGCCAGGAGCTCGCGGGGAAGATCGTCGCGCCCGGCCCGAGCTGCCCACCACCTTCACACACCCTGTAAGTTCCTACGCCCTCGTGTGCTGGGAGGTGTGTCTGCACACCTGGTGAGAGGAGGCGCGGGAGCCGAGCCAGGAGCTCGCGGGGAAGATCGTCGCGCCCGGCCCGAGCTGCCCACCACCTTCACACACCCTGTAAGTTCCTACGCCCTCGTGTGCTGGGAGGTGTGTCTGCACACCTGGTGAGAGGAGGCGCGGGAGCCGAGCCAGGAGCTCGCGGGGAAGATCGTCGCGCCCGGCCCGAGCTGCCCACCACCTTCACACACCCTGTAAGTTCCTACGCCCTCGTGTGCTGGGAGGTGTGTCTGCACACCTGGTGAGAGGAGGCGCGGGAGCCGAGCCAGGAGCTCGCGGGGAAGATCGTCGCGCCCGGCCCGAGCTGCCCACCACCTTCACACACCCTGTAAGTTCCTACGCCCTCGTGTGCTGGGAGGTGTGTCTGCACACCTGGTGAGAGGAGGCGCGGGAGCCGAGCCAGGAGCTCGCGGGGAAGATCGTCGCGCCCGGCCCGAGCTGCCCACCACCTTCACACACCCTGTAAGTTCCTACGCCCTCGTGTGCTGGGAGGTGTGTCTGCACACCTGGTGAGAGGAGGCGCGGGAGCCGAGCCAGGAGCTCGCGGGGAAGATCGTCGCGCCCGGCCCGAGCTGCCCACCACCTTCACACACCCTGTAAGTTCCTACGCCCTCGTGTGCTGGGAGGTGTGTCTGCACACCTCCCAGCACACCTCCCAGCACACCCTGTAAATTCTTCTCCATAGATTTTATGAGTTAATGAGCAAGTTCATGGAACCAGATTCTAGCATACTATGTTATGTACATACTCACTCTTCGGTATGATATGGAAATATGGTGTGGGGTAGTCTTGTAACTCTTCTGAATTCTAACATAAACCCTCACACACTCTGTCAGTTCCTAAAAATGGCAAAAACTGTATAAATATGACGGTCAGATAGTTTATTCTAGCATTATATACATTTATTCACTCCTCAGTGCGATATGGAAGTATAGGGTAGTCTTAATTCTAATATTGACATGCACACGCCCTGTATTGTGCAATTAAGAGATATGACTGCCCAGGGCGTCTTTTTTAGAGTTTTTTTTAAATCTAGCCTAGTTGTGTGTGTCCCACGATTGTCAAATAGTAATTTCCCAGCTGATTAGTGGTTTATCAATTACGTCAGTGTAATACTACGTATCACACAAACCGATCTAGTCCTAAATTAAGCTCGAGAAGACTTGTGTTATGGGTACTAGACGACGATATACATAATTACATAGATAAATATATACTTAAATACATAGACTACAACCATCGACCAAACACAAATATTCGAGTTAATATATTTTGACTAAAGGTTAGACAATTTGATTACACTAAAGCAAATTAGACTGCAGTTTTTGGTATTCATGTTGATGTTTTATGAAAACAATATTTGGTGAGCAAAAAATCCATTTTGGAAAGCAAAAAAATATACGGACTCAACGTAAAATTATTGCCCGCGACTACGTCCGCGTGGAACTTGGAAGTATGGAAGCAACCTCGTACAACACGATAGATATCTACCTAATCACCTTAATTAATAAAAGGGATTATTAAAAGCGCCTAAGCAAATGTAAGAGCAATTGCGCTTTTGGTCTAATCATTACATTTCATACAGGGTCACCAATGTCATCATGAATTACTTACTCACTTTTCAATCTTTTTAGGGATAATTTCCAGGATGAAAACTATCCTATGTCCTTCCTCGGATCTTAAACTATCTCCATGTCAAATTTCATCAAAATCGATTCAGCGGTTTAAGCGTGAAGAGGTAACAGACAGACAGACATGCTTTCGCATTTTTAATATTAGTATGGACTAGCTTTTTCCCGCGACTACGTCCGCGTGGAACTTGGAAGTATGGAAGCAACCTCGTACAACACGATAGATATCCATATCCACCTAATCACCTTAATTAATAAAAGGGATTATTAAAAGTGCCTAAGCAAATGTAAGAGCAATTGTTCTTTTGGTCTAATAATTACATTTCCTACAGGGTCATCAATGTCATAATGAATTACTTACTAACTTTTCAATCTTTTTAGGGATTTCCAGGATGAAAACTATCCTATGTCCTTCCTCGGATCTTAAACTATCTCCATGCCAAATTTCATCAAAATCGATTCAGCGGTTTAAGCGTGAAGAGGTAATAGACAGACAGATACACTCGCATTTATAAAACCTACTAGCTTTTGCCCGCAACTACGTCCGCGTGGAACTTGGAAGTATTGAAGCAACCTCGTACAACACGATAGATATCCACCTTATCACCTTAATTAATAAAAGGGATTATTATAAGCGCCTAAGCAAATGTAAGAGCAATTGTGCTTTTGGTCTAATAATGACTTTTCCTACAGGGTCACCGCACCCCAACAGAAATGTTCACTCACTTTTCAATCTTTTTAGGAATAATTTCCAGGATGAAAACTATCCTATGTCCTTCCTCGGATCTTAAACTACATATATAAAATCGATTCAGCGGTTTAAGCATGAAGAGGTAACATACAGACAGACAGACAGACAGACAGACACACTTTCGCATTTATAATATTAGTATGGATGTATATCGTCGTCTAGTACCCATAGTACAAGCTTTGCTTAGTTTGGGACTAGGTCGATTTGTGTATGATTGTCCCTTAATATTTATTATTTATTTATTTACTTGGAATTCAGTTTTAGGGTATAAAAGCCATTTTGGTGAGCGTTTAAATATGGCTTTGGGTTATGATTTGAATTAGCAATAATTTGTTTAATTTTAGGCAGTAAGTGGTATGCAAGCTTCAAATCTCCCAAGTGTATAGAGTCCAATTTACTTTGTATGTATACTAATTAAAAGATACATTATATTTAACATTATTGTTTTACTTTTCAGAGAATGTGGCCTTTGACCATGACTATGACAGACATTGCCGGCAGCATGCAGATCACACATACGCTAAACCCAGTACATCAAGACTACGGAACCCTAAAAATTAGAAAAAATGAATTATGTTGACGAAAGACGTGGTGAAGTATCTGTGCCGTCACTCAAAAATTATATAGTGACTCTTAAAAGTTTTACAAGATTGTGGCAATTTTTTAAAACAATGAATATCAAAGTTATGCGCCCGAGGTATTTTAACTCGGATCCCATTGAAAACTTTTTGGGCAGGTACGGGCGTGTAACTTTAGGAACAACGATCCGCCACACTTTTAAAAGCACTTTTACATCATTGTTGATTACAAGGTTTATAAAATTTCACTCAGAGGGATTTAATTGTGAGGAGGATGCTAGTGCACAATTAATAAATATAAAAAAAATATATTTGAAGCTTTTTCGACAGATGGACGAGCCGAGACAAGCACACCTCCAATCCAACAGTAACCTTGGACTATGAAAATATTGAAACTGAAGCTCGCCGTGAACGGCTAAATATTCATGCTCAGGCATATACTGCGGGGTGGTTGGTCAGGGAAATTAATAAAAAACTGAAGTGTGACAACTGTTTGGCTGATCTGACAACGACAGAGTCCTCTACGCACAGTTGGATCAGCCAAAGAGAGTACAATTTGATAACTCAAAGGAGACTGACCTACCCCTCAGAACATGCCGTTCGAATGTTCGGTGTAGTAATTAAGGAAACAAACAAATAGTTGGAGAGGCAGCCACATTTAAATAATATTACTAAACAAATCAAACGCCACATCCTCTAAATATTTTTTTGATTTCTTTAACTGTGAGAGCCACAAAAACGATGCACATGAATATTTTCTAGTCGTAAGTGTATTAAATTTGCAATGTTTAATTGGTGCAATTCAATACATAAAATTTTAAGAGGCACAGATATTTCCCGATTAGGCGCCAAGGCGTTAATTAAATATAGAAAAAAATTTAGGAATAAAAAGAAATAATTTTACTGTGTTGTGCTTATTGTTTATACACATAAAAGCATAACCAGAAATATTTAAACCGCGCTCGGCTTAGTACAGAGCCGGGTGGGTATAATACATTTCTGGTTATGCTTGAAAACCCTAATTCCCATTATTTTACTAAGCAAACGGTAGCAGCTCACTGTAAAGCTGTTTGCCGTTATCTCCTTAAGCAAGTTCGAAATCAATCAATACAATACACTCTAATCTATGATCAAAATAAATACGACGGCGTAATAATAGCGTCATCATCAAGTATATTTAATAATCAATCAATAAATTGCATCAATATACATTTACAAAACTGACGATTAGTCGTTTTTATAAATATTTCCAATTGTTTACTAGGAATTTGAAAAATAAATTCAATAAATGTGACGTAAAAAGGGCCCACTTTGTCGCTTGTTTAAGAGTCGAAAATGGTTTGCATCTTTATACCAATAACCCGTCAATACGTCCTTATAGTGAGCGACCAAGAGTGGGCCCTTTTGATTGAAAACGTCACAAATATATTGTTTATTTTGCATGAAACGGAACGTAAGATACATCCTGTAACCATGGACGAAGTATCTCTGCACATGACAAGGGAATAATAATACCAGGAGGGAACGGGACAACTATTTAAAGAAACCGTTAAGAGCGACAGAGACATAAACAAGATGTTTTGTCCTTATCAGTTCCACTTTTTTTCGATTAGCGGATGATTGTCAAATGTACAGAGGTCCGCTGCCGTCGGCCCCTCCAAATTCAGTAGTAGACGTGGGCGTTATTTCACGTCACTAGTTACAGTTAACTAGTTACGCGACATGTAACCGAATCACTAGTTTCGCGTCAAATAACAAGTAGTGATTTTTGTAAATGCGTTATTTTATTATTACTGCTATCTGTGAGTCGAGTAATCGAGCGAGAGAGAACTCACCTTCTGCACCGGCCACAGCCAGCCGAGCGAGCGAGATGTAGAACGCGCGCGTGCCGTCGCCGTCCCGGCCAGCCGAGCGAGCGGGATGGCGATCGCGCGCGAGTCAAGTTTTGCAAACAATCACAGTAGCAGAATAAAAATAACCAGTTACAAAAATCACTAGTTATGAAACGGATGACGGCGACCGAGTCACTGGTTTCGTTACGTTTCTTGAAAACGACAAAAGTAGTAAAGACTACTCACACTGACAACAAGTAAAGCGACTACTGAATCGCTTTACTTCTTGTCAGTGTGAGTAGTCTTTACTACTTTTTAATTTGGCTGCTTTATAAATACGATTGTAAGGGATACCAGCACAATAATTGGTAAATTACCCTTAACTCAGGGAGTTATGGTAATAATAGATTTTTTGTATTAGAGTTCCAAAACAAGATTCTGCAGTACATCAATTATGGATACGTGCAACAGGATGAGTGGGCAGGGCCAAGAATGAAGTAAAATGAATAATATTTTTTTTAATGGCATTATTATTTAGCGATGTTGTTTTATTTTATGAATATTGGTAATATTGCTATTCACTATGTGTTCGTATTAAAAGAGCTGAATCGTAATTATGTAAAGTAAAGACAAAGTGTGTACATATTTTGTTACCGCAAATAAGTAAATATATTTTTTCATTACATTTTGTCAGTTTTTTTTCGTATAGTTTTATTGTAGTTATTTTATTATTTGTCCCATTAAAGTTTTACTGAAGTTATTTTATTATTGTTCCCATACAATATAACATGCATTTAAAACTAATGCCTCACCATCAACAATTAGCACTGGAAAAACGGGAGAATTATTTAGAACCTGGTAACCCAGTGTTTTTTCTTTTGATAAACTTTTTTGAACACGGACTGCTTTGGGAAATTTAGAGCAGGAATCGAAATTTAAAATTACAAACGTTCGAGAGATGTCCAAAGAGTATGTAATTTCCTAATCCCATGTTGGAATATAACGCTGGCCATTTAGTTGTAAGTTCTTTTTATATTTTGAACTGCTGTCTAGTTGGCTTTTTGTTTGGTGTGTCAATGGAATGGTGTGTTTTCCTAGTGTCATGTTTTTACAAAATTCGTAATTTTAAAATATAATTCACTATATTTACAATCGTATATAACAATTTTATAGGGTATGGTGCAATATACGTAAATATTTTGTGGATTATATTTATTACGTCGAAATATGGGTGAATATTCCAAGTCGGCAATTTCTATTGTGACAACCAGTCTGCTATGCAATATGCAGGCGTTCTTCGTCGTTCAAGCTGGTACGACCGCGTTGAAATTCAGCCACCCAAAATTTTACGGTGGAAAATGATGGAGCAGACTCGCCGTAAACAGAATCCATCTCATTTTTCCATCCATTTCATTTGGTTGGACTGTTTGGTAACTGTGTCATGTGTTACTACTTTGGTTCAGATGTTATGGTTCATAATGAAAGGTTTTAGAATAGAAAGGTTAAGGCAAAAAAGGACTAATTTAATTTTCTAATTTAGTCCTAAAATTAAAGACTTAATTGTATAATATTCATTGAATTCTGTCATTTGGTTGGATTCCTTGGTTAGCGTGTCATGTGTCACTACTTTGCTTCATAATGAAGGTTTTAGAAAGGTTAGGGCAAAAAAGGACTAATTTAATTTTCTAAATTAGTCCTAATATTAAAGACTTAATTGTATAATATTGGTATACAGAATTCTGTGATATAATATAGGAATTAAAAATGATCTCAATATAATAATAAAGCCCTTAATTCCTCATCTTAAATTATATTACAATTAAGATGTTAGTATATATATTATTGTACCTATTTTCTAGGGTTAGTTAAATTAACTAATTAGTCTAAGATATGGACCCCGTTTTGGGTATAGGCCTTTACCAACTTTTTGCATCTTTCCCTATCTTTGACCTAACATCCAGTCTCTCCTGACGGCCTGCACTATGTTGTCTGCCCATCGCTGCTTTCGCCTGCCAACTGCTTTACCTGATGGTCTTTTCCATTTGGTGGTCTCTATTGTCAATTGGAAATGGTTTGTGGTGAATAACTAAATTATGTACTTAGAATTGAATACAGATGTGTTGATTCTGTCTTTCCGTATATCATGTCATACCTGGGATTATTGTAGCTTTCTCCTGATGTGTTGAACTTATGTCAGATATGCCGATATTCTTGATGGTGTCACAGAAATGGTCACGTAAGAAAAACCTAATTGCACTTACCTCAGGGTTCAAACTGGGACTCAAACCTTTAGTTAGATAATAGATTCAATGTCTTAATTATCGGAGCTATGGTTTGCCAAACAAATTTCTCAATCTAACCCGATCTACTACCTATTTTGATTATTGATATTTCTCATCCCTTTATGTTATTTGTTGTAGTTAAAATTTGTCATTGAATGTTGGTTTTAGGGTCCTCACTCTCCATAAGCATTTAATTGTAATGTAACAAAAAACTATCCAGACTCATATTTTTTGGAATATTTTAGGCGAATGTTCCGCAACATCCTTTATGTTGCTGGTATTCTGTCATTTGCTTCCAGTGGTATTTTGATGATGTATCATGTTCACTGTGATGTTTTTTTTTTATTATTATCAATGCAATTGTTATAACAATCACTCAGACCAGAAACAAACTGAACCATAAACAAATGATAGTTTTCATTTTATTATTTGATAAGTTCAATACTACACGATGGTAATGCCAACTTTCCTAAGTAACGGCACTTGCCATCAAACACAGGTACTATTTGATCCACCCTCGTAGACTTTTACAGACTTTCATAGTTTATGTCTTTATATTAGAGTTAATAACTATATAAATGACACAGTAGAAAAAAATCATTAAATGTTTTGGCAACAACTGTTGGTTCATCGGTAATTTTTCCATCAACGTGAAGTGAAAAATATTTCTCTTTGTTTTTAGTTGGGGTTTTTTTGTTTGTTCCCTAATAATTCTCAAAGCAGTTTTAATTCTATTATTTGAATTACTTATTCTTTTAATGATAAGTAGTTTTTTCGATACATGAACTGTCTTTTTTATGTTTTTTCGTATCTTTAAGTAAATTCTTAGAATGTGGCTATTTGATTGATTGGTCAAGTTTTTAGTAGGCGTTTGTGCAGGCAGGTTTTTTTAATACCTTGTGTTATCCATTGTCTTTTAGGTTTATTTTGGCTGTAATTTGTTTTTTGGGTATGCGTATGCTGCTGTTTAGCAAAACCTTTATTATTTTGTTAAAAGAATCAAAACTATCTCTGACAGTGTTTTGTGGTTCAAAAATGTTGTTCCATTTAATATTCTGCAGTTGTAATATAAAGAATTGGGTATTATTATCTGTGGTATGACGCTTTGTGTACTCATAATTATTAATAGGTGGCATTATTAACTGAGGTATTGCAACTAATACACCTTTATGATCCGAAAACCCAGGTTCTGTGACAGCGACTTTAAAATCGTCGGCATCAAAATTGGTAAATACTAAATATAGACAAGTTTCAGTAGATGCGGTCACTCTATTTGGTACTTTTACTTGCTGTTTATAATGAAAATTGTGCATTAATGTTATTAGGCCCTAGATAATGTTGTTCTTTTCAATATACAGGGTGATGGGAAATTCGACCTATTCCTTGAAGGGGGTATGCTCATTTGCAATGATTTTAGCCCAGTAAACTAGGGTTCTAAGAGTTATTTGAGTTTTTAGTTTTTTTAGACAAAATCCGCCTTGCGAACTGAAACTGCTAATTATGAAAAAAATACTAGCATTTGGATAGTGATAACTTGTTTTTCTAAAAGCCAATGGATAAGTGACTACTTTAAACAAAAATCCGTGTCAAAATTACAAAACACCTTAGAAATAAACGGTCATGAAAACCAAAATCATACTTGTTTTTTCAATTTCGTTACAACGGACGAGAGTTATGGAAAAAAGATGTATGAGACTTGGTGTAAAATTTTAGAAATAACTTTCTCAATTAATGAGCTTTCTAAAAAGATACAATGTTATTAACAAACCTCTGTAATTATTTAAAATATTTATAATAATTGCGGAGCAGGTAGCGGTGGTGCAAGTAGCGTATTTGGCCGGAAGCGGGGTTTTTTGTTCTTTGGGCTTGAGTACCATTGTTATTTTCATTGAAAACTAATTAGTCACCTAATTACTGAAAAAATATAATTATGCCTCGGTTAGTTAGCTAATGAAGACTAAAATACCATACCGGACCTGAAGCAGGTTTGCTTACCCTGTGTTTCTTTAATGTACGATAATGAATGTACTCGTTTACAAATTAGGTACAAATACATCAAATTCTTATCGGTAGTAAAATAGCAAGCTTCAACAAAATATTTTTTTTAATAAATTATTAATAAACACAAATAATTACAAACAACAATTACAAGTCTTGTCCAAATTGTCTGCCTTGGTTGCGAATGCAAGCACGCAGTCTTGAACGAACTTCACTGACTGTAACCCGCGTCTTCAGAGTTCCTTGCATGGTTTGAGCAGCTGCTACAATTTTTTCACGTAAATCTTCTACTTATCAAATTGTGGTTCCTGTTATACCATGTCTCATGGAAGTAATCAAAAAATCATTTCATAGTCTTCGTGGCTGGAGCAACATTTTTAATAGCCTTCCAAGCTTGTGACATAGAAGTGTGTGGAAGTAGAACAAAATTAGAGCAAATTCTTGCGATGTTTCTTGCACTATCATCACTTGTAGGTTTTCGGATCTTTGCTATTTTCAGTACTTTTGCCTTCCTCCAGATGGCTTTATCAAAGTGTTGATAACATCCAGATAATTTAACGTGTGGATAAGTCGATTTGACGGCATTGATCTGGGCAACCTCGTAATCACACTTCATGATGACGGGCAGTTTTTCTTTTATTAAGTTAAATAATCTCATGTAAGTACGTTTTTTGTGTTTTATTCGGCAGAAATGCGTATACCGGGTGTTTCCTGTAATAGGAGCGATAAATTAAAACATAGATCCTTCGCTTGAAACTGGACAACATTTGTTAAGCAACTTTTGAAAATAACGTGTATTAAATTATATTTTGTAGAATAATGTTTAGACAAAGAAGCAATGTATTGCGAAATGTCCGATATTAGTAGAGTGACAGCTATGTTGGACGACGTACATTGAAATAGTTATTTGTGCAACAAGAGAGCAAAGTTGTTTTTTGTTACGAGTGCTGATTTTGAGTCCCGAGCAAGCGAAGGATTCTATGTTAGAATCCTGATTGTAGCGAGGGACTCAAAAGCACGAGATGCAAAAAACTTTGCTCTCGTGTAGCACACACAACTTTTCACCTCATCAGCGAGAACATATTCGACATTTTCAGAATCAGAATCAGAAATTTCTTTATTGCCACAACTTATACTAACAATTACATGCACATTTATACTTACAAAAACGGAAAAAAACAGAAAGAATGGTATACCTAACATAATAACAGTAAATATAAAAAACGATTTCTTAGAAGTATGAGGCAATGGGTCTCAGTCTCAGCGTGTGCTGGGCAAAATGTCCAGCGCTGGTTTTCAGACTGAGCCCTTTGATGGTGTCGGTTGCAATACAACGAAAAATATAAATACATAAACATCAAGTTCAACTAAAGCTAACAATAAACGATAAAAAAAAAAAATAACAAAATTTTGATTTTGGGACAAGACTACATGAAAAAATAGAATAAAAAAATGAACATAGTTAATGTAAATCAACAATGCTGCAAAAGTGCCACTATGTGTGTGTGTGTGTGTGTGTGTGTGCGTGTGTGTGTGTGTGTGTGGGTTCTCGTAGGGGTGGAGGCAGATCGTTCCAGACTTTTGCAGCTGCAAATTTGAAACTCCCCCTGAAGAATGCCGTCCTGTGCTTAGGTACCCTGAGTTTAGTGCATCTTCTAAGAGACTTGCCGCGTGTATCCTTGACCCATCTTAGCTTTTCGAACAAGTAACTGGGTTTCTCAAACTCGATAAGTTTCCTTACTGCGCATGCCAGGTGCAGTCTTCTCCTGTGCTCCATATTCAGAGTAGACCTTTCATTTAAAAATGGAGTTATATGCGCTCGCCTGGGAATATCGTAACAGAACCGAACACATGCATTTTGTACCCGCTGTATTGACTTTTTTGTTTCTGCTAAGAGTCTTGGCCCATATACTATGTCTGCATAATTAAATTGAGAAAGTATTAAAGATTCTACAAGAGTTTCCCTAACCTTAATAGTAAGATATTTACGAATCCTATATAGCACTATAAGCCGGTAGAAGGCGTTTCTTATCTTAATATTTACATGTTCAATGTATCGCAGTTGACCATCTATTGTCAAACCTAGATTTTTCGCTGTGTCTACTTGAGTGACCGGCTCGATTCCTATTTTTACACTTGGGTTTTGTTCTTTAATTTTTTGCCGTTGCCATTTATTACCTAATACTAAGAACTGAGATTTAGTTGGGTTTAAAATGAGGTTATTTTTGTGTGACCAGTCTGCTATTATTTCTAAATCTTGGTTTATTTTGTTAAGCGATATTTCCAAATTGTTAGGCGTGAAAGAGTAATACATTTGAGTATCATCCGCATATAAATGGGCATTGCAATGTTTTAAATTCTTCATTAGATCAGCTGTATACAGAATAAAAAGCAATGGACTCAAAATTGAGCCCTGTGGTGTCCCGCGACTGATTTCTTGTACTTTTGACCTGAATACATCTCCTTGATCAGTTTCTATTTCAACATACTGCTTCCGGTCTGTTAGAAATGACTGAAACCATTTGCACGACGAAGAGGATATTCCGTAATAGGCCATTTTGGAAAGCAGTAATGTTGGATTAAGACAGTCAAATTATTTTGTGCTTTTTCTTCCAACGTATGTTTATAGTCTTTGTTGCTGATTTCAATAATATTATTAATCAGAAAATAGATAAGTGCTGCTTAAAAAGGAATAACAATATAATTTAATTGAAATTATAATCAACCCACCAACACGGTTATTGTCATTATTTGATCAAATTGGAAGATTTAGCAGATACATGACGTATAAACAAAATCTCGTAATATAAAATGTATTTATAAATAAAGTAAAAATATTAATCAATTTATAAAAAAATATTAATATTTTTACTCGTAAAACACCAAACAAAATAAATGCAAAAGAAAATAACAATTACAATATGAACTCGATATTTTTTAAGGTACGTTTCGAATATGCATCTATGATAAATGGTGAAATTAGAAATTATTATTATATTTACAATAAGTAATAAGTTGTAATCTTATTTTATTTGAGCAATGATCTATTGTTTTATATAAAAGGCACAATAATTTTAATATTTGGTCGTTAAATAAAAAAATAATAAAGAAAAAAAATACGTTGCAATTAAAACTTTTTCGGGTGTTTTTAATGAAATTTTTGGTATAACGCGTATCCGAACTGTTCTCAATCGAGGTCGGATTGATAAGTTTCCATCCCTCTCTTTTATATACATATGAAAGAAACAGAGTGCATCGAGATTCAAATGATTAGAATTTTATAATTAACCTTTGGCTGAAGAATGTCAATTCGTGGTCAGATATTGAAAAAATTAAAAAGCTACTTTCTACTCACGCTCGAAACAAAATTGCATTTTGTTCACTGTTATCTGACAGCAAAATCGCCATGTTTGAGCTGGTGAGGTGAAAATACTATTTAATTTGTTTGAAATAATAAAATTCTGAAAACTGACTTTTTTTTTAAGTTGCTGAACGAATGTTGTTCAATTTGAAGAGTAGAATCTTTATTTTTTATTTTATTGCTCCTATTACAGGAAACACCTGGTATAACAGGAAAAGTATCCTATAACCATCTTTGGATGTTCAGCTATTACTGTACCAAAATTGGTAACTTTTTATCGGTTTTTTTGAAAACAGATGGCGCCAGGTGTGGCACACATGAGCCTGAAATTAGGTCCAGTGGGCTAAATAGCCTCGACCAACTTGCATTCGCCCGTCTTTTCACTCTCTCTTCCCATAAACATTCATGAAAAACACAAATAAAAAGGACAAGTTTCAACAGCGGTTGCACTCCCTCCCAATTAAAGTGCACCTCTCTAATATCCGAGGTTTGCACTCCAATATCGATTCAGTCCATCACCACCTAGAGACTGACAAACCGCAGCTGCTGTTCCTCACTGAGACGCAAATCGGATGTCCAATTGACGCGTCATATCTGAACTATCCCGGGTATACTCTGGAGCACAGGTTTTTACCTCGTGCTGGGGTCTGTGTATATGCTCGCGATGACATCTGCATTAGGCGACTCAAAAATCTTGAGGAGTCCAGTTATTCTGTCGTATGGATTTGGGTGGACACAGGAGTGGCTCAGATCGTCTATGCCTGCGTCTATCGTTCTCACACTGGAGACTTGGAGACAACTCGGCTGTTTAAATATCTCGAAGAGGCAGCAGATGAGGCTCAGATCAGGTATCCCTTGGCGGAGCTAGTCATTTTGGGGGACTTTAATGCCCACCACCAGGAGTGGTTGTTCCCGTACAAATTGACCGACCACGCCGGGAGAGAGGCGCGCAAATTTGCTATAACGCTACATCTCTCCCAGCTTGTCAGCTGTGCCACTAAAATACCTGATGTTGAATCTCACACGGCTAATTGCTTGGACCTTCTGCTGACTACAGTTCCAGATCAATACTCCGTGACTGTAGGTTCCCCTTTGGGTACCTCCGATCACTGTCTGGTGAAAGCTGTGTCCGTCTGTTCCCCACCTGATCAGGGCCCTAGTGGTAAAAGACGGGTGTGGCGATACAAGTCAGCAGATTGGGACGAGATGCGTCACTTTTTTGCATCCTACCCTTGGCGCGAGGTCTGCTTCTCTTCGGGGGATTCGTCAAGCTGCGCTAACAATGTAACCGACGTCATTCGGCAGGGTATGGAGTATTTCATTCCATATTCAGACGTTTCGACTGGTTATGCAGCACGCCCATGGTATAATGCTGACTGTGATCGTGCGGAGGGAGGCACTTAAAGAGTCAGCTTACCGTGCATGGGCTGATGCTCGAAGGCGTAAAGCTTCGAATACTTCCCAGCTGAAAAAAGCATTTAATAAAGCCGCCAAATCCTGCAAAAAACAGCTACGCAAGGCACGCTTCGATCATATACGCCGCATTGGGACCAAACTTGCCTCATATCCACCTGGGAGTAAGGCATTCTGGTCCCTGGCTAAAGCGGTCGAAGCCAACTTCTGTCGCTCTTCGTTGCCACCCCTGCTAAAGCCTGACGGATCTCTAGCACATACAGCGGAGGAGAAAGCAAATCTATTTGCTTCTCTATTTGCGGAAAATTCGCATCTGGACGCCGCAGGTAGTTGCCCACCTATACTGCCGCATGTAGGAACCACCATGGAGCCAATCCACATACGCCAGAAGGAGGTTCTTGCAATCATGCGGAGTCTTGATGTGAATAAAGCTAGTGGTCCCGACGGAATTCCTGCTGTTGTTTTGCGGAACTGTGCGGCTGAGTTGTCTCCGGTCTTAACACGCCTGTACCGTCTCTCACTTGAGACTGGAGTTGTCCCGACGTCTTGGAAGCTTGCACATGTGCAGCCTGTCCCCAAGAAAGGAAGCCGGGCTGACCCTGTCAATTACCGACCAATTTCCGTAACCTCCATACTCTGTAAGACTATGGAGCGTGTACTGAACAAACGCCTCCTTGCATACCTGGAAGTGAACGACTTGCTCAGTGATTGCCAGTTTGGATTCCGTCCGGGGCGATCAACTGGGGATCTTCTTGTGTATGTCACTCATCTATGGAGCGAGGCGATCGAGAGACACGGGGAGGCTCTCGCCGTGTCTCTCGATATTTCAAAAGCCTTTGACAGGGTCTGGCACGCAAGCCTGGTGGGAAAGCTTCCAGCGTATGGGGTCCCTGAAGGTCTCTGCAAATGGATTGCTGATTTCCTGAGTGAGCGTTCGATCCGAGTAGTCCTTGATGGCTACACTTCGGATCCCAGGGCTATTGACGCCGGTGTTCCTCAGGGGTCTGTTCTGTCTGCAACTCTCTTTCTGCTGCATATTAACGACATGCTTATGCCCGGTACCTATGGGTATGCTGATGACAGCACAGTTGTTGACAGATACACATCCAGCGCAAATTCCAAGAGGGACGAAATCCAGTCTTGTCGAGAGGCGATGGTGGATCGATTGAACCAAACTCTCGTGGCAGTGTCCGAATGGGGAGATGCCAATTTAGTTGGATTCAATGCCACCAAGACTCAGGCGTGTCAGTTTTCCGCTAAACGGAGTCCCTTTGACCTGACTCCCACTTTCCAAGGTGTATCCGTTCCGATTTCAGACCACCTAGAGCTTCTTGGGATGACCTTATCATCCAACCTGAACTTCGGCCAATACATTGAATCCTTGGCTACAACTGCAGCAAAAAAACTTGGGATCCTATCTAAGGTGAGGCGGTACTTCACGCCGAGACAGCTGCTTCAATTATATCAGGCGCAAGTCCGATCATGCATGGAGTACTGCTGCCATCTTTGGGATGGGTCCGCCAAATACCAACTGGCCGCCTTGGATTCAATTGACAAACGTGCGAAGAAGCTCATTGGCGACCCTGCCTTAGTTCAGGAAAAGCTGCAAAACCTCGAACACCGCAGGAAAGTCGCCTGTTTATCGGTTTTCTACCGGATACACTTTGGTGAGTGTGCACTAGGACTGCATGAATTAATTCCACCGTCTCCGTTCAGACAATACAGTACTCGGCGCGGACTTGGATTCCACCCTTATGTTGTCGATATACCACTGATTCGTACGAAACGCTTTGCGTCTACTTTCCTTATGAGGACAGCTAAGGAATGGAACTCTCTTCCTGCGCACCTGTTTCCTGAAAAATATAACTTGGATCTCTTCAAGTCGAGAGTGAATAGGCATCTTCTAGCCAAGCATGCTCCATCTTAGGCCTTATTGTCACTTAACATCAGGTGCAATCGAGGTTAAATGCATGGCTATTTTGAATAAAAAAAAAAAAAAAAAAAAAAAAAAAAGGTTGGCTCGACGAAGCGTGTCCATACAAAACAACTATCCGGCTGCATCACGCTATCGAGATTTTTCCTGAAATCATGACCTCCCTTCATAGAAAATTTATTTTCAATACAAATTTAGGATTTTATAATAGTATAGATGCCAAAAAATAGTATAGATGTATAAATCGCTTCCAGTTGATCATGAGACACATTCACCTGCAAGTTCAATCTTTCGTTATTTCGAGCACGCCGTAGTTTGTTTTTATCCACTACTAAGTTTTTGTCGTCGTGAGATATAAGTCCTACGTCTTGCAACACTGCAGTTGCGATTGCAGCTCCGGATCGATTTGAAATTCCGTATCGATCACACGTCTTCGCCAGTTCTGGCAATCTTAGGGTGTTATAAGATGTGTCAGTCATTGGCAGTGATTTTACAGGTGGAGTAGTCATGATGTCATTGTAATCGGTACTTGAAGCTAGCGTACTACGTGCTATTTTTCGGTTAGTGCTTGAACCTGGTTGAAAGCTATTAAAATCCATCATACGGTATTGCAACTTTTGCTATCTTTCAATTTTCGAGCAATTTTTTTGTGTTTGAGTTTTGTCTGCACCTGCTATTATCATTTGTCTGTGAGAGCGTTGATCTAATAAAAAATTTTGCTCGATGACTGGTACTTTATTTTGTTTAGCACAGGAACAATAATTACTAGTCAGTACAATAGTGCACTTGCAAGCTGCAATGTCGAAAAGTTGCGTTAAACAACCATTCTTGAAACTTGTTAATTTATCTCTGTAGGTGTCGTTCATTTTACTTTTAGGGTACCGTATTATCCTTAAGTATTCATCGTAATACTTCTTTAACAACTCTTTAATTCTCTTGGGACTTACAGTAGGAATAGAAGCAGAAGCCCAGATCTTCTCAATGTCGCAGCTCACACAAGCAAAAACATGGGTTATTGACGGTTGCTTTCCGGAATTAAGATCTTGCAAACGGTGTCTTATGTTAAGTATATACTTAATTGTGTCTGATATCGTAGGTAACAGTCTCACATTAAGATCTGAAGGTGGTCCAAACAAAGGACAAGTGACTTCACTTCGTGTTTTGACGGTAGATTGTTTAACACTCATTTTATTGCACAGGACTTGAACTTCAAACAACTTATTATGCAGTTTACTAAATGTTTATTAAATTTAAATAAAACAATTTAAACGGATTATATCGCGTATATTAATTATTTGAGCCTCCCTGACGTTTCAGTACCTTTACAGATACCGTTGTCAAAGGTTGACTGAGAAAAACACAATTTTTCTCTGTCAAAGTTACATTTGTGCAACGTACCCATTTTGTAAATATTAATTTAAAATAAAGGTGTTCATACATGCCAGATGGGCCTAATGTGTAAAGACAGTTACACATGTGCCAGAAGGGCATTTATTATTTATTTAAAATATCTACCAGCTGTTCACTAAAGGCTTACTGAGGAGAAAGAACCGCCAAAGAAAACTCCCAGATTGCCTTATTTATTACTATAAAATACTTTTAATCAAAAACTCTACATATACTACTTTTAACACTAATTTGTTTTACACCGTTCGAGGCCCAAGGTTTCCAGTCTTGTGTCTTGCTTGATCCTTGATTAGATGTACAACAGGATCCCAAGCCGGTGGTAATGACAAACCATCTTCTCTATTGAAATTGGGATATTTTTTGATTTCAATAGCCTCGCGCAACATTCTGGGAAAATATCGTTTCTCTCTGGCAAGGATTGAAGTGTTATCAAACTTAATTGAATGGTTTGGTTTGTCCATGACATGCTCGCAGACTGCAGACCTGTTGCAACGACGGTGCTTGACATCGGCTACATGCTCCTTAACCCGTGTAGCTATACTACATTTCGTTTGGCCAATGTATGACAGACCACACTCGCAGTCCAGCTTGTAAACACCAGCACTCTGCAGAGGGATGCTACACTTCACGGGCCTCAGGTATTGAGACATCTTCTTCATCGGCTTGAAATATGTTTTAATGGAAGCCCGTTTCAAGATGTTTCCAATCCTATCCGTTACCCCTTTCACATATGGCAGGACCGCAGGTTTACGCTCGACTGTAGGAGTCTTCACACGGGGTTTCTGGTTGAGGCGTGGTATCTTGAGCCCATTGGCCCAAAGCGCACGCTTGACATGCTGTAGTTCATCAGTCAAATGTTGGTCGTCACAGATTCCCTTGGCTCTCTGAAACAAAGATTTACCCACTGTAGCAAGTTGACTAGGATGGTGATGTGATTTGCCATTTAAATACCTATCAGTGTGAGTAGGCTTTCTATAAACAGTATGACCTATTGTATTATCAGACCTTCTCAACACACTGACATCTAAGAAGGCTAGTGAATTGTCATTTTCTAACTCCATTGTAAACTTTATTTTCTCATGAATGGAGTTTAAATGGTCTAGGAAAACTGAAACACTAGATTTAGGTAAAATAGTAAAGGTATCATCTACGTATCTTTTAAAGATCCTCGGCTTGACGACTTTATTTAAATGTGTGACAGTCGCGGAAACCGAAGAAAATATTATGTTTATTAAATGTTTCACTTGCTTTTATTTATTTTTACATTAAAACTGAAGTTATTATGAAAACAACAACTTGAAGCTTTTATTAACAAATTGGCGGGTAAAGTAAAAATTTAGCTGACAGTTGACGCAAGAAAGTTTACTTTTATCTATGATTTAAAAAAAGATAATTGTACTGTACGTTCCGTTACTCGCAAGATTTGAATATTCTTCGAAATTCATAAAAAAAAGCTTAGAACAAATTTTAGATACAAAAATAAAAACGTCGAAAAAAATGTAATTTGGAAATATTCAAGCCACGGTAGAGGGCTAAAAGTTATACCGGTTTTTTTTTTAATTATTTTTCTGATGCTAAACAGACCAAAACGCAACTTTTTGGACGTACCCAGCATTCAAAATATTTTTTTTACAAAATCGACCCACCCTACTGTACAGTCGCCATCAGATATATGGTAGCGGTGGAGGTCCTCAAATATTTCGGAGCAGCATTAAATTTCAAAATATTCGTTACGCTAGATAGGGGCTATAATATCGGACCATATAGTTTGTCTTAAATTTAAGAGCAGCGACTTTTCAATAAATTCGTAACATACAATCAGGCAAAGATATCGGAACGGACAGATCAACAAAGGTATCGAAGCGGGCAGGCTGATCATAAAGATCGGAACATCTAAGAAAAATATACCTTAAGTCTGTGTCACATAGTTTAAATTTAAAGTCACTTTATTAACTTCAAGCTGTCAAACACACATGATTATAATTTGAATTTATAGCAGAAGGGTTTGTTGTGATATTATTTGAAAAGAGTACAAATATATTTCTGTCTCTTTCGCAAATTGGACAGATATTCTTAACTAAACTATAAAAACGTTGTTTCCACTCAATGTCAAAATTGGCGAACTTAGAATAAGTAGCTTAATTTCTTGTGATGACGTCGGATACTCAGCAGCGTCATTGACAGTTGCTTCACTATTGAAGTGCAAGGTTTAAACTTCAAACCTGATGCATTTACAAAAGATGTTTTTTTAACCGACTCATCATCATTTCAGCCACAGGATGTCCACTGCTGGACATAGTCCTCGCTCATAGATTTCCAATCAGTCCAGTTGGAAGCCACCTGCATCCACCACCAACCAGCAGCCTTAATAAAATCGTCCGTCCATCTATTTGGTGGCTGGAGTCCCTTTCCGCCTCAACGGCCATCTGTTCTACGTGCTATATGGCCTGCACATTGCCACTTCAAGAAGCTTATCCATACCACCATATTTCTTCTACGTATCTCCCATTATCATAGTTCTTCTACGTATCACCTCATTTGTGATTCGGTCCGTGGAGAAATCACGAGTTGAGCGACTCTGAGCTTATTCATAAGGCCTAAAGTGGAGCACCACGTCTCGGATCCATATGCCATCAGTCATCACTGGCAACACACACTGGCTATTTTGGACGAAAAGACGTTGCGGAGTTGGATCCGACGATTGACCTCCGTCTCGAAATTGGACCTACCTAGTTGGACTGCCTGTCCTAGGTATACATATGCGTCAACAACTTCAAGCCCTTATAACCCAGAAACTACTTAAGTTATTCGAAGATGTGGAATACCTATCGTTAGTTTTGTCTCGGTTTTCCGCGGATTATAGGCAAGTTAATAGAAATCAAAATCCAACCCAGGTTCCGTGATCCTGGAATAAGTCAAGGATCAAAAAATTAATTGCATCGAATTGCATTTAGTTATATACTAAATTAAAGAGCTTTAAACGGAAATTTCTATAATACTCGTATATCACAAATATAGTCGAAAACTATTCTATGAAACAATATTTTCATTTGAATATCAACAAAAACGCGTTCACAGGATCGCTTTTCGCCCGATCTGTTTACAGAATGGCTAGCATGCTGTCGACGAAAATGTAGGTTGCATAAAGAAATAATCGCTCGTCACTTTCATAATTCACTTCATAGAAAAAGAAAAAAAATATGTTTGACATGTTGACGCGTCCTGATTACCTTAGTAGTCAGCAAGAATCTTATATTAAGATTCTTGGTAGGCAGTCATGCTCGTAGTACTTCAGAAATGTGTCACTATTGAGTAATTTCGGGAGCATTCGTATTTCCGATTGTTGCCGAATAAATGTCATCTATACATAATATAAACGGACAAGTCCTGACTGACTGACTGACTCACTCATCAACGCGTTGCAACGTAGAGCCGAAACTACTGAATCTAGGAACTTCAAATTTCTAGAATAAATCAAGTATACGAGGAAAGCAAGCACTAAGGGATTTTTCAAAACTCATCCTTTAAAGGTGTCAAATCGGGGTTGAAAGTTTGTATGGAACTTACGTAATTTTTGGGTTAGAGTAATAAAATTTTGTGTATAGATTCTCGATCTAAAAACAAGAAAACTAATTTCAGGATTTTTGAAAACTCATTATTTAAAGGGGTTAAATAGGGGGTGAAAGTTTTTATGAGGAACTTGGAATTCATTGAGTAAGAGTAGTAATATTTCGTGTACAGCTCTTTCTATACAAAGTATTCAGCATTTTTGGAAATTCATCCCCGAAAGGGGTTAAATGCACAGTGAAACTTTGTAAGAAAAACGTGGTCTGTTTGAGTAAGGGGTGCATTCTTTTGCGTGTAGACTGATCATCAAAAACTGAAAACATGTATTTCAGCGTTTTTGAAAGTTCAACCCCTAATGGGGTAAAGTGGGAGGTGAAAATTTGTATGAAGAGCTTGGGATTCTTTGAGTAGGAGTGGTAATATTTCGTGTATAGGTTCTTCTATTCAGCATTTTTGGAAATTCATCCCCGAAAGGGGTTAAGTGGACAGTGAAACTTTATTTGAAAATCGAGCCTTTTTGACGAAGAGGTGCAACATCTTGTGTGTACACTGATCATCAAAAACTAAGAACATGTATTTCAGCGTTTTTGAAAATTCAACCCCTCATGGGGTAAAGAGGGAGGTTAGTTTCAATGAAGACCTTGAGGTTCTTTGAGTTACATTTCGTGTATAGATTATTTATTTTTATTTATTTTTTATTTATTTAAACTTTATTGCACACAATACACAGGTAAAAGTACAAATGGCGGACTTAATGCCATAAGGCATTCTCTACCAGTCAACCATAGGACTAAACAGAAACATTTGTATGGTGCAGGGTCTTTTATGTAACAAATTATTCTATACAAAGTAAGAAAACAAGTTTCATCATTTTTGGAAGGGGTTAAATGGAAATGGAACTTTGTATGAGAATCGGGCCTTTTTTGAGTAAGCTATTTTTCGGGTAGACTTTTCTTCAAAAAAAGAGAATATTGATTTCAGCGTTTTTGAAAATTCAACCCCTAATGGCGGTGACAGTTTGTATACAGAGCTTGGAATGTTTTGAGTAAGAGTGATAATATTTAGGGAATTACAAACAACTTTTCACCATAAATGAAGTTAAAAAGCAAGATTTTTTTTTTTTAATATTCATCCCCTAAGCATGTGAAATTTAAGGTGACAACATTTTAATGTTATGAATAAGAGGGGTTGCGTATACGGGTACGCGTATAGTATGCGGGTTTTTTTGTAGAATATTCACTAAAAATTGAGTAAATAACCTTAAGTTTTTTTGGAAATTCATCTCCAAAATGGAAGGCGAAAGTTTGGATGAGAATAGATGAGATTGTTTTCGTAAGTCTGGTCATATTCCGTGTGTCAAAATACTACTTTCAGATTTTTTTTAAATGTACGAGTATTGTCTGAGTATAGGGGGAAGAAGAAAGTTCATGTGAGGAATACATTCGTGTATAAACTGCATTCATTTTTGGAAAGTTATCTCCAGAAGAGGTTTAAAACTTTATGCAAAACATAGGATTTAGTCACAAAACTTCGTATAAAAAAATTGTTAGGGTTCCGTACCTCAACCCTCAAAGGATCACTTAGTTGTCTGTCCGTCTATTGAATAAAATGGAAATTAAAACCATGTAAATACTCAGGACTATAATCCTTTGAAGTTGTTAAAAAACCAAACTTCTAAGTTATACGTAAAAAAGATCCGGCTGTTTACCTATGCCACTACAAACGTCGATACTCTCAAGGGAATCAAATTGTATAAGTTACTTAGGTATTTTCAGTTGGCATGTATTTAAATTGATATCTGTATATTCCCCTTTTTCGATCAAAATATTTGAAAGTTTCACCAGTATTTTTGGTGAAACTTTCAAATATATCCGATGTACGAACCATATTTTTGGTGTGAATTCGGTTAAAAAGGTCATCTCGTTTTGTATGTTGTTTAAGTTTTTTGTAGGATATGTTCAGTTAATCAATTGTTTTTTTTACACAGCATTAGTTTTTCTGGTATGCATTCAGTTAATTAGTGGAGTTACCCAGTGTACTGAAAAATTATGCAGATGTGCATTTAAATATATCCCTTTTCAGTTGAACTAAAACTATGAATGTAATATATACTATAAATATAATTCTATACTTATATATATAGTATAATTCTATACTTTGTATAGAAGAATCTATACACGTAATGTAACTCAAAGAACCTCAAGGTCTTCATTGAAACTAACCTCCCTCTTTACCCCTTTCGGGGATGAATTTCCAAAAATGCTGAAACTCATCTTCTTACTTTGCATAGAAGAACCTATACACGAATTATTACCACTCCTACTCAAAGAATCCCAAGCTCTTCATACAAATTTTCACCTCCCACTTTACCCCATTAGGGGTTGAACTTTCAAAAACGCTGAAATACATGTTTTCAGTTTTTAATGATCAGTCTACACGCAAAAGAATGCACCCCTTACTCAAACAGACCACGTTTTTCTTACAAAGTTTCACTGTGCATTTAACCCCTTTCGGGGATGAATTTCCAAAAATGCTGAAACTTGTTTTCCTACTTTGTATAGAAAGAGCTGTACACGAAATATTACTACTCTTACTCAATGAATTCCAAGTTCCTCATAAAAACTTTCACCCCCTATTTAACCCCTTTAAATAATGAGTTTTCAAAAATCCTGAAATTAGTTTTCTTGTTTTTAGATCGAGAATCTATACACAAAATTTTATTACTCTAACCCAAAAATTACGTAAGTTCCATACAAACTTTCAACCCCGATTTGACACCCTTAAAGGATGAGTTTTGAAAAATCCCTTCTTAGTGCTTGCTTTCCTCGTATACTTGATCTATTCTAGAAATTTGAAGTTCCTAGGTTCAGTAGTTTCGGCTCTACGTTGATGAGTGAGTTAGTCAGTCAGTCAGGACTTGTCCGTTTATATGTATAGATAGATAAAGTTGAAGAGGGTCGAAAGTCTGTACATGGAAGATATTCGAAAAAAGTTGGTGGGGGATACCTACTTAGAATAGATAACAGAACACGTTCCAACCGTTTTTATGATTTTTGTACGTCAGACAGATAAACAGACAAACAGATAACTAATTTATAAAATCATTTTTATAGTTTCATTATTGCAATAAATAATCATATATACTATAGTAACACTTGTCCACAAAAAAATTGTGTAATTTGTATCTAAATTGAGGCATGTCAGAGTTTTTTACTTCTACGGGTAAATTATTAAATATTTTTATCGTCATACCAGTCATACATAAAATATTTCTTGCAAAGAAAGGTATCCTTGATTGCGAGATTCTGATGAAAACTTCATTAATCTGTCGTAAAAATCCATATTATCCATAGGCTATAAACAATTTACCAATAAAAGGGGGTTCGCCAGCCACTAGACTCGAGTCAGTTAAGTTTGCATCTGAATCTTATGGCGCTACTTAGGAATGAGGTGCAAACTTTTTTTAAACATGTGCTACACGGAAAGTCCTGTCTCCAGGGTATCAAGAAACTGTGATAAAGCAAAACTGACAGACCGATTACACACGTGCGAAGCCACGGGAACAGCTAGTTTATAAAATGTGACAATAGTTTATTTTGAAATGAACACATAAAATATATATTACAATAGGAAAAACAATAGATGAATTTAAAAAAGAAAAGACAATTATATATGTACAATGGCTTAAAGCTAATTTAAAAAAATATAAAAAATGTATCAGGAAAGAACCAACTTCATTAAAACTAAAAAGCCAAAAATAACCCGTTCAAGTAGGTACAGATTACATTTGACTCACCCTTTGACGTCGGTCCCAAACCACTCAATTATTATATTTATGTATTAGTTAACGTGAGGTTTGACACCGACTTCAAAGGATGAGTCAAATGTAATCTGTACCTACTTGAACGGGTTATTTTTGGCTTTTTAGTTTTAATGAAGTCGGTTATTTTTTTTTCTTTTTAGTGATTCATATAAAATAAGTAGGTAGGTACTTATGGCGTCTTGAAGGCATGCATCTCGTTTGAATTATCTCCTAACTCCTCACCGTTAAGGAGTTGTACCTTCCATCATCAGCTCAGCATTGGAAGATGATGACTACTATATGCAAATACTTAAATAGTTTTAGAAAATATATAAAAAACGTTATGAGTGCCAATAACATTTTAGGAATTCCTTCGATTCCTCATGGATCTCTTATTCAGATCTTCACCAAAATTTTATGGGACCAACCTTGAGATGTCTATTCATGAACCTAAAAATAATTTTCCAAATCGACTCATAAATTACGGAGTTCTGAGGTAACAAACATTAATAAAAAAAATATATAACCGAATTGAAACCCCCCTCCTTTTTTTGAAGTCGGTTAAAAATAAAATATTTACTATAAAAAGAATACCCAGTCCAGAAGGTCTGCCTGTTCATAAAATTAGTCATATGAATACCTATCAAAGTCTGGCAGGTTGAATT
Source organism: Apotomis turbidana (assembly GCA_905147355.2). Lineage (NCBI taxonomy): Eukaryota > Metazoa > Arthropoda > Insecta > Lepidoptera > Tortricidae > Apotomis > Apotomis turbidana. The sequence goes on along the minus strand of LR990292.1, from coordinate 18,950,033 downwards.
TATGCAGTTTTCGAGTATTATGCTGCTTGAAAACTTCTCGTGTAGGTATCTAAAAACTCACTTTATTACTTACTATATCATCCACAATAAAGTTGTCAAAATATTTTTTGACAACTTAAATTTGAACCTGAAATTTAAACTATATGTCACAGACTTAAGGTATATTTTCCATAAATGTTCCGATATTTATGATCATCCTGTCTGCTTCGATACCTTTGTCGATCTGTCCGTTCCGATATCTTTGCCTGATTGCATGTTACGAATTTATTGAAAAGTCGCTGCTCTTAAATTTAAGACAAACTATATGGTCCGATATTATAGCCCCCATCTAGCGTAACGAATATTTTGAAATTTAATGCTGCTCCGAAATATTTGAGGACCTCCACCGCTACCATATATCTGATGGCGACTGTACATATGTGCTTTGTTTTTTTTTATTAGACTGCTTATGTTTTTTTTATTGTTTTCTTTAATAATATACAGTTAAGTTATTAAGTATACCTTTTTAAATTAGTTGGCTTACACAAAATTCAGGGCCCACGGGTACAATAATTCCCGTGGTACCTTCCAGGGACTATCAGGGTCGTTCTCGCGAGTCGTTCAGATTTTGTAAGTTTTGACTTTTTTTTAGAAATGCGTTTTTTTGTGATTTTAATGTATTAATATGGATCATATACTCGCGTAGAGTAATATAAAACAGAAGGCACCCTTGTGCAATGTACGGTTTAGGATATTATACATGGAAAATAAAGAGTGCTTGGAAGGTAATGTGATTTTCATACGTTTTGTATAATTTAACTAATATTAGGGTGATAAAAAACTATCTAAAATGACTGATTATGGTTTGAAGTAATGTTTTTATAAAATAAAATATGTTTTAGAAATTTTCAGGATTCATAATTTAAAATATTCAGCAATAATAGGATGCTTAGCATGAAACATTTTATACATTACGATATCCACAAACGATAAAGTAATCTTGGCATTAAACATTCTAAAAATAACAGGTATCTTTATTAAAACATAAGAGGTCACCAAAAGAAAAAATGCTTCTTAGCATTAAACATTCTTCCAATATTATATTAAAACGTAAAAGATCAATCTAACATTCAGCATTTCACAAAAAAAAATATATATATATACAGGGTGTGGCCTGTAATAGGAGCAATAAATTTAAACATAGATTCTACTCTTCAAATTGAACAACATTTGTTCAGCGAGTTTAAAAAAAAAACAAATCAAATAGTATTTTCAATGTACGTCGTCCAATGTTGACATTCCCTGAGCATTGACATAGCTGCCACTCTACTAATATCGGACATTTCGCAATACATTGCTTCTTTGTCTAAACATTATTCTGCAAAATATCATTTAATACACGGTATTTTCAGAAGTTTCTTAACAAATGTAGTTTATTTTCAAGGGAAGAATCTGTGTTTTAATTTATTGCTCATGTTACAGGCCACACCCGGTATAAGATCAACAAAAAATATTTTTATAATTAGTAAAGATGTCTCACGATAGTTTTAATAACATTATAACAAAAATTATGCTTCTTCTCATACTATATTTTAGATTTTTTCAATCTAGAGTATCTAGACTTCCTATTTTGCAAAATATCTTTCAGAAATTGTAATTTTTGTTCAGCGTTTACTAATAGTTTCATTAAATAATAGCTCATTGAACTTTTTCTTTCAGTATATCTTTTAGGAAATCATTTTTTTTCAACGCTAACTTCAATTGTTTTTGTACTTGCTTTTCTTGCTCCTCTTGTGTTTTTCTTCGCTTTCTAAACGCAGTTTTCTCTTTATGCAATTTGCTGATTTGTTTCTTAACATATTTGATTATTTAAATAAAAATAATAATATTGCTTTGCTAATCCGCGATATAACAACGTGCCAGTCAATTAGTGCTAACTCGTTATAATTATTTGCGTATTTTTTCATGCATTTAATGCGATTTCTGCAAAGCATCGCTTGATACAATTGATTATTCTGAGTAATGTTTTTTTTTGCGTATGCCACCAAGAGTTTTGTATTATTTATAGCTAAAGGATTGATATGTCTAAAACAAGTGCTGATGCTCCCAGATTTATTGCCTGTCACTAACAGATGGTGTCATTGGAGGCCAAATTTCCACTAAAATGTTTTGAATTTGTCGTTATCCTTTTTTATAAATTTTATTTTCTTCCTTTCTTAAGAGAAACCTTCTTTTATTCTTATATTATATGGGATATTTTTTATACTTAAGTATTCTTGTTTTTTGCTTAGTCTCTTTTTTATTTTGCAAATTTTTCTTGCCCTATCGGCATTTTTATTTCCTTGTACTGACCTATAAAATAAATAAGTACTGCTTTTTAATCAATTTCAAAAACAGGGTATTAAAATTTGACAAATGTCATTATTACAAAACCCCATAGTCACAATATATGAAGGAGAAACTTAGTATCAATTAGTTTGCCAACGCCAATTATTTCCCGGAGTTATTAAGAAGAGATAAAGTAAGCACGTGCTTATGGCACAAAAAACTACTGGGTAAAATGCATTTCTGTGCAGTTTAGTAAAAGCATTCTTGTGCTGTTTAGTAAAAATCATGAATTATGCTATTCATAACTACTAAAAACTTTTTTAAATCACTACCATCCAAACACGATCTTAACCTTTCGGCAAAAAATTGGAGGGTAAGGATGGTAATGATATGGAGATGAATGAGATTTTGACGGTTTGTCTAGGTAAATTTAACCTTTTGACCGCCACAGTCGGCTGTGGCCGTCAACAAAAAATCGTGCCTCTGACGCCACGGTCGGCCACAGCCGTCCAAATTTCAATGATCAAAAACTTTGTAATTCTAACGGCATATTTCCTGACCTTATGAAGGAAAGCAAAGTAATACCCTTGTTTAAAGCCGGCGACACCAAGGATCCTGGCAATTATAGGCCTGTTTCTGTCTTGCCAGTACTGAGTAAAATTTTTGAGAAAATCATGATGACACAACTATTCAAGCATTTTAATAACAATTATTTATTTCATCCACAACAATTTGGTTTCACACAAGGCCGTTCTACTACAGACGCGGGAATAAACTTGATCAAATATATCTTCGAAGCTTGGGAGGAAAAACAAGATACGATAGCCATATTTTGTGATTTATCAAAGGCGTTTGATTGTGTTGACCATCAGACTCTGCTAATCAAACTAAATCACTATGGTATTAAAGGGAAGTCTCTGGACTTATTGAAATCGTATTTGTCAGATAGAGTTCAGAGTGTACTAGTAAATGGAACTAGATCAGCAGGGTCTCTTGTTAGAATAGGTGTTCCCCAAGGATCAATTCTAGGTCCTATCCTCTTTCTAATTTATATTAATGATCTACCATTCATGGCGGAACACCTATCCAAAATAATACTCTTTGCAGATGACACGTCATTAATTTTTAAAGTCAAAAGAGGATCTCAGGATGTACGCATTATAAATGATGCTCTTCAACGGGCCCATGAGTGGTTTACGGCAAATAACTTAGTACTAAATTCTAAAAAAACTAAATGTCTACACTTTAAGCTTCCCAATATTAAACATTGTGTACAAGGTCTGAAAATTAATGGGGAGGATTTGCAAATTGTGGAAAACACGGTTTTCCTGGGTATAACTGTAGATTCTAAACTGCAATGGGGCCCTCACATTGCAATACTCGCAAAAAAATTAAGTTCGGCTGTATATGCTGTGAAAAAGATAAGGGCATTAACCGATGAGGATACTGCAAGACTCGTCTATTTTGCTTACTTTCACAGTGTCATGTGCTATGGATTGTTAATGTGGGGCAGAGCTGCAGATGTGGACGCAATTTTCATTTTACAGAAACGAGCGATTCGTGCAATATATGGAATGAGAACCCGTGACTCCCTAAGAGAATTATTTAAAACAATTAATATTATGACTGTACCTAGCCAATATATCTATGAAAACATTATGCATGTAAGAAAAAACTTGACTTTATTTCGAAGGAGATGTGACATTCATAATAGGAATACTAGAAATAAGGATAAACTGTTAGGAATAAGAACTAGACTAAGTAAGATCCAAAAGTCATTTGTGGGACTCTGTACACGCTGCTATAATAAAATACCTGATCATATTCTAAATATGAATGAGAATAGATTCAAGACTACGGTAAAGCAAACCTTGAAGAAGAAAGCTTATTATAAAGTAGACGATTATTTTTCAGACGAAAACATATGGTTGGAGAATTAATGTTAATAATAATTGTGTTAGTGTTAATTATTTAAGCTTGTTTTTAACCAGTTTTCATTGTAAATCTCATAAAGTAATATGACTTAGTATTTTAGGGTATTTATGACTTAGTTGTAAGATGATTTGAATTGTATATGTATAGCAATGACCTTCAAAAAGCATTCTACATGGATCTATTTTGAATAAAATGATTTTGATTTGATTTGATTTTGAACCGCTACAAGTATTTTTCAATCCCTGTTGATTTTGGGGCACATCTTTTTTTTTTTACTCTGGCGTCAGTGGCACGGTAAATTGCTAGACCGCTTGGCGGTTAATAGGTTAAATACCGAGCGTAATTGAAAAATGTGATATTTATATCATTAAATCTTCTACAAAGAAGCAATTAAATGAGACATAAAACAGAAAATTAAAATAAGTACTTACTGTATAAAACGGCCGAAGGTAATGAGCACAGAACTGTGACAAACTATGTTTCGTGAACGTAAATTGGAAATTTCTCGTAAATGGTGCGCACGGCGTCACTCTACCAGGTACGTAGGCATACTGAGGAGGTGCGGCGGTGGAATAATGCCCTTACTGCCACGACTCAACGAAGGACCTATTCACAATTTAAAGTTTTAGCTTCACGGAAGGTAATGTTAATTTTCGTGTGACAAAATTTTAATGCTCGTTCTTTCTAATACGTAATAAGTAGTTTAAAAAATTTGGTGAATTTATATTTTTATGCCTAAATAGCTGCTTAATCATATCGCTGTTAAAAATTTGAAGATTATTTTATAGGAGTGTTTATATACATCAACCCATTGGTTGAAACATTTGGAACGAGAGGGTAATGAGACTGCATATTTTTTTTGATCTCAAGTGTTTATTAATAGGTATTGGCATATGAGTCAAAATACTCCTCTAGTACTTTTTTGAGACCAAACTTACTGTATACAACAATTATAGATCAGAATGTTATTTAAACCTGTTTTCCGCCTGGAACAGTGATTTGAACGACTCGCGAGAACGACCCATCACAGGGACCATGGGCCACAAAGGCATCTGTTGTCGAGTAGCAGAGTTTTGGTGACTTCATGCTAGCCTTTGGTGACTTTAAAACAAACTTATGTTACAATTTTTGAACATTGTAATTTACATCGCAAATGAAGCGAGGTAAAGTTGCTTTCAGTCTAGAACTGACGTAACTTAAGTGACATTTTGTTGTTGATATTGCTGTTACTTAAAACCAATGAAAAAAGAGTTGTAATAGTGTGAAGTGTAACGATTTACCTTTATTTGTATGAGTTTGGCGACAGCGGTTCGTACGATTTAACCTACATGCCAATTCCATTGGTTCTTTCTTCCATGGTTTTCCTAGTCCTACGCTTGGAAGTTGTCGATTCCACGGTAACATTTTTTTCATTAATAACCGTAGGACAAAAAAACACATGTTCAGTTAGTGCATTCTTTGCCGAAATCAAACAGTGTCCTACCAAAAAATGGGTATGTATCGCTAGTCCTACAGGAATATTGAAAATAATAATTTTTCGTAGTTGTAGTTTTGGTAACTTGGGACACATATATTTGTAAGCATAATCAATATTTGTTTTTAAATAGTATAACTGTAGTTGTATGAACTGTTAGTTATATATGATCTGCCAAAGTGAAACTAGAAAATACAATTATAAATATAATTAAATACAATCTTAATCTTCGTCGGATTCCGACGTCGACGTTTCATCAGTTTCGCCTTGAATAACGTCTTCATCTTCGTCGCAATCGTCAGAATAAATGTCATCTGATTCTGTAACAAAATAATTAGGCAAATTAACAAATTGGAGTATAATTATTAATAGGTAAGAAAAATAAGAAGAGTACCTACCTTGAAGATCAGCAGACAATTCTCCAAGAGACGGACTGTGGGGGCCATCAAACCAATAATAATGGTGCTGGTCATCAATGAGTGCCCATCCGCAATGTTGTGGACTCTTTCCCGTGGCGTCGGGCTGCGCATGCGTGCATTACACCATATAATAATGGTGCTGGTCATCAATGAGTGCCCATCCGCAATGTTGTGGACTCTTTCCCGTGGCGTCGGGCTGCGCATGCGTGCATTACACCATATAATAATGGTGCTGGTCATCAATGAGTGCCCATCCGCAATGTTGTGGACTCTTTCCCGTGGCGTCGGGCTGCGCATGCGTGCATTACACCATATAATAATGGTGCTGGTCATCAATGAGTGCCCATCCGCAATGTTGTGGACTCTTTCCCGTGGCGTCGGGCTGCGCATGCGTGCATTACACCATATAATAATGGTGCTGGTCATCAATGAGTGCCCATCCGCAATGTTGTGGACTCTTTCCCGTGGCGTCGGGCTGCGCATGCGTGCATTACACCATATAATAATGGTGCTGGTCATCAATGAGTGCCCATCCGCAATGTTGTGGACTCTTTCCCGTGGCGTCGGGCTGCGCATGCGTGCATTACACCATATAATATACTGCACATGTATGATGTTCGTTTAATTTGCTGCAGTAGCTCTTGTTTGGTTGTCGGTAGAACTGAGGGGTCGTATCCAACATTTTTTTTTTACAATCGTCTCGTCTTGATCGTTTGTTGCATTTGTAGCTTTTTTCAAACTCGTACCGTCCTTTATTTACGTCGTTTTTGCTTTTTAATGTATACACGTACTCTTCAAGAACGCGAAATACCTCACTCGATGTTGTTACTTCGGCAAGCTCGCTGTGCAGTTGTCTAATGTGGCTCCGTCACAACATACCGGAGCCGACTGAGGTAAAGTACGGAGGGGGGTTTAGCTATCGCGATCCTTGGACACCGGTCGGTAAACTGATTCGTGCCTTTAGTTGTCAGTTATGGCCGCTGTGACAACCAACCCGTGTGACTTTCATACCCGGTCTCCCCTATGCGTAAGAAAGCAGCCAAATGCTTGTGTGTATTTTCCAGCGCACCTATGCTCTCGTGGTGGTAGGCTGTAGAGTTCAGTTGGTCTACCTTTACTTACCTCTTTGAAGGTTGTCGACAGAAACTCCGTTCCTCTGTCGGTCGCTATTCCTTTTGGAATGCCGTACCTAAGTAAAAAAATGTTGACAAATAGTACTCTAGCAACTTCCTCACTTTTCTTTGAAATCAATGGATATACTTCAATATATTTAGTTAATTCGCACTGTACGGTCAGTATATATGAATAATTATATTATCATCTATGCATCCGCATGCGGCGCCTCGCCTTAGGGGCGCAGCCGCTTCTTCCGCTTGCCAGGCGTCTCTGCGGCGCGCCGCCGCGCCTCTTTCTTCGCCTTCTCCACCCGCCTGGACGGATACGCTGGAAAAAAAAAACAATATTATATAGTTCATGAATTTATGATGAGAAAGTTGATTGAGCGAGCGAGCGAAGGTGTCTCTGTTTCAGCTTGGCCAAAAAATATTTCATATGTCCGCTAGTATATTTAATTGACAACGTTTCATATTTTGCTAAAGTCCTTAATCGAAAACCATTCGTAGAATGACGTGTAAAGAGCGCAAAACAAATATTTAGGATTTTTTCTGCTCATATTTTACAAAAAAATCTACAAAATATGTTAAACCGGAAGTATGACGTCATTGCATGTATAAAATAGTACATTTAGCCCCTAGGGTTTAAAAGGGTTCAAAATGATTTAATTTGGGGAGCACTGTATAGAGTGGGTTTAATTTATATGGAGGAAATTCATTTTATTTGGAATTTAGTTTTAGGGTATAAAAGCCATTTTGGTGAGCGTTTAAATTGTTCCCATTATTAAACAAACATGGCTGACTACAAGAGACTTACCGTTAACGGCGGCGCGCCCGCAGCCTCCTTATGTGGCGCCGCGCGAGGACCCGCCGCCTCTCCCGCTGGGCGGGCGTTTCTAATTCGCGCCGCCGCGCGTCCCTCTTCGCCTTGCGGCGGAGGGTAGCGCGGCGGCCCGCTCCGCCCACCTGGACGGATACGCTGGCAAAAAAAAAACAATATTATGAATTTATGAAATAGAACCAAACCATATTCGTCGGTATAAAAATATTGCCGTCTAGATGAAAATATCCGCCCGCAACACCATTCTCGTGTATTTCCACGAGGAACTGTAAAAAAAATCTTTGCAGGATACGCAGATGAGTTAAGTTTGCAAGTTTTTAAAAAACAATATTTTGTTTTCACGACAGACTTTTGAAAAGTTGTTGGAGCATACCGCAAAACACCATTTTTTAATGATTTTTTAACATACGCGGTCATTTGGCAACGTTGACATCCGATAATCGTCAACCGATTTGTGAGTGGAACGGAACGCGACTGATTTTGTCTATGGGTTTTGTCATTTTCTAATCTGAAGGGCTACTCCGATGTTCGATATTCGGCCGGCGTATAGTGTTGTCCCGTTTACCCATATATTAACATGACAGACGATCGAGAGGGACGCCACTATACGACGGTCGAATTTTGAACATCGGAGTAGCCCTACTGGTTGCCTCCCCGACTCCTCCACGGCCATGAGATTATCCTCGCGATCGACTGTTGTGGGTCCGCCATGGTCGCTGTGAACAATAATGATACATTTACCACTACAATTAAATAAGGTGTAGGCTATACTGTTATGTTTGTTCCACTTTATTACGAGGCGTGTTATGTCAATGAAGAAAATAGGGTAAGGCACTCCGGAACGACAGGCGGGACTTGTGACATCATCGCGCTAAGATTGGTCGTCAGTCCGTTTGTGTGTTGCCACTGGTGTATCAGAATACGGGAGTTTTCCCTTATTACCTGTACAGTACAGTATAAATGTTATAAAATCGTGAGTGATTTTAAATTTTAAATCACTCACGATTTTATAAGATTTAATAAAGTGGAACAAACAGTATAGCAAGTCAAACACAAAACAATAAAGTTAATGCACTACGTTTCTGCCAATATGAAATTAATGCGTTTAGCATTAGAGTCTATGTTTGCACAACAATGATTTACATTTAACTGGAGTGATTAGCACACGTACGCTTTGTTGTATGTCTACGACCAAACTGAATGTCAATGTATAATGTTACTAAACATGCTTTATGCAATTTATATTTATATGTATGTATCACTGTTATTGACAATATGTTCTATTTTTATGAAAACATGTGTAAAGTGTAAACAGCTACTCACTTACATCACTGTCTCGGCCGAGAAACATATTACTGTCTCGCCCGTTTCCTCGGTACGTGTGATCAAGGCATTACGAAACCTAGCCTCCGATAACAGTTGGCAGTGGTTACATTAACGTGTTTGTGGATCGTTCGTTTATCAATGTGTAATACAATTTAACATGAGTCAACTAGCCTATTCAACTTGAAGCGTTCATAGCCCTTCCTGTCTCAGTATATATAATTGTTGGAGCGGAGCGAGCGAAGCGAGCGAAGCTCCCATGGATCGACTCGAATGGACTTTGTAACAATGCGCAGATCTCAGCGAGTTCTGAACCGATTTTAGACATTTTTATTTTAAAATGCACAAATTAAATTTCGCTAGGTCGTGACGAAGAGAAAAATCTAAAAAACTCACCGTATGCTGTCGTTAAAATATTAACTGCGTCCTCTAAGGTCGCCCGGAATGAATTTAGACATCGAAACAATGAAAATGGCATTATACTATTCAATTTTTATATATGAAAAAAAATGGCGTCTCACAAAAAATTTTGATGTTGCCGAAAATGGCAGCTCGAGGCTTTTGCCAATGTCAGTTATGCAGAGGCGCGTTTTAATTCTGCTTGATGCCAAGTTTTGAAAAAAGCAATAAGCCGCTGAACCTCTTTTCTGGGGTGTAAAAAGAAAAGAGCAGAATCTTCATATTTCAAAAATTGTCCGATGAAAAGTGTTGCTGGTAGAGTTTGTCAAACGCATCGTGTCACCTAGGAGGGGGCTGATTTATTATATCCATCTCTTTTTTTCGTATGGTATATTATGAGATAGATATATAATCAGCCCCATACCCGAGGGGCGCGACTCGCTTGACAGACTCTAAGTTGGCTCAATTTTCCCAATCAGCTAGCGCTACCGGAGCCTTTTGGGACTATTTACCGCTGCCGCCGTACACTTTTTTAGGGTTCCGTAGTCAACTAGGAACCCTTATACCTAGTTTCGCCATGTCCGTCTGTCGGTCTGTCTGTCCGTCCGCGGCTTAGCTCCGTGATCATTAGTACTAGAAAGCTGAAATTTGGTATGAGTATGTGTATGTCACGCCAACAAAACGGTAAAAAAAAACTAAAAAGAAAAACACTTTTTGTCGGGTACCGCCCGTAGACCTAAAGTGGGGATGAATTTTTTTTTTGTTCCAACATTAGCGTGTGGTGGGGTGTCGTTGAATAGGTCTTTTAAAAACCGGCCAAGAGCATGTCGGGCCACGCTCAGTGTAGGGTTCCGTAGTTGCTCATCCTTCACGGTCGTAACGTTGATCAAGGTCGTAAACGCCAAAGTAACTATACTTACTTATTACCTTCTGGAAGTTATCGATTATACGCGCCAGATTGAGCGAAATGTTTTAATACAGTGTGGCACTTAACTAATATCTAACTAGTGTGTAACGTTCGAAGTATGAGGACACCGCGCACCAGCACCTACGTCGGTTTTTTTAATATTCTTCTATGAAAGATGCTACTCCTTCCCTCTACACTCCACTCCATACATAACCTCTAAAACCTCTTCCTCTTGCTTGTCAGTCAGTCAGAACAGAATCAGAATCGTATCGTATCTCACGTAGAAAAAATGCTTTCACAAGCTAATAAAAAATATAAAGTATGTGCAGTGCCTTTTTGTATAAGTACAACAATCAAAACGCCTGAAAAACTGTTTATTCATGGCCCGCAAACGTTGGAATTACGCCAAAAATGGTTGCAATTAGCAGGACGCGACCATACAACATTGTCTTTAAAATACTCAATGCATTTTTGCGAAGATCATTTTGACGTAAGTAAAAATTATTTTATTGGGCTTCAAAACTAATATCTCTAAATACCTAATTATAATTATGTTAATAAGTACATATTTATTATTAAATTTTTAAGGTTAGGTAAACTTCAAACGCACGAAATTTATACGAAGTATTTTTTATTAATAAATCCCATTTACAGTTGCCGAATGACATGGAAAATTACATGGAGTTCAAGCTTATGGGTTCTGTTGGCAAAATTCGAATGAAACGTCATTGTTTGCCATCAAAGTTTGTTTGTCAACAAGACCAAAGAAAGAGAGTGTCATCCGGCGTGAGCACACCACCATTAACTAAAAAGCAAAAAGAAATGCTAATGTGCAATATAGCGTCGCTATCGCTATCAGAGTCCGTGTCTAATCCGTCCACTTGTGTGTGGACGGATACAAAGCCTGTCCTAATATGGCAAAAAAAAAAAAATTAGATTTTTTAACGGGGCACCTTTTCTATTGATTATTTAACATAAGAATCGGTAACAGTATTTTTTTCATAATTTTTGGACAAAACGCTACCACAGCTTAAACTTTGTGAAAAATAACTAAACAAACATATTACATAAAAAATCAGATTTATTGGCAAAAACACTTCATAAAGTGGTAATAAGTGCAGTTACATTCTCTAAAACAGATATTATTATCAACTACACAATAAGGTATCCATTTTAATACATACTAAAATTACCAAAATATGATAAAAGGATGGATTTTTGGGTGTTAGGGTACTTTTCCGGATTGTTTTACTATTAAAAGCAAATACTGTTTCTGTCTATAAAAGTAAGGCTGGGAGTGTTGAAGGCCCTGCTTCCTGGTTCATGTCAGGTGTTGGAATGGTATTTTCACTGCTAGATGTAGATGAAAACTTAGATAGGATAGGATTGGCTTACTGGTTTGAGGCGCGATTTCTAATGATCGCCGCCAGACGCCGCTGGATATATGGGTCGCGGGCGATCACTGAAAACAATATCATACATTTACAACTACAATTAAATAAGGTGTAGGCTATTCTGTTTGTTCCACTTTATTACGTAAAAAACTCACCGTATGCTGTCGTTAAAATATTAACTGCGTCCTCTAAGGTCGCCCGGAATGAATTTAGACATCGAAACAATGAAAATGGCATTATACTATTCAATTTTTATATATAAAAAAAAATGGCGTCTCACAAAAAATTTTGATGTTGCCGAAAATGGCAGCTCGAGGCTTTTGCCAATGTCAGTTATGCAGAGGCGCGTTTTAATTCTGCTTGATGCCAAGTTTTGAAAAAAGCAATAAGCCGCTGAACCTCTTTTCTGGGGTGTAAAAAGAAAAGAGCAGAATCTTCATATTTCAAAAATTGTCCGATGAAAAGTGTTGCTGGTAGAGTTTGTCAAACGCATCGTGTCACCTAGGAGGGGGCTGATTTATTATATCCATCTCTTTTTTTCGTATGGTATATTATGAGATAGATATATAATCAGCCCCATACCCGAGGGGCGCGACTCGCTTGACAGACTCTAAGTTGGCTCAATTTTCCCAATCAGCTAGCGCTACCGGAGCCTTTTGGGACTATTTACCGCTGCCGCCGTACACTTTTTTAGGGTTCCGTAGTCAACTAGGAACCCTTATACCTAGTTTCGCCATGTCCGTCTGTCGGTCTGTCTGTCCGTCCGCGGCTTAGCTCCGTGATCATTAGTACTAGAAAGCTGAAATTTGGTATGAGTATGTGTATGTCACGCCAACAAAACGGTAAAAAAAAACTAAAAAGAAAAACACTTTTTGTCGGGTACCGCCCGTAGACCTAAAGTGGGGATGAATTTTTTTTTTGTTCCAACATTAGCGTGTGGTGGGGTGTCGTTGAATAGGTCTTTTAAAAACCGGCCAAGAGCATGTCGGGCCACGCTCAGTGTAGGGTTCCGTAGTTGCTCATCCTTCACGGTCGTAACGTTGATCAAGGTCGTAAACGCCAAAGTAACTATACTTACTTATTACCTTCTGGAAGTTATCGATTATACGCGCCAGATTGAGCGAAATGTTTTAATACAGTGTGGCACTTAACTAATATCTAACTAGTGTGTAACGTTCGAAGTATGAGGACACCGCGCACCAGCACCTACGTCGGTTTTTTTAATATTCTTCTATGAAAGATGCTACTCCTTCCCTCTACACTCCACTCCATACATAACCTCTAAAACCTCTTCCTCTTGCTTGTCAGTCAGTCAGAACAGAATCAGAATCGTATCGTATCTCACGTAGAAAAAATGCTTTCACAAGCTAATAAAAAATATAAAGTATGTGCAGTGCCTTTTTGTATAAGTACAACAATCAAAACGCCTGAAAAACTGTTTATTCATGGCCCGCAAACGTTGGAATTACGCCAAAAATGGTTGCAATTAGCAGGACGCGACCATACAACATTGTCTTTAAAATACTCAATGCATTTTTGCGAAGATCATTTTGACGTAAGTAAAAATTATTTTATTGGGCTTCAAAACTAATATCTCTAAATACCTAATTATAATTATGTTAATAAGTACATATTTATTATTAAATTTTTAAGGTTAGGTAAACTTCAAACGCACGAAATTTATACGAAGTATTTTTTATTAATAAATCCCATTTACAGTTGCCGAATGACATGGAAAATTACATGGAGTTCAAGCTTATGGGTTCTGTTGGCAAAATTCGAATGAAACGTCATTGTTTGCCATCAAAGTTTGTTTGTCAACAAGACCAAAGAAAGAGAGTGTCATCCGGCGTGAGCACACCACCATTAACTAAAAAGCAAAAAGAAATGCTAATGTGCAATATAGCGTCGCTATCGCTATCAGAGTCCGTGTCTAATCCGTCCACTTGTGTGTGGACGGATACAAAGCCTGTCCTAATATGGCAAAAAAAAAAAAAAATTAGATTTTTTAACGGGGCACCTTTTCTATTGATTATTTAACATAAGAATCGGTAACAGTATTTTTTTCATATTTTTTGGACAAAACGCTGCCACAGCTTAAACTTTGTGAAAAATAACTAAACAAACATATTACATAAAAAATCAGATTTATTGGCAAAAACACTTCATAAAGTGGTAATAAGTGCAGTTACATTCTCTAAAACAGATATTATTATCAACTACACAATAAGGTATCCATTTTAATACGTACTAAAATTACCAAAATATGATAAAAGGATGGATTTTTGGGTGTTAGGGTACTTTTCCGGATTGTTTTACTATTAAAAGCAAATACTGTTTCTGTCTATAAAAGTAAGACTGGGAGTGTTGAAGGCCCTGCTTCCTGGTTCATGTCAGGTGTTGGAATGGTATTTTCACTGCTAGATGTAGATGAAAACTTAGATAGGATAGGATTGGCTTACTGGTTTGAGGCGCGATGTCTGATGATCGCCGCCACACGCCGCTGGATGTACGGGTCGCGGGCGATCACTGAAAACAATATCATACATTTACAACTACAATTAAATAAGGTGTAGGCTATTCTGTTTGTTCCACTTTATTACGAGGCGTGGTATGTCAATGATTTACAATCACTCACGATTTTATAAGATTTATACTGTACAGGTAACAAGGGAATACTCCCGTATTCTGATACACCACTGGCAACACAGAAACGGATTGACGACCAATCATAGCGCGATGACGGCACAAGTCTCGCCTCTCATTCCGGGAGTGCCTTACCCTATTCTCTTCATTGACATATAACACGCCTCGTAATAAAGTGGAACAAACAGTATAGCAAGTCAAACACAAAACAATAAAGTTAATGCACTACGTTTCTGCCAATATGAAATGAATGCGATATGAAATGATTTACATTTAACTGGACTGGATGGAGTGATTAGCGCACGTACGCTTTGTTGTATGTCTACCACCAAACCATAGAGTAAATTATATATACTGAGATAGAGTCATCAGCTTCCTTTGTGTACTAGCGCCATCTATTGAGTGAGTCTCGAGTTATCTGAGTCATGTACATATGTATACATAGCAATCGCTATGCACTGTACTGTAGGTACTTTCAATACATATTATATGATTCATCTGTACCTCACACTTAACATAATAAGTGGGCTTTAAAACTAGTTATGTTTGCAGGAAGGTATAAAGGAGACACATTTATAATTAATTATTTTTATTTCATTGATTTTGGGGAACATAATTAGAACAAACGCTTACCACAGGTAGACACACACAACATTTTTTACTGCTACCATGACTTTAAAATAGTTTAAAACGAGGCAATCGTGATCCATTACACAAATCCGGGATCGAAATCCTTACGTAGAGCAGATTCGCTAATATCCATCAAGCACAGCCGAAGTAAATTTCTTATACCCGTTTGAATATCCACCAGAAAACAAACTTGTCCATAATCCATAAAGTAAACTGTCAAACAGCACTACGCTACGCGTTTCTCCACACGGAATGTATTAACTAAGTAGTCTTTTAGTTTTCTTTCTTCTATTGTTTTTTTACATAAAAAAAAATACGCATTTATTATTTTCCATTTTTTTTGTGGATATTAATTTTTTGTGACAATCATCATATAACTGCTTAAAATATAATAGGTGAAATCTAAAAAATAAATGAGTGGAATGGAACGGGGATCTAATCTTAAGCCGTAATGTTGCCTGTAATAATAAATTAAAATAATGCTTCATAATCTTTCACAATAACTTATAATTATGTTTTTATTATATGTTTATTTATGGATAAAATAATAACATAAAAACAGATTTCATTTTAATAACACTAATTCAAATATTGAATTTAGCTCCATCTATCGAGCGAGTCTCGTACTAAGCGCACGCAAGTTTTAATGTATGAAATCTGTAAAGTACTGAGTGAAATGCCCCTGGACTGGACCAAACTGAATGTCAATGTATAATGTTACTAAACATGCTTTATGCAATTTATATTTATACTAGCGGCCGCCCGCGACTTCGTCCGCGTAGATTTTTGATGATGACAAAGATATTAAAATAGGTAAATGAATTTTATTCTTAGTTAAAATGGTCTAGACAATGCAATTGTTAAAGAATTTTTGAAGATTTTCCAATTAGATTACGGGAATTGTTTGCAGGATGCTTAATATTAATTCCGTCAGTTACCAGATGAGACACATGGATTTGGAGTTAGAGAATGGGGATCTTAGTTATTATGAGTGAGATTTAAAAAAAATGTTAAATTTCATAAGGCTGTTAAAACAATCTTAAACTGAGCACTGGAAATCGAGAGATGGAGGCAGTTTAATGAAGAGTATCTCTTTTAATAATAATAGATAATAAACTTTATTTCAAAACAATAATAAATAATGATCTCTGTTCATAAGAAGGCAGCACTGGTATTTGTACACGCCGGCCTGGCTATTAAACGAAAAGAGTGGTGTGGCGGAGTTCCCGAGGGGGCCCAAAATGTTTCTAAATGGTCTAGCAGGTACCCCAGTTATTAAAAAGGCTAGTGTTTAAAGATAATGCTGAAACGTGACCATTAAAAACTAAATGCACATAAGCGAATTTAATGATGCGATTACTATTTTGGTCTACAGGCTAGTAGTATTGTTTGAAGAGTGATTCAATATATTCTGGTGCTATAGTTCTCTATATCTCTCAAGAAGCTAAATAAAGTAAGAATAGGTATATAAAGTATAAATTATTCATGTGCTGATAGACAACTCACTAAATATAGGAACACATAAAGTTTGGAACACAATAAATAAGAGACAGCACTAAGAAAATATTGTTGACATTCAACCATAGAAAAGGGGGTGCAAGTTCGTTTTAAAAAAAGGACGTAGTCACTGGGTAGTAGACAGGAAATAAAAAATATATAAACTGATAACGTTAGCGTAACACTTCTTTATAAATAACATTAGCGGTGTTCCCCATACAAACTTTTCACCCCTTTTTAACCCCTTTAGAGGTGAAACTTTCCAAAACGCTGAAATTACTTTTTTGTATTTGATTAAGTAAGCTATCTACAAAGTTTCAAGTCTCTAGTTCAAAAAATAAAGTTTCTCCTATATAAACATTGCACCACTTTTTAACCCCCTTTGGGGTGAAATTTTCTAAAACGCTGAAAGTACTTTTTATGTTTTTGAATAAGTAATCATTCTACAAAGTTTCAAGTCTCTAACTCAAAAAAAAAAGTTTACCCCATACAAACTTTGCACCCCTATTTAACCCTCTTATAAGAGGTATTTCCAAAAATCCCTTCTTATCTCTAGCCCACGTTATAAAAGTAACCTACTGTGTAAAAATCAACTCTCTAACATTAGTAGTTTCGGCTGTGCGATGATGAGTCAGTCAGGACTTCTTCTTTAATATAATTATATAGATAGATAAGAAGATAGATTAGCGTAACAATTCTTTTTAAACAACATTAGCGGTGTTCCCCATACAAACTTTGCACCCCTGTTTAACCTCCTTAGAGGTGAAATTTTCCAAAACGCTGAAATTACTTTTTTTGTATTTGATTAAGTAAGCTATCTACAAAGTTTCAAGTCTCTAGTTAAAAAAATAAAGTTTTTTCCCATATAAATATTGCACCTCTTTTTAACCCCCTTAGGGGTGAAATTTCCTAAAACACTGAAAGTGCTTTTTATGTTTTTGAATAAGTAATCATTCTACAAAGTTTCAAGTCTCTAACTGAAAAAAAAAAGTTTACCCCATACAAACTTTGCACCCCTATTTAACCCTCTTAGGGGAAGTATTTCCAAAAATCCCTTCTTATCCCTAGCCCACGTTATAAAAGTAACCTACTGTGCAAAAATCAACTCGCTAACATTAGTAGTTTCGGCTGTGCGATGATGAGTCAGTCAGGACTTCTTCTTTTATATATATTTACAATCGGGAAACGATCGGACGTTTAAACAAAACGTTTCTGTCTCAACATCCGCGCCCAGAGGTCGCCACCATCGCCGAATAATGGAACAATTAAACGCTTGTGCAAGTAATTTGACAATAACGCTAAGGTGGTCATGGTTTCACGTTTGATGGGATATTTGGATCTATAAGAAAAAAGAAAAATTGTTGGCGTTTCTCTTTGTGCGACCTTATTATTATTCTACCTGTTATGCCTTCGACTAAAGGCAAACCGTCATGTAAATCTAACAAAATGTTTTTCTATACAATTTCATTCATAAAATTTCTTTTTTCATTTTTTTTTTTTTTCAAAAAATATTCACATGTGTAAGATTTGAAAAGTTTCAAATTACTCCTACTCGGGATAAAGTACGCAAGTATATACTATTCTACAGAGACAAAAATTAGTTTCCATTTTTGGCCCTAGCCATAGAATTGGAAGTGAAAAGAGGAATAAGACAGATTTAACCTAGGAGCAAAGGAGCTTAAGCCTCACAATTTTATTGCGTCATTACCTTTTGTTTCTGGTTAATATGACTGTGTACCCCTTTTCACTAAGCCCACAGAATTATACTTCTATTTTTTGTTTGTGTACTTGTCAGGGACATAATGGAAAGTTGAAAATTGTACAAAAATATTCGGATATACTCATAGTTAAACCAAAAGTAGATAATATTCATCTACTCATTATTCTGCGTGTCTAAATGAGAGAATCTAACCCCAGAAACGTGATTTTAAATAACACCCACATAATCAGTTTAAGATTTATGTACTTGCAGTTGTGACTGATAGAAGCTTCGGTTCACAGACAGAATTATATTACGAAAATATTCCTCAAATGTTGCAGTGCCCTACAGTGTTTCATAGCGGAAACAATGTACGAGTACCTATAATGCCTATGTCCCATCTGTAAATGTACCTATGTAAGCAATAAATAAACTGATAAGTTCCCACGTGACCACTGAAATCTTAGCCACCCTATCAATTTAGTAGTAATGAGGGCAGTGACCCTGAACATCTGATGCGGTCAGCCCGGCGCATCGCTGTCGGCTGTCTCGGTGAGGGCTACCGTTCAATAACAATACTTTATTATACCCGCAAGGAAAGGTCAGATGTCAAGAAAACAAACTGTGTAACGATTGTATTTTTGTAATTTTAAGGAATAACTTTAAATAAAGGTAATTTGCTTCAACGAAAACAAGTTCTTAGTGTTAATTACCCTATTAATAAGCTTAAAATAATTTATCATTGGAAAGGAGCCGTAAGGTATTAATAAATACTTACTCTCAAATTATTGTATCTTTAGTGGAACCCATCATCCAATATATTTTTTTAAATTGGTTCCTAATATTTTTATTTAAGTACTTAGGTCACTGGGTCACGGAGTCTCTCTCGGACGATCTAGACATTGAGAGGGAGAGTAGGGCGTTGGCAGTTCGGGGGAATATGTTGGCTTGCAGGTTTGCGCGATGTACGAATGAGGTAAAGATTAATATACTTAAGATGCTGTTGGGTCGACCTAGGCACTGCACTGCTTCTAGCATGTTTGCTGAGATGCGAGTTGACGATTTTCATGCTGTTAGGAGAAAACGAAGCTGCCTCCATAATGCATTATATTATTCTTATATCCATATTGCATTTAACCCCTTTCAGGGATGAATTTCCAAAAGTGCTGAAACTTGTTTTCTTACTTTGTATAGAAAGAGCTGTACACGAAATATTACCACTCTTACTCAAAGAATTCCAAGTTCCTCATACAAACTTTCACGCCCTATTTAACCCCTTTAAAGAATGAGTTTTCAAAAATCCTGAAATCAATTTTCTTATTTTTAGATCGACAATCTATACACAAAGTTTTATTACTCTAACTCAAAAAATACGTAAGTTCCATACAAACTTTCAACCCCCATTTGACACCCTTAAGGGATGAGTTTTAAAAAATATCTTCTTAGTGCTTGCTTGCATCGTATACTTGATCTATTACTCAAAAAATTCCAAGCTCTTTATACAAACAGTCAACTCCATTTGGTTGGCTCCACAGGGGTTGAATTTTCAAAAACGCTGAAATCAATATTCTCAGTTTTTGATGAAAAGTCTACCCGCAAAATAGTGCACCTCTTACTCAAAAAAGGCCCGATTCTCATACAAAGTTCCATTTCCATTTAACCCCTTTCAGGGATGAATTTTCAAAAATGCTGACACTTGTTTTCTTACTTTGTATACAAGAATCTATACACGTAATGTTACTCAAAGACCCTCAAGGTCTTCATTGAAACTAACCTCCCTCTTTACCCCATGAGGGGTTGAATTTTCAAAAACGCTGATTTACATGCTCTTAGCTTTTGATGATCAGTGTACACACAAGATAATGCACCTCTTCGTCAAAAAGGCTCGATTTTCAAATAAAGTTTCACTGTCCATTTAACCCCTTTCGGGGATGAATTTCCAAAAATCCTGAAACTCGTCCTATTACTTTGTATAGAAGAACCTATACACGAAATATTACCACTCCTACTCAAAGAATCTCAAGCTCTTCATACAAATATTCACCTCCCTCTTTACCCCATTAGGGGTTGAACTTTCAAAAACGCTGAAATCAATATTCACAGTTTTTAATGAAGGGTCTACACGCAAAAGAACGCCTCTTACTCAAAAAAGCCCCGTTTCTCAAGAAAGTTCCTGACTGTCCATTTAACCCCTTTCGGAGATGAATTTCCAAAAATGCTGAAATTGTTTTCTTACTTTGCAAATAAGAACCTGTCCGCGAAATATTACCACTCCTACTCAAAGAATCCCAAGCTCTTCATAGATTTTTTCAACTCCCTCTTTGCCACATTAGGGGTTGAAATTTCAAAAACGCTGAAATGCATGTTTTCAGTTTTTGATGATCAGTCTACACGCAAAAAAATGCACCCCTTACTCAAACAGACCACGTTTTCCTTACATAGTTTCACTGTGCATTTAACCCCTTTCGGGGATGAATTTCCAAAAATGCTGAAACTTATTTTCTTACTTTGTATAGAAAGAGCTTTACACGAAATATTACCACTCTTACTCAATGAATTCCAAGTTCCTCATACAAACTTTCACCCCCTATTTAAACCCTTTAAATAATGAATTTTCAAAAATCCTGAAATCAATTTTCTTATTTTTAGATCGACAATCTATACACAAAGTTTTATTACTCTAACTCAAAAAATACGTAAGTTCCATACAAACTTTCAACCCCCATTTGACACCCTTAAGGGATGAGTTTTAAAAAATATCTTCTTAGTGCTTGCTTGCATCGTATACTTGATCTATTCTAGAAATTTGAAATTCCTAGGTTCAGTAGTTTCGGCTCTACGTTAGTGAGTCAGTCAGTCAGGACTTTTCCGTTTATATGTATAGATGTATGTATCACTGATATTGACAATATATTCTATTTTTATGAGCCTGTTAAGTGATTGTCTTGTGGTAAGCAATAGGTGGTTATTACATTAAAAATTGGGCAAGTACGAGTCCGACTCGCCCATGAAGGGTTCCGTACCATAATCTATAACAAGTTTGTTGTATGGGAGCCCCCTTACATATTTATTTTATTTTTAGTATTTGTTGTTATGTATGTGTGCGTAGCTACGCTGCGCACACCATCTTAGTGTGAATAAAGCAGTGCGTTACAGAAAGCCCGTGGTTTCACTCGTGTCCCGTATATACCACTGGCGACGATCCGCGTTCTACCCACATAGTTACCTCGTGATAAAAATGGCTGGTGCGAATTTCGGAGTTTTAGATACTTTCGACCACAATGTTCAAAGTTGGAAGAGTTATAAAGGCCGATTACAACAGTATTTTATCGCGAACGATATAAACAATACGAAGGATGCGTCGGGAATAAAAAGACGGGCGGGCCATCTTATTGACAGCACTCAAGGAAGGGACATACAAACTAACAGCTGATTTAGTTTTGCCAAACGAGTTGGACAGCGTGCCTTATGAAGATATTATAAATAACTCTCTTGGACAACCATTTTACTCCCAAACGAATCGGGTTTGGTGAGCGTCACAATTTCTACGCGGCGACGCAGCAAGCAGGCGAGTCTTATCAGCAATGGGCAGCGCGTTTGCGTGGATTGACCGCTCATTGCAATTCCAGCAATGTAGAGGAGGCGCTCCGAGATCGGTTTGTTATGGGTATGCTGCCCGGGCTGGAAAAAGAGAAACTTTATGCCCAGAACCTGACGGAATTAACGTTGGCGAGAGCGGTCGACCTAGCCGAGAGTGTTCGCTGCGCGCGGGCTGGGGCCTCGGCTGCCGCGTCATACGGATCCACCGGTATAGCTCCATCAGCTGATGTGTTCAAGATTGCGAACAGTAAACAACAGCGTAACGACGTTGATAAAGTGAAGTGTGCCGTGTGTGGTTATAGTAATCACAAAGTGTCAGTGTCGTTTTGCTAATTATGTCTGTAAAAAATTTAAAGTTAAGGGTCACTTGCGCAAGATGTGTCCTAAAATTAACTATATATACTCGACGCCACGTAGCTTGGCAATAGCGACCAATTGTAACACCTTTTTTTTTTTGGTAGTAACATTGATGAGATAGCTCGGTAGGAAATCTTGTACTGGCAACTCTGAGGAGGTTTGTTGTCTGTTGACAGTCGTTTCTTTTCGTGGTTAGTGTGGAGTTTATAAATAATAATGGTTGAAATTCGGGGAAAGGATATTAAGTTAATAGTAAGCATATTTTTCTTCAGTTAAAAATAACTTCAGTGTCTATTTTTGGGAATACATTGTTCGGCGTCTCAAAAGTGCAGAGTCCGAGACGATGATTCAATCGATTCCTCGTCTGTAGTTAAAAAGGTTGCGAGCTGTCAAAAGTCACTTGGGAAATTACTTCGTTTGAGGACTTTGAGGACGGAGGTCTGGTTTTGGAAATCGGCTTGAATCCGAGGGAATATGGAGGATATCATCGAGAAATAGTGGTTAATCCAATTCCGGGACGCCTGTGACTCCCCGGGAAATTAAAAGTCGGCGAATTACGACAAAAATTTGTCGATATGGCGAACCTGCAAACTAAGGTATGTAAATTGAAAGATGGCCTCCACGGCATTTTCGTGTTCAAGTATGACGAGATATCTAATCGTGATGTATTTTATTACAGTAATCTTCCAAGCCGTCAGCTGGATATTCCGACGTTAAAGAATCCTCTTTTTTTTTAATCGCCGATCAGGCGCAGGTTAGTGTCCGAATAGAAAAACGTCGCATCGCCGCCATTACGTTTTTTTTTGTTTCGACATGAATATTGACGAGGTCATTTTATTTTCCAGTGTACGTCTGCTGATCCCCGACGTGATAAAGAGATCACTCCTGACCCATGTGCGGTCACGCGTCGACAGTGCGAAGAGAATTAAATTTTTTTGCCCCTCTGTGGTAAGTAGATTTTGTTTGCTGAGCTCATGGTCCCGCCATTAAAATAACCATGACGTGTCATAGGATAACCTGTTAATGTTTCAATTTCAGGGCTGTTAGGATACCGCTAATATATTGCTAGGATGCTGCTAGCCGTATGTGAAGATCGCCAAGGATTCATGCTGAGGATCACCACACCGGGTCGCCCACGTTGACGACGGTGTTCTAATAGTCCAGGTGTGTCACTGTATGAACGAGCGGCTTCGTCATCATGGTGCCGGCCAGGTTACGGTGATACTTCGTATGAATTTTATGATAGTCCCCCACGTGAGTAATTGTCTTATGTTTTATCAGTCCACATTGCACGCCACACCCACACCTATCAACACACCACTCTATATACCTGTTCTTACGGAGCTATTTGGTTAATGTGATCTTGAGAGTAGCGCTATTGAACATTAGTATAAATTGCGATACTACAGAGACGTCTGTAGAGTATCCTTAAAAATAAGCCTAGTATTTGTGTAGATTAATCTAGTGACTAAGAGTATATAAAATTTTGTTTCCACTCAATAAATTGGTGTGTGAATTTAAATGTGTGGTTTTCCTTGTCTCCCGCTACAAACCGCTAATGTTTGAGATTGATTCGGCTTTCTTCATGGCGCCCATTTAATCTATACATATAAACGGACAAGTCCTGACTGACTGACTGACTCACTCATCAACGTAGAGCCGAAACTACTGAACCTAGGAACTTCAAATTTCTAGAATAGATCAAGTATACGATACAAACAAGCACTAAGAAGGCATTTTTCAAAACTTATCCCTTAAGGGTGAAAAATCGGGGTTGAAAGTTTGTATGGAACTTACGTAATTTTTGAGTTAGAGTAATAAAACTTTGTATATAGATTCTCGATCTAAAAACAAGAAAACTAATTTCAGAATTTTTGAAAATTCATTATTTAAAGGGTTTAAATAGGGGGTGAAAGTTTGTATGAGGAACTTGGAATTCATTGAGTAAGAGTGGTAATATTTCGTGTAAAGCTCTTTCTATACAAAGTAAGAAAATAAGTTTCAGCATTTTTGGAAATTCATCCCCGAAAGGGGTTAAATGCACAGTGAAACTATGTAAGGAAAACGTGGTCTGTTTGAGTAAGGGGTGCATTTTTTTGCGTGTAGACTGATCATCAAAAACTGAAAACATGCATTTCAGCGTTTTTGAAATTTCAACCCCTAATGTGGCAAAGAGGGAGTTGAAAAAATCTATGAAGAGCTTGGGATTCTTTGAGTAGGAGTGGTAATATTTCGCGGACAGGTTCTTATTTGCAAAGTAAGAAAACAATTTCAGCATTTTTGGAAATTCATCTCCGAAAGGGGTTAAATGGACAGTCAGGAACTTTCTTGAGAAACGGGGCTTTTTTGAGTAAGAGGCGTTCTTTTGCGTGTAGACCCTTCATTAAAAACTGTGAATATTGATTTCAGCGTTTTTGAAAGTTCAACCCCTAATGGGGTAAAGAGGGAGGTGAATATTTGTATGAAGAGCTTGAGATTCTTTGAGTAGGAGTGGTAATATTTCGTGTATAGGTTCTTCTATACAAAGTAATAGGACGAGTTTCAGGATTTTTGGAAATTCATCCCCGAAAGGGGTTAAATGGACAGTGAAACTTTATTTGAAAATCGAGCCTTTTTGACGAAGAGGTGCATTATCTTGTGTGTACACTGATCATCAAAAGCTAAGAGCATGTAAATCAGCGTTTTTGAAAATTCAACCCCTCATGGGGTAAAGAGGGAGGTTAGTTTCAATGAAGACCTTGAGGGTCTTTGAGTAACATTACGTGTATAGATTCTTGTATACAAAGTAAGAAAACAAGTGTCAGCATTTTTGAAAATTCATCCCTGAAAGGGGTTAAATGGAAATGGAACTTTGTATGAGAATCGGGCCTTTTTTGAGTAAGAGGTGCACTATTTTGCGGGTAGACTTTTCATCAAAAACTGAGAATATTGATTTCAGCGTTTTTGAAAATTCAACCCCTGTGGAGCCAACCAAATGGAGTTGACTGTTTGTATAAAGAGCTTGGAATTTTTTGAGTAAGAGTGATAATATTTCGGGCATAGGTCCTCAGATAGATAGATAGATAGATAGATAGATAGATAGATAGATAGATAGATAGATAGATAGATAGATAGATAGATCATTACAATCATTACAAACAACTTTTCACCGTAAATGAAGTTAAAAAGTAAGAGATGCATTTTTTTGTAGAATATTCACAAAAAATTGAGTAAATAAGCTTAAGTTTTTTTGGAAATTCATCTCTAATGAGAGGCGAAAATTTTGGATGAGAAAAGATGAGAATGTTTTCGTAAGCCTGGTCATATTCCGTGTGTCAAAATACTACTTTCTGATTTTTTTGAAATGTACGAGTATTGTCTGAGTAAAGGGGGAAGAAGAAAGTACATGTGAGGAATATTCGTGTATAAACTGCATTCATTTTTGGAAAGTTATCCCCTGAAGAGGTTAAAAACTTTATAGTTATGCAAAACATAGGATTGAGTGACAAAACTTCGTGTAAAAAAAATGCATTGTTAGGGTTCCGTACCTCAAAAGGAAAAACGCAACCCTAAAAGGATCACTTAGTTGTCTGTCCGTCTATGGAATAAAATGGAAATTAAAACCATATTATTATAAATACTCAGGACTATATTATTATAATCCTTTGAAGTTGTTAAAAAACCAAACTTCTAAGTTATAACGTAAAAAAAGATCCGATTGTTTACCTGTGCCACAACAAACCTCGATACTCTCAAGGGAATCAAATTTTATAAGGTACCTACTTAGGTATTTTCAGTTGAACTAAAACTATGAATTTGGCAAGTAATCGTAGCAAGTAGTCTTACTCTCTTACTACGAGTACTTATAGGGAGTAATCTGAAACTATACATTACTAATTAATTAAAAAAGTAGTCTGTATTTAAAGTACGTAAAACAGTTTCCCAACGGTAATGTTAAATTTGCCACTTAGTATATTTTATCTTTTCCTTAGTAATGTTAATGTGCAGTGATTTCATAGTTCGCAAGGAACCCTCTGTGCGCGAGTCCGACTCGCACTTGACCGGCTATTTGTAGAATACTGATACCGAGAATACTGATTTAAACGTTTGAGGAAATTCCTATCCTTAAGGAGATTAAACTTTTGACTATGATTTTGTTTGGTTCATTGGAAAATGAATTGCCCCATGTGTATATTATACCACGTCGTGATCTAGAAATATATACATCTACTACCCAAAAATTTATGTATGCGCGCAGATTTATATTAGTTGTATTATTTTAAGAAACAATAAAGCGGGTAGAAAGTTACACAGATATAATATTTACGGACCCTGTGCGAGCGAAGCCGCGGGCAAAAGCTAGTATAAATATATGTCTGAATCAATCCTCAGGTCAAAGAACCCTACGACCCTGAACTGAATTGAAGTGAATTAAATTAAATTAAATTAAATAAAAAATAACCTCATGCCAAGCCGCTGTGTTACACAATGACTCCTCCTACCATGAAACTCAATTTCTAATGACGACACTTTTTTTTGTTCCCCGTAACGACCATTTTTACTTTTATTGCTACACCGTGGTAGCGGGTCCGCTCCCTCCACGCCCAGACACCCTCTACCACGGTGTAGCAATAAAAGTAAAAATGGTCGTTACGGGGAACAAACAAAAGTGTCGTTATTAGAAATTGAGTTTCATGGTAGGAGGAGTCATTGGTCGCTATTGCCAAGCTACGTGGCGTCGAGTATAGACATGGGAATTGTAGGCGAAGACGACGGTGACGATGGTGAGTTATTTAATATACGCACTGTTAGGGGGGAACCCATGGTCGAATCAGTTTCTATTCTGGGGTACGAGATTAAATTTGAAATTGATAGCGGGTCTGCCGTCACAGTGATATCCCAAGGTATTTACAATAAATACTTCCCGAACATTCCATTGTTACCTACTAGCAAGAAATTACGCAGTTATACTGGTGACATTATTCAGTGTGAGGGTACGATATTGCTGCCGGTTACGTATCGCGGTAATACGCAAACTTTGACCGCGTACGTAGTACGCGACGGTCCAGTCCCCCTTTTGGGGAGAGGTTTTATTTCAAAATTTAATTTAGAACTAGGCCCAGGTATTTACTGTAATAATATAAATAACATTGAAGAGAGTTTACTTCTAGGGAGTTGTAACTCAGAGTACCTAAGAGATATTTCGTGGGGTACATAAACGGGTAGTACCCATACATTTTCCGAAACAAAAACCTAAGAAAGGCTTTCTGTACCTTCTCCAGAAGCAAGACGTACGTGGACTCGTGTGGACTCCACACTAGTGATGATGACTCCAGCTTGCTTTTCACCAACGCGTTATAGACCATTTTTATAGCTCCCGGGTCGTAAAAGTCACGAGCGTTGCGGATTATGCCTTGATCACACGTACCGAGTAAACGGGCGAGACAGTGCTCTCGGCCGAACAAAGCGGCGAGACAGTAGCTCGACCCCCGTTCTATCTACTAGGCCTAGGCCGAGTGTCCACCCTCCCGCGACCCCGCACTGTCTCGCTCGCTTACTCGGCAGGTCTGAACGTGCACTGTCTCGCCACTCGGCGTTTTTTTACGATCCATCGTGTCCGAAAGTCTTAATAGAACTGAACTTACTGTGCTAATTTCAAAACATGTGTAAAGTGTAAACAGCTACTCACTTACATCACTGTCTCGGCCGAGAAACATATTACTGTCTCGCCCGTTTCCTCGGTACGTGTGATCAAGGCATTACGAAACCTAGCCTCCGATAACAGTTGGCAGTGGTTACATTAACGTGTTTGTGGATCGTTCGTTTATCAAAGTGTAATACAATTTAACATGAGTCAACTAGCCTATTCAACTTGAAGCGTTCATAGCCCTTCCTGTCTCAGTATATATAATTGTTGGAGCGGAGCGAGCGAAGCTCCCATGGATCGACTCGAATGGACTTTGTAACAATGCGCAGATCTCAGCGAGTTCTGAACCGATTTTAGACATTTTTATTTTAAAATGCACAAATTAAATTTCGCTAGGTCGTGACGAAGAGAAAAATCTAAAAAACTCACCGTATACTGATGTTAAAATGTTGACGGCGACCTCTAAGGTCGCCCGAAATGAATTTAAAGAACTCAATACCCATTTAAACGGCATGATTATATTTATTATATTTAAAAAAAAATGGCGTTACACGTAAAATTTTGATGTTGCCGAAAATGGCAGCTCGAGGCTTTTGCCAATGTCAGTTATGCAGAGGCGCGTTTTAATTCTGCTTGATGCCAAGTTTTGAAAAAAGCAATAAGCCGCTGAACCTCTTTTCTGGGGTGTAAAAAGAAAAGAGCAGAATCTTCATATTTCAAAAATTGTCCGATGAAAAGTGTTGCTGGTAGAGTTTGTCAAACGCATCGTGTCACCTAGGAGGGGGCTGATTTATTATATCCATCTCTTTTTTTCGTATGGTATATTATGAGATAGATATATAATCAGCCCCATACCCGAGGGGCGCGACTCGCTTGACAGACTCTAAGTTGGCTCAATTTTCCCAATCAGCTAGCGCTACCGGAGCCTTTTGGGACTATTTACCGCTGCCGCCGTACACTTTTTTAGGGTTCCGTAGTCAACTAGGAACCCTTATACCTAGTTTCGCCATGTCCGTCTGTCGGTCTGTCTGTCCGTCCGCGGCTTAGCTCCGTGATCATTAGTACTAGAAAGCTGAAATTTGGTATGAGTATGTGTATGTCACGCCAACAAAACGGTAAAAAAAAACTAAAAAGAAAAACACTTTTTGTCGGGTACCGCCCGTAGACCTAAAGTGGGGATGAATTTTTTTTTTGTTCCAACATTAGCGTGTGGTGGGGTGTCGTTGAATAGGTCTTTTAAAAACCGGCCAAGAGCATGTCGGGCCACGCTCAGTGTAGGGTTCCGTAGTTGCTCATCCTTCACGGTCGTAACGTTGATCAAGGTCGTAAACGCCAAAGTAACTATACTTACTTATTACCTTCTGGAAGTTATCGATTATACGCGCCAGATTGAGCGAAATGTTTTAATACAGTGTGGCACTTAACTAATATCTAACTAGTGTGTAACGTTCGAAGTATGAGGACACCGCGCACCAGCACCTACGTCGGTTTTTTTAATATTCTTCTATGAAAGATGCTACTCCTTCCCTCTACACTCCACTCCATACATAACCTCTAAAACCTCTTCCTCTTGCTTGTCAGTCAGTCAGAACAGAATCAGAATCGTATCGTATCTCACGTAGAAAAAATGCTTTCACAAGCTAATAAAAAATATAAAGTATGTGCAGTGCCTTTTTGTATAAGTACAACAATCAAAACGCCTGAAAAACTGTTTATTCATGGCCCGCAAACGTTGGAATAACGCCAAAAATGGTTGCAATTAGCAGGACGCGACCATACAACATTGTCTTTAAAATACTCAATGCATTTTTGCGAAGATCATTTTGACGTAAGTAAAAATTATTTTATTGGGCTTCAAAACTAATATCTCTAAATACCTAATTATAATTATGTTAATAAGTACATATTTATTATTAAATTTTTAAGGTTAGGTAAACTTCAAACGCACGAAATTTATACGAAGTATTTTTTATTAATAAATCCCATTTACAGTTGCCGAATGACATGGAAAATTACATGGAGTTCAAGCTTATGGGTTCTGTTGGCAAAATTCGAATGAAACGTCATTGTTTGCCATCAAAGTTTGTTTGTCAACAAGACCAAAGAAAGAGAGTGTCATCCGGCGTGAGCACTCCACCATTAACTAAAAAGCAAAAAGAAATGCTAATGTGCAATATAGAAACTACCGAGATTGAAGACTTAGCTGTACCCAGCATAATTGGCAAAACAAGTAACGTGGGTAAGTTAATAAAACTTAATACCAACACTTCAACGCTTATACAGCCCGTCTAGCACAAATAGGCTTAGCGACTCTTGTCGCGCGACAAAGCACGCCCGTCACCGTCTCAGTTCTGTGAAGAAAGAGATATGTAATATTTATCGCGCGAGAAAGAGTCGCATGTCACAGTTGTGCTAGCTAGAGGTGCTGATGCTGTAACATTTTTAATGGAAATGTGATTGAGATAAGTACCGATTTTTCCAAATTTTTTAATATATTTTTAATCTTTTTCAGATCTTGCAGTTGAAAGTTTAGTGCAGCCAATTCCAACATTTCAAGTCAATATGTCCAGGTTTTAATGAAATCAAAATATAGAAGCAAGAACACACAAACTTCTAATCAAATGTCTACCAAAGCCACATCCACAGAGAAGTTTACTGTTACTTCAACAAAAGCAACGTCACCAATCAAATTGAGACAGATCAAAATGAGACAGAATTTATTATTTCCTATTGCAGAAGAGTCTGACGAAACACCTGTAGGATCACAACATTCCTCACCATCCCTACAATCAGTGCAATATCTATCTTCCCCGTCAGTTCAATCTCCTCAACTAAAGTCCACATCTGACAGCAGCGACTTAGAAGCTAAAAAAAAATTTGAGTTAGAGATATCTGCAATAAGATTAAAAAATAAGGAGGAAGAGTTATCTCAAATAGCGTACCAAAATACATTGCAGTTGATTAAGAGAAAACCCAGATTCTACATAGGCATACCCGAGGACTGTTTGTACCTTGTAGATATTATAAAAAAAAAATTACAAATTGCAGAACGTGACATTCTGTTATGTCTTCTAAAGATAAGACTTGACAAAACATTTTCAGAACTTGGTGATCATTTTGGTATTTCTGTGTCTTATGCATCTAAAATATTTAAAAATTGTACCCCTTTAATCGCTGGAATATTAAGCTATTTTATAATCAAACCAAAAAAAACCTTTGTAATACAACAATTGCCAATGGCTTTCAGGCATAAATATTATAAAATAGACTGTATTATTGACTGCCTTGAAATTGAGATCCAGAAACCTTCAAATGCCCAATGCAGTTCATCAGGCTCTAACATGGTCTGATTACAAAAAGGCTAATACAGTCAAATATTTAATAAGTAGTACGCCTGATGGTATTATTAATTACATTTCTCCTGGCTTTCCAGGTCGAACCAGTGATGTAGCATTGACAGAAAAATGTGATTTTTAGGGTTCCGTAGTCAACTAGGAACCCTTATAGTTTCGCCATGTCCGTCTGTCCGTCCGTCCGTCCGTCCGTCCGCGGCTTAGCTCCGTGATCATTAGTACTAGAAAGCTGAAATTTGGTATGGGTATGTGTATGTATAACGCCGACAGAACGGTAAGTTAAAATTTAAAAAAAAAATTTTTTTCGGGTACCTCTCGAACACCTAAAGTGGGGGTGATTTTTTTTTTTCTTTTCAACACTAGTGTGTGGGGTGTCGTTGAATAGGTCTTTTAAAAATAATAGGGGTCTTCAAACATTATTTTTTGATAAAGTTAAGATAAGATAAGAAAGCAGTTTTGTAAATATTCGCTCCAAAAACAAAAAAAATAGTGTCCCCCCCCCTCTAACTTCTCAACTACGGGTCGAAAAAAATCGGAAAAATTCATGTTAATGAGGCCTTATAAGTACTTTCAATGAAAACTATATTGAACAAAATCGGTTGAGCCGTTTTTGAGTTATCGCCACATTTCATATTTTTTCTTTAAAAGGTCGTAAGTTGACTTCCAGAAAGTGATTACAGTTTTTAGGGCGTTTACGACCTTTTTATAGAGCTTAAAATCGTTCTTAACGTAAACATCGGGCTTAAAACAGCAGTTTATTGTGAATGATGTACAACTACGGAACCCTACACTGAGCGTGGCCCGACATGCTCTTGGCCGGTTTTTTAAATTATTTAGAACCAGGTTCCTATATATTAGCTGATAGGGGATTCAAACATATTGAACAGTTGTTACTCCAAAAAGGATTTCATCTAGTGAGGCCTCCTAGTGTATCTTCTCCTTCAAAGATGTCCAAAGCTGAGGCTCGAAAAACGAAACAGGTTGCTAGCTTAAGAATCCATATAGAGAGGGTTATCAGACGTTTGAGGGAGTTTTCAATGTTGAAGCCCCACTCTGTGGTAAACTCTAATTTAGTAACATATTTGGATGAATGTGTTGTTATCGCATGCGCACTTATAAATACACAGGGCTCTATAATTAAATAAACAAACAATAAATAAATATCGGACAACCTCACACAAATCGATCTAGTCCCAAATTAAGCTCAAGAAGGCTTGTGTTATGGGTACTAGACGACGATATACGTACTTATATAGATAAATATATACTTAAATACATAGAACAACCATGACCCAAGAACAAATATTCGATTTCATCACACAAATATTTGCCCTGGCTGGGATTCGAACCCGGGACCGCCGGGTCAGTAGGCAGGTGTCTACAAACCGAGCCAAACGCGTCGTTAGAACTGTATAATGCAAGGTAGGAATGGCTTTTAACGCCCGCTGTCAAGGAGTACCTCTTCCCCGCACAGCTCGTCGTTTGAAAACTGTGTCCACACGCCAAAGCTGACAACAGATAGTATGGCATTGTATTGCGGCAACTGACGTCGTGGCGTCTGGGGCACAGCTTTCCGTCGACGTGAGTTGCCGTCTTTGGCGCTCAAAAGGTTGAGGACCTCTGCTAATTTTACCACACTATCAGTTCGTGTTAAGTGTGCACATAGTAACAATGATGGCATCGGATAGGTACAAAAGTCCAAACTTAACATAACCAGGTTTGGCAAATCGAGATTTCGTTCTCAATTGTTTCTTTCTCCAAAACTTAACCAATCGTAACATTTTGGAAACTGAATATAAATATATGTGTAGTATATTCTGTCAGACATTTTCGATTTTTGCGCAAATTTTTCATAGAATTATTTCATATTTGTATCCTAATAAAAACACTAGATATTGGATAATAATACATTTTAATATAGAACAATGATCGATCTTAATCAGGGTCTATGACGCTATTGACGCTACACTCACAATGCGCGGCTATATCGCTGTCAATCTCTTGGGTTGCCAGCGCCCAAAGTACGTTCCGAAATAACGTTCTAACAATCGGCCATCCTGAAGAAACCTTCGTCCACGAAGGCCATCTTCAACTTGACCAACAGCATCAGCACGCTCCTCTCAGCAAGCTGCCCTCGCATCAGTCGTAGCGGACTCCTTCTCTGCTCGTCACCTTGGCTCTGCGAGTAGACCAAAGACATATTTAGGGGAACCGTTACAACCGGCTTGAGGCGTACTTGGGCTACGATATAATTACTTTATTCTGATTCAAAGGGATTTTAATTAGAGATGGAATTCCAATTGTATTGACATGTATCTAACGTACATTATTCTACCCAAATTATATCATAATTTGACATCACCAAGTTGTCTGATACGATGACTAATCTGTTATGATGTCATTGCATTTTCTTATGTTAATTTCACAATTACAACTCTGATCTCTCATTTGCCCAAAGATTAACTGGAAGAAATCCCTTACAGGGATAAGTTCGCCTTTGTACATATCATCCGTTTAATGTCCTTGCTAATTGCTATGTATTTATATATATATTTTAATGTACAATAAAGAGCTTACATACATACATACAACTCTGCAATTGTACGGTATAAATACTAGGATGAATTGACATCAATCGAATCCACCAAAGTGAAGTCATTTGCGCAGCCGACACAGTTATTCTGAAAAACCGTATACTCATTCACCCAGGTCGATTCCCTAACAGACATGGAACGAACTCACAGTTTAATCCAGTATAGTAAAGGCGACTTCCACTCGCATAATCAGCCTTGGGTGCCTCGCTTTCAATCCACCAAGACGTGCAGAAACAGCTCATGCAGTCTGCCACAGCAGTTCGTAGCAGCTCTCGCGTACAGCTCATGGAAACAAAAGACATTTAATGTACCTATATTCATTGCTGGAACAGACAGTTCGGCTGAGATTAAAGGTTCTTCATCTACAGTCTGCACTACATTGAATATTGGTTCTGGATTGGCAGTTTGGCATATTAGTTGAGTTGATAAATGAGATTAGTACATACATCAATGACAGACTAATTCATGTATTCGTACCCATACTATTGCAGTAATAACTAGTATATATTCGCTTCCAACGGGATTTAATTTTACATCGTACATCAGCTTGGTATTATGGTGTCTGTCTTGCCTAACACTCGCTTAGCGAAACGATGCAATAAAAGTTGCAACGTGTAGACACGTCGATAATTTGAATAAGTAGAAACCGACTTATGTCCTGGTAATAATCATAATAATTTAACATTATCTTCTTTTATTTACTCTTTACAACATCCTGGACGTCGACGTGATTTCCTAACATTCTAACGTTAACGATATAAGCAAGAAGGTGCAACTACTCGCCGACACAATAGCATCATCTGTGCATACTCAAGGTGGAGAGAAATACAAACTCGTAGTGTGGTTCGACACGAGCGTTACTGTGCCACAACTTCAAAAGCTCGCGTCATGTCTCCTCTACGTCAAAACTACCGGCCTCCATATCTACAAAACCATATAAGAACGCACATCGCCATCAAATTACTGATAAATACATAAATTAACAACTGAAACGTAAGCCGAAACACAATCCTATTGTCGTCATGCTCGATCTCATTTCGCTCCTAAACTTCAATTCTTACCGACGACCTTTCTCGTGATGCTAGACGTAGCGTTATTGTCATAATACACAGAACTTAGATCATGATTGCATATAAATAAAATAAACCACATTTAAAATTATTGTTTGGTCACATATTTGAAATACATACTTGAAGTTCATAGTAATGTGCCTCAGTGTTCATAATTAGTGGCAACGAGTCTGACCAGATTATGCCTTAACAGTCAGGGTTGACTTACCACCAAAATTATATTTTATGTTAGATCATATGAAGCGAGTAGGTATAAGGATTGGCCTTGCCATTAACAAGTCTAAAGCCAAGGTCATGGTGGAAGATCGCACGAACCAGTTAGAGCTCAGCGCGACACTGAATCTTCAATATATGAACAACTTTTATACCTGAGCTCTACCATATGCAATAATGCCTCGTGTGAGCAAGACATGGGTACGCAAACGTATCGGCATAGCAAAGAGCGCGATGACCCGCAATTGCCCGATTCAGCAAGATATGGGCAGACAGATCGATCTCGCTGAAGACCAAAATCGGCCTAGTAAGGACACTGGTGTTTTCAATCTTCCTGTATGGCACCGAACATGGACCCTCAAAAAATAGCTCACGCATTGACGGCCCGTCGCACCAATGCATCCATCCTTCAGGATTTGGAAATCACAATAAGACTGTCCAGCATCTGCCTCCGTAGAATCCTTGAGTTCTTCGGTCATGTAGCCACGAAGAAAAATGTCAACTTGGAAAAGCTCTTAGTGACAGGAAAGATTTAAGGAAGAAGATCAAGAGGCAGGAGTCGCATGCGCTGGACCGATCAGATTCGAGACACAACAGTCACCAAGTTTCCCGACGCCATGCGGTCTGCAGGAAATGGAAATAAGTGGAGAGCGATCGTCCGAAGAGTGATTAATAGAGGCCATGACCCACCCTCAGCAATGAGAAATATGATACAAAAGAAGATGAAGAATTCAAACAATATTGAAGTCTACTAAACACAAACAGTTAAATGTATTAGCATTAGTACACAAAACAGCAATGTTATTTTTAGATATTGAAATGTATATCTTTTTTTAACTAGCTACCTAAATCAAATACTCAGTAATAACATTCGCTATCTTAAAACAAGAAGTTTGCAACCAGGTTGCCTAATATAATTAAGTAGAATAAAAATTAAAGTAAGAACATGACTAACTACATTTATGCAATCATGTATGTCGCATCAACATATTCATGCCACGTTAGTAACAACTTTCTGACTGAAAACGAAAAGATTAAATAGTTACATTTACAGTACACAGGTAGGAAATCACACTTGTTAATATTACGTTCGGCCATCCGCAATTAATTGAATGACCCCATTCAATATTTTTGAAACAAGAACCAAGGCTGCGGTAGGTCGCAGCTTCGCTCACTTGCTTCGAAATTAGACTTGAACTCTATTTATATAATAAAGAGTTATATGTTGAGGTTGCAACTACCTGAGGTAGGCCACCGTCTTACCATCTTTGTCCAGGGTAGGTACTTTTACCGGGTCTAGCGAAGGCCGACGGATAGCTGTTATGTTGCCCAATGCGCTCGCAGGGTGAATCCGCCTTCGGTGGGTAGCCATCGTGTTGTGGAAGGGACTCGCGAGGTACAGCAGCATCTCATGTCTTTCATTATGCTTGTTACCGCGTACATGCGCAGGATGTATCGGCCTCAGGCAAGCTTAGTGAAGTAAATTACCGCGTACACGCACTGGGTGTATCGGCCTCAGCTGAATGTGGAGACTGATTACCGCGTACACACGAGGTGTATCGGCCTCAGCAAACTCAGTAGAGTTAAGTTTGAAGTTATCCGGTGAGTATTCATTGTCGTCTCGTTGCCGCGTACACGCACAGGGTGTATCGGCCTCAGCAGCCGAACTGTGGTCGGGTGAGTCGTCTTGTTGCCGCGTACACACGCAGGGTGTATCGGCCCCAGCAGCCGAACAGTGGTCGGGTCAGTCATCTTGTTGCCGCGTACACACGCAGGGTGTATCGGCCTCCAGAATACTAGAAACAGACACAGAACACCAGAACAGTTTTGGTATGCATATCACACTAAGCCTGTAATTTACAGGTAATGGAATCAAACTGAACATTACCGTTTAACCAATAGCTTTCATACTAGTCCACAGCACCTCTAGCATAACCGTCATATGCGACTATTTCTCGGACGAGACAACCACCCGCCTCTATCTGTTCAGTAATGTGAGAGAGTGACGGGTAGCGCTATCTCGCGCGACAAGAGTCGCGAAGCATAGTTGTGCTAGACGGGCTGGTCTCAGATCACTTTATCAAAAAGCTAAAAAGTAGTATGAGAATGCTTTCTCACTGCTGCTTTAACTTTTAATTTGAACTGCTTTTCCCAAAATTATACTCTTCTATTACTCTATATCATCCACTGATATGCTTACAAGGTCATCGATCTAGCCCGAAAGGGAACCGACAGAAGATAAGTGTGTGGTCATGTTTACACTAGAACTCAGGCAACCTTCTCGAAACCTTAATGTTGAGTTTCTTTCGGAGTTTCTTCTCAACAGTGTTCTCCTCTTGTGAAATACGGGTAGACTCAGACATGTAAAGGTGCCCTTGTGGCCTACTTGCAGAATAAAGTTCATTATTTCATTATTATTTCATACCTACAGGAAAAT
This sequence comes from Apotomis turbidana, assembly GCA_905147355.2. Taxonomy (NCBI): domain Eukaryota; kingdom Metazoa; phylum Arthropoda; class Insecta; order Lepidoptera; family Tortricidae; genus Apotomis; species Apotomis turbidana. Next base: position 18,912,200 of record LR990292.1, on the reverse strand, counting down.
AATCCTTTTTGCTTTCGTTTCATACATATTGCATAGGTATTCATGGGGTCTTTACACATTCAAAAGGGTATTTAAATGCTGAGCACCTTCACGTTTTTCATAAGTCATTAACTGCAAGTTGCACAACCATGAACAAGAACATACTGGAGTGAGTATCGGTTAAACCATAATTAACACGATTTGCCATTACACAGTAAATTCGAATAAAACAGGTTAACTTAACTTGAATTTGCTTCAGTCAACTTAAAACTTGTAAAAATAATCAAATGACTTTATGTAATGTAATGTGATGTGATTTAATGTAAGTAATGTAAGTAATAATGCAATGAGAAATAACCTGTTAATAAATAATGTTTGGTATTCAACTAAACTATTTGTGTGTATAGAATGTGTAATTAATTCGTTTCATTGTCTACTAAAAAATAATGTAATTAATAATGTATGATAAGCTATAATTTAATTTAATTTGTACGTCTGACTTATTGACAGAAAGTGGGGAATCTAGTCATAGTTAAGATCGTTTATGTAAAGCCACTTTTGACAAATAAATGTTCCAAATGCATGGTAACTCAGTTTTCGTAAACAGTCTTGAAGAGTGATATTTTACCATATTAACCCATTTTCATATTTTTTTTTTTGGAGTAGTAAATCATTCCATGACAACTGAGAATATACTGTAAGTAACACACTGTTGACTGTGAAATCAATACAATACAATAATTGTTTATATTAGGCACTCACTTTTCAAACATCATGTTGATTATGATTTATGATCAATAATCCATGTGAAACATAAGTTCTTAAATGAAATCATAGTATGCTCAATGCGCTAAAACCATTATTTAAACTTTAAATTTCAACCACTCAAAGCAAATTATTTAAGTGCTTGATTGCCAAACACTTTTAGATATTCACTTATTTCGAATGAGTACTAAACTATTTATAAGTATTTGAGTACCCTTCAAAAAGACATGCACATAGCCAGGGGCCTTAATTAAGACAAAGCCTAATTGACCCTTGTGCAACGACAGTTACCCATATCTTTTGTATGAGCCACTCTCGCAACACAAAAGACACGACCATAATCCTGCCTTTACCAAACCGCCAACCATGCACACGCTTCCCAAAAATTACTCATTTGACAAACTCACATATATATACACACGCATTAACACACAAGTTGCAACACTTGCACCAAATATTGCAATGAACTCTTGTACATACTGCTCGTCTTATAGTTCACTCTTGACTTTGCCCCATACAAATTGAGTATTTCACATACAAACATTACTTACATAATCAGAACATGTTGATCACATGTACATATGCTTACTTACTTATAATTGTAAACTTTAAACTCACCTATTAAGTCACAGGGTATTAATATAACAACACAACCTTTTCTCTGCACCAGTTGAAATAAGCTTTTAATCAATCCATTGCCACTGTATGTCAATAAACCTTCTCATCTTTGTTTGGACAACTCTCATCATCTTATTTCCAGGATCTGTTCACACTAGACTTCTGTGTTTAACCACTAATTTAAAAACTTAAGGAGCCATGATGTTCTGATTGCTACAGCACCCAATCCTTCCTTAGTCCTGTTGACTCCCAACTTGTCATAATAATCACCTGACATCATGTTTATCTGTAAAACTTTAGCATAACACAATAGTACACCTCCAGCACCAACTACATATTTCTGTTTAACCCAGTGGTTGACTGGTAGAGAATTCCAAAAGGCATTAAGTCCGCTTTTTGTACTTTTTTTGTGCTTGTGCAATAAAGTATAAATAAATAAATAGTAGCGCAATTTTATGATACTGTTAGTCATTGAGTATTTTATGTAACTCTTGTTTAGCCTTTGAATCACTTTTTATCTATGACTAGCTGTGCCCCGCGGTGTTACCCGCTCATCCCATGGGAACACTAATTTATTCGGGATGAAAAGTATCCTATGTCCTTTCCTGGGTCTCAAACTATCTCAATACCAAATTTCATCTAAGTTGGTTCAGCGGTTTAAGCATGAAGAGGTAACAGACAGCCAGACACACTTTCGTATTTATAATATTATAGTATGGATGATATATGTTTGCAAATTTCTCTGTACCGTTTAGATATCCATGTTCATTACTCATAATGTAATCAATAAATGTTGTCATTTTATATTGTCTTGATAATATACCACTTGGGGTACCAAATATTCAGGTTTACTATAAGTTGCTTTATTCCAATTTGTGCTCAATACTATATTTATAATAATGGTTTTTAAATACATATAAGTTACTTGAATAAGTACTATTAAATAAACAAATACTCATACCTGGTTATATCTACCATTTTAATTACTTACAATGCAACTATTTAAATCGGTGAACTAGAGATTTTCATCATCAACATCCTGTCCGGGTTTCAATAAAATATAAAATACGGTTCACCTGAAAAACTTGGAAGCAAAACCACACACCCCACCAAGATTATGTAACAAAATGCATATATATTATGAAAACTTGCTGTAAAACCCACATTAAACAGGTAAATAACAAACCCAGTCATAATAAAATCAATATGTCATATCATAGAGCACTTAAGATGCAATTAGAACACTGCCAGGTTGTAGGTATGGCTTTAATTTTAATGTCCCACTCAAACACACAAAGTGATATTATAGAAAGCCACATTAAATGCAACACACATACAGTTTATTCACCCATAATATCCAAAGAAATGTAAAATACCTCACCAATTTATTATAGATGTAAGATACCGGCCAATTTCTTACGGATTGCACTTTTGAAGAACACACCGCGTCATCGCTTACCTACTTACACAAACAAACGCCAACAGAGGAGTTGAAGCAGTCGCCTCGGCCGAAAACGGTCAGGAGGATATATATACTTACACAAGTCTTAATGAGACTTTCAAATATATAATGTTTCGTTACTATCCAATAAGTAGTGCCTTTATAAAATACGAAGTAGGTAATACATGAACGCAAAGCGTCATTCTTTTGTTTTACGAGACAATCAAGATTTCATATGATAATCAATTTATCAGACCGAAATAATTTGTAGGCATGTAACTTCTACACTCACAATGCGCGGCTATATCGCTGTCAATCTCTTGGGTTGCCAGCGCCCAAAGTACGTTCCGAAATAACGTTCTAACAATCCGTAAGCGACGGATTTTTTACCAAAGACGGACGTCTAATAATAGTACATATACAAAATGTATATTGGGTAGGTAATAGGTAAGCGCAAACATCGAAACGGGCCCGACACAGAACATTTCCTTCCCATTGAGTTCCTAAAATAGTTTGAATGTGTCAATAAAACAATAAACGCTTAGGCCCAGCACACACGGTGAAACGCAACTGCAACGAAACTGCAACTTCTAGTTACTTTTGAGTTTCATTTGAGTTTATGCCATAGACTCCAAGGAGAGACCGCACATGACGCAACCATTTTTAAACCGGTTTGAAACGCGTTGCAAATCAGTTGCTATGAATGAAACCGGCGTGCAGGAAACTCGTGTTTGCGTTCGTTGTGGATTTCGCGCCCATTCGGTTCCAAGATGGCTAACGACGAAAATAATAACATTACTTCTGCTCATACGATAACAATCCATGAATTTTCTATCAGTTTGTTGTAATTCTTCAAATTCTTTGGCAGCCACAAACATACGGCAGTTGATATTCTTCTCAATGTAGGAATGTATCCACATACTTCTTCTTTTACGCCTCCTTCTTTGTCGAAGATACAAATATAGAACCACAACTTCTTCATCACTTGAACTAGACATTTTGTAGACGTCCGTTCTCAAAAGCGAAATGAGTATGACTAATTTCATCACATTGTGGTTGCGGCGTGTGTGGAAAACGATTGAAACTGGTTTCAAACCAATCATTTCAAAAGGGTTTCGTTGCAGTTGCGTTTCACCGTGTGTGCTGGGCCTTAATGTTATCAAAATGTGTTTATTTAATTACCTCGACATTTCAAACGTGATATTACGTTCATGGTCTCAAAGAGACTGAAGAGTGCATGATTTATTATAATAATGGGTGAAAATCCTGTAAGTTTATATCAATAATTAAATATAGTATTGATTTTTTAATTTGTTTTATTTATTGAAGTACTTTTAAATAGTACAGGATAAATGTTACTTTTCCAGAATGAAATAGTTTTACTGATGACACTATGTCGCACAAAATGGCGCACCCCGGACAACGTTTGGTACTCCATACTAAACGGCTAATCCTTTCAACACGATGGTTCCACCAAGTAATAACCATGCATCGTTATCGCGGAGACAAAATCAAATAACATAAAGAATAAACGCAACAGAATGTCTATTCAGTTAAACCGAATTAAATGCCTACTCGTTTCCAACCTCTGAGAAGTTCTTGATATCTTATAAGAAAATGTTGAATTTAATTATAAACAGTTGGTTGAAAAGTGCATTTTAACAATATAGGTCCCTATTTTTGGTAGCAAAAAGATATACGGACTCAACGTAAAATTATTCTGGTGTAATGTATATCGATTTTGGAATACAAAATGATTTAATTTGGGGAGCACTGTATAGAGTGGGTTTAATTTATATGGAGGCAATTCATTTTACAAGAGACTTACCGTTAATGGCGGCGCGCCCGCAGCTTCCGCATGTAGCGCCGGCCGTATTCTTGCCGCCTTTCCCGCTGGAGGCGCGTTTCTCTCTCTCGCTGCCGCGCCTGACTCTTCGCTATGCGGCGGCGGCAAGCGCGGCAGCCCGATCTACCCGCCTGTACGGCAACGCTGGCAAAAAAAAACAATATTATGTATTTATGAAATAGAACCAAACGCGATATATTTTTCATATGTCCGCTAGTATATTTAGTTTTAGGGTATAAAAGCCATTTTGGTGAGCGTTTAAATTGTTCCCATTATCAAACAAACATGGCTGACTACAAGAGACTTACCGTTATCGGCGGCGCAACCGCACCCTGCGCATATAGTGCCGCGCGTAATTTCGCCGCCTCTTCCGCTCGGCGGCCGTTTCTTGTTCGCGCCGCCGCCCCTGCCTCCTCGCCATGCGGCGGAGGGTAGCGCGGCGGCCCGATCCACCCGCCTGTACGTGTACGGATACGCTGCTGGCAAAAAAATAGTATATTACTGCCGAGGCCGGGAAAAGTCAGTTCGTGGATGAGTATGATTTTGAAGGACGAGGCGTAGCCGAGTCCTTCAATAATACGAATCTGCGAACTGACATTCCCGCCGAGGCTTGTATAGTGCTTTTCTCCAAATATGCTTGGAAATAATCACCAATCTAGGTACATTTTAATTTAATATATCAGTACCATGAAGTTCATTTGGTACTTATTTTTTTTAGGAATAGGAATAAAATTTCGGGTCCGAATCATATGTTTGATTTAAAACAAAATATATGAATAAGAATTAAATATATATGAAAACACAATAACAAAAAATATGCACATAGGTAATTATACATTTTAGTTGAATTAACAACTTCTAAACACACTGTTTTTTTTTAGAAACCATACCATATTTATCAATCGGAGAAGATTATAAGTTCAAAGTAACTTTTATATTGATTTGGACACAATCATTTCTGTTTTATTTTTTATTTGTTTACGTTTGGTACACTTATTAATTTTCAACTCACTCATTAAATATCATCATATTATTAAAATTAAAACTTTCGTGAGAAATCTCTAATAAATAACTACCTAAGAATCATGAAAATAAATTAACTCCATATAAGATTATTATTTAAATTGTTTGTCCGTTATTCGAAATTTGTCGACATTTCAAATACATTCACAGTAGCAGAGCAAAAAAATGTTCAGTGCAAGAACTAAACGCAGAGAACAATTAAAAAGTTTATAGTAGTTTTTATTTTTTAAATTTAGTGGACAATTGGCTGTATGGGGAATTATCAAAGTCTTTGAAAAAATTAAAAGTAAAAATGCAGTAACCGGCCAAATTAAGATTACCCTCATTTGTATGAGACGTTATAAACGGAAGGTGTGTTTTTTACTTAATCGTCTTATTTAATTAATATTGATTTCCCGGCTAAGGCCAATAATATATTTTTTTTTTAATTTTCATTAACGCCTTCTAAATATAACGAACGATTTCGCGGTCCAGTTTTACTACATTAATGGGAACATTTCCAAGCAAGTTGGAGAAAAACAATATTATATAGTTCATGAATTTAGGAAATAGAACCAATTGCGATATATTTTTCATGGAAAAATGATTTAATTTGGGGAGCACTGTATAGAGTGGGTTTAATTTATATGGAGGCAATTCATTTTATTTGGAATTTAGTTTTAGGGTATAAAAGCCATTTTGGTGAGCGTTTAAATTGTTCCCATTATTAAACAAACATGGCTGACTACGAGAGACTTACCGTTATTTGCGGCGCGCTCGCGCTTGCGGCGCCGCATTCGGCGCAGACGCGTTTTTTTCTGAGCCGGCGTTTCTCGTTTGCGGCGCCGCGCCTCCATCCGCTTGAGCCGCGCGGCTCTCTCCGCCGGCGACTCGGCCGCGCGGCGGCGCCTCTCATTCCTCGCCATTTGTTTGAGGCGCCGCGCCTCCCGCTCGGCTTTCCTGCGGCAGACCCGCACTTGCCGGCACATTATTGAAGGACTCGGCTACGCCTCGTCCTTCAAAATCATACTCATCCACGAACTGACTTTTCCCGGCCTCGGCAGTAATATACTATTTTTAGCGTATTCTGACTCATGTCTCTTGTCAAACTTGGAACATGTCACGAATGGAGCAGATTTTAATAGTTTTACATACTAAAAATATTTTCATTATTATTTTATTTAGGTATTAAAATATATTTGTTGTTTGAACTAAATAAACTCGTAAATTGTTATTAACAAATTAAGTTACGTTTTTATTTAACAACTGCATAAAAGGGCAGCACACATTGTCTTTATGTGTTCTTGGCGTTCAAAGGTTTAAACTGACAGTGTCTAGACTCTGAGACAAAATAAAACAATGACAACAGAGCAATTTTTTTATTAATTTATTAATGTAACATGTAGGATCTGCCTGTAAAAGGCATATGTTCATAACACTGGCTCACTCGCCACCGCACACATAACAATGTCATGCGTCCACTCTCGCCCTCGGCTCGCGTGTAACTAAACGAAGCATTCTATGTGGCGTGCGCCTGAGACCGTGTATATCTATTTATGTATAGATACCTACTACCACAAACACTACATAACCATTTTACGCTTCTTTTGTATACATTGTAATTTTTTTTAGTTTTTATTGAGATATTAAAGCTGTGTTGAGTGAAAGACTTTTACGCTTCTTTTGATTAAACATAAAAAAAGCATATATGATTATGCCGAACGAACACACGAGAGACGAATTATTGGGCTGAAATTATTCTTGGTGTCTGTCTCTTACTAAACGTGACCTCTATTTTTCACGTTGTTTAGGATCGCGTGGGAATCTTTAATAAAAAAATAGGATAATTATTTATTGCACTCCTTTATTAATTAATAAAATATAAAACTATAGCGACTCCTTAGATTTTTGTTCTGTGATGAGGTGCATTTTGTAGGGACAAAGTTAATCCCACCAAAAACATTCTGTAAAAAACTAGCCAAGTCTCGATGGAGCTGCTTGTTTATCTCTAAAAAGTAATGAAATCTAGACAAAGTCGTACCAAGTCTAAGGTTCCTTACTGCGATTTCTTTATTATTATAGTTAATGTTGTGTGACTAGGCCGTTGAAGGGTACACCAGTATGGGCTATTATCTCGCTTAACAAACATAGGTAGTTACAATAGATATAACATTACGTGAAAACAAAATTGACTTGTAGCGGTTCTGGCGACAGATTGGTGCAATGGTGTCATGGAGCACCTGGTGTTGTACCCTTGTGTACTCTTCAACGGCCAAGTCACACAAAATTAACTATAATAATAAAGAAATCGCAGTAAGGAACCTTAGACTTGGTACGACTTTGTCTAGATTTCATTACTTTTTAGAGATAAACAAGCAGCTCCATCGAGACTTGGCTAGTTTTTTACAGAATGTTTTTGGTGGGATTTCACTTCTTTTTGTAGAAACGCGGGCATATTGTTTTATAACAACCTGAAATTAATATTTTGGTGTAATTTGTTTATTTAATTTGTGTAATGTTCGAGTAGAATAAAGTTAATCGTTCGACTATTTCTTCTTGTAAACTTGTAAGTATAAGTATAAAAGCCAGTCTAGTCTTTGTCCAGAGTTTTCCTTTAATTTTATTTATATGCGTATTAAAAGCAGAAGGGGAGGCATTCGCCCAGCGGGTACGTATTACGATGCCGAAGTTCAAAATACCGAATATCATAAGACCTATGGACGGAAGGCCGAAAATTAAAATGTCGAATGTTTATTTGACCGAAAGTTTAAAATCCCGAAAGAACGTTTGATCGAAAGGATGATATACCGAATATTATAATCCCGAAGACTGTAATCCCGAAGAATGTAATCCCGAAGACTAAACCCGAAGATTATAATCCCGAAGACTGTAATCCCGAAGATTATAATCCCGAAGACTATGATCCTGCCTGAAGGTTGTAATCCGGAATATTATTTAAACTCTCGAGAATTATCTCGTATTTCTGTAGTCTTACAGATTCTAATGTTTAATTTTATACAAAGAATATTAACCTAAATTACGTAACCTACTTGCCTACTATATACTTACTATTTATAAGTGAACTCTTCTGTGGAACCGATCTGCTCCGGCGCTTCGAGATGTGCAGCCCCTCCGCCCTAGTACGTTAGTACTCTTTATTATACTGTGGCCCTAGCGTAAGAAAGTGCGGGCATCACAAGCGAGTCGCAGCGGCTGAGGCTGGTCGCCGAAGGTGACTAAATAGCCGAAGCTGCGGAGGCGAGCGTTGACAGCTTCGTTTCCAAACAAGTTCAGTTCGGTTGGCAGTCCATGACAGAATATTTTATCATAATATCGAATATTTTAGTGTCATACTTAATTTCCCACTTTCCCGGACTCTTTCCTTTTCTTAATCGACTTGCCACAGAACCGAAGCTGTCAACCCCGATTGCACGTGGTTTTGTCTGCCCTACCTCTAGAGTGTATATAAAAGCCCGGAGGCGCGGAGGGAGGGCAGCCCCCGGCCGCCGCACTTTCTTACGCTACGGCGGAGGGGCTAAACATCCCGCAGCACCGGAGCAGATCGGTTCCACGGAAAAGTCAGATTAGTTAAGTGTCCTGACACTTTTAAAGTGCTCATTGACTTTCGGGATTATAAAATTTCGAGATTTTAAAAATTTCGGGATTATGAAATTTCGAGATTTTGAACTTTCGATTTTCTGAAAATAAGTAATTTGAGCTTCGGTATATCGAATATCGGCTTTTTGAACTTTCGGTATTTTGATTTTCGGTATTTTGACCATCACTATTTCAACTGTAGGTATTATGAACTTTCGGGACTGTAATAGTAACCCGCCTAGCTGTGGGACGCTATAGGCTAGATTAAATTAGAAGATGTGTCCCACTACGCTGGATTTTTGCAATGACAGTCGATTTTTTTTATGTACCAATAGTAGAAGGGGTCATTACCAATCTCTAATACAGCTGAGACCAGCTGAGGGTTCTTCATCAAATAAATAAATAAATATCGGACAACCTCACACAAATCGATCTAGTCCCAAATTAAGCTCTAGAAGGCTTGTGTTATGGGTACTAGACGACGATATACATACTTTATATAGATAAATATATACTTAAATACATAGAACAACCATGACCCAAGCACAAATATTCGAGTTCATCACACAAATATTTGCCCTGGCCGGGACTCGAACCCGGGACCGCCGGCTCAGTAGGCAGGTGTTTACAAACCGAGCCAAACGCGTCGTCAAAATACTTCAGACCTTGGATTTTTGACATCAAATGAAGCGGCCCACCAAGTTCACTATTAAAATACTTAAAAGGGTTGACTCACGTCGTAGAAATCGAATAACACTCGACATGTTTCGAATCGGTACGCGATCCATCATCAGGAGAGACGATCAGTCGCGACGGCGGCCACCCGAACACAACAAGTTGAATATTTTTTGTAAAGGCGGTATGTCGATCTCTAATAGTTTGGTTGGGCTCTTGTGTTTTCTAATCAGAGAACTCCAGATCTTCGATTATCCTAGTTTTTAGGGTTCCGTACCCAAAGGGTAAAAACGAGACCCTATTACTGAGACTTCGCTGTCCGTCCGTCCGTCCGTCCGTCCGTCTGTCACCAGGCTATATATCAAGAACGGTGATAGCTAGACAGTTGAAATTTTCACAGATGATCTATTTCTATTGCCGCTATAACAACAAATACTAAAAATAAAATAAAATAAATATTTAAGGGCTCCCATACAACAAACTTGTTTTATGGTACGGAACCCTTCATGCGCGAGTCGGACTCGCACTTGGCCAATTTTTATAGTTTTCGCTTTATATGGCTATTAAACCCTAACTCTGTACCAAATTTCAGCTCTCTGAATTTATGGGAAGTACTAGTTCTTTACTGATGATCATGAGTGAGTGAGTGAGTGAGTGAGTGCCGTAAATGCGAAACTTTGCTTTCGCTTAACTTCGGAACTAAATGACCTACAGACTTGAAGTTTTGGATTTTAAGTATGTGATTATAGCTTACTGGATGACGAAAATTTCTGCGTTCTGGTCTTATCCAGAGGTGCTCAAATAGGGGCCTGAAAATGCGGCGAAATGGTTCCAGTAAAGGATGGTACGGCAGTGTTTGCTTCGCGCTCGACTTGGCGGGGGCACTGCCGTGCCCCCCGATAATTCTAATCTAAGATATGCTATGATTTTACATAGGATTCGTTAATTAATCAATAGAATCTGCGTAAAAAAGAATATTCCAACCTTTTTCTTTATTTTATAGCTGTTATTTCTGCAATTTTTCACTGAAAATTAAGTCATTTTTGAGACCCGTCACGTGTCATGGTCTAAACGAGACTGATCGAGTGTACTGAGTACTGTCATACTTTGGGCACATAATGCGAAGAAGAGACGAGAGCCTTGAAAAACAGGTCGTGGTTGGGGGCATTGAAGGCAAGAGAGCCCGAGTCCATTCACCAACCAAATGGTCTGACCAAATCAAAAAGCAACCTGCTCAAGCAAATTCCACCAGGCGGTGAGGGCGACGATGGACTGGGACCGATGGAGACAAATCATTAAGGCAATAACCAAACCAGTCTGTGATCATGATCCTCAGTAATGAGGGACCGATTGAAGAGAGAGATAGACAGATATTGTAGTTGGGATTATAATACCTAAACAAAATTCAAAACACGATGAGGCATCGAGTGCTGAAGTGCACACATAATTAAATTTCATGAGAAATTATGACATTTGTATTTCGTCCAGTGTCTGAGTGGAACTGGAAAAGGTCAGAAGTCAGAACTTAAAAAAACACAACAACTTGGGAACGTTGTGGATTTGGCAACATTTAAATATTGATCTGTTTAAGGTACTAGAAATAAACGCAGCGTTTCATAATATTATATTAACAAAATACTTGCTGCGTTTTTAAAGGTAACTAAAACATAGTATTTGAAGTATATAGTATTTGAAGTTTTGAAGAAGTATAGGTAGTATTTGAAGTAGATTAATCTGAGAAAGAAAGTTAAAATAACAAAACATGCTTATTTTAGTTTAATCTTCACGATTCAATCTAATTTAAGCCTAAAAACAGCAAAAAAAAAAAAAGTGTAAAAAATTTCTAAGCCAGAAACGGCCCACCCTTTGGTATAGTCTGACCCTTTTACATGTTGTTTACGTTTTGCTTGTTTTGTTACTTATCTTCCCTTTTTCAGCCAAAATGACAGCATTGACTAAGGGCAGCCGCATTACCTTTAAACAAGCGAAGCCAAATCCACTTTTTAATCTTTGGTTAGAAGAGTTACATCAAGAAGCAGTTGAGAATAAGAGTGATTTCGAATCAGCTGTGAAAGAAGCTTTGACTGCTTTGTCCAAATATCCATTACCGCTGCAAAGTGGCACTGAATGTGCTATACTCAAAGGTTTTGATAAAAAACTATGTGCATATTTAGACAAGCGATTGGAAGTGTATAATCTCAATAAAAATCTGCTGACAAATAAGTCACCACAGAGTTCAGATACAGAAACATATGATCTCGACAGCCCTGATAGAAATGATTGTGTTATACCGAGTTCCCCAGTTACTTTACCCAGTAGCCATTCTTATTCACACAGTTCCGTGAATACAAATCTAAGTGCAGATAACCAAGAAAATGTAGATTCGCTGAATAATGATGCACCATGTACTAGTAAAACTATGAAAATAAAGCCGGGGAGACGGAAGTCTTACAAGCCTGCTTTTCGGTCTGGTAGCTATGCAATTCTTGTGGCACTGCTTGAACATCAGAAAGATTATCCAAATAGCCCAGCTTTAAAACAAGAGGAGTTAATTGAAATAGCCCAGAAGCATAGTGAAGAATCTTTTACCCGAAAAAAACCCGACTCTCACTACACTGCTTGGAACAGCATGAAAACATTGATCACTAAAGGACTAGTAGATAAAAGAAAAAATGGCAGAAAACTTGAATATTTTTTGTCAGACCAGGGAGTATCAAAAGCAAAGCAAATCTTGAAGGACTATGCCAATAATCCTACTGCAAATGATATTATTTTCAATGGTGCTAGTCCACAAAGAAGAAGTCCCGATGTAGACATACAACTTAATAGTCCAATTGCTAGAGAAATTGTGAAATCTCCAGTGGCTACCATACAAAACGTAGAAGTTATAGAAATGCCACCTGGATCCTTTGATGTCATTTTACTAATTGATAAATGTGAAACTAGTGGGTATGTAGATTTTCAAATTTACCAAAGTTATTGGTTCATCATCATCATCAACAATCATCATCATCATCAAGTATCACCCTACAAGAGATGAGTAATGACAGAAATTTTATTCAGTTTTGCTTGTCACCTGGCAATATTTGCCTGCCACTGGATGGCATTTAATGTTTCATTTCACCATGCACCTGTGCAGTTTGCCATCAAACGGCCTTTGAATCAAAATAATAGTGCCTTCCAATGAGCAATCCCGGTAACTCTCTTTATCGTGTCGCATCAATACCATTTAATATATAACAAACATTTCAATACACAGTACTCTTTCTTTATGTTTTACATGCAACATTTGGCTACAAAAAATAAACTAATTTAATTAATTATGTTTCAGATTATCAAACAAAAATGATCCAACTGTCAACCAGTTCAAAAAATATCCAGATTTAAAGCATGAATACAGAAGTTTGAAAGTCGGTGACTTCATGTGGGTGGCTCGGAATAAAAGCAACAAGGATCAAGACCTGGTCCTACCATATGTTGTTGAAAGGAAACGGATGGATGACCTAGGAGCTAGCATCAAGGATGGCAGGTTCCATGAGCAGAAGTTCAGATTGAGGAAGTCTGGGTTGAAAAATGTTATTTATTTAGTTGAGAATTATGGGTCCAACAAGCACGTTGGCTTACCTGTTCAGTCACTGATGCAAGCCCTGCAGAACACTCGGGTACAGGATAACTTCAAAGTTCATGAAACAGACTCGTTGAGTAACTCTGCTAGATTTTTAGCAATGATGACTAAAAGACTGACTATAGAGTATAAGGTATATTTGTTTATTTACTATGAGACAGTTTCAAGTTTTAGTTAAAACTTATTCTGGTATTGAAATTGATTAGGCATCGGACTTCTAATAGCTATGAAGCCTATATTAACATTAAAATACTAGTCATCTTCATACTCATTTGTGTATTTTATTCGCAATTTTAATTTTAGTCAAGGACAAAGTCAAAAGAATATACCTACATTGACCTGATTTGTGTAGGCATTGTGTTTTAAAATATTTGCGACTTTTTCCATGTTTCCTGGAGTAAACGGGCTTCTGTATCGATTGAATATAGAGTTATTACCATAAAATACATGAAATCACAATTAATACCTACTGTTAAATCTACGAGTTTGTAATATTGGGTAAACAATATTTTATTTATAATTTTAGTCATTTAATGCTTGGGATAGTTAACCTCAATAACCATAAAGGCAGTTTGGAATGAAATAGATGAATGAGTATTTGGATGAATTGTATATTAATGTTAATAATTATCAGCTCCATAGCTCTCTAAAGTCCTACCCTGCTATCAGAAGTTTGATGCCTAGTCATCATATTTTATTTACCTGTTGACTTCCCGTTATATTATAAACTTATTTTGACATTGTAAACAATACTTTCTCATATGATTTATTTTGCCTTATTTTTGACGATCATGATATTAATTCGTATAATTTTGACATTAAGCAAATTTGTTATGTAATTTTTATCGCGAAATAAATAATATAATCTAATCTAATCATAAAATATAGTTTTTGTAATGCTCACATATCAGTCTTCTAAATTTAAGTATTCAGATCATGTAATTATTTAATAGGCTCAAGTTTCCGTAAATGGTTTGCATTTTTTTGCGGAAATAATGACTATGATTGGTTAACGATCACGCCGCGCCGTTTGAAAAAAACTTACTACCAGCAATAGACTGGATGGTATCGATAGTGCGGATGAATATTCAAATTCTATGTTTTGTTACAGGATAAATATTTAAAAGGCTACCACAGAGAATCTCAAGGGGATGATCTAATGACGTTCTCATTCCTCAACGAGGCATCCAAGAAGACCAAGCCTTTAACAGTTACAGAGACTTTTATCAAACTACTACTCCAATTGAAAGGTGCCTCTGTTGAAAAAGCTTTAGCAATAACAGAGGTATATAAAACTCCACACTCGCTCATTGAAGCGTATGAGAATTGCAATCAAAAGGAGGGTGAATTTTTACTTGCAAATTTGAAGTATGGCGACTTGCATCGCAATGTGGGCCCTACGGTCAGCAAATCTGTTTATCATCTTTTCTCGAATATAGAACTTGCATAAAAAAAAACTTGTTTAATTTGATGGAAGTCATTGTGGAACCGGAGTCAATTTTCTTGTGTCGTATTCCTCATTGCTGAGGGTCGTGACCACTATTTATCACTCAAATAGTAGTATGCCGTCCATAGAATTCCTTTCCCACCGGCTTACCTATTCGGTTTTGTGCTTTTGCTCTTAAAGAAAAAGTAAATCAAATCTTTGGCTACCCTAAGAATTTCTGACTACACGATACTGAGGGTTTACAAATAAAACAATAATATTCGGTATATAAATTTATTTATATAACTATTGACTGTGACATTTAGCTGATAGCAGTAGTTAAGATGACAGAAAACTTCTAGTTGCTTGTAAAGCTTCAGAATATACATAAATAGTTCAGATCAATTAAGAGCACTTTAGGATGGATTTTTTCCAGTTCACAATATTAGCGTGCAAAATCACAAAATCAAAATATACAGAATTGGTTTGACACAGTACAGGATTATAAGAGATTCTAATAGTGGAGTTTTTGAGATTACAAAACTTTATTTATTACTGTGTACAAAATTCTGATAAGAAAATGCGCCGTTTTTAAAGACAACGCATAGGAATTTCTTTGCATAAATGTTTTAATGTTGATAACATGCCTGTGTACCTGACCAGAGGGACACGTACCTCGACCATTTTAGTGTTAGTTTTGAGGGACCATAGCATTGTATTGTATGAGTCAAACAAATTCGATGCAAAGACATTCAATTGCTTTGTCTTTAGTCCCAGAACATGAACGTAATGAGATGATTACGCTACGTTACTACGGTTCTAGGAACCTTAATATCTGAGATCAATGACAGTTTCTGGAGATTCACTAGCCGACTGTATTAGACAAAACAAAAAGATTTAAAAATAATAGTAAAGAAGTCGAAATAATTAATTTCAAAGAAATAAGTAAACTAACAATAGTCCTAACACTCGATACTCGCTCCTAGACCAGTTAGGTCAGTCGGGATAAGTTGTCGTTGGCGGGACAAATACCTAAGATATCGGAAAGTACGCTATGTTATACGCCATCTTGCAACCATGCAACTATAGTTAGGTGGCATAAGTAAGATGGCGTTAGTAGTATAACGCATCTGTACTTTTCGATATGGTAGATGCACTTGCCCCACAGACGCACTTGTACCAACTGACCTTATTTAAAACCAGCAGTCTAAAACATACCTCCGAATCATGCCTCCTCTTACACTTTCTCGATATGCAAATTTGAGTGAGAGACAGTGAACGAATTGATGCAAGTCGCAAATTAACGTTAATAGGAATAAGCTTCCAATTCCAAGATGTTTTCATATGCGTAATATCGGGATTCCGTGATTGCACTTACTAAAAAAATTCGGGATTGGAATCTCTAATAGGAATTCTAAAAACTCTCATTGATAATAGGTTACGTTCATATTCTGAGACAACGCTTAGGGCTTGAAAACCGGGACATTATTTTGGAGGTACCGGGACTTCCCGGTACTCCCATACTGAAATCTCCCGGTGCAAGTCCTAGTACCGCTCGCGTACCTAGTTAACAAATATCGCACGAGATTCCTCTTCCATGTGCCAAACCAACGTAGCTAATATTTTAGACCCTTATTTTCATCATCACATTGCGTTACCTTATAGTTACACTTAACAATAATAATATCTATTAAGAACTAAAACTGTGTGAATGCAGAAGTTTAGGAAATCAATACAGATCCAAATGTGCTATGGTTATTGAGAATGAGACCATGGCACGGACTATCTAGAAAAGGCGGTTATCTATAAACATCGACCATTAATTTATAACATTTTTAACATCTGATAAAATTTACAAAATATCTTCATCGCGCCCCTATACATATAATACCTCAAAGAATTAGAACGAAATACTAAACAAATAAAAACACAAGCAGCCATAACTTACTTTTGAAATAATGCAAAATAATAAAAATAAAACTGCAAGATAAATGCCAAATACGCTTAAAACTACATACGTTTAAAAATAAAAGATCAATGGCTTATGATCAGCAAATTTTGACTATCTTGCTTTCAGAGCAATTACTACGAGACCAACCACCCACCAATAATTCGATGAAACCATGTTTAAAACATGGATGTAGAAAATTAGCAGATATAATGCCTTTTAGAACTTAGAAATTCAAACCGGTAATTTTTTGTATGGATGCACCGGGTTATCGTGTATTATTACGTATCGTGTATGTACATGTTATGATGATATTATGTAAATTACCGGTTTGCATTCCCTACTTCAACACAACCGTTAAACACATAAGTGTCTGAAAATCGGTGTCGCCTATCTACAAATAGCCGCGAATTCATTGTCTCGCGGCAGGGTCGCCCGTCTTTTTCACACTGTATTGAAATTAATGAGACAGACAATTTCAATCACGAGAAAGAGTCACGTTTAATAGTTGTGCTAGAGTTGCTCGTATAATTTGACAGTAAATTAGTGGTAGTCAGTATCAACAGTAGTTGACAACTTTAGTATGCTATTTAACATAAGCCAGTAGTAAAATTTACAGATACTTTTGATGCTGACTGTACGTATTCCGGATCACATGTCAAACCATACTGGTCGGCCAGGCAGACTGAAAATTTACTCAAGAAAACGAAGCATAGAGCTTTCAATACCGGGACTTCTTGTATGGGTAATATTGGATTGTCCATACAAAAAGTCCTGAGGTTCGTATCCCTAACGACGCGAGATCTTTAATCGGGTTGTATCGACAAACCTTATTAAAAGGCACCCATATACTAATTCTCTACATCTACGTTTTTTGAAAACCCTGTATTCTGAACATGTGCATAGGGCACTCACTCAGTGTCGTTAAACAAAGAATACTTCTAAGTGTACGTGAAATAAAAATTACAATAGTTTAGGTGCACTTACGTAGTAAAGTGAAGCTAAACAAGTTTAGAGGGTGTGGTAGTTCCTTTCGGTCTGGGCCTTGTAGTACTTGAAACCCATGAAGCCCACGGCCAGCAGGCCCAGGGTCAGGATGATGCCGCCCACGAAGCTGGCGCCGTCGAACCTGGAATTCAGATATGATCGTATTAAATTGGCTGGTATATTCTTTGCTTGCAATAGTAATGGACGACTCATATGGTTATGTACAAAATAATCGTAGATAAGCGATAATAAAAACTGATCATAAACAGAGACAGAAAATACCACCAAAGACACACAACTATTTCGTCGTCGTAATGTAACCCATACGGTGTACAAAAACTGGTAAAACAGCCGTAACTAATAGTTTTTGCAAGCATCTTTGTATTATTTTTTCAAGTAACTTCCTGCAAAAGTTATCTAAATTGTGATCATCTACAATTTACATAATTGCTCGTACATAATTTGCACGGGGTATGTACAACGCCCATCTATCTCAGAGTTAGTGTTTTTTTCACAATCGAGCTGTGTATCTATCTTGATCGACCAATACGCATATGTCGCATATACAATTCTATCCAGCAGGTATAGGTTGTCCAGCAGTTCTGCGAAATTCATGTTAACGCAAATTACATTCTAGATGTTGACGCCTAGCGACCCTATATATCTCGTATGGGTTAATTTTATTGTAAAGACCCGGAGACAATATATATCTTCCGTTAATTTCTGTTGCATTAATGTCACTACGAGTATTATGACGTATTATTGTTATTTTGTTATAATAATGTGTGAAAATCATGTAATATATTAAATAGATTACCCTCTAGCTTGCAGAGTAGGCGGCTTCTCCGTGGTAGCGGCAGGCTTTGCCGTGGACGCCTTGTCAGTAGCTGGGGCAGGAGTGGCCGTCGTGGCATCATGTCCCGCAGGCTTGACTGTGGTCGTCGTTGTCGTGCTGCTGCTCTTATTCTTATCATCGGTCGTGTTGTTGCCGGTCGTGTTGTTTTTTTGTTCCGGCGTAGCAGTTGCGGTATCGTTGGTTTTGCCAGCGGGTTTGGTTTCCGCCGGTTTGGTTTCGGCCGGTTTGGTTTCAGCCGGTTTGGTTTCGGCGGGTTTGGTTTCAGCGGCTTTCGGGTCGACTGTGGAGGTTGCTTGTGGTGTTGAAGGGGCTGCGGCGGCCGGAGGTATGGGCGCGGCTGGTACTGCCTCATGCTGTTCAGGTTTGGTGGTGTTTACTGCACCCGCAGCTGGAACTACAAAGGATGCAAGTATAAATATTTTTATGTATATGAAAATATTTTGCTTCTTTAAAGTAGACACAATGACAATGAAGCTGGGATCTCCTAGTAAGTATAATGATACCTGTGTAAGGAAATCCCGCTCTTCTACTACTACTACTACTACATGTCAATTTATAAGACATAATATATTTATACCCAACAACAAATTAAAAATAAAGTTGGTAAAAATGGATCTGGTTGAAATTGCAACTTTATTGAACTTTTATTTTTTATTTATTGAAAGGGCTTTGTCGCTGAGCGACCACATTGCCCCGTAAAATCAATTTACAAACAATATACAAAAAGGAAACAAATAAATCACTACTTAGGAACAACTAACGCTAAATCGGCTAGATTGTACAGTATTTCAGCTTCATCCGATATAGGCGAGGCCAAAATGCTGTTCACAAGGCCAACTTCAAATTTATTGAACTTATGTATCAGTCAGTAGTTCTAATTGCGGACCTAATTACCAAATACGGTTTAGTATAGGTAACGATTGCAATACGAAAATATGTAATAATAAATTACATGCAATAGAATCAAACTTCATGGTTAGGACGCTGTCATTTTTGGTTAAAATTGAAACAACTCTTAAGTTACGTGGGTTTAAAAGTCATATTTCTTTAATATTAAGTACTTAATACAATTCTGACAACGTGTGATATTTCCATTTTTCACGCTTGTGATTTATAAACATTGAATTTTCCTCAGCCGCTTGCCGGTCGCGTTTGCTTATTCTTATCCGTTATTCGAATAAATTTAGGTCTTTATGAAATTTAAATTCTCTGATCACGAAAGAAAAACTGGATAAACAATATATGTTTTCCACCTACGGCCGGTATGTCACCGTTTGCTTCGCGAACTTGGTGGACACATTTCCGTGTGTCTCAATGGCCACTAGTTCAGTAATATTCTATACACTCGAACTTTAAGTTAAGAGAACTAAACCTACATAATCTTAATCTTTATGGACGTCAATGGCGTCGATAAAACACGACGGCTTGCCTTTACAAGGCGAGCGCCTTTGTACCTTTGCACTTGGAAGAAAGCCTAAGTTAAATCTGTGCTCCGGATTGTACAAGAACATTTTTGACGCCACGACACTGACACATGGGTATAATAATAATAGGTACTCTTTATTGCGGCCACAAAAAAGAAAGAAGAAAACACAAAGAAATAAAATTTGTCGATAACAGGTGGTCTTATCGCTAAAAAGCGAGCCCTTCCAGACAAACTCAGGGTAAACGAAAAATAATTATGAAAATGGTATTGCAAAGTTGTTGAAAACGACTGATTAACACATACACCTAATTTATTTTAGGATTTATAATTATCTATCATTAATAAGCAACTTTCGTCACAAATATGCAGCTGCCCAAGATTAATGATTAATGGAATGACATTAATGATAATTAGTAAAGGGTTATTCTACCTAATAGCTATACTGGTGTGATTTGATTAAATTACTTTGAACTAATTTTAACGCGTCATGAAAATCCAGTTTTTAATGATAAACAAATACATTGTATAATTTCAGCTTTTATTTTTCAATAAGTTTGTTTTAGATTGTAGGGAGTTTGGATATCAATAACATACTAACATAGTCATACATAATATTAATTAATATAGGTATATTGTATTTGCAGAGGCGCTGCGTAATAGGCTTTGAAAAAGCTGAATACACGCTATAATAGTTATCAGTTACGATAGCTGTATCATCAAATATTGACTGTCTAGACACCGACAGACTGTCAAGATCAACAGGCTGCCTACTGTAGTATAGAATACAAGCTTCTTTGATAACTCGCGGTTTAAAGTGGAACTATAGATAAAAAATCCTGCAATATGCTTAAGCTACACTATACTATACCTACTGGAATTACACGGCGTGGTTGGCGCGGCGGTGGTCCAGGGTTCGTATCCCGGCAAGGGCCAATATTTGTGATAAGCCGAATATTTGTTTATTATTTATTTATAGAAAAAAAAAACTTAATTGTGATGCCAATATCAACAGGATAAAACACTACACCAATACTTTTATCTTAGCCATAACCGCCTGAGAATAGAGTTTTATTGGTACTTTGTGTACGATGTGGCGCAATCGGACGTGGGACGTGGCCACGCTTCGTCTGACGTGACAAGTTGAAAAAGTCTAAGATGGAAGCGACAATTTCGTGCAGCTAAATTTGTCATTTGTTATTGGTGGTAAGGAGTGTTGAGGCGTTCATAGAACCGGACTCCCACCGGCTTGAAAATTTTAGAAAATGTCGCTTATTGGTTTTTGAAAAAAGTCGTACATAACGCTTTAGTAACATATCGCTAAATATTAAGCGATGGTGACTTTAAATTTGTAGGATTTAAGAGCATTGACCTAATGCGACGTTCAGAACCAAATTACCTGTGTATCAATATCAGAAACTGGTTAATACACACTAGATCACGACTTAACTCACACAGATAAAGAAAGCTACGTAAATAGCTACCTGTCTGCTTGAGACAAAACGCACGCCAACCATCAACCAAGTCATTGCATAACAAACACGATTTTTACTTTGGTAACTTGGGTTGGCCATAGTCATTTACTTTATTTGTTGTATTGGTTTATTTGGAATAATAGTGGAATGCACAATTTGTTAAAATTCTGCTCCCGTAATACTTGAACCGCCCCAAACCTACAGGACTAAATAATACGTTAGAGCCCGCATGTTTCTAACCGACTTCAAAAGTGTTATTGTATTTTTTTCAGTTTATTGCCCATTAATAGTATCTTATTTTGATTCAAATAACCAGTCAGTATATACAGTTAAAATAATAACCGAGGTCAAATAAACGAAGTTATGTTATATAACAATGGGATCAACTAGGAAGAATTCACTTGGAAAAAATAATCCAAATCAGCCGTTTTTGAGTAACCGCGGAACATAGAACCCCAAAAAGTTACGAAACTTATGGATTATACATTTATGAAACATGGAAATGTACCATTATTTTTAATTCGGGTACACAACATTTTTTATGTTCAGTTATTGATACAAAGATCAAAGCACGAAGAAATAAGTTTCTGTCAAAAATGACATTTTAGTGGCAAGCTTTTATAGCCGACTGTACTTTTCTTTGGATATCCATCAAATGCTCACTGAGACGATTCTAAAGAGCCCAAGCTCGGTAGGATTGCTTTTTCTATTATACAGTTCCTATGGCCACCTTCCGGCTCCATCATCAGATCAGCCCCATGGTAACATATTATTGTATTGTCATCAAAGTTAAGTAAGTATGCAAAATTTCAGCTCAATCGGTTGACGATATCTGCTTCAAAATTGAGTTGCAAGATTTCACCCGAACAAACATACTTAGATACATACATACATACTTACATTGCAAGTTAAATAAAAGCTTTTAAAAAATAAAGAAAAATTAAAGGCGTAACCTGGCGGAAGAGACCGGGAATCGAACCCGGTACCTCTGGATTACCGGTCCAACGTGTTAACGTCTCCACCACCCTAAAGCCAAACAACCTTTCGAATTTTTCCTTATGCTTTGTGTGTCGATCTTTGCATTGTTTATTTGAAAGCCTTTACACTTTAGCGGCCTCTATGTGAATACGTCAATATTCACATCTTACCGTCACTACTTTACATTTATGCGTAACCTGAACTTCCGCCAGGTTAAGCAATAAAAATTCTCTGTGATTTGATCCTTGTATCAATCAATAGTTCAACTTACGGATTGTTTTAACCTACTGAGAAACAATAATATATTATACATTCCGTGTGTTCCTATGCGTTGTGCTTGAATACTGATTCGACACCCGACTGTTCCCACGACAGATGAACAAAAACTTGATCAAGGTGACCGGCAAACGCTGTCAGGTTTCGCACCAGGAAGTTTGCCTACATTCCGATAAGTCAGGGCTAATATTTGAGGCTATAGTAGCGGGTGATCTATGTGAGCTGTAAACCGCGCGTACTTTTTTATTTATACTACGATGGTGGCAAACACGCATGGGGCCCGCCTGGTGTTAAGCAGTTACCGCCGCCTATGGACGCTTACGACACCAGGAGCATCACACACGCGTTGCCGAGTCTTTAGGCTGCGTTTCCACCAGAGATGTGTAGCGAGGGATATTTTTGTTAACCAATGGAATAACTTTATTTACCTATCCTCGCTCAGCGCAGCTCATTCTATCGGTTAACAAAAACGCATCGCTCGCTACACATAATCTGGTGGAAATGCAGCCTTAAGAACCTATTTACTGCCCTCTTGAAGAACCGCATACTGCCCGCAAATGCAACTTGATTTGAACAGTCAGACTTCTGATTATCCGGAATTCGAACACACGAAATAATTGTTGGCCAATCCGAACAGGAGACGCTTCGCTCATTCGGTTAATTAATGCAAAATGCGACGGAATGGGCTGTGGGGTCAGGTGACTCGGCCGTCCGAGATGTGTGTCGCTACAACAGGTTACGAACGCGAACAGAACGAAGACTGAAGGCAGATCCGTGTTTCCAGGTGCGTAGGCTACTAGCGACGCTCGCGGCGTATATTGAGCCTATCTTGGCGTAAATAATGCCAAACCAAGGCTAATGTTTCATTATCATTAAGACTCAGCACAATATGCCTTGGTTGTACCTTTGAGTACTTTGGTCAATTTACCAGGGAACCGGGCGATGACCTTAAAAAGCTGTCAGTGGCACGAACTAAAGGAAGAGGCCACGAGAGCAGAGTCCGATGCGATGGTCCGAACAAAATATCGATTGACATTGCGGCTGCACACTACTCGCGAAGTTGGCCGAGGATGGGCGAACATAATTAATAGTGTGGAGGGACACTTCGCTGCGGAAGCCCATACTTCGGGCCACTTCGGTCAACCTCGCGAGTAGTGTAGAGGTAGGAACAAAAAAAAAATGAGCAGAAATCACGACCCTCGGTGATGTGGAACACGACGCATGGAGGAGGAGGCTATGTTTGGTTCGCATCGCAGACCAAAAACTATCCAGATCCTGACATTCGGGACTGTGTGAAATGAAAAGAGTTTGCCAGCTTAGAACGCCTAGAACGAGAGTCTTCATACAACAGATTTGCGAAAGATGAAGCCGGTTTTGGTTTTATATGTGCGTGTCTACGAACCAATCATAGAGCCGTGTTGCTTTCGAGCTTGACGTTGTGACAGACGGACGAAACTTAGCCCGTGGCTGACCAAAACTGCCTTCACTTGCAAGCTCTGACTTGGTTTCTAAGCGTATTTATTATAATTTTGCCAAGCTATGAAAGGTGTCTAAAATGGTGCATAAATAAAATTCAATACATTTTATTATGTTACGTATGATATCGGGTATCATATTCCCCACGTGATTTTATTCAATGTCAGCTCAGACCAGACGAGGCGAGGCGTCTTTGTTGCAATATTTAAAGAATATGAGGGAAAATATCATTAAAATTATTAAGCATTGCAAGCAAACGTATACTCACGTTCTAATGGACTATTTATTAGATATAATAATAATAGAAATATAGCGTACGTGTGCGTACAGTATGAACATACGTCATACATATTTCAAGCTATTATTTTCACACCACCATAAAATGTTAAGTGTTTCGGTTATTTTTAACCTAAGCCTTAGACGACAACCTAATTATATCATATTTATCGCTGCGAACTGTGGGCGTTTCGCAGAACTATTTGTAAATCGATCGCAAATTCAATTATTTTCCTGGTAATTCTATTTGTGTATCTATGTCAGATACCGGTAACTCATTTACTGATTAACTATCTTGCTTTCTACCAAGTTTATCATACATGGCTGAAGAGGTTTTGATCTCATATATTATTTTAACGTTCCGATAATTGTTGTTTGTTGCCATCAACGCAAGGAAAATTAAATACATTTTCAACCGACTTTAAAAATGATGTTATCTATTCGGTTTTTTTTTAATTGTAATGCTTCAGAACTAATTTATAAAAAGATTTGTAAAATTAGTTTTTGTTCAAGAGAGGCATCTCCCTCTCAGATTGGTCCCATAAAAATGGTGAAGATTTGATGACTAGGCCCGTGAGGAATCGAAGTAACTCCTTAAATTATCATTATTAACCAAAATAATCATTGTATTGTTCATGATCATAAAAAATTTTTAGGCACATCTATGGCGATACCGGTGTTTTTTAATTTAACACGCTCCATTCTCAAAAATACGATTTCATCTCGTTGAAGTCGGTTATTTTTGTGAAAATATGATTTTTTAGCAATTTATTTCATGTCACGCTTTGTTTACCGATTACAATTAATTGCACAAAAAAAATAGACTACGTTACACTTTACTTACGGTATACTATCGACGTGTAAACCTTAACATTAAATAACGAGATCACAGTTTAAAACACGCCACTTCTGTACTACAATACCTAAGCCAATTATAGTTGTGTGCAAAGTGAGTAGCTGTAAATGTGGAGTAGGTCAAAGATCATTGTTGGTAGATCTGAGTGGTTCTACTGTTTGCTAGTTGAGCGGGATCAATTTACTACTTAAACATATATTGATAATAGAAATAAGAATATTAACTTATAACTGGACAATCATCAATGGACCAATGAAAAGAAATTACTCCAAAATTAGAACTTAGTTGCCAAAACAAAAAGTTTAATATTGCTTGTGTTCATTGTGTTTGTAAGTATTCATGGCATTGTGAACCGCCAGACTGTGGAATTTCCTTCTTGCTTCAGTATTTTGTATTTAATAAGTACTAGCTGTGCCCCGCGGTGTTACCCGCTCATCCCACGGGAACACAAAATTTATTCGGGATGAAAAGTATCCTATGTCCTTTCGCGGGTCTCAAACTATCTCCATACCAAATTTCATCTAAATCGGTTCAGCGGTTTAAGCGTGAAGAGGTAACAGACAGACAGACAGACAGACAGACAGACACACTTTCGCATTTATAATATTAGTATGGATTTCGAACCACTTGACCAGAATGGAAAGGCATCTTCTCTGTCATTCATTGATGCTTACAGTTTTGCTTACATCAGGCAAATGCAATATTTTAGTCTACGGCAATTCCATTCAAGTTAAAAAATAAAGATAAATATCACTAATCCGAGTCATCCGAATAATCTATTAGCATGGTTAAGAAATGATGAACACTAAATTCTTAAATCATTACAAAATAATTAAATTTAAAATTACAAAGTAATATGGACCTTTTTCATGGACCAATTACAAATATTTCTATAGAATTTAATTTTATAATTGTTAGCTGTCTGTCGCCATTTGAAAGCAGAGATGTTCACTGCTGTGATCTCCTCATCTCAGATTTTGGAGAATCCTGACTAGGGAGGTGTGAATAGATATTGGGACTGTGTGGTAAGC
Organism: Apotomis turbidana; assembly: GCA_905147355.2. NCBI lineage: Eukaryota > Metazoa > Arthropoda > Insecta > Lepidoptera > Tortricidae > Apotomis > Apotomis turbidana. The sequence goes on along the minus strand of LR990292.1, from coordinate 18,885,644 downwards.
CTCTATCATCAACTTAGTTGCCATACATCACCAGACCTTATCTGTATGTCAGTCAGGGCTAACACAAACATATATGGATAAGGGGGGTTACTTTTGTTATTTATTTATTTAAACTTTATTGCACAAAACAAAAGTCAGTACAAATGGAGAACTTAATGCCTAATGGCATTCTCTACCAGTCAACCATAGGGCCAAACAGAGATGCTTCAAGTGGGTGCAGAGTAGAAAATTAATCGTTTGGAAAGCATGTAAGATACAAGTGAATAAATGTATATTATATTATAACTTTACCATAAATACAATGATACATATTTTGTTGCCATTTATCATAAGGCATTTGACCACAAAACTGAAGAGAATAAGTAAACCAAATGTGCTCTGCTTTACCATAGCCTTATGTTTAACACAATTAGGTTAGTTAATATTATTGTCAATATTACAACAAATCTTGAAATCATGGTGCAACAACTAACCAGTGTTCAAGTTTACGCTATATATATTATTTTGAATATAAATTATATTTTACATTTATATCTTAATTTGTATGTTTGGATAAAGGTGACACACAAGATGTTCTCGTGAAGAAACTTGGGGGAATCTTTGTCTGGCACTGGACGTCTAATGGCTAATTTGTTGCTGATATTATTTTGAAAATGTTTTGCTTTCTTATAAGAACAAACAACATTAGTACTTCCTAGTTAAAGTCAATACTAAGATTCACATTCTTTCATAAGCATAGCCACTTACTTTCTTCGAAATTCGAGTTGAACTCTATTTCTATAAATAAAATAAGATAGTTGACAGGTAGCTGTAGTAACCAAAAGCAATTGAGTCGCTAGTAAGAGTAGAAAGTATCCTATAAAAATGTACAATAGCCAGTGATCAGCTTTTTGCCACATCCTGTTATAATTTAATGTTGATTATTACCTAAGTACTTAAGTGACATATACTTTATGAGCGGTCATACAAAATACTAAATAGGATTTTCTTTCAAACTTTTCATGTTATTGTTTGTATAAACATTTCTAGTAGTTTAGGTACTGGCACCAAAATTCTGATCACTGACAATGACAAGTTGGGACTTCCACTTTGAATGTGTTACAACCACTCAGAAATTCGCTCATGTTAAATGCAAATTACTTTGATCATGTTCGGAAGGCCAAAAATATGTAAAAATATATGTCGAAATTCTAGAGGATTTACATAGTGTTTTCGATAAAAGTAAAAATATCTTAACGTAATAGTCTATGGATTTAGTATTTGAAATGCCTCGAAACACTACAACACGATATACAGCTAATATTGTGTTCAAGTCGGTAAGAGAAACACTTTCATTGAATGCCTTAATGATGGGAAAGTCCACAATGTTAACAAATAATATAAACAACACGCCATCTAGTAGAATCTATTTATAGACAAGTCACTTTTCAATGCAAATTTATGGATATTATAAAAATCTGATTTAGTCTTGTACATGTGTCTGTTAATGAGTTAAGTAAGCAATGGCCCCTTTGCTAATAAGAGTAGTAATGCTATTAGATTAATTAAACCAAGTTTTCAAAGGTCACGGCGCAACAGATAAGGAAAATGCATGCACGGGAAAACACATTGAGAAGATTTATGCAAAAAAAAAACTATCTATAGACTATAAGCAACAAAAAACCAACGTCAAACACCTCGTCTTTTACTAACAACTTGGGCAACCTGTTTTGCTGATTAAGATGCAATCACGACGAATAGGAAGTGATTAAAAATAAAATGGGGTAAGCTCTAAATTACCCACGTCATAAAAACAAGCAGATAAATTCGAAACAAAACAAGATTCGTTACAAAATTTGCAACAGTTTATAAGAATCCCATATACAAATACAGGTGAAACAAACATCGTAATTTATCGTCATAATCTGTTAGAATCCGATCAAACGCAATTGACCGATGCCATTAGCAGATTGTTTGAGATTTACTCACCATTTTCAGCTGGCTGACTCAGGCAAACGGATAGGGTCAACAAGCAAACAAAAATTACTTTCTTCATCTTGAATTAGTTGTTAATTAGCTATTTACTTCAAGAAAATTTCAAGAATTCTAAAATTACGCTACACTGCGTTGACGAATCCCCGAGAACATAATGTTGCCAGGTTTTGTTCCGTTCCGTTTGCAATGCTGATTCTGTTTACGACATATTTATAAACGTGAATCTTGAAAATATTTAGCTTATAATTTAATTGCTGTTAGTGATATTTAGAAAATAAAATATTATTATTTTATTATGTTACTTTGAATTTTGTTTGATAAAATTATGGTTATAACTATTTATGATTTCTACGCACGCCATAGCTCAAACAGTACTATTTCATAGTTCCTTAAGAATCCAATAGAGGGCGCGCAAATTAATGTATTATGTTATTCATACATTCATCATCATCATTATTATATTTCTCCATCTTGCTTGGAAATGTTCCCATTAATGTAGTAAAACTGGACCGCGAAATCGTTCGTTATTTTTAGAAGGCGTTAATACAAATTAAAAAATATATATATTATTGGCCTTAGCCGGGAAATCAATATTATTTAAATAAGACTATTAAGTAAAAAACACATCTTCCGTTTATGACGTCTCATACAAATAAGGGTACTCTTTATTGGCCGGTTACTGCATTTTTACTTTTAATTTTTTCAGACTGATAATTCATCATAGTTCATCATACAGCCAATTGTCCACTAAATTTAAAAAATAAAAACTATTATAAACTTTTTAATTGTTCTCTGCGTTTAGTTCTTGCACTGAACATTTTTTTGCTCTGCTACTGTCAATGTATTTTAAATGTCGACAAATTTCGAATAATGGACAAACAATTTAAATAATAATCTTATACGCGGTTAATTTATTTTCATGATTCTTAGTTATTGATTGTATTTAATGAGTGAGTTGAAAATTTATAAGTGTACCAAACGTAAACAAATAAAAATCTGGTTGCCTGTAAAGTCGGTTTTACGGGCGAAGATTTTACATGACAACGCGCGGCGGACCGATCATGTTTGAGTGGGAGAGAGACGCAAGGCATTCGCCGGTCCGGCGGGCCTCTCTCTCGTTCGGTGACTCATAGTAACAGACGTGAGCGGGCGTTACACTTTTTCATGAGTGACTCCGAGCGCAACCTAATTTAAGACGTTGTCACGTCAAAAATAAAACAGAATATGATTGTGTCAAAATCAATATAAAAGTTATTTTGAACTTATAATCTTCTCCGAATGATAAATATGGTATGGTTAATAAAAAAAAACAGTGTGTTTAGAAATTGTTAATTTAACTAAAATTTATAATTAGGTAGGTACCTATGTGCATATTTTTTGTTATTGTGTTTTCATATACAGTATGTAACAGAACGAAAGGCAAAGAAAGAGACCCACCAATGTTTAGACCATAAATATGACTATGGTGCCTGGCTTATGGAAAATTAGCATCTTTTTACAGCAGTAGTACTGCAGGAGTGAAAAATAAACGATTATTTTATAACATCCTGTATTCATTATTTACAATCTTATCAATCACAACTAATAAAATGACATAAGTGCCATAAATGCCAGCTGATAATACCAATAACCAATATCCAATACCTGCTCTTCCTCTCTCACGTGAAGTCGTTGACGCCCTCCTCGATTAATTGGTACCGGCGCTTTGTTATTTCGTATACAGATAATCGCATTGACGATCACACGCGCGTTGTTGGGTTGCCTTCGTGCGGGAAACCTCTCCGCGCACAGACGAAGAGCGGTATTCCCGATACTCCTACTTTCTTCGTAAAGCAGTCAGATGTTGTATCTCCTCTGGGGGCACAAAGTGTTGCCCTAAGTGGATACTTCTTTTGTGCATAAGTGGTCCACAGGAGCAGAGGATATTCAACGTTAGTTACCAAAAACCGGCCAAGTGCAAGTCGGACTCGCGCACCGAGGGTTCCGTACAAACACTTTCCATCCCTAAGTGGTTAAGTTAAGTTTGCACCTGGTATGTATAGCGCCCCATATAAATTAGGTGTAAAGTTAGGTATTAAAAAAAAACTACTTACTAGATCTCTTTCAAAACAATTTTCGTTGGTAGTTTTTATAGTAATGTACATCATATGTTTTTTTTTTGATTTTTCATTTTCTTATTTTAGAAGTTAGAGGGGGGGGGGCAACTTTTTTCCTAAAATTCCTTTTTTTTTTAAATATTTTAGAAACCTCGATATCATTTATTATTATTTTTTTATTTTTGCATCAAAATCTTAATGCGGTTCACAGAATACATCTACCTACCAAGTTTCAACAGTATAGCTCTTATAGTTTCGGGAAAAAATGGCTGTGACATACGGACGGACAGACAGACGGACAGACGGACAGACAGACATGACGAATCTATAAGGGTTCCGTTTTTTGGCATTTGTCTACGGAACCCTAAAAAGACGTTTTAATAAATTACTACGCTGGAAAGACGTTTCTAGCCAGACACGTCTTTTTACTGTAGTATAATAGTAGATTGTTCAACAAGGGACTAAAACAAGCCATAATGACACGAGATGTTTTAGCCACCCGAGCTAAGCGAGGGTGGCTAATAGTTCGAGTGTCATTTTGGTTGTTTAGTCTCGCGTTAAACACTCTACTTTTCACTTTGAATGCGAGGAAAAGAAACTACGTTGAATATAAAATTACAATATTGATTATAACAAAGTTTCTTACAATTACGTAGTACCTAGTCGTTAATCCAACCTCAGAAAAATTCAAAGGGCAATTTGTACAATTCTTTACATAAACGTATAGTTTTCTCCTCAAAATTAAGCTGGGTCGGCGTGGTTTGTATTTGAAAAGTATGTTCAATATTTTCACTCGAAATCGAAGTAAAAGTTGGAGAGAATGGAGAGAATAGTAGAGACGCAGACCTTTCCTCAAAAAGGCTGCCGATGGTTATTTCATTAGGCTCATTCTCATCCCACATGTTGATGGGCGTGGTGTAACGTTGCACGTTATCATTTTAATTAACTAACCAATTTTTATAATAAATTGTACTTATTTTACAAATGAAATTGATTTTACCTTAAATTATTAATTTTAACCCACTAAATATATACACATTTTAAATTATACAAAATTATTACTTTATTATTATTACATTTTAATTATACAATAAATAAAATCTTATTATTAATATTATTTACAAATGAAATTATTTATTTATGCTAATTTATTATCTTTAATTATACAACTCATTTTAATCATTTACTTAATTAAAATACGTTTTGATATTCATATAAAATAAAATAATAATCAAATGAATGGTAATACATATACATAATAATAACAAACGCTTGCACTGTATCTCGCGACTGTCCGCGCGCAAACCGGCTGCAATAACTTGGCCCGGCCGCGGGAGTGTGACGTAGGAACCGATAGTTCTAGAGCGCCCGGCGCGCCCGCCAGTCCGCGTTACACCGTCTTGCACTACGGACCCGTATCAGTTGCGCTCACGAACAAAGGGTCGTGTCGTCATGCGTGCTGATACGAATTTATTTATTTAAATTCAGTGTAGCGGACAACATATTTATATTCGCACTCAGGACGTATTCCGAGGACATCAATCACGTAACTATATCGCACCCAATATATTGGTAAGTGCAAAGTGTTGAACATTATATTATAATTATTAATTTGCTAGCTTAGCTTAGCCCTTAGCTATCTCAGTGTAATGCAATATTCATTTATATTAATTTTTATTATCATATCAAAGTTGCAAGTCACGCTTTAGTTAATGTAAAGACAATCCTTTGTTCTTTGTTCTAGGTACGAATATGTACGTACCCACTTTCGTATAAAGTGAATAGCAAATTTCATTTACATTAATATTCCTACTTCTTAGGCTTTTAATATTATGCTTTTGTAACTCCGCTCTGCTTGTGAACACAAACACGCTAAATACTGCACCGGCTTTCTCCCTTGTCATCTTAACTGCATCTACAGGCTGTTCACAAACAGAGCGAGGAAGAAAGAACATACTTGTGACATTGTGCGTCGTCACGTTTCAGGGTGCGACGTTTACGCTGCGTTTTTAAGCGAAGACCCTGCTGCGACCTGTGCTCGCTGCGTCACCGCTGCGTTTCCGCAGCGTTGTTTTTTTTTTACGAGAAGCGCAATCCACGCACACCACCATCCAAGCGCCGAGCTGTAGCCGTGTCGTCGTCGCCCGCTCAGCGCTGTTCTCCCCTCGAGTCCAAGAGCCTTGAAAGGCCCACCGCCACTGACGACCAGCCACGCAGGGGAGTACCGGTACACACGGCGGTAAAACTAGACGGCCTTTGTAACCCACGACCTTTGCTCTTTTATGGGACTTGTGTCCCGATTATATTTATTTATTTTAATGTTGACCGTGGTTTCATTCCTCTCCAATAAGCCGCACACGTCACACTGGCGCCTATATTAAGTTGGTCTAAGGTCTAGTTTTGCCCCGTGGTGTTAATTTGTGTGTTTTGTGGTTTTTTTTAGTTTTGTGAAACGTTTTGTTTTTTTTGGTTGCTAGTAACTAAGGTGTTCGCTAATAATAATTTTTAATAATTAATTATATATATATTGAATGGACACTTTATTCCTAATTAATAATTATATTTAATAATTTAATTTGTGAACAAGATTTTTATTGTGAAATTTTGTATCATCCTGTATTGCTGTATTGCTTATCTCTGTACAGTCGAGGCACACAAGTGTTAAATTTTGTTTAATATTTTGCTGTGCAATTTTTTTTGTGTATTTAGTGAACACACTAGTTGCAATAATTTTATGCTTTTTATTTTTATTTCTGTGCTCGTTTTGATTTTATTTTGAGTTTTTTTTATTTTTTCTTATGCTTTTGTTCTGCCAACCACAACGTTACGTAGGTTATTAATTGTAACAGAACGGAGTAGTTTTTAAGAGTTAGTTAGTGCAGCGTTCAACATTTTCCACTGTTTTGGGTTTATGCGAATTTTAATTATTTTGACAATAATAATAATAATTTATATTTTTTTATAATACGAAAAATGGCATTTTCGGTCAAATTTTTGTCGCTTCAAAAGCCCGAATTGGAGTATGAAGTAGGTATTCGTGGCGATACTCCAGGTGCAACTGTGCAAGAACTGCGCAAACAGATCTCAAAATTAGGCCCTCTCTTTCCCTCAGAGGATATTTTGGAAAGTAGCTTTTCTGTTTCGGCTGATTTAAAGGGAGTGAGTGACGTGCTCGCTAAGGTTCAGGCAAATTTAGATTCGCGTCCTGATAGGAATGTTTTACTCCGTTCGCAAAATTTGCTGAGTCATCTCTATCACCGACTTAATCGCATTACATGTGATGAGACGACTAAACCGCTGCTTGATGCATGCGTGAAAGAATTTCAATCTCTTTTGTCCCGGTACAATTCATTTAAAGATACCGCAGTTGAAACAGTGCTGCCCCCTACTGGCGCAGAGCCTGCAGTAATTAACCCTCCGGTTAATGTTAATGTCACTTGTGATCGCGGCAATTCAAATGAATTATGCAGAATTAAATTCGATGGCAAGACCTGCGTTCGCGCCTTTGTTCAGCGTATTACCGAATTTTGTGAAGCTAGGTGCATTGCGGATTCGCGAATCTTGTCCTATGCTACAGAAATTTTCGTAGGCGACGCGTTACACTGGTACCGTAGTATCAAGGATCAGATTTCCAGCTGGAATGAGCTCGCGGTTCTGCTTAAACAGGATTTCGGTCAAAGCGATTACGACTATAGGTTGTTGTCAGAAATACGTTCAAGGTCACAAGGTGAAACCGAAAATATAACGATCTACCTTTCAGTTATGGCGGGTTTATTTTCGCGTCTTTCGAAAAACTTGCCCGAAGATGAAAAATTAGAAATCATCCTGCACAATATTAGGCCGTGCTATGCCAGTACCTTAGCATCAGTACCCGCGATCGCCGACATCAAAACCTTAAGTACTCTCTGTCGCAACTACGAAAGCATACAGGCACGTCTTGCTGACTTTCGAGAACCACCCAGGCGGACAGCTGATACTTTGGCACCTGAATTTGCCTACGTTAGCACTAACACTAATAAAAATAATAATAATAATACTTATAAAAACTATAATAATAATAATCATAGAAATAATTACAATGCTAAATATAATCCTAATTATAATACTAAATCTTATACTAACAATAATAATTTTAATAACGATAAATCTAATAATTACAACATGAAAAATATGCATGCGATTGAAGCGCCCTCTGTTAAGACGTTATATTGTCCTAGGTGTCGTACCAACACCCACAACTTGCGTCAATGTAAGGCAAATAAGGACGACGTGTATTGTTTTGTGTGTGGTCACAAGGGAGTTAAGACCCCTCAGTGCCCTAACTGCAATAAAAATAAACCAGCTAGTACAAAAAACTAGAACAGCAGAATTGTGCCAAAAATCCAGTCAATAAATTTGAGTCAGAGGATTGGAACAAATGGCTTAAAACGATTAACGTGTTTTTTAATTCGTACAAGATCGACACAATTCTGCATTCTAAGCCTATTAATGACAATCGTCCTTATGCTACTGTTCAAATTAACGGTCTTGATGTGTCAGGTCTCCTTGACTCCGGTTCTGCCGTGACAATTATTGGCAATAGTGCTCATCAAGCGCTTCAAGGCCTAGTTGTTCGTAGTGATCATTGTATCTCAGTTATTGCGGCAGGTGGCCAGTCTATGCAGAGTCAAGGTTACATGGAGTTACCAATTCATTTTCAAAACCAGTTCCATATTATAAAGGCTTTTATTATCCCAGAGATCAACACAAATCTTATATTAGGTGTAGATTTTTGGCGTAAATTTAACATTCTTCCCGATTACTTAAGCTGCATTAGCTTCTCTAATGCCGCCATAGCCGAAGAGCAGTCTAATTCGGTTAACCCTACGTTTATTAAGGGTTATGCACATTTGGGTGCCTCTGAGAAATCCGTCGCTGACAACATAATTGCGCAGTTTGAAGATATTTCTGCCGAGCGAAGGGGATTGGGTGAAACCAGTCTCATTACACATCGTATCGATACGGGAAACTCGCAGCCAATCCGGCAACGGTATTACCGGATGTCGCCGGAGAAACAACGGATTCTTGTTGAGCAGGTCGATGAAATGCTGGGTCTTGACGTCATTGAGCCCTGCGAAAGCGCCTGGTCCTCGCCGGTTCTCATCGTCACCAAAAAGAACGGTCAACCTCGGTTTTGCCTCGACAGCCGTAAACTCAACTCGGTTACTCGAAAGGACGCGTACAATCTTCCTTATGTCTCCGAAATACTCGACAATCTTCGCGACGCTCGCTACCTTTCGAGTATCGACCTATCCAAGGCCTTCTGGCAAATACCAATTGCTGTCGAGGATAGGGATAAGACCGCTTTCTATGTCCCAGGTCGCGGAACCCTGAGATTCAAACGCACAGCATTTGGTCTCACCAATGCACCTGCCACCCAGCAACGTTTAGTTGACCTTCTCTTTCGCGAGTTTGACCTCAAAGTATTTGCCTATCTAGATGACATCATCATAATATCTGAGGACTTCAATTCTCATGTGTCGCTTCTTTTGAGGGTCTTAGAAAAGCTTCGTCAAGCTAACCTGACGGTAAACTTGGAGAAGTGTCAATTCTTCAGGAGCCAACTTAAATATTTAGGTTACGTTGTTGACTGCCACGGACTACGGACTGATCCTGAAAAGGTCGAGGCAATCTTAAATTACCCGACGCCTACTAGCCGCAAGGACCTCAAACGTTTTCTGGGAACTGCAACATGGTACCGCAGGTTTGTTCCTCAGTTTAGTACCATAGCAGGGCCCTTAAATAAATTAACCTCAACTAAGAAAGGTGCCCCACCCTTTAAGTGGACTACAGAGGCAGATGCCGCGTTCCAGAAGTTGAAGGAGTGCTTAGTTTCTGCACCTGTGTTGTCTTGCCCTGTCTTCGACAAGCCATTCGAGGTGCATACCGATGCCAGTAACTATGGCGTTGGGGCTATGTTGACCCAAACCATAGACGGTAAGGAGCACCCGATAGCTTACATGAGCAAGTCATTGTCAGCACCGGAGCGGAACTACAGCATTACAGAACGAGAGACGCTTGCCGTTGTCGTTGCTCTTGAACACTGGAGGTGCTATTTAGAGAATGGGAGGCCATTCACTGTCTACACTGATCACAGTGCCCTCAAGTGGTTCCTTTCTCTAAATAACCCCACTGGTCGTTTGGCTCGCTGGGGAGTCCGCTTATCGGCTTTCCACTTCGAGCTCAAACACCGTCGAGGCGTGGATAACGTTATCCCGGATGCACTCTCGAGAGCTGTCCCTATTAGTGCAATTAATTTGACTGATTCTTACCTCAATACAGCAGATACCTGGTACAAAAACATCTATAATTCCTGTCTAACTAAGCCTCAAAATTTTCCAAATTTTCTTATTAAGAACGGTTCTTTGTACAGACTGTGTAAAAATAAACACGAGTTAACTTCCGAATTCTCGTGGAAGGAAGTCGTCCCAATAGAATTTCGTCATGATGTTTTGGAACAAAACCACTCTGAGCCCATGGCTGGTCATCTAGGTATTTTTAAAACCTACCGTAGATTAGCTTTAAAATACTACTGGCCAGGTATTTATCAGGACGTTGTAAAATTCGTAAGTTCTTGTACTAAGTGTCTGGAATATAAACATCAAAACCATCAGGTTCTTGGAGAAATGGGTCGCCCCAAACAGTGTTGCCGGCCATTTCAAATGGTGTCAATCGATCTTATGGGCCCTCTGCCTGTGAGTCGTAAACAAAATCAGTATATTTTAGTTGTAACTTGTTGTTTTTCAAAATTTTGTTTAATTTTCCCTATTCGCAATGCCACTTCTATTATAATCACAAGAATTCTTGAGGACCAACTCTTTCTAGTTCATGGCATTCCTCAGACAATCTTTCTCGACAATGGTAGCCAATTTATTAGCGGAGTCACTGTAGACTTGTTTAAAAAATACAATATACCTAACATATTTTATACGCCTAGATACACGCCACAAGTTAACCTTGTTGAGCGTTACAATCGCACTATCATCACGTGTATATCTACCTTCGTTAACGAGGACCACAGAACCTGGGACGTGTTTATCCCAAAAGTACAATTCGCCATCAATAACTCCGTTAACGAGGCAACTGGTTTTACCCCATCGTTCCTTGTGTACGGCAGAGAGCTCGTTACATGTGGCATGCATTATGTTGACTTCGACCTGGATGGTGAAGTACTATTTTTACCGCGTGATATTTACGCCGGGAATCTAGGTTCTATGTCTCAAATTTTCGACCGCGTACAAGCAAGGTTATGGCAAGCTCATGAAAAAAATACTTCGCATTACAATCTACGTCGTAAAAATGTAGAATTCGATGTTGGGGATGTGGTCATGAAGCGAACCTATGTACTTAGCGATAAAGATAAGTACTTTAGCAAAAAACTGGCTCCAAAGTTTATTAAGTGTCGAATCGTCGAGAAAAAGTCTCCCCTAGTCTATGTGCTGGAGGACATGTCTGGCAAGAATTTGGGAACTTGGCACATCAAAGACTTGAAACTAAATAAATTTAAATAAGTTCATTACTTCCCGTGCTTTTATTATCATAAGTGCATATCAGTATTTGTATTGGTTTTTGGTTTAAATTAACTAGAAACCTGCATTCGTTTGGACGCATTAGCATTCGTAGGTATAGTCCAGATGCTACTGTTTTTTTTGATAGCGAGATGCGTGAAAGATAGTATGAATGTGTAAATGCAAATACGTAAGCGTATTTTGCGCGGATTTTATTCTTAGGAACAAAATCCTTCCATGGCGCGCGGGGTAATGTAACGTTGCACGTTATCATTTTAATTAACTAACCAATTTTTATAATAAATTGTACTTATTTTACAAATGAAATTGATTTTACCTTAAATTATTAATTTTAACCCACTAAATATATACACATTTTAAATTATACAAAATTATTACTTTATTATTATTACATTTTAATTATACAATAAATAAAATCTTATTATTAATATTATTTACAAATGAAATTATTTATTTATGCTAATTTATTATCTTTAATTATACAACTCATTTTAATCATTTACTTAATTAAAATACGTTTTGATATTCATATAAAATAAAATAATAATCAAATGAATGGTAATACATATACATAATAATAACAAACGCTTGCACTGTATCTCGCGACTGTCCGCGCGCAAACCGGCTGCAATAACTTGGCCCGGCCGCGGGAGTGTGACGTAGGAACCGATAGTTCTAGAGCGCCCGGCGCGCCCGCCAGTCCGCGTTACACCGTCTTGCACTACGGACCCGTATCAGTTGCGCTCACGAACAAAGGGTCGTGTCGTCATGCGTGCTGATACGAATTTATTTATTTAAATTCAGTGTAGCGGACAACATATTTATATTCGCACTCAGGACGTATTCCGAGGACATCAATCACGTAACTATATCGCACCCAATATATTGGTAAGTGCAAAGTGTTGAACATTATATTATAATTATTAATTTGCTAGCTTAGCTTAGCCCTTAGCTATCTCAGTGTAATGCAATATTCATTTATATTAATTTTTATTATCATATCAAAGTTGCAAGTCACGCTTTAGTTAATGTAAAGACAATCCTTTGTTCTTTGTTCTAGGTACGAATATGTACGTACCCACTTTCGTATAAAGTGAATAGCAAATTTCATTTACATTAATATTCCTACTTCTTAGGCTTTTAATATTATGCTTTTGTAACTCCGCTCTGCTTGTGAACACAAACACGCTAAATACTGCACCGGCTTTCTCCCTTGTCATCTTAACTGCATCTACAGGCTGTTCACAAACAGAGCGAGGAAGAAAGAACATACTTGTGACATTGTGCGTCGTCACGTTTCAGGGTGCGACGTTTACGCTGCGTTTTTAAGCGAAGACCCTGCTGCGACCTGTGCTCGCTGCGTCACCGCTGCGTTTCCGCAGCGTTGTTTTTTTTTTACGAGAAGCGCAATCCACGCACACCACCATCCAAGCGCCGAGCTGTAGCCGTGTCGTCGTCGCCCGCTCAGCGCTGTTCTCCCCTCGAGTCCAAGAGCCTTGAAAGGCCCACCGCCACTGACGACCAGCCACGCAGGGGAGTACCGGTACACACGGCGGTAAAACTAGACGGCCTTTGTAACCCACGACCTTTGCTCTTTTATGGGACTTGTGTCCCGATTATATTTATTTATTTTAATGTTGACCGTGGTTTCATTCCTCTCCAATAAGCCGCACACGTCACAGTGGGTCAAATGTTGGTTGTGATTTCTGCTTTGAGGATATTTTAATTCCTTCAATATATTCCTTAGATAAATATTGTATTTATTTTGGATTGACTCTTCTATACACATAGCCAGCAGCTTTAATTCTTATTCACTGGAAGGTGATGATAACTTATTTTGTCCGTAATTTATAGTGACACAATTAATTGGTCTAATTGGTGATTACAATTCAAGTTTAATACGAGTAATGGTAATTATCATTTAAAATTCTAATAGACAATTAAAATGTTCCGTGTTTTTTTTTTAAGTGACGTTTTAAATGCTTGCATATTTAGCCAACAGATATTCAAACTTAAAAACTATTTTATTTAAGACTAATTGGACTTACGGATCATGATAAAATTAATTCATCTTTAATATTATTAAATACATTCGCATTCCTAATAATTAATCGTGTTTCATGAAATATAATCTTTTATTTTTATATTGAGCAGTTGAAATTTTGAGGTTATTTCCACGCACCAAAAAGTTTGTATACCTATCACTGAAAATGGCTACAAACCTCCATTCACAAACATCGTGATTGGCTGTTTAGGGGTTTCCAAAGTAAATTAAAACAATTTTACTTTAATCCCTAGACATTAATAAGGAGCTTTAGTCCCGATATGCAGAGACTAAAGTAACATTTTAAGAGCATGAGAAGTGAAAAAGTATTTTTCTACTCCAGTACTTTTTTCTGTCATTTATATAGTTGATAACTCTAATATAAAGACATAAATTATGAAAGTCTGTAAAAGTCTATACTCTACTGCCCAAAAAAGTACTGCTAAACGATGTTATAATGTCGCCAAAAAAGCATCACTTAGTACCACAGCCAACTTAAAAAAAAAGTTTTATCTTCAGTGCATGGATGTTTAGTATAGTGAAGTATACCTTTATGTATGAGTTTATATTTTTTTGACAGATGTTTAGTATAGTGAACGTATACCTTTAGTCCTTTATGTATAAGTTCATATTTTTTTGACAGATGGACGTCAATAAAAAAAAAGTTTATCAGACTATTTTTTTTTATTTTGTTGATTTCGAGCGGGAACATGCAATTATTTTCTTTGTTGTTTATTTGCATTTTATTTATGAAATCTCGAGTCGTAGAAAAAGTATTGTATGCAACGTTGTATAAGTAGGTCAAAAAACGCTCGTGGCATCTTTCTTACGATGTTCGCTACGCTCACATCGTAACCCATGCCACTCGCGTTTTTTGCCCCCTCTTATACAACGGTTGCATAAAATACTATTATTTGTATTTTTTTTACTAAAAGAAAAGATAAAATATCATTTATTTATTATTAAATGTTATCCAAATTGGATTTTGCATATTAACCCCCATAGCTCAAATGCTTCTATAATATTATACACGTTTTTGCATTAAAAAAGTATCACATTTTTTATTTTCTTTCATGCAGCGAATTTTTTAATTTCAAATTCACAAAATATTTTTTTTCTCCGTTTTCAAGTTTATGTAGAAGCGCCCTATTTCGGTACGACGGCTGTATAATGAATTATAAACAAAGTGGAAGGTTGTTTTTTCATGTTGTTGTCATACTGATGTCCCTTTTTTTAGTGCACACTGGTGAAATGAAACTTATAAAAGGAAACTGTTTATGGATAAGTCTTTGAGTCCAGCTATTATAATTCGACCAGCCGCTTCGGCGTAATGATGACCCCCTGTCTATAGATAATTTATTTTTAATACGATACTACAATTTTGTAACGCCTTTGTGGCAGAAAGGTTCATGAGTGTTCACCATGTTTCGGAAGACGCTATACGTCGCGATCGTGAGGCCCCGTCACGGTGGATTGACTATCTCTGAAAGGTAACCTATCTCAAACACTAAAAACCATTGACCGAATTTCATTTGCCCGAAAACTATTCGAATTATTATCGTTTGTTCGATGACAGGATTCGTTCATTTTTCATTTCACCATTTTACATTTAGTAGAAGTATCGTTTGTCCGAAAAACTTTTCCCGTCACATTCACTTGCCCTATGAGTTGTTACGTATTTTTTTTCGTAGCCCATTTTTCATTTACCAAATGATACTTTTGGCACTGCATACATTTGAACAAATTTTCAGTTCACCTTTTAACTTTTCCCGCCCCATTCACTTGCCATCTGAATTGAGACGTCTTTTGTTTAATACCCATTTTTTCATTTAGCCAAATTTTCAGTTCACCAACTTTTCCCGCCCCATTCACTTGCCATCTGAATTGAGACGTCTTTTGTTTAATACCCATTTTTTTCATTTACTCAATGATATTTTTTGCATTACATAAGAACTGCGACCACAACAACAGCCCGCGAGCCGAACGAGCGAAGCTACCGTGCTGCGGCAGCAGCCGACAAACCGCCAAAACCGACCTGGTTGGGTTAAGTTAGGTTAGAACTGTGACCACAACAGCCCGCGAGCCGAGCGAGCGAAGCTATCATGCTGCGGCAACAGCCGACAAACCGCCAAAACCGACCTGGTTGGGTTAGGTTAGGTTAGAACTGTGACCACAACAGCGCGCGAGCCGAGCGGGCGAAGCTACCGTGCTGCGGCAGCAGCCGACCAACCGCCAAAACCGACCTGGTTGGGTTAGGTTAGGTTAGAACTGTGACCACAACAGCGCGCGAGCCAACCGAGCGAAGCTACCGTGCTGCGGCAGCAGCCGACAAACCGCCAAAACCGACCTGGTTGGGTTAGGTTAGGTTAGAGCTGTGACCACAACAGCGCGCGAGCCGAGAGAGCGAAGCTACCGTGCTGCGGCAGCAGCCGAGAAACCGCCAAAACCGACCTGGTTGGGTTAGGTTAGGTTAGAGCTGTGACCACAACAGCGCGCGAGCCGAGCGAGCGAAGCTACCGTGCTGCGGCAGCAGCCGACAAACCGCCAAAACCGACCTGGTTGGGTTATGTTAGGTTAGAACTGTGACCACAACAGCGCACGAGCCGAGCGAGCGAAGCTACCGTGCTGCGGCAGCAGCCGACAAACCGCCAAAACCGACCTGGTTGGGATAGGTTAGGTTAGAACTGTGACCACAACAGCCCGCGAGCCGAGCAAGCGAAGCTATCGTGCTGCGGCAACAGCCGACAAACCGCCAAAACCGACCTGGTTGGGTTAGATTAGGTTAGAACTGTGACCACAACAGCCCGCGAGACGAGCGAGCGCAGCTACCGTGCTGATCGCATGATGAAATCAAAGTCATACAAAAAAAGTCGAGTAGTTAATAAACCGAATCGTTACATCGGACAAATGAAATCAAAGTCATACAAAAAAAGTCGAGTAGATAATTAACCGAAACGTTACATCGGAAAACTGATATTACGGATAAATGAGATTTAGGGAAACGTGTCATTAGTAGAGTGAATAAAAATCCTAAACAATTAATGCCCAATCGTAAATTATCGAATTGAATTTTCGGACAAATGAAAAAAAGTTAAAATGATATTTGTCGAATAGTTTTTGTCGAAATGAAATTCGGACTAACGTTTTTAGTGTTTCAGATAGGTAACCTCTCTGAAAACGTGAAAAATTAATTATTTTTAATTAAAGCAGTAACGTCTGCTAACGTAAACCAAATGTTTACAATGAAGCGAAAAATTTAAAAAATTAACGGTTCAAGGCAGTATTCGAACCTGCGTCTCGAACGGCTTTCCGGGCCAACACGGGCGTCCACCAACTGGACCACCGAACCTGATGCCAGAGCCGTTGAATTTTTCAACCAGTTGCTTCTACATGCCTTAGGGTGGCATTGTAGCGCCATCTACCGTAAAGATTTAGACTTTATAATCGGCACCATCGTCCCAAATTATGTTGAGAATCGATAGATTTTCAATTTTTCTCTTCATTGTAAACGTGAAAAATTTTTGGTCGAGAGCGGCGCACACAGACAACCTCCACCGATCGTGGCGGAAAATCTTGAGGGAGGCCTTTGCTAAACAGCGGACGCGTTTCGTCTGGTCTGATAAAATGCTGATAATGTTTTTTGATGAAGGTTTACATATCTAGGTACATTCTAATGTATTTGCTTTTATGCTCAGCGGTCGAAGTACCTATTGTGTAATAGTACATTTACTGCAGACACCGGGAAAGAAGGCCTTGCCGGGTGAGTAGGTAGGTATAGACGGCCGACCGTAGGGAAGCCGGATAGTGGTACTAAACCGGCAAGCCCTTTTCTCCGCTAAGGCATCTAAAGTGCTTTTCTCAAACATATGCGATGAAATAAAAAAAAACCGCTCAAAAATAAATATAATTCAGGTGTATAACCTGTTCATGAACACAGACGCCATGTTTAAAAAAAATCTTTCCGGCCTAGGCCTTCAATTTTCTATGAACCTTTACAATTCTCTCGAGTTGTTCCGCCCGAAACGTGAGACTGCGAAGCTATTATAACACACGTTATGGCGACATTTCCTTGCATGTTTGAGAAAATTCATTAACTCACATAGCGTTGAAAACGGTAAGATTTTCCAGTTACCTTCACAAAATAGCTTCTATCGGAATTTTTCACTCCGTCAATGGAACATTTCAGGGCGTGAATTTCCCTCGCCCACCTATTTGGTGTGGGCATTGACAAATAGAGGTTCCCTTGACGTAGGCTTTCGTAATTTACGTAAGCCGATACCGAATTTCCTATCTTGTTGGGCCATTTTTTCCCCTAGGGCGAAAAGGCTTATTTCTATTGAGAGTCCACGTAACCGCCCTAACTGCCTAATCCTTGACAAGTTGCCGAGATTTGTTGAAACGTCAGTTGCTGGGCTTTAAATGGTAGGCTAATTGGCCGAGCGAGCGAAGCGCATCCGTTTCAGATTGGGCTAAAATTCTTTCGTATGTTTGGAACACAGAAATATATCAAGATAGAAGGAAAGAGTGTACGTACCTCGCGTGGCGAAATGTTGACACGGTGTCAACTTTGCTCGCCGCGAACATTAGTCAGCTCCCGACCGCGGTCTGTGTGCGACGTCAGGTCTTAAAAGCAAAATGGCTTGTTGCGCAATAATTAATTGTTCAAAGACTTCCAATAAAATTGGAGCTGTTAATCGAGGTATTTCCTTTCATTGGTATGTACAATTTGTCCTTAAATATCTGTTATTAATTACAAATCTATTTATTTTATTATTTTCATCAAAACAGAGGCGTCGGTTGTGTCCAACGCTAGCTTTCCATTGCGGCTTTAATTTGACGAACCAACCTTGGCGTGCATTCAAAGCCAGCGATGTAAAAATATGCTATTCAAACTGTCGAGTCACGTTCAAGGTCGATTTCTCATTTTTTCTGTCAAAAGTAAAAATAGTGCTGCTGTACACTGCGATTTTCTTATTCGATTAAAATCGATTTTGAAAACAGAGGAAATGATAATTACGTTTTTATATTATTATGCAGCTATATAATGTAAGTAAATAGTGCAAAGCAAATATTATTGTGACTGTTTTTGTTTGTGACGGCGGCTGGGCGGCGGCGCGGTGCGCTGTGGGTGGCGATGCATAGAATCGGTGCCGTGTTCGAATCGATCTGTGAATCGATTTTTCTGAATCGTTTTCGCGCGGCTTATGTTTCCCATCACTAAATTACGCTCGTGACGTCAAAGTACCTACGCAAAATGTTACACGCTCGGTCTCCCTACAAATCGCCGAACTCTTTCCTTCTATCTTGATATATTTCTGTGGTTTGGAATGTACGTTTGTCCGGTTTTCCGGCTGTATCTACTCGCCTAAAGGTCATGTTTGTCAACCAATTGTCATCAAATTCTGGGAGATTTTTTGTCGATTCGGTTTTGGGTGATTATTCGAGCATTTTAACCGCCTCATTACCGTGACTACTATATTTTTGAAACCCCGTGAGGCGCCATTTTTATGTTGTCTTGTAGAAGACGCAGATTTTTAAAATTCTTATCAAAATTATGTTGATTGCTTCTATACGTTGGCCAATTTTGCGGTTGCGGTAATGAGGCGGTTGAAACGCTCCGAATAATCACCGTTTTTGACAATTTCCAAATCTCCGAGATATGGGGTTTGAAAACATAAAAAACTACAAAGTTTAATCATTTTAAAACGAATGAAGACCACTATAGTTGTTTCCTAAAGTCTTATTTAGAAACGTTTGAATTCTCAACCTAAGTCTTGTTTCAGAAACCACAGATTCTTGAATTTTCAGAAACATTTCGATATAATATAAGGATAAAATATTGTTTTCAGTTTCGGAGAGAAACTTAGGCAAGTTGAGAAATGCCAAATATCTAAACGTCTTCGCAAACTTTCGAATAATTCAATAATAATTAAATAGTAGAAGGTACCTTAGGTACCTAGAATTTTAAGCGCTGAAAGTGATCATCGGTTAGACATTATTTCAGACGCGTGAGCGACAGCTGACACCGAGGGCCGCTCTAAGGTTAAACAAATAAAAAATATTTATTTCGGACCTGTTTTCGATCCATATTAAGTTAAATTAGTAAAAACAATCGCCAGTTAATATTATATTATACCTACTATTGTAGTCACGGAGTAGTTAAGGGCCAGCAGAGCGAGAGGTGCGCTCTACAGTCATGTCTAAGGATATAGACTAAAGTGGCTACTTTGACCCAGTATTTTATTATAGTGGGCAGTCTAGGCGTTCTGTTAATGTCCCCAACAAACTGATGCTACTGCCACGCATCTCAGCTAGCAACGATGCAATTCTTTTCCACCTAAGGGCATAAATAAATATAAATAAATATTAAGGGACAATCTTACACAAATCGACCTAGTCCCCGTCGTCGTCTAGTACCCATAACACAAGCCTTCTCGAGCTTAATTTGACTAGATCGATTTGTGTAACGTCTGATATTTATTTATTTTATTTATATGCGGGCAAAGCGACAGTAAAATCCTTGTAGTATAATTAAGTGAAGTTGGGCTGGTAAATACGTTTACTGTGTTGCTCAATTCGCTCAACTTCCAACGGTGGGTAGCCACAAACGCCGAGCAAACTTTCTAGTTAATTCGATGGTTACCATTAACAAATTAAATTTGGTGTATGAGCCTAGGGGAAACTTAACGTAAGATGGATGGCCCGTATTTTACATCTACTTACGGTAGACACTTTTTACGTACGTTAACTTTTTCAGTTTGCGGCGCTCGCGTAGGGTGGGCTAGGGTAGAAACTAGGGCTTCTGATATCCGTGTTACACGCGTAACCGTAGCTCCGTGTTTTTAGCACCGGCGGTCCAAATATCCCGTACTACTCGGTCACGCCAAGATACGGAGCCGTATCTGAGTTTGGCTACAGGTGTGCGGATATCGGCTCCGCTCGGGTATTTAATGAAAGCTTTTCGAACCGACCCTTATTGTATGTTTGTAGTTTATTTATATTTGAATCACACTTGAGTTATATTTTTGCATTGATTCCAGATGTTTCTATTTAAGTAATTATTGGCATTATTCTGTTTTTTATATAAGCAGCCATTATGATTTTAGACAAAGACACACATGGAATCTTCACTAAACGTCACAGACGGATTGGATCCGCGTGTAATTAAGAAACTTAAACTCCGTGAAACACGGAAATACGTATCTTAATTAGACGGAGCCTAATTACATGTGCCAAACGGTCCGGATGATCCGGCTACGGGTACACGAAACACGGACACGACCGCGAGCCCTAGTAGAAACCCGCAGGTTTATTGACCGAGCGAGCAAAAGCGTGTGTCCGTTTCAGCTTGGCCAAAAATTCTTTCGTATGTTCGGATCTCCAAATTTCCGGCTGTACTTGTATACAGGTCACATTTCGCAACAGATTCTCATGAAAATTTGTGAGCAGGTACGATAAGTATTTTTTTTTTTATGTCTATTAAATTTTTTTACTTTTTTCTTAATGGCGTGGCAGCAATTGAATCTGAACACTATATTTTAAAGTTATCTCTTTTTATCTTCGCACAAACCGCCCGAGAAATGTATTGGTGCCAACATCTGCGCAATTTTAGTACTGGCTACGAACGCGTGCCGATTTTGCGCGAACAAAAGCGGCTTATGGCTACTTGGTGAAATTCGAACCCTAAACTGCTGCGGCGCAGGCCGTCGTGCAACCAATTTAGCTAGCGTTAGCTACAGCTCCTATCGAGAATTCTAAAAAAAATAATAATTTATAAAAACTTTTTTATCTGCTACAGCTACAAGTATTTTGAAAACGACAGTTTTTAACGCACATAACTGTCAGGAACGTTCCAACATGTTTCGAACTCGGAGAGAGTTCATCCCCAGGGCAACTATCCGTATCTACAGCTTCACAGCGGACAGTCTACTACAAGACTTCTACTACATTATCTTGTACTATATTCTTTGCCTTGTACCTATCTATAGGTGCCTACCCACATTAAACCTAACATACATCACATTGGACGGCTGTGTCGTAAAAGTACCTTTTTCAATTTAAATAAAATCTAAGGTAGATAAAGAGCAAAGGTATCCTAATTTTATCGGGAAGCCACAATTTTCCTCCAAGCCCTCATAGATCATTCTCACACCCGCCTGGAAATAAGATCCCTCCGAGAAAGACGTTTTAGGCTAAAAGGCGGAATGTGGGAGTTTTGTTTTAGGAATATGTCGAAAATAAAGACCTGTCTCGTGTGATTTATAATACCTAATGCTAGATTTCGATTGTAAATGATTTATGGATTGTAAAATATGGGTACCGTTGATTTTTTACCAACAAGAAAGCGAGAAAGGCCAACTGGTTTGCCCGCCACCAAGTTTTTCAATAGTGTAGTAGACATGTTTATGTTGAGTTGATGTTAGTGGGTAGTTAAAGATTAAAGACACAATATGCTTTTCAGTATTCGCTTGGATAAAAATGTTGTTTAAAATAGTTACACAATTACATAGCTCTTAGAATTGCGTACCTTACTTAGGCCATTCGGCAAGCAACGTGGCTGACAAACGCTGGCGCTGTAGGTAGCTCGATTTAAGAACCTTCATTGTGCCGAACATTTTATTTTTAAAACGTGCCAAGCAAACCGCAAGTGCACTACCCACTCAATTCCTTCGAATTTTGAGTTGGACTCTATTTATATAATAAAATAAGAGTGGTGACAGGTAGCTGTATAGTTACCAAAAGCAATTGAGTGGATAACTATCTTTTCTCAAAGCGCTTCTGCCGGTTCTGACCATTCTATAAAATACTATCTGATTCCTCCCAAGCACCGGATACCTACTGGCTGCGAGCTGGATTCAGTCCGCCGCGCTAATTGTTTTAGTCCACTAACGCACTCGGACCCCTAATGCGGACGACGCCGCAAAGCGTCCATTTTGGTTACAAATTGACGAGTTACTACTCTCTATTTGTTTGCATAAATTTGAGGTAAGTACAGAAGATTCTCGCATTCAATCTTCGTCCTAAACGATTTTATATTTCTACTTTTTTTTTCTATTTCATGACGCGGTTGGCGCAATGGTAAAGCGGCTGCCTACTGAGCCGGCGGTCCTGAGTTCGAATCCCGGCCAGGGCAAATATTTGTGTGATGAACTCGATATGTGATGCCTGGGTCATGGATGCTTGGATGCATTTAAGTATGTATTTATCTATATAAGTATGTTTATCGACGTCCAGTGTTTAGCACAAGCCTAGTAGAGCTTACCGTGGGACTAGATCGATTTGTGTGAGGTTCTCCGATATTTTTTTATTATTTATTTAATATTTATTTATATTTATTATTCACACTTTAATGAATACAATCCAAAAGCGCCAGGTCCAGGTCTGGCAGTTTGTGTTAGTTTCCTAACGTCCAGTAATTGGATGCGAATCTCCACGAATAGAAGTCTGAGGCATTGCTCTGTTAATTCCAATTCTCTTCATAATATCAATTACGAACAAAACAAATACAACGTTAATTAACGCCTATAGACTCTGTTCTAATTACAAAAACCCTGTCAAAACTAAGGCTAAGTATATTTATATGAGTTCTTGTAATTGGCTGGAGCTAATGTTATTAATTAAACGACTTGATGATTTATCTTTTTGGAATTTTCCTTTTGATCACAAGTGTATTGCGTATATTTCGTTTCAATTAAAACTTTATAAATAACTGATTCCTATTAAATCCATTTATAACAAAATTTGCAATAATCAAACGTGTTAATTATAAAATTGTGTCGTGGTGCTACGTTTATGTGTGCCAATTTCGTTACAAAATAATTATAAGGATTTTTTTTGTCGCTAGTCAAAAAATTACTTACTTTAAAAGTTAATACAGTTGTCATGTTCATTGACTTTTAATTCTGTCATAATTGATTTAACACTCTCGATTTGAAGATTTTGAAGAGATTCCCTTGGTATAAATTACCTATTATAGGTAACTGTCATTTTAATTCGCCGTAATCGGGAAGAGTATCCTTTAATCAATATTACCATGCGTGAATGTCTGACTTTTAGTGTACCAAATAATTATAGTTGAAATGGGTCCAGTCGATTAGGGGTGAAGGGGCCGTAAAGATACCCACTATAGGTCCATACGAAGCGATAGTTTTTTTTTTTAACATGGCTTGAACTGTATCAGGGCTGTTTAGCCTTCACTACCAGTAGTCGGACTTTGCGTCGGAGTATAACCCGCTAATGGGATTAGGTATCTTCGCGCCACAGTGAGTGATTAGCTAAACGATAATAATCATAAAGTACCAACAACCACAAAAGTCAACAACTCGAATAGTAAAGTAAACCAATGAAACGTTCTGCTACAGCTAGATAAACAATCGATTCGCAGCAAATGGGAATCGATTAAGCGATTGCATGCGATCGACCGATGTTTACGTACCGTAAATGACCCGCGTTGTAAAATGCTCTTTTACGGGCTTAGGTCTCAGGTATACAGGGGACTGTTAGATTTAAATAAAACTACTACCTTCTTATCATCATTTATAGATATACAGCCTGTTACCGGCATGCGGGCATTTATTAAAACTGATAATAATATGATCCATTATTTTTTCCATTAGAATTTAAGTTAATTAATTAAATTAAGGTCATGGATACGAATTTCATAATATTATTATAAAAAAAAAAAAAAATAACAAAAAAAAGGACCCACTTCAGTAAAACTAAAAAACCAAAAATAACCCGTTCAAGTACAGATTACATTTGACTCACCCTTCGAAGTCGATCCCAAACCACTCAGTTCTTATATTTATAGTTATATTATAGTTTACGCGAGGTTTGGCACCGACTTCGAAGGGTGAGTCAAATGTAATCTGTACTTGAACGGGTTATTTTTGGTTTTTTAGTTTTACTGAAGTCGGTCCTTTTTTTGTTAAAAAATTTTTTTTTTTGCTGTTTAGTGATTCATATCAAAGTTCTAGTGGCCATCTGTGGTGTTCATCATCAGTTTCCTGACACCAAATCCTATTTACTGAATGTAAATTCTTGACTTTATCAATAAATTACCTAAAGCGCCGTACATATGTCCCTTTAACATTTGAAGAGTTCCCTCGATTTCTCCAAGATTCCATTATCAGATCCCGACTTAGTGCCAACGGGACCAACTCGGAGTTATACCCTTTCCAATTAAAAAAAATAAATAAAAAATCGGTTCACGGTTCTCGGAGATATCGAGTAACATACATACAAAAAAAAAATAGTTCGAATTATTATGTGAACGGCGACATGTACCTTTGGCAGGTGATTTTGCAGACGGAGCTGCTGTCCGCATTTTCCCTACAGTTAGACAGGTAGACGCATACAATAACAAAATGACCACTGAAAACGCTAAAGCTCACCGCGTCTACACATTTAACGCTGTAGATGAATCTCGCGAGACGGCAACGTATGGTAGGAAGCCACCAGACAACGTTATCCCTAAGGACGTCAATAACTGTGGTGGCTTCTTACCAACCATAAAATTAGGCGTCGAATCACGAGTGATGCTGAGGCGAAACATTTCCGTTTCCGATAGGATATTATATCTTTAGTGTAGGTACATAATATTTCACGTATAAAACATTATTGTTAAATATTGAAACATTATATAAATATAACATAGGTGACATAGGTATTATTATTTTAATTTTAAGGAGATGCCTTCTATAATTAACCCTGAAGCATAAATAATGATTGTAAATAAATAAAACATAATTAGGTAGGGTAAGTTGGTCAACACTGGATCACTCCATTTTTCAATGGCCCTATCTGCAGAAATAATTGTGCTATACAAAATATTTTTGGACTGTTGCTTAAACAATTTATTCATGATTGGTTATATTATGCTTACAATCCTAGATTCCTAACCATATGGACATGAGAAAGCTTTTTAAAAAAAATGGGATTTGATCCACTGTGCACTAGGGGTGGTGAACAATGGGTATACCAGTGACAAACACTGGCCGTTTAGAAGTAAAGTTCTAGTGGCCATCTGTGGTGTTCATCATCAGCTTCCTTACACCAAATCCTATTTACTGAATGTAAATTCTTGACTTTATCAATAAATTACCGAAAGCGCCGTACATGTCCCTATAACATTTGAAGAGTTCCCTCGTTTTCTCCAAGATTCCATCATCAGATCCCGACTTAGTGCCAATGGGACCAACTCGGAGTTATACCCTTTCGATTAAAAAAAATAATTGAAAATCGGTTCACGGTTCTCGGAGATATCGAGTAACATACATACAAAAAAAAAAAAAAATTAGTTCGAATCTCCTCCTTTTTTGGAAGTCGGTTAAAAACGGGACTTAATCGCGTTCAAAAAGAGTTTATTTAATGTGATGATAATTCGAAAGAGATGTAACGTTCAGGGGCCCAATTCGAGAATGCCGTTTGAGATATCGCCAACGTCAAATCTCCATTAGATAACAGTTATATCGCCATTGAACTGTCATTTAAATGCGATGAGCTTAAAAGTGACATATCTCATCTCAATTTTGGAAATACGAAGGCGATAATGATTGTCAAAAATGTTATTCATGTATATAAATTTCTGTTTTGAACGAAACGTAACGGACTAATTTCTCGTACTACGCGGTCAATTTAAAGTATGCGCCTGTTATTTATGCCGTCACATACAAAGAAAGCGAAAATTTTGCGCGTCCGAATTGACGAAGTTGCGATGTTCTAGGGATATCGCCATTTGTCAAGTAGGCACACGTCAAAAGTGACGGATGGCGATGAAAAGGAGAGATCTCCATTATATCTCTAAAATTGGTCGAATACCCCCCAGGGCCTCGATCTCGAAGGGGCTCTTAAATACTGTGTTTTTATTTCTCGAAGGTTGAAAGTGACTAGGTAGCGCTCAAATTGGGATTAGGTTTTGGGTTAAAACACTGAAAACCGAGAGGTCTGTGTAAAAGCAAGCGAGACAGGTATAAAATTCTAATCGCGTTCTGTTAGCTCACGCACTGTACAAAGACATATATATTAATACACCCAGTTATTGAAGGTCTCCAAATTGTTTTTCAATTTGACCGTTGGTAATGTTTACGCTCATTTGCGATTCCGTCCGTCACTTCGAATTACACGCGATCAAAATGAATTCAAATTTTCAAATTTGCCATTCTGACCGCGCGGGGTTGTCGGTGAAAATTATGGGAACTCTGATAAGAAGGAAATATCATTTAGCATTTTTTTTATTTGCATGGAGTTTTTACATCGTAAAAATACTTATCTTATCAGACTTTCAACAGTAAATCACCCGCGCGTCCCTCGTACAAAAATTTTTGGCCGAATAATTTTCACCGGTGCACCGGTTGAATAATATTGCTAATTATACCACCGCGGTGGTATAATCAGCAATATTATTCAACATTGATGCTGGGACGCTACGGGCACAAAATTCTAATGGACCGGCGTAGGTTTACGGGACAAATACATCCTTTGCTCAGTTTAATGTTTAGTAACAAACGTTCAATAGTCAGTAGCCTTATCATGAGTTTACAGTGACAGTACTCGCTAGTGACATCGAAAATAGTAACCGCTAGGGGCGATGCACAGTCGCCATCAAATATATCGCAGCATATAAGGCGTCCATAAATATCTGAACATGTACTGTAACGCCCAGTAAATAAGAGTCGTCTGATGGCGACTGTACCTACTATTCTCCATACAAATCGGTTACGCCGTCGCTATATTAGCGATTACGGTCGCGTTAACTCGTGGTAAGGGTACAGATTTCTTTGTCATGAAGACGCCACGTTAGACGACGTCACAACATTTTTACATCACGTTTAAACATTTGCATGTTACAAACAATTTACACTAAATACACATAGGTCCTTAAAGGCCGGCAATGCACTTGTGACTCCTCTGGTGTTGCAGGTGTCTATGGGCGACGGTAATTGCTTTCCATCAGGCGATTCGTTTGCTAGTTTGCCCCCTATGACATAAAAAAGGTATAAGTTACAACGACAGTGCTGCCAACTGGTGCCGCCAATCAGAATCTTTTACGTTATCAATACTTAACATTGTCATTTTTATAGTGCTGCCACCTATAGTTACTGCATAAGTCATGTAGGTACTAATTTTTGATTCCCATCTGTAATGTTTCGCCAAATCTTCATTTTATTCTTTCTTTTTTCAAAAAAATAGCTTTCGGGAATTTTTCAGAATAATTATAAAACAATCCTAACCTAACATAAGGGGGTTCTTTAAAACAATGTTAATAAAATCCTGAAAATTTTACGATTAAAAAAAAATTACTTTCGGACAAATGAAAGTTTGGCAAAACGCAGATGGGAAACATTGTTTCGAGTTGTGATAGGATACCGTATGCACAACTAAGGTGCCGCCATCTGGTGGCGCCTTTCCGAGTCTATTAACTTATTTGCATTGATATTTTATAATGCTGCCACCTAGTACAACATGGTTACAATATCTGTGGACCTCGCTGGAATGTGAAGCCCCTCCCCCTACCCTTGTACCTACCCGCGCTCGCCCCGTCGCGTCGCGCACTGTACCAGAGCGCCGACGTGACGTCATCGAAGCCAGGTCCACAGATATTGTAACCGGGTTGTAGTATAGTGTAGTGTTCCTATCCTACACGTTCTCTATAGTGTAATCCCCAATTCCAAAGCAAGCCTTACAAAAACAACCAGCGTAATCAATTTTCATTGGAATCTCATCAATTTGAAACCGAAATCAATAGAGTTCAATTCCTTTGTGGCGGAGAAGCAATTCTAATCAAGTAACGTAAGGCACCGGCTTAATACGCTCTATGGATACGGTAATGAGAATGTGTGTCAGCGAAATTCGATTTGTATACAGTTTAAAATCAATAGGACGTTCTAAATTTTGCACTTCGTTTGAAGAGATTGGTTGAAATGAATTTTCTTAGGTATACATAATCACTTTTCACAAAAAAACAACCGACTTCAATGAAAAGGAATAGTATTCCCGACAATTTCTGAACGAATTACTATAAAAAACACCGAAATCATCATAGATCGAGCCATCGAGTATAATGTTTGAGGAGTTCCTTCGATTCCTCATCAAAATCTTCTCCAGAATTTTATGGGATCAACTCGGAGATGCCCTCCTCTTTTAGGTATAAATAATCACTTTTCACAAAAAAACAACCGACTTCAATGAAAAGGAATAGTATTCCCGACAATTTCTGAACGAATTACTATAAAAAACACCGAAATCATCATAGATCGAGCCATCGAGTATAATGTTTGAGGAGTTCCTTCGATTCCACATCAAAATCTTCTCCAGAATTTTATGGGATCAACTCGGAGATGCCCTCCTCTTGAAGATATTTTTTTTCCAGATCGCTTTATAAAGTAAAATGAAATGATGAATGAAATTAAGTACAACAATTACATTGTTTATAAATAAAAAAATGCAACTGAATTGAGAACCTCATCGTTTTGGATGTCTACTGTTAAGAAGTTTTAATACCTGTAACACTTACTTTCAAATAAAAAAATATTTTTCCTAATTAGTTCATAAATGACGGACTTCTGAGGTAACAAACATAAAAAAATGCAGCCGAATACTCCTCAATTTTGGAGTCGGTCGAAAAAACAGTTTTATTACTTTTAAAATTAAATAGAATAAGTTAATTGCAAGAATACTTATGTAGGTTGTTATTGTTGTTTATTGTAGGTAGGTACAGTATTCAATCGTAATTAAACGACATGCAAATATTATGCTATTTCAGAACAAGTAGGTAAGATGCATTTGATAAATTATTCCTACCAAGGATCATGTTGTTTCCTATAATCTGAGTCATTGTCAGTTCAAAAAACAAAATTTGTCCCTTCGATGGTCAAAAGTTAAGAGCTTGTATGAATCTAGGTTATTTTGCTATTACATCGGATTATAGAAGAGGGAACGCACTTTATTCTCACAGGCATTTTATCACAAAATTAGGCCCTGGAATCCTTAATTTCGCAAATGTCCACCGGAAAGACGCGCACCTAAATCTGACAATGACCCATCTGCAAATTCCTTAACACAATAAAAATAGTCTTCTAGTAGGTACTCATTCATTTCTTTAATATCAGGTAAGTAGTTGGAAGTATTGTCCAGGTTGTTGGATGATAAAAAAAAATCTACAGTTAAAAAAATGAAGGGAGGTATTCCGTAATTATTACTTCAAATAATTTTCTACATGTAATACTTGTTAGAACGTGAAACAAATGTTCAACGCACACAAACCGTGCTTCGCACAACTTTTCACTAATGGTGGCCAGCAATTTGGTTGCATACATGAAACAATTTAAACTGGGGAACTTTTGTTCTAGAACGAAATATTGCAATAGCATAATCGTTTCTACTTTTATGACGGTGGTCTGTTACAAAGCTTTAAAACGTTGTTTTTTTTTATTTTTACTGGCGGGGCTGATGTATGATTAGGACATGAAAATAATTATGAATCTATCTTCGTAAGCAAGTTAATTTTGAATCAGTAGTTAGTTGATAGTTTGTTTGTTGTTGGTCAGGAAAAGTCTAGTCTAAATAATCAAAGCTGATCAACTGCGGGCCTATGATGGTTGCTTTTATCACGTGATAAATAAGTGACAAAGCATCCGTCATGTTTTGACAAAATGCGAGTGTGAGTGACAGATTTGTTCCATCAGAAGCGCCGATTTTTCTGCTGTTTGTATCATTTTTCCTTACTCTAAGGAATCATCTTTTAAGGAGCGTTGTTGGGACATAATCATGGTTTTGACAATTGTGGGGTTAAATTAACGTGTTGATGGAGTTGTCTTCATTAATCGAACCTCGAAAAAAAATGTTTACGTGCAATATGTGGCACTCGTTCTATCGACTCTTGTAAACCCATATTCAAGTCTCTTCAGGTTATGACTCTGTATTCTATGTATGTATATGAGATTTGTATTTTTGTCAAGAATAATATGCACCTTTATAAAATAAAAACATCCAACCCTAGAAGCACTTCCAAACTCCATGGTCTCAACATATGCTATCCTGAGGATGTTAACACAGCTCATATGAAAAATAGTACATTCTACATGTCTATTAAAATTTTCAATAATCTGCCAGAAGATCTAAAAATGTCAGAACTACCAGAATACAAAAATAAGCTTCTTAAATGGTGTACTGAGAGAGCTTACTACAATTTAAGTGAACATTTTGAATAAATTAATTTATGTAGGTAGTTTAACTGCAACATCTGATTATTATTTTATTACTTATTAGACAATTCTGATTATGTAATGATATATGTAGCCAAGATTTTATTATGGTATTGTAGAACTAAGAAATCTGACATGTAGTTACTTTAATTAAAAATTGTAGTGTATGTGTAGTTTGTTATTTTAAGTTAATGTAAAAATTGTACGCCGGTTATCGGTAGATTGTGAAGAACTATAATATAATGTAAGACCTACTTTTGTACTCACAATATTACAATAAATATATGATTATGATTATGATGTGATATGATACATGATAAAGCATCTGTAACATCGCAAATTGTCACTGACATACCAGCACGGCCCAGCACTGGCCGAAAATAAATTGACATTTAAAAAGTTAGAGTTGAACGTTTGTGTTTTGTTTCTCGCTGACACGTTCAAGTCTGCTTGTAAAAAAACTGGTACGACATATTCTTGATAAATATTTTTACACTTCAATGTAGTGCACTGAGGATGATAATATTTGGAAACATTTACTGCAATGTATTTTGGAACTGAGGTTTCACTCGAACTAGCTTGAGCAATTTGGCCAAAGCACTTCATGAACCTCAATAGACAGACATCATACGACCTTTGAACTCATTAAAACTTGCCTTGAGTGTGACAAAACAGCAATTAGCTTATCCGGTGATGGCCAGGACCAAGTTTCCGCTCCGCGGGTGCCATCGTAAATCTAGAGAGAACTCCAAACTCATTAAGCTCACATTCTTGGATCTACTTGGCGGTATGGTCGAAACAATTATTTTAGAGCAAAAAGAGTTTTTCTAAGTCGTACATTCTTGTCAATCGTTGTGGTTATTTGGATGCCTTGGGATCCCCAACAGACGTCTCCAGCACCACAATTCAAGAGCGTCAATTTTGCGGCGGTCCTGCAATCTTAGTCCAGATCTCAGCTCCTTTATACTGCTCTTGCTAAACCACAAAATAGAATGGAGTAGAATCAGAGCATTAAGATAAAAAGCCGGTCAAGTACGAGTCGGATTCCTGCACCGAGGGGTCTAAAAAGATATAAATAAATAAATAAATATCGGACAACCTCACACAAATCGATCTAGTCCCAAATTAAGCTCAAGAAGGCTTGTGTTATGGGTACTAGACGACGATATACGTACTTATATAGATAAATATATACTTAAATACATAAAACAACCATGACCCAAGCACAAATTTTCGAGTTCATCACACAAATATTTGCCCCGGCCGGGATTCGAACCCGGGACCGCCGGCTCAGTAGGCAGGTGTCTACAAACCGAGCCATATGTAACTACAAATTTAGGGTTTTTAGACCTTTTTATTTACTAATGCTACATGATGTTGCTTCTTGATTTTCGTGATTCTAAGTCAACGGGAAATACAATATAGGTTTCGATTCCTTTGCCAGGCGTCAACAAATGCATAAACGGTCATATATTTTGATTTTAGAATTCTGATTTTTTCGCGGCTCCAAGGGGAGACCTGAGTAGCGTTCCTGAGAAAAAGGTCTAGACAAACGACCAGACAGACAGAAAGGCAAACGGAGAAGAAAGAATTATACACCGTAATGACAAATTGACTAGGAATTTTGCAATAGTATGCTACTACGTCAAGTCAACTTGAGTTTAAAGACTATAAGTTTAACATTTTTGACGTTGCTAGACTTGCTAGGCGAATATTTTCTACAAACTCCGCCAATGCAAAAATAAGGCAAACAAAATGACGTCGCCAATTTAAAGTCGATCGTGAAACAGTTCTTCACAAAAGTCTAGACTTGTTCGTGTCTTAAAAGAGTTTGAATTTGCGTTGTAGTGTGCCTCAAACTCGGTGCACGGTCGGCAGGAAATGGCCCTCCTATTATAGACTCCTGACTTCACAGTTTGAAGTCGTTAGGCACGATTGGCGAAGTTAGTATATGGCTCCCTTGGAAAAACAACGTCGCATCGAAGCGAATTCATAATGCAATTATAAGTTTAGTATGCTAAATCTTTCACTATACGTAGAATCCCAGTTAGTTTGGCTCCCAACGTGAGGCCAAAGCGTGATTTTTATAATGTCAGTCTTATTGTTTGTTTTTATATATGTTACGATTAAAATCCGGAGATACATTACATAACATTTTAGAAAGTCAAGGTAAAATAAATTTCATCATCATCTTATCAGCCAAATTAAGACCATACTCAGATAGGCTAAAAATACCCAACGTAAATTAACCACACATGTAACCGCGGTATCCCCAATCCTAGAAAGTTTATATATAAAAATGTCAATCACAGTTAGCCAAATGGATGACAACATATTTCAAGTTCCTACATGTATATTGTATTGCCTCATTTCATTAATTCAAGAGCCTAACGGTAAGTCATTTCAAGGGCCTATATTATAACGTGTATAAATAAAAACCATTGTTCCGCCATCGAAGTTTAACCTGTAATTCTGGTGGACTGTTATTTCACGCCCACTGCCAAGCCCACGACGTCCTTTAATATTCATACCTGTGAGTTTTTCGGAACGATAATATAATTTGTGAAATCTGGAAAGTTCAGCATTTTACTTTTTCGAATTACGTGACAGGTTCTTCAGTGGTAATAATTATGGGAACATTGGGAACACACATTTTGATGACGTATTTACTTACTTTCATTACCCAATTTATATTTGCCGTTATAAAACCACTACTGTAAGGGCCGATTCTTCAATCCCCAGTTAAACAGTCAGATAAGTTTTATTTTATACATAGCGGTAACTTCAGTTTTTCAACAGTCAGATAGCAGTCAATCCGTTAACGGAGGACTAAAGTTATCTGTCCGTTCAAGAGCCAGTTAGTACCTATCGCTCTGTCAAGTAATCAAGTTGGACGTTTTAGGTTATGATACAACCCTGAATTGGCTACCTTATGGATATTTTTGACGCCGTTGAAGACTTAGTTATCGAAGAAGACAGACAAATTATTGATTACGTACATCCACCAGCTGATAGAAAACCTAGAGAAATACGTGACAGGCCGGCCAACTTCATTACATTATCAATATCATTGCGAGCGTCTAGTCCAGATATGTTGGAGCATATTGCCAGTACCTTTTCCTCCACGTCATTATAAGGAGGAGCAGCAGAAGCCGCCGCCTGTTTGGTATATCTCCTGCCTATGCAAAGTGATCTTCTTTTTGGTGCATTTTTTCAGGCTCGTATTTGAGTTTCAAAGCTTTGCTCGTTCGTACTGCATGTGCAGTGGATACAGCATTAGAAACCGTGGCAATAGCACTCCAAACTGCTTTTTTTTTCCTGTCACGGCGTCGGTTTTTTTGTTTTCTGGGACAGACTTATATTTCGTAAATAATTCGGTTAATAAAATGTACCTAGGTACTTCCGATTTCTCAAACTTGGAGGAACGTTCACGTTTCTTCATATCGCTCATTTATCAATGAAATGATCACAAAACAAATCGGTTTTAAATAA
The DNA here is from genome assembly GCA_905147355.2 of Apotomis turbidana. Lineage (NCBI taxonomy): Eukaryota > Metazoa > Arthropoda > Insecta > Lepidoptera > Tortricidae > Apotomis > Apotomis turbidana. The sequence continues at coordinate 18,851,266 of LR990292.1, read as the reverse complement.
TAATGAAGTAACACGACATTGTTGTACGTATATTACGCGGGTAATAGTAATGCAATAGGTTACGTTTTGTTCCGCTACAAACATCAAATGTCAAATAAGCGTTGTATTTCTTTTTCACTCTAACATGTTGAATTCTATATCCTTGCATCTTGCTAACACTTGTTTAAAACAAAGTTAGCTGGCTAAGACCGCAGATAAGTATTCTCTGGATAAAATATGAATGAAAAATTTAAAATCTTTAACCAACAGATAAACAGTCAGTACGAATATTTAATTTTATACACAACTCTGTCTTTAATTTACAATTTAAGTAAATATAAAAATAATAATTAACATAAAACCTTAAATAAAAATTAAAAACTAGACTTAAAAATAAACTATAGATAAAAAATTTGGCCCAAATCGCCGTCTATTGGTAGCGTGCCCAGAAGGGTGGCAGCATTGCCGCGTTGAATGACAATGCTGATCCGCTGTGCGAGATATGAACCAGCCCTCTGGTCACGCGTCAACTCGACTAACCTGCGGCTACACTCTTAAAGACCCTGTGGGCGCTTTCAGCCCAGGGCCCCAGAGTCTCAACCCCAAACGGCTCAAATATGCAACCGCTATTAATGTTTGCATATTTGCGCCGCTTGAGGAGTTCGGCCGAATTTGCAGCCGAGCCAGCCTTTACAGCAGTGCCGCGAAGATGGGACAGCGCCAGAGTATCAGCACAGGTCGCGTCCCAGACCAGCGGCTGTCCCATCTTCCATGGCACGAGGGTCATACCGTCGGGCCTCTTACCGTCATCGCGAGCGAGGCCGGTCGGTTCTAAAACAGCCGGCGCTCCTGCGCTGGCTAAGGCCCCACGGATGATGTCATTCAGGCTGGCATGGCGGGGGGCGCGCCCTGCGCTTCTGCCGCAGGATAGTCCATGATGACCCACATCACCACAACGACAGCGATGTTGGGCCACACAGGCCACTCCCAGGCGGAGAGCGACGGACAGGCGGAACGTGGAGTTGTCGAGAAGTGTTCCCGTCCATATAGAAGGCAGAGCTTGGAGCCACTGCCCGGATTCCCATTCGACAGCGGCAAGGAGGCGAGCGCGCTCCGGAAGGCTGGTTGCCGTTTGGTACAGTTTTTGCCGTACCAGCCTACAGAGCGGCTCGTCCCAAAGACGCTGTGAACTAGGGTGACCGGGTAGGTCAACGCTTGGGCAGTTAGCGCTCCACGCATTTCTGGCCTCTGACATGAAAGGGATGGTAATTTGGTGAATTGGAGACTTGAGTATTTTTGAAGTTAACTCCAGTGAACTATGTGCTGAGGACAGAAATGCGGGGAGCGAAACGCTGGATACTTTTCTGATACCCAGGCCGCCATGCCTTATCGGCAAAGAGGCCTGGGTCCATGAGCGATCATCTAATTTAATGTTGATTACTGAGACTAAAATATTTTGAATAATTTTGTCGATTTTTTCCAAAAGGGTGGGAAATTTCCAGAAATGGCTGCACCTTATGACGTATGTAAATTTGGGGACGAAAAGACAGTATCGGAAAATGGTGTATGCAACATGAGCATTTATATTAGATATGCGGTCCGAAACTTCGTTGAGTTTTGAATTTTGCTGTCTAAAAAGTCGGTAAAAGATTCGTCCAATACAGGTGCCCCTAGGAGGTGAAGTGAGTTCTGTGATTTTAATATTTGGAGCAAGACGACGGAATTTGGATATAGCGAGTTCTTTGTTTGAACACGTATCGGAAAAGAAAAGTTCGCAGTCAGTTAATTTTATCGGTGGGATTACTATTTGGCGACTTATCTGGGAATTGAAAAATCGGCCCTTCGTAATTAATACCTATAAACCAATTAAAAAATGAACGCACAAATCGTACGTATTTACTATTTACGTATGACGCAGAGGGCGCTCCAGTAGCGTAGAATTATGGAATGAAAGATTTGGTGTGATTGGCGTAGCGATCTAATAGCTCAGTTGGGAGAGCACTACGCCGGAAACGTAGGGGTCGCAAGTTGAAATCCTGCTTAGAATGTAGTAGATCACATTAAAATGTTTCCTTCATAATTTACCTTTGTGTCAATATCTATTAAAATAAAAATGTGGTATTTCTACATAAAATAGAATCAATAAAAATATTGTAAGTATAAAAATATATTATTATGTTAATAAGTACCTGATATTTTTAATGAGTCTTCAGTAATCATAGCAACAGTCATATTTTGTTTAAAATACTTTCAAGTACCTACGTTCATTTTGAAATTGGTTCACCGCGACCACAGACCACCCCCACTAGACGGAGCATGTAAGGCGACCCGTAGGCGACCCGCGCGCACCAACGATATGGTACGGCAGAACATTAAAGTATCAACACGGCGGCCACCGTTTAGTTGCGTCCATGTTTATGAGGTCACTCTACACCACTTAATACTACAATTTACCATGTTATTTATTTAATTTCTTTTTTCGTTGACGTACGCATGGATCATAAACAAGGACGCAACTAAACGGTGGCCGCCGTGTTGATACTTTAATGTTCTGCCGTACCATATCGTTGGTGCGCGCGGGTCGGCTTACATGCTCCGTCTAGTGGGGGTTGTCTGTGACCGCGACCTAACTTTCACATCAGACACCACATTCTTTAGAAACTAGATTTCCATGTCGCAAAACTCCCTTTTTACGGGTATGGTGTCTGTGAAGTTCTTACTCCGGTGGAGTTACCCACAAGTCGGTGTTTTTATGAGTAAAAGTTGCAATGTGTTACGTGAACTTAGGTACGTGATAAATTCTCTGACATGTCGTAAAAATATTGAAAGTATAGTCTGCATGTAGCGTCGTAGCTACTTTATTTTATGGAGAAATCTTTTGCAGGAAAACTTTTTATCTTTGTTCGGTATACTGCTTCATATACATTGTATGGGTTAGGAATATTACGCTGGATTTATGGTCGTATTCACATTTCCTAGAGCGTAAGTCTAATTTCACTCAGCTATGTGAGTTATTAACGTCTAATAACTCGACCATCCCACGCGCGCTTATCACTTACCATCATTTCATGCAAGGATTACCTATTGGATCCCACCCAATAGGCCAGGACCATTTTCTTGAGTCTTGTCTTCAGACAGGGTTCTCTGCAGTATCGCCTAATTTTTTTTCGCAAAGTTAATACAAATCGCAAACTATTTTTCCTACATTTTCATTTGGGCTAATAATCATATGGCATGATGACATATCTCCTTTTTTTCGGTTTGCAAATATTTGTTTGGCAAATTATCATTTAACAATTAGTCACTTACTCAAGTTTCATTATGCCATTTATTTTTTCGTCAAATGTGTCATTTGCCAAACTGTTTTTTCCCAAAACATTACATCGCATAAATTTAGACCTTAATTATTGCTCTGGCTGGTTTTTTTATACGGGGGGGGGGTCGTGGGATACCTAACGAGCAATCGAGTTCTGGGGCTTCGCCGACCGCTGTCGCGGCACGCTCTCATAATTTAACTTATTGTCAACAAGAATTCATAAAATTATTATCATGATCTCTGATTTACAAAAAAAAACAATAAATTTTGCTTCCCAACGAAAGAATGTTTGCCATGTATTAATTAGAGCAAATATTTGTAGGCATTTAAATATTAGTCAAAATAACCCGTTTACCTAAAACGAATATTACTAAATAAGAATTTCACTAAATGAAAAAAATGCGGAGTAAGTATGCTAATGATTAGTATGCCAAATAAAACTCTGCAATAAGTTAGTTGGGAAGTGACATTTGGCGAAATAATTTTAGGCGAAAACGCAGAACCCCACCAGACAGACATGAGATTTATGGGAGAAAATATGTTGACTGATAGCCTTGCCATCATTATAAGTCAGTTGTTGTGAATACAAGTTTGTTTTAAAGTTCTGTCCCACTGAGACGCTATGGCGGCGACCAGGTTACGTATCCCCTGCCCCTAAAAATGTGGTAGCCGAGCGCTACCAAGTGAGTTCTTACCAAATCGTCCTAGTCTTAAACTAAGCAATACTTGTACTACGAGTATAGGTCCTAATAGACGGCGATATCCATGTACCTATAACATCCATGACCCACGACTGAAACTTTGGCTTTAACATCCATGGCTTAATATTCGAACCAGGTCCGCTGGCTCAGTAAGCAGTGCACTACCACTGCGCCTACCGCATCGTCAGTTAGCTTCCGGACCGGATACGATGGTTGGCGACAACACTGTGGGATCTCAGTGAGGCACTGACTTAATGTTGTCTACGATAGTTAATTGCTTTTTCTGTTTAAAATCTGCATAATATTTTGCCAAAGAATTAATGTATATTGTAGGAACTTATTATAAATGCCACGTTGAAAACAGTCCACCATTTTTGGCTCCCATCCAATTTCATTTGGCATTTAGTATTCCGGCTTCGTTTAGGTTCACCTGCTGTCTAGATTGCGCGTAAGCCCTAGACTTTTTAATAAAACGCTTCTTCCATTTGGGGCCCTCTCATTTTATCCGAACAGGAGAAGTATAATTAAAATAAATGCGGGATTTTAATTGTTTTTTCTTTGCTCTTAAGATTTATTTTTAATTTTGAAAGTGTAAAGTATGAATCTCCACTGACACAGAGCTGGGTGGAAAGAAAAATAGCAGTGAAAAATAACAAGTTCATTTCTGTGAAACCGGGAGCTAATACTCGAAGCTTTGTTATGTTAACAAAGCACATGGTGGAGGCTAAAGAATTAACAGCAAACCTACTCGTATAATTACGAAGATATTTTTAAGATTCAAGCCTCCATTAATAATTCATGTAATAATATTTAATAAAAATTGATAACTTACTCCATACGGACCTTCAATTAAAACAATTTTCAATTATATCTAGCTGTTTATTAACTCAGTACAAACAACTGGCAACAGTGATGACTAGTGTTGGGATATTTAGTGGCAACCGTGGTTTAAAAATCCACGTAGACGGTAATTGTAAAAAAATCAAAGTCAAAGTCTAAAAGTAGTAGTTTATTTTTAAACTGACTTTGAAATTGTATACAGTTAGCGATGCTTTCTGAAACACGGTTGCCACCAAAATCCCAACCCTAGTGATGACATTGTCGGGTATAAATGTAAGTGGGATCTGGATGAATAATAATCACTAAATCAGTCTAAACTCGATGTTGTCTATATGAATACTTTTCCCATAGCGCAGTCAGTAGGATACGGATTTGGCAATATCCTGAATGGTTCAATTTTTTTGGTGGAATTTTTCGTTGAATGTTTCATTTCGCAGAAAGCATTTTTCACTGAAACTAAACTATTAAGGATTGTTATAAAATAAACCTAACCTTACCTAACCTGATCTATAAGATGATTATTTACAACAATTATGAAAAATGTACGACTACAGAGGAATACAAATTCTGCGAAGTAAAAATTCGGCGAAATTGAACATTCGACGAAAAATAGTTCGGCGAAAAGGCAGGATACCATCCTGAATACATGGGCGCAGGGCGTTATATGGCCGATCTTTTTCCAAAAAATATATTATAATTGTGTCGTGGAAGGTAGAGTTTAGAACATTACCTAACTTAATAAATAGGTAGGTCGATTGATTTCTGTTTTCAAACAAAACAGAGTTTTGTTTGAAATCTAAAGCACAACAGTGTTTTACAACCCACGTTATAGTGCAAATTTTTAGTGGTCATCATTTATTTTACTGGCAACGACAAATTTTTGGAAACTGACGTTGAAAGTCAGTAGTTGTCACTGATGTGAACAAAGAGGAAACACGACTAAATATTCCGCAAATTTTAAGTATTTTTTATATAATAAAGCCAAAATTGAGAGTCAAGTTTTTTTTCAATAGGATTCAGTATTTATTTCAGAACAAGAACGAAGGATTGAGCTGAATTCGAGAAAAAAAGTTTTGAATTTGGTTAATGACAAATCCTTGATAAATCGTATTCACATTATTGCCATATGAAAGCTGTTTGTTGCGCCACTGTCCCAGGGCCGGACCGACACTTGTTAGGCTATAGAAAATACATAAGTACTTATAATCACAAAACTTGATAGTTATCTACAGCTAAATTTTGTCGATTCAACGATCACCACATAACCTCCAGTAATCTTATTACGGTGGGAGCACCTGAGCCGATATGTAAATGTAATTAAGGTTACTCCGCCCACTAATTCCAGCCCAAATGGATAATATATGTGGCACTATCAAGGCCTGTTTGCTTTCCTGTGCCGGTAAAAGGTCGGTGTTTGTGCATAAACAGAACGGCTAATTCTGTAAGTCGCCGTTGTTTTGGACATTATAGGATGAGGGAGAAAAATCAACATTTCTATTTTAAGAGTATGACTTAAAAGTTAAAGATTAAAAGTTCATATTAATATTGTTACCATATTTTAGTAATTTAAACTGTTTTATCATCAACATCACATCTCACGAAAGTGTGAAAGCAACCTTATCTCGTGGCAAATATGGACGATGTCGATTGTTCCAAAAACTAAGAAATAGTAAAGTGTGACGTTGTCGGTTTTAGCAAAAAAATATAGTACATATATTTGTACATATATTTGGATTAATATCTCAACTGTTATAATTGCAGTATTTTACTAATTTACGAAATAATTGTACCTACTTTAAAATGACAGAACTGATTGTCGACAAACCTCCCTAAAGACTTTTGCGCTGAATTAAAAAAAAAACAAAAGAGGGCTGTCATCAGATCTGTCATCGTCACTTTTTTGGTACGCCTAGGCGCGCAAATGAAAGATTATTCTTAATTATTGTAAAATTGTACAAATATAAGACTGACGAGGAAAATACGACTTTATTGAAGATGCGAAGATTCTATTAAATTAACATTTTTATCATATGCCTGTTGCTTAGTGCTGAGCTAATTGCCTTTGAATCACAATGTGTCAAGGTTATTAATGCGACCAACTTTAATGTGAAACGGCGTAATTTGGGACTACGACTGTCATGTTTAACTTCATACGATTATCAGTGTATCTGCGTTCATGTGCTCTGTGTGTGAAGATTGTGGCAACACCCTTCAGTTTACAAAGTTGGTCGCACTAGTCTGGTTATTACGAACAAATAGTTGTAGATGTGTTTAATGGAATTGTGTGTCTAGTTGGATTGGCCGAGCAAACGAAGCTTCTGCTTCAGCTTCGCCAAAATTTCTTTCGTATGTCCGGAAGGTTGGATTTGCACCGTTGTTCTCGCCTACAGGCCACATTTCTCGACTCTCATGATTTTTTTGCGTAGGTTTGATAAGTATATATAAGTTTATTCAGATTTTCGAAAATTTTCAGAAGGATGGAGGTGATATTAGGGTTGAAAATGTATAAAATGACAAATTTCAGCCATTTTAAAACTAACTCGCCAGGTCTACAGCTCAAAAACCAGTAGTTTACAGAAGATTATATTCGGGTTTAGGATTTACAATAGGCTTAAATGTTAGTTGACCTCGTGAGACCCAATGTACCTCTCAATGCACAAAGTAACACTTGTAACTCGGACCCAGACAGTTAAAGCTATACGCACGCGTAAACGCCCAGTGTCCATTACAATGTACAAGATTTATAATCTGTGCATTAATATTCGTCTAGACCCTAGAGCATCTTGAGAAATATAAAAAGATCCTAGTTGAGATCTTCACAAAAAAAAACAAGTCCGCAGGTACATGTACAGAAATTGCACATTGGAATGTACATTGGGCGTTTGGGCCTTATGGTTTTATTTGGGCTTGGGCCTCGCGAAAAGTAGTATATTCGGATAATAAAAAACAAATCTTGCCAAATAATTTATTCATTAGTTGGTATTACAAAAACCGTACTTTAATTTATTTAACATCCGTCCTCAAATCTGACCTTGAACTTGTAAAAAAGATGGTACAAAACATTGCTCTGTACCCCGTCGAAATAAATTCCCGTAACGACTGTTATAACAAAGGCTGAGTATACTTTTTCCAGTAAACTTGTCAAAAACACATAAATTTCTGTATGCGTACGAAACAATGAGGGTTCGGCTGGGTGGATTTATTACTGCTATTTTATGTGGACGATTGGCTGCGTCATTTGAAAAATGGTAATGAGTTAGCTGGTGAGCAAACTGCATGCTTAACATTAACATGAAGTATATAGTCATTAAGCTGAACGGCGTCCTAAACGTCATGAACCGAAAAAAGTGCAAGTGTAATCTTGTAGGGGGAGTTTTGATTTACCTATCTCACGGTTTTCAGGAGCAGTTCATCAAACGTTGTCAGTGAACTGTGTCTATGAGCTTCTTAACGAAATCTATGACAGGGTCTCGATGCTAGTATTCAGTGCATTTCCTTCACTAGTTCATTACTTCTATGACTATGAGGGGCTTTCTGCATGTTGTAGTTACTGAAAAACTAATTACGAACAAACTATCAGGTCTAACAGGTAACTGTTCCGAGATTTGACAGTTCAGGTTATCTAGTCTCTATAGCAACTGTGGTCACATAATCAGTACAGTTCGTGAGCACTCAGGTTGGGATTCGGTTTTGGGTGAAAACTGAGAGGTTTTTATGTGGACCCCGTAAGAGCGAACGAGTCAGGTATAAAACTCGAATCGCATTTTGTCAGATCATACACTGCATCTAACCTTACACTTGAATTTTCTCACTACGGTTAGCATCATCACCCGTCTCCCTCAGTCCGCGATCTTCTGTCTAATGTTAGACCGTTATAATCTGTTCTAATACATAAATTCATCCATTCACAGAAACGATGTCTCAATCCAGGGCTGGGCGAGGGATAGCCCGAACAATACTTTCAATTTGTATGCAAATTGCTCTCTGTTTATGCGATTGAGGCTTGTACAAAGTGAAGATTGTTTATTTATGTGCCGAACGTCGGAAGCGGGGCTTAGGAACTTTTTGGGAGTTTTTTCGGACAGGCTCTAGGGACGAAGGGAAAATATGTATACGCTCCAAAAAATCAACAAGAGAAAATGCAAAGTTAAAGCGCCACAAATCCACACCATAAACATTTCAAAAATGACAGCTTTATACAAAAACCGGCCAAGTGCGAGTCGGACTCGCGCACCGAGGGTTCCGTACAAACACTTTCCATCCCTAAGTGTTTAAGTTAAGTTTGCACCTGGTATGTATAGCGCCCCATATAAATTAGGTGCAAACTTGCAAAGTTAGGTATTAAAAAAAACTACTTACTAGATCTCGTTCAAAATAATTTTCGTTGGTAGTTTTTATAGTAATGTACATCATATGTTTTTTTTAGATTTTTCATTTTCTTATTTTAGAAGTTAGAGGGGGGGGGACCAACTTTTTTCCACTTTGGAAGCGTTGTCACGCAAACTATTCGGTTTAGAAAAAAAATATTTTAGAAACCTCGATATCATTTTTGAATACCTATCCATAGATACCTCACACGTATGTGTTTGATGAAAAAAAAAAAAATTTGAGTTTCAGTTCTAAGTATGGGGAGCCCCCAATATTTATTATTATTTTTTTATTTTTGCATCAAAATATTAATGCGGTTCACAGAATACATCTACCTACCAAGTTTCAACAGTATAGCTCTTATAGTTTCGGAAAAAAATGGCTGTGACATACGGGACGGACAGACGGACAGACAGACGGACAGACGGACAGACAGACAGACATGACGAATCTATAAGGGTTCCGTTTTTTGCCATTTGGCTACGGAACCCTAAAAATGGCTCACATTATTATTTGTGTAAATTGTGTAAGTGTATGACCTATCCGTCTTTAATATTTTGTATGTATAAATTTCTTAAAGTTCTTATCTCGCCACCTACTATTTTCTGTTTAATTTTGTTTTCTCCGCTACCCAAAGGTTGTCTGGGAGAGATCGCTCTTTAGCGATAAGACCGCCTATTTGTTTACCATTGTTTAATTTAAGATTTCTCATGTAATATTTTTCTTGTTGGTGTGCAATAAAGTATTGTTGTATTGTATTGTATTATGGGACAGCAAGGACAAATAAGGTAAGCAGTAAAATACAATTAACTTTCGTAATTTCACCATATTTTTTTAAATATGTTTGTTAGTACAGCTTAGGGTAGGAATACTATCCCATGAAAGTTATTTTTCGTTGTCCTAGGCCGTAACTGGGATTTTCTCCCCTTGGGCGAAAATTTCCTGGCCAACGTTAAACTGTAGACAAACCACGGGAAATAATTCGTAAAGCCACAGATGGCATATTTATTTCACAAAATAAATATCTGGGTCAGTCTGGGCATAGTAGGAATAATTTTTTGAGGCCAAATTCACTTTGCTGCTATCGTGTTAGCCACAGACTGCTACTTTGAAATGAAAAGTTTTAAATGGGAATTTGCTTGGAAAATTGCATGTCAGAATAAAGCAAAGTGTTTGATCCCTAATAGAACTGTAATGTTGGGGAATTTATGTTGTTGTGTGGGGAATTTGTGTTGGGGTATTTGTGTAAAATGCGATGTAATGGTCGTGCGGCCGACCGGCGCTTGTGCACGCTACGACTAAGGTACTTGCACCTTATCTTACTTAACTTATGTCTATGGTATTTACTGAACATGGGCGCGAAATTTGAATTCGTTCGAACGGTTATAACTATACAATTTTGAAGTGGGCTATCTTAGGAACAACAGGGCCATCTATGGCGTAAGTACCTTATAAAACTGCTACAAATGTGTGTATCTCGATATTATGTGCTAACAAAAGCGGTTCGATAGGTTAAGTTCAAGTGAGTCGCGTCCGATGCGCGCAGCGAAGTAGACGCATCGATGACTAATTAATTATTTAATTGTGAAATTAGCGCGGCTCGACCGCTGCCTGTAGTTAAACAATGGGTGACCCTAAAAGTGAGCCCATTGTCAACGAGATCCTCGCCTTTCTGCAAAAGAAGCTGCTGCGGGAAGGTCAGATGGATGCGGTGACTGCTGTTCAGATCTGTTCGTCGCGTTTTAGTGTCGACGAGATCTGCGCTGCGAAGAAGGTGCTGTTCCAGTCTCTCGGGATTGTCGGCACATTTGTACCTCATCGCAGAGAAGATAAAGCCGGAAAGAAGACCCTCGATGGCATCATTGAAGTCCTGAGGGAGAACGAACGCGACATACCTGAGTTCGTGGCGATGGAGGGCTCCAGATTGCCATCCAATACGCCAGACCGTGTCGACGTGAGCTGTCTGCTGAAAGAAATTGTGGCTCTTAAAGCAGGCATGGCAGAAATTGTAAAGAAATTTCACAAATCAAAGGCCGTTATTGACTTATTGCGCAAAGAAATCAACCGTTTGCGCGACGGTGCCCCAGAAACGCGGTCACTGACGGCGTCAAATTTCAAGAATAATGACTGGGCGTCAAATGCCAACTCGGTCAATTCGCGTGTAGCTGACACTGCGCAAAGCGATGTCACTGTGCACGCCGAACCGCGGCCCCCCTGCCCCCTCCTCGAGGGGCCTCCCGTCAACGCTTCATCGAAACCACGTCGTCGTTTTGTTGACGTCGTTTCTGTTGGTGAGCCTGTTCCAGCCCGCCGGAAAGCCGCGCCCTCAAAAGCGCGTGAAGTTCGGGATCCTCCAAAAGAGGAAACCCCTCTCACCAGTGTGGACAAGGAGGGTTTCACAACGGAGTCAAGAAAGCGTAAGACACGCAAGAGTCAGTGTGGTACTGCAGAACCGGTTGGTTGTGGTCTGCGGGTCTCCACACCAAGCAAGGCGCTGTACGTGTCGCGCCTGCATCACACTGCCACCGCTGAAGAAGTGACGCAGTATGTTCGCCAGGAAACCGGCTACTCGCTGAGGGTGTTCCAGTTGCATTCGCGCCACTATGTGCACTTCAGCTCGTTTGTAGTGCGCGTGCCGCGGCCGCTGCAGGAGACCATCGCGTGTGCTGATTTCTGGCCGAAAGGTGTCGTGTTTCGTCGATTCCGGAACAACCTACCAAATCCAACACCCGAGATGTCGGGACAACGGGGCCACGCCGTTTCGCCGTCAAAATAAACATTGTTTGGTTCATGACGCATTGGTGTAAACTGTAATGGTATGTGGTTACATATGTTTTTCAATAAATAAATAAATAAAAAGTGCTACTTATTCATAAGTAGGTACTACTTACCAGTGTAGGGGGTGTAACTAAATGATTTGAAAGGGATAATCGTCTCTTCACGTTGTTGGAATGAGTTAGCACGATTCACCGGGTTTAGAAGAAAATATTAAGCGATGATTTATTGTAAGGGAAAGCAAACGGTCGGGTTTAACTTAATACAAACAAGTTTTCTCTATTGATTTTGCAAAAGGCGTCTGGCAACTGTATTTTATTAGTTGTGTGCTATAACTGGCTCCAAACACGCGCCAATTTTAACACGTTCACGGCCACTACGTCAAGGGACGTAAATTGTAACGCAGATTGTCCAAACCTTCTAATTCTTAGTTTTTTTTTTCTTTTCGTACCCATACCTTTTACTGTGAACATATTTAATTATTTTTACAGTAGCAACATATGTACTACCTACCTACCTAAAATTTGAGCCTAGAAATAGTTTCCAACTTTCCTTAAAAAAGTCTTATCCAATTACTTATAACAATTTTTTACAACCTACATAATGTTAATTTAGAAACCATTTCTGGGAATAGGGCTCTTACGCTACTTAAATCGTGAAAATATAAGACCTGTGAAAAGTTATTGAATTTTTGATTTTTACTTGCCCCTCCCCGTTTTGTAGTACAAGTCATGTTAATCCCACCAAAAACATTCTGTAAAAAAGTAGCCAAGTCTCGATGGAGCTGCTTGTTTATCTCTAAAAAGTAATGAAATCTAGACAAAGTCGTACCAAGTCTCAGGTTCCTTACTGCGATTTCTTTATTATTATAGTTAATGTTGTGTGACTAGGCCGTTGAAGGGTACACCAGTATGGGCGATTATCTCGCTTAACAAACATAGGTAGTTACAACAGATATAACATTACGTGTAAACAAAATTGACTTGTAGCGGTTCTAGCGACAGATTGGTGCAATGGTGTCATGGAGCAACTGTTTTTGTACCCTTGTGTACCCTTCAACGGCCAAGTCACACAACATTCACTATAATAATAAAGAAATCGCAGTAAGGAACCTGAGACTTGGTACGACTTTGTCTAGATTTCATTACTTTTTAGAGATAAACAAGCAGCTCCATCGAGACTTGGCTACTTTTTTACAGAATGTTTTTGGTGGGATTTCACTTCTTTTTGTAGAAACGTGGGCATATTGTTTTATAACAACCTGCTAATTCACTTTAGCAAACCTCACGAAATAATAAGCGAAATCAACGAAATGCAAATAATTCCTCCTAATCCGTAGCAAACGTTTCCAAGCGCAGTAGAATAATGTCGTAAACGACTGTAACGCGGCCGGTTGCTACTTCGCCATATAAGATTATCGGAAAAAAAAATGGGCAAGTGCGAGTCCGACTCGCGCATGAAGGGTTCCGTACCTATATATACCTATATACATAATCTATAACAAGTTTGTTGTATGGGAGCCCCCCTTAAATATTTATTTTATTTTATTTTTAGTATTTGTTGTTATAACGGCAATAGAAATACATCATCTGTGAAAATTTCAACTGTCTAGCTATCACCGTTCTTGAGATACATCCTGGTGACAGACGGACGGACAGCGAAGTCTCAGTAATAGGGTCCCGTTTTTACCCTTTGGGTACGGAACCCTAACAAACGACGGCGCGTTTTAAAATACAGTCAGCGCCATCTAGCGACGTGGCTATCACCGCCTCTCTTAGTCCAATGCATTATATTTTGACCAAATTTTGAGCGAAATTAATATTTTGGTGTAATTTGTTTATTTAATTTGTGTAATGTTCAAGTAGAATAAAGTTAATCGTTCGACTATTTCTTCTTGTAAACTTGTAAGTAGGTATAAGTATAAAAGCCAGTCTAGTCTTGTCCAGAGTTTTCCTTTAATTTTATTTATATGCGTATTAAAAGCAGAAGGGGAGGCATTCGCCCAGCGGGTACGTATTACAATGCCGAAGTTCAAAATACCGAATATGGACGGAAGGCCGAAAATTAAAATGTCGAATGTTTATTTGACCGAAAGTTTAAAATCCTAAATACTAAAAATAAATCCTAATACTAAAAATAAAATAAAATAAATATTTAACGGCTCCCATACAACAAACTTGTTTCATGGTACGGAACCCTTCATGCGCGAGTCGGACTCGCACTTGGCCAATTTTTATAGTTTTCGCTTTATGTAGCCATTAAACCCTAACCCCGTACCAAATTTCAGCTCTCTGAATTTATGGGAAGTACTAGTTCTTTACTGATGATCATGAGTGTATTAGATTGAGGTACAACCCAATTATTTAACTGAAGCTTTATCCCGTTTTGCACTAAGTAATTATTAAGTAGGTACTAGTACACATATGACATCTGTCGTAAATACGTGTATATTACCAAGGATCTTCCTTGATATTACTAAGCAAATAGATGTAAATAAGAATTGAACCTCAATCTAGGGACAAAAGAAACAAATGGATTAATTTGAAATAATAATACGTATATTCATTTTCAAACAGTATATTAAAGTAGGATTTCTGTTACTCAATAAGGTAGATAAATACAATTTAAATAATACAGTCGATGGTGACATCCACTACAGGAAAGATAAATACAGTGTTTAATTATTTAAAAAGCATTTTAGAAATTCGATTATAGTTCACTGGTACATAATATCGTCCTGTAATGTCACCATTTTAATCAACATTTAAGACTCATAGAAAGGGGTACTTAACTTATTTCCTGAGGCTCACTTCGTCTCCAACCACAAAAGAACTGAGCTAACTAATGGCCGACAGCCTCTTTTAAAAGCTTCACTTCATACCCCTACCATGCCCATGGGGAGGGGAAAGAAGTTAAGACAACATTTGTGGAACTTCCGTTTGGTATAGTAATTACATTTATAGATATTTTTACTAAATTGAGATTAAATTATTCAGTATTCATTTAATAAAATCTGATAACAATATATTAACAACTAACTAACGTGTTCTGATATATTTATAGCAATTGTATAGATTCCCTAACTAGAAATTACTTGTCTCATGACATGTCGGTAGTTGAATATTTCATTGACAAGGAGGTACGACGACTTTCATGGATAAACAAGTAAGTTTAATGAAAATATCGTAATCAAAACTATAATCTAACACGGCCATACTGACAGTACTTCGTTCTCGAAGTACAAATGAATGTATTACAAAACATATCATTAAACTACATCAGTTTACTGGACATTTCATGTCATCACATAATGGTACAGTATAAACATAATTTTTTATATACATATAATCACATCATCATGCATATCAATAATATATATATATTTTTTACATTTCAGCATTACTACAGTCTTACTTCTCACATTAAGAAGACTTTGTAGCAACGGTCAGATGCTTTCAACAACATTCATCTCTAGCCCCTCACCTGCTGCGCATGAGACGAGCTAGATAAAGCAAATGACTTCAGCAGTTCTACTCAAATTATGTACATTTTATTTTCATAACATTATATTCTTAAATTATTAACTATAATTATATTACATCGTGGTGGCACTGATTAAACTAAATATTTCATAATACTGATACTAATACTAAAAGTATTTGATTTATTTAAGTTTATTTACGAATCAAATGTATATTTATACCTAATCAAGATTCTGGAATTTCTACCGTGTCGTCATTTATCAATTCCCCCGGCCATAATCTTAATTTATCCTTAGCTGTAGTTATATTTCTTAAATTGCCTAAACCTCGCAGAGCGAACCTGCCATTAGGTAGTATAGCAGTAATTTGGTACGGACCTTTAAATCTGGGGCTTAATTTATGACAACGCCTGTGATCCTGGTTTACAGATACCATATTGCCGACCTCAAAATTTTTATTATCACGCCTAACACTATCAAAACGCGATTTAAATTTATTTGCTTCTGAACATAAGCGTTGATAAGCTAATTCACGATCTGCTCTTATATCAGTGTTCAATTCAGGGATATTAACGTTATTTAGTCGAGCCTGAATACTCGTACAGGGGATATTTCCATTGCAACCCATGAGCAAACGGATTGGTGTAAAGCCGGTTGATTTTTGGTATGTGGTATTAAGCGACTGTTGCACCTTCCATAAACCGCTTGGCCAATCTGACGATCCGTTGCACGTGGCATTTAACAGGTTAACAACAGTCGATACATATCGTTCCACCTGTCCGTTTCCTCTCGGTGTGCCTGTTGCAATCATATGATGCTCGATATGCAGATCCCTAAATAAAGACCTTATTTGGTGAGAACTAAAGTTAGTGCCCTGGTCCGTTATCACTTTAGAAGGGGCGCGAAGTGTTGTTACTATTTCGCGAATGAGAGGTACTAGTTCTTCGGCCCGTAAACTTTTGAGAGGTTTTAGTAGGCAAAACTTTGTAAATCCATCCACTAATAGAAGAATATATCTGTACCCCTCTCTAGTTCGTGTAAACGGACCCGTGCAGTCTAAATGGACAGTGTGAAGTGGGACTGGAGTCTTTTCTATAGGGTTTAGAAATCCTTGTTTTGGACCAGCGGGGCCTTTTCGTTCGATACAAGTTAGACAATGATCGAGATATTTTCTTACAAATGCTGCCATGTGGGGAAACCAAAAATGTTCACGGAGTTTATGTAGGGTCTTGTCAAAGCCAACGTGGCAATTTTCGTTGTGACAAAGTTGTAAAAGACTCAGCCTACACCCTTTGGGTACATACAGTTTAGGTTCATCAGGTTGAATATTGTAAAACAATAGATTGTCAAGCAAGAAATATCTACGTGCGTCTAGTTCACCCGCTAGAACTTGACTTATCAAATGCTGTGTTTCAGGATCATTTTGCTGGGCGATATGTAGCCAAGATTCCGGCTCGTCAATTAAATTTACATGAAAAAAATTGTTTTGGTCATTAGTATTAATTGAGCTTTCAGTTTCTACCGACAATTTATTTCGAGCGTCAGGAACTGGGCTTTGAACAGGATTGCGACTAAGAAAATCTACATGACCTATGTATTTCCCTTTTTTGTACACAATTTCAAAATCAAAATCTTGCATAAATGTCCACCAACGAGCGACGCGCGGAGAAAGATCTTTTTTATTCATAGTAGACTTGATAGAGTTACAATCCGTATAAATTTGAAATTTAATACCCAAAAGGTAAACTCTAAAATGTTTAAGTGCATTATATATTGCCAAAGTTTCAAGGTCATAGGAACAATATCGGGATTCTGTAGGAGATGTTCTTTTACTAAAATAGGCAACGACATTTTTTGTATTATTGACTTTTTGCACTAATATAGCACCGTAGCCCAAGGAACTGGCGTCGGTATATAGTTCTGTTGGTAACTTTGGGTCGAATACGGTTAGCAAAGGTTTGGAGGACAAATGCTTTATAACATAATTTCTCGCCGCATCCTGTTCCAATCCCCATTCCCATTTCTGATTTGCTTTGGTGAGTTTCGTAATGCAAGCTGTTCGAGCAGCAAAATCCGGTACAAATTTTCTAAAGTAACTCGCCAAACCCAAGAATTGTCGAACTTGTTTGACATTTCTGGGGACAGGGGAGTTAACCAGAGCAATTACTTTAGTTTCACTGGGTCTTACACCTTCCTGCGATATATGCCTACCCAGATATTCTATATTATCGACAAAAAATTTACATTTTCTTAGGTTAATGGTAAATCCGGCACAACAAAGAGCTTTAACCGTCTCATCCAGATACTGTAGACCCTCTTCAACTGTTGAAAAGGGAATCAGAATATCATCAATGTAAACCAAAATAAATTTTAAATGTTGTACAGCTTTCGTCATAGCTCTTTGAAACACTGAGGGTCCATTGCAAATACCGAATGGCATTTTCAAAAACTCGTAATGGCCACTTGGTGTTACAAAGGCTGTATATTTAATAGATTCTGATGAGACCGGTATTTGGTAAAATCCATTTTTCATGTCAATTGAAATGTAGTATTTAGCGTTTCCAAGTCTATCGATTTGATCCTCGATGAGAGGGAGTGGGTACCTGTCCTTTTCCAAAATTTTATTTAAAGCTCTATAATCTATACATAATCTATCGCTACCGTCTTTCTTTTTTACCAAAAGCACAGGGCTAGCAAAGGGAGAATCGCTTTCACGTATGATATTTTTTTCCAAAAGTTCTTGTACAATTTGGTCTACCTTCTCCCTCTCTATCGGTGCCAATCGATATGGACGATAATGGACAATGTCATTCCCTTTTAAACGCAAATGTAATTCACCGGTTTGTACAGTGCCAGTTTCAGCCAGAACAGAAGGATATTTTAAAAAGATGTTTTTTATATCTTCTTGTAATTTATTGTCCAAATGATCGACTTTTGATGCCAATTCACTTAAGTCCGATGTTGCGGCAGCAAGATTGACTTCTGCTTTGGCTGCGACTGGTTTTCTGACTAATCGGGATCCGGCTACATCTGTGATAATTTCTATGTCGGGATACCTAACAGAGTTCCTACCAATCAAGAGATCATAGTGAAAGTCACAGTCTCTAGCAACATACATATCAAGCTCTATACAAACTTCGTCAAATTTAACGAAAGTAGTAATCATGGCAACTATATGTAATTTATTATGACCTATACCGTTAACAAATAATGATATTGGAGTGAGGTGACAGCCTAATTTTCTTGCTACGGACTCCTTTATTATACTACAGTTAGCCCCTGTGTCTATTAACGATTGTACCGCGTAACCGTTGATAAAAACTTGAGTAAGATTTAGTTCAGCCTGTCTAAAAAATTTGCTTCTTTAGTTGGAACAACAGTGATGGAGGCAGAATTATTCGATTCAGCTCGCTGCTTATGGTAACATACAGTTTCGGTATGCCCTACTTTTTTACAATAGGTACAGATTTTCGTACGGAAGTCTGAAGGCTTAGGAACCTGTGGAGCAAAGTTTGTCATTTTGTTTGGCTTATAGGTTAAGCACTGAGACTGAACATGGCCCACTTTATTACAAGTGAAACATTTCTTTTCACCACTAAACTTGGGCCTTTTTGCTCCACTGGGTCCTGGACCATCAACGTCTTTATCTAAGGGTCTTTTCTTGGCCTTTACATATGTTGAAAGTAATGTAATAAGGGAGGATGTAGTGCTAGCGCCATTATTTAATGAAGCCATCCTTATATCAACATCACTAATGCCACCGCAAACTATTTCCACCAATTGTGCATCGGTAAACGCAATCTTAGTGTTTCGTAGCAATCGCAGTTTCTCTCTCGCGTATTCGCCGTATGACTCAGCAGAATCCGAAGAGTATAACACTGCTTTAGTAAGTCTTTCGGATAAATTTTTCTTTTCCGGGTAAACATTAATGATGTCGGTACGAAAATTCTCCCAGGACCTGCCTTCTGACGGTTCCCACGACTCAAACCAAGCCAGAGCAGAACCTTTAAGGGCCTTACCGGCTCTCGCCGCAGTCTTGATGCTACTCCATTTAAATTCTTTGGACAGGGTCTCGATGCTGTTACACCAGCTGGCGGCTCCGCAGTCGTTTCGCTCGGGATCGAACAGGGGTAGCGCTATGTCGTCATCCTTGTGATGTGTAGTGGAGACAGCATCTTTAATCGCTTTTAAAAGCTCCGTAACTGATGTGAGGTCCATCCTGAAATATTCAGTTAAAACATGAAATATCAGGATAACAAGATGTCGTAAACCAAACATCTACATTGTGTCACAAATCAATAATAAATAAATACTATTAAATTAGGGAATGCGACGTTATACAGTTAAGATTTAAAAAAAACCTCACATGTCCTTCTCCAGGGGGTACCCTGGCAAGAAAAATATGTGTGGTAAACCATACAAATCTCCGGAATAACTCCGTAACGATAAGTATAGTTCAGCCCTTAAAACTATGAAATAACACATATCTATCTCCAGAGAGTAACCCTGGCACGATAAATATATGTGATTAACCATATAAACCTCCGGAATTACTCCGTTACGGTAAATACAGTTCATATTTTACTATTATTAATTGAAATAACAAATATCCATCTCCAGAGAGTAACCCTGGCAAGATAAATATATGTGATTAACCATATAAACCTCCGGAATTACTCCGTTACGGAAAATATAATTTTAAAAACTAAAACATTTGTAAAATGACACAAAAAAAAAATACCTATAACAAGTGGGCAGTATTCATCCCACTTCTGATATTAGATTGAGGTACAACCCAATTATTTAACTGAAGCTTTATCCCGTTTTGCACTAAGTAATTATTAAGTAGGTACTAGTACACATATGACATCTGTCGTAAATACGTGTATATTACCAAGGATCTTCCTTGATATTACTAAGCAAATAGATGTAAATAAGAATTGAACCTCAATCTAGGGACAAAAGAAACAAATGGATTAATTTGAAATAATAATACGTATATTCATTTTCAAACAGTATATTAAAGTAGGATTTCTGTTACTCAATAAGGTAGATAAATACAATTTAAATAATACAGTCGATGGTGACATCCACTACAGGAAAGATAAATACAGTGTTTAATTATTTAAAAAGCATTTTAGAAATTCGATTATAGTTCACTGGTACATAATATCGTCCTGTAATGTCACCATTTTAATCAACATTTAAGACTCATAGAAAGGGGTACTTAACTTATTTCCTGAGGCTCACTTCGTCTCCAACCACAAAAGAACTGAGCTAACTAATGGCCGACAGCCTCTTTTAAAAGCTTCACTTCATACCCCTACCATGCCCATGGGGAGGGGAAAGAAGTTAAGACAACATTTGTGGAACTTCCGTTTGGTATAGTAATTACATTTATAGATATTTTTACTAAATTGAGATTAAATTATTCAGTATTCATTTAATAAAATCTGATAACAATATATTAACAACTAACTAACGTGTTCTGATATATTTATAGCAATTGTATAGATTCCCTAACTAGAAATTACTTGTCTCATGACATGTCGGTAGTTGAATATTTCATTGACAAGGAGGTACGACGACTTTCATGGATAAACAAGTAAGTTTAATGAAAATATCGTAGTCAAAACTATAATCTAACAAGTGAGTGAGTGAGTGTCGTAAATGCGAAACTTTGCTTTCGCTTAACTTCGGAACAAAATGACCTACAGACTTGAAATTTTGGATTTTAAGTATGTGATTATAGCTTACTGGATGACGAAAATTTCTGCGTTCTGGTCTTATCCAGAGGTGCTCAAATAGGGGCCTGAAAATGCGGCGAAATGGTTCCAGTAAAGGATGGTACGGCAGTGTTTGCTTCGCGCTCGACTTGGCGGGGGCACTGCCGTGCCCCCCGATAGTTAATCTTATTTATATCTTAAAATCCACTTTTAATATGTTTTCTTCAAGGACTACGTATAGGTACGCCTAAATTCTTAAGATAGGTACAAATTAAGTTAAGTTCATATTACTGTAAATATCTTTTACTTATTCTTTCTGATTACTTATTCTAATTACTTATTCAGATTACTTATCCTTTCTGAAAAAATTACTGACTGTTGAGTTTCATTTGGTGTTTCTTCTCAACAGTGGTCTCCTCTTGTGAAATGCCGGTAGACTCAGACATGTAATAAGTGCCCTTGTGGCCTACTAGCAGAATAAATTACTAATTTCATTATTTATTACAGTGACGTACTCACAAAATACAATCTAAGGAGAAAAACATTTGAACATTTAAACGTATTGGCAAACGCATGAATTTATTAAATAGGTACTTATATTATCCGGTTTAATAAAGAACTGGGGTTTTTATTTCTTCCGTATATCCCAATTCTGTATCGAAAGGTTTAAAGAACTCAAACTAAATCTCTATAACCTGGTCTAGCTTCCCTCAGCTAAAGAATAAATCTTTTTATATTGAACTGCTTGCGTTTCCAATTTCAAAACGGCGATGGAAAATGAAATAGGATATTGGAAATAAAAATACTTGTAAAACTTCGACTTCTTTGCCCCTTTCCTTTCTGTTGAGAGGAGGACCTTTAAATTAAGAAACCTTGTAGTGACTTACATTGAGATAGATTAAAAACGACCAGAGAGCTAGACCTAGCATAACTATGCATTGCGACTCTTGTGGCGCAACATAGCACTACCCGTCACTCTCTCACAGTACTGCATAGTAAGAGACGGTTAATTTATCTCGTGTGAGAAATAGTCGCGTATGACAGTTATGCTAGACGTGCAGTGATGAACCTATCCTGATATATGTGAACACTAATGTCATACATAAAAAGAGTACTTCTTTAACAATGTCATGTTTAAATAACCATGATGGACATGTCTACTTTATCGATACGCTCGCTCTACCTATCTATCTTTAAACGACAACGTATCTGTCTATGTTACATTACAGCTTGGTCGGCTATGTCCGTGCTATCGCCTATACGCCGCTCAAATGGCTATATAACAAAACTAGAAGGTGAATTCGTCCTTCTTTTTTCTTTATCGTAGTCGGGTAAAAAAATATATTTGGATGTCCAGCAACCTGCGCAAGATTGGTTAAAATCCGTCCAGTCGTTTCGGTGCTATGAGCGGGCAAATTTTATTTCGCGAGCACAATTTTGGCCAAAACCAGACACCTCATACACAAATTGTAGGTATAATAGTAAGCGCAGAAATCGAAACGGTCCGACACAAAACTTTTTCCCATTAAGTTGCCTATTGTTAAGTTTTGGAGAAGGAAACAGTCGAGAACTAAACCGCGATTAGTATGAAAAAACTTGCAATGATATATCCTCTTAACATTTTTCCTGAAATAATGACCCCTCCTCCTCTTTTACACTTTCCTCTCATTATATATATAATAGTAATAGATGTCAATAGTTAGCTCATAGGTTTAAACATTTATTTCAATTCCATATTCACTCGTTTGAATCTGATTGTGCGATTTAACCAACTCCGCTTCGGCCGTATATTACTCACATTAAACGGGCTAGAAATGTATTTATTCAGGATTTCAACAACTGAGAGCTGCGAGTGCTTTTGAAACATGATAATCATTGTGTATTTTATGATACTTGACGATTGTAGCACGTTTTGTGTGACGTTTTTGTAATCTGTGTCATTTTTGGAATCAGTACGTAAATGGATTAACGAAATCCTATTCCCAAGCCTCAACTGTCGGTCACATGATTCTAACTCTTGAACCGTAGATAATCCTTTACAAAATTAAAAATGAAATGGGTTCACTAAACTAAGTAATAAGTATTTAAAATATCTCGTTAATTAAAAATGAAAAGCTAAGCCCAAAACTCGGGAACGGGTCGATCAAATTAATATATATTTTTAAAGTAAGTACAGTCAGCCAAAAAATTGGTCTACCACTTTTCGACTCTATTTTCCAAATATTAAGGTGCAAAAGTGGTAGACCACTTTTTTGGCTGACTGTACCTAATCCTTAAAGTTCCAGAAAGAGTCTTATGAATAAAAAAATTGGTGAAATTGCCAAAAAAGTTAAAACTCCTCCTTTCTTTTCCCATACAAACTGCAAGCTTGACATTATTAATAATTAAATATAATTAAATTAATAAAAACTAGGGTCCTAATCACAAGTAGGTAGATTGACTTCGACGTATATAGTAGGGGTAAAATCTGAATATCTTGTGTATTTTTTTTAAATGCCTCAATTTTACAATGGCAAAAGGTTTAAGAACAAAATATTAACCTGCTATTTCACGTTTCGCAAATAGTACGTTTATTTTTCTATCCAAATACTTAGTTATTTAAATCAGCGACTCTCACATTCAGCAGGTACTATTCGTAAGTTACAAAATATAAAACGACACTAAAACTATAATTATGTATTAATACTTATTGTCTATTATAATTTTGGCAACTTTCATTTCGATTGGATCCTACCCTGGATTCTATTAATCTTAAAATAAAACAATATACTTATAGTAAAACATAGAACCTCCTTCTTTTTTGGAAGTCATTTAACAATGTTTGATTATGATAGATTTTTGCTACTGTAGGAATTTTCTGTGACATTGTGATTGTGTGAGTGTGTGTTGTGTGTGATTGTGTGTGAATGTCGCAGATAATATAAGACATAGGAGGAGGACACGTATCTATAATAGAGGGCGTTACCACAGTTTATCATTCTCAACTCTTCTTTCTCCACAGTTTATCATTCTCAATTCTTTTTTGTACATGTTAAATTATAATTTATTGAAAACATTAACTATAATAATACATTAACCTAGTAACTATAATGATTGATTATGTATTGTGAATTTTTTTATTTCCGAATGGTTTGTATGTCGTGTTTACCATACTGATACATTCAAACATCCTGTGTCATCTTGTACCTTACGTATTCATACATTCTATTGTATTCTATTCTATTCTATTCTATTCTATTCTATTCTATTCTATTCTATTCTATTCTATTCTATTCTATTCAATATAACGCCTGGGATAACGCATAGATTTTTTTCCTACAGCACCTATATTTCTTATCCTACGAACCTCATACTCTCTGGTTGGTAATAGCTATGCTTAATACTTTCATGGACGCTACATATCGAATACATCACAATAAATTTAAGTCCGTAAACATTGACCCAAAACGAAAATATGTACTGAATTTCCATAAAGTCTTTCTTCGCAATATTCCGTATCTACATGTTTCAGATGGCATTCCTCTACGATGTAAATCGAAATGGAATGTGCATGTTGGCAACAAAATGTAGTCGAATGAGTCCAAGTGCTGAACGAATAGTCAACCAAAAAATTGGTCTACTACTGTTTTTTTTTTCTCTTTCTTGGCTTTCACGTCTTGCTGATGTTAGCAAGAGGTATTTCGCCAATGACGACGTGTAGACATATCGCACAAGGCTATTATTGCACGTGTAAAAGTAGAGCATGAAGCCTTGGTACATGCGGTCACATTACAGCAATCTTAAGGTTTTTAGGTTTTGCCCGATACGAAGAAAATCTGATGTATCCATCGCTAAGAACGCTTTATACCATACTTAACGCATTGAATGTACAAAGGTAGTCTTGTAAAACCAATCAAATATCAATTAATTATACCTAGTACAGTTTAGCATCGTAATGTACCTACATACCTATGAGTTTGTTCGTTCTCCACGCTCTCGCTCGGACGGAACTGGACGAAATTCGGCGTGAAGATAGTTTGAACCCACGAATGATGTTTTCACGGATATTGCCACGGAAATAATAATAAGCCAGGTTGCTACAGTGTACGTTAACTAATAAGAATTACATGTAAGTAAAAAATATTGAACATAAAAATACTCATATCTTAAAAACTAGTCATTAATTAAAGTTGCAACTTCACACAGCTGATCAGAGTATTAGAGGCTATATTTTCACAAAATTTCAGCCTAATCGATCGAACGGCTTTTACCGATCATTTTGTGCGGGGTTCTTTGATTTTTGTGGAAGGGTATGTCAGGGTTCAAACCTAAAACAAACAACATTTGTGTTATGGACGGTACAGACAATACAAGACGTTTTTACAGTTATTAATAACGAGAGAAAAAGATGGAAAAGGAAGACAGTAAGTAAGGCATGCCAACATATACACAGGAAAGAGGAAAAATAGTAATATAATAAAAAATTAGAAAATAGGAATGGAAAAGGGGTAGACAATTTTTTTTATTGACTGCACGTAGCTTGCCGTTTTAACTTAGTAAAAAATTTAGATGTGGCTACAGAGGTAGGTATATTGATCACTGAAGCCATTGAAGCGATGGGTACTGCGAACTGGGGGGGTATTCGACCAATTTTAGAGATATAATGGAGATCTCTCCTTTTCATCGCCATCCGTCGGCCCCAGGGGCCCAATTCGAGGATGCCGTTTGAAATATCGCCAAACGTCAAATCTCCATTAGATAACAGTTATATCGCCATTGAACTGTCATTTAAATGCGATGAGCTTAAAAGTAACATATCTCATCTCAATTTTGGAAATACGAAGGCGATAATGATTGTCAAAAATGATATTCATGTATATAAATTTCTGTTTTGAACGAAACGTAACGGACTAATTTCACGTACTACGCGGTCAATTTAAAGTATGCGCCTGTTATTTATGCCGTCACATACAAAGAAAGCGAAAACTTTGCGCGTCCGAATTGACGAAGTTGCGATGTTCTAGGGATATCGCCACTTGTCAAGTAGGCACACGTCAAAAGTGACGGATGGCGATGAAAAGGAGAGATCTCCATTATATCTCTAAAATTGGTCGAATACCCCCCCTGGTTTCCCGTTAGCTACAACTCGGCTGGGTGCGCCTTGCAATGAATTGATGACGCGGATGGCGCAGTTTGTAGTGTACCTACCTGCCTACTGAGCCGGCGGTCCTGGGTTCAAATCCCGGCCTGGGCAAATATTTGTGTGATGAACTCGAATATTGGTTCCTGGGTCATGGATGTTACATGTATGTATACATATATTATGTATGTCGTCGTCTAGTTCCCATAGTACAAGCTTTGCTTTGTTTGGGCTACGTCGATTTGTGCAAGATTGTCCCTTAATATTCATTTATATTCAATGACCGTCGCGGATGGCATTCCCATTTATTGTGGGTTGCGCTTCCTGTTGTCCCGATGGTGATGGCGGCATAGTCCATCGATCTCCTAGTCCATCACTAGGTATTCAGTCTTGTTATATAGCTATAATATAAGGCTGGTCCACTGAAGCGCAGCGGGGAAAATAATCAACCAGGGTGCGTTTTTGTGAAGAGCATTTTAATCTCAGGGTCCATTTTACACAGCTCCGCACCAGTGAACAGGCAGCCTAATTATGGGATACTAAAATACCTACTTAATCATAGGTCAATTTCTAGTCCTCTGAATATCTGGTCCGTCTGGTATCCAGACGTAATCACTCACCATCAGGGGGTACTGGAGCTCTCTGATCAGTTTCTGAATGAAGCCGTCTACTCCTTTAGATATCGATTCATATAGCCACACTTACCATCAGAGGATACTAGGACAGCTACTGTACTCAATTTAAAAATAAAACAAAAATGCCTCGTATTGCGAACGTTTAATGCTATCTATAAAGACTTCCTAACAACTTCGTCTGGTCCTTTACTCTGCCATAAAAAAGACGTGTAATCAATTTAACGAAGTAGAAATATTACGGCAAACAACCGATATAAGGCTCGACTCGCACCATTACTTCGCTTAGATCGAATTAGATCTCCTATTGTGGGGAAGATTGCATTTTTCATCCGTGTGTACCGCCTTTATTGGATGAAAGGATTAAACTCTATATAGGAGAATTCCCAATAACATATTTCATTCTGGGACGCGATTGAGCTGAGTTAGTGTAGTAGGTAGATGACGATTGTTATGTTCAACAGGGTGCCTATGATGCTTGTTTTGATCACGCGATATAAGTGACAAAGCATCCGCCACGTTTTGACAAAATGCGAATGTGAGTGACTGATGCTTTGTCACTTATTTGTGGCGTGATAAGTCTGCATCATAGACCCCAAGAGTTTATTAAAAAAAGCTCTCTATTTAAATTTTCAACACAAAACTCTCCTGAAACTCTGAGATGTAATAAAATTCACAACCGTCACTGGCGCGGCGCTGTCGTCAAATAGGTCGAATATTGCTCGACATATTTTAGAGCCATATGGAGTTCCTATTCATGAAACTTAGCTCAGCGGAGACTCAAGATGTCGAGCTATATTCGATATATTTGACGTGAATTCGAGTGATCCGTGATGAATCTTTAACACATTGATTACCAGGGGGCGTGGCCTAGGAACAAAGTTGTATGACGATGAACGCATGTATGCGCTGCTGGTGAATGCGTTAGTATGTATATGTCGCACGCAAATCGCACGGGAGTTTTATGTTTATTTTTCTCGGAACATATTTAGCACCGATCCGAATTCGAAGTACTTACTCGAATTTATTAATGTAGGTAACCATTCCAAAAATAGTACAAATTGTGTGGGAGTAAAAGGAGCTTAGCTTTTCTGAATCGAACGGCAATAAAAACCTGCAATAAATCTGAATTTGTTTTTTAATCGTCTAAGTGGTGCTTCACTGTTAGGAGAATTTACCGCTGCTTCCTTTTTCGTTTCTTTTGTGTGTTCTGTTCATTTTATCAAGAAACTAAGGCATATAGATGAGTATGAGCTTAGCCGATGATGTACACAGTCACCATAAAATTGGCCCAGGTACCTCTATTCGACTCTATCAGACCACTTTCTAACTTTTTAAACTATATAATATCTGCACTTCAAACCGTTAACATATATAAACTTTGATATTTGACTGTTGCAACTGTTGCTAGCAGTGGAGTATAGATAGATAGAAGAAATATGAATGATGTTCCATTTTTTAACCAACATTTTCATGTTAAGTATAACAGGTAATAATATAATTACGATATAATTTGTGTCCAAATTACATACTTAATTCTGTCTATTTGTCCATTTTGTTACTAAATTTTTCATGACTTACTAATAGTAACAAAGTGGAATATTACTAGCATTTATTTCGAACAACTGGATATAGTGCTTACAAATTACAAATTTATATATGTTAGTAACATACAGAAAAGATTGAATATACTTAGCTTAACTTAACTTGTATGCTAATGATGTCACAGTTAAGTGCATCTCTTCTCACGAAAATGCCTAAAACAATTATGTATTATTTTATAATTTAATAATTAATTGTTAAGGGGTTTCAACCACTCTATATTATATGTTTTGAACTTAATGCGACCATGCCATGCTGCAATATTACCTGTATAACTATTGACAAACGTCACATAGGTAGAATGTGAAAACGCTCTACGAAGCCAAGATTAGGCGAGTCTCTTTCCAAAGGTCGATGTGCAATTTTCGGCCGGGTACTATATGGATGTGAAAGTGATACTTTTTGTCATATACCCATCTAACGTAAGCTAAAGGCTATCGTAATATGAGGCAAAGCTGCGGTCATATGCTAGTAATTACTAAGTAAAATAACGTTGCAACATTTCGCGTCCAAAATTCCATCCAGCTCATTGGCCTCCATGTTAAATTCATTCCAGGAATAATGTTTTGCCACATTACGAAGATCTTTATGTTAAAAAGGGCTAAAAAGGTCGGTACTTACTCTTAAAAGGCCAGCAGCCGTTTGGTGTGATTTATATTTCAAAAGGTAGTTTATATGAAGGCTATAATTTAGCCTATATCCCCGAATAAGAGGTAGGCACACAATAAAAGTGATAAACAACCAATAACGCCATTTACTCTTCCTGTTTTGATCTACGCAGGCGCTTGGGGAAAAAATATCGTGCGGGAAAATATATACTCTGATTAAAGTTGATAAGCGAGATTTACAGCTACACGTGATTTTGGTGGAAACGAGAGGCTGGAAATGAAGACGCGGGGTAATTTGGGATGCAGATATTGCGGGTGCCTGTCGTATCGCATAACGTTTTTTGTCCTAAAAATGTTTGGCCGAGAATGTTTGGCATACTGTTGAATGGCATACTCCTCGTTTGTCCTAATAATTTTTGCGCATACTCATTTAAAGTCCTAAAGCAAGTTTATCCTAATATTGATAACTCTAAAATCTAATTACCTAAAGCATAATATTCCTAACATGAATTGCCCTAATAATTATTTTGCCTATTATTAAATTGGCTAAAATTACGGGTTCCCTTTATCTTGCATAATATCGATTCTCCGAAATACATTTTGCATAGCAGCTATCACCGAAACATTTTTAGCCGAATGATTCTTTAGCATAATTATATATGTATCATAATTGTCAGTTGTATCACCGACTTTTATTTCATATAATTTTATATGGCATAACATTAATATCGCCGAATTTATTATGGCATAAAGACATAGTTTACGGAACAGACGGATGCTAGGAATTTAGTTTAGGTTTTAGGTTAGATTAGGCGATTATTAACTAAACTGATACCAGTTAAATGGGTTAGGTTAGGTTAGAACTGCGACCACAACAGAACCGAACTGCTGCCAGTAAAGTAGGTTAGGTTAGAACCGAACTTAATGGGTTAGGTTAGGTTAGAACTGCGACCATAATAGAATCGAACTACTTTTGAATTTTAATTTTTATGCAATCTAAATATTATGAGATATAAATTTCTTCGAAATAACTATTCGGACATGTAAATATTATGCTTATTCATATTCTGCCATATGAATGTTCTGATATAAAACAATATGTAAAATCACAATATGAGAAAAAAAATATGCAAAATAAAATTCGGAGAAATGATGTTTCTGTCGAAGGTTGTTATACAAAATGAATTTATGAGTATTAATTGGATAGCGGAGTGAGCGAAGCGAGCGAAGCGAGCGGAGCGTCAGAGTGCTTGCTTGCATGGAGGTATATTAAAATTTTGCAGTTAGTAGGTTAGGTTAAAGACCGAAAACTGTAGGTTAGGTTTGTTTTATGACCATGGATAGCGGAGCGTCAGAATGCTTGCTTAAAAATCTTCGAGATTTAGGTATAATGAAATGTAGTCAAAAGATTTTTAGCACATTAAATATAAGGAACATTACAATTATGCACATCAATCATTCGATAGTTGAATCTTAGCCACATCAAACGATAGGACAAATAATATTTAGGACAAACGATAATAGGAGCAACAATTTCGGACAATCAAAAATATGCGGAACAAAGTGTATGCCAAACGTTATTAGGACAAAAGACGTTATGCGACACGACGATAGGACTAATAATTGTATGCCATCCGATATAGACCCAGATTTTGCGTACTTTTTTTTTTACTCTTAAGTGAGGTACAGTCAAACAATTTGATTCCTAGGCCATTTCGTACCTTGTCACAGTGAACGTCAATATGAAAGCCGCTTGAAATCTCATATCATTGTCATTGTAACAAGGTTCTATAGTGGCCTAGAATTCAAATTGGTTGACGTACAGTCAAGTAATAAGTATTCTGGTTTTCTACCGCACAGACGACTGTGCGGTAAGATGACGGAATTACAATTTAAATTCTGAGAACGATCTCAGAATTTAAATTGTAATTCCGTCATCTTGTACTTTGTTGTTCTTAAGCTGTTTCAGATCCATTGTAAAATGTTTTCGGTACAGTCGATATAACTCACAAGATTGCACGATTTAAGTGGCAAAGGGCGGGCCATGACGCCCGGAGAACGGGTGGCCGTTGGCACAGCAAAGTCCTGGAGCGGCGACCACGTATGGGAAAGCGCAGCAAGAGACGGTCTCCAAGTAGGTGGGCTTATGATCTCGTGAGGGTCGCAGGGAGTTGATTGATTCGTTCTCAGGTCGCTCGTTTCTCCTTGTGGCGAGTTATGAGCCTATCTTCAGCAGTGGGCGTTTGTGGCTCATAGATAGATAGATAGAGGTATTAACTATAAAAGCCGACGTGCGGAAAATTTTAGGAATTTTTAGTAAGTAAATTAAAAGGTAAGAGCACTCCGGATGCGTGTACGAGATGTGCGCGTTGTAAAGTATGAATTGTCATTTAGAGAAGTCACATTGCATGCGGGCACATGCACACGCGTATATCACGCAAGCGGTGTGACATCTGTAATAGGAATCCATACTTTACAAAGCGCACGTGACATGAACAGTATCGTCACGCACCCGCATTTGCGTGTTATGCCCTTAATTATATAGGTCGCACAAGTATTTGCTGGAAATCTGCTGTCAGCACCTCTAGCACAACTATGCTTCGCGACTCTTGTCGCGCGACATAGCGCTACCCGTCTCTCTCTCACATTACTGCACAGAAAGAGACGGGTAATTATCCCGCGCGAGAAATGGTCGCGTATGACAGTTATGCTAGAGGTTAACTGAAAAATAACAGGTAAGTTACTTTTATCGCTCACTGAAATCTAGTATGTAATATTGCTACAAATATCCAGATTTAGGAAATAAGTTTAGGCCAAGTTGAAACTGAGACGCTTCGCTCGTTCGGTTAAGTTAGCCTATACAAGAAGTTTCTCGTTACTAGCGATATCGTCATTTTAAAGGATTATATTTTATACTTCAAAACCTTGTGAACGAACTTCATATGAAAACTATGAACATTATTTTTTATGAAGCACCCAGAATGTCCAAGCTTACCAAACAGCTCCCATTTAAATGCTAACAGCCCTGATTTGTATGCAAATGTGCCATATGCAGGCGTAGATGCTGAGACATCAGACTAGACAATATGGTTAATATTGGACTGATATTCAATTTGCTTGCGCTCTGCTCGTGACGTCTTGGGAACCAAATTTAGTGAGCTATTTTTGATTAAGAAACTGTAATATTATCAGTTTCATAATGACGTTTTTAAAAACCATTATAACACCAATAGGTACAATATCATAAAAACCGGCCAAGTGCGAGTCGGACTCGCGTACCGAGGGTTCCGTACACACTTATCCCGTCCTAACTGGCCGGGTTAAGTTAAGTTTGCGACTAGTATGGCGCCGGATAAAAATGAGGTGCAAAGTTAACGCAACCGGTCATGTTTGTTGTATAGGAGTCCCCTAAATATTTATTACCTATATCCTGTTTTGTTTTGTATTTATTGTTATAGCGGCAACAGAAATACATCATCTGTGAAAATTTTACGGTTCATGAGATACAGCCTGGTGACAGACGGACAGATAGACAGGCAGACGGATGGACAGCGGAGTCATAGAAATAGGGTCCCGTTTTTTACCCGTTGGGTACGGAACCCTAAAAATAAGCTCAATACTTTAAGGCATGTAACGACTTTATTACTTTGAACGCCGCTTTTGAGTGCCACAGCATGATTGCAATTCTGTCTTATTGAAGAATTCACGACAAACTTTACACCTAGATCTGAACCTAGAACCTAGAATCTACATAATTGATACAGCAAATGCCCGCGGCTAGTTACAAACTCAATACAATACAAACTTAGATAAATACGGCCATTAGACGACAATACATGCAAGATGCGCATTCTTTAAGGTTTTTAATCCTGGACGAAAACAGGGAGGTGTCATAAGTATAAAACATGTATCTGTGTGTCTGTCTGTCGCTCAACGGGTTTGAGTCCGGTTTTTTTTAAAACCTTGTCTTTAGAGATGGTTCTTAGCTATGCTGGGTAGCATCAGAAGCAGTCTATATCTCAAAAATTAGCAGATATCTCTCAAAAGGATTTGACATATTGAGCAAATTTATTCATATAACTACACTATGTTCTATGATTCAAAATCAGTGGCTTCCCCTATTCAAACAGACATTTAATAAATAAATACAGGGTGTCCCAGAAGTACCACATCACAGTGACACTGGAGATAAGTCAGCTCAAGAGAAACCCAACCAACCTAACATGACCTCAGTAAAAGTTGCACGGTTTTCGAGTTATTACCGAAATAAAAACTTTTGAGAATTTTCCCCTTTGTTTTTCCATTTTTAGTACCAGCATCGACACGGAAAGCTCTTAATGACAGTTTTGTGTATATCAAATCATGAATAGCTAATTCAAAAGTGTAAAGTGTTATTTTGTCAGTAACTATTGTAAAATGCTGAAGAAAACTTGATTAATCTTGATTTAATTTGTCACAAAAACACGAACTTCAACTTTAACCATCTGCCATGTTTTTATTTTATTAGAAACGAAACAAACAAGTAACGTCAATAAATTAGGCATGTTAATGTAAATGGTATAACACGTGTATCTTACTGTAAAATTAGGTATTCTTATCACTTTAGCGAAACCCTATCGAGCCAACTTAAAACTTGAACTCCGAAAGCAGTCACTCTTATGTGCTACAAAGATGTTGTGTACAGCAATGACTCTTCTGTTATCTGATCCGATTATTTTGCCAAATGCACGAGGGCTAAAAACTAATGTTTTTCTCCCTTTTGGAGGCTAGCTTATTCTAAAGGACCGGATAAAATCATGAAATATCAATGAAAATTAAAGTAGATTAATGGCTTTGATTAGATTCGAATTGCGACCACAACAGCGCGCGAACCGAGCGAGCGAAGCGAGCGTGCCACAGTAGTGGTCGGCGTAGCACCAGGACCGGACTGCTACCAGTAAAGTAGATTAATGGGTTAGGTTAGGTTAGAACTGCGACCACAACAGCGCGGGAGCCGAGAGAGCGAAGCGAAAAGAGAAACGGTAGCGTTTAGGTCAGCGTCATCAATACCATCCCTACCACATACAACGCGTCTAATCACTTCTTCCAGCCGACTACGCACATCGTGTTTAATTTTGCCAAAAAATGATACAGACGTGGAGACAAAACCCGAATATCTTCAATGAAGTATTGTGGACTGACGAATCGGCTTGCAAAGTGGATGGATGTCTCAATTTACATAGCGTCCATAGCTGGCAGGCAGAAAACTCACATGAAGAACGAGAAAATCGGTCCCAATACCAATTCAAAATTAACTTGTGGAGTGAAATTCTTAATGGAATTGCGAGACCGGTCGAGTTGCCTCCTATTCTTGATGGTAGAAATTATTTTCAATTTTTGCAAAACGACCTGCCTGGTTTATTAGAAGATGTGCCGTTGGCACAGAGACGAAGGATGTGGTACCAACAAGATGGTTGCCCAGCCCACTACGCCCGGCTAGTCCGTGAGCACCTCAACGAAACATTCCCCGAGAGATGGACTGGTCGATTGGAACCAATTTTATGACCATCGCGTTTCCCAGATCTAAACCTACTAGATTTTTTTTATTGGGGATATTTAAAAGAATAAGTTTACGCGAAACCAATAAGCAGAATTGCGACAACGAGTATTCGAGGCAGCCCGTACCATATCGGAAGTCAGTTTAAGAAAATTGAGCCGAAATTTTATTGAACGAAGTTTTTTGGGCATTAGTCCACGGGAGACAATTCAAACATTTATCGTGACCTAAATTTATTCCAATAAATGAATCAAATATAAACCTGTTTTTTATTGTCATTGACATTTTATGATTTTATCCAGTCCTTTAGAATAAGCTAGGCTCCAAAAGGGAGAAAAACATTAGTTTTTAGCCCTCATGCATTTGGCAAAATAATCAGATCAGATAACAGAAGAGTCATCGCTGTACACAGCATCTTTGTAGCACATAATAGTGACTGCTTTCAGAGTTCAAGTTTTAAGTTGGCTCGATAGGGCTTCACTAAAGTGATAAGATTACAATACAACAATACATTACAACAACACTTTATTGCACACCAACAAGAAAAATATTACATGAGAAATCTTAAATTAAACAATGGTAGACAATAGGCGGTCTTATCGCTAAAGAGCGATCTCTTCCAGACAACCTTTGGGTAGCGGAGAAAACAAAATTAAACAGAAAATAGTAGGTGGTGAGATAAGAAATTCAAGTAAATTATACATACAAAATATTAGACAGATAGGTCATACACTTACACGAATAAGTATCTATATATATATAAACATACATAAACGTACATACATACAAAAGGGAAGAATGAAAAGAATATCACAGCTAACATTAGACTTATAATGAAAAACGACAGCATAGAATTATACTCGTAAAAGGATTAGGCTACGGTAGAGACAAATAGTGATCATTTAGTTTATGTTTAAAAATTGCCAAAGTTTTAGCTTGCCTTAGATCCAGCGGAAGCGAGTTCCACAGTAAAATAGCTTGCACAGTAAAAGAATTAGAACAAAATTTTGACTTCGATGCCGGAACAGTGAGTATACAATTTTGAGCGGACCTTGCAGATTTGAGGTAACTAAAACGATCTTTAAGGTAGCGGGGAGTTGCAGGGTTAAAAATAATATTATAGAGAAGTGAAAGTGCGTGAAAGTTACGACGAAGACGGATAGGGAGCCACTTGAGTTGTGAATGGAAACTGGAAACATGGTCATACTTGCGTAACCCAAATATGAACCTAATGCAGATGTTTTGAATACGCTCAAGTTTGTTAAGCTGCTCCTCGGAGAGGTCAATATAGGAAATATCAGCGTAATCTAAAATAGAGAGAAGTAAAATCTGAGCAAGCGTAATTTTAGTAGCAATGGGTAGGAAATTGCGAAGCCTCCTCAGAGAACCTACTGCGGCAAACACCTTCCTACTAACCTCACCAAGCTGAGGCACCCAAGAAAATGTGAGATCCATAATAACACCCAGGTTTTTAACCTGATGAGAGAAAGGAATCACAATGCCATTGAACAAAATAGGTTGGAGGTTTATAAAGTCAATTTTTGCGATCATCTTAGGGCTACCAATGATTATAACTTGAGTCTTGTCAGGGTTGATTTTCAAACCGTAGCTACTGCTCCAGTCTGAAATACGCTCCAGATCACGATTTGTCGAGGATATGACTGATGGTAGATCACCGAGCACACCTTGCGAATATATTTGAAGATCATCGGCATAAAGGTGATACCTAATGCTATCGCAGTAAGATACATGTTTTATACCATTTTTGAATCTGCATACATGCCTAATTTATTGACGTTATTTGTTTGTTTCGTTTCTAATAAAAGAAAAATATGGCAGATGGTCAAAATTGAAGTTCGTGTTCTTGTGACAAATAAAATCAAGATTAATCAAGTTTTTTTCAGCATTTTACAATAGTTACTGACAAAAGAACACTTTAGACTTTTGAATTAGCTATTCATGATTTGATACACACAAAAACTGTCATTAAGAGCTTTCCGTGTCGATGCTGGTTCTAAAAATATAAAAACAAAGGGGAAAATTCTCAAAAGTTTTTATTTCGGTAATAACTCGAAAACCGTGCAACTTTTACTGAGGTCATGTTAGGTTGGTTGGGTACCTCTTGTGAGCTGACCTACCTCCAGTGTTACTGTCACGTGGTACTTCTGGGACACCCTGTATATAAATATTCAAGGTAGTAGCGTTGTTAAGCCGCGAAATGGCGCGCATCGGGTTAGAAGCATGAAACTACCACACATGGAGTGTTTCACGGTAATTATTTTCAGATGTGGAGGGAAGTCAGATTCGTCCCTTGCCTGGCGGGAGAGTGGGGTGAAGAGGGCCAAGTACTGCTCTTTTTCTTTTTTTGATTACTGATCAGTTAGGGCTATTAGGGCTTGTGCGGCATCGTTTTCGTGTTAAATAGATATCAGCTATTAATTTTTTATGTTATTTAAGAATACTTTAATATGAAAATTTGGGTTTATTGCCGAAAAGGTAAAAATCACAACAAGTTTTTTTTATTCAGAACGATAAATCCATACTAATATTATAAATGCGAAAGTGTGTCTGTCTGTCTGTCTGTCTGTTACCTCTTCACGCTTAAACCGCTGAACCGATTTAGATGAAATTTGGTATATAGATAGTTTCAGTCCCGGGGAAGGACATAGGATACTTTTCATCCCGAATAAATATAGTGTTCCCGTGGGATGAGCGGGGTAACACCGCGGGGCACAGCTAGTTAGTTATATATCCTGAACATTTCTAATTTAAAAAAATATCACTAAACAGAAAATTTAATCTAGTTTTTAAAAATGTATACAATATACATATTGGGCACATCTGATGACAAAAAATACCTTGAAAATAATGTTGATGTTAAGCTTAGCCTGCGTGCTCAGTACATTTTGCTAAATCGCGAAATTGTGTGCATCGGGATATTACCACGAAATTTCTACCACAGATAAAGTATTGTACGGTGATTATTTTCAGATGAAGAGGGTAGTGAGATTCGTCCCCTGTGTGGCGGGAAAGCGGGGTGAATAGGACAAAGAAGTCCTCTTTTTCTTTTTATATTACTGATCAGTTAACGTTACTAGGACCTGTGTCGTATCGTTTTCGTATAAAACAGATATCAGCAATTAATTTTTCATGTTATTTATTCATAGTACGATATAAAAATTTGGGTGTATTTCCGAAATGGTTAAAATCACAACAAGTTTTTTTTATTCAGGGAGATAAATTAGTTATATTTCCTGAATATTTACAACTAACAAAAATATTGCAAAATAGCAAATTTAATCTTGTTTCTTAAA
This sequence comes from Apotomis turbidana, assembly GCA_905147355.2. Classification (NCBI taxonomy): domain Eukaryota; kingdom Metazoa; phylum Arthropoda; class Insecta; order Lepidoptera; family Tortricidae; genus Apotomis; species Apotomis turbidana. Next base: position 18,813,269 of record LR990292.1, on the reverse strand, counting down.
ATATATACTCGTGGGGCACTCTTCATACAAACAGTAACTTAAACAAATTATTGATGTTGAGATTAGCCCGTGTGATCGTGATACATTAGCAAAAAAATATTTTGTTTTAATTACATTAATTTGTTTTACTAGGACGTATAAGGTAAATATTAAATGTAAAAGCATGTTAATAACCATCATTTAATGTATTTAATGAAGCGAAATAGGATGCGTTCGGAGATTTACGTTGGTTACGCCGACGTAAACATATATTTTAAGCTAAGTACTGTTTGTATGAGAAGTGCCTAACATGCATATATTTTTAGTAACTAGATTAAATGAGTTTTTTAAAATAATAAAAATAATTTGAAAATGTTCACGAAATTGAACTAATTTACCTCACTGAATGGAAAAACTTGTTGTGATTTTTACCTTTTCGGCCATACACCCATATTTTTATATAGAACTATACAAAAATGACATAAAAAAATAATTTCTGATATCTGTTTTACACGGAAACGATACCAAACAAGTCCTAGTAGACTTAGGTGACCAGCAATAAAGAAAGAAAAGAGGGATACTTGGTGCTATTCACTCCACATCTGAAAATAATCACCGTGGAACACTCTATCTGTGGTAGAAATTTCATGCTTGTAACCCGATGCGCACAATTATGTTAGGAAACAGCGGACTAACAACTCTACTAAGGACAATCTTACACAAATCGACCTAGTCCCAAACTAAGCAAAGCTTGTACTATATGACCCACGAACAAATATTCAAGTTCATCAGTCATCACACAAATATTTGCTTCGGCCAGGATTCGAACCCAGGACCGCCGGCTCAGTACTCTCAGTAGGCAGGTGTTTACAAACTGCGTCAACCGCGTCGTCATTTGAAACAACATTGAAGCTAAGAATTCGTTTCAAACTACCGCTTTTGTATTCCTCCGTAGGTACATTCTGTGCGGGCCTCGTCATCATGACAAGCTACTTGGGTCTTGAAGAAGGATTATTACTTCTTTGGCCGAACAATAGTTATCTGAGCCCTGAATACAAGCTCGTAGATACGTATTACATGGGTGCCTGTCGTATCGCATAACGTTTTTTGTCCTAAGAATGTTTTGCCGAGAATGTTTGGCATACTGTTGAATGGCATACTACTCGTTTGTCCTAATAATTTTTGCGCATACTCATTAAAAGTCCTAAAGCAAGTTTGTCCTAATATTGATAACTCTAAAATCTAATTACCTAAAGCATAATATTCCTAACATGAATTGCCCTAAGAATTATTTTACCTATTATTAAATTGGCTAAAATTACAGCACCTAAACTAAACTATGGTAGGCGTGAAGTCAGAATCGTTACGTATTCTACCTTCAGGCAGGTCAGATTTTGGTTAGGTTAGGTACGACGACGAGCGAAGCGAGGAGGAGTTTTAGGTAGAACTGTGACCCTTTGAAAACTCTGCTTGCTAAAAATCATCAAGATTACACTATCCTAATATTGTAAGACCGAAAACTGTAGGTTAGGTTAGGTTTGTTTTATGACCATGGATAGCGGAGCGTCAGAATGCTTGCTTAAAAATCTTCGAGATTTAGGTATAATGAAATGTAGTCAAAAGATTTTTAGCACATTAAATATTAGGAACATTACAATTATGTACATTAATCATTCGATAGTTAAATCTTAGCCACATCAAACGATAGGACAAATAATATTTAGGACAATCGATAATAGGAGCAACAATTTCGGACAATCAAAAATATGCGGAACAAAGGTTATGCCATACGTTATTAGGACAAAAGACGTTATGCGACACAACGATAGGACTAATAATTGTATGCCATCCGATATAGACCCGTATTACATATGTGATTGGTATCTACATTTTCCTGGGGTTTCGCAATAACCGCCAACCTTTCCATGCTTAAACATGGCAGCATTACAAGCTCCTTTGCGTTGTTTGAGCAACGAACTTATTCATCCTGGGAAATATACGGGGTTATATTGTGCAAACTTACGTCGGAGTTCCTCATAAAAGACGTTAATAAGAGACCCCCTACCTTTTTTGCTCAAGAAACTTGTACTGTATTACACACGTTAAGGGTGGCGGTAGACGAACGATTGAAAAAGTTAGTGACGGAGTTACGATTCCATTAAACTTGTCCATTTTGTTTTTTGTTAGCTGATAACAAGCGTTGAGGGCTCTTTTTTCTGAGTATTCTTGACAAAGAGATCGAATTGTCAATGGTAAGTTTTATCCGGTTCGTGTTTCATCCCTTTGAGTGATATGGAATTAGTGACATAAAGTTCGAAATTTGAAGTTGCTGCAGTGCTTTTCATCACGCTCACGTGTTGAAAAGTATTTGATTAATTAGGACGGTACGCTACAAAATTTGAATCCCGAACTATTGAGTAGCTCTCGCTGTTGTTATATAGTGGACAATGGGGTAGTTTCCTGAGAATATGTTATTTAAATAAATAAAAATAAATAAATATCGGACAACCTCACACAAATCGATCTAGTCCCAAATTAAGCTCAAGGCTTGTTAGTCCATGGAAATGGTACATTTTGCCTTGCATTAAATCGGGTAGTTCTGATTTTTTTATATGTTCTATATGATGAAGTGGTTATGGCAAACCCAAGTTTTCGACCTCAGGAACCCTCCGGATCATTGTGAAATTCTTGAAAAACCATGAATTTTTCGGTGTTTTTTCAGTTTCCACCAATTTTTACCATGAGAGACCTATTTTACCGCAAATATCACTATGTAAACTTTAAAGAAGACTAAATTTTCAACAAATTATGTTAAAGTGAGAGGGCGATAAACCAAACAGTTTGTAAGATGCAAGCGTTCAAAAATTAGCCAAACTTGGAAAAATATATATTTTTATAAGTTTTTTTAAGTTTTCAGCAACGAGGTCAACTAAGGACCCATTTTACGTTATAAGTCCATATATTTTATTAAAGTACACACCATCCGCAACTAAATGAGACCAATTTGGTCTATTAAGACTCGATAGTTCTTTAGATACAGCTGTGTGAAGTTGCTGAGGTGAGTAAACAAAATAATAGAAGGGTTTGTAAAATGAAATGCGACGTATGAAATAAGCATTATAATTTACAGAAACACAGTAATAATAACAATTATTAGTCTTTTTTGTACATCTTTGATCTTCCAGATCTACATCATTTCTTTTGTGGAGGGCTTACTCCGTTAGCATTTCTTCATCGACCGGCTCAGGCCGCTCGAAACCGCCATCCAATGATGGATCGTCAATGTCGTCAATGTCGTCACATATCAGGCTTGTTTTTTAGCAAGATTGATCGCTGCAGTGGTTGCAAACAGCCGAGCATTTGAGGCCAGATTTTCTGCAACTACAAGTTGTATAACCAACTTTTTTTGCAGTTGCAGGAAATAATTTTAAGCAGGGGTTGAGGAGCTGATGGCTTCGTCATCAGCTGAGGAATGAAGCCTCGAGTGCGAGGCCTCATTCCTCAGATGTGAGTGAGAGGAATAAGGAAAACCGCAGCGTTTTGTTTGAGGCGCGGCTGTTTTTTCAGTGTCGACAGAAACTTCATTTTTCCTTGGCCAACAAGTGCTGAAGTTGTATCACAACCACTGCAAGCGTGAAAGAACAGTGCCATTACGGGTTGTGCTTGGTGGATGAAGGAATCCGTCGAGTAGGTAAGAAGAAGATAACGTCAGATGAGGACTTTGTTCCAACTCTACGAAGACGTGCTCTTGGTGTTTTTTTCTAAAGCGTCAGATGGATACCCATCGAAAACCACAGTTATATGGGAGCCGTAGCGACTTTGCAAGTATTGGACATGACTGCAACCGATTTCCTCTAAATACACCACTAATTTGAAAAAAAAATTTTAGCTAAATTTGTTAACATTTGAATAGCTGTATTTTAGAAACTATTGGGTCTAATGTAACCAAATTACATTTATTTTGTTGCAAATTTAGTGTACTTAAAAGTGTTCATAGTGATTTTTACTGTAACAAAAGCGTTTGGTGGAAATAACTAACAAAAAATGAAATAACACCGAAAAATTCATGGTTTTTCAAGAATTTCACAATGATCCGGCTGGTCTTCGAGGTCGAAAAATTGGATTTATCATTACCATTTCACTGTAGGCAACATATACAAAAATCAGAACTACCCGATTTAATGCAAGGCAACCCCACTTTTAAAGCACGATTTCCATGTACTATGTGTTATACTAGGCGACGATATACATAATAATATTCGAGCTCATCACACAAATATTTGCCCCGGCCGGGATTCGAACCCGGGACCGCCGGCTCAGTAGGCAGGTGTCTACAAACCGAGCCAAACGCTTCGTCACAAAAAATTAGACATCATTTCCTAAAAATGTGAAACTTAATTTTTATTTCGTCATTACAAGGTGTCAAAATAACAAAGATAAAGCGCATTAAATGTCGGGATTTGGGGGCGTGAGATATAGTTACGTAATCTAAATTACGAAGGGTCCAGCGGTTTTGTGTTCTTAATCGTCTAGCAAGATCTCACCGCTACAGAATATACATTTATTATAATAGTTACTATTATTATTATAGTTACTATTATAATTAAATAGTACATTACATACCTAGGGCGGTGAATTCGTGAATGTGAATTCATGGATCGCAGGTGTTTGTGGCCCAAGCCGAAGGTGAGTGCCATAAATATGCGATCGGGGACTTTACGAATTACCGTCCGTGGTCTGTCTAAAGTTATATGTCTTGCCTTGGCCAGGAAGTGAGATTTTCTTCAAAGTTGCTCAACGACCGATCATACTGCCAGAAGTCAATATCTATCTCTTTTATTATGGGATCAAAATAAAAACTACACGTCTCTTCATAATTATAGACTCTGCGTGTAAGTGTTACTTGTGTTTCTTCCCTGAGCCGTCCCTTTAGCAAACTGCACCTCGAGCGCAACTGTCTCTTTTTATGCAGTACTGTGGGAGAGTGACGGGTGACGCTGTCTTGCGCGACAAGAGTGGCGAAGCAAAGTTATGCTAGATGGGCTGACAAAACACGAAGTTCAAAGGATCTCTTTTGCGAGATAAAAGTCGATGTCTACACGTCTAGCGTAACTGTAATACCCGACCCTTCGTTGAGCGACAAATACTATCTGTCGCTTCCCTTTCAATACCGTGCGAACAAGACAAGTGATGCTGAGTCGCGCTACGAGCGAAGTCACGGCAACGTGGCGGCGCTGCCAGTCTAGCATACCCGTCACCCTCAAATTATAGCACAGACAGAGACAGGCAATTTATCTCACGTGAGAAATAGTCGCTGGTGACAGTTGTGCTAGAGGTGCTGCTCAAGCACATCCGTGACACGCGACTCTTTCTAGCGCGATATTACCTATCTCTTTCTTCGCTGTACTGTGACAGAGTGACGGGAGTGATGCTATGTCGCGGGACAGTGGTCGCCAAGCGTAGTTGTGCTAAACCGGCTGGTCGCTTGTCGGCGGTACGACGTCTTGTGTGTGCAACTTGCCTTATCCGCCCGTAAGGCACAATAAAACCTCATATTACCGAGCTTCAGCTGCGACACTTGTCTCATTTCATTTCGTACCATTTCTCCGACGAGCGTAATGATATGAAACAGACCTTACGTCCGTTTCGATATTCATGATGAGATTCTAGCTTAGTATACCCATTTTGTGACAGCTTTATTTCTTGAGTCAAAGAATCTCAGTTTTGATTTGCTGTACACTGAATGGTGCACTGAATAGGTTTGCTTATAAGACGGGCCGAGAATCTCATGGGGGTCGTGGGAAGCCGTTGGTTGCTGGTAGCGTATGATCGGTCAATGTGGAGGTTGTCGAGGAACCTATAGTTGTCTTATCCAACAGCAGTGATAGATAGAATAGTGGATACGTAACGTGTATGTAGGTAATATGTTCTTACCCAATATAAAATAAGAACATAAATAACCCAAATTCAAAGTGTAATAAACCCCCCACACAAGTAGCTGATCAGCTCATCATGAGGTCATTATTTAATTACTGGTATAAAAATGCTACTTAACCTAAAACATAACCACAGCATTTGGAATTTTTAGCTTCAATATTAGAAGAGATTCTATCACGTTCCAATTAAATTAAAGCCAAATATCTTGGAAACCGCATTAAAATCGGTCAGATACACAAATACATACACGTTCCCTAACTTTTTTTAGTCGGGGGCTAAAAATCCCTAGGAAATCAACTGTAACTCAACTCTCAAGTATATCTACGAAGGTAAATATAATATAGGAACAATGGCGTGTCAAAATAACTTCCCTAATAATCTAAATATATAACGATGAAACCTGATATCCTGCCAACTTCAGAGGAGGAACACTTACCTAGTGATCCCTGAGGCTATTATTAAACCGCCCTTCTCAAACAAGTCTCCCTTACATTGTGTGAACAAGGTTGAATTTCATCTAAAATTATGCTCGTTAAAGCTTACGCTAAAAGCTACAGTTATATCCGACTCACGCTTGACTAATGTGTTATTACTTATTATGTGTTGTTATATTTTGCAAATTAGGTTTTCCTAGTATGCCCACCGCTTGCCCTCATTCGCCAGATAAAGAATGTTGAATTTTTGCGAAAGTGTATGATTTGTGAGTATCTACGGGGATATTTAAAAAAAACTTTATATAATTTGCTCACTGTACGTAATATGCCACTGCGAAAGTGTATAAAATGCTAATATAACACTAAATACGTCAAGTGACCAACTTGTTAAAAGTATTTCATTACGGTTTGTGCGATTCTAGAACTGTCGAGAAATCAATTATCAACCTATTATAAGCATGGGTAATGAAGGTTGGACATACGTTTCCTAATACGTACACCCTTTAAAATCTGTACCCACACCGGATCATACCATGAGCGTATTACTGACAACGTATCAGGCATGGAAAGTAACATGATACAGACTGCTACATCCACTATGATGTGTCAACATGTCCCGTGAATGGCACGCGACGGTGCCGGTCGGTGCGGAAACATGCTAGTTAGTAGGCGTCCCATATTTAAAACAGCGGTTATGATATGATGTAGTGGGTATAGGAGACTCGGCAAAGAGACCTTTAAGCCTATAGTTACATAATTATGCACCAATGACTAGCGCCTTCAATGGGCATAACTAGGAACGTGTTCTATTTAGCAACAGTACAGGGCGCCCAAAAAGTGCAATTTCCAACGTCATATATTAAGGTTTTAGACACTTTCCTAGTATTTACAAAAATCAATAACAACGAGGTCTACATTTTCGTTGTGTCATACTTACGAGTATATACCTAGTCAGACAGAATTTCCAATATTGCGTGCCCTGTTATTCTGTACAAATCAGCTTACGTTCTCAATTTCCCATTTTGTCTCTAAATTATTTACACGCTCAAAGCTCACAATTCAGGGAAGTTTATAATGGCAAATGTTACAGTATTCTCTTTGTGTACGGAAGTCTATCAAGGATGTTGATTTAACCGCAAACTTCCAAATTCTAATTATTACCATCTGTTTGCTGAGCCCCCGTATCGTCAACAATTAAATTCCTTCAAAGTATTTGTTTCTGAATAGGGGTGCTCGTACAAAAGCAAAATAAAAGCCGACGGTGAGAGTCTTAGCGAATTATTAGAATATAATAGAATATGAAAGAGTTAACAAACGTTTTGATTCTTGAATTTTCGAAAGAAGAAAGAAAGAAAGCCATTGCATTTTGCATTAAACTTTGCTGCTATTAATGAAAGAGATACATCTACACCACGTACCTACAGCTGAGACCACGGCGTATGCAACTACGCTGAAGCGTTAGATAATGAAGGTAAATAAGAAATATCGCGGTAGATCCCATTATACTTTGTGTATAAAACGCGAAAGTATAATTATAAAGTGATATATTATTGGGAGAACAATAAATACGTAGAAGAATGTATTAATGAATTCAGCGAGCAGTTACAGGACACGTTAACATCTTTGGACAATGAAAGTAAATAAGACACATCGTGATCGGCCCGTTATAATTAGTTTTTATTTAATTAAGAGTAAATTCAGTAAGATTACAGCCACACGACTCAGCTGGCTGGGCGTGGGCTGGGCCATCTGGAGAGGATGGGAGACGATCGGGGCATAAAGGGTGACTGAAGTGACAAACGTCCGGGCGGCCGCCCTAGATACCGCTGGAAAGACGAGGTGCAGAAAAATCTGTGCGCGCTTACGGGAAGAGGCGTAAAACAGAGAAGAATGGCGTTCTCTCGTGTCGGAGTTCAAACCTTTTTTGTTGTCACTGAGCCACAGACCCTCGGAACCAGTAACCTTATTAAAACCTCAGCTTATTAAATACTAATTGGGACTCAAAATATACTTTGGCCTTCAGGCTTCAGGTAAAAAGAGGGAAGGGTTTATAATAGCATTTTATGCAACTGTTGTATAAAGAAGGTAAAAAATACGAGTAGCATTTGAGCCAAAGCATATTTACCAATATGGTAAAAAATCTACCATGAGCAAAAAAGTATCTGAGTCCTTAAAAAGGCTAACTTTAGAAAAAAGCCTATTACCTTTTTTTATTTAAGACTTCCGTCTTATTAAAATAACCAATAATTACTCGACGTCCCTTTTAACAAGCCGAACTCTAAAAATAACTCTGGAGCATTAAATTAGGGCTAAAACGTCAGAATCTTTAGGATAACCACAATTCGAATACAGCACATTGCTGAAGTTATATATATTTACTGAAGTGGTGAAACCTCGAACATATGTCTTAGAAACGTCTAATTTAGCCCCTTTGCAACCTCTGTAGTAGTGCAGAATTATAGAGACATAAATTAGCAGATAAATTATTAGGTAATTATTATGATCTGGCAGGTGTGATCTAGTGTTATGGCCATCCATCACACGGAAGTGATTATTGTTTAAGCAAGCTGATTATACATTCCATTGAATAATATTATGTGAGGTTTGAATTGAATATCCCAATGATCCACAAACATTTGGCCGCTGCTTCAGTGTCGCTAAAACATAGGAATACATTATGCTAGAAAACCATGTTTTTTTCGGGATAAAACGTAACTCATGTGTTATATGGTATAACTATCTCTATTACATGCAACCAACACTTTCTCCTTGACTTAATATTTAAATATTTACTTTTGTTCTTAATATTTGATATAACAAAGGCATAGAACTCTTTATATTTTCCGTGGACAATGACCACGTGACAAAAGTATTCATTTTGACTCAATAACCACAACTTTAATTATCCGTCGGCCTCCATCCAATCATTCTAATTCATCATTGTCTAGTGACTATTAACACAAGCCTACTAGAGGCATACTGTGGGGTTAGATCGATTTGTGTGGGATTGTGCGATATGTATTTATTTTATCCATTTACGAACACAATGCCAAAGTAGTACAGACTTTTCAAACTATTTAACACCCTTTACGGACCAATAAAAGGAAAAGTTAGAGTGCGTGTTAGTGCCGCGATTGTAGAACGTGAGGAGAAACAAAAGAGAAACGAAAGTACAGCCCTCGGATGCAAGAAATGGCTGTAGTAGATTTGTTGTGAAGTCTCGGCAGTTTGTCATAACATCACGAGGGTTGTCGAGCAATGACAGATCCTGAGAAAAGTTTATATTTTATTTTGTTAAATGAGCATTTCTCAAAAAGTTTGTACATAATTAAGACAGAAAGTTAAAGTCCAAAATAATTATCCTATTTTGTTAGCCATTTTCTTTGTGATTTCCAATACATTGGTGTCATATTATATATAATTAAAAAGTATAAGCATAACAGAACCTTAATTATCGAACATAGCAAAAACATTGATATAAAATTACTAAAATAATTGGCGTAACAAAATAGGAAAATTATACTGAGTTTATTTGTCTGTCTTAATTGTGTACAAAAATTTTGAGAAATGCTCAAATAGTGTTTTAAACTAGGTGTAATGATTTTTTAAAGTCCAACCGAGCAGCAATGTACGTAGTTCGACTTACTTTGACATAAGAAGTTATTAAACTGTTTGTTTACTTTAAGAAGATTTAATTACTTTAATGTAGAAATTAATTAAATCTTCTTACTATAAGTAAGGACAAGAATAGATTTAACCGAAACGAATGGAACTCTTAATTAACATCTGTAGGTACAAAATTAATGATCATTATTTCATTAAGCGCCCTACTTTTCTACTGAGTAACTGATAACGTCTAGCTAATTACTCCTTTGCAGCTCGGAAAGCCTGGTACTTAACGTTGTTAACACTGAGATGTAATGGAGCATCAGCCTCTGTTTAACTAAGTTTCTGGAAATGTAATTAGTAGTGAAAGAGGACTTGCTGCCTGGGTCCTAATTCGAGAATGCCGTTTGAGAGATCGCAAAACGTCAAAACTCTATTTAGATAACAGTGATATCGCCTTTGAACAGTAATCAGTGGGGCGAATCGGAAAGTAAGAGGGCTATGCTAGTGGGGCAAATCGGAATGTATGAGGGATATGTTAGTGGTGCAAATCGTGAAATATGAGGGATAATTTGACCACACTTAATGGGTATGTGCAACCATGAGCGAGGATGAACCGACACACATTGTGTGTAAATCCTCCTCTACAAGACGGCCTCATCTCGTAGGGATTGTGGGAAGCCGTTGGGACCGTAAAAAATGTTATTTCGCCATTGCCATTTCACTTTTTGAATTCTTTGATTACAGAACCTCAAGTGTAAGTTTTGGCGCAACAAAGCATATCGATTGCGTTTACGTTTCTCGTATGAACAGCATGGTTACAAATGTGGTCAAGACATTTTTTGCAGTGAAAGAAAATTTGCACTAGTCTTTGTCGTTTCACCAGTCTGTCCGAAACCACGGCGCAGATAAATAACTTATATATATATATATATATATATATATCTCAGAATAAGGATTATGAAATAGGTACTTATCCATATTACTTCTGAGTCTAATAACAACATCAATAATACGGAAAAAAACACTGCGCGTTTACCATATGGCCTGTTACAACAAAAATATTTATAATTATCTTCGACTTTGAACGAACTTGGTTTGTTAATTATGAATTTATATATTTATCGTTTGTCTTTTATACAATATAGGTACATTATAAAATATCCATGACACAGGAACAAATATTTGAGTTCATCACACAAATATTTGCCCTTGCCGGGATTCGAACCCAGGACCGCCGGCTCAGTAGGCGGTCGCACTACAAACTGCGCCAACCGCGACGTCGCTTGCCTTCAACCTTTCCTTTTATTTTATTTGTTTATTAAAGCGTCATGTCGTAGAAGGTGACCAACCATTTCCCCTCTCCTCTCCTCTCCTATCCTCTGTATCACACTAATATTATAAAGGCAAAAGATTGTGAGTGTGTTTGTATGCTTGTTAGACCTCAATTCGCTTCACGCTTAAACGGCTGGACCAATTTTAACAAGATTTCGTATGGGCTACTTTTTACCCCGAAAATGTAGTAATCCCGTGGGATGAGACCATAACACCGCAGAGTGCAGTTAGTAAGTAATATGAATATAACATATAGGATAAGGATAAGTATTGGCATAGCAAATATTTTATCGTTGCCGTCGTGACGTTTAATGAATCCAATAGAAACACCGCGTATTTATCTACCGAAGTTATTGCGGAATCCCGCCCACAAGGATGGCCGACGCAATTAGAATCCTCAACTGTCGCTTTTATTACTATTTCCTTATTAATAAGCAGATTGGATATTTGGTGGACTTTGGCCGCCGCTGTAGAGATTAATAAAGTCTGTCTTGCTAATACAATTTCGTTATTCTCATGCCAAATAGATAATGTATTTTATACATCTTATGGTTAGGACTAATAAAGAAAAATAATTAATATCTGGCAACCTTACATAAATCGACTTAGTCCAAAGTAAAGCTGTAGTAGTCAGTTCGTTATACCTATGTAGTAGACGATGATATCGATATACATGCTATCGATTTACATAGAATAAACCATGACCCATGAAGAAATATAGAGATCATAACACAGACAGTAGTCAATAAATAAATCATGTTGCAACATAATTATAGAATTCGGAAAGACCAAAAAACGACTGGCCAGCTAGCCTAATGTACTTTTTAATACAGAAAATATTAAAACATGAATTTGGCTTAGCTAGTTAGACATAATTTGAGTCCATAATAGTTGAAGCCCATAGTTTTATCAAAGGGTCGCCGTCATCGGAACTTATAAGGAAGACTATATTTAGAATTCGGAGTAAGAACACATTTTATATTACATTTCTATGTATAATGATACAGTTTCCAGTGAACTGAAACTATGACAACTGTTGGACAATTCTCTATGGATTTAACTTTATTGTAATGTCAAGACTACTTGCCCATGACAAAAAGACCTAACTCACGTAATTTTACTTCTGCGTTAAGCTCTTTTATGTAGGAATGGAAGTGGAGTTTTGATAGAAGCGTGTTCGCGGTATATTTCCCCTGGTCCAAAGTTGATGTGGCTAAATTAACTATGACGACATTTGTCAATGTAAAAATGTAAATATATAATTTATTTCTAGAATTTCGTACCCAAAGGACAAGGCCTTAACAATACCATATTTCTACGCCATCTGTTACTGTCTATTACACATTTAAAGGAAGATTTTTTTTCATATAAGCTCTTGATTGTACATTAAGAAATCGCGTGAGGCACGTCACACACATATTAATGCACGTACTTTTTTCGGCCTAGTCACTACGCGCCTCCATACTATAATTTTTTTTATTGAAAAGCAGTAAATAACAGTTCCAATGTCGTCCGCAATAGCGCTAAAAGTAGTAAGATACTGACAAAATTCCAAGTTTTAGACGAAGTGCGTTGAGTATTTTTTTATGAGGATCACAAAACTGAACGTTACACGCGCGAGTTGAATTTTTTTATATTTCTCTCGACTAGATCAGTTCGATCCGACTTAGTTCCTTTTAAGTATAAACACGAAACAACGCATAATATATCTCACGATGACTTTTATACAAAATGTATATACCAACCATTGCAAAGTAACGTAACTACGTTTTGCTATAGTTACGGCACTAATTAAACGCATTTTGACGGACAGAGACTTTTTTTAAATAGGTATATGAACACATTTCTCCTTGTATTCCACCCTAATGCTTCAAGCTGTTGCTGATACTAACAATAGAGGTGTAGACTGATGTTGAATACGGTATTGGACTATAGTGAAAATTAATTTTGACATTAAAACCACTAAAAATTTATTCAGAAATACACGGAACCAAATAAACTACAACTAACTTTTGGACATTTTACTATTTTTAATTGGACAAAAACTAAAAAGAAGTCGTGTTTTGACTACTGACTTTTATGACGTCACAAGCCAGTATCTTCATTGAAACTTCATACAAGCTGATTCGAGCTGTCATCAAATACCGTAGTTATATGAATATAATGAGCTGAATATGTCATGAAACAAAGAAAAAATCCAATAAAAATAATATTTTTTAGTAATATGTGACTTCAAAGGTACTTACGAAAATATTATGTTTTATTAAAATCCAAATGTGATTTTGAAATTGTTTTCAGAATCCTCATAACTTAACAAAACACTAAGTATGACAATAATTAAAAAATATAAATATCTACGACGCGTTTGGCGCAGTTTTTTAGAGAACCCGTCCCGGGTTCAAATTCCAGCCAGGACAAATATTTGTGTGATGAACTCGAATATTTGGGCCATTTATTCTTAAGTTGTACACCCCACTTTTTTTTAATTTTCGATATTTAAGGTATTTTCTATTCAGAATCACGAGTTATTTCGATCTAATTAGGAGAAAAAAACTGTCCCAAAATTTTCATACATTTTTTGTTTTTCCATTCCGTTACCGCTGTACTTAGTGTAGGTTATATGAAAATGGAACGAAAAAACATTGGGACAGTTTTGCAGCTCTGTTTCTGAGTAGAAAGTACCTAAAATATCGAAAATTAAAAAATAAGTGGGGTGTACAAGTTTAGTTTAGAAAAAATGGCCCATTTGTGCTTTGGTCATGGTTGTTCTATGAATTTAAGTAATATGTATATTGTCGTCTAGTACTCATAACACAAGCCTTCTTGAGCTTAATTTGGGACTAACTAGATCGATTTGTGAGTTTGTCCGATATTTATAATTTATTATTATTATTTATTTATTGCGAAAATGGCAAATTATTTATTGTCTCCACACAAATATTGGTACCCAACCCACAAAAGACGGTGACATGTAGGTGGCCATTTTGTATGGAGCGTTTTTAGCGCTTTGTAGGAATGTTGAACTTTGACGGTCATTTCTGACTTTCTGAGCAGTGTAAGTGTAGTTAGTCCCATATAGACATTTGATACCAATAAAAAATAGAATCGATTGACATCCTCACAAAAAAGAATGCCTACACGTAGGGCTTGCAATTCTGGAACTGGAATTCCGGAACTGGTTAGTATGGGCAGTATCGGAAATTCCGGAATTTTTAATACTGGCCATACAAGCCAATTCCGGAATTGCAAGCACTACCTACACGCCTATTCATTTGATCGTAATAAAATCCAAACAGTAAAAAACATCGCATATAAAACGTTTCATAAAATAAGCATCGCTCAATATAGCGAGTTGCCACTTTGCTTCAGCAAATAAATTGATGCCAGAAACGCGTGTGATCACGCATATAAATGAATAAATGGAGCTAAGCCTTTAATGGAGCCAAGGGGTCCACTTACGCGAGGATACAGCGGCATTGTTGCCACGGCATACATTCGTATACATCATAATCCATTATGACTATACTACACATATGAGTAGGTTACCATACGTATCGTTTAAAAAAATACACAGTGAAAGTCTTAATGAAAACCAAATCGTCACGTCCTTTGTGTAACGAAATTTCGTTGTAGAAAATAAATGGGTAGTTACCGTTACACAAAGGAATTAACTTAGTATTGTTATATTTAATTAGTTAAAAAAATACGCTATTTATGTGGGTAATAAAATATGTTTTGTCCCCGATTTAAATTATTTTATTTCTTCTTCACTTTCTTTATCATAAGTCTGTACATTAATAAAAAAAAGATGGCGTGAAAAATCCTACTTTTTTTCATATATTACGATGATTACTCATTTATGTCAACGATCAAAATATTCTTTCAGACCGATCACGGCCAAGGTTATAACTAAAGTTGAGACTTCTGGTAGCGTAACATTCAATATACTCTATATGGGTAGCGTATAGTGGTAACTACTTATAGTCGGACTACGGAATAGCTGATCATAAAAAAAAAAAAAACTAACCTCAGACAATATTATAGTGATGTATTCGTATATGCTGTTAGCTCGTTACTAAAGTCACTAAACTCATTTTTACAGAGCGTAATAGATTGAGTAAAAAAACTTATTTTGAAAACGACCGTACAGATTACAACGTCATTTTTTATGCTATTTAGTAAAGGAGTGCATAAATTATGTTACAGTGACTCCATGTACCTATTTTAGAACTATAATATTCTCTACTAAAAGTTATAAAAAGTCCACAAAGCATTTGCTTTTATATGATGCGCTACCCGCACTGCAATCAACGTTAAATACCTTATACGAGCATCACTGGACCTAATAAAAGATGCAATTTCTCTCCTTTGCGTTTCATTTTCCTTGCGATGGGAGCGTCAGAGCCGGAAAACATTTTTTCTGCATCATTAATCGTGGCGGAAGCACATCGCTTGCAGGCGCCGTTATATTGTTTTATGTATCGACTATTGTAACTTGAACCGGTGGGAGAATAATCCATTTGCTAGGTAATAAGTCAAAAGTTATTCTTTTACTGTTTTAACCAACCGAAAAGACTGCTGGTAATATTATCAATTTCATCAGTTTTATAAAATATCAGCTCAAATTCTTCTTCTTCGTCGCTTTCTCATGACTGAGGGCCGTGACCACTTGAGGTCGTTATTTTATGTACCAAAGCTCTCCACTCTACACTATTTTCCGCCTTCCGGGTTGACGCCTGTAGTTTTTCCTGACAGGTTTCTTTCACGGCATCGGTGATCTCCCACGGCCCGTTTTTCTTTCTACTTGGCCAACTAAAATGAGCTTTTCCAAACTATCTGACTCACGTCTAGCCCCGTGAACGAAGTACTGCAGAATCCGCTGGAGGCGGGTCTTCAATTCGGGGAGGGTCGACGCATTAGTGCGACGTATCGTCCAAGAGATTCCTAGCATCCTGCGCCAGTACCACATTTCGAATGCATCAATTCTGATCCGAATGCGGCCTTCAGAGTCCAGGTTTCTGAAGCGTAGATATATAGTAGTATAGAGGAAATTCAGGGTTCTCATGAGCGTTGCTATAGTCCTGCTAATACTTGTGTTCCTCCGGATTTTCTCTAGTCGTTTCACGGTTGCCTTTGCGATCTGGACTCTTCTCACAACCTCTCTCTCACAGTCACCCTCCGATTCAACCAAGTATCCAAGGTAGACAAATTTGTCGACTTTATTTGTCAGTTCAAATGTAATTATGTACCTAATATCAAGTAAATATTATATCACGATATCACCTCATTTTTTACTTTCGACATGGCTGTCAAAATGTTACCCCACCTTTATCACTTCTGCTACCTGGTATTTTACATGACACACAAAAAAGTAAATCATTTTCCTTTTCACCAATATTAGTTAGTATGAACCAAGTTTTGGTAGTAAATTTTGACCTATTTCCATCTACATGAAATTTGGTGTTATTAAGCGTAGGTTTCAGTACAATAAAATAAATCAGTGACAATTCAAAATGTGTTTAACTTTACGAATAAAGCCTTGTAAAAATATTTCCAACTTTAAATGTGTCGGTTCCCGTGGGCAGATCTTTGAGACCACAACGGTAAAAGTGCAAGAGTGCAGCCCAAGAATCGAGAGGTCGTATTAAACTGGTATAGAGTTTCCTAGGATATATTTCAGCGGTAAAACACGGCCACGGTTCGTTTTGAATTTGAAAGTAGTTTGGCGCGGTATTTACATAAATATCGCATTACTCTGTTGGATTTGCTTTTGTACCTTTTCCAAAATGAAGCTTATGTCCATAATAATTCCGCTAGCTCTGTTTCATTTTGAATTTAATTGGTAAGAAGGAAAGTACGGTTAAGTGTTTTTATGCTAGTGGTTTAGTTGGTTTTAGCTTCTAGCACATTTTTAAATGCCAGTAAATATTTTTGCTTCGTATTCCTACAAACATAATTATGTATCAATCTACAGACATATTCAAATTTAAATTTCATTTTGAAAAGAGGTCAAACGTAATTTTGATATGTCTTTAGGGGAATAAATTTCCGATGAAATGAAAATTCGATGAAATCAAACATTTAATGATGAATATTTATTTTGTGCTTGGGTCATGGTGGTTCTATGTATTTAAGTATATAATATTTATCTATGTAAGTACGTATATCGTCATCTAGTACACATAACACAAGCCTACTTTAGCTTAATTTGGGACTAGATCGATTTGTGTAAGAGGTTATCCGATATTTATTTATTTATTATAAACGAAAATAATACTCGAATAAGAGCCCTCATGAAGATAACTATAACATATTTTAACTAGCATATCTACAAGCTCATTACAAGAGCGTCAGGTTCGGCACAAAGCCAAAATGTCTGAGGTTTGACGAGGCTCTGTTACAGTGTTAGGTACTGGATATCAAATAACGTCCGATGCACTAGTGTTAATTATTGAAGGCGAATATAGCAAAGGCAAACGTTGGTTGGTGAATACAATACAAGTTTTTTTATTGCATTCCTCATAAAATAAACAGAAAACAGCTTAGTGTTAGTACCATTTGTTAATGTACCTACGAAAGCAATACGTAAATAATATACGATAATGGCATTGTTTCGGATTTTTTTATCGACAATCTAAATGCAATTGACAACATTTTACTTTTTTTAACTAGGCTTACAAATAAAGGGTAAAAAATTAAATATTACGACTTCTTTATATTTTCGAAAATATCCCAATTTGCGGTTGAAAAATTAATTTGAAAAGATCCTCATTAAAAAAGAGCGTAGGCGACCAGTGTTTATTACTTAGTTTAAACTAATTTCATTAATTTTAACTAAACACTATTTGAAGATTTGAAATATTGACAATTCCGAGTAGTAGTCAATCAAAAGCCACGTATGGAAAGCGCAGCGTGGGTCGGCCCCCGACTACATGACGACGGATGAACTGGTGAAGGTAGCGGGGAATCAATGGATACGGTCACCGGATCGCATCACTTTGTGGCGAGTCATTGGGGAGGCCTATGTTCAGCAGTGGACGTCTATGGCTGATAAATAGATAAGAGAAATAGATAGATAGATAGTAGTCAAAAGCTATATGATAACTTTGGACCACTACAGGTTAATTTGGAAAATATGACATTAGGAGTGAAAGAAACGCTCAAGTTCAAAACTTTCCCTACTTGAACTGTCTACATCTTCCCTACTTGAACCAATTAGTAATAACAATTGTAATAATTTTAAGTAAAAATATACCTAGGTACTAAAGATGCCATTAAATATTTTAATCAGATTTGAAAAACCAAACCGAATTTTAGCAGTAATTTCTTACGAAAACTTTCTATCGGTGACGTGCAAAGAGACAATCACATTGATATTATTGAATCCCTTTAAGGGCTGAAAAAGGTTTCTGGGAGGCATTCAGTGGTCATTGTACCTACTCATTGAATGGAAGAAACGTCTCTTTCAAATAATATTGGAGCATTGAATTGACCCCGACATTCTTAGAACGCTCCGGCTGTTCCGTAACGAGCCACACGGCAGGGTGACGAAAACCGGCCAAGCGGGAATCGTACTGTTTACTGACTTACTTCGTACTTTGAATATTTTCTGTAATTTACTTTTGTTTCTTTATTGAGACCGATTAATTCGTAATAAAGTGAGTGTTTTTCATTATTTATGCGTCGCTTTTCTGTAGTATTTTAACGGTCATTTCCGTCGACGTTTGTTAGGTTTTCTACGATATCAGAGGAAAATAATGTGCAAACTTCACTCAATTTGTTAACTTAAGTATTAAAAAAAGATTTTCTGTATTGCACAACAAGACCCCTCACTCCCTTTTTCAAGATTGTTTTCTTTGAAGTCGCATTACGGATAATTGCATGATTTCTTTTTCTAATATGATATGAAATGAAATGAAATATTCAAATTCAGTAAGTAGGCCACAAGGGTACTTTTACAAGTCAGATTGTGAATCTACCGGTCCTAAGAGAAGACCGCTGTTGAGAAGAAATCCGAAAGAAACTCAACAGTAAGTCATTTTTTCGTAAATAATACTAAAAATAATAATTTATATTTATGGTATAACTAAATACATTGGTACACGTAAAGGATATGTATAGATTCTCCAAACCAATGTTAAGGAAGTAACTACATTTATTCCAAATTTACTAATTATTTCCCCAGACATGTAAAAAGTCTCTGAGGCGTCTTAATGAAATAATGAAATAATGAACTTTTTTCTGCAAGTAGGCCACAAGGGCACTTTTACATGTCTGAGTCTACTAGCATTTCACAAGAGGAGAAGACTGTTGATAAGAAACGACGAAAGAAACTCAACAGTCAGTATTTTTTTCATAAAGGAAGTACTTAACTATTACAGTAATATGAACTTAACTATACGTAGTTCTCGAAGAAAACATATTAAAAGTGTTAAGATATAAATGGGGACTAGAGTAACAATAAAATATAGAAACTACAAGAAAGTATGACGGTTTAACACAATTTATGTACGTTTGATATGCTTTCTTATTAGAACTGTGTCCCTTAAACTAGTCAGGAACAATCTTAGGAGTTAGTTACTCGGTTTCTGGTTCAGGCCATGCTTGTCTGTCAGATAGTCCTCTACTGTATAATATGATTTTGACATTAGAGATTTTTTGAAATAATTTTTGAGAGATGGAAAGGCTAATTTTAAAATATGATCAGGCAACTTGTTATAAAAATGAATACATTGGCCTAAAAATGATTTATATACTTTACGAACACGAAACTTTCTAATAGCAATTTTATTTTTATTTCTAGTGTTAAAATTGTGGACATCGGAATTATTTGTAAATGAATCTATGTTCTTAATAACATATATAATACTCTCATGAATATATAGGGTGTAACCGACAGCGTATTTTTGAAAATGTCTCTTAAGGAGTCACGAGAATTCAGGTTATATATAGAACGAATCGCTCTTTTTCGTAGCACAAATATAGTCTGAATGTCAGCTGCTTTGCCCCAAACCAGAATACCATATGACATGACACTATGAAAATAACTATGATAAACTAAGCGAACTGTATCAACATCACTCAATTGTCTAATTTTCCTAACAGCGTACGTCTCTGAACTTAATTTACCTGCAAGCACTGCTATATGTGGACTCCATTGCAAATGACTGTCCAATGTTATACCTAAGAATAATGCATTATTCACCATTTCTAAACATTCACCATTTAGTAATATAGTAGAATCTACCGCCGTAACATTTGGTAAAGCAAATCTAACACATTTAGTTTTCTTGGCATTTAATAGAAGATTATTAGTAGTAAACCAGTTAAGTATAGTTAAAGTATTCCAAGCTGAGCTAATCCTCTTACCTGCATTCACAATAGCATTGTGTCTAATACAATCCTATCTGCTTTTGTTCTCATAAACGCGAACCTGGCGCCAACCAGTTACTTACAAAAAAAGGTTAGAACTACATTGCGTGGATATTGAATTTTCAGCCTTATTCCTTGTTGAATAGGTTTAAAATGTTTGTTGACGAGAGATCATAGTCCTTTTTCAAGAGAATACGTTCTTGAGCAGGTTCGGACGGTTGTAAAGTTCCAAAAAGTTATGATCACCATTATTCTGTTAGTGCATTTTGTAGTCTAATGTCCAAGGAAATAGAGTCGATAATCTATATTAACCTTCCAAGGTGGTTACAATCTGCTTTTACTACGAGCTCGTTATCTTAATTTGCGGTTTACCAGTTGTGGTTTGTTCAATGGTATTCAGTTCTTAAGTGGATTAGCTCAGCTTAGATAAAGAATACTATACTTTATCTAGTGTGCAATTAATTTCCGCATAGTCGGTTGATTTCCGGTTAACCTTGAAAATTAATGATTTATCGTCAGCAAATAGTACTATAGGTATTACAAAGATTATCTACTATAGATGGTAAGTCATTTATATAAACCAAAAATAGAAACGGACCTAAAATAGAGCCCTGTGGCACTCCTAGCTTAACTATAGCTCCATTGGACTGATTTCCATTTACATCCACTATTGTCAATTTTCCGCCTCGTGATCAGGACAGGTGAGTCAGGGACAAATGGGCTTAGAACTTAAGGGGAATCCATCAATATCGTGTTCTTTAGCAGTATTATAAATGTGAAGGTTTGTACTTTTATGTGACAACGGAGAAAAGGATCAAAGTGAGTCATAGGGTTTTGTCTCTTTTTTACAAAAAAAACCTAAATTCAAAATTTTAAAAACCTCCAACCCTGGCATCTGTTCATCATTTAATAAATGGCATAAAAATTATACTAGACCTGGATATAAGTTAAGTAGTTTCGTGCAAAAACGTGTGAACATTCTTACCTTCGATATTGCCTAAGATCCTATCATTTATTAAATCAAAGCTAATTAAAAGATAAGGAGGAATCAATTTATAATATCTATACAATTATATAATTCTAGATTCGTATTGAAAATCATTTTTTTATGGAGAGGAGTCATTATATCAGGAAAAATCTTAATAGCGTGATGCAGGATTGTCACTTGTTTTGTATGGGCGCGCGGCGCCATACCAACCTGGCGCTATCTGTTGGTCCTAATTTTCTTTGTCCTCACATCACGCCGAAACGGCTGGACAAATTTTAACCAATTTTGGTACAGGAATAGTTGCCATGCAATCTATATAAGTATAACGAATATTCAATTTTTATTTTTGTAACTACCTATTGATTTATACCATAACTTTTAACTATTTGGCTCCAAAATCTACTATCTATATACAAAAAAACCTAAAACAGTCATGATAAATGATCCGAAATACTGCCTCAGGATAAAATACTTACGACAGAAGATACCTACTCTTCCGCCAGAGAACTGTATTTTATTGGCTTATCGTGACAGTAGGTATCCATTCCAGTAAATACATAATTAGACGTTCACGACCAGGGCCCTGTTTAATAAACGTTACAAGTCCACAATTTTGTAAAAAAGTGACAAATTTGTCAACTTGTGCTACAAGTGTCGTTTAATAAACGTTACAAATATGTAAGAATTTTACAGGTAAAAACCCTACAATTTATGTAATTGTAGATGTTGTTTAATAAACGCTTACATGTGTAAAAAACGCCTGTAGAACTCTGACAAATTTGTAGTTGTAGATTACAATTTACATTAAATTTAAATAAAAAACACAATTTTTCTCAAAAAAAAGAGAGAAAAATTGTGTTTTTCTCAGTCAACCTTTGACAACGGTATCTGTAAAGGTACTGAAACGTCAGGGAGGCTCAAATAATTAATATACGCGATATAATCCGTTTAAATTGTTTTATTTAAATGTGTGACAGTCGCGGAAACCGAAGAAAATATTACATTAAATTGTAGCAAACCTCTCCTCCAAACAATGTAGTCTAGATAGGTACATTGTTTATGCAGTTATGTACCGTGTCTTTAGTTACACCATGTGCATATGCCACCACATTCTAGTAATCGATGGTAGTTTTACTCACCCGAAATTTTTCTTTAAATGTTAAATCAGTTACATTTAATGTGAAGTTTACCCTAATATAAAAGTCGTGGTCGTCGTTCAATCACATGTCCAATATCACTACTTTCACTAAGTACTATCGCCACTTGTCAGTACCATTTTTGTGTAGAAATATTTTTTCCTTGTGTCAGTAGGTATTAGGCATAGGTCGAAACTTGTAATGGTTGGACAGGCGACGCGGCACCTGTCGAAATTGTTCTACAATTTACAATATATGTAAACTTGTAATTACAATTGTGTGTTTAATAAATCAGTTTTTCCTACAAATATGTAAATTGTCACTTGTAAAGCGAAAATGTTTACTAAACAGAAATATGTAGAATTGTAGCTACAATTCTACAATTTTGTAGATTTTCCACCATAGTAAACTTTTAAATTGTAATTTTTATTAAACAGAAAGTTGTAGACTTGTCACTTGTAATTACAAGTTACAATTTACAATTTGTAATGTTTATTAAACAGGGCCCAGACCATCCATATAATAGACCAAATCGCTTTCTCCAAGCAATTAAATTGCCGCGACTTGTTAACTTTTTTTCAGTTGGACGCGGCGACAGAGTTTATCTCGTTATCGAGGAGCCTGCGCGGATGTTTGCACTAATTGGACTCGTGCTTTGATGTTTGTTCATGAGATTTTATCTATTTCTATTTTGTGACTTAGCTGTTTCGTTAACAAGGCATTGTTATTAGTATTATTATTAGTTGTTTCTCGTTATTGAGTCTCGGGCTCATACGTCCCGGTTTTTTGGAAGGCTTGCGTGGGGATATGGATCCAACACGTAGAGGCCCCTTGGAGAAATTTGCTGTGGTTGTAGCCCTGCTGGGACCCGTTCCTGATCATATCAATAAGATGATACATCCATGAACAGATCCCAGCAGGTGATTGTACTATTGCATTGGTAAGAAAAAGAAAAAACCGGGTTATTAAAATGGACTTTGGATGGACTATTTATTTGGGCTATTGCAAAAGAAAAATGTCACCCGCCGTAACCATCAATGTGACTGTTACCTCTGGCGGGTGGGATCTCGCCCCTCACTAGGTGGGCCCCGTAATGCCATCGTGCAGACGGCCGGAAGCAACACGAGCGTGAGGGCTCAGGGGTGTCGAGAGGTGTGCTGCGCTTTCTCCGAAGTTACTCGCGGCATGATGCCCTTTAACACTTCCACCCCTGGAGCATATAGCATTATTAGTATTATTATTAGTTTATTATTAGTATTGTTTTAAAGTTACACAATTTTTACACATTATTATAACAAAACGGGACTTCATCGCATTCATAGTTTTTATTTAATTACCTCGACATTTCGAACGTGATGTTACGGTCATGGCAGGACGAAGTAATTAAATAAACACTTTTTTAAAACGGGTTCCTTTACTTAATGTCAAAATTTGGCAATATTTTGTTTTTCAGGAAAATTACGAACTTTTTTAAAATGAACAAAAATTTAGTGAATTCATAAAACAAAATGCATAATTGTAATATTTGCTGCCGACCTGAGAGAAATTCTTAATTGTTTTACTAAAGATTGTATAAAAAGCACACCAAATCAATACTAATTATAAAAACGGTATAAACTCACGTAAAAATTGTCAGGAACGGCCCGACATGTTTATACCGTTTTTATAATTAGTAAAGATGTCTCACGATAGTTTTAATAACAAATCAATACTGTTTAAAAAGTGTAAACAAAACTTTGATTTCCGACAGCAAGGAACTTTTTCCCGGCCGCTGGTTCAACTGCATAAAGGCTTGTTCTAATGTAGGTTCTGCACATAGGCGGTAAATTGTTTTCTATTCTTCATATAGCAAGCTCTCCACTTTTATAGGGGTGATTAGACTTTATATAAAGTCCACAATGCGTTTTTATTCGAAACTCAGGAAGGATTTAAGAATTTGGAGGCTTCTTAAAATTTCACAAGTTCTGTTCTCAATTTATTGTAACATAAAAAAAATAGGGCACATTATAATTGTATTATCACCGTGTATACTTCACTGTCGCAAGGCGACGCTTTGTCATTGCATGCGATTATAAATTATAAGCTCGTAGGTAATTAATAAAAAATTTTAACAAAAAAAAGAACCGACTTCAGTAAAACTAAAAAGCCGAAAATAACCCGTTCAAGTACAGATTACATTTGACTCACCCTTTGAAATCGATCCCAAACCACTCAGTTATTATATTTATATATTAAAGTTTACGTGAGGTTTGGCACCGACTTCAAAGGGTGAGTCAAATGTAATCTGTACTTGAACGGGTTATTTTCGGCTTTTTAGTTTTACTGAAGTCGGTTCTACTTTTTGGTAAATTTTTTTTTTTTTTTCGTTTTTAGTGATTCATATAAAATACTTATGGCGGGGTGATCAGGGAGGTCTTGAAGGCATGCATCTCGTTTGAAATATCTCCTAACTCCTAACTGTTATGGAGTTGTACCTTCCATCATCAGTTCAGCATGAGGAGATGATAACTACCATATGCAAATACTTAAATAGTTTTAGAAAATACATGAAAAATATTATGAGTGCCTATAAAATTTCAGGAATTCCTTCGATTCCTCATGGATCTCGTCATCCGATCTTCACCAAAATTTTATGGGACCAACCTTGAGATATCTATTCATGAACCTAAAAAGAATTTTCCAAATCGACTCATAAATGACGGAGTTATGAGGTAACAAACATTAAAAAAAAACATACAACCGAACTGAGAACCCCCTCCTTTTTTTGAAGTCGGTTAAAAAATGGGATCAAACCACTATTACCACACACTTTCAGGTTTACAATAAATGATAAGGATAAGAACAACATGTAGCACTAGTTGTACTTTAAAAAAAAAAGTGTGTGTGTCAGCTCCGACGCACGACTGGAGTTTACTCTTCAGGCCAGGCGCGCACCACTTTTTTGTCGCAGAAATAAGCGTACTTATGGGTTTATGAAAATCGTGGTGCGCGCACTCTCATATAAACCCATATCTTGCATTTATGCGATAAAATTATCGTGCGACTAAAATCTTGTTGCGCGCCTGGCCTTAAGAACGTTTAAGGGACAATCATACACAAATCGACCTAGTCCCAAACTAAGCAAAGCTTGTACAATGGGTACTAGACAACGATATTCATAATATATAAATACATATATAGATAACATCCATGACCCAAGAACAAATATTTTACACAAATATTTGCCCCGGCCGGGATTCGAACCCGGGACCGCCGACTCAGTAGGCAGGTGTCTACAAACCGAGCCAAACGCGTCGTCAAATAAAATATATACTCAATACTCAATACGTTTATTGCACATAATGATTATACAGGTGAAAGTAAATAGTTTAAGTATCACATTATGTACCCTGTTGGGCGCTGCAAACAAGTCTCGTTCTTGTTTGCAGCGCCCAACAGGGTACATAGGTAGGCACACTTTTTGTGCAACCTGAATTCGAGCGCTGCGAGGAATTCGTTTGACCACTGGAATTGAATGTTTAAGCTCACTGATTTTTTCAGAAAAAGGCCTGATCTGACTTGGTTGTGAATTGTTTGCCTGTAAAGAGGCAGGTGGCGACGTAATTGCGCCAGCACGAATGCCATGGGTTCTTCTGATGTGTATATTAAGTCCTTTCTGACCTTTAAAGAAACGAATCTGGGAGCAATGTGGGCACTGTACGGAATTCTCCAGCGACAGCGACACAGACCTGGAAGCGACATTCTGAGAGGAGCCCGTGCTATTAGGAGTCATCAAGTAAACTATTAAAAAACGCAATAGATAAAAACTTACGGCTACGATAACAAATAAAGTATTTAAAAAAACCGCTCCAAGTTTCGGCATACAAATTGCCCCATAAAGTTCCTGGGGGAAGCGGTGGTTTATAATTGCACATATAACTAGATAATACTCATGCACTGATAGCAATCAAACTCGTAACATGATAGAGATTCACGCAAAATATTAGCAAAAACTTGAAAACAAAAACACATTTCTCAGCTGTTGTAGATTGACAACTGTCAGTCAAGCTGCCCGATGCGCACTTGCGCAGCAACGCGCCGTGTAGGCCGCCGGCCGCCGCCGCAGTCTCCGCGGAGAAATTATGAATATGTTTCTTGTCTATGTTATTTGTTAAGCCTCTTGTGGTAATTTAAAATAAATAAATGGCAGAGAACAATTAATATTAATTTTCTCTAACGGAAGCCATGTTTTCCCGTTGCTAAGTACATTTAAAATACATTTCATCAAATAAACATCTCGGTGACGGTCATTTTATATCGGGATCTTAGTCTATAACGCTTAACGTAACGCATAACCTGCTAAATTAAGAAGTCGTATTTTTACCCCGATCGTATACTGAGATACGACTTTTTAAATTAGCACGGCAGATACGTTCGATTTTACACCCCATATTTTTCATACCCCGGGCTTATATATGAAAATCGATTCTTAAGGAGTAAACTCCAATAAACTCCAAAAACAAATAAACCTAAGAATCCAAAAGGAAAACGTTAAAATGTACATAAAAGAACACATGTTACTTCGGTTTCTCGAGTTGGCTGCTAAACGGCTGGGCGATACACGCTATCGCCTCAGTCACAATTTACACGTAAAATTGGCACTAACTGGCGGCGGCGCTTGCCGCAGCGAGTCGATGACATACAAAGATGCTGTGTGTCTAGATAACCGATTCTAGCAAGGGTATTTTTTTTACTTTGAGAAAATCGCAAGCTACGGAATTAATCTAGAAGCCCAAAGAGTGTAAGGTAGCAAGACACCACAGGATTGCGATTAGCATTCAACTATAACTGTACTAATCTATTGATACAAAAATCAAAGCACAAAGAAGAATTAAAATGAGTTACCTGTATCAATGGTTTAATACAAAATTTGTGGTGTGTACCCACATAAAAATGAGACATTAAATGTTTCATAAATCTATTCAAACTCGTCAACATGTGCATTCTGCCTATCCTAACCTACGGTTCTCAGACATGGTGACTTACGGAGAGTCAGAAGTCCAAGTTGAAGGTTTACCAACGCGCAATGGAGCACAGCATCCTAGGTGTTAAAAGGATGGATCGCATCCGGAACACCACGCTGCGCTCCAAAACACGTGTAGCTGATGTTGGAGCAAAAACCGCTAGACTCAAGTGGGACTGGGCTGGTCACGTTAGCCGCATGCACCCAGACAGGTGGGCTTATATAGTCACAAAGTGGGTGCCGCAAGATGGGCGGCGACGTCAAGGTAGACTGAGACGGAGATGGAGGGACGATCTAGACGCATTCCTGGTCGACTGGTCGGAAGCAATGTCTAACAGGGAGTTGTGGAGATCAAATAGAGAGGCCTTTGCCCAGAAGTGGGACACTCTAACAGTCTAATAAAAAATAAAAAAATCAAAGATACCTACTGTTCACGAAAATCTGGCCAGCTAAAACGTAGTTTATACGTTTTTTTTTCTGTCCGGACGAAACTGGAACGAATATGATAGGATTCTGGATTTGTACTTTCTTCTAAATACCCAATCAGCTTCATCTTTAGCATAATTAATATTGGACTGCAATCACGTTAGCATGGTTGTACGAGAATATTGAGATTGCCACACACTTCATCAAGTGCCTGTACATCAACATAATGCCAGCAAACTGGCGAAACTGATTGTAACTTCACAAAAATATGAAAATAGCAAGGCTCTTGTTAATCACGAATACTTATGGTAAAGGTTTTTAGATAAATGGTTTGTTATTGTTATGGCGCGAGTTATAAATATTCAATATTATAATTGCAGTTAGTATATGGTAGTAGCTATCCAAAAGGGCTTTCTGTCGAGTTACAAAGTTAAATCCGTTGCACAAAGTGTTCCCCAGGGATCTGATTCTGACGTCTAGTCTGTGTTGCTATTATTATATCTTGACCGATGATTTAAAATGGTTGAAATATAATATATTAATAAATTACAATATCCAGTAAGTTTAAGTCCGTGCACATGTACGTTTGCCACTCTGATGTAATTACAGTTCCTTGCTGTATGACGCGTTCTACTCGCTATCTAGTGGTAACTTTGGTACGAGTATTTAATAGCTTCAAGCAGAGACAACTTATGTGCACTAAAACACGTAGGAACGTATGTTGCCCTGCAATTTTTTTTAATTTTTAGGGTTCCGTAGTCAACTAGGAACCCTTATAGTTTCGCCATGTCCGTCTGTCCGTCTGTCCGTCCGTCCGTACGCGGCTTAGCTCCGTGATCATTAGTACTAGAAAGCTGAAATTTGGTACGAGTATGTGTATGTATAACGCCGACAGAACGGTAAAATAAAATTTAAAAAAAAAATTTTTTTTCGGGTACCTCTAACACCTAAAGTGGGGGTGATTTTTTTTTCTTTTCAACACTGGTGTGTGGGGTGTCGTTGAATAGGTCTTGTAAAAATAATAGGGGTCTTCTAACATTATTTTTTTGATAAAGTCAGCAGTTTTGTAAATATTCGCTCCAAAAACAAAAAAATAGTAGGTATCCTCTAATTTTTCAACCACGGGTCAAAAAAATCGGAAAAATTCATGTTAATGAGGCCTTATAAGTACTTTTAATGAAAACTATATTATATTGAACAAAATCGGTCGAGCCGCTTTTGACTTATCGCCATATTATATATTTTTTCCTTAAAAGGTCGTAAGTTGACTTCCAGAAGGTAATAAGTGATTACAGTTTCTAGGGCGTTTACGACCTTTTTATAGAGCTTAAAATCTTTCTTAACGTAAACCTCGGGCTTAAAACAGCAGTTTATTGTGAAGGATGAGCAACTACGGAACCCTACACTGAGCGTGGCCCGACATGCTCTTGGCCGGTTTTGTTGTAGGTTCCATACCTCCGAATGAAAAAGCGGAAGCTTTATAAGATCTTACGGTTGTGTGTTTGTCCATCTGTCACAGGCACAGCCAAGTTACTCGGATTATGCTGAAAGCCAAAGATTCCCAGCGGTCTTTGGGTCAGCGGTCAATAGTCCCACCCGGAGATCAGCGCTGGATCTCGAGCTAGCATTATGCTGAGGAGGCAAATCATAATTAGTATTATACTTAGTTCATAGTTTTTTTTTGTTTGTCACTATTTTTGTAATTATGTTTTGTTCCTGAATAAATATTTTTCTTCTAAGGTGGAGTAAAAAATATAAGAATGTAGCCTTTTTTGAAAATAAATATAATTTCCACATTTACTTGACAATTGTAACAAAAATTAACATTTTGGCTGAAACACAGATTAACAATAATCTAGACTGTAGATAATGCAAGTTTCCGATTACGACAAAATATTTACAAAAAAATATTGCTTAAGTACCTACTTGCCTAATTATAAAGGCGAAATAATCCTATCCTTATATAAAGTTATTTATAGTAACTAGTTAGTATAACTGCTGTGTGCAGTGGTGCAGAACCTTAATTGCGCGCGCCCCACTCGCACTTGACCGTTATTTTTTTCTCCCTTAACATCGACACAAGTCAACTTTTAAATTGCCTTTTATCATTAAAAGTCCCGTCTGATAAAAATTACGCAATAAAAATCGGAACAACAAAAACCCCTCTTCAAACTTTACAAACTTTTTTCGGTTGACACTCCAAAAAGTCTCGAAAAAAGAAAAGAACAGTCTTCAATATTATTATTTCTTTTCAAAAACTAAATAGGAGAAAAAGTTCGTAAGGGCTGTCCCTCGTTGCCATTCCATAACTAAGTTATAATGGAAAGGGCTGCGAGTTAAGGGAAAACAACGCCCTTGCCCCGAGTTCAAAAAGTATTACCGTGCGACGAAGATTTCCAGGTTTTCTGAACTATTGGTGGTCTTATTGATACCGGATGGCTTAGAGCATGAGATATCGTAAATTTGGTATAACTTTTTTTGCCGATATAGTTGTAGTGTGTTTTCACTCACGCAATAATAGCGATAGCATTAACTGCAGTTGCATTAGAATGTAATATGTATTTCCATGTACGTGGCGAAACTCGATTTATCATCAACTAGCGACATCGTCTATTTATCTAAATTGCAACTTGTTAACTAATCGAATAGCAATAGTCATCAACCATTCCATAAGTGATGTCTCAAGTACATATATGTGGTTACGTAGCATAACATCTAAAATCAAATGTCATAAACTTGATACACATACGCCTAGAATGTCGAACGCCTAAATGAATAATGTTCGTAATCTACTCGTATAACGTTCGTAATACATACAACATGACTGGTCGAATGTATATAATATCAAAGTACAAAATGAATAGTATTATTTGTCATAAACTTGATACAAACATACCCTGGACTAAAAATTGTTAGGCAACCCATATGCAATATATTTATTGACATATTAAATTATATATAAAATACATTTCATCAAATAAATATCTCGGTGAAGGTCGTTTTATATCGGGATCAAACTATAAATAAATAATGTTTGTAATCTTTAATGTTCGAAATACTTACAACACGAGTGTACCTCAGAATACATTTTCTGAACGTAGACTGATCGAATGAAATAGTGTAAGTGAGTAAGTTAGTTATATTTTTAGGGCTCCGTAGCCAAATGGCAAAAAACGGAACCCTTATAGATTCGTCATGTCTGTCTGTCCGTCGGTCTGTCCGTCTGTCCGTCCGTATGTCACAGCAATTTTTTTCCGAAACTATAAGATCTATACTGTTGAAACTTGGTAGGTAGATGTATTCTGTGAACCGCATTAAGATTTTGATGCAAAAATAAAAAAATTATAATAAATATTGGGGGCTCCCCATACTTAGAACTGAAACTCAAAAATCGACCTGCTGATTCACCCCTCTAGTACACCAAAATATTGGGTGAAAATTGAATGCCCCATCGTTTATACATTTTTAGCAAACCACTCTGCAATCCGGTTTTCGTAGATATTTTGGTTTGGATATCAGTATTTAAATATTCAATTGGGGCCCAAGGCTATTGGGCCAGTATTATATTCAATTTAAGATATGTCTGACACATCGCCTCGTCCAAACGGCTATATTGTGTCAATATCAATAGGCCCAAGTCTTTAATGCTCATACGTTTATGTGGTTTCTGGTTTTAAACCAGGTTGTGTCCAGCACTACGTAGTTGAAGACCCTTAGGTGTCAGTTTTTAGGGTTCCGTAGTCAACTAGGAACCCTTATAGTTTCGCCATGTCCGTCTGTCCGTCCGTCCGTCCGCGGCTTAGCTCCGTGATTATTAGTACTAGAAAGCTGAAATTTGGTATGAGTATGTGTATGTATAACGCCGACAGAACGGTATAATAAAAAATAAAAAAAATAATTTTTTTCGGGTACCTCTCGAACACCTAAAGTGGGGGTGTTTTTTTTTTCTTTTCAACACTGGTGTGTGGGGTGTCGTTGAATAGGTCTTGTAAAAATAATATGGGTCTTCTAACATTATTTTTTGATAGTCAGCAGTTTTGTAAATATTCGCTCCAAAAACAAAAAAAAATGTGTCCCCCCCTCTAACTTTTCAACCACGGGTCAAAAAAAATCGGAAAAATTCATGTTAATGAAGCCTTATAAGTACTTTCAATGAAAACTATATTGAACAAAATCGGTCGAGCCGTTTTTGACTTATCGCCATATTATATATTTTTTCCTTAAAAGGTCGTAAGTTGACTTCCAGAAGGTAATAAGTGATTACAGTTTCTAGGGCGTTTACGACCTTTTTATAGAGCTTAAAATCTTTCTTAACGTAAACCTCGGGCTTAAAAAAGCAGTTTATTGAAAAGGATGAGCAACTACGGAACCCTACACTGAGCGTGGCCCGACATGCTCTTGTTTCATGTAGATAACAGCTGCTGAGATTCAAGCGTTTAACCTGCCACTTTGTGCCATTTTGTGTTCTCTAGAAATCCTTATTTTTAACCCCCGACGAAAAAAGTGGGGTGTTATAAGTTTAACATGTGTATCTGTGTATCTGTGTGTCTGTCTGTGGCATCGTAGCGCCGAAGCGGATGGACCAATTTAAGTGCGGTTTTTTTTAATCGAAAGACTTTTCCGTCGAGATGGTTCTTAGCTATGTATGGTGGAAATAGGACCAGTAATTTCCAAGATATTCAGCTTTAATTAGAACAAGTGACGAGATCTCAGCCAATAATGAAGTCAATAATTCGAAATATTGGCTAAATGTTAAGTTTTATTAGCATTTTCTATATGACTCACTAATCGAGGGTCTCATGATGACCAGGTAGTTGTTAATGGATCTCAGCCAATATTGAAGCTAAGGATTCCAAATGTTGGTTAAATGTTAAGTTATTTTAGAATTTACTATATCACTCAATAAATGAAGGTCTCATGATGCCCAGCTAGTTGTTAATGGATCTCAGCCAATATTGAAGCCAAGAATTCAAAATTTTGGATAAATGATAAGTTTTATTAGCATTTTCTATATCACTCAATAAATGAAGGCCTCATGATGACCAGCTAGTTGTTAATGGATTTCAGCTAATATTGAAGCCAAGGTTTTAAATTTTGGTTAAATGTTAAGTATGTATTATTAGCATTTTCTATATGACTTACTAAATGAAGGTCTCATGATGACCAGGTAGTTGTTGATGGATCTCAGCCCATATTGAAACTAAGGATTCTAAATTTTGGTTAAATGTTAAGTATTATTAGCATTTTCTATACCACTGAATAAATGTACTGTTTTTAACAAACCATTAACCATTTAAAAGTACTGTTTTTAACAAACCATTTTTCCGAAAAGGAAAACAACGAGGAACTAAACCCTCATTTTGTCATGTGTCGATTGAAAAAAAAATTAAATCGCCAAGTTTCCTTTCACTGAAATGCGGAATGAGTCGGCTCGCCCGGAACGTCAATTTTTGCAACGGCGTGTACCCTGCCCTTACAGAAATTCCTCTAGCCATTCCAGTGGAACTTACCTAGTTCCTTATAGTTCCCAACAATGCTATCCCCACTCCATTATGTCACTGGGTTAAGGTCGGCTTTTCTATGGAACAGATGTGAGGTAACATGGTATTCGGATATGCCATTGAGCGGTTTTTGCGACGGATGAGTAATGGCTTTCAGGTGACGCAGGGTGTTGAAAATGTATACCTACCTATATAATACTATAACCTTACCTTATTCTGGAATGTGGTTATTCACTCAGAATTAAATATGATCTGTCGTCTATAGCTTTAATAGGTCCTGAGCCAGTGTTGCCAGATGACATTTATAAAAATCTGTAGACAACAAAATCTGTACCATTCCGTAAACCGTCGCCTGAAAATCCGTAGTTCTTCAGATTTTTTCCCAATGCTTCATTTGACTATACTGAAGCTTAAAATGTTATTAAAAGTTAACTTTTGCAAAAATGTAGGTGGAAAAGCCTTAATAATATAATATTTTTGAATACCTTGTCCGTAGTTTATTCATCGTTTTGGGCTAGTAAGAAAATAAAATTTACAAAATGGCTTACTGAGTGAAGTATAAAAACTGTGTGTAATGAAACGCAGATTAAATGAATACTCTAGGAGTAGGTATTTTTTTCAAATCTCTATAGATAATTTAATAGAAAATGCCAAAAACAAATATGTCCCTATTTATACTTAGACCCTCGTTATAAAACAATGGTCAGTATCATCATCGGGTGATCTTATTAAAACAAAGAAGAACAGAATTAAGTATTTATTTTGTATTATTTTCATTGAAGTAAAATTATATTTTTACAAACAAATCTTGGAGCAACCACTATCATAAAGTCAAAACATCGATAACATGATATTCCTTTATCTGATTATGTTTTTCTCGTGGGTTGGGTCGTTGCATGATGTATATTTGAAATTGAGATTAACAATCATTCGTGCATTCGAAATTCCAGTAAGTAATCAAACTGGCACGGGACGCGCTGAAACCCGAGGCGAAAATAAAATAAATGCAACGTAACAACAACCTAACAATTTAATCAGAAATGGTTGCCTGCTGCAATCAATTATTGAAAAACACGAATGAACATATTTGAACGAAAAGTTTTTATTGAACCATGCTTTTATTATGGCAGTGTACATCTATTTGATTAATCATAACTACTATAATAAGTATGTATTTGTATACAAAATGGCTACAATATGGTTTAACCTTCTTATAAAGTATGTATCTAAAAACATTTATGAGAATGACTTTTATCGAAAAATAAAAAATTAAAGAAAACACTTTTCGCTGGCTTGTTGGGATTTTTATGAAACTGGCTTCGTTCGATGGCCTTCCAAATTACAAAAAAAATACAAAATAAGGCTCTTTGTGAAATATAGTCATTTAAAATGAGCGTTTTTACATTTCAAATTAACCAGGTTGTTGATTTAAAATTAAAATAAAAACATTGAAATGACGTACTAGTTTTTTTTTTCATTAATATTTGAACTACATTTCAATTTATTTAAATTCCAGTTAATTACCTATATTATTGCTCTGTAGTCTACAGCGCATTTGATTCGCTATGCAAAGTTGAAATAATTATTAAATTACTTTTCAATACTAGGGTTGAAATAAGTCATTTTCAACTCGTTATTGAGATAAACAAAGACCAACTATTAACTATAAGGACTGTTTAAATAAAACAATTTAAACGGATTATATCGCGTATCTTAATTATTTGAGCCTCCCTGACGTTTCAGTACCTTTACAGATAGAGTCTGGCTAGCCAAATAATGTTGGCAAATATCTCCTTGTGGTATTACCAATTGTCTATGATTTAAACAATTAAGTCGGTGGGCCCTCTATAAATAATTTTGATACTTTATATACTAGATCTAACATTCCGATTGAGTTGAAATTTGGCATAGTACTTATGTAATTAGTGATGGATTAATATATGGTATTATCGAGCTAGGTCTTATTTACAGTAAACTTATATTTTTGCCTTGTATATGGTTAGAAAGTGTAAACATATGTATTTGTCGATGACTGTACTGTACATAGTGGTATTTAAATATGTGAGCTGACTATGAGTGCACGTCAACATATTATATTTAACTTATTTCCTTACTCCTTAGGTACCTTACGTGTGCATAGAAAATCAAAAAATATTTTCTAGCATCAAAACTATAATTCCTACTACACAAAGTGTGACCAGCCGCAGATTTTTTAAATTTCCCGCCAAAACGTTGAGTAATATTTCATTAGCCAGACTATACCGTTGTCAAAGGTTGACTGAGAAAAACACAATTTTTCTCTGTCAAAGTTACATTTTGTGCAAACTACCCATTTTGTAAATATTAATTTAAAATAAAGGTGTTCATACATGCCAGATGGGCCTAATGTGTAAAGACAGTTACACATGTGCCAGAAGGGCATTTATTATTTATTTAAAATATCTACCAGCGGTTCACTAAAGGCTTACTGAGGAGAAAGAACCGCCAAAAGCCGCCGCGTTTATTTATTTTTTTAAATGTGTGACAGTCGCGGAAACCGAAGAAAATATTATATAAGGACTGTTGCCATATGTTTACAGTAAAAATTTGTTTTGTTAATGTTTTCAGAATGATTATTAGCTTTCATCTTCCTTGTTATTAGTTTAAACAATATTTTAATATGTCTCATCATCATCACCATTTCAGCCATAGGACGTCCACTGCTGGACACAGGCCTCCTCAATAGATTTCCACATGGGCCGGATAGCAGCGACCCGCATCCAGCGAGTCCCCGCAACTCTAACCAGGTCGTCCAACCACCTTGCGTGTGGTCGTCCTACACTGCGCTTGCCGGTACGTGGTCTCCACTCTCCACTCGAGAACCTTTCTGCCCCAACGGCCATCGGTCCTTCGAGCTACGTGCCCCGCCCATTGCCACTTCAGCTTGCTTACCCGGTTTGCTATATAATATATATATATTGCCATAATATGTCTATATTGCCATTATTATTTTAAATTTCCTATCCGATCTATAAAATTTAATATATAGGGCCGACATTATGTATTCGTCCTGGGGACGGGAGGTAGGTGTTTGTGTGACTAAAGAAGCAGGTAGGTGGTTAAGGGTTAAATAATTCTACAAAAATAAATTGAGGTTATTAATGTGTGCGTTTCTTTGATTTAAACGAGATAATGTTTATTAATATCAACTTTATGAAACCGACAATATAAAAACTCGAATGAGGAAAAAGATGACAAATTGACTCTTTCAGGCACACTTTCCGTCCCAAATCAACCGTCAAAAGAGCACTAATGGCCTCATTTATTCATGTAATAAATTCAAATTAGACCGTACCGTATATTTCGCATTAAAAGTTTGCTCAATTACTCTTTAATTTAGCCGGACCATTCATCCGAATCAAATAGAACACGGTTTGAAGGGTTCTATTGTTATTGGGAATGAGTTGAGCAAATATTTTCCGAAGGATTTTAATTAATATGCCGTTTTTGATGTCGAATTCAGTTAGAAGGTTTCCGATAATGAGCAATCTCACAGGAATCAACAACATTGGAAGATATAATTAACTTTGTTTCTTATTGTGGCATAACTATAAGGGAATAGTAAGTTACTTGGGCTTGCCGGGTGAGTAGGATAGATATACGAACCCGGCAAGCTCTTTTCACGGCTAAGGCGTGTATAGTACTTTTCTCAAACATATGGAATTAAATAAAAAAATACAACACTAAAAAAAACCATCATTCAGCTGTTTAGCCTGTTCATGAACACAGACGCCATGTTTAAAAAAAATTACTTCCCGGCCTAGGCCTTCAATTTTGTATGCAATTAGTTTACAGTTCTCTCGAGTTGTTCCGCCCGAAACGTGATAACTCGAAGCCTGTTCTAACGCACGTTATGATGACA
The DNA here is from genome assembly GCA_905147355.2 of Apotomis turbidana. Classification (NCBI taxonomy): domain Eukaryota; kingdom Metazoa; phylum Arthropoda; class Insecta; order Lepidoptera; family Tortricidae; genus Apotomis; species Apotomis turbidana. Next base: position 18,775,652 of record LR990292.1, on the reverse strand, counting down.
TTTCATTACATGTTTGAGAAAAACAATTTCTTACATAGAAAAAATCGTAATAAGTAATACTAAGCCTAATTACTTAGGTAGGATTTAGAACATGAGGACTACATAATCACCATAATGATTCCGACCTGGAATTTTGAGAATTATTCTTCTAAGGAAAATTCTGTATTTTAGTCCGTTTAAATGTGACGTTTTCAATCAAAGGAGTCAACTTTGCCGCTTCTAAATAGAGTCAACATTTGTTTTCATATTTTACACCAATTAACAGATTTAACTCTCTCGTTTCTTAATAGTCATCATTTGTTTTTGTATTTTATGACAACTAACTGATTTAACTGTCAATGCCTCCGTATTGTTAAGCGACACAGTGGATACTTTTGATTAGATACGTCACGAATACGTGAAAAGCAATTACAATTTATAGACAGCAAGATTAATACTCAGGCAGATATTCAAGACCCAGGAATAGATCGTTCAAATATTGCCTCGCCGGGATTCAACCCTGGGTCCGTCGGTTGGAGGAGGCAAGGGCTTGTGCCATCAATAGTTCAACGTGTTTTCAGTAAGGGTGAGTTTCGACTAATGCGGATTTAATGACAGTTCGAAATCTCTACTCCGCTTTAATAGAAACACTCTCAAGTCGCGGTCTACCGCTCCGCCCAGCTATAACTTTTTTTATAACGAGCGGCAAAAACTCCATTCAAACATTTGCTATGCAGTTTGGCAGTTATTCAATTTTTCTATCGTACTATTGTATAAATGAATATTTCGATAAGTGTAATTGATACTGGATATTAAAATATGTAGGTATATTTTACTTGCGTAGTTCCTATTATTATTATTATATTTAATACTTCCAAATGGTGCTGAATGTGAAATGTTAAAAAAGGCGACTACTTAGTATGGCGTTTTTCATCCAAAATAATAATAAATATCTAACAAGACGCGTACTTACGCTAAATCTTTCACAGTAAGCGCTGTGAAGTTGTGGAACGAATTGCCACTGTCCCTTAGGAAGTCTCCATCTGTGGCATCGCCCAAGACGAATCTTAAGAAGTTATGGCTTTCCAATGACTTGTGAATTGGATCCACAATGTATTTATATGTATGTGTATATTTATATTATATATTATAATATAATGTATGTATGTATGTATGTATGTATTAATAGTTTATATGTGTAATTATTAGTAGTCTTGTTACTTTTAATACCTTTTTGTACACGGTGTTAGTTTGTCTATCTTCTTCTCGTACTCACTCAATTGCTCAAATGTTAACTGGAAGAGATCCCTTATAGGGATAAGTTCGCCTTTGTACCTATATGTTGTTTGTAATAGATGTATTTTTTAACTGTTTTTGTGTACAATGAAGGGTTTACTTACTTACTTACTTAAATATTAATACTTAATAGTAATTTCATTAAATTGTTGAAAGGGCCTTTACGCGTTGGCGAGCGGGTCAGCGGGTGCGATTAAGGGACAATCTTACACAAATCGACCTAGTCCCAAACTAAGCAAAGCTTGTACTGACGATATACATAATATATAAATACATATATAGATAACTTCCATGACCCAAGCACAAATATTCGAGTTCATCACCCAAATATTATCCCTGGCCGGGATTCGAACCCAGGACCGCCGGCTCAGGAGGCAAGTGCTTAAAAACTGAGCCAACCACGTCATAAAATACTCAGATATGATTGAATTTTCGCCGCTACTCTACGTTCTATGCTGTTATGAACCTATGGTAACGTTAAGAATCTGCAGCGTGCCTATACATCGCTTAACTTTTATCTACTAAATAGCTAAACTTCCCCTACCAAAAACCCGCTTAAGAACGATCTATAACGTAGTAGATATATAGCTACTATTAATCCTGTTCCTGTCTAGACACGCCAATCCGCGCTATCAATACAACGTAATCCCCTCAACATTTTCGTCATAACCTTTACCACAGATAACAGTCTATTCACTTAAAAAGTTGCTCCGAAGCAATCTTGGCAGATGGAAATATTGTCAGGGTTCGTGAAATTTATCTTTTAGCGGTGAGAAATGTTGCCAGGTGTATTTAACCGCGGAATTTAAGTACTTTTTATAGCTGTGCTGGAAGAGACACCGTTGTACGTTATTTTTATCGTAGTTTAAATATAATTATGAGCAGAGAAATATATGTTCGGAATATTGAGAGTGATAGGTAAGGATTCCCTGGGATAAACTAGCTTATCCATATTTTACTCCTATACTAGTGGTTGCTCTATATTTTGTTTGTAAAATTATCATGATTATATCAGCCTATAGACATCCACTGCTGGACAAAGGGCTCCCCCGAAGATCTCGACAATGATTTGTCGTGCGCCATCCTCATCCAGGTGTCTCCCGCGATTCTAACCAGGTCATTGGTCTTTCCCACGCTGCGTCTTCCAGCACGCAGTCGCTACTCAAGAATCTTTCTGCCCGTCGGCCATCGGTTCTACGAGCTATGTGCCCCGAATGTGCCACGAATCTTTTTTAATGGTTCTCTATAGCTTAACTATTTCGCCTACGACTCGTTTCATAAAACCTCACTCGTATTTTAAAACCTCTCATTATGGAGCAGTTGCATAACCCACTATTAATGGTTCTTCTAGTGCTTAACTATTTCCGCGGAAGATTCCGGGAACTGTGAAGTTTGCGGTAGATTGTAAAGTGGGCAAACAACTGGCGGAGCTTGCCAGCGACCATTAACGACCTAAATCAGAAGTTCGCGGATATATAAGTAAGGAGTGAGATTTTTCATGCCGGGTATAATAGATGCCGAGAATAGGAGTAAGTTTTTATAAAACTTAGGGTACGTCTCCGCTGGAGCGGAGCGGAGACACCTAGCAAAGCAAACCTATGTTTAATTATTGTATTAAGAAGCCTTATTCCGTTAAAAATAATAATTTCATATTAGGATGACAAATATATTGATAATTTCAACCAACTTTTTGAAGTGAATAATACTTTTCCATGAATAAGTAGATAGTAACATAGCTATTTCATGGTTTCGCTGCGTGCAGTCGAAAATAAGTTTTCTGCGTTAACTTTGACAATTTCGAGTAGTTTTTGAAACAAAATTATGAATAAAAAATTCAAACTGTTTCAAAAATGTACCAATAAATCCCAATGTTTTAAGTATGTAGTAACATTGATAATATCAACAAACTTATTTGCAGTTAAGCCGCGACCTATGTCAATGTATGAGGAAAACAGTTTTGCAACGACCAAATTAAGTTTGCCTCTTAGTACAGTTGATTTTTCTGTAATAGCAATATTCAGTGCTTTCATCGTTTATACGGAACCCTCGGTGCGCGAGTTCAATTCGCACTTAGTCAGCGTTCTGTTTACCTACGAAAAAATACCTTAATAGGAAGTTTTCACATGTCAAATAAATGTCAAGCCGCTACAAAGCCGAGACACTCCACGTTTACCAACAAGCTGTGATTGACGTGGAATGTGATTCTAGCTTCAACTTTATTTATGGATTTGAATGTATTTCGTCAGTTTAGGGACAATTCGGCAACGTATAAAGTTGCGTCGTCGTACAGCGTGCTGCATTTGTATTGCTGTCAGGATTTCAGTTTTGATATTAAATGCAGTCCTGAACTTGCGTTTTAAAAGTCATGATCACAGCCCAAAACCCCGTAGCAAAACCTCCCGGCTTTTCAAAATTCAAAGAATTCAAAATCCAAAATATTTTTTTTTCATAAAATACATTTTGTTATAATCTATGGGATGGAGCCACCAGTAAGCATATATAATTGCCTATGTTGCGAGGCACCGCTCTTCTTTAGATGACTTGAAATAAACTTATAACTATTAAATACTCTTCTAGTTAATTTTCGTTTCAATAAAGTGCAGCTTAATTATTACAAAAAAGAACAAAAGTAAAAACAAAAATGATGAGCAGATCAACATACAAGCATAGTGGGCTGTATGCCCTAGTGGATGTGTGTGTGAGAGAAAAGAAAAGTAGAAAAAGTGAAAGGAAAAGCTTCACTCTACCCCGAAAACAGTAGTGCCATTTCAACAGACTCAGAACTGGGAGTGGGCAATCCCGAGACTTCCTCTACAGATATGTGGCTGGAAAGACTCGCTAGCGTGCGAATCTGGAGCCGCAGTCCAAGACATTGGCCACATCATCTGAAACTGTCCACTGATCAAGTATAACGGCAACCCTGCAGACTTGGTTACCCGCGGAAACGACGCAATCCATTGGATAAAAGATCGTACTTAAATCAACTTATAATTGTAGTACCTATGTATATGAACGACTGTACATTGATGCCATACGAATAAATAAATAAATCAGCCTAAAAGACGATGTGTTATGTGTTCGCCATTCTTAGAACGGCCGCCGGTTTTACGAGCAATGTATCCTGCCTATTGCCACAAGTTTTGCAATTTTTCAAACTATGTATTTGGTTATCTACTCCTGCTTTAGGCTCTCTGGGTGACTTTGAACCGTTGAGGCCCATTGTAAGTTCAGTACCATTATACTCCAACCAATGTGAAAATTAAGAATCCCCAATAACACACAACCGTTTGCGCGACCCCCTACTATAAATTCCTAATGCCTCTGAAAACGGAATAATACCCGTACAGAGTTCGTTTGTTTTATTTAATTATGGGCTATGTAAGCGTGTATAATAACGGCCTTTATGCCTAAATAATGAAGTTAACCCGCTTAATGAACATCATTATTGACCACAAAGAGATGTATTTTATTTATAGTCGGGTAGGCCACAATGCTAAATCGGGATTCACTCGAGCGTCATAGAGACCTATTGCGTTGCGAAGCTTAGATGATAAAAAGAAAAAAATGTCATATAAGATATACCTTTTCATCGGTGGGGGGAGCGGCTACAGTTTCAAAAATGTAAAAAAAAGACTGTTGCATGGACATACTCGAGCGCGTCAGATATTGATAGCATCCATGTCCTACACATTTTTAAAGATGTTCGCATGTTAAACTGATTGTTTCCATGATGGGGTTGGTCGTACTTGAGGGTTGAAATGAAAAAAAAAAATATTTCATCGGGCGCGTCAGATTTTCTAAGGGGATGTTAAGTGAACCTAAAAAAAGCTCTTATATAATACTCTAACGATTTAGATGTGACGCAAACTCGCAGTTATTATTAGAACGTGCAAAAAAAAATCGCCATTTTGAAATACTCAAGCGCGTCAGATTAAGATATATATGGTTCATCTTTATGCCCTAGACGTGCTGTCTCATAATCTGACGATTATCTGGCGGGGTTCGCCTAATCTGACAATAGAAAAAATTTACAGGAACTTGTGACTCAGAGCACTCTCCAGAAACAGGAAAATGTGACTCGGAGCACTCCCCAGAAGCAGGGGCATTTGATTCGGAGCTATTCCCAGAAACTTCCGATGCACTTTCATATTCCATAATACTTTGCCGCTATTGTAAATACTTAAAGACTCGCGGTATTTTTATTGCTATAAATAATTTATAGCACTGTGCGTGATTTACTTCATTTAATGAAGATTCTCTCGAAAGTTCAAGATTATCGTATGTTCGGGATTTTCGGAGAACCGGTTCGCTCCGACTATACGAGTATTCTAAAATATTTACACATTTTTGTTATGTTTCTAATGTAAATTTAATTGTTTTTTGTAAAGTAGTTTTACCACAAAATACACACTTTATATTAATATCACTCAGTACAGCTGCCGGGAAACGTTTAGACCATAATCTTGACTGTGCAGTAGCCGATTTACGTACAAATGTACATGCGCAAATCCGCCATTTTTGTTCTAAAATTTGCCGGCAACTATAAATATTTAATAACTTTAGTGTTGTAAACAACATGATCAGCTGTCATGGCGTCATGGCAACAGAAACCAGAGTGGAATAGAGTAATAAACTTTACGATGAATTTTTGTTACTTCGGCTAGTGGAAATCGTCAGACGTGGAAGCCCCGCGAGCGCGTCGACTTCACCGACCTGCTACGGGACAGCGCCGGCAACCCGTTCGCAACCAAGCAACTGCTGGTGGACGCGCTAAACCACGAGTTCGTGACGGCAGTCGCCGCGTGCGGCGCGCCCGCCGCCGACCGCCCGCGCTCGCTCACCGCCGTGGCAAACGGATGCGCAGTCTGCGACTGCTCGCTTAGACTCCGCTTGTTCTTCTTCTTCGTCGTTCCCTCACTGATGAGGATCGCGACCACATAACTGTTTCCACTCAGTGCGGTTATATGCTGTGTGGACCGCCCGGTGCATGCTGCCGCCCACTGCCTTCTTCACTGTGTCAGACCATCTAGTGGGTGCCCTTCCCTGCGCACGTCTGCCATCAATTTGCCCTATGATAATCTGCTTCTCCAGACAATGCTTTGAAGACCGCATAATATGACCGAAGAAGTTCAGGGCTCGTTTCCGACATATCGCGGAGAGCCGCGTCGAGATGTTGAGTTCATTTAATATCGACTCGTTTGTTCGCATCGCAGTCCAAGGTATACGTAGCAACCTGCGCCAACACCACATCTCGAAAGCATCGATCTTACTGCTATCGCGGCTTCTCAAACTCCAAGTTTCTGCACCGTACGTGAAAATGGAAAACACCAGAGCTCGAACTAAACGCACCTTAGTTGTACGGCGAATCCCACGGTTTTTCCATATCCTGTCGAGGTTAGCCATTGCACTTTTAGCCATACCGGCCATACGGCGAATTTCGTCAGTGCAACCGCCGTCGCAAGTTATCAAGGACCCAAGATACACAAACCTTTTCATACCCGACGAGTGCGCTTGTAGCTGGAAGTAATTTTGCTCTGTCCACCACCATTATTTTAAATATTTGTATAGAATCTTTTTATCGATTCATATTTTATTTTTTTTATGTGGTAATACCACACATTTTTATTTTAGTAGCGTAAAGGATTAAGGGATGAAAGATTTGGTGTGACTGACGTAGCGGTCGAATAGCTCAGTTGGGAGAGCAATGCGCCGGAAACGCAGAGGTCGCGGGTTCAAACCCCGCTTCGATTGTAGTAGATCGCATTCAATTTTTCTTTCTTAATTTACCTTTGTGTCATTATTTATAAAAATAAAAATGTGTGGTATTACCACATAAAAAAAAAATATGAATCGATAAAAAGATTCTATACAAATATTTAGAACAGCGCCATCTCTCTCGCAGTCTTCACACTTGCTGTAAAGCAATGGGGATTGGGGATCGTGCGTGTAAAACGCACATCCTAGGGTATGGCTAATGCGCAATATGCATTTCAAAAACATATATGACGCAGAGGGCGCTCCAGTAGCGTAAAGGATTAAGGGATGAAAGATTTGGTGTGACTGACGTAGCGGTCGAATAGCTCAGTTGGGAGAGCAATGCGCCGGAAACGCAGAGGTCGCGGGTTCAAACCCCGCTACGATTGTAGTAGATCGCATTCAATTTTTCTTTCTTAATTTACCTTTGTGTCATTATTTATAACCATTATTTTAGTTTTCGAATGGTTGATCTTAAGACCGAGCTTGGCACTCTCTACTTCAATTTTCTTCAGAAGAGTTTCCATTTCTACTTCATCCGACGCGAGTATTGTCGTATCGTCTGCGTATCTCAGGTTGCTGACCCTACGGCCACCAACCACAACACCACCGTTCCATCCATCCAGTGCCTTCCTCATGATGTGTTCGCCGTACAGGTTGAATAACTTGGGAGACAGAATGCAGCCTTGACGAACACCTCGTTCAGTGTGGAAAGATTTGGACGTTTGGCTTTCCAATTTCACGAAGCTTGAGCCATTGAGGTACAGGTTTTGTATTAGAAAAACCAAATGTTGCGGTACGCCCATCGTCACAAGTATATCAAACATAGTTTTCCACTGCACACAGTCGAATGCCTTAGCGTAATCTATAAAACATAGAGCCAGCGGTTTGTTAAATTCGCGACATTTCTCGATTAGAACACGAACATTCAGGATCTGTTCACGAGTACCCTTCCCGGCAATAAAACCGGATTGTTCACTCGGTATCTGGTGATCGACAAATGACGAGAGTCGCGCGTTTATAATGCGCAGCAGAATCTTACTCGCATGTGACATGAGTGACAAGGTACGGTAATTTTCACATTTTCTTGTGGAGCCCTTCTTGTGCAACGGAACAACAGCAGAGTGAGTCCAGTCGTCTGGCCATTGACCTGTTCTCCAGACCTTGTTGCATATCTGGTGGACGATCATAGTTCCCTTAGAGCCCAGATGTTGAAGCATTGCAGCAGAAATACCGTCAGGACCCACAGCCTTGTGTTTTAATTTCCTGATTGCGTCTTGTACTTCGGAAAGCAAAATGTCTGGTTCACGCTCATGATCGTCCCATCTCCTTTCTACGCTATGTCCATCTTCATCCCGGTAGAGCTCATAACAGTAGTCTCTCCATCTATCTAGAACGGTTTCAAGTTCTGTCAAGGTGTTACCTTTACTGTCATCAATGACCCAACTCTTTGGTTTGAAGGTACCCGTCAGCTGCTTCACTTTCAAAAACAGGTCTTTTGTTTGCGCTTTGTCAGCATGCCCCTCAATTTAACTGCATATGTTATCGATGTGCCTGTCTTTATCCCTCCGCGTGGACCTCTGTACGTCTGCATGCAACTGGTTGTAGCGATCCATTTTAACTTTAGTCTCGAGTCCTTCACATTTAAGCATCTTCCTCTCCTCAATCAACTCCCATGATTCTTTGCTTATCCACTCTTCCTTTTTCGTAACAGTTTTAAAAAGGTTGCTGCTCTCCTTCGCGGTGTCTAACACTGCATCTTTGAGACAGTTCCAATCTGCTTCACTAGAATCAAACGGGTCCCATTCTAGTGAATTGATCTTGGAGTCAACTGCTTGATGGAAATGGTCTAAAGCCGGTTTATTAAGCAGAATATTCTGTTTTGGATTCGGTCGAGTACTTTTTAGGCGAAGTCTGAAGTCAGCTATTAAAAGTTAGTGATCACTGCCGCAGTCCGCGCCGGGGAGTGTTTTGGCATTGGTAACCGATGATCGCCACCTAGTGTTAATCGCAACAAAGTCAATCTGATTTCTATGCCCTTGAGGAGAAGTCCTTGTATACAATCTCCTTGGATGATTTTGAAACCAGGTGTTCATAACAGTCAGCTGATTTTCTAGGCAGTATTGAAGAAATTTTTCGCCTCTGTCATTACGTACTCCCAGGCCATAGCCACCGACAACAGAGCCTTTGAGTGGATCTCCCATAGTGCCACCAACTTTCGCGTTCCAGTCACCTTGTACGATGGTTACTTCCCTACCTGGTATGGTGCGTATCAAGGTATCCAGATCGGCATAAAATTGATCTGAAGTTTCCTCGTCAGACTGAGAAGTAGGTGCATATACCTGGATTATGTTGATGGGTGCAGGGCTTGCATCAAGCTTTATAGCGATCATTCTATCGTTTGGAGTAGAGTATCCTATGACAGTGTTCTGCAGTTTCTTTGGTATGATAAATGCTACTCCATTATTGCTATGATCCTCGGCACCAGTAAAATATATAGTATTGCCACTATCAGTGATAAAATGACCGCTTCCCCTTCGATGGACTTCACTAAGCCCTAAAATGTCTATGCCGCATCTACCCATCTCCTTTTCGACAACAGCAAGCTTTCCCGGCTTTAACAGCCCTCTAACATTCCACGTCCCCATGCGAAGATGTTTACGTAATGGGGCTCTTTTCATACCTGTTCCTTGACCAGTATCATAGTTTCCACTTCCTGTCTGGTGGTCCGCAGTCAAGTGGCCGGTAGCATACTTCCCACCATGCAACCCGGAATCACAATGGCGCCGAGCGTCAGTCGGATCGCAAGACACAACACTTCTCTTAGGGTAACTCATGTCCATGTGGTTTTCTTGGGAAAGATAGTGCAGTAGTCTCCCGTTGCTTTCTGCACCAGACATTTTAGAGGTTATTTAGCCTCAAGGCCGCAGCAGCCTCATCCGACCGGTCGCCCGGCCAGGTGTATGGTTATACCGCCATTTCTCGGTCGCCAGAGCCTCATCCGTTATCTAGCAGGGAGCACCGCGACGGCTTGAGACCGTCGCCGTCGGCTATTCGTAAGAACCACCAACGCGAGCAGGTGAGGTTGACCGCTTGTTCACACCCGACGAAATTGTAAGGATATTCAAGTCCTTCATCGCTTCGAAAAACAGTACAGACGTCTACGGTAAGTCCATAAACTTGCTTAAGCAGGCTAGCCCCGTAATCTGCTACGTACTATCACACCTATTTAACAGCTACATAAAGACTGGAATATATCCGGAGAGCCTTAAAAAGGTAAAAATTTGCCCACTTTATAAGGGAAGGGGTAAGAAATCGGAAATAAAATCCTATCGTCCAATATCGTTGGTCCGCGGTCCTAGTAAGTGCTTCGAGGTAGGGTTGAACAACAGACTGCTCGCGTTTTGGTCCTCGAGGAACGTACTGTCGGACAGCCAATATGCCTACCGACAGGGCCGGTCCACCACCGACCTGGTGCGGGAAGTGGTGTACGGCGTGTTGCGCGCGAGGGAAACGGGGCCTTCGACACGGCCGACCACGCGCTCGTAGCCGACCGAAGGATCGTGCCTTTCCAACACCCTTTTCAGTGTACTGTTGAATGACTTGCCGCAAGCGATAAATGGCGCTGAAATATATATGTACGCAGATGACGTCACAGCAGTCGTCAGCACACCGGGCGGGCGGGCGGGAGTTGGAAGGAGCACTAAACAATGTAGTGAGACAAATGTGCGAATGGTTCCGCTCAAACGGGTTGGCACTAAACAAAAACAAAACTTGTTTTTTGACGTTTAGGTTAAATGGTCATCAATGTCCACCCCGTAGAGTGTGCGCAGACGGTGCCCCTCTACAGCACGTAACCTGCACACGTCTCCTCGGATTCCACCTCGACAGCCAACTTACATGGGAGACTCATATCGATGTAGAGTGCGGGAAACTCGGCCGTGCGTGCTTTGCGCTGCGGCGTCTGGCGCGCACCGCCGGTAGAACCGCGGTGCGAGAATGTTATTTCGCAACAGTACACTCGCTGCTGACATACGGCGCAGAGCTATGGGCCCGTGCTGCTGACTGGAAACGCGCGTTCTCCATGTAGAAGCGAGCCGTCCGTGCGATGGCCGGCAAACCAGCAGATGCCCCTGCCCGGGATATTTTCGCAAGTTTCAAAATTCTACCCTTACCGTGCATATACATCTACCAAATGGCAATATTCACGCATGAACACATTGACATTTTTAAGCGTCGGGGAATTAACACCAGGTACCCGCTCCGCGACAATAAACATGCGGACAGGCTGGTCGCAGGGGCGCACAAGCTAGTCAGGTCGGAACAGTCTGTTTATTTCCTGGGGCCTTCCATCTATAACCGCTTGCCCGACGGCGTTAGAAATGCAGCTTCCACCGCTAGCTTTAAAAACAACCTCACAAAGTGGCTGGCAGAGGAAATATTTTACAGCTTTGATGAGTTTTTTAATTTACCTCTTTCCATGTAAAATTTGTATATATATTTTTCCATGTAAAAATAAGGGAAGATCAAATGTTATATAATATATAGCTGACATGAAAATTGATAACGATTATTAATATTTTTGGTATAATAATTATGATGTTTTATGACCTATAACAATTGTTATAAATAAATATTTCATTTCATTTCAGATTATATATTTTCCGTTATCATTGATTCATTCCCTTTTAAATAAAAAAAAAAATTAGCCACGCTCGAGAATCTCGAGATGAAGTTTTTTTTTTACAACTTTGTAGCCCTCCGTCTTCTTTACGTCACCTTTAAAGTGTCAGATTAGAAGAATGTACACGTTTTAGCATGTAACTAACTAACCCTACCTTAATCTGACGCGCTCTAGAATTTCAGATGAACAATTTTTTTTTACTAATCTGATCTTTTATGCTTGACGGGCGGCCATACATATGAGGCTCATATTTGGTGGAAGTACTTAACTGGGTACAAGGTATCCCCCTATATATTAATCTGCCGCGCTTTAGGTACTCCCGAAATCCCCTCTATGGCTCTCCTACTATTATAAACTCCGGTCAGTTACGTCCTTTCAAAAGTAATACAATATAGGAGTTTTCATACAATTTACTATAACAATGGCCATAGAAACTAAGCCAGTGAAATAGAAACTGCCTCAAGAGATTAAGTAAAACTAGATAAGCGAAATGACCAATCGACCCGAATTACGTTTAAATTAGCAATGTATCAAGTTTTGTTAATAGGGTTAGGAGTTGTTTTAGCCTTCGAAAGGGTTAATCCTTTTGCATTCCCTGGAGATGAATGCTTCTATTTAACAACGTAGATTAAATAAGCATAAGTTTAGTATGAACGCATATAATTCAAAACAACAATTGTTTATCTATACCAAAAAAAATACAATTGAAACCTTAATTTAGAAATGGTAGTCAATAGGCAGTCGATAATGTATCGACATTGATACTAAACTTATTACCATAAATTCACCCATGATTTTTCCAGGTTATGGTGAATCAAGGTTACTTACTTACTACGGAATTGTATTGTTTAAAACATTGTTTCAAACAATTCATAAATTGTTTGATCTGGTCACCACATGCCAGGCATAGACCGCTGGACAATAGGTGTAATGTGTTATTTAGAATTTCGTTTCAATAACCCTGTTTTAACGGCGCATCTATGTTTTAACAGCTTATTTCGTAGGAAATAAACCGGTATTTAATACAAAGCCACTTTGATTACAGGTGCTGTCATGTCAACTATTGCGTTAAAGTGAAAATCTGCGGGCTATAATATTCAGGGACTTTATTCAACTTCAAAGCATTTTTTATCAAACGATTTTAAACCCGCAAAGCGTTGCCACCAGTACGATCGTGTCGGACGACGAATGTAAATTCTCCCCCGATTTTTCGATAATTTAATTTAAAATACAGAGGTATTCGGTTATTGCGACGGTGGATGGACCACTATAAAATATATTGTTATATCTTAAAATCATTACAAGCAAAGGTAAATCGATCAGATTTTACATACATACTCTCTAATCTTGCTTATATAATTATTTTTGCCATGTGCTTCATGTGTGCTGGCTACGTTAGCCGCTGGACCCGCACAGGTGGGTGCCGCAAGATGAGCGGCGACGTCATGGCACACCGAGCCGGAGATGGCGGGACGATTTAGATGCATTCCTAGTCAACTGGCCGGAAGCAACGGTCAATAGGGAGTTGTGGAGATCTAAGCGAGACGCGTTTGCTCAGCAGTGGCTGAAAACAGTGCTTCTATTTGAAGTACAACTATTAAAATTTAGTACGCAAAGTTCAAGGAGGCGAGGCATATTGCTTAAGTAACAGTTTATTGAATGAACGAGCGAAGTGTCTCCGTGCATAATACAACTTCCACGTGTAGACCTCCCCACGTAACCACGTGTAGCCTAGTTAATTGAGTATATGTACCCCTAAACTAACAAAAGAAACTTCTTAATAGTTAACAAATAGCACGTTTCATTTTATCAGACTCGCTCGCTGCAGATACCGTACGTGACTGTACAAACGATTTCAAGTAGCTTAAACCCCACAATATTTTTTCGCTTATCTAAGTATCCTCCCAGCAATATGTGCGGTATCCCCATAGACCGCGTTGAGAACGAACGAATCGATCTTGCGAAAACTAAACATTACCAAGCGGCTCTCAACAATTCTGCCAGGAAAGGATAATTATTCAAGTTTTTCGGGCACATTATACGTTTTATATAACCGGTACCATGTCGAAAGGAATGTCATACTGGGCCAAATCGAAGGCAACCGTTCCAGAGGTCGAATCCCAACAAGATGGGCAGACGCCATGAAATGTGCTTGTCGTTCTATGCAAAGGGCAGCCCATTTCACCCTTGACCGCGTCAAGTGGGGGGTCATTAAATACTATCCTTAAGCCATGAGGGAACGACTAAGAAGAGATGAGTATCCTACTGCTGGGCTAAGGAATCTTTCCTTAGTTTCACTAACCCCGATCAAACGCTTCTTCCGGCTGCCGACTATAAACGTGTCTAGATCGTCACGCCATGTCCGCCTTCACTACCTTGTAGCACCCAATCAATGGCAAAGCAAGCCAAATTTCAGGCGTGACCAACATCTCTTATCTAAAAATAAATATTGCAAAAACAAATGATATTTTTAAATATTAACTGAGAAAAGATTTTCCAATACTAAACTCTACCCCTACAGAGTTGAATGTTTGTATGAAAACTTGGCTATTCGTTTAAGTCGATACTGGGCGATCAGGTTTCTTCAGTTTGCAGGCACCAGCCACGTATGAAACCTGAGAAATAAGGAACAACACTGAAACTGAAACTACTGAAACCCAATAAAGTTGTTACTGGCTCCTTTATTTATATTTACCTACAAGGTTTCGTGGTCATACTAGGAAATAAAGTTTCATTACCTAATTCATTTATTCATCGCAACTATGGTACTATAATATTATAGGTATAGACACTATGGACTAGCTAGTCTTGCCGTGACTTCACTTGTCGCGCAAATCAGCATCATTTGTCCTGCTCGTACGGTATTGAAAGGAAAGTGACTAGTATTTGTCGCGCGACAAAGAGTCGCGTCACACAGTTATGCTAGAGGTGCTCGTTAGGGTATAGCTTATTTATAGCATGATATAGGTTGAACCGGGGATAGTGGCGCTAAAACGGTTTTCATGTGGCAATAATGTACAATGTACATACGTCATATATATGACATAATTTAAAATAAAAATCCTGTATTTCGAGTAACAAGGGTGAATAATATTATTTGTTATATGCATTATAAAATGCCATTAGCGATATGTCATCGACTAAATTGAAAACATTGTTTAGCGGAATGCTCCTCAATCCTTCCTTCTTCTTCTGAAATCAATACTGAATCGTATCGAAAAAATAGCGCAAGTGCGAGTCCGAGTCGCGCATGAAGGGTTGCGTACCATAATCTATCACAAGTTTGTTGTATGGCCCCCCTTAAATATTTATTTTATTTTATTTTTAGTATTTGTTGTTATAGCGGCAATAGAAATACATCACCTGTGAAAATTTCAACTGTCTAGCTATCACCGTTCTTGAGATACAGGCCGGTGACAGATGGACGGACGTACGGACCTAGCCCTTAACCCTAATATTCAAGTAATTATCGCATAATAAAGTCAGAACTATTCACAGTGATGAGTCTTTTTTTTTAGGGTTCCGTACCCAAAGGGTGGCGTCTTTGTCTTCGTCTTCGTCTTCATCTACATCTTCATCTTCAAGTGATCATTTGTCAAATGTTTGTTGTTTTTTGGTCAAACGATAGGACACCGTGTGAAGGACCTTGTTGTTGAAACCAAAAAAAAGTTACTTTGCAGGCCTAGGCCTGAAAAGCAGTATGAAATCCCTTTACAGTCCTCTCGAGTTGTTGCGCCCAAAAAGCGATACTTCCGAGCCTATTATAAGGAACATAAAGAAAATATTTCATTGCATGTTTGAGAAATAGTTATTTGTTATGCAAGGCTGCAAAGTTGTTATTTGGCGCGAGTGTTGAAATTGAAAGCTTAGCGAGGGAAGGAATCTAAGATTGAACCATGAGCGTAGCGAGAGTTTCAAGACACGAGAAGCTAAATCATTTTGCAGCCATGCGGAACACACAACTCACTACAGCGAGGAAAATGCAAGATTCAAGAAAAACAATTAAAACATAAAAATAATCATATTTAATTTTGCCTTCTATTTACACATCAAATTTAAAACATAACACACTCAAATCCAAACCAAATAAATACGAGAGAAGCACACATATTAAAGATTAAAAGTAATATGGCCGTAATTTGTATTATCGTCGTGTATTTTTATCGTTGAGTTTTTCTTAAGCACTGTTATATTATATTTGTATTTGAAACTACTTGACACATTCGTTGTGAATGTGGGAGAATGGCATTTTGAGAAAGATTAGTGCCACTCGGAAGTATTTTCCATAATTTTCATAGCTTTGGAAGTTATTGGACGATGGGAGCCGAACAAGATTATTTTGGCTTTATCTTCTTAAAAAACGCCAATAGTTTCGGTAAATTACTTATCGTCTCCAAATATTTATAACAAATCCTTTTTCGTTTTAATGCAGGCTTTTAGAATCGAATAAATACTCCAAATTGGGCTTAACTTTCTTGTTTTCGATATTTCAATAAAGTAAGACAACAGTATGTATTCTCCACAGAACAAATTTACGTTGTTTACGTGAATTGTGAAAACTTCCAACTTTTTAATTATAGTTATTTGTTATACAAGGGGGGAAAGTTGTATTTTACCCGCGAGTGTTTCAATACACGAGACGTAAAATAACTTTCGCCCGAGTATAACACAAAACTTTTCACCTCACTACAGCGAGGAAAAAATAATAAGGGTTTGTACTATATCTTTGAAAAATATCTGCAATAATCAACCAATTTGCCATTTATTAAAACTAAGGTCTAATTAGCTTTCATGTAGGTATTTTAAACGGGATTTTTCAGAAAATAAGCTCATGTCAAATTTTACTTTAGCTGCGTTGAAACGTCAAAACTCTTTCTCCACATGTGGATAAAAAGCGATTTTCTCAATAGATATCAAACAAACAAACTGGGCTTTCCGAGCTAGTGAGGTGAAAATATTTTTTTCTCGGGTGCGTTCAGAAATTACACTCTTATGTTCCAACTTTTATAACAAATAAATATAAAAAATTGTGTTGTATTTAATATATTTACCAGTCAAAATATGTAAATGAAACTAAAATACTTACTATTAATATATATATAAACATATTCAACATAAAATAAAGTGTAGAAAAAAAAAATTAAAATTCTTTAACCACGAACCAGGTTTCTGGACGTGATAATGTATGTGTATTTGTTTAAAAAGAAGTATTCAAACTTATATGATTTTAGCCAGCCTGACCAGATCACTCTTTATTAGCGTGCGTTGACTGGTTATTCGAAGATTTATCGACTGATGAAATCAGTCACGCGTTGAAGGAGTCTTAAATATAAAAAAATTACATGCACCACAGAGAATTAAAATCGTTGTAATCGAAACTCAAATGACTTTTGCACGCTAGCGGATAAAATAGACTTTTGCACGCAGATTTCGCCCTATAAACGGAGGTTTTCCGAGCGAGTGAGGTGAAAAATAAATTAGTACCGCTAAAAATGCGCTCTTTAGCCTGGGCTAAAAACCATCTTGTACTTTAAAAGGGAACATAACTTCCTTTTCGATTAATTTTGTATTAAAACTTCATACTTTCAAGCAGACTTGCAACGCTCACGTATAACCTCCTTAGTAGTTTTATGAGTTTAGAGCGCACAAAGTGTTCTTAAATGCCTGAGGGAGCGCCTGGTGCGAGAATTACATGCCTTGTAGGTATCTTTTCTTCATTCTGTAGATATATAACTGAAATATTGTCAGTTACGTTCATTTCAAATACATTTTAATACAAATACTCTTTATTGCACACCTTAATCATTATGGAAATAACACAACATGAGACACAATAAATCAACAGGCATTTGAATAGCGATCTCTTCCAGAAAACCTTTAGGTAGCGGAGTATTTAATAACAAAGTTCGAATGGAGAGTGTGATGCAAAATAGTAATAGTTAGGGCCAAATAAACATCAAAAATACAAAAAAAAACAGAAGTAATAAGTATAAGTATTTGTGTAATGAACTCGAATATTTTAAGCGTGGGTCATAGATTTATTTGTATTTAAGTATGTATTTATCTATATAAGTACCTATGTTTATCGTCGTTTAGTGTCCATAACACAAGCCTACTAGAGCTTACTGTGGGACTAGATTGATTTAAATAAATAAATAAATATCAGACAACGTCACACAAATCGATCTAAATAGTCCCAAATTAAGCTCAAGAAGGCTTGTGTTATGGGTACTAGACGACGATATACATACTTAAATGGATAAATATATACTTAAATACATAGAACAGTCATGACCCAAGCACAAATATTCGAGTTCGTCACACAAATATTTCCCCTGGCCAGGATTCGAACCCGGGACTGCCGGCTCAGTAGGCAAGTGCTTACAAACTGACCCAAACGCGTCCTCAAAATTTGTGTGAGGTTGTCCGACATTAAAAACGAGGAAGCAGGACTATATTTTTTGCATAATAAAGCCAAAAGTATCCACAGTGATGAAAGTCAAGTTTTTTTTGGATAGGAATCAGTATTTATTTCCCAAGAAGAACGAGGGATTGAGAATTTCAATAAACAATGCTTTGAATTCGGTTAATAACAGATCTTTGACGAATCGCTACTAACGTTTAATACTGCAAATATTATTATGACGTAAGTATGCTCATTATTTCTAGAAAGCTGTTTGTAGCGCCACAATCCCTAGGCCGGACCGACACAAAATTACGACACATCTCACAAAATTACGTATTAGTTAGATACAACCTACAAAACCGAGAAATGGGCTATTTAATTACAGGAGGAAGACTAAGTATACACGTTACTTCGACTAACTATTAACATGATACTTAATGTTTGTGGAACACAATGTTTCATTGTGTTACGAATGCTTGAAGTTTTATGAGATGATGGATAAAAAACAATCCAGTGTTTGTTACGACGTTATAATGTTAGGTACCTTATTATTAATTTATTCAGAGCAGGCTAACAGTTTTCACCAGGCGCCTACAATGCTAGACTTCACATAAACCTTTAAACAATAAGCACTACAAACGAATGACATAACAATTTTTAGAAGGTACAAACATAATTTTTTTTTTTTTTGGAAGTAAGTGTTGAACATTGCACTTATTTTAGCGAGCAGCGCATGCCAGCTGTCGGCAAACAGGTCGGCATCTTGCTCCAGTACCAGCTCATTGAGCAGCGCGGGCGCTCGTGCGCCGGGCGCGTTGTTAGCTCGGCGCGTGCGCATCCCCGCCGCCGCCCGCTCCGGCGCAGCGAACAGTGTGCGGCGGCGGCGGCCCGCGCGCCCGTATTGCTCAGGGACGAATAAACGGATATTTGCTAAGGCTATCGGGTTATCGATTTTCCCTCTTAATAAAAGACAGTAATGCCTGTGCGAGATGGAGTTTCCGTCTATAATTGAGAGTGTCGAGCCCGACCATGCCCGCCACAAAAAGTGATGGAAACAAAAATGGATAATATCCATACTGTTTTTTATAAATGTGACGCGCAAACTTTCGCTGGACTCTTTCGAGCAAGAGTTTGTAAGTCTCCTCGACAGGATCCCATATTACAGAGTATTAATATTAATTTATTTATTTATAGTACTCGTACTCGTACTTTTACGTTTTGCAGAAGTAATTGACAGGATCGAAACTAATAATATTATGATGTTACGTAGTTAGTGTTGTATACGTTGTAATGTAGTAGGTACATTTTATTCCATTTAGTGTTATTTTTAGTATCATAGTGAATTAGTTTAAAGACTGTAATGCTGTGTAACCTAATAAACAAATAAAAATAAAAATTATTTTAATGTGGAAAACCCACTTTTTTTATTACACCATTGACACAGAGATTTTTTTTATGCGTTACCTGGCACAAGATACCGGGCATCGAACCTGGTAGGTACCTCTAGATTACCTGTCCACCTAAGGGGCCTTTGAAACAAACAATGCAAAGATGAAAGAGAATGTCGGGCGAAGTTGTTGAAGTTACTTGCCTAAAAAGTTCTAGTAAACAAAATTGTTAGTTCAGTCTGAATACGAATTACTTAGTAGGTACTCAGCGTAAATCTCTTTAGTCTATCGTAATAAACAACAGACATTTCATTTCGTTGGTATTGCTTTACGTTTTGAGAGAAGTTTAGAAGTTGCACAACAAGATTTCATATTTTTTACAGATTGCCAAGACATCCTTATCATTACATCATCAGAGTAGGTACATTGCATTAAGAGAGCTTAAAAGGCCAAAAATAACCCGTTCAAGTACAGATTACATTTGGCTCACCCTTTGAAGTCGATCCCAAACATCTCCATTATTATATATATACATATTATAGTTTACGTGATGTTTTATTGAAGTCGATTCTTTTGTTAATTTTTTTTTTTGCTTTTTAGTGAATCATATTAAAATACTTATGGCGGGGTGATCGGGGAGGTCTTGGAGGCATGCATCTCGTTTGAATTATCTCCTAACTCCTAACCGTTAAGGAGTTGTACCTTCCATCAATAGCTCAGCATTGGAAGATGATGACTACCATTATGCAAACACTTAAATAGTTTTATAAAATATATGAAAAATATTATGAGTGGCTATACAATACCTTCGATTCCTCATAGATACCGTCATCCGATCTTCACCAAAATTGTATGGGACCAACCTTGAGATGTCTATTCATGAACCTAAAAAGAATTTTTCAAATCGACTCATCAATGACGGAGTTCTGAGGTAACAAACATTAAAAAAAAATACAACCGAATTGAGAACCCCCTCCTTTTTTGAAGTCGGTTAAAAAGAGAGATTGAACGTCGTGTCGTTCCAGGCTGTCAAGGTCAAGGAGAATGTACAAGAACGAGATGCTTGGAAATTGTTCCACCGACAAGAGCGTAGCTCTTAAAATGATGATGATGACATTGCATTCATGTTCATTGCACATACTACGAAAAAAAAAATTGATCAGTTTGAAAAATACATCGCCCAGCCCGAGTCAGTGAAAGCGTTCTCTAAACGGTCAAAGTATGAATAATATGGAAAATTCAGGAACCTTATCTTGACGTCCAAATACAAAGCAAACAACCTCCCAAGTGCATATTTTGTATAAATTGTCTATGTCTGAAGAGATCTCATGTTTGTCTTTAATTAAGCCTGGATGTATAATAAATTCTCTTGAGATGATTTATACTCGAGCGAACATGCTTGTTAAAAGTCTTGGGAGACTCTTTGAAGAAAAGGAAGTTTCTTAGATGGAATTATTGTTGAAACTGTACGTTATCACCGGATCGCTTATTCGTGCAAATAAAATACGTAAATATTATACTCAAAAAACTGTCACAGTGCATGTCCGATTGCTATCTCATTTTAAATACAACATAATATGTCACTATTGGCCAATAGCATGCTTTAGTAAGAATAAGAACTCTGTATTTCAATCAATCAATCAATCAATCAATTCATTTATTGCATGGTCATGAGTTTACATCACAGGTGTTAGTTATTGTTTAGTACCAGTACATCATGTCCTGCCGAGAGGCGTACAATATTTTAATGTCAATTTATAATATAATCTATAGTAATCTACATTTTTTATTTGATGTAGGTATTTCCTAGTAAAATAATAAATCAATCATATCGGGTCATGAAATTGGTGGGTTCAGATAAATCCCTATTCTTACGGAGATACCACGACTTTGAGCGACCAGCGGCGCGGCGAGGGTTGAGCGAGAGATCCGAGCGCGGCGGCCATATAGGGAATGCAAACCGGTAATTATTTCTATGGAAATCACCGGTCATTTACTGGTAATCCGGTAAATTTCATATAAATTTACCGATGTGCATTTCCTACGGCCATACGAGTGAGCGAAACACGTACCGCTGAACGCTGCCGCTGTCGCGCAATATCGTGGCATCTCCACTAGAGTCGACCAGCGCGAGGGCAGCGAAAGATATCACAAGGGTCAAGAACTTTATATACGTATAGGAACAGAAACGACGATGCGGTTAGCGCAGTGCTAAAGCAGCTGCCTACTGAGCCGGCGGTCCTGGGTTCGAATCCCGGCAAGAGCAACTATTTGTGTGATGAACACGAATATTTGTGCCTGGGTCACGGATGTTCTATGTACTTAAGTATTTATATATATATATATATATATATATATATATATATAAATACTAATATATATATATATAAGTATATAAGTATGTAATTGTAAGTATATCGTCGCTTAGTAGCAATAACACAAGCCTCCTTGTGCATATTGGGAACTTGATTGATTTGTGTAAGGTTCTCTGATATTTATTTATTTCATAATTAAAAAAACAAATACAAATTATCCCGCAATTTTCTTGTGACACGCTTGATTAGTCAGACAAAAATTGGATCTCCTATTGCTGAAATATAAAAACAACTAGCGGTTTGACCAATCGATTTTGCCGAGTAAATAGTAGACCGTAAAATTATCAAATTCCAAAATCTTCGGTCTAATTTGATGAAAGGACGACATCTATCAACGTGGTACGTTATTCGTGCCACATAAATTCGACTAATTCAAGTCCCAATAGCCTCTAATTGCTCTAACCTGTATCACATTTCATCACACATAATTATTTCACTCTAGATGCCGCCATACAATAACACAAACACGTGCATATATCAGAAACGCAATCACTTCGCGGCTGTTCACAGAGATATCATCAAAGATAAGGGCCACTAAGGGAGGCAAACTTGTGAGTTAGGCTAACATAAATAGGAAGTTTGGAAAGCAGATGGTTATCGTTTATAGTGTTTAGTTATGGGCTGTGCGAGTGGGGCGTTTTCGTAAACAAGCGAGGTGTACACCGCTAAGTATCAATCGTATGATAACACCAACATGTTACCTATATAGCGCCTTGGGATGGGCTTTTCCTGGAACTCTTTCCTGGAGTCCCAATTCGATGTTTGACGTTCTTGTTGATATATAGATTCCTATTTCGGCAATTTTCAACAGAGAGATAATTATACAGAAGAGTTTTTTAACGTAGGTACATGAGACTTTTCATTAAAAATTTCACTCAATGCGGCTTGAAAACCTATGTCGCAAAGCTGGGCGTTCTTGTAGCACACTTGTAAATAGCCATGTATGTTTGGATGGTTATAGAATATTTTTTTTAACCCAAGTTCATTTCAATAAAAAAGAGGTTTTGATTTGTCAGCAAATAATGTATATTTTATTACACTAGGTTTCACAAGCGATTTAGTCGACATGACTCTGTTTCATTCACGGCGACGCCACCACGAGCATTACGTGGCACATATCTCAGCCGGCTCGCGCGCCATCAATCCTCCACTATACACCTGACTAATCAATCTTCTGCTGATTCCTCGCTCCTACTGTCACCCAGTACTGACATAGCTTAAATAACATACGACTGTGTTTAAACTTTATTTGTTTATTTAAGTGGCACATATCTCAGTCGGCTCGCACGCCATTAACACTCCAATACAAACATCTGACTAATGATAAACAATCTAATCACTCCCACAGTACTGTCACCCAGTACTTCAGTAGCCTTGACGACGCGGTTGGCTCGGTTTGTAGAGACCTGCCTACTGAGCCGGCAGTCCCGGGTTCGAACCCCGGCCAGGGCAAATATTTGTGTGATGAACTCGAATATTTGTATTCGGATAGTCTCAACTTGGAGCCACCTGAGACAAAGTCCTAATAGCATTCTAAAAGCAGTTTCTGGGAGATGTGACTGCCCTATACAAAGATGGTGGACAGAGCAGGTTAAAGGCGTAGCTTTGTTTGTAAAGTAAATATATAAATATCTCTTTTAATTTTAAGCACATACTAACCTTAGATTAAGAACCTACTAATATCGTCACTTGTAATATGAATTAAGGTAACCGCCAAATGACGATTTTTCAGGAGAAGCCAAAAACGAAATTGCAAATTACAAAAAGTGCAGTAACATTTTGTTTCCTTATCCGATTAAAATTATGTATAGTAGTTATAGCTTAATTTTGTAAGATCTTTCAGTTGATAATAGTCTCAAAAAGGCTGCTATTATAGTTTAGAAAATAACGTGGCTCTTACGTTATTTTTTTTCCAAAAATGAGGAGTTACGTTAACACAACACAACATTGATTTCAAAAAAGGAAGAACTATTTAAAGTAAGTCACAAAAAGGTAAAAAAAACCTAACGTAAGGGACACCCATTTTCAAAACGTGGGCTTACATTAGGGGAATTCAGCTATGGAATTTTTAAACTTATCCAATTGTAATAAGGTTTAACATAGTTATTTCTTGCTTTTCAGTTAATTAGTGGCAGGATAGTAAGTCGTGATAAAAACCGGTTCATAAGCGGGAAACAGTTTCTTTTTTGTTAATAAAAACCAAAATTGGTAAAGGCACCTTTAGATTTAAAGAGTATTAAAAAAATACTTAATTTTCTTTCTAATCTGATACTTTTCCTTACTGTTTTTCCTCACTTTGCTTTTCTTTCTCCCTTTCCTACAATATTTATGTACCTTTTTTACCTACGACTTTTACTGAACATTCTGCTTTCCCTTTTTCTCTTTCTTTTTTATTTCTTTCTATATAGTTTTCTTCGTATTTATTACCTTCTTTCTGTTCCATTCATCAACTCCCTCCCTTTGATTTTAGTGACTTAAGTTTAAACTTCAGCTTTACGTTGTATAATTTCGTTTAAATTATCAATTTTGTCTTTACAAAGCCTAAATACTATTTTCAGTGTAAGGCTTGTCCTTGTCTGAAACTAGCCGAATGATCTTTATTTGATTCTTCATTAGTAATTTGACCATTTCCTGGCAAACTGGTGACTAAATGTTTCGTCACATAATTAGTAACTCACTCTCACATCACTATTATGAAATTGAACGTCAAGGGGTAAATTTACGACTGAAATGCTTCGAATACGTTCGCTATTGGGCTTGGACATCTTTCTTATAGAGCTGAAACGGATTTAGAGATTTTCTTATATCTTGTAAGCTGCTGTTTTCTCGCGAACTACTTATTTGAAGCATCATTGGTGTCCCGTTATTAGTAGAAAGTATGGTCCAGCTCAACGCCTTTCTCTGGCTGAAAAAAATAATGGTCAAGGGGCAAGCAAATAGTTAACGTGTTTTATTGAATCATCGCATCAGTACAATGACATTACGTTGGATACGTAGGCTACTGAAAAAAAATATTGGGAGTATCTCAATGTCACTAACCTCCACCATATCACTATTACTACCATTATTCATTCCTGTCTCTTGTTTTCTAAAAATAATATACAAGTATATACATTTTATTATGCCTACATGTTGCTACATGGTAGTGGCAGTGACTGATTTTCACAGAAAAAGTTTTTACAGTCCGTTTAACCAGACATTTAAGAGATTCCCTAAAAACGAAATGCATTAAGCCAGATTGTTTCAATTAAAAGTATTCGAGAATTACACGTGGTATAAATAGGCATAATAGCTATTTAATAAATAACAACTTTAAAAAGTTTAAAACATCAATTTCTATTTGATACTGGAAATCCCGACGAACTTCATTACGCCTTAGAAATACGTTTCCCTTTTGAGGTGATAACAATTTCTATAGTACTTAGTAAGTACAGTCGCCATCAGATATATGGTAGCGGTGGAGGTCCTCAAATATTTCGGAGCAGCATTAAATTTCAAAATATTCGTTACGCTAGATGGGGGCTATAATATCGGACCATATAGTTTGTCTTAAATTTAAGAGCAGCGACTTTTCAATAAATTCGTAACATGCAATCAGGCAAAGATATCGGAACGGACAGATCGACAAAGGTATCGAAGCAGACAGGATGATCATAAATATCGGAACATATATGGAAAATATACCTTAAGTCTGTGACATATAGTTTAAATTTCAGGTTCAAATTTAAGTTGTCAAAAATATTTTGACAACTTTATTGTGGATGATATAGTAAGTAATAAAGTGAGTTTTTAGATACCTACACGAGAAGTTTTCAAGCAGCATAATACTCGAAAACTGCATAAATTCAACCTGCCAGACTTTGATGTATTCATACGACTAATTTTATGAACAGGCAGACCTTCTGGACTGGGTATTCTTTTTATAGTAAATATTTTATTTTTAACCGACTTCAAAAAAAGGAGGGGGGTTTCAATTCGGTTACATATATTTTTTATTAATGTTTGTTACCTCAGAACTCCGTAATTTATGAGTCGATTTGGAAAATTATTTTTAGGTTCATGAATAGACATCTCAAGGTTGGTCCCATAAAATTTTGGTGAAGATCTGAATAAGAGATCCATGAGGAATCGAAGGAATTCCTAAAATGTTATTGGCACTCATAACGTTTTTCATATATTTTCTAAAACTATTTAAGTATTTGCATATAGTAGTCATCATCTTCCAATGCTGAGCTGATGATGGAAGGTACAACTCCTTAACGGTGAGGAGTTAGGAGATAATTCAAACGAGATGCATGCCTTCAAGACGCCATAAGTACCTACCTACTTATTTTATATGACTCACTAAAAAGAAAAAAAAAATAACCGACTTCATTAAAACTAAAAAGCCAAAAATAACCCGTTCAAGTAGGTACAGATTACATTTGACTCATCCTTTGAAGTCGGTGTCAAACCTCACGTTAACTAATACATAAATATAATAATTGAGTGGTTTGGGACCGACGTCAAAGGGTGAGTCAAATGTAATCTGTACCTACTTGAACGGGTTATTTTTGGCTTTTTAGTTTTAATGAAGTCGGGTCTTTTTTTGATACAATTTTTATATTTTTTAAAATTAGCTTTAAGCCATTGTACATATATAATTGTCTTTTCTTTTTTAAATTCATCTATTGTTTTTCCTATTGTAATATATATTTTATGTGTTCATTTCAAAATAAACTATCCCACCAAAAACATTTCATGTAAAATTGACGGCCAAGACTCACATTCTCATAACGCTTTCGCTGTAAAAAAGTTATCAGATCCCAGGAAAAGCCAAGCCCCTAAGCCCCGACTTTACTAACCCCCCCACCTTGGTTTAAAAAGTATGGCATCAACTGGCTTCAAACCCCTAAACCCGGAGTTTACTAACCCTACACCTTTGTTTCAAAAGTATGGCTTGGCCGTTTCATAGACTACCGTAAATAAGTCCAACGGACCGTCTGGCCCATATGGTATCAAGAAACTAAGTTTATGTCTTTGATAATATATACTTATAAACTTAATTCCTTACGATATGGGCCGGACAGTCCGCTAGACTTATTTACGGTAGTCTATGAAACGGCCAAGCCATACTTTTGAAACAAAGGTGTAGGGTTAGTAAACTCCGGGTTTAGGGGCTTGAAGCCAGTTGATGCCATACTTTTTAAACCAAGGTGGTGGGGTTAGTAAAGTCGGGGCTTAGGGGCTTGGCTTTTCCTGGGATCTGATAACTTTTTTTACAGCGAAAGCGTTATGAGAATGTGAGTCTTGGCCGTCAATTTTACATGAAATGTTTTTGGTGGGATCTCATTTCTTTTTGTAAGGTGCTTTAGTTTTTTTTTTTGGGCTTTAGGGTTTCTTGAGCGACAACTGAAGTAGACAATTTAAGAAATACTTAATTCTAGCCCCATATAATATATACACTTTTATCCCCTATTATGGGAAACCCATACAAACTTCCTTCCCCTTATTTAAAGGGTGGGGGGTGATTTTTTAAAAGTCCTACAATATGTATTTGATTTATAACAATGAGTCCCTATAGGTTTCAATTTTCAGACCTCTAGTATCAAAATTTGCGGAAGTTTCATACAAACTTCCATCCCCTAGTTTAAGGGGTTGGGGGGTAAAAGTTCCAAGTTTTAGAATTATTTTGTTGTTTGTGTACTAATACTAGCTTACATACCAAATTTCAGCTTTCTAGGTCATCGGGAAGTACCCCAGAGGTTTTGATACGTCAGTGAGTGAGTGGCAAAATCGGCGTATTTTAGGTACCTATAAAACCTAAAGTGTAAAAGCTAGATCAATTAAATTTTGTACATTTTATATGTTTGCTAACTGTATCTTAACCTGAGAATTTGGGCGCTCTAGTGTTAACTGGGACGAAACTATGAGGGTTTGAATATGAGACGAAACGGTTCGAGAAAAGGTAGGTAGTGCCCCCTTCTTTTTTGTTCGTCTTGGCGGGGGCACTACCGTGCCCCCAGATTGTCACATTTTATAAACTAGCTGTTCCCGCGGCACCGCACGTGTGTAATCGGTCTGTCAGTTTTGCTTTATCACAGTTTCTTGATACCCTGGAGACAGGACTTTCCGTGTAGCACATGTTTAAAAAAAGTTTGCACCTCATTCCTAAGTAGCGCCATAAGATTCAGGTGCAAACTTAACTGACTCGAGTGTAGTGGCTGGCGAACCCCCTTTTATTGGTAAATTGTTTATAGCCTATGGATAATATGGATTTTTACGACAGATTAATGAAGTTTTCATCAGAATCTCGCAATCAAGGATACCTTTCTTTGCAAGAAATATTTTATGTATGACGATAAAAATATTTAATAATTTACCCGTAGAAGTAAAAAACTCTGACATGCCTCAATTTAGATACAAATTACACAAATTTTGTGTGGACAAGTGTTACTATAGTATATATGATTATTTATTGGAATAATGAAACTATAAAAATGATTTTATAAATTAGTTATGTTTGTCTGTTTATCTGTCTGACGTACAAAAATCATAAAAACAGTTGGAACGTGTTCTGTTATCTATTCTAAGTAGGTATCCCCCACCAACTTTTTTCGAATATCTTCCATGTACAGACTTTCGACCCTCTTCAACTTTATCTATCTTCTATACATATAAACGGACAAGTCCTGACTGACTGACTAACTCACTCATCAACGTAGAGCCGAAACTACTGAACCTAGGAACTTCAAATTTCTAGAATAGATCAAGTATACGAGGAAAGCAAGCACTAAGAAGGGATTTTTCAAAACTCATCCTTTAAGGGTGTCAAATCGGGGTTGAAAGTTTGTATGGAACTTACGTAATTTTTGGGTTAGAGTAATAAAATTTTGTGTATAGATTCTCGATCTAAAAACAAGAAAACTAATTTCAGGATTTTTGAAAACTCATTATTTAAAGGGGTTAAATAGGGGGTGAAAGTTTTTATGAGGAACTTGGAATTCATTGAGTAAGAGTAGTAATATTTCGTGTACAGCTCTTTCTATACAAAGTAGGAAAACAAGTTTCAGCATTTTTGGAAATTCATCCCCGAAAGGGGTTAAATGCACAGTGAAACTTTGTAAGAAAAACGTGGTCTGTTTGAGTAAGGGGTGCATTCTTTTGCGTGTAGACTGATAATCAAAAACTGAAAACATGTATTTCAGCGTTTTTGAAAGTTCAACCCCTAATGGGGTAAAGTGGGAGGTGAGGTGAAAATTTGTATGAAGAGCTTGGGATTCTTTGAGTAGGAGTGGTAATATTTCGTGTATAGGTTCTTCTATTCAGCATTTTTGGAAATTCATCCCCGAAAGGGGTAAAGAGGGAGGTTAGTTTCAATGAAGACCTTGAGGTTCTTTGAGTTACATTACGTGTATAGATTCTTCTATACAAAGTATAGAATTATACTATATATATATATAGAATATATATAAGTATAGAATTATATTAATAGTATATATTACATTCATAGTTTTAGTTCAACTGAAAAGGGATATATTTAAATGCACATCTGTATAATTTTTCAGTACACTGGGTAACTCCACTAATTAACTGAATGCATACCAGAAAAACTAATGCTGTGTAAAAAAAACAATTGATTAACTGAACATATCCTACAAAAAAAACTTAAACAACATACAAAACGAGATGACCTTTTTAACCGAATTCACACCAAAAATATGGTTCGTAAATCGGATATATTTGAAAGTTTCACCAAAAATACTGACTTGCACACTAATTATCCCCGCACTGCACACTAAGATCCGACTCGGCCGGGTTAGGTTAGGTTAGTTTTTTTTTTATATCCAGTAAAACAGTTTTGCAAATACCTTTAAATAGTATATTGAATTCGCATTATTTAGGGTGCATAATTAGTGTGCAAGTCAGTATTTTTGGTGAAACTTTTAAATATTTTGATCGAAAAAGGGGAATATACAGATATCAATTTAAATACATGCCAACTGAAAATACCTAAGTACCTTATACAATTTGATTCCCTTGAGAGTATCGACGTTTGTAGTGGCATAGGTAAACAGCCGGATCTTTTTTACGTATAACTTAGAAGTTTGGTTTTTTAACAACTTCAAAGGATTATAGTCCTGAGTATTTACATGGTTTTAATTTCCATTTTATTCAATAGACGGACAGACAACTAAGTGATCCTTTGAGGGTTGAGGTACGGAACCCTAACAATTTTTTTATACGAAGTTTTGTGACTAAATCCTATGTTTTGCATAAAGTTTTAAACCTCTTCAGGAGATAACTTTCCAAAAATGAATGCAGTTTATACACGAATGTATTCCTCACATGAATTTTCTTCTTCCCCCTATACTCAGACAATACTCGTACATTTAAAAAAAATCTGAAAATAGTATTTTGACACACGGAATATGACCAGACTTACGAAAACAATCTCATCTTTTCTCATCCAAACTTTCGCCTCCCATTTTGGAGATGAATTTCCAAAAAAACTTAAGGTTATTTACTCAATTTTTAGTGAATATTCTACAAAAAAACCCGCATACTATACGCGTACCCGTATACGCAACCCCTCTTATTCATAACATTAAAATGTTGTCACCTTAAATTTCACATGCTTAGGGGATGAATATTAAAAAAATGAATCTTGCTTTTTAACTTCATTTATGGTGAAAAGTTGTTTGTAATGCCCTAAATATTATCACTCTTACTCAAAACATTCCAAGCTCTTTATACAAACTGTCACCTCCATTAGGGGTTGAATTTTCAAAAACGCTGAAATCAATATTCTCTTTTTTTGAAGAAAAGTCTACCCGAAAAATACCTTACTCAAAAAAGGCCCGATTCTCATACAAAGTTCCATTTCCATTTAACCCCTTCCAAAAATGATGAAACTTGTTTTCTTACTTTGTATAGAATAATCTAACCACGAAATGTAACTCAAAGAACCTCAAGGTCTTCATTGAAACTAACCTCCCTCTTTACCCCATGAGGGGTTGAATTTTCAAAAACGCTGAAATACATGTTCTTAGTTTTTGATGATCAGTGTACACACAAGATGTTGCACCTCTTCGTCAAAAAGGCTCGATTTTCAAATAAAGTTTCACTGTCCACTTAACCCCTTTCGGGGATGAATTTCCAAAAATGCTGAATAGAAGAACCTATACACGAAATATTACCACTCCTACTCAAAGAATCCCAAGCTCTTCATACAAATTTTCACCTCACCTCCCACTTTACCCCATTAGGGGTTGAACTTTCAAAAACGCTGAAATACATGTTTTCAGTTTTTGATGATCAGTCTACACGCAAAAGAATGCACCCCTTACTCAAACAGACCACGTTTTTCTTACAAAGTTTCACTGTGCATTTAACCCCTTTCGGGGATGAATTTCCAAAAATGCTGAAACTTGTTTTCCTACTTTGTATAGAAAGAGCTGTACACGAAATATTACTACTCTTACTCAATGAATTCCAAGTTCCTCATAAAAACTTTCACCCCCTATTTAACCCCTTTAAATAATGAGTTTTCAAAAATCCTGAAATTAGTTTTCTTGTTTTTAGATCGAGAATCTATACACAAAATTTTATTACTCTAACCCAAAAATTACGTAAGTTCCATACAAACTTTCAACCCCGATTTGACACCTTTAAAGGATGAGTTTTGAAAAATCCCTTAGTGCTTGCTTTCCTCGTATACTTGATTTATTCTAGAAATTTGAAGTTCCTAGATTCAGTAGTTTCGGCTCTACGTTGCAACGCGTTGATGAGTGAGTCAGTCAGTCAGTCAGGACTTGTCCGTTTATATTATGTATAGATGACATTTATTCGGCAACAATCGGAAATACGAATGCTCCCGAAATTACTCAATAGTGACACATTTCTGAAGTACTACGAGCATGACTGCCTACTAAGGTAATCAGGACGCGTCAACATGTCAAACATATTTTTTTTCTTTTTCTATGAAGTGAATTATGAAAGTGACGAGCGATCATTTCTTTATGCAACCTACATTTTCGTCGACAGCATGCTAGCCATTCTGTAAACAGATCGGGCGAAAAGCGATCCTGTGAACGCGTTTTTGTTGATATACAAATGAAAATATTGTTTCATAGAATAGTTTTCGACTATATTTGTGATATATTATAGAAATTTCCGTTTAAAGCTCTTAAATTTAGTATATAACTAAATGCAATTCGATGCAATTAATTTTTTGATCCTTGACTTATTCCAGGATCACGGAACCTGGGTTGGATTTTGATTTCTATTAACTTGCCTATAATCCGCGGAAAACCGAGACGAAACTAACGATAGGTATTCCACATCTTCGAATAACTTAAGTAGTTTCTGGGTTATAAGGGCTTGAAGTTGTTGACGCATATGTATACCTAGGACAGGCAGTCCAACTAGGTAGGTCCAATTTCGAGACGGAGGAAGAACTATTATATTAATCTGTGACGGAGGTCAATCGTCGGATCCAACTCCGCAACGTCTTTTCGTCCAAAATAGCCAGTGTGTGTTGCCAGTGATGACTGATGGCATATGGATCCGAGACGTGGTGCTCCACTTTAGGCCTTATGAATAAGCTCAGAGTCGTTCAACGGGCTTGGAGAGGGCTATGCTCGTGATTTCTCCACGGGACCGCATCACAAATGAGGTGATACGTAGAAGAACTATGATAATGGGAGATACGTAGAAGAAATATGGTGGTGTGGATAAGCTTCTTGAAGTGGCAATGGCAATGTGCAGGCCATATAGCACGTAGAACAGATGGCCGTTGAGGCGGAAAGGGACTCCAGCCACCAAATAGATGAACGGACGATTTTATTAAGGCTGCTGGTTGGTGGTGGATGCAGGTGGCTTCCAACTGGACTGATTGGAAATCTATGAGCGAGGACTATGTCCAGCAGTGGACATCCTGTGGCTGAAATGATGATGAGTCGGTTAAAAAAACATCTTGTGTAAATGCATCAGGTTTGAAGTTTAAACCTTGCACTTCAATAGTGAAGCAACTGTCAATGACGCTGCTGAGTATCCGACGTCATCACAAGAAATTAAGCTACTTATTCTAAGTTCGCCAATTTTGACATTGAGTGGAAACAACGTTTTTATAGTTTAGTTAAGAATATCTGTCCAATTTGCGAAAGAGACAGAAATATATTTGTACTCTTTTCAAATAATATCACAACAAACCCTTCTGCTATAAATTCAAATTATAATCATGTGTGTTTGACAGCTTGAAGTTAATAAAGTGACTTTAAATTTAAACTATGTGACACAGACTTAAGGTATATTTTTCTTAGATGTTCCGATCTTTATGATCAGCCTGCCTGCTTCGATACCTTTGTTGATCTGTCCGTTCCGATATCTTTGCCTGATTGTATGTTACGAATTTATTGAAAAGTCGCTGCTCTTAAATTTAAGACAAACTATATGGTCCGATATTATAGCCCCTATCTAGCGTAACGAATATTTTGAAATTTAATGCTGCTCCGAAATATTTGAGGACCTCCACCGCTACCATATATCTGATGGCGACTGTACTAATCTTTTTCAAATTACCCTTTTTTGTGTATTCATTTATTTTTTATGCCGTAGAGGGCAAACGAGCAAACGGATCGCCTGATGTAAAGCGATTAATGAACTTAACTCGTAGTTTTTAACTGTGCTCATTGATGTATAACAACCCAATGGCACAATACTGTCTTTATCACGAATCGTTGGAACCAGGGATCGTTACCGGTATTCATAAAAAATTACAGATTTTATTTCAAATGCCATTACATATAATTAAAGTATTGGTACAGAACTTTGAAATTAGCTCAGTAAAATAAAGAAATGTGTGATAATAAGCGAAATACCGAAATTGAATACCGGTATTTGTATGGAGTCAAATACCGGCATCCGATCGCTGTTCGGTACAAACTAAAGTGGCTACCATATCCATTACAACAGCAAATCGTAAACAGACGCACGCGGTATTGTTTGTAATTGCTTCCTACAGGCAAATGTATGGTCGTCTCACCGGTATCTACTCATTAACACTCCAAAGGAAAGAGATGGTCGCAAAGTTCCTGGTAACCAAAATAACGTAAGCACCAGGTCCGTGTTAATTAAGTACATAATTTTAATGTAACCGTCATCACTCGAGGCTTGGGAAGACAAATAATAATGTAAGAGGCATTAATTGATTTAAAAACTACGAAAACTTTAATGTTACTGACTAAATTATATATTCAACCAGCTTGTAGTAAGCACAATTTGTGACAAGATAAGACTATAATTGACTTTTTAGTTTAGTTTAGTTTAGTTTATTTATTAACCATAATGTAACATGATCATTACATGGTAAGTCAGCATTTCACAATATTATACTTATTAGAGTATGAATTTACCATACAAAGTAAATACGCTTAATATATAAAGAAATCTATTCACAATTAAATTTAATGGTTGCTTTCTTATAATTTCGTTTAATTTTTTTTTGCTTATCTAATCTGAGCATGTAAATCATTTATGTACCTTAATATTTACATGATTTGATTCAAAAACTAAAAGTATACCCCATTTAATGTAAGAACCATTTTATAATTTTTATCTAGCTTTGAAGCTAACGTAACAGTCAATCGGTAATAAAGTGCTATAAATTGAGTAATGTAAGAGTCATTTATTTACCGATGAGTGTTACATTAATGATTTTTGTTCAACTTTGGCCAATACTTGTGGTTACGTTAATCTGATATTAAGTAATTTACAAACGATGTGCCATACACCAAAATAAATACAGAAAACTAAAAAAAATTGTCAATTTTTTTTAATGTAACCAACATTTTTTTCAAAATATCGTAATTTTAATAACAGCAATGGATAGATCGTCAAATTTACAAACGATCTGTATACTTAACTCAATTTCGTCATTTTGGCGGTTACATTAATTCATATTACAGGTGACGATATGCTATAGATTTTAGTACCTATGTCCGAAATAAAGATTTTCATTCATTCATTTGTGCTTGGGTCATGATTGTTCTATGTATTTAAGTATATATTTATTTTATATAAGTATGTATATCGTCGTCTAGTACCCATAACATAAGCCTGCTGGAGGTTAATTTGGGACTAGATTGATTTGTGTGAGGTTGTCTGATATTTATTTATTATTTATTCATTACGTACGTTTGTATTTTAACTTTATTCTGAACGCTACCACGAGCATTAAGTGGCACATATCTCAGCCGGCTCGCGCGCCATTAATCCTCCACTACACCTGACTAATCAATCTTCTGCTGAGTCCTTGTTCCGCGCACAGTACTAAGGCACAGTATTGGCATAGCCTAATCCATAATCTAATACTTTTCTATGCCAGATATGAAGAATGGATATAAAGCGCTCAGTTACTACCAGTAACTGCCGCGGTGGAATGAATGAGGCGGCGGCGCGCTCAAGGTCGTGATAACATGTTTTTAAGTAATATCAGTGATATTACTTAAAAAAATGTTATCACGTTATATTATATCACTGATTTTCTGCATGCCCGCGCCACCGCTGTATATTATAATAATCTGGCTGTAGAAAATGATGCTTATAGAATACTTTTCGCTTCAGCTGCTCAGAAAGTACGTCATTATATCTTAGCCAAGCCAGGGCTAAAAAGGGGTCGTTTTAGCTCTTAGGATTTAATTTATATAAATATGATTTAGTTATATTTTTTTTATAAAAAAGCTTATTAGCGACGAGTAACATTATAAGATACCTACGGATAATTAAAAACCAAAGGTTAAAATTTCTAATTGTCTGACAGCCCTTTATTAAAAAAACACCTAAAAAAACGTTGGGCGCAATTAGACGGTTGTGTATGTCTTCTTAGGCATTTTCCATATCTTACAATTTTTACTGCGGTAGAAAACGAGGGTAACATGATCGAAGCTTAAGGGCACCTTCACGTATGAGGTATTTCAGTTCTGTACGAAGGTTAGCTGTGCTGTGGTGCACGTTAGTTAAATTGATGCGGCAAATGGCGTGGAAGGCTTTGCGATGCTGAATTGTAAACGAGATTTCGTTTGTAGGGCTGGTCTACGTACACCCATTGAAATTCATCTTTATTAAGGTACGGTTGAATTGTCTTTGGTTGTGGATATAGTCAGATTTTAACCGACTTCAGAAAAGGAGGTTCTCAGAATGTTTTTGTCTATAAAGTAGTACACCAAGTTTTATGAAGGGGACAAATTACGTTATTTATTATTCGGCTGCTTGTGTACTTGTACGGGAATTTTCAATAACTGGAGCGAAGGAAAAACTAAGCAGCTTAACACAGAAATTTATTGACAAGCACTGGTAAAAACAATATTATTAAAAAAAATAGACAAAGATAAACATAGACAATAATATAAACTTTTTCGACGACGCGGTTGGCGCAGTGGTTAAGCAACTGCTTACTGAGCCGACGGTCCTGGGTTCGAATCCCGGCAAGGGCAAATATTTGAGTGATGAACTCGAATATTTGTGCCGGGGTCATGGATGTTATTTGTATTTAAGTATGTATTTATCTATATAAGTATGTTTATCGTCGTCTAGTGTCCATAACACAAGCCTACTAGCTTACTGTGTGATTAGTATATAAAACCTCAACAGTAGTAGTAAAAGTTAGAATCCGTTAAAATAATGTGGGTATCACGAGGCCGTAAAACATCTACAAACATACGAAAAATGAAAAACAAAAGAAATCAGTTGTGGTCTCTCAGTAGCTTATAATATAATTTATTTTAGTAAAATATATTTAATGTACAGATAGACATTCCATTTTACCAGGTTTATAATTGGAGCCTCTTTAGAGTGCTACGGTATGTGTGGAGGTTAGCCGTCAGATAGATGACGTTGTCTAATTATTATTTTTTTGCTGGAATTCTTTTCCTGATTTCCGACCCCAATCCCTTACAATAATAAAGATCACTGATACAAAGCTCAAAGCTTAAAGAGAAACTAAAATGAGTTACCTTGTGGAAGAAACTGGGAATCGAACCCGGTACCTCTGGATTTCCCGTCCATTCGCTAAGGTGTAAAGCCTTTCAAACAAACAATGCAAAATTAGACACATAAAGCATAAGGAAAAATTCGATAGGTTTGCTTCGGAGTTAGGGTGGCGGAATGGTTAACGCGCTAGACCGGCAATCCAGAGGTACCGGATTCGATTCCCGGTCTCGCCCACCAGGTAACTCATTGCAATTTTTATTTAAGCTTTGATCTTTGTATTAATGGTTTAATATAAAAATTGTGGTGTGTAGATACACCCACATTAAAAATAATGAGACATTGCATGTTTCATAAATTTATAATAATAAAGATGTTACCAACCAAAAGTGTTACGGACTTACCTACCGTATGAGTCATCAAATTAAGAATCGATGACAAATACTCCGATGAAAACATGTTACTCTAATTTACTGGCATTTGGGTATCAATCCATCTATCAAATTTTGACATATTTACTTTTTATCGCTTTTTTCGTAATGACGCAGGTTATCGACGGTCGCATCACGTTTGATAAATCGATGATAAAACTCGTAGTTACGTGATATCCATAAATTAAAGGCCTCTATTACCATATATATTTCTCGGAGATCTCTAAAATGGCGATATAACTAGTAAATCACCACTCGCCTTGCACGACCCTGTTGCGTTAAGTTTACGCTTCAATATGATGTACTCGTAATAGATATCATTGGCAAACTTAACTTTATCGGATATCGTCAAATGTCATCATGCCACTCGAATCGCAAACGTTACGTTTTAATGACAGTTGAAAGGGACACATGTACCTTAGATACCTATACCTGACATATATATTGTTAATAATAACCCCGGTAAGGTGACTCGGGGCTATTGTAGCTATGGGGTTATTGTATCTTATTACCATTATAATGGTCTGTGACCATTATAATGGTGTGTGTATATGTAGGATACACATTACAATACAATGGTCTGTGTATCCTATATATACACAGACCATTATAATGGTAATAAGATACAATAACCCCATAGCTACAATAGCCCCGAGTCACCTTAATTATTATTTATTCAAGAATATCATCCTTTTTAGAAGTCGGTTAAAAATAGGCAGGGATTTAGATCTACGCACGTCCTAGTAATTTTG
This sequence comes from Apotomis turbidana, assembly GCA_905147355.2. Taxonomy (NCBI): domain Eukaryota; kingdom Metazoa; phylum Arthropoda; class Insecta; order Lepidoptera; family Tortricidae; genus Apotomis; species Apotomis turbidana. The sequence continues at coordinate 18,737,620 of LR990292.1, read as the reverse complement.
TCCACTACATATACAAAGACCCGCTATCTTTAATATTTCATATGAAGCAAATCTGTTCTCAAACCATTCCTCGGTGAGATTCGTTTCATATATCTCACGAAGTTGAGTTTAATGTCACCCCCTGACACAGTTCGTTACCTCCAGCTCATTTCATTTTTCCCGGGTCGTTGACTTTAAACTTGTATCATAACCGAGCTTGTAAGAGAAAACATCATCTCTCGTCCGAACAACTCATGTGTGAATGAAATAATGAATAATGACGGTGAATAAAAGTGAACGTTTTAAGGCTCCTTGTCTGTTGAAAAATGCTGATTGTTTTACATGGTTTTCTTTATATAATAATTCATTTATTTTAGATTTATTGCAAGACACCTACATTTTGAATTTTTCGATTTTAAATTTTGTTTCAAACCCTACTCGAAATTGACAAAATTCACGCAGAAAACTGGTTTTTTCAACTTACTCGTATTTTCGACAGCACGCAATGAAAGCATGATATAGCTATGTTACTTTCTGGAACTAAAGGAATTCACTTTTAAAAGTTGGTTGAAATTATCCATATATTTATTGTCATAATTTAAAATAAATAAATTTTATAAGGTTTGGAATTTAATTTCTCTTAAAATTATAATTTTGACTCGCGGAAGAAGTCGAATTGACGACCTCCTATTAAGTAGAAGGTCGTCAATCTTTCTTTTAAACTTCTAAAATAGTTTAAGTAGGTAGGTAGGTAAAACTAAACTGTGGCTTTCAATTTAAATAAATTAAAACCCTATTGCGGTCTAATTGCAAACGACCAACCCGTCCCTTGATTTTATCAAATTAACGTGTATATCAAATAAACTGTTCCCAATATTTTATGCGTTTGCTATTTACCTTACTACAATGTTTCTACAGTCCATTTTAGATGGATATACGTAACAAAAACTACCTTAGGTACCTGTGAAGCCGGTCACAGTCTTGATTAAATTTCCCATACTAATATCTCATGAATAGCCGGAACCCTTAGAGGCTTTACGGTCACAAAGGTATGGGGCGTTTGAGTGTTCAATAAATATCAGGCTTACCATCTTTTGGAAGAATTTTTTCAATTTTATCATTTACGTTAGTCAAGCGTTTGGCCTCGATTTACCTAATGTTATTTACAATGAGGTCTAAGATGGAGCATATTAGGCTAGAAAATCGACCTAAAGAGATCCATGTTATGTTTTTCAGGGAGAGTTCCACTCTTTTGGTGTCCTGATAAGAAAAGTAGATGCAAAGCGTTTCTTACGAATCAGTGCATTTAAATGCAAGAGGCTGGACAAAAGAAACGGCTATGTAGGTATGTCGGGTCATGTCGTAAGTGATGTTCCGCAGCATATTATAAAAAATAAATAGATATTTTGGTAGAAAAACGTCATGCATTTATTATTTTCCTCCGCTTATATCAGATTTATATCAAAGACAAATCTGACATAAGCGCAGGAAAATAAATGCATGGCGTTTTTCTACCAATTCATATGCTCGTTTGCGTCTTATATCGAAGAAAAGACGCAAACGAGCAGATGAATTGCCAGAGGGTAAGCAATTACCGTCGCCCCATGGACGCCTGTATAACACCAGAGGCGTTCCAAGTCCGGGCTTCTCAGAGGGGAGTTAGTTCAGGAATCATACAAAAAACCGAACAAGAACTAAAAACGGAAACTAAGCTTTTATCTTCTGATTCTATGAAGTCAACTAAGAAGAGTATAAGAGACGAGGAGGGGCTCGAGGGCCAAGCCACCCGCACAAAAACTAAGAACGGAAACAAAAGAGCTAGTGTTCTGATTCTATAGAGCCTTTCAGATTTTCTAGCCTTCAAGAAAGGAGTGTAATGTGCATGATGATTTGAAGATCATATTGCTCTGGAAATACCGCGAAATACACATTAAATAGCAGTACAGTCAAGGAAATTGAAACGCGTACCTTTTTTCACTCTTGTCACAATGACATATTTAAGGGTCAAAAAGGTACGCTTATCAGTTTCCTTGACTGTACGTTGCAAGTCTATGTACTTATATGTAATTTTGTCAATCATTAAGAATTGAATACATTTTATTTCATACCTGTGTTTTTTACGATATTATCTAATAAAGGATACAAAATTAAACATTACCACATGTTAAATCCTGCTCAAAGTATACAATTTTTAAATTTTCACTTCAATATAAACATCACCACATTTTTACATTTTCTAAATTTTTCTAATATATGATCCAAATATAAGAAATATGTTTTACCAACCAACATTTAGAACATTAGGCGCAAATTTTGGTATTGTTTGTGTTTGGCCTAACTTAAAACTTAATAAGGTAGCGAAATGTATAATAAACGATAAATATACGATATATTTAGCGACAATTTTGCATCTATGTAGTTTTTTTTATATATAAAATTTATTCAAAGTAATAAATATAAATCATTCTTTATTTTTAACGGCGTGTTGAGATTTTGTTGATGACCCAATTTTCCGCTAGATGGCGTTGTTACCTTGACAAAATCTCCATACTAGCGGCTGCATCGCGCTGTTAAGATTTTTCCCGAGTTAATAACACCAGCTCCATACATGTAAAGGATTCACGCACGTCGTTGCGTGCCTGTGACCACGATTCGGCACAAGCTAGGGTGTAGTGTGATGGGTTAACCCGGACTTCGAGAATTACTACCGAAGTTGTTGAATATTGATCGCATACCTAATAATATAAGCAGCAGTGTATCAATTATTGAGAGTTGCTGCTCGACAATGTATGCATTTTGTATGAAAAACAACCATGATTCGAGACAAGACAAAATTATAAAATTTACCATGTAGAAAGGATTTCACCCAGCCGGGATTTGAACCCAGAACCTACTGAAATAATAACCGTGTCATCTCATGCATTTTCCTTTGCTTCCTTATTCATTATACCACGGATAACAAAACAGTGAGGCCATCACGTATCCGTTCAGTGGTGCTGTCGCCATTATTGACGTACGCTCGATTGAGTTAAGTTGGCACCTGAATCTTATGGCGTTACTTAGGAAATTATTATGACAGGTCATATTATTATATTAGTATTAGTACCATTGTAGACGAAAATAATTTATTGTCATCTTAATAGATGTCATTAATATATGTTCAGGTAGGACATGGGGTCATGGATGTTATTTGTATTTAAGTATGTATTTATCTATATAAGTATGTTTATCGTCGTCTAGTGTCCATAACACAAGCCTACTAGCTTACTGTGTGATTAGTATATAAAACCTCAACAGTAGTAGTAAAAGTTAGAATCCGTTAAAATAATGTGGGTATCACGAGGCCGTAAAACATCTACAAACATACGAAAAATGAAAAACAAAAGAAATCAGTTGTGGTCTCTCAGTAGCTTATAATATAATTTATTTTAGTAAAATATATTTAATGTACAGATAGACATTCCATTTTACCAGGTTTATAATTGGAGCCTCTTTAGAGTGCTACGGTATGTGTGGAGGTTAGCCGTCAGATAGATGACGTTGTCTAATTATTATTTTTTTGCTGGAATTCTTTTCCTGATTTCCGACCCCAATCCCTTACAATAATAAAGATCACTGATACAAAGCTCAAAGCTTAAAGAGAAACTAAAATGAGTTACCTTGTGGAAGAAACTGGGAATCGAACCCGGTACCTCTGGATTTCCCGTCCATTCGCTAAGGTGTAAAGCCTTTCAAACAAACAATGCAAAATTAGACACATAAAGCATAAGGAAAAATTCGATAGGTTTGCTTCGGAGTTAGGGTGGCGGAATGGTTAACGCGCTAGACCGGCAATCCAGAGGTACCGGATTCGATTCCCGGTCTCGCCCACCAGGTAACTCATTGCAATTTTTATTTAAGCTTTGATCTTTGTATTAATGGTTTAATATAAAAATTGTGGTGTGTAGATACACCCACATTAAAAATAATGAGACATTGCATGTTTCATAAATTTATAATAATAAAGATGTTACCAACCAAAAGTGTTACGGACTTACCTACCGTATGAGTCATCAAATTAAGAATCGATGACAAATACTCCGATGAAAACATGTTACTCTAATTTACTGGCATTTGGGTATCAATCCATCTATCAAATTTTGACATATTTACTTTTTATCGCTTTTTTCGTAATGACGCAGGTTATCGACGGTCGCATCACGTTTGATAAATCGATGATAAAACTCGTAGTTACGTGATATCCATAAATTAAAGGCCTCTATTACCATATATATTTCTCGGAGATCTCTAAAATGGCGATATAACTAGTAAATCACCACTCGCCTTGCACGACCCTGTTGCGTTAAGTTTACGCTTCAATATGATGTACTCGTAATAGATATCATTGGCAAACTTAACTTTATCGGATATCGTCAAATGTCATCATGCCACTCGAATCGCAAACGTTACGTTTTAATGACAGTTGAAAGGGACACATGTACCTTAGATACCTATACCTGACATATATATTGTTAATAATAACCCCGATAAGGTGACTCGGGGCTATTGTAGCTATGGGGTTATTGTATCTTATTACCATTATAATGGTCTGTGACCATTATAATGGTGTGTGTATATGTAGGATACACATTACAATACAATGGTCTGTGTATCCTATATATACACAGACCATTATAATGGTAATAAGATACAATAACCCCATAGCTACAATAGCCCCGAGTCACCTTAATTATTATTTATTCAAGAATATCATCCTTTTTAGAAGTCGGTTAAAAATAGGCAGGGATTTAGATCTACGCACGTCCTAGTAATTTTGTCCACTACATATACAAAGACCCGCTATCTTTAATATTTCATATGAAGCAAATCTGTTCTCAAACCATTCCTCGGTGAGATTCGTTTCATATATCTCACGAAGTTGAGTTTAATGTCACCCCCTGACACAGTTCGTTACCTCCAGCTCATTTCATTTTTCCCGGGTCGTTGACTTTAAACTTGTATCATAACCGAGCTTGTAAGAGAAAACATCATCTCTCGTCCGAACAACTCATGTGTGAATGAAATAATGAATAATGACGGTGAATAAAAGTGAACGTTTTAAGGCTCCTTGTCTGTTGAAAAATGCTGATTGTTTTACATGGTTTTCTTTATATAATAATTCATTTATTTTAGATTTATTGCAAGACACCTACATTTTGAATTTTTCGATTTTAAATTTTGTTTCAAACCCTACTCGAAATTGACAAAATTCACGCAGAAAACTGGTTTTTTCAACTTACTCGTATTTTCGACAGCACGCAATGAAAGCATGATATAGCTATGTTACTTTCTGGAACTAAAGGAATTCACTTTTAAAAGTTGGTTGAAATTATCCATATATTTATTGTCATAATTTAAAATAAATAAATTTTATAAGGTTTGGAATTTAATTTCTCTTAAAATTATAATTTTGACTCGCGGAAGAAGTCGAATTGACGACCTCCTATTAAGTAGAAGGTCGTCAATCTTTCTTTTAAACTTCTAAAATAGTTTAAGTAGGTAGGTAGGTAAAACTAAACTGTGGCTTTCAATTTAAATAAATTAAAACCCTATTGCGGTCTAATTGCAAACGACCAACCCGTCCCTTGATTTTATCAAATTAACGTGTATATCAAATAAACTGTTCCCAATATTTTATGCGTTTGCTATTTACCTTACTACAATGTTTCTACAGTCCATTTTAGATGGATATACGTAACAAAAACTACCTTAGGTACCTGTGAAGCCGGTCACAGTCTTGATTAAATTTCCCATACTAATATCTCATGAATAGCCGGAACCCTTAGAGGCTTTACGGTCACAAAGGTATGGGGCGTTTGAGTGTTCAATAAATATCAGGCTTACCATCTTTTGGAAGAATTTTTTCAATTTTATCATTTACGTTAGTCAAGCGTTTGGCCTCGATTTACCTAATGTTATTTACAATGAGGTCTAAGATGGAGCATATTAGGCTAGAAAATCGACCTAAAGAGATCCATGTTATGTTTTTCAGGGAGAGTTCCACTCTTTTGGTGTCCTGATAAGAAAAGTAGATGCAAAGCGTTTCTTACGAATCAGTGCATTTAAATGCAAGAGGCTGGACAAAAGAAACGGCTATGTAGGTATGTCGGGTCATGTCGTAAGTGATGTTCCGCAGCATATTATAAAAAATAAATAGATATTTTGGTAGAAAAACGTCATGCATTTATTATTTTCCTCCGCTTATATCAGATTTATATCAAAGACAAATCTGACATAAGCGCAGGAAAATAAATGCATGGCGTTTTTCTACCAATTCATATGCTCGTTTGCGTCTTATATCGAAGAAAAGACGCAAACGAGCAGATGAATTGCCAGAGGGTAAGCAATTACCGTCGCCCCATGGACGCCTGTATAACACCAGAGGCGTTCCAAGTCCGGGCTTCTCAGAGGGGAGTTAGTTCAGGAATCATACAAAAAACCGAACAAGAACTAAAAACGGAAACTAAGCTTTTATCTTCTGATTCTATGAAGTCAACTAAGAAGAGTATAAGAGACGAGGAGGGGCTCGGGGGCCAAGCCACCCGCACAAAAACTAAGAACGGAAACAAAAGAGCTAGTGTTCTGATTCTATAGAGCCTTTCAGATTTTCTAGCCTTCAAGAAAGGAGTGTAATGTGCATGATGATTTGAAGATCATATTGCTCTGGAAATACCGCGAAATACACATTAAATAGCAGTACAGTCAAGGAAATTGAAACGCGTACCTTTTTTCACTCTTGTCACAATGACATATTTAAGGGTCAAAAAGGTACGCTTATCAGTTTCCTTGACTGTACGTTGCAAGTCTATGTACTTATATGTAATTTTGTCAATCATTAAGAATTGAATACATTTTATTTCATACCTGTGTTTTTTACGATATTATCTAATAAAGGATACAAAATTAAACATTACCACATGTTAAATCCTGCTCAAAGTATACAATTTTTAAATTTTTCACTTCAATATAAACATCACCACATTTTTACATTTTCGAAATTTTTCTAATATATGATTGAAAAAGTAATTTGAAAAAGTTCCTGATTCTAAAAGAGCGTACGCGACTAGCAATATTGGTTTGTGGTTAAATTGGTAACAGCGCAGAAAATCATACAGTCGGACTATTACTAAGGCAAGGCGGACTTGTTATGAAAATTGTACCACAATTTTTTTTTGTGTTTTCTGATGTGACCGTCAAATTTTCCACAAAATGACGTCATCTCGAGGGCCAATTCTTTGACGACGATGTTTTATAGTTTCGCCACGTCCGTCTGTCCGTCTGTCTGTCTGTCTGTCTGTCCGTCTGTCCGTCCGCGGCTTAGCTCCGTGATCATTAGTACTAGAAAGCTGAAATTTGGTATGAGTATGTGTTTGTATCACGCCGCCAAAACGATGAAATAAAAACTAAAATAAAATCTTTTTTTCGGGTACCTCCCATACACCTAAAGTAGCGGTGATTTATTTTTTTCGTTCCAACACTAGTGTGGGGGTAATACTCCGAACATTATTTTTTAATGAAGTCAGCAGTTTTGTAAATATTCGCTCAGAAAATAAAATAAAAAATTGTGCCCCCCCCCCCCTCTGACTTTTCAACCACGGGTCAAAAAATTATGGAAAAATTCATGAAAATGACGCGTTATAAGTACTTTCAATAAAAACTATATTGAATAAAATCGGTCGAGCCGTTTTTGAGATATCGCAAAAATTCAGAATTTACTTTAAAATGACGTAAGTGCCGCGTGATATTCTTATACTTCGAAGGTGACACATATTAGTTAAGTGCCATACTGTATTAAAACATTTCGCTCAATCTGGCACGTATAAACGATAACTTCCAAAAGGTAATAAGTAATTACTGTTACTTTGGCGTTTACGACCTTTTTATAGAGCTTGAAATCTTTCTCCCAATTTTCTTCTATTGTGAAGGATGGGCAACTGCGGAACCCTACACTGAGCGTGGCCCGACATGCTCTTAGCCGGTTTTTTTTTATTATTGTTTACATAACTAGTCTGTATAATCAAACATAGACAGTAGTTTTGGTCTCTGTGATAATAAATTAATGAGATTAGTAGTTTAGGTTTTGAAATGTTGACAGTTCATTTCTAATCAAGTGCTGTGCGCTGCCATCAAATCAGAATCATTAATGAAAACCCAAAACCGCATTTATACGCGAAATGTATCAATAATCGAATACATAATTCAAATTAACGTTGGTAGTTGCCAAAGCGGGTTATTAACTCTTAATTGCTTGCTGCATTATTCCTTTGATATTCGCTAATAAATAATAAGGGTGCGCTCCCACTGTCACGGAGCTTGGAAGCGTGTTGGAACAGAGCAGTCCGAGCGGTAATAGGCCCTTTGTTCCTTACAGATAACCGTTGTTGTGTGGAATAACTAGTTATCTCCAAGAAAATTATTCTGTTATCTATATATTCTTCGCAGATACCTTACTGTTTTTTTTTAACAATTATCTGTGAGGTAAATCCGTTCATCGGAGATAATTAGTTACCTCGAAGGAGTTTGTTTTCCTCACAGTTTTTTTTACTGTTTTTTTACAGTTATCTGTGCGGAAAACTAGCTATCTCCGAAAAAAAAACTTCACAGTTCACGTTCAGCCACGGTTATCGGTAAGGAACAAGGGGTAATAGATCTATATACGGTCTGCTGCTTCCACCTCTGTGCTAGTGGAACCGCATCCTAATAATGGGCTTGTGTATCTATTAAGTACTGTATAATGACGTGCTTAATGTCGATAAGTCGTAAGTCTGTTACAGTATAATAAATTAATGTAACTTGTAATGATGTGTTATTTTTTAATGTACACACACCACAATTTTTATATTAAACCGTTGATACAAATACCAAAGCACAAAGAAAAATTGAAATGCATAACCTGGCGGAAGAGATCACTTTCAAACATATAAGGCGTAAAGCCTTTCAAATAAATAATGCAAATATCGACACACGAAGCATAAGGAAAAATTCGAAAGGTTTTCTGGCGTTGGCGTGGTGGAGAGGTTACCACGCTGGACCGGTAATCCAGAAGTACCGGGTTCCATTCCCGGTCTCTTCCACATTAAAAATTTTCTTTGTCCTTTGATATTTGTATAGGTTTGTTAAAGTATATAATTAGTAACCAAATGTATTTCGACAGCAAACGTTCATTAAGAACGCCAGCCTGTTTAAATAGAACCAGTAGGTTATGCAACGACTTGCTTAGTATTCTCCAGGAGTGCTTTTCTTTTCACCGCCCCCTATTGTTGATCGTACGTGCGTGAATGTATTTTCTATTGCGTATTCTTTATAGCTTTGGAAATAATTCCTTAGTTTATTTGCCAAAGGCGATTTTATAGAAGAGAATACAAATTTATTTGTTTACTTTTCGCTTTAAGTTCGTAGTTGTATGTTTTACGGTTCGTTTAGGTGTTTACGTAACGAGATTGGATAAACTTAGAGAAAACTATAATGTTATCTTTACTACGAATATTATAAAATTTTCTATGGAGAGCGGTCGTGATTGCAGGGAAAATCTTAACAGAGCGTGATGCAGGATCGTCATTTGTTTTATACAGGCGCGCGGCGTCATGCCACTGGCGACATCTGTTGGCCATAATTTCCTTAATCACACCGAAAGGGCTGCACTAATTATAACTAATTACTTACTACTGGTACTTTTTAGTTTTTACCAAACTACGGTATCAAAAAACGCGTACGGAGTTCACCTGCGCCTTATAGTTATATAATAAATGCTATGCCATTAGAGTATAACCAGTTTAAAACTACCTGTTCAATGAAGCGTAGCGGAGAGGTCTTAAATAAATAAAATAAATAAATACTAGGGGACAATCTTACACAAATCGACCTAGTCCCAAACTAAGCATAGCTTGTACTATGGGTACTAGACGACGATATACATAATATATAAATACATTATAGATAACACCCATGACCCGAGAACAAATATTCGAGTTCATCACACAAATATTTGCCCCGGCCGGGAATCGAACCTAGGACCGCAGACTCAGTAGGCAGGTGTCTGCAAACTGCTCCATGCGCGTCGTTCCAACTAATGGACCAACGACTTTCCTCAGATTTAAATGCACATCTTCTGGATTTCACAAAACGCAGTCTGATAGGCATTTCTCCGCTCCGTTTTAGTAGACATGTATAAATTAATCAGAAATCATAAAAATTCAAAGGGGACAATTTTTTTTGGTCGTACACTCCACTTTTTTTTAGATTGTGGATAATTTAGGTACTTTGAAAAAAGTGGCCGAAAATGTTCATATTTTTTTGTTTTTCCATTCCGTTAGCGCTAAAAGCACGTCTTATGGAAATGGTAACGGAATGGAACCCAAAAATATTGGGACACTTTCTTTTTCCAAATTAGATCGAAAGAGCTCGTGATTCTGAGTAGAAAATACCTAAAAGTAGAAAATACTTAAACTAAGCCTGTCATTAGTGTAGTAAGCGGTTTACACACGTGAAATTGTCAGGAACGGCTCCAGCATGGAAGCCTGTGCTTCCGGTGGCGAAACATATTGTGCGTTTGGACAATCCCGTGGACACTATTAGTCAAGTGTGCGTAATGTATATGGATGACAAAAGTGACGTTGGAGTGCAGCACCTGTAGCACAACTGTCAGAAGCTACTATTTCTCGCGCGAGATAAGCCTGTCTCTTTCTGTGCTGTAATGTGAGAGGGTCCAAGTAACAAAAAGTTCTATAACCAGGGCGTTTTATCACCAAACAGTGATATAGTCGGCCTATACTGGTATCCATTGTGAGTGCTTGCACTATAAAGGTGTTTAACGGAGCGTTTTAATTCTATAAATTAAAGAGCAATTAAGTTCTATATTTTAGCTCTTAGAACGCTTACAGGCCCATACAAAAGAATCTTTAAAGTTTTGCACTTTACTAGACATTTAAAAAGCTGCTATGGTACTATTTAGTACTGTAGATGAACTTACTGACACTTTTACGTATCTATTTAGCACTAAAACTGCGTCAAAATGACTTTTACAGTACTGGCACTGTAGAAGTGTTGAAAACATTGTTATAGGATCAATTTGCACTATAAAAGTACTCTGTACAAGCATTACGTAACGTTATGGCTTCTTAAAAGCTTCCTCAACATCGCTATGGGGCTAGTTCTGTAAAAGTGATGAACACTTTTCTATAGCACTAATTAGTACTATAGCGACTCCTAGTGCAGTTGCTAAATAACTTCAATTCTAAATAGCCCTTTAAGTGAATTTGTGCTACTGCGACGGGACTAAAACGTGACATAAAAGCGTTTAAATGATGAATTAATGGACTTTATGGCTTCTTAAAAGCTTCCTCAACATCGCTACAGGGCTAGTTCTGTAAAAGTGATGAACACTTTTCTATAGCACTAATTAGTACTATAGCGACTCCAAGTGCAATTGCTTAATAACTTAAATTCTAAATAGCCCTTTAAGTGAATTTGTGTTACTGCTACGGGACTAAAACGTGACATAAACGCGTTAAAATGATGAATTAATGGATTAATTAGATCTTAAGCAGTTTTTTATTATCAATTATATCACTAGTAAAAATATGGCCGCTGTTTACGCCATGATAGCACATATTAGGAGACGGCTGGTGCCAATGTGTACTATAGCAGCCATAGTCTTTTAATTATATTGATTTTAATTTAATTAAAACAAGTTTATTATTAGGGCGTATTGTCAAATTTGAAATCAGCATAATGGATTTATCAATACATTTTTTTTTCCCAAGTGCTCATATCCTTCTGATTAGACGTTACGTTAAGTAACATTGGAGCATAAATAACTTATCGATATTTATTTCTTTCAATACCACGATAGCATGACACATCAAAAGAATAAAATGGCAAACAGTTTTGATGACAAAAAACACTGGAATCGATTACAGTGCAGAGCAGCACTATAAACATGTTTTGGTTACTTTTATAGTGCAAATTCGTGACATAATAGTTCCTGACAGCACTATGTTAGTACTAAAAAGCGTTTCACGACACTTTTATACCTCAACAACAGAGCTGATTTATCACCGCGCGAGTCTTTATGTAATGTTTATAGAATTAATCAGTGATAAAACTAGGGCCTCTTTGGGGTTCTGTAAACACTTACAACACCATTATAGTGCTAATCATGAACACTATTTGGCACATCCTAAAAGAGCCGCGAACTATAGTTGTGCTATAGAGGCAACGGACAAGCTGCGGGCTTGCAAGCACCCCCCGCCCCCGCGAGTGTGTGTGCGTGTGTGTGTGTGTGCGTGTGCGTGTGCGTGTGAGTGTGCGTGTGCGTGTGTGTGTGCGTGTGCGTGTATTTTGGGGTATGAGTGTGTTTTAGATTCCTTTAAGAAGACCTTCACTTGAAGCATCATCTTCTCGATCTTGACTGAATTCTTTTATGGAAAGATTCTTGATCGGAACTCTGGAGCAGATTTTATTGTAAATAAAAGGACTGAATCTTTTGGCAAACGATGTTTTCGTGTGCGGAACCGGAACTTTAAGAAAGCGCTGCCGCAGCATCGCGTCGTAATTGGGAGATTGAAGGACTTCCTTGTGTACCTTCATGGTTGCTCGGAGAATAAATAAAGAATATACTATATAATATATACTATATATACTATATACTATATTATACTATATACTATACTATATACTCTATATACTACATACTATTATACTATACCATACCATCCATACTAATCCATACTAATATTATAAATGCGAAAGTGTGTCTGTCTGTCTGTCTGTCTGTCTGTCTGTTACCTCTTCACGCTTAAACCGCTGAACCGATTTAGATGAAATTTGGTATATAGATAGTTTCAGTCCCGGGGAAGGACATAGGATACTTTTCATCCCGAATAAATATAGTGTTCCCGTGGGATGAGCGGGGTAACACCGCGGGGCACAGCTAGTATTATAAATGCGAAAGTGTGTCTGTCTGTCTGTCTGTCTGTCTGTCTGTCTGTTACCTCTTCACGCTAAAACCGCTGAACCGATTTAGATGAAATTTGGTATATAGATAGTTTAAGTCCCGGGGAAGGACATAGGATACTTTTCATCCCGAATAAATTTAGTGTTCCCGTGGGATGAGCGGGTAACACCGCGGGGCACAGCTAGTAATATTATAAATGTGAAAGTGTGTCTGTCTGTCTGTCTGTCTGTCTGTTACCTCTTCACGCTTTAACCGCTGAATCGATTTTGATGAAATTTGGCATGGAGATAGTTTAAGATTCGAGGAAGGACATAGGATAGTTTCATCCTGTAAGTTATCACTAAAAAGATTGAAAAGTGATAAGTAATTCATGATGACATTGAAGACCCTGTAGGAAATGTAATTATTAGACACAAAAGCACAATGGCTATTACATTTGTTTAGGCGCTTTTAATAATCCCTTTTATTAATTATCAAAATCAAAATCAAAAATCAAAATCAAAATGTTTTATTTGCTTCAGTACAGTATACAAAGGTGTTCATATATATATGTTTACAGTTCCATGTGTACTCAGCCTGCATGCAGGCGTGCAAAATGTTTGCGCGCGCTAACTTAAAATTAAAATAATCATCAATAAAATCAAACAAAACAATTACAAACAAATAATTAAGGTGATTAGGTGGATATCTATCGTGTTGTACGAGGTTGCTTCCATACTTCCAAGTTCCAGGCAGACGTAGTCGCGGGCAAAAGCTAGGTAGTAAAGAATAAACTCAACAAGTCACCGCAATAAATTTTAAAATGATCTCCATTCACACTAATATTATAAAGGCGAAAGTTTATGTGTTTGTATGTTTGTTACTTCTTCACGCACAAAAGGCTAAACCCATTTTGATAAAATCGGTATGGAGATAGCTGACACTCTGGACTATGTATCTAAGTATGTAAACTATTTATTGTACCTACATAAAAAAAATAAGTGGCAGTGGGCAGGGCATATTGCTCGTAGAATCGATGGCCGTTGGGGCAGAAAGGTTCTTGGGTGGCGACCGCGGACCGGAAGACGCAGCGTTGGAAGGCCTCCAACCAGGTGGACCGACGACCTGGTTAAGATCGCGGGTAGAAATTGGATGAGGGCGGCGCAAGATCGTTGTGGAGAACTTTGGGGGAGGCCTTTGTCCAGCAGTGGACGTCTATCGGCTGATATGATGATGACATAAAAAATACAATAGTTATAACAAAAAAAAAAAAAAAAAAACCGGCCAAGAGCATGTCGGGCCACGCTCAGTGTAGGGTTCCGTAGTTGCTCACCCTTCACAATAGACTTAAGTTACGAGAAAGATTTCAAGCTCTATAAAAAGGTGGTAAGCGCCAAAGTAACTGTAGTTACTTATTAAAAACGGCTTGACCGATTTTATTCAATATAGTTTTCATTGAAAGCAGTTATAAATAAGGCCTCATTTTCATGAATTTTTCCATAATTTTTTGACCCGTAGTTGAAAAGTTAGAGGGGGGGGGGACGCTATTTTTTTTATTTTCGGAGCGAATATTAACAAAGCTGCTGAATTTATCAAAAAATAATGTTTGGCGACCCCTATTACTTTTAAAAGACCTATTCAACGATTCAACGATCCAACTAGTGTTGAAACGAAAAAAAAATATTCACCCCCACATTAGGTGACCGAGAGGTAGGTACCCGAAAAAAAATTTTTTTTTAGTTTTTATTTTACCGTTATATCGGCGTGATACATACACATACTCATACCAAATTTCAGTTTTCTAGTACTAATGATCACGGAGCTAAGCCGCGGACGGACGGACAGACGGACATGGCGAAACTATAAGGGTTCCTAGTCGACTACGGAACCCTAAAAAGATATAGTATTAGTTGTTTATGTGGTAGATTACCACATAAACAACAAAAAAACACTGCGCAGGTAACACCGCGGGCCGCATCATATTTCTCGCATGGAGCATGTTATTAGTATTGACAAATGCTAACCCAAAGTTTCCTAAGTTAAATATCCCAAGCCCCAGAGCTTGGGAAATATAAACGCAGCCTGAAAACTAAAATTAGCTCGTTTGATATCACCACAAACAAGCCAGGCAGATCTCAAAGCGTCTCGAAACTTGCAACACCTGGGAAACTCACCAGGTTTGTAGATAAGCAAACCACTTAATGGATATTCCGACTGCGCCGTGGATCTGCGGTTTTCTTATTTATTCGCGTGAATGAAAACAGGGCTACCCCAGAGTAAAATGTATAAAAGACTGGACAATTTGGGTTTAATACATACATCTTACATAAATTGACTTACCTAGTCCTTAACTAAATATAGTTGGGTATACCTAAGTACTGAAAGCCCAAGACCGCTGCAAATGGAGGAATTTGATTCGAGCCCTACACCCCAGCAGAGGGTAATAGGAAATAAAGAAGAAGATACCTAAGTACTTGATGATGATGATGATTTGGTGTAGGGACTTCCGGCTGGAGACATGCGGGCTGTCGATCGCTTGGTTGCGTTCATTCAGCCCAATTCCCAATTGGAGCCAACGGTTACTGTCCCGGCGCTCCCATACAGCCTTCTTGCTCGAATCTTCTTGTTCTCCTACAGAAGGAAAGGACACTTTAAGGTTAATGTCCTTCAGCTTATCCTTTCCTAGTTTATCTTTTCTGAAGATGCTATAACGTACTGTCGCATACATGCAACACTGCTATAAAATGCTTACCTACTTGTCTTCTCCTGGCCACAGTACGACACCTACTTTCTTTTGCTGTAGATGAAATTGGGAACATTAAGTTTTCCAGAGGTATTATATTTTTACTCATGTTACGTTACACGTTTATTTGGATCCAAACCCTATGATTAGAATATTTTTTCGTCGTGTCGTAGATTTTTTAAATATAGGTATAGATATTGATTAAAACTTACACAATTTTCACACATAACAAAACGGGACTTTATTGCGTTCAAAAAGTGTTTATTAGTTGTTGTCCAAGTAATTAAATAAACACTTGTTATATTAAACAATATTTTAAACCTGAAGGTATGTATTTACTTATAGGTTACCCTCTCAACCTAAGTACTTAGGATGGCGCTAGACAAAATAATATGGAATATGGATAATCAGTATAGAAATCTAGTATTTCTGTTAAAAAATGTAGCCGGCATCATGGGTACCCGCCGCAGGGCCGTGATCTTGGGGACATCGGATTTAGTTAGGTTCTCTTAGAATTGGTTAAGTTGGTTATTGTTGTTTTTAGAGTTTCTTACCTACTCAAAGGGTAAAAAAAAAATGGTCAAGTGCGAGTCGGACTCGCGCACCGAGGGTTCCGTAGCAACACTCCATCCTTAAGTGGTTAAGTTAAGTTTGCACCTGGTATGTATAGCGCTCCATACAAATGAGGTGCAAAGTTAACGCAACCAATCCCGTTTGTTGTATGGGAGCCCCCCTTAAATATTTGTTTTATTTTTAGTATTTGTTGTTAAAGCGGCAATAAAAATACATCATCTGTGAAAATTTCAACTGTCTAGCTATCACCGTTCTTGAGATACAGCCTGGTGACAGACGGACGGACGGACGGACAGCGAAGTCTCAGCAATAGGGTCCCGTTTTGCCCTTTCGGTACGGAACCCTAAAAACGGGACCCTATTACAAAACTAGAAGTTTGGCAATTCCTTGATCTGCCGAACTATTAAAATATGGAAATTTGGGATCTTTCAAACGAAGCGTGAAGAAACATCTCTCGGGCCAGCTTAGCAGTGTCAACTGACATGGCACCGTTGGTTTCTCGTCAGTTGCCATTGTGACTTGGGCTCCCCTTTTTGCTTACCATCAGGCGAAGTGGAACCACTATTTTGTGCCGTTAATTAAAAAAAAAACTCCGCTGTCCGTCCTCTTGTCAGCTTGCCTGTCTGTCTGTCTGTCTGTCCGTCTTTCACCAGGCTATGTGTCTCATTAACCGTGATAGTTAGACAGTTGAAATTTTCACAGATCATGTATTTCTATTACCACTATAACAACAAATACTAAAAAACAGAATAAAGTTAATATTTGAGGGGACTCCCATACAACAAACGTGATCGGTTGCATTAACTTGCACCTCATTTGTATCCGGTGGCTTACATACCAGGTGCAAACATAACTTAACCCAGCCAGTTAAGATGGGATAAGTGTTTGTACGGAACCCTCGGTGCGCGAGGCCGACTCGCACTTTGCCGGTTTTTTTTTACTTCTTTTTCCTTGAATAGATATAATTATACGAGTACGTTAAGAAATTGACTACTCTATTACCACTTAATATTCTTTGACGATACCGCGCGATAAACTTTGTCTTTTCACTAAGGAATTTAATAATGGATTTATGCGATACTTACCGTCCGTCTGTGAGCTCTTTAATCCTCGTTTCTTTTAAATTCCCGTGAATTGATTGTTTGGTCCGCCTCTATTCTGAACTTTTATCAGAGATTACAGGAGTTAGCCTTATGTGCTGTTCGTAGAAAATGTACGTACGATTCGCGACACGTAGGTAAGTTTAATGTTTGAAGTTAGTTTAAAACTGGTAAGCCCACGAAAGTTTTTGTTCTTCGCAAAATTTGCGTTTGAATGCTTTTCCTCCCCTGTCAAAATGTGGCTTATACGCCAATAGTTGAAAAAAGAAAGATAGAAAATATACCTTATCTGTCAGCAGGAAAATTGCTTTGACAGCGTCCGCCATTACCCCTGTGGTGGTCGTTGGCGTGGTAGGCACGACAGCAGCAGCACACGACCACTTTAGTGGCTCTTGACGTTCAAAAGGTTAAAGTGGATGCCTACAAAGCAAAATGCCTACAAAAAGGTAAATACCTAAGTGCTTAAATGTCTATAATGGTCTTTCCCACCAAAAAAAATAAATGTGAAAATAGCAGCCACACCCCGTCCTCTTGCCACACTGTTGGGGATTGGACCTAAAATAGTTCCATCGTAGTCTACTACCAGTCCTGATACAGTTTAAGTCATGCCGAAATAAAAACTTCTGAGAATCTCATTGATTTGGTTGTTTGTGTAAAATGCGACCTTATAGATCGTAAGACGTGTGACGCTCACGCCGCCGGCAGACATTAGCGGGATCCTTTCTTTAAGTGTTTACAGTGCGTGACTTCCTTAGCTAAGCACCTTATACAGTCCGACTAAAAAGAGTAAAAATTTCCTGCCCCTTCTAATCAATCTAAGAAAACGGGGACGACACTACGGTATTGCCACGTCTTAATTTCTTCTCTTTTTGGTCAAACTGTACCTACTCACATGTTCACACTGCATGAAATCTTTGCATACCTAATCATTTATTATTGTTATATTTTTTAAAATGATTAATAGTATTTTTTAATATTGTTCGTATGTGTCTCTACTTCCACGACACCGGCTATGTTCTGCTTATATTTTAGAAACAAGTTTTGGTGAAAACATCTTAAAAAATTAAAATTCCAACGTGGGCAAATTGTATGTAGTTACGCAACGTTAAGGTCTTTCCATTAAATCAGGGGGGCAATTCGACCAATTTTTGAGTTATCTCCGTGAAATCGCCTTCAGTCACTTTTGACGTCACAGATGGCGAGATATGGCGATATCTCTAGAAGATTGAAACTTCGCCAACCCGGGGGGTATTCGACCAATTTTAGAGATGTAATGGAGATCTCTCCTTTTCATCGCCATCTGTCACTTTTGACGTGTGCCTACTTGACAAGTGGCGATATCGCTAGAACATCGCAACTTCGTCAATTCGGACGCGCAAAATTTTCGTTTCCTTTGTACGTGACGGCATAAATAACAGGCGCATACTTTAAATTGACCGCATAGTACGTGAAATTGGTCCGTTACGTTTCGTTCAAAACAGAAATTTATATACATGAATAACATTTTTGACAATCATTATCGCCTTCGTATTTCCAAAATTGAGATGAGATATGTCACTTTTAAGCTCATCGCATTTAAATGACAGTTCAATGGCGATATAACTGTTATCTAATGGAGATTTGACGTTTGGAGATATCTCAAACGGCATTCTCGATTTGGGCCCCCGGTCGCATTAAAATATGTGCGTCTCCTTGTATGTGACGGTATAGATATCAGGCGTGTACTTAACTTGATCGGGTAGTACATGAAATTAGAAAGCAGGATAAGGCAAAAAGGGTATATAGCTTATTGAGTCTTCGTTGTAATAAAATGGGAAAAACAAGTAAGTTAGCAGTCCATACGGCTTTCATGTTACGAGTTTTATCCCTGCTTTGTACGCAGATTATTTTATGGATCCAGATTAATGACTTGTTGTTCAGTATGATAAAAGCCTTCAATCAAGTTCGATTACTGGGATACTCTTCTTTTATAGAAAAACACTTCAGCGAATTCATGCTTTACTACTCGACTACGTTTCGGTCAATTTTTTCCAGAAAGTCATACATTTAGTAATCGAGCCCTCCATGGTTGTACAGTAAACTCTGAACCAAAATTGGTTAAAATCCGTCCAGCCATTTCGGCATGATGAGAGGACACATATTATTTTACCAAAATACACATATTATTTTACGGTCAGATGTTTCTTGTAATGAGAACCCCTATCCACAAAAAAAAAAATACAATACAATCTACTGTTCAACCCAATATGGGAGACAATCATACGATAAAAAAATAAGAATTCCGATAATCATGATCAAGTCATTCAGACGTAGTCATTTATAAAGTAACGGCTGCTTGTTAATAATTACAAAAGATACCAGAACAAACCCAAGACTTCACTTAAGGCGCCGCACCACTCATAAACACACCTATCACTTACACGCGCCAAGATGTAACTAACCCCAGACATGACATAAATAAGCAAACAGTCGGATAAATTCATAGCTGCGCAGATCAAAAGGCGGTGCAAAGAAGTGCGGATCCAATTTATACAACAATGCTGCCTGGAATCGATCGCGCGCAGACAACGGCTATTGCAATTTCCCGCTTAAGAGCGCCTGTTATGATAATGGGGCTCTTTGGATCACGAAATGGCGGCGAATGATCAAATATTTTAGTTGCTTGGCCTTGGCCGAGTTTGATGCGAATTTATTGGAGGAAGCTCAAAATTTAATTGACGTATTTAGCTATAATCGAGATGGAGCTAGGGAATTAAGCAATAGTATATATATACGGATAGGAACCTCACTGACATTGGTAAACGCTTGAGGCATTCGAGATGTGGTGCTGGCGAAGAATAGAGGAAATAAGCTGGACAGAACAAGTCGCCGAGGAGAAGAGACATATACTAAATATCATAGAAACTCGAAGAGGGAAAATAATAGTCCATTTAATACGATACTAAGTATATGGCAGTAGACGTATATCTTGCATGATGATTTTAGTGCAAAATCGTGCTAGCAGGGAGGTGAGCATCAAAAGCTACTGACACGTACCGATACGTACTAAAATTGTACAAATTAAGTATCTAATTGGACATAAACCAGTAATAAAAATTAAGGTTACTTTCGATGGTGACTTTGCTACTTAAATTATAAGTTACCTTTTGATTTTAAAAACGTAAATATGGATTGATAAGATGAAAATCTGCTTTAGTAGGCGAACCGTGGTTCAACGGAAAAGTTTGCTATTCAATCAATATTGGCTGATGGATATTGAATATTTAATTTCAATTTCTCGATTGAAAGTAAATGCAGATTCCTGGAAACTTTGCAATAAAATTTATAGCATGATTTCGTTTGGATTTTATAATTTCCTATTAATTTTTTCAGCATAAAATATAGTGTGAATGCTTATAATATAAATACGAAGAGATATATAGAGATAGAGAGAGAAAGAGAGAAGGGGGGAGAGAAAGGGAAAGATGATTGCACTGAAAAAACTAAGAATTTAAGGCTTCTTATCCGTTCAAAAAATATGCTGATTGTTTTATATTTTTTTCTCTATGACCATGTTTCTTAACATATTATCATGGCTACTTAGAACAGGGCCATTGCAACTTATTGGTGTATATTTAAAACCTACAGTTTGAATTTCTCATTGATAATTTATTGTTTCAAATACTTACTTCTCGAGATTGATAAATTTCACGCTAAAAACTGGTTTTTGCGACTTATTTTCGACTGCACGCAATGAAAGCATGAAGTAGCTATGTTACTACCTAGAACTCGGGGAAATGTATTATTCACTTAAATAAGTTGGTTACAGTTATCAATATATTTATAAATAATGACGCAAAGGTAAATTAAGACAGAAAAATTGAATGCGATCCACTACAATCTAAGCAGGGCTTGAGCCTGCGACCTCTGCGTTACCGGCGCATTGCTCTCCCAACTGAGCTATTAGATCGCTACGTCAATCACACCAAATCTTTCATTCCATAATTCATACGCTACTGGAGCGCCCTCTGCGTCATATGTGATTGAAATGCTTATGCGCATTAGCCATACCCTAGGATGTGCGCTTCAGTGCTGCGAACTCAGTGAAAACTATTATTCACGTGAAAAAGTTGTTTGAAGTTATCAATATACTCGTATTTGTCATAATAAGAAAAAAATAATTTTATAAGGAATTAGGCCTCTTGATTATTAATTTTTATGTTTATAAAAATTATACTGCCCCAATCCATACTAATATTATAAATGCGAAAGTGTGTCTGTCTGTCTGTCTGTCTGTCTGTCTGTAACCTCTTCACGCTAAAACCGCTGAACCGATTTAGATGAAATTTGGTATATAGATAGTTTAAGTCCCGGGGAAGGACATAGGATACTTTTCATCCCGAATAAATTTAGTGTTCCCGTGGGATGAGCGGGTAACACCGCGGGGCACAGCTAGTACAAATATAATATGTAGTAACTAAATTGTATTACATACTAGCTGCGCCCTGCGGTGTCGTCCGCATATCCCACGGGAACACTAATTTTTTTCGGGATAGAAAGTAGCTTATGTGCAGGGTGAAAGCTACCTACATACCTAAATTCATCAAAACTGGTCTAGCCGTTTGAGCGTGAAGAAGTAACAAAACATACAAATTTTCGCCATTATTATAAGTATTTATTTTTTTATATTCACTTAGCCCGATGGTAAACAAAAAGGGGAGCTCAAGTCGCAATGGCAACTGACAAGAAACCAACGGTGCCTTGTCAGTTGACACTGCCATGCTCGCCTGAGATATGATTTTGTCACGCTTCGTTTGAATGGTCCCATGTTATATTAAAATTATACGATGTTTTATGTAAATAAATAATGACATCTTACAAGTACCGTAAGGTCGGGGTGCTTTGACCCCACAAGGTTACTTTGACTATCCATAAAAATGCATTTTATCGAGTCCATAAATTAAAAATAAACCAACCGAGTGCGAGTTGACTCGCGCACCGAGGGTTCCGTAAAATGGTTGTAGAGTCAAAGTACCCCGACCTTATGGTTTTATTTTTTTTGTGAGTACGAATAGTAATAGGTAGGTATATAAAGATATTGTTTCTGTCGGAGACAATTTGTAAAATTCAATAATCTAACACGCGTGTCCCGAATTACAAAGAAGTTTTATTTTATTTTGAACGGCCGCCTTAATGAGATTCGGGTCATTCGATCCTCCCGAATCCGTGCAGAGTAATATAAAAGGTAAAAAGATTTTTTTTCGTCTTATTCACGTTTTCAGCAGCTTAACCTTTTAACCGCCGTAGTCTGATATATAAGACATAACATTTCCAGCTCATTTCGCCACAGTCTGATAAATAAGACAAATATCTATATATATACAAACAGATACGAGTCAATGTGTATTAACCCTTTCACCGCCATCAATTTTTCATCAAACTTGCTCGTGTCGCCGCCGAGATATATATATATATATATATATGTAGGGTTAATACACATTGACTCGTATCTGTTTGTATATTCGCATGGAAATGTCCATGTTACACTCGGCTTGAAACGATCGACTTTGGCTAGCTAATTTCATCATTTTTAAGAAAGAGATGGTCATCTGTATTTGCCTGTTAATAATTTCATAGTTCCTTAACTTTAACCTCTCCGACCACGGCTCGTCACCGAGGGAGAAAATGACCATCATCCTCTAGCACAGAAGCTGGAGGAGGCTCTTGCCAAAAGGCACGCTGAATTGTACTGATTTACCAATTATCAAATAACCATCAATTTCCAATTCAGAATAAAGGGGCTTATTATTATTATTTCGTATATTCATTTAATTTCTTAGGTTAAGTTTTTTTTACAATGAATTTATATAAAAAGTAAAATACAACAAAGTAATTACAAAATATAAATACATTATAAAAAAAACCTAACCTAGGGTGCCGCCGGCAGCGGGGCGGGGCCCAGGCTACCGGTGGTTAGGGCTGCGGAGAGAGGAACCTCCTGACGATGCGCGCCGTGTCCAGGAGTACCGCCTTATTATTATTATTATAATTTCATAGTTACAGACTCATAACAGAACGTAGCGATAATTTTAACTATTTATATTACATTGTATAACTTAACCATTTCTCTAAAATAATCCGTACAAAAAATGCACGAGAGCCTTTGGACTTCTAGAAACCGTTAAACTACCCAACTATAGTCCAGTCCACACAACTATGGTCCAATTTAATCCGAAAATTACTCGTTAATATATGACAATTATAACGAATAAACTCTAAAGTGAACAACATAATTAAACAAACTTAAATAAAAACGTATAATATCACTGATAGAATATGGATTTTGATAAAAATAAACGAGTTTTGTTTTGGACCATAGTTGGATGATTGGACTATAGTTGGGTAGTTTTACAGAATTAATTTCGTCGAATGTTTCATTTCGTCGAAAAATCATGTCGCAGAATTTTGATCCCTCTGTTAGTACTTAGTCAAAAATATTTCATAATTGTTGCAAATACTCAATGATCAGGTTAGGTTAGGTTTGCTTTATTACAATCTAAAACGTTCAACGAAAAGTAATTCTAGGAGTTAATGTAGACCCGCATACACACTTACAGATGAAACTGGAGCGATCACTGGGGGAAAAGTATCGATAAGTGAGTTTATCGAAATACCAACCTTTCTGTCACCAATTCGTATGTCTGCTCGTGAGAATTCAATTTTCTAACACAATTTTAGAGTTATAGATCGAGAAGGCTTAGACTCTTTTCTTAAAGACTGGCCTGATGTAGTAATAAATGAGATCAACGGATAATGTGTGAAGAGGCTTGCAATAACAAAATAGTTTAAATCCAAAATGAATAAAGAATTATAATAATAATAGATGGTTACGATATTTTATTAAAGCAGTAGGTAACGTCTTCTAGCGTAAACCAAATGTTTTCATTGCAACGAAACACTGAAACAGTTCAGGCAAGGCTCGAACCCGCGTCAGTGCTCCCCATGTGTACCGTGGGAACCGAGAAAGATACCTACACATCGCGCATCGCGGTCGACGCGCTCAGCCAGTCGGTTGCCACATGCGCTCACGGCCGGACGCCACCGGTCGCGCTATAAAATCACCAAAAAAATGGCTTCGTCGCGAATGAGACCGACGCGCTGCAGTGTTGCGGGGTGTAAAAACATAAAAGCAACAGACGTTTATCCTTTTTTTCTTTGCCGACAGACGATGAAATGTTACTAAAAATTCTTAGAACTTAATAAGCACCTATACCTAAACGCATTGCATACACTGTTATAATAGATACATGTAATGTTGAATAAATAAACCTACCTACTTAATATACTTAAATTCATAGAAAATATCCACTACATATATCAACAAGTGACAATAATTTACTCACTAAGATTTACCAAATCAGTTTAGTGCGTGTGGCGGGAGAGTGCATTGCACGGCCTTAACCTTTTGACCGCCACAGTCGGCTGTGGCCGTCAACAAAAAATCGTGCCCCTGACGCCACGTCGGCCACAGCCGTCCAAATTTCAATGGTCAAAAACTTTGTAATTCTAACCGCTACAAGTATTTTTCAATCCCTGTTGATTTTGGGGCACATCTTTATTTTTTTACTCTGGCGTCAGTGGCACGGTAAATTGCAAGACCGCTTGGCGGTCAATAGGTTAAAAGGGCGTAAAAGTCGGCGTTGTTCTTGACACTTAAGACCAAGGAATGCATTCGCAAAGATGAAACGCGTGATCAGATCATTATAAAACAACTTGTACCTAGTGACTGTTTCGAAGCCTGTAATGCTAGTATTATACAATATGTAATACATTATATATAGGCACCTACCAAACTTTATTTAGTAAGTACCTACTGTCATCGGGATATATTTAGGTTACTTAGGTACCTACACAGAGAGTTGTTTTTGTTTCAGGTTTCTGGTATGTTCAGATAGAATAGGTAGGTAAGATTCCGATATACCTACTCGGAAATTTAAACGATTTTGATGGTGTGCCGCAGTGCATGTGAATACCTATTTCTAGTAGGTACCTAATGATTATTAAATTTGACTAATAAATTTAAATAAATCTATCGTATTTTCATTTATATTGACTTTTTATAAAATCATTTCTAAGCGGTGTCAACCCTAGCCTCGTTTTGCCGGCACGTGCGTCCAACGACCCACGCGTTCAAGGTCGCTCCATTGTTAAATTGAGTAGGCATGAAAAGCGGTAGGTATTCACCATTTTATTCAGACATGGGTATCTGTTCGAAGAACTATTATATTAATCTGTGCCCGCGTTTCCAACGGCTCTCCGAGCACGTGTTAGAACGTTATTTCGGAACGTACTTTGGGCGCTGGCAACCCAAGAGATTGACAGCGATATAGCCGCGTATTGTCAGCGTAGCGTCATAGACCTTGATTAAGATCGGTTATTGTTCTGTACTTGCTAAAATATATTATTATCCAATATCTAGTGTTTTTATTACACGGATGTTCTACCTATTAGACCACCTAACCGATGCGACAGCCATTGAATTTTTCAATCAGTTGCCTTGCCTCTTGCACCATTGCAGTTTTAAGTTTTTTGACAGCTGATATGTATTGCATTTGGTAGTCACTTATGAATAAACGAAAATTTTAACAGACTAAATAAACGTTAAATTAAGCTCACGTTTATTTCGAAGCTCTACGTTTAATTAAAAAAGATAATTAGGTAGGGTCCCGAGGACGTGTTCAACATAAGTTGGCCCACATTTGACTTGTCTTGTTCAAAGGCACGGCTGCCGTATATCAAAACTAAGTACTGACACCGATACACAACAAATAAAAAAGCCGGTCAAGTGCGAGGAGAAGTCGCGCACCGAGGGTTCTTTACAATCTATGAAACGACTGATTATTGCTCTAACGAAAACCTAAACTGGATTGACGGACAAACATTACTTTTCCGTGAATAAACTATTATTCTCGTACAACGTTATAGGTCGTTGTTAGTTTACTAACTGCAAATAAGTTTGTATTGACATACAATTAGTTTAGGTATTGTAATTACAAATTTACGGTTTTTGGACTCGTTCATTTACTTTTGTTACATGATGTGTTGGATGACAAATTTCAGGATTCTTAGTCAACTGGATGCTACAGGTTTTGATTCCCTTGACAGCGGCAACATAAGGAGCATAAACGCTTATAATTATGTTTTGATTGCGTTGACTTAGCAGCTAGATTTCTATAGCACTTCAACGGATTGCATACCGACAACTCGTTTACTATACTTAAGCGTTTAAAGTATTTATGTGAGGTAACTTTAATGTTTTGATGCAGGTCTATGATGGTGGGGTTTCTCGGGAAATAAATAAATGATAAAACTAAAATTAACAGATCATTTTCTGCCACATAAATAAGTAAGTGCAAACGTCAAGCATGATTTACATAGTTATGAGATTTTTCATTCATAATTATCTTTCGTCGCTATATTATATATATATTAGTTATATGTATATATCTATCCCACCAAAAACATTCTGTAAAAAACTAGCCAAGTCTCGATGGAGCTGCTTGTTTATCGCTAAAAAGAAATGAAATCTAGACAAAGTCGTACCAAGTCTAAGGTTCCTTACTGCGATTTCTTTATTATTATAGTTAATGTTGTGTGGCTTGGCCGTTGAAGGGTACACAAGGGTACAAAACCAGGTGCTCCATGACACCATTGCACCAATCTGGCCCCAGAACCGCTACCCATTGACCTGCTAATTCACTTTAGCAAACCTCACGAAATAATAAGCGAAATCAACGAAATGCAAATAATCCCTCCTAATCCCTAGCAAACGTTTCGTGTCGTTAACGACTGTAACGCGGCCGGTTGCCACTTCGCCATATAAGATTATCGGAAAAACAAACGTAGGCGCGTTTTAAAATACAGTCAGCGCCATCTAGCGACGTGTGCAGGTATCACCGCCACTCTTAGTCCAATGCATTATATTTTCACCAAATTTTGAGCGAAATTAATATTTTGGTGTAATTTGTGTAATGTTCGAGTAGAATAAAGTTAATGGTTGGACTATTTCTTCTTGTAAACTTGTAAGTATAAGTATAAAAGCCAGTCTAGTCTTATCCAGTTTTCCTTTAATTTTATTTATATGCGTATTAAAAGCCGAAGGGGAGGCATTCGCCCAGCTGTGGGACGCTATAGGCTAGATTAAATTAGAAGATGTGTCCCACTACGCTGGATTTTTGCAATGACAGTCGATTTTTTTATGTACTAATAGTAGAAGGGGACATTACCATATCTATAATACTGCTGAAAACAGCTGAGGGTTCTTCATCAAATAAATAATAAATAAATAAATATCGGACAACCTATAATGTTATTAAAACATATACGCAGTATCAGAAAAATGGATACGAGAGACTCCGCTGTTGCGGAGCATGTTGTCGAGGCCGGTGCGTCCCATTTCGTACGTTTCGATAAGGCACTGTTTTTTTTTTTTTTTTTTTTATAACGGCACAACATAGTGGCTCCACTTCGCCTGATGGTAAGCAAAAAGGGGAGCCCAAGTCGCAATGGCAACTGACGAGAAACCAACGGTGCCAAGTCAGTTGACACTGCCATGCTGGCCCGAGAGATGCTTCTTCACGCTTCGTTTGAAGGGTCCCAAGTTATAAGAAGGAGGAAACACATGAGCCGGCAAGGAGTTCCATAATTGCCAAACTCTTCATAACTCTTCAGAACACTCGCCATGGTATAGGCGATAGAAAACGCTCAGCGACCCAATGTCCCTACGTAATTGAAGGGGTTCGAGGAATCTGGTACTTTTCTCGTCACCTATGATGCGGACCGCCCGACGCTGCAATCTGTCAAGCGCATCGAGTAGATATTTGGCGGAGCCATCCCAAAGATGCGAGCAGTACTCAACGCACGACCGAACTTGAGTCTTATAAAGAAGGCAAAGCTGGTCCGGCGTGAAGAACCGTCGTGAACCGGTTCGTGAGAAACGCTGTGTACAACGGAAGATACGTGAAGCTATCGAAATTGGACGGCGCCCGAATTTCAACCGAGACGGTGGTTGGGCTCTACCTCCAGCATGGAAACCTGTGATTCAGGCGTTAAGAAACATGTTGTGTTCAGACAATGTCGTTGATACAATAAGTCAAGTGTGCGTGGAATCAGTGGGTAATAGTGAAAATGCAGTGACAGACAGTCCAGTAGTGACGGCGCAAGAGCCCAGCCCTCCCCGCGCCGCGCTATTTGCGCGTGCGCAGAGGGCGGCAAGAAGAGCGATTAAAAGTGCAGTGGGTCGCGAGTCGCGTAGCAGCACGGATAGCTACCCCTGATGAAGAGCTCCAAATGAGTTCGAAACATGTCGGGCCGTTCCTGACAATTTTTACGTGAGTTTATACCGTTTTTAGGGTTCCGTAGTCAACTAGGAACCCTTATAGTTTCGCCATGTCCAATCTGTCCGTCTGTCCGTCCGCGGCTTAGCTCCGTGATCATAAGTACTAGAAAGCTGAAATTTGGTATGAGTATGTGTATGTATCAGGCCGACAAAATGGTAAAATAAAAACGAAAAAAAAATTTTTTTTTGGGGTACCTCTCGAGCACCTAAAGTGGGGGTGAATTTTTTTTTTCGTTCCAACTCTAGTGTGTGGGGTATCGTTGAAAAGGACTTTTAAAAATAATAGGGGTCTTCAAACGTTATTTTTTGATAAAGTCAGCAGTTTCGTAAATATTCGCTTCGAAAATAAAAAAAATAGTCCCCCCCTCTAACTTTTCAACCACGGGTCAAAAAATTATGAAAAAATTCATGAACATGAGGCCTTATAAGAACTTTGAATGAAAACTATATTGAACAAAATCGGTTTAGCCGTTTTTGAATTATCGCAAAATTTCATAATTTTCTTAAAAGGACGTAAGTTGACTTCCAGAAGGTAATAAGTAAATACAGTTACTTTGGCGTTTACGACTTTTTTATAGAGCTTGAAATCTATCTCGTAAATTAAGTATATTGTGAAGGATGAGCAACTACGGAACCCTACACTGAGCGTGGCCCGACATGCTCTTGGCCGGTTTTTATAATTAGTATCGGACAACCTCACACAAATCGATCTAGTCCCAAATTAAGCTCTAGAAGGCTGGTGTTATGGGTACTAGACGACGATATACATACTTATATAGATAAATATATACTTAAATACATAGAACAACCATGACCCAAGCACAAATATTCGAGTTCATCACACAAATATTTGCCCTGGCCGGGACTCGAACCCGGGACCGCCGGCTCAGTAGGCAGGTGTCTACAAACCGAGCCAAACGCGCCGTCAAAATACTTCAGACCTTGGATTTTTGACATCAAATGAAGTGGCCCACCAAGTTGAATATTAAAATACTTAAACGGATTTACTCACGTCGTAGAAGTCGAATAACGCTCGACATGTTTCGAATCGGTGCGCGATCCATCATCAGGAGAGACGATCAGTCGCGACGGCGGCCAACCGAACACAATAACAAGTTGAATATTTTTTGTAAAGGCGGTATGTCGATCTCTAATAGTTTGGTTGGGCTCTTGTGTTTTCTAATCAGAGTACTCCAGATCTTCGATTATCCTAGTTTTTAGGGTTCCGTACCCAAAGGGTAAAAACGAGACCCTATTACTGAGACTTCGCTGTCCGTCCGTCCGTCCGTCCGTCTGTCACCAGGCTGTATATCAAGAACGGTGATAGCTAGACAGTTGAAATTTTCACAGATGATCCATTTCTATTGCCGCTATAACAACAAATACTAAAAATAAAATAAAATAAATGTTTAAGGGCTCCCATACAACAAACTTGTTTTATGGTACGGAACCCGTCATGCGCGAGTCGGACTCGCACTTGGCCAATTTTTATAGTTTTCGCTTTATGTGGCCATTAAACCCTAACTCTGTACCAAATTTCAGCTCTCTGAATTTATGGGAATTACTAGTTCTTTACTGATGATCATGAGTGAGTGAGTGTCATAAATGCGAAACTTTGCTTTCGCTTAACTTCGGAACTAAATGACCTACAGACTTGAAATTTTGGATTTTAAGTATGTGATTATAGTTTACTGGATGACAAAAAATTCTGCGTTCTGGTCTTATCCAGAGGTGCTCAAATAGGGGCCTGAAAATGCGGCGAAATGGTTCCAGTAAAGGATGGTACGGCAGTGTTTGCTTCGCGCTCGACTTGGCGGGGGCACTGCCGTGCCCCCTGAGCGGGGGCACTGCCGTGCCCCCTGATATTATGTATTGCACGTATTAAAATGACGTTTTGGTATTTATGTGTAAGTTAGTAACCCCATCTACAAATCATCTGTTTCGCCCTAAAGTTGACTGGTGGAGAGTTCGGGCATTAAGTCCGCCCTTTGTACGATACGACTTCTTTTGATCAATATGTAAATAATTAAATAAAGAAATGCTTTATTATTTGGACATGCTACTTGTAAGATTGGTTTGAAGCACATTCTACGTTCTTATATAAGACAGACGGTTAAGTTTATTAGGTTGCAAAAGACGCCAGGTTGTCAACGACCCGGTTCCCGTTCTTATCAATGTCCTTTGACGCAAGATGTGGGCGGCGATGATAAAGTTAAAATTAAGCTTCGAACTGAGTAGTACGTTTTTCACTTTAATTAGTGATATTCTTGCCTTGCCTCCATATTTACACCTACTAATTAGTTTTAATATATGACACGATGATGAATATGTTTGTAGATAAAGTAGTGTATTGCAACTGTACATAATTAGGCATTAAAGCACTCGTGTGATCTTGATATTAAACTCGCCTTCGGCTCGTTTCATAAAATCACACACCTGTTTTGAGACCTCTCATTATGTAACAGTTGCATAAAGTAATATTTTTAACCCTCGACGAAAAAGCGGGGTGTTATAAGTTAAACTTATCTGTGTATCAGTGTGTCTGTCTGTGACATCATATCTCCCAAACCGATGGACCAATTTGATTGCAGTTTTTTTTAATCGATAAACTTGGCCATCGAGATGTTTCTTAGCTTTGTTTGGTGGAAATAGGACCATTCCAAGATATTCAGCTTTAATTGGAAAAAGTGACAAGATCCAAGCCAATCTTGAATCTAAGAATTCCAAATTACGTAGATGAAAATGTTCGGCTTTAGTAGCATTTTCTACATCACTCTGAGTTAAACCCCCAATATCTCATAGTTATAATACCTCCAATCACTAATCTTATATGAGCAACTGAAGAATAAGCAATTAAAGATTTAATATCTACTTGACAAAAACAGATTAGTCTAACATAAAATCCCCCCAATAAAGAAATAACAATACAAATAAAATTAAAATTTAACACGACTTGTTGTTAAAAAAAATTACTCGTAATAAACCATAACCACCTAAATTTCATATAATCCCAGCTAAAATTATTGAACGAGAAACTGGATCTTCTACATGAGCCTTAGGTAATCATACAATGAGGGTCTCATGTCGTACCAGCTAGTTGTGTCTTGGGTGTTTTAATTTTTTATTAAGGTTATTTGCCTGTGTTACGTTTTTATTTCATAATGGTATTAGATTTTATATCCTTGTTCAAATGTTTGAACAAGTTCAAACATGAGCCAAAGGACCACTCTCACAAATGAAACCTTTTAGCCGTGTAAAGACAGTCGAGTGAATCCTCGCACGGACGGCCCCTGAATAGCTCTTTCATTATAGAACCATTGCCTTAAGGAATGAAACAACGACTTTTGAAGTAAGTCTACCTTAGGTGTACAAATACAGCGGCTACTTGAAAAATTCATGAATTGCATGGTTTCAATAGCCTTCGTAGTTGAGGCGTCTCTCTCTTTCGTCCGTTGAGAAGCAGTCCGTCTAGCACAACTACGCTTCGCGACTCGTCACGCGACATAGCATCGCCCGTCACTCTCTCACAGTACAGCGAAGAAAAAGATAGGTAATGTTTCTCGCGCGACAAAGAGTCGCGTGTCACAGGTGCTAGAGTAGAGGTGGAGGTTTGGATACGGTTCGAGATACAATTGGTCATTTTGGAACAGTTTAGGTAGGTACTAAGGTTCGCTTTTCTATGATTAGACTTCTGGAAACAATTTAATTGTATGTTTTAGTATAACTGTCTTAGCCCAATGTTCTTTGTGTGTGTTCGTTTTGTCACCAACAAGGTACGGGCTGAAAATCAGCGTTGCGGCCTGCGGGCTGTAGCACATACTGAGCCTCGCCCTTATGCTTGCACACGGCTTAAATTTCTGAATGCTTTTGATTTTGTTTCTACTAATGTTGTGTTCGTGTGTGTGCACAACTCAAACATTGCGAGTCCGTATTGCTTGCAGTGTTTATGAATTAGTCTACCCTATAATAAATAAGACCCAACGACATATTAGTTATTCTTTATCAAATCAAATCATAATTATGTACATAAATCGTGGGCTCTAAGTCCATTTACGAGTATATCTCTCTGATGTCACAGAGAGATCTCCGAAGTGGCGATATACACAGTACTGGTGTCGCACCAATCTAATTACTGTGACACACGACTCTTTCTCGCGCGAGAAATATGACCAATCTCTTTCTTCACAGTACTGTTAGAGTGACGGGCGATGCTATGTCGCGCGACAAAAGTCGCCAAGCGTAGTTGCGTTAGACGGGCAGGGACGTAACAGACGCGGTGTAACGTGGATTTTTAACATGCACACTCTTTAGTTATTCCTATGATTGCGTAATATAATGAACGGTCCATAACACAATAAGCCAAGTAAATTGATATCTAAGTAACAAGACTTGCGAGGAACTTCTCTTGTTAGGATAATGTTACAGCTACAATTATCCTCAATAACAGCCTCATTGTTTGATGATACCTAATGAGAATTGACAGCTTATGATTTATTTTGATACCCTACCAGAAACTTTGTTTAGATTCTTGTATTACAAGTGCTCTGTAAGAATGCTTGCTGAATGCTATTGTTTGGCACGTAATACGAAACTTAAAGACGTCTGCTACATTTTGTGTATGTATCATCAAGTATAAGAGTGAATATCAAATTAGCCGGGAGGTTGGAATGTGGTTACAACGTTAACTTCAATTTATTTGTGGTGAGGGTGCGAGCGAGCTATGCTCGGAGTTTCCTTGCGGGATAAAATCCGAAATGATAAGATACGCAAGAGAACAGAGGTTGTAGATATAAGCTGAGGCAGGCGCCAAATTTAACTTAATTGGCAGTGGACGGGGCACATTGCTCGTAGAACCGATGACCGTTGGGGTAGAAAGGTTCTTGAGTGGGCACGGAAGACGCAGCGTGGGCCCCCAACAAGATGGACCGACGATCTGGTTAGGGTCGCGGGCAGAAATTAGATGAGGGCGGCCCAATCGTTGTGGAGAACTTTGGGGAAGGCCTTTGTCCAGCAGTGATATGATGATGATGATTACGATTAGCGTGCGATCTGTCTCTAGACCAGGGTCCCAAGGTTTTATCTGGAGCGAAAATTCTCGAGAACATCATTATCGTTATCATCAAGTCGTCCACTGCTAGACATAGGCATTCCCAATTTTCGCCACCATAGGCGGTCTTCCGCGTCCATCCGCTTCCCGCGACTCTATTCAGGCCGTCGGTCCACCTCGCGGGGGGCCGTCCCACAGGGCGAGTCGTTCGCGGTATCCATTCCTGATTCCAGAACTCCTCTACCCCATCTGATCAGCACAATGCTGCAACGTTGCCAGTCGTACATCGTCATCAGTTGGTAAAATTTTCTTTGTACACTACCTATGCTCTGAAATGGTTAGTATAGGGATATATCTGAACATCCTATATCCGATGATTGGATACATCCCAACTAGCAAAGTAGTCATATAAGATTGCGCTTATTCAGCTAATAAATCATATAAAAGTCATGTAAACGAGAATTGTACAGCTCCTGTCGTATAAAAAGTGACCCGCAAAACATGTGTTTTGCGGGTCACCTTTTAGTTTCCTAAACAAAACTGAAAATTATTCCGAAAATTTATAGGAATTGATACAAGTCCAAAATTCTAATACTCGTCACTGCAACGGATGAAGGTATATTCAATCACCATTACACTCGCGTTATATCCGAAAGTGTATATATAAAAGGTAGGACGAAAACATGTCAATATTTCATAAGAGAAATATTGTGGAATAGTTCCCCTGACATATTAAAATGTTAGGGTTGTCACGTGCAGCGGTTGATGTATGTGTTAGAGATATTTTGAATAAGGCGCATGGAATGATATATGTGGAAGATACAAAATATGCAGGAATATGGAAGAGATCGCTATTTAGCGATAAGGCCACCTGTTGTTTACATCTGCTTAATATTTAATTGTATCTCCCATGTTTTGTATTTGAGGTGTGCAGTAAAGTGTAGGGTTCCGTAGTTGCCCATCCTTCACAATAAACGAAAATTACGAAACATATTTAAATTACGAGAAAGATTTCAAGCTCTATAAAAAGGTCGTAAACGCCAAAGTAACAGTAATTACTTATTACCTTCTGGAAGTGTTCGATAATACGCACCAGATTAAGCGAAATGTTTTAATACAGCATGGCACTTAACCACTATGTATAACGGTCGAAGTGTAAGGACATCGCGTGGCACTTACGTAATTTTAAAGTAAATTATGAGTTTTTGCGATAGGTAACTCAAAAACGGCTCAACCGATTTTATTCAATATAATTTTCGTTGAAAGTACTTATAAGGCCTCATTTTTATGAATTTTTCCATAATTTTTTGACCCGTGGTTGAAAAGTTAGAGGGGGGGGGGGACTCTTTTTTTTATTTTCGGAGCGAATATTTACAAAACTGCTAACTATCAAAAAATAATGTTCGAAGACCCCTATTATTTTTAAAAGACCTATTCAACGAAAACCCACACACTAGTGTTGGAACGAAAAAAAAATCACAACCAATTCAGGCGTACGGGTAGTGCCCAAAAAAAAAATAATTTGTTTTTATTTTACCGTTTTGTCGGCGTGATACATACACATACTCATACCAAATTTCAGCTTTCTGGTACTAATGGTCACGGAGCTAAGCCGCGGACGGACAGACAGACAGACAGACAGACAGACAGACAGACAGACGGACAGGCGGACATGGCGCAAATACTCATATATTTTTAGATTTTTTGTAAACGAGCTTTATGACAATTAATGTGGATTGCAATTCAGCTCACAAAGCTCTTTAATTTAATGAGATCTAAATACGTTTCAAGAAATAAAAGAGACAAAATCCTATGCAAAAACCCCTCCGTACAAAGAGACTACCGCACTTTTCGTATTTAGTAAAACTTGCCGAATATATCTACCGATAAGTAACAGATTCATACCGGTAAACAAGTACATACCGCGAGTCCGGTAGACGAAGCTTATTGCCAATAAAATCGTTTTTTGAAGTTTTTTGAACAATTGGGTACTACTCTAGGATATCACATGAACTTCTAGTGTAAGCTTCCAACACAACAAAAATTCTGGACCAGGGGGGTAACTATTTCGTCAATTTTTTGAGAGATGATGGAGATCTCTCCATTTCATCGCCATCCGTCACTTTTGACGTGTCCCTTCTCGACAAGTGGCAATATTCCTAGAATATAGCAACTTCGTGTCGCGCTTAATTTGCGTTTCCTTTGTATGTGACGTCATAAATAACAGGCATACTTTAAGTTGACCGTGTATTGTAGTCAGTTACGTTACGTTCAACACAGAAATTCATAATATGCATGAATAGCATTTTTGTCAATCATTATCGCCTTCTTATTTCCTAAATTGAGATAAGATATTTCACTTCGCTCATCGCATTTTAATGACAGTTCAAAGCCGATATCACTGTTATCTAATAGAGTTTTGACGTTTTGCAATCTCTAAAACGGCATTCTCGAATGAGGTCCCTGGTTTAAATGTTTCGTTTTTCGTTTAGGTATGTCGTTTTTTTTTTGTTTTTGTTTTTACAGGATTGTAAGAAGGGAAAAGTTTGCAGTTAGAACATAATTAGCCCATACGTCAGTAAAACTGCTGCACCATTTAAACGTACATTTAAATTGGTACTTACATCGTAGTATCTTAATAGTGCGACCCTGGATTTTAATTCATTAATTATTACACATGAATACATGATATTTGAATATGCATGAGCGCTTACGAGTACATCCTGTGTAATCAATGCCTAATTCTTCATAATCCATCTCTTTATACCTTGAGTATTTGCGTTTTTTAAGTTACTTTGAATCAAATAAATGTTACCGACATAATTTTCCCTCTTAAATATTTCAAAAGATTGTAAAACTAAAAACTGCTAATCTAGTGTGTTGGTGAACTGCTAAGTTTAATGTCAACTTTTTAAAAACAACAT
Source organism: Apotomis turbidana (assembly GCA_905147355.2). Classification (NCBI taxonomy): domain Eukaryota; kingdom Metazoa; phylum Arthropoda; class Insecta; order Lepidoptera; family Tortricidae; genus Apotomis; species Apotomis turbidana. The sequence goes on along the minus strand of LR990292.1, from coordinate 18,700,904 downwards.
CTCTGCAGTATCTAAGTAAGTACTTAAGTTTAAGTGAACAACAAATTTCAAGAAAGGAAATTTTTACGTACTTTACGTACTTAATTTTTTCTTCATAAGAAACTTCTTTATCCTCCATTAACGTTACTAAATTCCATTCCGCAGCGTCTTAGAACTTTCAGATTGGATCCCAATGACGTACCAACTTTATTCTACTTCGCCGTGTTTAAAAATACTCAAGGAAGATTAGTCTGTCTAAGTACTTAACCTTTTGAATAAAAAGTGTGCAAAAGAAAATGTTTCTGTGAGAAGCAAGAACTGCAATCACTGCAGCCATCCCTATAAGTTTATAAATAGGCATCAGATGTCTGATAGAACGGTAGGACTTAAAAGAGGTATGGAGCCGATATCAACATTAGAATACAATTTTTACTCATACTCATAAGCGTATTTAATTAATAATTTTATTGTCAAGGACAAAGTCGGGCTTTTTTTTTTCGTCGTCTAAATTAGATCCACGGTTTAAGAAGAAAGATCTAGTTGGAAAATAAAATCTCAGTTAATCCACAATGGATCTAACGAATGGATCTTAAGAGATAGAAGGAATATTTGCGACTTTTTACATGTATTCTGGAGTTAATTGGGTTTTATATTGATCGAATAGCCAGCTATAATGTTAATATCGGCTCCATAGCTCTTTAAATATCTACTGTGCTATCCGTCCGTAAGTCGATGCCTATTTTTAAATAAACATACAAAAAAACATATAACAAAACTAACCTTCAAAAGACAAGTTACTTTTTTAATGTGTTCAACATTTAAAAAAATTACATCTATTTAACAAAAATGTACCTACTTATTTGTAATACATTTATAAATTAAGTAAGTACGACATTTAATTTTTACAATTTTATGTTAGGTAATTATAGAAGGAAATTTTAGACATCTGCATTATAAAGGCATTATTGGCACAGTTCTCGGAAATCTAGTTCTCAAATAACCTAGTTCGTATTCAATTTCCTTGTAGACTATTCTGAGAATCTAACTCTACTCTCGTTCATGAAGTTCTATTAGTAAGTAGGATTTATTGTACCGGTAAGTTACGTACTCTTATTATTGAAATTATTTCCGTTCCAGATAATGGCAATGGATGAAATTTAATGGACATCTGATATAAAACTTTACCCGATAAGACTTGTTCTGTTATAATTATTCGTTAGTCTGTATATTTTGCACATTTTCACTCAATTATGTCATACGGTACTGTTTTTTGGGAAAATTCCATTGATGCCCAGCGAATTTCGATACTCCAAAAACGAGTACTTCTAATACTGGCCGGAGTAGAACGCAGGTATTCCTGCAGGGATCTCTTCATAAAGTACCGCATTATGACGCACTATTTACTTTATAATTCAGTTATTTCGTATTAATGTATGTACGAAACAATTTGTCAACGTTTGCACGTGTATCGGGCAAACTAATACGTTCTACGGGGAGACTTAGGACAGTCCTGCGTCGCATGGCACTTGCAAAAAAAACCCGCGCGTCATCGGCTCGACGTTCTATGAACATCTACCCGACGAATTGCGAACCGAGGCATCAGACGACAAGTTCAAACATCAATTGAGAAACTTTTTATTGAATAATCGACTTTACCTACTCGGTAAATAAGTAGGTATATGGATAAATAAATTATATTTTATTTTAAATTGTTTTTGGTTTCTTGTAAATTGACAATCTAAGGAGATGCCTTTGACATAACTTAATTTCAAATTATTTGATGTAGTGACAGTCATGTAGTCTATTGTTGTATTTCGGACCGTGTATAAATCTTGTAGGTAGTATCGATTTTTAGAATGTTGACAATCCCTTAAGAAGATATTCTTATATTGTAACCACATTTAACTGAATTATGATTATGACATGTAAATATCTTTTGTTGAAATCAATTGTTATGTTTTTTTCTATTATTAAATTATCTTATTTTTATTTTTATGACGATCATAATATAAATGCATGTAAATTGTCTTAGCGTAATTTACGAGTATACTGTCATTTTATATTATGAAATAAATCTAATCTAATCTAATCCCTATTCATATTATAAATGCAAAAAGTCTATTTGTTACCTATTCACGTTTGAGTCTCGGGGACATTATGATGCTGTTTTTCGACGAAATCATCCCTTAATGGGCAAAAAGCGGATTAACAATAGAAGTACGATTACCCGTGGGTGCTATAATTGAATATTTGTCACTACACTCAATTTTATTTAAGAAGTCTTATTCATTATCTTTTCTGGCGTCACTTCTATCATCTGTCTATTCTGATGTGTATGCATCGTAGTGATATACGTATAACTCTAGCTCTACACTGCGCGCGTAGTAGACCGAAGTTGGGCGAGACGAAGTTAACCGAAGTATGGGTTTCCGCAGCGAAGTGACCCATCCACACAATCATATTCGCGAGTAGTGAGGGCTGCAATAAAAACAAATGCTTGCTAGCGATTGCTCGTGATTTGTATAGTCTCCATACAAATCGGCAGTTGCTAGCGATTGTAGTCATTCTGGTAGCATAACTGTTGTGCATCGGGCATCGGGCAACTTTTCTAACCCAGTTGCATACCTAAATACAGTCCCACGCTTTCAGATTGCCATTCGGGTTTGGGTGAAAACTGAGAGGTCCTATCTGAATCGCGTTAGAGCGAGCAAGACAGGTATAAAACGCGCAACGCATTTCAACAGCTCACGTGCTGTACAACTATCGACCAACTCTCACGTTCGGTCATTTGTTAATTTCATATACCAAGGGTCGATCCCACTACAATTATAACCATAATATTTTATCTTTTATCTGCACCGCGCGGTGTTACCCGCTCATCCCACGGGAACACTACATTTTTTCGGGCTAAAAAGTAGGTAGCCTATGTGTTAATCCAGAGTATCAGCTACCTTTATACCAAAATTTATCAAATTGGTCCAGCCGTTTGCCGATTCAGCGTGAAAAAGTAACAAACATACACATAAACACACTTACAAACTTTCGCCTTGATAATATTAGTGTACTTGCTTTTCAAATTGGCATGTGTCATAATTGCCGATCTTTACTTATCTTTTGTTCTATTGTCACCGCCTAAAATGCCCTTCTCAAGTAGAATCGGGCCTTGGTGTATGAAATTAACTATAACTCTTAAGAAATTCTAACCGAAAGCCAGAAGTAAAACTTCATCTCATCCACTTTAAAATAGTTTCACGCCATGCACGTAAAACATATTTTTAAAAGCACTATTCCTTACATTTTATTACTTTAAAAGAATCTGACCGCGCATAAAAGACGTTGCGTTTTATTACGAATAAAAGTTTAACAACCCTATCCATTCCAGACCTCTTTTACAATTAGACTCTTGACCTGACCCGCCCATAAAAGCGGCCGAAATGTGACGAATGTTCTTGAAATTGCTTAAATTATAATATCATTGTATTAATTATGAGGGAACGACCTGCCTTGAGCTAAGGGGTTGAATTAGACGTTTTATCGCAGCTTTTGGGATATCACAACTGTACATCTAGCATAACTGTGATGGTATGGAATCAGTTCATGAGGGGTCGCGTTTATTGCGTAGTTGATTGATAATAAAAGTTCATCTGTCCCTTTCCAAGATATGACAATATGACAGGAGACATGACGGGTGCTTCATAATAATATAGGTCGTGCAATAAACGCAGTCATTATAGGCCCGCAGGTTTACCACGTGGAAGACATCTTCACGTCCTAGGTTAACTTTCTCTTGTCGGTTCTACTTTACTCTTCGTCGCGCGACAAATATTACCTACCTGTCACTTTCCTTACGTGCTAGAAAGATAGTTGACATTAAGTCACGCGACAGGCGAAGGCGCGGCGAGATATGCTAGCCTTCCTGTATTTCTATTTTAACGACATTCTCTTTGTTACTTATGAATCTTATGATGCTACTTATACATATGACAACTTTTTCATATCACTCAACGCACCTCGGATATATATTATTAATTAATTAATGTATACTTATCAGATACACGGCAATACTTTAAAGGTAGTACAGGCAAAAGGTAAAGGTGATACAAAGATAAATGTCCAGGCCAGTTGAAAAAAAAAAAACACCAACGTAATTGTCGTGGGGCAACTAAACAACCGCTAAACGGCTGAACGGACTTTAACCAATTTTTGTTACAGCTTGAAATACAAAAACGGTTATAAATTATTTTTTACCCGGTACGGTGAAAAATGATAAAGCACGGATGAAATTGCCCCCTTTAGTGATAAAAAATGTGTTGTAGTTAAACAGATTTTGCCTTCACATGATGATATAGGCCGACATCTGCATCTTGGATGTGTTATTGATACTATTTCGGCCGCTCGGGGTAACTCTCTCACCCAAAGCAGTCTATTTTGTAATAACTAACTATAGATTAATTAATGCGGGCGCTAACATCATGTTAGGTACGCATACATCTTCTAGCCGACCGTACAACTATTTTGTCTATTAATAGGATAATCCTGTGTATGAACTACAATTACCTCGTAAATCACTGGTCTTTATCAGCCAGGCTAATGCAACTTACCGCGACTTCGCTTGTTGCTCGACATTCGACTATAGATGTGCTGTTTCACAAAATTTCCGGAAACTTTCGTCATTTTCCATACAAATTGAGGAATAGGACGAAGAACGCGCTCTTCATTTCCTTCGAGAGCATGACGTAACGATGTTATTAGTATTTTATGCAATCGTTGCACAATGAAGGTTCTTAAAGTCGAGTACCGCGTTTAGGTGCCGAGTGGCCTAAGTAAGGTACGAGATTTTTAGACCTTATTGTGTAACTATTGCATACAATACTTTTTATACGAGCAAAACACAAAAAACAAAAAAAACTAATCGTCATTCCCCACACTATGCATTTTTATGTTTAGTGTAACCTTTTTCGTTCAACTAAAACTGACGTATTAAAAAAAAACATGAACGCGATGGTCAGTGCGGGTGCCTCGTGATTGGTTAAATTTTTTGACAAGTAATTTCAACCAATCAGTGAGCAGTAGCGTGTTATTTTTTAAATCAAATATGCTGATGTTCTTTTTTTAAATTATTAGAGTTGAGTAGAGAAATGTCTTATGAATATTAAAGTTCTGTAGCGGGTACCATAAAGTATATAATTTTATTACAGGATTAAAAAGTGCGTTATTGTGATTTTGTCTGTGAAATTATAATTGACGGATTAGAGTACGCGAGTATAAAAAAAAATATCTCATCTCAATTTTGGAAATACGAAGGCGATAATGATTGTCAAAAATGCTATTCATGCATATGAATTTCTGTTCTGAACGAAACGTAACTGACTAATTTCACGCACTACCCGGGCAAGTTAAGTATGCGCCTGTTATCTATGCCGTGCCGTCACATACAAACGAGACGCAAATAAAGCGTGATCGGATTGGCGACGTTGTGGTGTTCTAAGGATATTGCTACTTGTCAAGTAGGGACACGTCAAAAGTGACGGATAGCAATGTAATAGAGAGATCTCCATTATCTCTCTAAAAGTGGTCGAATTACTCCCCTGCTTTGTTACACAAAGTAAGATCACGTCTTAAAGTTGTTATTGCAAAAGCTGCAATACATAATAAGCAGACCTAGGAATCCGTGGGGCAAATTTCGTTGACAGGTAGGGACATCCTATATCGACAAATTAAATTATCGATGTTCGTTTTATATACTAGTGTAAAAATATGTTTTTATTAAAAGTAAAAAATAATAATTACGTAATAACTCAATACTCTTCTTCGTTTTTAAAGAGAAGAGAATATTTTTTTGCGATGAAAGGTGGATTGACATTTGTTACAGTATAGCTTGGACCCACGTTTAATTATTTCAGGTTGTTTTTTAAGCAATTCTTCTATTTTTTTAGGAGGCATTATTTATTTATATAAAATACTTATGTAATATAACGTGTTTACAAATGACACTGTCCGACGACATTGACAAGTACCTATTGTTTTATAGCGAGTTAGCGATTGTCTATGTAGGTAATTTACTTCTATTGAATTATCAAAAGAGGTTGAGATAATTATTAACTATTTTGTAGTGCTATAGGTATTACACCCTACCTTTATATTAAATATTGTAACCTAGCGATTATTTAAAATATGATATGTTGAACAATTGAACAAAAAAACAAACAATGTTGGGGGCGATCACTAGTATATAGAACGAACATCGATAGTTTAATTTGTCGATATAGGATGTCCCTACCTGTCAACGAAATTTGCCCCACGGATTCCTAGGTCTGATAATAAGTAACTTTAACACGATTAGTTTTTCCTAATTAAAGTCCATGATGTATTGAAGGAGTATTAACTCGGCATCAAAAAATATGAGGCCCTTATATTTTTTGAGCAATTTATATCATTTAATTTGTTTTGATATTGTTCCGACGGAACTTTTGAGAGACGAAAGTTTTGGCATCATTCTATAGAAAAATACTTGTTCTATCTATTACTTCGTCATTGTTTTTCCTTCCATTTATCTCCGTTCCCGAAAAAACACACATGATATGTTCCAATATTTTCAATCAAGCGCAGAGACACGTAGAAATTGATTAGTTTTAACTACATTGGTTAACTATTCTTTGTTAATCAGAAAAATTCAGAGAAAATCAATTACACTCGGATACCTAAATATCGTTTACATTTTAAGCGAACCAGATACAATTAACTGTTTTCTTTTTTTTTATCGAATTGGAACGATCATTTTATATGTCCGGTCCATGCAAACAGAGCTCTATTATGAAATCTAGACACGCGGCAGCATGTCCAGCCAAGTTCACCCAAGTTCAACCAAGTTCACACCTTACACGAACCGTTTGGAGCCACATTCCCCTCAATAACTCTTAATCTATTTAACATAAAAAAATTAATTTGGCTTATGTATTAAGATCCTTTAGAAGGAACAACTAGAACCCCAAATTTCATAAATATAGGTGACATAGTTATTGAGATATTAAAGTCCGAAAAACGGCATTTTTAACACTGACCGTTTGACTAGTAATCAAAAACCTAACCCACTTCTAGGTGACCTAGAAAAGTGAAATTTGGCATTCAGCTTAGTAATTGTTTAGTTTTCACCATCAAACTAAATTTTATAAAAGTGACACAGTATTATTATCAAGCTAACAGTATAAGTTAACAGGACGTACACTAACTTGCGTACTTACCTTAACGAAAATAGTTAATAATTAGACAAATGTAATATAAACTTGTATGTGAAAAATAGCCAAGTTAATTCTTTATATTGAATTACTCTCCAAGTAAAATAAATACATTAAGTCAATAATTGTTTGTCATTATTTAAAAAAATATATCACCTATTATGTAGCAACCATTGTAGTAGTATTGAGGAACAAGAAATTGTTACATACATTTATTTTGGTATGTTGCATGGTCATGTATCTAAACATTTTAGGGAAAAGAACTTGGCACCCATATAGATCTAAATTCTTTTATCGGTGAAGTCGACAACGTTACACGCGATATTGAACTTGGCTCTCATTTAACATTTATGTTTTTGACGGGATAACGTTCACCCGATGAAATGTTTCATATCTGAGACCAAATCACAGATCTATATCTCAAAGTACACTCGAATTTGTATCCAGCTCTCGAGTTACCCAAAAATTTTATCACTTCCATTTACCATTTATATAAAACCGCAAAACAGTCGTAAAAGCGGAAACATTTGAATAAATTCGCGTTCCTGCTCAAAAACATGCAATATCAGCTCCAAGCGTGTTACAAAAATACATGGTACCCAAAACTACCCAGACACAATAAAGCGGGAATAAAATTGTGAATTTATTGTCGTTCCTGTTGAATAATGCATGTCAGAGTGACAGGAGACGAATGCGTCGGTGACTCATTTGAATAGAGGTGTTGTTTACTCCTCTACACTTAAAAAGACGTAAATGTCATCAAAACTTCTAGAAACTCACCCCTTTTTGAACGGCAACGGAAACCCATCTACATGCCCATTGTGTAGGTCTTGTCTTGCGTCTGCTAACGCTAAATTCCAGCAACGAAAGGTAATATGTTTGTATAGAATCGTTTAGTTATTATCCACTTCTTGAACATGGTGGGATTGTTTGATCATTTAAAATAAAACTTGCATCTATTTTGAATTATGACTGAAGAATCGGTTTTATAATTGTCTTTTATTTTTAATCCTGAGTTACCCCTTCCATAAATTACGAAGCCTCGATCTTATCTCATCAATGGACAAAGAAGCTTAAAAAAATTATTTAAAATTATTTATTAGGTACTGTAACAAGTAGTAAGTACAATATTACAAATGGCCGGCGTCTCCTTGTAAGTTATTAAATAACTTCCACCGCTCTTCCGTGTATACAAGTTAACAAGTACTATACAATTTTTAGTTATTAGGTCTAAATCTATACAATTTTATAATCTACTTAACTTATAATTATAATTTGTAAATATGTGTCTAAATGCGGGTGCGTGTGTGCGTGTGAGTATGTGTGTGTGCGTGTATGTGTATTTCTGACTAGCCTGCATATACCAGCAATTCCTCTATCTGAACATAGTTTTTATCTTCCAACCATGTAGTCATAGCTGGGCATTAACTCGTTAATCGTTAATTAACGAAGTTAACATATTGATTAACGTATAACTTTTAAGTTAACTTTAAAAAATGTTAACTTAACACGTTAACTTACGTTAATATGCAGAAGTCCGTTAATCGTTAATGCAATGCCTACTATTTACCGCACGGCACCGCGGCGCGGCGCGAAAAACAGGTTCAGACTTCAGACAAGTATGAAACGGCAAGTGCCGGGCGGCGCGTGGCAGCGAGTGAAACAAAAACAAAACTAGATATATTTTGCCGGCGCGTGCGCGTGAGAAAACTGCGAAGAGATTTGTTTCGTTTGATCATTTCATTACTTAGCGCCCGTGCTTAGAATGACGAGTGTTTTGTTTGTTGTTATAAATTACCTACTGTCAGTGATCCTTTGCGTGTTGATAAGGAAGAGAGCAGTGTAATTTAGTTAGATAGGAAAAATGTGTACTGTGCAGTGTAGTAATTAAATCCATATCATTGAAGACATGGAATCGGATTCCAGCGGTCCTGATGAGAATCCATGGCCACATTTGACTGAGTATGTGGAATTTGTATCCAGATCGGGCCAGCAAATACTTACTTTTTGCGTGTAAGCGTCGTACCTACGTAAGTTCACTAACGCAACGATATAAAAATGCAATTTTACACATATCAACGGATTAACGATTAACGTTAACTTGCGTTAATTCTTCCGAAATGTAACGCTTTAACGTTTAACGAAGCTAACTTTCTTTGTAGCGGATTAACGATTAACGAAGTTAACTATTTGATTAACGGTGCCCAGCTATGCATGTAGTTAATTTGATTTTTACCTCTCGCTGTAACAGTGGACAAATATCAAGTTCTTTATTTATAGTGTTGTATAGATGTGATGATTGTTTGTTATATTGTCTACTAGCAAAAATGATGTTTGTTTTTGGCAGATTCACGGCAATGTCTCTCCTCCGCTTTGTCATACGTCTACGGTCAAAGGTTGTTGTTTATATATATAATTTTCTCACTGAAAGCAGCTTGCAATTTTGGTATAACTTATCAGTTGAAAACAACATGTTCTTAAAATACATAATTTTAAGTAGATTTCGCTGATCGCTTATCGATCGCTTAAGATAAAGCATATCTGCCTGTTAACACATTCACTGTCAGGAGGCGTGGCCTAGAAACAATTTTTTACGAACGTGAACCCATAATATGCGTTGCTGGCAGTGAATGTGTTAAGTGTCTCGTCTATTCACTCTTAACTTGAAGAGATCCCATTAAGTTTCAGGCTAGAAGTTCGCCGAAAGAGAGTTCCATTTTCTAGCGAATTGTTAGATTATAATAAAATCATAACTAGTTTTAATCCCAACAATGCTCGACGATGCCACACAATGGAGTCTTCCACCGCCCCATTTTTTATAACCTTAAAAACTTCGCGGTTTTGGCGCGTGCAGGAAAAATAAATTATGACCGTCCATGTGTTATTGTGAAATATAACGCCATGTGATTTATGGTGCCCAGTGTCGCCCACATTGTCCACCATGGAACACAACACAATTCCCTCCAACCTGATCCCATGAATTTAACGAATTTATTTTGCGCAAGAAACAAATTTTATGTGACCAAAGTTGGTAAATACTTTTTTTAATTCTGGGCCTTGATTTGATGGAGCTTTGCGATATATTCAGCTTATTAATATCTCGACTTTCACAAGGCATTATACTTATTGGATTATTTTTAACCCCTGACGGAAAAAAGAGAGGTGTTATAAGATTAATATATTGTGTATCTTTGCATATATATATATATATATATATATATATATATATATATATATATATATATATATATGTGTATATTGCTGTATCTATCTGTGGCATCGTAGCTTCCAAACAGATGAACTAATTTGAGTGTGTCTTTTAATCGAAAGTCTTGTTCGTCGAGCTTTTAGCTATGTTTGGTGGAAATAGGACCAGTAATTTTCATGATACACAGCTTTAATTGGAACAAGTGACAAGACGTCAGCAAACTTGTATATAATCTGTGCCTCAGCCAATATTGAAGCTAAAAATTCTAAATTTTGTAGTTATGTTCAGGTTTAGTGGCATTTTCTATATCACTCATTGAATGAAATCTGTTTAAAATTATTAACAATTTTAAACTTAGTTTTGTTATTATTTGAGCTACATTTCTATTTCTAGCAGAAATTTATAAAAGTTTATAAGTAGGTACTTTATTATTGTAAGCAGTATAATATATGTATAGCACAGTTCTAAATTTTATTGCCGGTTTACAATTTTGTGAGTTAGATTAACGAACGGTGTTCACAATCATAAGGTTAACAGATATGTTATGGTGAAATTAGACATAATATTGTTCGCTCCCATCGATTGCACTTTAACCACATGGCCGACAATTTTGAATTTCATGCTTATGAAAAATTACTATATTGCTAAATAAATAAATAAAAATAGTCACACGGTTCAATAGTGAATCAAACACCGCTACCTATTGGTAAGGCAAATATATATTTATTTGTAAAAATATATTATTATTATTTAACTGTTAACAATTGTCAAATGCTAGACTTTTACGAATAATGGCGAAGGAAAAATCTAGAATTCTCGCTTAGAAGTGTCAGACGTCAGATACTTAATGAAGATAGACAAAGGAGGGATGTGACTCCCGCACAAAGAAACCGTGTTTCAAATGTTTCAATGGAGCTATTGAAGATTGTGAAACGCCTTTTGATGTATATTTGACGAAATATAGAACGAACGGGTTAGGAGTCGAAAATAGATTCACCTATATTGCTTAATGGACAGCTTTTATACCGTCCAAATTCTTTAAAAAAATATCAAATACAAACTTTTAAAAATGCCATATATGAACGGTTGTCAAAAGACAGAATACCACGTTTCCACATGCATGAATGAAGCTGTGAAAAACTTAGTAAAATACTTTTCTATTAGTAGAAGTCTTTAACCAGTGCTTATTACCGGTGATGACTCACGGAGCTGAGACGTGGTTTCTAACTGTGCTTTTTAAGGAAGCTCAGAGTCACTCAGAGAGCTAAAGACAGAACTATGCTCGGGATCTCTCTACGAGATCGAATCAGGAATGAGGACATTCGTAGACGAACTAAGGTCGCTAACATAGAGAACTTGGTAAGAAAGCTGAACTGGCAATGGGCGGGTCCCATGGCTCGAAGAACAGATGGCCGTTGGAGCAGAAAGGAAGAAAAACTCGAGTTGAGACCATGCACCGGCAAGCGCAGAGTAGGAATGCCACCCGTAAGGTGGTCGGACGACCTGGTTAGAGTAGCGGGGTCTCGCTGGATGCGGGTCGCTTCTATCCAGGCCATGAGAAAATTGAGGAGGCCTGTGTCCAGCAGTGGACGTCTTATCCCAGTTTTTCCAAAATATTTGAAAAAGTAATTTATATAAGATTAAATGCATTCTTAAACTCTAAACAGATTTTGCACCCTCACCAATTTGGATTTCAAAAAGAAAAATCTACATCTTTGGCTATTTTCGAAATGTTTAAGGGTATTTGGGATAAGGTAAATGATTAACAAGTTTGTGTATCTCTATTGTTAGATATGTCAAAAGCATTTGACTGTGTTGTGCATGAAATATTACTGACACAACTTGAAAATATAGGTGTAAGAAGACATGCTCACAAATTATTTAAAAATTATCTGTCAAACAGACAGCAAGCAACTGTAATCATTGACTATGATAAGGAAAACAAAATATTGGATTGCACTCAATCAGGCTTTGAAGTTTCCATTATGGGAGTACCCCAAGGTAGTGTGTTAGGACCTCTTTTATTTCTGGTCTATGTTAATGAACTTCCAAAAATTGTTAATGAGTTATGTGTGTTATTTGCTGATGATGCCACTATACTTTTCGCAGGGCATAGGTCAGATATTAATTCTATGGAGCAGAATATAAATGACTGTCTAAATAAAGTGGTTAGGTGGCTAAAAACCTTAAATCTAAAAGTAAACTTAGCTAAGACAAAATTAGTACAATTCAGAAATTATAAAAGTGCCCCTGCGATTTTGAATGTAGCAGAAGCTGGAACGCCTATACAAGAAGTCGACAATATACGCTTTCTAGGTGTCACCATTGATTCTTTCTTGAACTGGAAAGCGCATATAGCAAAAGTAAATAAAATTATTTCCAGTCAGTGTTATGCACTGTCAATACTCTCGGGAACCTGCTCTGAAAGTGTCGTCAGAAGTTCCTATTACGGTAATGTGCATCCACAGCTCACCTGTGGAATATTTTTTTGGAGGAACTCAGTGGATGTTCAGATCAGAGCACATTTGTTCTTCAGAAGAGATGTATACGAACAATATATCGCATGACTAAGGAACAATCCCTTCGAAATATATTTAAGGAAAAACGCTTCTTAACACTCACTGGGATATATATTCTGGAGCTTTGTCTTTTTGTTAAGAAAAATAGTAGCTATTTCACTAAAAAAGCACAATATAAAGATAATCTGAGGGAGAAATACAAATATAATTTGCTTTGTCCTAAAACCAACAACTCACAATATGCAAAAAGCGCATTCATTACTGCAATACGTGTCTTTAACGCCTTACCAAATGAAATTAAAATGTTAGAGGGAACCCGTTTTAAATTAAAGTAAAAAAATTGGTTGATTGAAAATGTTTTTTATAATTTAAACGAATTCTTCAATAAATGTAACATGAATTAAATGTATGCGAATATGCGCTTATGTTATATTATGTAGTGTTATGTAGTCATAAGAACAAAAATTGTATGCCCGAAACGATGTAAGTATGCATTTTGCTGTATACCATCCTTTATACACAGTTCACAATAAATGAGTACTTTACTTTACTTTACTTTATAGCTGAAATGCTGATGATAATGTTGAAAAGACTGTATATGTTAATACTTCTGATTTAAGTCATGCAATTTGTACACTGAAATGCCTTCGGGATAAAATATAAAATAATTTTCAGGATTCATCTCCCAAAATCGATATACGAGTAAATTGGTGAAACTAAAGATAATAACAATCGGAGAGACAATATTATTGTTCCAAATTAGACCCTCAAATCTAAAGCAAATCGTTTCAATTGACATTTAAATAGCGGAATTGGTTTGTTTTGTCTAAACCCCAATTCGTAGAAATGTAAATATATTCCCTTGATTTCTCTAAAATAAACCATACTACCCTTTCCCTTGATTTCTCTAAAATAAACCATAAACCACACCACTAATAGAATTTTGGTCCTAGTATGAAATTTGTGTCAAGATATTACTATAATTGCGTTCGTTTGCTTGTTTATTAAGACATTTGTATTAGACTCACTTGTTAGTTTATTTGTTTGTAACTATGATATAAAAATCCTTGGAATATATAAACACTTTATACTCTCGCATAATCAAAACATATTAAACCGGGGTCTATCGCGATATACTTTATTTACCTTTATTACGGTTTCACGTGCCGTGGCCTCACACATACTGATGAAGAGAGCGAGATGTAACTGGAAATGTCGACTACATGTATCAATACCATTATGTGCCTACCCATCCGTTTTATTAACACATTCCGTTATGTAGTGATAAATTTAGCCGACTTCTCCCCCAGCCGATAGACCCGGTTTAATATTTTTTTACAAATCCTGGAAGTAAATTTTAACGAACTTCTAATTGTTGTATCGAAATGAAACTGAATGTCTATGTAGTTCATGTGACAGTACAATCATTTAGTATCTTGGAGCTGATCTGATCATGGAGACGGAAGTTGGCCGTAAGAACACCTAATCAGCACAAGATAAACCTGTAAAATGTATTCAAATCACCTAGTGTCTATTTGTAAGATTCTAATAATAAAATCCTTGCATTTTTCCTCAGCGTAATTTTGTAAAGTAAAATATATTTCTGTTCAGGAAATTTACATTTATCTGGCAAGGAAGTGTCGTAGATTACTGGCCGCACGGAACAGTGGGCTTTACTGCTGCTATACGTAACGATCGAGTCCATAAATTCTAAAAATAATGACACTTTATAGCTGATTTTATTAAAATTGGTGCCCTGCGGCAATCTACCGGTTTTCATAGCTGGACGTCACTTCTATTGTGAGTTCTGAAACTTTTAAGTGCTTTTTATTATAACCGGATTAAAAATTTAAAAAAGATGTAGTTGATGGGTGTTTTAGGAAAATAATTATATGACAATATTGTTACAAATTAAGACACTGTTGTAGAATCATTTACGAAGAGAAGATAACATAACAATCATCTCATCTCAAACACAACATCTTGAACAGTTATGCAATGCGTCATGTTTATGACATGAGAAAGGGGTTATTGTAATGTTTTTTGATTAAATATTCTCTTACCTTTTAACTAAATCGATTTTAACGTCTGCTCGATTTTAACCAAATGTTTACAATTTACGATGCCACCCTAAGGCTACCTGTCCACAGTACCGGAGATATGTGTAAAATGGATCGGATCAATGTGATTGATCCATTTTACACATATACAAGGTAATCAATCCAAATGGGTCAGTAGGCAGAAGTCACAAACTATAAGGGATAGGGATATCTGTTCTTAGAAGCCGTGGCGTCGATTTTAGATTGAATAAAAACTGCATTTTTATTTTTATACATCTCATACATAGCCCTGTCTAAATAATGTTACAATACGACATGCGACTTCCTACCGAAGTTAACGAGGTGTAATTCCCGGTTATGTATGACATTATTATTTTTTATTCGCTCTCGTATCGGGCTATCCAGCCATCTTCAAAAGTGCCGCAGTTTATTACGACGCTGCTTAACTCATCTGGTATATAGACTTAAAAGGCGAAGATGATGATGTATGAAATTTGTAAAAAAAATTGAATGCCGTTTCTATTAATCTAAAATCGACGCCATGGTTCTAAGAACAGATTACCATATCGTCACTTGTAATATGAATTAAGGTAACCGCCAAATGACGATTTTTCAGGAGAGGCCAAAAACGAAATTGCAAATTAAAAAAAGTGCAGTAACATTTTATTTCCTAATCCGATTAAAATGATGTAAAGTAGTTGTAGCTTAATTTTGTAAGATCTTTCAGTTGATAATAGTCTCAAAAAGGCTGCTATTATAGTTTAGAAAATAGCGTGCCGCTTACGTTAATTATTTTCCAAAAATGAGGAGTTACGTTAACACAACACAACATTGATTTCAAAAAATGAACCCTAATTTAAAGTAAGTCACGAAAACGTAAAAAAATCTAACGTAAGGGACACACATTTTCAAAACGTGGAGTTACATTAGCGGAATTCAGCTAAGGAATTTTTAAACTTATCTAATTGTAATAAGGTTTAATATAGAGTTATTTCTTGTTTTTCAGTTAATTAGTGGCAGGATAGTAAGTCGTGATAAAAACCGGTTTATAAGCGGGAAACAGTTTCTTTTTTGTTTATAAAAACCAAAATTGGTAAAGGCACCTTTAGATCTAAAGAGTATTAAAACACACTTGATTTTCTTTCCAATCTGATACTTTTCCTTACTGTTTTTCCTCACTTTGCCTTTCTTTCTCCCTTTCCTACAATATTTATGTACCTTTTTTACCTACGACTTTTACTGCACATTCTGCTTTCCCTTTTTCTCTTTCTGTTTTATTTCTTTCTATATAGTTTTCTTCGTATGTATTACCTTCTTTCTGTTCCGTTCATCAACTCCCTCCTTTTGATTTTAGTGACTTAAGTTTAAACTTCAGCTTAACGTTGTATAATTTCGTTTAAATAATCAATTTTGTCTTTACAAACCCTCAGTCCTATTTTCAGTGTAAGGCTTGTCCCTGTCTGAAACTAGCCGAATGATCTTTATTTGATTCTTCATTAGTAATTTGAACATTTCCTGGCAAACTGGTGACTAAATGTTTCGTCACATAATTAGTAACTCACTCTCACATCACTATTATGAACTTGAACGTCAAAGGGTAAAAGTACAACCGAAATGCTTCGAATACCTTCGCTATTGGGCTTCGACATCTTTCTTATAGAGCTGAAACGGATTTAGAGATTTTCTTATATCTTGTAAGCTGTTGTTTTCTCGCGAACTACTTATTTGAAGCATCATTGGTGTCCCGTTATTAGTAGAAAGTATGGCCCAGCTCAACGCCTTTCTCTGGCTGAAAAAAATAATGGTCAAGGGGCAAGCAAATAGTTAACGTATTTTATTGAATCATCGCATCAATACAATGACATTACGTTGGATACGTAGGCTACTGAAAAAAATGATTGGGGTGTATATCAATGTCACTAACCTCCACCATATCACTATTACTACCATCATTCATACCTGTCTCTTGTTTTCTAAAAATATTATACAAGTATATACATTTTTTTATGCCTACATGTTGCTACATGGTAGTGGCAGTGACTGATTTTCACAGAAAAAGTTTTCACAGTCCGTTTAACCAGACATTTAAGAGATTCCCTAAAAACGAAATGCATTAATCCTGATTGTTTCAATTAAAAATCCCTAATTCTAAAATTAGACATGATATAAATAGGCATAATAGCTAATTAATAAATAACTTAACTTTAAAAAGTTTAAAACATCAATTTCTATTTGATACTGGAAATCCCGACAAACTTCATTCCGCCTTAGAACTCCCTTTTGAGGTGATAACAATTTCTATAATACTTACTTAGTACTTATCCTTTTCAAATTTCCCTTAATTTTTGATTTTTTTTTTGTGTAATATTATTATTTATTTATTTTTTATGTCGTTGAGGGCAAACGAGCAAATGAATCATTTGATGTAAAGCGATGAATGTACTTAACTCGTAATTTTTAACTGTACTTATTGATATATAACAACGCAATCGCACAATACTGTCCTTATCACGAATTGTTGGACCAGGGATCGTTACCGGTATTCATAAAAATTACAAAAAAATTATTAGAGATTTTATGTGAAATGCCATTACATATAATTAAAGTATTGGTATAGAACTTTGAAATTGCTCAGTAAAATAAGGAAATGTGTAATAATAAGCGAAATACCAAAATTTAATACCAGTATTTGTATGGAGTCGAAAACCGGCATCCGATCGCTGGTCGGTACAAATTAAAGTGGCTATCATATCCATCACAACACCAAATCGTAAACAGACGCACGCGGTAGGGTTTGTAATTGCTTCCTACAGGCAAATGTATGGTCGTCTCACCGGTATCTACTCATTAACACTGCAAAGGAAAGAGATGGTCGCAAAGTTCCTGGTAACCAAAATAACGTAAGCACCAGGTCCGTCTAAATTAAGTACATAATTTTAATGTAACCGTCATCACTCGAGCCTTGGGAAGACAAATAATAATGTAAGAGGCATTAATTGCTTTAAAAACTACGAAAACTTTAATGTTACTGACTAAATTATATATTCACCCAGCTTGCACTAAGCACAATTTGTGACAAGATTAGACTATAATTGACTTTAAATGGTTGCTGTCTTATAATCTCGTTTAATTTTTTTTACCTATCTAATCTGAGCATATAAATCATTTATGTACCTTATTATTTACATGATTTGATTCAAAAACTAAAAGTATAACCCATTTAATGTAAGAACCATTTTATATTTTTTATCTAGCTTTGAAGCTAACGTAACAGTCAATCGGTAATAAAGTGCTATAAATTGAGTAATGTAAGAGTCATTTATTTACCGATGAGTCTTACATTAATGACTTTTGTTCAACTTTGGCCAATACTTGTGGTTACGTTAATCTGATATTAAGTAATTTACAAACAATGTGCCATACACCAAAATAAATACGTAAAAACTAAAAAAAAACGGTAAATTTTTGTTTAATGTAACCAACATTTTTTTCAAGATATCGTAATTTTAATAACAGCAATGGATAGATCGTCAAATTTACAGACGAACTGTATACTTAACTCAATTTCGTCATTTTGGCGGTTACATTAATTCATATTACAGGTGACGATATGGGTAAGGCCGCGGAAAGTTACCAATTTGGACGTTTCAATATTTACCCAGCTGATTAAAAAAAAATGGTAACCCCTACTGTTTCAAAAATATTTTTATCATATGTAGATATAGAAATTCTCATGGTCGCAAGTAAGATAATAAATATAAACCCCTTTATAAATATACTAAAAATATATTTCCGTCCAAAACGTAACGAAAGTTGGTTAAATTTTTCGACCACGAGTACTAAAAGCTCTGTTATTTTTATGATATTTCAACTTTCATGGACATACTTTTGTTTTAAAGTAAAATTTATGATATAAAGATAGTTCTACTAATTACGGAATAATGATAATATAATCATTTGAATTTTTTATCTTACATTATTTTAATGGATCAGCATTCCACACTTATGTTACAATACTTTCGTGACGCTTTATGTAGCTTGTTTTTAAATACTTTTTGGCGAAAATACGTTTACGTGCACTGGCAACTCATATTCTAGTAGGGCAACACCGATGAGCAAGTCCAAATCCATCAGTTTGTCAACAAACGCAATTCAAAGTAGACACAGTCACAGTTTCGTGAAAGTACCCCCAAAGTGTCGTATGTTATTTTAAAGGTAAGGAGTGATTGTTTTTAATCAGTTTTTTTTGTACAATAGCGTAACGGTTTTCAAGCAAGTGACACGTATTATTGTATTAAAAATGTCTTTATTTCACCATGAAAATCCACTTTTTTTCAAAAATACGTTACACTTTCGTTACGAATATGTTACATTTTTGCAAAATGTTACGTATTTTCTACGTAACAACGAATAAATGTTGTAAAGGGAAGTGCACACAGAATATACTAACTTAAATGAGTTTTATTAGATTTTTAATGACCCGAAAATATACAAAGTCGAACAAAACTCCTGTACAATAATAAAATAAATAAAAACAACATATTAATAAAAAAAACTGTTTTAAGAAGAAAATAATTTATTTTCGACCTCAAGTCACAGTAGAATCATTGATTCTAAAGCTGTTTTATTGTTATACGGTCGTCTTGTTGTGTAGTATTGGGTACCAGCAGTGAACAAATAGTAATTACTGCCACCTGGTACAAAATGAGAGGCTTTAAAACACTAGAGTGGTTTGGGTCTCATTTGTTCCATCATACGCGTGTTTCATTATATTGATTTTAATGTGCCATGAAAATTTTATTTACAGGCAATATAAAGCTAATCATTTTATAACTTGATTTTTTTTCTTAGCTACGTTATTTAATGGGAATATTTTCCAGTATGATCTAAGCTTTATAGCGACTTATGTTACGTTTTATGATAACATAACATAAGTCTTTTTATGTTACTTCTATGTCACATTGGTAAATTCCCGCGGCCTTACCCATATCTCATAGTTTTCGTTTTCTCCCTACTGACCCATTTGGATTGATCACCCTGTATAAAGGCACTTATTTTGAGCTTCACAAAGACGCAACTTGATTGGTTAAATTTTTCCGCTCTTCTGTGGAAATGAAATGAAATGAAATAATTTATTCAGTAGCCCACAGGGCCAATTTTACAAGTCAGATTGTGAATCTACCGGCATTTCGCAAGAGGAGACCGCTGTTGAGAAGAAAGCCGAAAGAAACTCAACAGTAAGTCATTTTTTCGTAAATAATACTTAAAACAATTACAATGATTACATTTGTGTTATAACTAATTACACTGGTACACTTAAAGGAGATGTATAGATACTCCAAATCAATGTTAAGTAGGAACATTAAACTAAAATTTTAACGATAAAATAATATCAAATATATCCAGAGATGTATAAAGTCTCTGGGTGTCACAACATGCAATAAAATATAATAACTTAATTAATTTAATACCACAGAGATGTATAAGGTCTCTAGGCGTCAACGTGAATAATTTACAATAGAAAATAATTATTAAACTTAAATTTCTTAGAGATGTATATGGTCTCTAGGCGTCATAACATGCAATGAAATATATTAAAATTATTAAATTTCCTCAGAGATGTATAAAGTCTCTGAGTGTCATACTACACTAAGCTGTTTCTTAGAGATGTATGTATAGTCTCTAAGAGTTCAAAAAGTAAAAATCAACATAGAATAACCTCAATCGAGTACAGAATGTAGTTTCTCACGTGTACTTAATTTAATACTAGTAGGTATGCGGTTGCTACATATTTAATTTGGCCCTTGCTAGCATGAACAGAAAATGTTTGGACATATCATTCGCAGCGAAAAGTCGATGGAGCGTTTGGTAGTGCAGGGGAGAGTGGAAGGTCAACGTTCTCGCGGCCGATCTCCTACTAGGTGGACGGATCTCATAAAGTCCACGACGAAACGTTCCCTTACGGAGTGTGCACGGAGTGCCACAAACGTAGAGAGATGGAGAAAAATCGCAAAAGCCGTCATTGATGTAGAAGAGGACAATCCATAACCACGACCACTCTGGCAAGAGTGTACGACTAAGAAGAAGAGAGCATGAACAGACCGGACCCCACAAACGGCACCCGTTCACGAGTATGACGCATATGACGTGTGGACAAGCGGCCCAAATTTTTTTGTCTTTTCTACCACGGAGGTGGCAAACAAGCGTACGGCCTTGCAACTCTAGGGGTCTCGTATGCGTGTTGGCAACCGTTTAAAAATCTGTACTGTATATCTGTCATGTAAGAAAACTGGTTGAAAAATACAATGGCTTGGGCTATAGCTTCGGTAGCCTGAAAGGTAAGGCGACCATGTTGCGGGCCCGTCTAGCACAACTTGACTTCGCGATTTATGTCACGCGACATAGCATCGCCCGTCACTGTTTCACAATACTGTGAAGAAAGAGACAGATGATATTTATCGCGTGAGAAAGAGTCGCGTCTCGCACTTGTGCCTGAGGTGCAGAAGGAGACACGGGCTTGAACCTTTTTCTGCTGCATCATGTAAAAGTAGCTTTTCTGCAAGGATATTAAATATTCAAAAACTTGTTAAGGGTACAGTATCTAATTTGTCAGGATTACGTTTCTTCTACTTTTTTTACGACAATTGTAACAGAAAAACTGTAGTAATCAAAATATACATAAAGTGCACGTAATACTAATACCTAATGGTGTACAATTTTAATCGTCTCGAAAATTGAGGTGAAGAACTTTGCATTAATCGTATTAATTTTCGCGTAGTTCATCAATGTAAACCAATTAATGGAGCTCATGAAATAATCTTCAAACCTTAATAATGGTTTCTACTCCAATTAATATGCACATAAATTATTGTTTCATATCCAGATTATTGTGGCAACAGTAATCGTGTGAATTATAGGAATATAATTATATGTATACAAGGTGAAGCAATATCGCTAACGAAGTTAGCAAGCAAGCAACAATATCGTAAATTGGAATTGGACAAGAAATTCGAGCTGTCGCTCAACAAACAATAACTCGACGAGTGAGGCGAGTAAAAATTTAATCGAAAACCAGTCATTTATGTGCTATGGACTTAGTGTAATGAAAAAAGAGCTGTTTGCTCTTTGCGCTCCTTGTGGTATGCTTTTTTTTACCCCTTATTAAATTGTATGCAATGGAAAGAACATTTATGGGCAAATTTTTATTTTGTTGTCGATTTCTTGTTTTCTTAGATTATATATAAAATTTGGTGAGTTGCTAAAATTACTTCTTCTGACCATGGTAAGCCCCATTTCACGATATGTTCTATATTTTTTTTCCATTGAGCTACACAAAATGTATTACAGAAATTTGCCCATGGGCTAATTTTTATTTACTGTCGAATTTTTTATTTCGATGTCCTCATTTTGTACTAAATTTTAGTACAAAATACGAAAATTAGTTAAAAAAAATCTATATTAATTTTTTTGTAACTCAATGGAAAAATTTGTAGGACATATTGTGAAATTGGGCTTACAGTCCCATCAAAAAGAGTAGAAATTAAAAAGTGGCTATACTGTAGTGTCCTCCCTTTCTAATCAACAAAAAAATAACGGAGACGACACTACAGTATTGCCACTTTTTAATTTTTATTCTTTTTGGTCGCACTGTACCTACCTGGTTCAGAATAAGCAACTTTACTAACTCGCCAAATTTTATTGAAATCTGAGAAAAAAACAAAATCGACAAAATAAAAATTTACCCGTGTGGCTGCATAAAACCTATAAATACGTGGCAAACCGCAGCAGATTAGTTGAAAAAATAAATAAATGAAAAGCGATGTACTTGTATCTATGTATGTATCACGTTTTATATACGTACCTATATTAGCTGCAACTCGCGGTGTTTCTCAATCATTCTTCGGGAACAATACATTTTCCGGGATAAAAAGTAACCGATGTGTTAATCAAGGGTTTCAACTACCTCTGTATTCAATTCTATCAGAATAGGCTAGTAGTTTTGATATATATTTGAAATGGTTAATAATGATCTTACTAGCTCTGAAAAAAAGTCTTGTATTTTTGTGAAAGCTAGAAAGCTAAATTTTATCAATTGAAAACTAGAAATTTCATGAACAGTCAAAAATGCCGTCCGCCATTTATGCCTTTTCCTAATCTGTGGCGTGACGTAGATTTACCTGTAAATATTCGAAATTCGACCGTCGTATAGTGCCATTACTCACTCCAATATACTTTGACAGGTCAGGAGATCGAGAGGGACGGCAGGCACTATTTGAAGTCGTCAAAGTAGACTTTCAGTTATCTTTACAGGACCGATGATGTCACTGTCATCAGCGAAAATGGCGAACAGCGTTTTCAGCATTTCAAAATACAGATTAAAAACCATATTTTTAGAATTAATTTTTTCAGCCATCTTTCACTTTTTAGAATTGAAATATATATATTTAGGTTTCCTATGCTAAATACTATACGGAATAAACATTAGTTTATTACAATTTGACACGAGTCAGCTAGCCTATTGTTCCAGCCGTATGAGCGTGAAGAAGTAGGTAACAAACACGAAAACACTCACAAACTTTCGCCTTTATAATATTAGTGTGATACAACAGTAGGTGAGCTGACGAAATATGATTCGAGTATTATACCTGTCTCGCTCGCTCTTATACGACCTAATCAAGAACCTCTCCGATTTCACCCAAACCCGAATACCAATCTGAGGGTTCACGCACTGTAGACCGAGTTTATTATCCCAAATGATTATTATTGTCAAGATTAGAATTTTTCGTAATATCTGTCTGTAATTAATATAAATATCCAAGTTGATCGATAAGTATCCTTTTTACCCAATTTCATAAGGGAATGCTTCCAAATCTTCCAATATTCTAGTTTAAGTGATGAAGCGGCCTAAAAGCATTACTGGTCTGAATTTCCATTCAGATAATCTATCTTCATTCAAGGCACAGGAACTCAAATGCAGCAGTCCACGGAAATACCGAAACAGAAGTGCATTTCTATGTACACATTTTCAATTTAAAGCGATACGTGGGAATAGTGGGATTTAATTATTTTTACTAGTTGCGTCGCGCGGTGTTACCCGCTCATCCCACGGGAACACAACATTTTTCGGGATAAAAAGTAGCCCAGGATGTCAGCTACTTTCATACCAAAATTTATCAAAATTGGTCCAGCCGTTTGAGCGTGAAGGAGTAACAAACATACACATAACACATTCACAAACTTTTGCCTTTAAAATATAAACTAGTGTGATTATAAAATTAATGTCTGTAAGCGTAAAGCAAATGTGTATAATGGCCAGCGTGCTCGAAAAGTCGTTGGAGGCGTCAGGTGAAACCCGCTCGAGTCATTCGAATTTTACTTGAATATAAAGATTTAATAGTGGGATTCACATAGAAATGTAGCTTTAACAAGATAAAGCATTTGGATAGGACTACGATTGTCAATCAGACCTTTTATGCATACTCTTATTCGAGCAATTAAGTAGGGCCCAGGCTTACGTCAGAGAGGGCCCCTAATAGGACATTATCAGTGCGGTGAAAGTTATCCTCGTATATTTGGTACATACGAGAGGTCCTAAATGACTGAAATTTATATCATAAATCTCCAGGAGAAAGTAAATTACTGAATTTAAATATCGTTATTCGTTTAACTAAACTTTGGCGTCAATTGTTCTTTGGTTTTTGAATTTGTGATGCTTGATTGATGACTGGATGATTGAAGAATAACGTATGTAACTCTTGAATGATTCTAATTTCTAACGAAGACCTTTGTGGTGTAGTTATACATCACTTGAGCACAAATTTTGAGTTATAAAGAGGGCGTAAGTCTGTGTGCGCACGTTAACAGAGAACGGCGAAGAGTGTTTAGTATCCAACCTTCTTTCCAACCAAAGCTATACTGATTCATTTATGAATGGCGTGGACCGTGGTGGCGTCACCAAAGAAGTGTCTGTGAAATTAACAACAAATGAAGCTGAAACATTATTTATTAAAACCCGTGAGAATAGAGGGAAGCTGACGGAGGCCTCCAAACGCGGAACGGGCACAGCATCGGTAAGTCTTTGTCATTTATTTGTGGGTCAGTATAGCGTTCCATTTTACTGACTCCACCACGATCCATCCTTACAGTCTACTAACGGCTTTACGCCACAAAGAGTGACATGTAAATTCGATGCAGAATTTGATGCCTCCGCCGCGCGGTGCATTTCCCTCGGAGGTTCGGCGGCCAAAAGAATAGAATTCCTTAACAGCGTTTATTTCTAGAAAACCTCGAGAGTCTTACTGCTGCAATGATTATAGTTTGAACGGCTAATGTGGCAATTCTCTGAGCTGTGAGCGAAAGTCATTGTCACGCAAAAATGTACCTAGTGTTTGTAAGTACAATTCAATATCAGAAACGATTAATTCGTTACCCTATCTTACACTACTCGTGAAGTTGACCGAGGTTGGCTGAATATAAAATGTAAAATAAGAATACTGAATTTATTTATTCCATATGTAATAATAATAATGGCTATGATTGTGTTATAGCTAAGATTGACAATGTATGATTATTACAAATAAAAATCTATCTATCTATGATAGTGTGCGGAGGAAATTCGCTGCAGAAACTCATACTTCAGCCAACTTCGCCTCGGTCAACTTCGGGATAGTGCGGAGCCGGGGTTAGTCCTTCTTGATAGATGCAATCTAACATTTCACGCTGCGTTTTCTCTTACCTACATGATTGGCATCTTCTTCTTCATAAATATGATTTTAATGAGCGCATAATAATAGGTACTTATTTCGTTACTTTGTCTTCATTGTATTTTGTGCCTAGAAATGATGACACAGAGTTATCGACGTATTTAGTTATATTATTTGGATGTTTTAACCGTCTTTTATTGCTCTATCAATATTGACGAACTCCGTGCGTACTTAAGTGAAGTTTTCGGTTGTCACAAAGCAGTCGCGGCTTATTATTATTACAATTTATTATCAAAAAGAGATTCTCAGTTTAACCTGTATGTATGTACCTATGTTTTTCCGTGATTATCTCGCGTTTGGCCAAACTGATATTGTTGCGGTTTTCAATTTGTTGTTATTGTTATTTGCGTCTGACAGTCATCATCTCTCTATGCTGAGCTATAACTCCTTAACGGTTAGGAGTTAGGGGATAAATACTTAATTCAAACGAGATGCATGCAAACACTGCGTGACTACTCCACTATATTATGTATTTTACTTAAATCACTAAATTTTTAATAACGTAATGACTTCTATACCTCGTATAGCCCCAGCCTCCAGGAGAATATTATTAAGCATGACCGACCCGGCACTTATTATTCTTCCCGCTTTGATTCAACAGTTTGTGCCCTGATAGTAATTAAAAAAAGTTATCCGAGTACTCTAATTAAAAGGGAATCTGTAGAGAGTTCCCGCTGTTTAGGGAAATTATAAAATAAGTGGCTAATTATTTAGTCGTCTTGTAAGTATGTAAAATACTAAAGGTAGTGCCTACGCGAAGTAATTAAATATCCAGTTATTTTTACTTTTAAATGGTAAGGTCATTTTGTTCCTATGCTTGAAACCCATCACACTACCATTATAAAGGCGAACGTTTGTGAATGTGTTTATGTGTATGTTTGTTAACTCTTCACGCTCAAATGGCTGGACGAAATTTGATAAATTTAAGTGAAATGGTAGCTGATGACCGGGATTAACACACTACTCTTTATCCCGAATAAATGTAGTGTTTCCGTACGCAGCTATTATTTTCATAATTGACGCGCACAAACAGGGGGGGTATTCGACCAATTTTAGAGATATAATGGAGATCTCTCCTTTTCATCGCCAACCGTCACTTTTGACGTGTGCCTGATTGACAAGTGGCGATATCCCTAGAACAAAGAAGTGAAATTAGTCCGTTACAAGTGACGGATGGCGATGAAAAGGAGAGATCTCCATTATTCGCTGGGTGCGAAGTAGGTGGTGGGGGAACCACGAATCGATCGCAGCGCGCGCCGTGGCCAAAAAAGGAACTTTCGTCAGGCCAACTGTCACTTTTTACTAGTGAAATTAAGGCATCTAAAAATAAATAAATATACCTGCAGCGTAGTTAATTGCAAAAACAATGGCAAAAACAGTAATCACAAATTCAAAAACAGTAATCATAAATAAATAAATTTCCACAAGCAAGTTGGAAACGAGAGCAACGAATTAAATGGATAATCGCTATCAAGAGGAAAAAGTTAGTATAACCTATAGAACAACATTTTTAATATTATATCTTGTAGGTATGTTGTAAGGACTAGGGAGTAGCATGTTTATGCGTTTACTTTCTTTTACATTTTGGGTATGTTGAGCAAAAACGAATTGTTTCTCATTTTATTGTAGTTTGAGATTTGAAGGCGATGTTGTGTTTGATTGAGCCGAATCCAGTTATGATAATTAATTTGGCCATGTTTAACTGAAAAAACAAAATAATCTGTATTACTACGAAAATACAGTCATAAATGATCGGTTGCATTATACATGAAATGCGGTTTTCGGTTAAATTTGTTTATTTTGTAACTTACTTCTCGTCAAGACAGCCATGAAAAGGTCCGTGTGAATTACATCTGAAAGTTATTGATTTTGCCATTTTAGACGGGAAATAAAGAAGGTCAACGTTTTATCGACACTATAGATTAACATAATCGAATAAAATTAAAGAAAATTACGATATTTCAATGAAATTATTTGTTTGTTTACTTACTATTCGTAAAGACAGTCAGCCATTTGACATTAAAAAGCCCGCCGTAATTGTAACCGCTAGTTGACGCTGTCATCGCGCACCCAGCGAATATCTCTAAAATTGGTCGAATACCCCCCCAGGACTTGTAATATCATTGCACCCTTGCCTTATTATTTTTACATTATTAGTATACAATAAATAAATTTTATCTAAATGTAGCTACTTAACATTGATTTGGAGAATCTATACATTACGTGTACCAATGTTATTGAAGTATGATTTGTGATAAAATTTAATACTTACTGTAAGTTTCTTTCGGCTTTCTTCTCAACAGCGGTTTCCTTATGGGAGATGCCGGGACATTTACAATTTGACTTGTAAAAGTGCCCTTGTGGCCTACTTACTGAATAAATTATTTCATTTCATTTAATAATGTGAAGTGTGTATATTAAATCTCAATCATTTTAATCAAATAATGAGCACTATTCGTTTTAAATCGTAACATCGTTCTTATTTAAAGTCTTGTTACTGATTTTCTCGTTGGCTTTTTACATCTTTATGTTAGCTCCACTTTGTTACTAAGTTTACTAGTTTGTAACAAACAATGTATCAAAGCTTGGAATTGCAATTTCAACTCGTATATGTTGTCACAATAATTTGGTATGTTGTTGTGTTAGAAAGTATAGTAATATAAGTATCAAAAAAAAACTTTTTTGGCAATAACCTGACTTATCAACTGATTCTCAAAAATTAAATACCTACGTGCATAAACGAATCGACACCAGAGCTGTTATTAGTAGTGCGGATACTGTCATAAATGATTTCCCTACCTTTTAAATAAATTAAATTTTACCGCACGAGGGCCGAAAATAAAAATAACTTACATTCCCACACAATACGATAGCCTTACTTTTTCCGACATCCTAGGCTCACGCACGTATCGGGTGTAGTTTCTCTAAAAGAATTATCTGCAATATACGTGTATTAAATTACTTAGCCACTCAGGGTTGGCACTGCGGGCGTGATAAAAACTACCTACTGTATACTAGAGCCAGCCCTATGTCACAGTAATCATAGTTGAATCAGTGAAGCAAATAATTAAATAAGTACCTAAGTCCGAATCGACGCACTCACACAACGAGGCAAGGGCAAGACGTAATGGGTTGCGAATTGGAATATTTGTTTCTGGGTGATGGATTTTATATATACGAAACGTAGAAGTTAGATATATAATTACAATTATTAAAAAAAATATATCGCTCGACACGGTCGACGTAAGTAGGCCTTTTTTGTATGTATTTTAATATGTCCGAGGCTCAAGGTTTTGTATGGAAATTAGTTTTATATGTATATATAATAAGTCATTATGTATATCGTCGTATACCCTGGGAACGATTTGTGTAAGATTGTCCCATAATGTTTATTATTATTTATTTTACGGTTCTTTGGGCTTGGGGTACTGAGACCTAAATATACAGCTACCGTACTCTATTATAACAAGACGGGACTTAACCGCGTTCAAAATGTCCATTCTTATGTTATCGAATTATGTGATATACCTACGATTAGATGTTGATGAAGGATTTTCTAAATTAAACGTTCAAAATAAATAAAAAAACACATCTTTTCTAAAATAACTCAAATAAATTATGCAAGCTTTACTTACACATGAGTAGAAATTCAACTTTTCAATACGGACACGTTACAACGTACAAGAAACTCCTTCCTTATTTTTTTTTCTATACAGATGTGTCGTCTACTTTCCAAACTGCTTTAGCTCATCATTTACTGTGCCGTTTCTTTCCTTCGGGACTGTATCTCCTAAACAGCCAGCGAGGGGCCACATTTCGGACTCTTTATTACTTACAAATCAGAGCTTGATATGGTCTGTGTTGCGGATTTTTTCAAGCAAATAGGTATTGTTACGAAAGAATTTGGATAGGTACATTCGTCATCAGATATATCGCAGCATATAAGGCGATCATAAATATCTGAACATGTACTGTAACGTCTAGTCAATAAGAGTCGTGTTCAGATATTTATGAACGCCTTATATGCTGCGATACATCTGATGGCGACTAAAAAAACCGGTTCCACAATATAAAGTAATGAATGTTTGACCTACTAGCCAACTGTAGAGAAAAAATGGTTCAACATCATCATCATCGTCACATCAGCCGATCTCTCATCTCATCACATCTGTGCACTGCTGGACAAAGGCCTCCCCCAAAGTTTTCCACAATGATCGATCTTGCGGCGCCCTAATCCTATTTTTTTCCGCGATTCTAAGCAGATCGTCGATCGACCGGCCTTTCCACGCTGCGTCTTCCGTTCCGCAGTCGCCAGTCAATCTTTCTGCTCCAACGGCCGTCGGTTCTACGAGCAATGTGCCCCGCACGTATAACTTATAAATATTATTTAAATATTTTTTCGAGTTCGAACTTTGACTCGTACCAACCGACCAGGTGAAAATTAGTACCATGTACACTAAAATGTAAGTAATGTATAACAGATAAAAATGTATGCTATACATAATGAGAACATTTTTTTTTTTCTTAAAACATCTTATTTGCAGATAGTGCTATAACACACAATACAACATAAAGACAGAACAATTTAATTGTGTGCCTCTTTGAAACAATTTCATGCACATATTATGCTTTACGATAAAAAAATACGTGTTTCTCGAATGAAAAGCAAAAATGAAAAGCAAGGTATGGAAAAAACTCGTTATGAATAAAAAAAATAAGCAGCATAAAACACTTCGTACAAATATGCGACAGAATTCAAAACTGCCCGAAGGCTGTACTCAAAAATATTACCCGAAGTTTCATTTGAAATTGTGGGTTCCATTTTGATATCACTCTGACAGTTTAAAATGTGTTCAGGGGCTAAATTTCGAAGTTTGTTATGACATATGTCTGAGATCTCGACTGTATGGTAACTACTTGAGCCATATGCCATATACGAAGTGCTTGTTATAAATAAGTTATTACAATGTTCCCTTTCATACACACGATACAGTAACATTATGTGATTAAAATATGAACCGGTTTTAAAATGGCAATAGGTGATTATTATATTTTATTTATGTAAGTAAATTTAAGGCAACTATAAAATGTACAATGTTTATAATGCATAAAAAATGTATTTATTCAGTAACACAGAATAAATTCAGCTGAATAACAGTGTTGGTACCTCCTTTTAGTATTTCATACTTGTGCTAAGAGGCACCGCTCTTCTAGGTGGTATTATTTGTATTATTTAACAATATATTATAATTAAAATCTTTCTAACTATTCTTAATTAGTTTAGAATCAAATAAATATTCGAACAATATTATAAAATTCTTAGTGTGTGTGCGTGTGTGTGTATGTGTGTTTGTGTGTTTGTATACTAATTATAGTATTGCTTGTGGAGGTATGTTTATTATATCTATTATATTTCAAAAATATATTGCAATAAGTTTTCTATGTCGTTGTAAGTTTTATGTTTCAGCCAGTTGTTTAACGCGTGTTTGCATTCATGATGGGATAAGGGATATTGCGGATTTTTAGTGATGCTAATTTAATTAATTGGCAACAAGGGTTTTTTGGTAACTGGCGTTAAAATAAATGTCATCGAATATCTTTGATATAAACAAAGAGTAAGCAGGAAAAAATATTCCATAAACTTAAAATTACTTTCGTATAATAAAGTTAAAAATATCACGCAGCGATGCTAGAAAAAGTTATTTTTATATGATTCAATATTTATGTCAGAGGAAGAACGATAGATGGCAATATTTCGATTATTAATGCTTTGAAATTGGTTGTTGACATACATCTACTGATATTTTATAATGCATAAATATGACGTATATACATTATTTCCATTACATAAAATCGCCTTAAAATTACAAACAAAAAACAATTATTCAATGTAGCTCTGATAGCAAACAATGTTTGTCCATTGAATCGCCGTAATATTTTTTAATTGGAGATTAGATATTACTATGTTACGTTGAATTAGGCGCCAGCACAAACAACTGAAAATTCGTTACATTCTGTGACAGGGGCTTCCGTGTGACGTCACTGAGGGACGGATATTAAAGTTGTGGCGGTCAAAGTGTGCTGTTTAATACTTTTCGCGGTTTGGAAATGTGTGAAAGTTGTGACGTGAGTGAAAATTTTTATGACAACGAAAAACAGTTGAAAGGGTTATAGAATAGAATAGAATCATTTATTGCATATCACATTTCAAACATCGAAGGTGTTAAAAAAATGACAATATGTATACATGTGACGCCCTGCAAGGGCATAGCAATGTCAGGGCATAAAATATTACTATTTACCCAAGTAGCACAACAGGGTCTAAATAGCTCGTATATCATATCTAATTAGATGCTTAAGTGAAATTTACCACCATGACTAAGTGCTATATAGGTGGCAAGAACCCTTATGCCACCAGTATAGAACCAAAAGGAGAAAAATTGCAGCCTATTTTTGGTGCTAAATAGAATCCATAAGAGATCTCACAATTACCTTAAGTGGTAATTAGAACTATGGGTGAAAGTTATGCGCAGTGAACGAATGAAAACATTTCAGTTCGGTCAATGAGTGATAAATGAGTCGCCAAAATTATCTTTGAGTGGCAAGGCAACTGTCAAATTGTGTTTTATTAAAAGTAATACGTGATCTGCCATATTCATTTTGGATTTATATGACTGTTTGATTGTGATTAAAACTTTACGTTATACAAGCATTGAAATAAGCACGAAATTCTTGCGTTTTTTTTTTACTGTGAAACTATAGTATGTTTTCTTTGTAAATTTCGACGCGCCCTTCATTTGATCACGAATATTAAAAAAGAGAGTGCTAAATTAAATAAGGAATAGATACTGATAAGAAATAAAACTGTTAAAAACCTGACCTAATGATTGTAGGTTACGTACAATGTTAAAGTAACATCGTCACAACTATCAAAAGTCTGTGATTATGCGTGAGTGTGATAAAATTCTGGTTAAAATAATCAATTTTCATAGGCTTCCATTTGTAAACATGGCGAAACAAAAAAGATCCTACAGTGTTTATTTTCACTTATTTGTTCCTTATTTGGAACTATCAAGTCTAATAATCACTTATTTGTATCTTGCGAGTGGCAAAGCAGTGAATGATATTACCAATAGTAATTATTTGCTCTTTTGTAGACTATTAAACAAGCAAGACTATTAAATATATTTTGACAAGGCGCAAATAGGAACTATAATAGAACTTTTAGTTTGTTAGTGGTTTGAAATAAGTGAAAATAACTGCTTTTGGTTCCAAGAACCTCCTACTGAGACCTATTTATGCGTTGGAGTGGCAATAAGGTACTTCTTAGGCCTTAAAGTTGCAATATTTTTTGGTTGCAAAAGAGCCGTAAAATTATCCCTTTAGCCACTATTGGTGATATAATTCGCTATTGTACTAGTCATTTGGAACTTTTAGTTCCAAATAAGGGTATGTTCCCACTTATATGTAAAAGTTGCTTATAAGTGATTTTAAGGCCTTATATAGCACTATTGCTTCTTATTGAGTGACAATTTGAACCTGCATGCAACTTTAAGTAGCAAAATCGACTTTATCCCACCATAAGTAATAAAGTAGAAACAAAAAACGCTCCTATGCAACTACAAGTGATAGGATGAACTCATATACAGTTTTGAGTTGTGTTTAAAGCTATAAGTTGTATCAAACACTGTTAAACCACTCATTTAGAACTTAAAGCTATAAGATAAGCTGCAAAATTCACTAATGTGCTGCTTGGGTAATGCAGGTTTGCAGGTTAATGTTTTATTTAGTGGCGTATATAATTATGATGAGTCCCAAATGTCAGTACACTAATTTACCAATCACCCGAGAAAAAATGGTTTGAGTTGAGACCGTCAAAATGTTGGGTATACGGGTATATCTGGCGTTAAGAATTTTTAAATAATTATTAACAGAATTGCGTCAATACGGGACAAATGTTAATGTAATTTTAACCTTTGTTATTACTTTAAAGGATCCATTTTTGTTTAAAGCAGTCATGACTGAACCGGTTTTAAGTCGGTTTACTATGACAAAAAAAACAGCTTTCGATCCCCTACCTACATATATGTAAGTAAATTTCACAAGGAAATTTTAAGTAAGTAATCGCGTATACCACCTAGTCTAATATAATCAAGATTCAGTTACTTTCTTGTTTATTAACTTCACTGTGAAATTAATCAAGTAATTTAACT
This sequence comes from Apotomis turbidana, assembly GCA_905147355.2. Taxonomy (NCBI): domain Eukaryota; kingdom Metazoa; phylum Arthropoda; class Insecta; order Lepidoptera; family Tortricidae; genus Apotomis; species Apotomis turbidana. The sequence continues at coordinate 18,666,927 of LR990292.1, read as the reverse complement.
CCTAAGTGCTTCCCTGTGTCGTCTACAAAGTTCTACTTTCATAACTTCGGAGTTGCGGCGTGGTTTCCTCAGTCATCGTGTCAGCTTATCTAAGTGTTCTGGAGCTAGGTCACAGATTGAACCTAGTTTTATAATAAACCAGCGAGCCGCTTCGGCTCTGCACGGATGCAATGCTATATTATGCATGTCTTATACATATGTATAAACCTTCCTCTCGAATCACTCATAAAAAAAAAACTGCATCAAAATCCGTACTTTGTTTTATGCTATGTAGTGGAGCTGTCTTATCGCTAGGATGACTATTCAGTCAAGAAACTTTGTAAAATTAGGCCAAATTATTTTCATAGAAGTTCGGGCAGTCCTCAACGAGATTAACTGATGATTTGAGTACGATCGAGCTACTTGACTAGTGCAAAGCACGGTCAGTCGTTGTAGATATCCTAGGAAAGGCCTTTCCCGCTGCAGCGGTGGCGTTTTTCGGCTGTAATTATGATAATGAGATTGAGCTCTTTGACTAGATCAATATGATGGCCAGTCGTTATTAAAAACCTACCTTTTTCCAACAGTAGCGTTTTTCGCCAAAAATGATGAAAACTTTAGAATTCACATATATAAGACTGGGTTACAATACATGGGATCTGTTAGTAACTATTTTTTTGATTAATACATACTTTACAATGTCAATAATACACTAGTTACAAGTCGAACATTACTGATCTTATTTCTGACACATATAGAATAACATTAATCGATTCGAACTTTATACTGTTTGTCGAGAACGTCAAAGAGATTCCCTAACAACGGCTCAACACTCTCATTAGTGGAAGGGTGACAAAACTGACTGTTCTACGAACAATGTTATAGACTGAAAACCAACCATCGTTGACCCCACTTGATAGATTATTAATATCAGCCCACACTAATGTTACAAACAATGCTTTATCAAAATATAATTATGTATGATATCATCATACTTATGTTACTAATCCTATAAGCAGAATGTCCCACACACTGAAGCTAATTTAAAAGTCATAAAAAATGGTCCTTGATATGTATGAGTGAGACTTCAGTTGTAAAATATTTTCTTAATATTAATGAAAGTCTCCATAGTAGGGCGGACTGTTACAAAAAAAGATCGAGGAGCAAGCTGCGCGGTTTTTTTTTCGCTTTTATTAAGTACTTTGCAAGACAATCATTTACGTTATTTTTTACTTATCTAGGACCCGTAGGCCCATAACAGTCACGTTTATCGCGCGATAAATAAATGGCTCGACATTTGTCACTTCTCCAAACAGTGACGGGTGATTTGTTGTCGAGTAATCGCGTGAGGCTCACGACGGAAGTTGGTTTCAGGCTCTAGCCGCGAAACGAGACACCGTAGTGAGAGAGGAGAGAGGAGGGTCGCTTCACCAAACCAATCATCAAACGATTACCTATTGAAATGTCAATCTTGCGTACGTGACCTGCATCGAACTGTATTAGTCATTTCAAACACGGCAAAAAAACTACATAAAATCATGTGATAAAGATGTAAAGGCATATAATATATGATGATGCCCCTGTTAATATTAACTGAGAAATTTTAATTAATTAAGTATTCGATTATATTTGAAACATTTACGTGTTACTTGTAAAATGCATTTGCTTTTGTTAATAAATTATCTGTATCTGTCGGTATTCAATTACGTAGGGTTATCGACGGTCACATCTTGGTCTATCAATACTACACAATACGAGAAACATTTTGCGTGCTCATTAGTCCCTGTATCGTTGTAAGAATATCTGTTATCCTTTGATGCACGGTACATTTTCATGGTTCAACTATAAATGAGGACTGTTAGTTTATACATTGTTTACGACTAATATTACAGGTGCTATTGTATTTAAGCGCTTTGTGATTGAACGACGTTTGATAGAATAGGTTTAGTCCCAATTCTCGGCTTCCTTTGAGACAATATTTAGGATTCCTTGGAACCGGAACAATCTATCTCTCTCATAAATTGGGTAAACATATAGTCAGCGTGTTGTATGACTTTTGCAGGCATTTGTATCATAACGGTATATTTTAAAAGTACCTGAAAGTATTGTATTAAGCGGTTTACACTCACGTGAAATTGTAAGGAACGGTCCGACATGTTTCGAACTCGTATGGAGCTCTTCATCAGGGACTGCTGCCCGTACAGCGGCGGTAACTTTGTCACTACGTCTCGCAAAAGTTTTAATAAGATTATTACCTGAAAGTAATTAAATTAGTTGTGTTCGTTGTTTATGTATGAGGGTTAGTTAATAGGTAAGTAATGTATGTAGGTTTACATACATTTAAAATCAACTGGTATATTATTAACCAATTCGATGTATTGCCAAATAAAAAAGCTGTCTGTTTCACTTCTGATTTCTTATACGAATCAGGGGCCCAATTCTAGATTGCCGTTTGAGATATCGCCAAACGTCAAATCTCCATTAGATAACAGTTATATCGCCATTGAACTGTCATTTAAATGCGATGAGCTTAAAAGTGACATATCTCATCTCAATTTTGGAAATACGAAGGCGATAATGATTGTCAAAAATGTTATTCATGTATATAAATTTCTGTTTTGAACGAAACGTAACGGACTAATTTCACGTACTACGCGGTCAATTTAAAGTATGCGCCTGTTATTTATGCCGTCACATACAAAGGAAGCGAAAATTTTGCGCGTCCGAATTGACGAAGTTGCGATGTTCTAGGGATATCGCCACTTGTCAAGTAGGCACACGTCAAAAGTGACGGATGGCGATGAAAAGGAGAGATCTCCATTATATCTCTAAAATTGGTCGAATACCCCCCCAGGACCCAGAAGCGGGATAGCACTTCAACTAGAAAGGTCCACGAATTAATCATGCTAATGTAAATGAAAACTCAAGATTGCTGCTGCCAAATGACATAAAATTGTGTTAAAGGCCCTACAGACTATCAGTTTTTTTAATGTCTGATTAGATAGGTATTATATTCGATCGTAAGTTCTTCCTCAAATTACTCTTCTAGCGCGGAGATAATCCCATTAGCGGGTTATACTCCCACACTACCAAGTGAGAGCTAACCAGCTCTAATACAGTTCAAGTCATGTCGCACAAAAAGATCGCTATCTACCAGTCTATCAAATTTTCTTAAGAATATTCAGGAACTGTCGATTTCAACTCATTGAATTACGAGTATGTAGTTTACTTCTTAGCTTTGAGGTGTTTTATTACAGTGTTTTAGCCTTAAATTATTATGATGAATTCCATTTTTTTGTTGAAATAGGAACAAATTGACGTGACAAAATTATTAACCTTAAAATACCGAAACTGTGATGTCGCGTGATCTGAGCAAATTAAGGCCTTCGCGAAAAATTATTACAATGACTAATTGATTATTAATTTCGTCATTAAACATTTAGATTATTTTTATTAGTACCTACCAATTGTCTCGGGGTCGTTGTTACTAACTTTGATGACTCAAATTGAAAACTCAAATTTAAATTAGATGCCAAATTAGTATTCATAGGGTGTCTGACAGTGTTATAGCAAAAATTAAGCCTATATGCGAGCTAATTTCAGTTTTCAAAAGGAATTAAAATCCCGAAACTATGACGTGGCGTGATCTGAGCAAATTAAGCAGAAACTTGTTGTGTACGGGTCTCTCGCGAAGAATTATTACAATGACTAATTATTATTTTCGTCATTAAACATTCAGATGATTTTGATCAGCATACATTTTCCTGGGGCCTTTGCTTCTAACTTTGATGACTTCAATTGAAAACTGGAACTAGCTCGCAAATAGGCTTAATTTTTAGTATTTCAGTGTCAGACTTTGTGAATACTTAAGTTTATGATAAATATTGTTGTTTCGAAAATTAAAGATGTCATAATTGCCTAAATGTCTTAGGTTTAACGGAAAGAAGACAATTTGAACTAAGAATTCGATTCTGAATCATGATTATAAAATCTAGGTAGGTAATGTCTTTTTTTTATTTTATTTTATTATCCAAAATGGCAACTTTAGATTTGGAAATTAAATTTCTCGCTGTAGGTTTTATCGAGTGAACTTTAATATATTACTTAAGTTCAATTTGAAAAGTATAGCTCAATAAATACTGCAAAAAAATCACGTTTGTTGTATGGGAGCCCCACCTAAATATATACATATTTTATTTTCTTTTTATTTAAGTGTAAATTTCAACTGTTTAGATGAATTATGATAATTCATGATATTCAGCCTGGTGACAGACAAACAGACGAGCAGTGGAGTTTTAGTAATATAGGGTCATGTTTTTACCCTTTAGGTACGGAACCCTAAAAACAATACAATACAATACAAGTACTCTTTATTGCACACCTCATAAAATATACAGGAGAAATACAATGCAAGAAATTACAATTAGAGGTAAACAACAGGCGGTCTTATCACTAAAGAGCGATCTCTTCCAGACAACCTTTGGGTAGAGGAGAACTTGAAAAAAAACATGCAGATGAATTGAAAATCGCTTTAAAGGTGGATGAAAAATAATATCCGGTACAAAATGTTAAAAGTACAAAGAAATTCCTTTTATCTGCTTTTATCCGGATATAAGCAGAGTTGTGTGTCAGGTACTTTATGTATGGGGTGTCGCATTAGGGTAGTGTCTTTATTGTGTATTAGGGCAAAAACACAATTTTATTTCATGTCGTGTGAATATCTACACTTCGTGCAACGTTAAAAACGATGGCACGATTATTTGACATGGAACATTGCACAAAAGTGACGTGAAATAATAGTTACTGCAGACGCCGGGTAAAAAGAGCTTGCCGGGTGAGTAGGTATAGACAATTAGACAGATAGTGACACGAAGCCGGCAAGCCCTTTTCACGGCTAAGGCATGCTTTATAGCATATTGCTTTTCTAAAACATATGCAATAAAAAAATAACCACTCAAAAAATATAATTCAGCTGTTTAGCCAGATCATGAACACAAACGCCATGCTTAAAAAAAATGTTCCCGGCTCCTAAGCCAAAAAAAAAAAAATATGAATCGATAAAAAGATTCTATACAAATATTTAGAACAGCGCCATCTCTCTCGCAGTCTTCACACTTGCTGTAAAGCAATGGGGATTGGGGATCGTGCGTGTAAAACGCACATCCTAGTAGTAGAGGATCCCTTTAAGAACGACCTTCACCGAGATGTTTATTTGATTAAATGTATTTTATATTTTATTTAATATGTCAATAAATATATTGCATATGGGTTGCCTACCAAATTTTAGTCCAGGGTATGTTTAATTAATGATTAAAAATTTTTTTTTTTTTAACTTTTAATTATTAGATAAATTCTATACCAATCGAAAGTATGAAGCCCATAGAATATGCAAACGTTAGGTTGCCTATTCTTTTCCCGTCACAACTATCGGGTAGCCAGGTTTAAACTGGTAAATCTATACTAGCATTTTGCAACGGTCTGATTATTGAATTGAAATTAAATAACATTAAAAATTATTTTATTATGAACACGGTGTTATAGGGTTGCCTGCGAAAAATCTGTCCAGAATTCCGGTTGTCGAATTTCGAAAAGTAAAATATTGCAGCGAGTGAATGTGTGCGACTGAGAGGTCCCAACCAAAACCATCCCATACGATAGAAGAGGACACAGCATAGCAGCTGTTTGAAGTCCGCCCATTTAAAAAAATAGAGTGCGCATGCTATTTGTGCTTGAAAATGAAAAGGATAGCGATAGACTCGTATATGCTGTGCATTATTTTGGAGTAGATTGTCGCTATAGATACAATAAAATTCATGGTATAATAATATACTCCGCCTGTTACTCTCTTCCGAGACTCGCGAACCACGTGACTGACACAAGCCTACGTCATCATGGTGTTCAGAGATTCTCATACATTTAAATGTTGGAGAATTTTAACCAACGGTGAAAAGTGTTTAAACGGCATTAATTTTAAGTGATTCAAGAAGAAACATAGGTAGTAGAAAAAAACAAATCTAATGTATCTAATCTTTCGGAGTTTCTTCTCAACAGTGGTCACCTCTTGTGAAATGTCGATAGACTCAGACATGTAAAAGTGCCCTTGTGCAGAATAAAGTTCATTATTTCATTAATTAATTGAATAAAAAAAAAGTTAAATAACTATTTCTCTATTGTAATAATAAACTACTCCAAAATAATGTACAGCATATACGAGTCTATCGCTATGCTTTTCATTTTCAAGCACAAATAGCATGCGCACCCTCTTTTTTTAAATGGGCGGACTTCAAACAGCTGCTATGCTGTGTCCTCTTCTATCGTATGGGATGGTTTTGGTTGGGACCTCTCAGTCGCACACATTCACTCGCTGCAATATTTTACTTTTCAAAATTCGACAACCGGAATTCTGGACTGATTTTTCGCAGGCAACCCTATACCACCGTGTTCATAATAAAATAATCTTTAATGTTATTTAATTTCAATTCAATAATCAGACCGTTGCAAAATGCTAGTATAGATTTACCAGTAAACCTGGCTACCCGATAGTTGTGACGGGAAAAGAATAGGCAACCTAACGTTTGCATATTCTATGGGCTTCATACTTTTGATAGGTATAGAAATTATCTAATAATCAAATGTTTAAAAAAAAATTTTTTTTAATCATTAATTAAACATACCCTGGACTAAAATTTGTTAGGCAACCCATATGCAATATATTTATTGACATATTAAATTAAATATAAAATACATTTCATCAAATAAACATCTCGGTGAAGGTCGTTCTTAAAGGGATCTTAGACTATAGGGTATGGCTAATGCGCAATAAGCATTTCAAAAACATATATGACGCAGAGGGCGCTCCAGTAGCGTAAAGGATTAAGGGATGAAAGATTTGGTGTGACTGACGTAGCGGTCGAATAGCTCAGTTGGGAGAGCAATGCGCCGGAAACGCAGAGGTCGCGGGTTCAAACCCCGCTTCGATTGTAGTAGATCGCATTCATTTTTTCTTTCTTAATTTACCTTTGTGTCATTATTTATAAAAATAAAAATATGTGGTATTACCACATAAAAAAATTATATGAATCGATAAAAAGATTCTATACAAAATGTAATCACTCATCATTCCTCAAAGTTCTATGCATAAGGCTACGTTTTACTTCTATTTGAATGAGTTAGTTCCCTGAACTACTTGAAACTGAGGCTCTCCTTGATAAGAGAGCCTAGAATTATTTTTAAATTTCTTAACCTGTCACAGTTTGTAACCATGTTAAATTGTATTCTTACTGTATTTGTTTCATTTTCATTATCGTTAAACAGTAGAATAGCTAGTTTATCATTTCAGTTTGTTTGTTAGCTAACATGTTGTATTTTTTTATGCCATGACATGACATTTAATTGAACCGTTGGCTCCCGCGATACAGGCTTAGCCTAGTGCGGGGTTTCCTGGTAATTCCGAATTTCACATATTATGCACGCTTCTACACACATTTTCTTGTTGTACCTAATTGTTGTTTTTTTTTTGTGCAATAAAGAATCTTTTTATCTTTATCTTCTCTTAGTTATCTCGAGTTGATCCGCACACACGTGACTTCGAAGCCGTTATGACGACACTTCATTGCATGGCCTAATCGTATAAAAAGCTAGAGCTTTGGGGGTTTTAAAATAATACGAAACGATTCGAGAAAAGGTAGGTAGTGCCCCCCTTTCCTGTTCGTCTTGGCATGGGCACTGCCGTGCCCACGGATGTTTACGAATAGCCTTTATTCACAAAAATAGATAATTATAACCGGATTTAGCTTTTCATTTTCATTTCACTAGGATAAAATAAATCAATAAATATAAGGGGACAATCTTAAATGAATCAACCTAGTCCCAAACTAAGCAATGCTTGTGCTATTACTACTACTACTACTACTACTAAACGACGATATACATAATAAATAAATACATATATAGATAACATCCATGACCCAGGAACAACTTGAACAACTATTCGAGTTCATCACAAAAATGTTTGTCCTTGCCGGGATTCGAACCCAGGACCGTGGCAGTAGGCAGGGGCACTACAAACAGCGTCAACCGCGTCATCATAACAAACTAGTTTAACCCAAACTAACCAATTTAGAAAATTACATGTTCATACTCTTCACTCAAGACTTAAAAAGTTATTTTCCCTGTAACTTAGAAGACAATTAGCCCCACACGTTTCAGTGGTTGTTAGTAACCAGGAAAACACTATTACCAAGTTACCCAATTTAAGTTCAAGCTGAGGACGAGGAGATTTATTTTAGCTTAAGCCTGAGACACTTAGTGGCACACGACTTGGCTGATAAAGGTAAGGAAATTACTGGGGTTGCAAAAAGATGCCGTTAAAGGCGAATATAAAGAAGGTAAAATAATTAAGGTAAGGTTTGTCGGGGCCTGTGCGTTAGCGCGAGTAGCGCAACTACTGCCAATCTGCCGCATTGAGGGTATTGTCACCATAGTCAGATATATGTATACTATACCTACCTAATTTTCTAATATCAACAGAAGGACGCCATTTGCATATTTCAGATACGGCGATAACTAAGGTAAGCTAGACGATATTGAGTTGGGTTTGGCTTTGAGTTAGTAAGGTCCTCTTAGATAGGCGAGACATTAAGGTGGTATTATCAACGAAGTCTTAGAGTAAATACACCTAGAATTAGGATTCCTAGGGGCAGCGCTTGAAAGTGAAGTCAGTTTTGGTAAGTCATGGTCCGTCACGGGCTTAGTTTAGAAGTAGTGCGGTAAGATGTGAATATTAACATATTCACATGGAGGTCGCTAAGGTGTAAAGCCTTTCAAATAAACAATGCAAAGATCGACACACAACGCATAAGGAAAAATTCGAAAGGTTGCTTAGGCGTTAGGGTGGCGGAAAGGTTGGTTGATTGGTTGGAAGCGCTGGACTGGCAATCTAGAGGTACCGGGTTCGATTCCCGGTCTCTAATGGTTTAATATAAAAACTGTGGTGTGTACCCACATAAATGAGACATTACATATTTCATAGAATTATAATGTAACTAGAGACCCGCCCCGGTTTCGCACGGGTGGAAAGTAGGGACGCGTGTTTATTTACGACATCACATACGAAACCTTTAAAATTATCAGTGTTTCTCTACTATATTATGCATGTTTTATATATATAAACCTTCCTCTTCATCTCTCTATCTATTAAAAAAAATCACTATCTATTTTAAAAAACCGCATCAAAATCCGTTGCGTAGTTTTAAAGATCTAAGCATACATAGGGACAGACAGACATACAGCAGGAAGCGACTTTGATACTTAAGTAAAGTAAGTAACTGAGTGGTGATACTAAAGATGAGCACAAGCGTGAACGCGAAAATGTACTCGTATTTTTACCCTCAATATTATAATTGAATTCAAAATATTCTATGAGATTCAATGGATATTTTTTACGCTTTCTGCTTAATACCATTAGCTATTCAATTAATTATAATAAAATCTATACAGCTTCGGAGAGGTCACAAGCTAAGAAGTCATTGACCGGAGACTATAAGAGATCGGATCGGGGATAAATGGCACAGAACGGTTTTTACGTTCAAAAGAAGAAAGCTGTAAGTGAGTATTACGGTATACGGTCTTGATGCTTTTTTCTTCTGGAGTCCGATTAGAACAGGACCTTTGATCTTCATAAGAAGAACGTTATATTAAGTGAGTATAGGGTTTATACGGTCTATACTTTTTTCTTCTGGAGTTCAGTAAAGAGGACCTTTGTGCTGCACTATCGAGTGCAAACGTATCAGCTGATATAGATTGAATGGCAAAAGACTCGCGTTTTAAACTATAACTAGAGACCCGTTGCGGCGTCGAACCGCCGCCGCTAGAATATGGAAATCCGGTAGTGTTACCTTAGAGCATCAAAGAGTGTTACAGAAAATAACTACTTTATCGATAAGAAGTTTTTGGGGAACGAAGAATAAATTAATACTGTAAAAAAACACATTAAAATGATGTTTTAAAAAACCGGTCAAGTGCGAGTCAGACTCGCGCACCGAGGGTTCCGTACAAACTTTCCATCCTTAAGTGGTTAAGTTAAGTTTGCACCTGGTATGTACATCGCCCCATACAAATGAGGTGCAAAGTTAACGCAACCAATCCTGTTTGTTGTATTTTTAGTATTTGTTGTTATAGCGGCAATAGAATTACATCGTCTGTGAAAATTTCAACCGTCTAGCTATCACCGTTCTTGAGATACAGCCTGGTGACAGACGGACGGAGGCACGGACGGACGGACAGCGAAGTCCCGGTCCCGTCCCGTTTTTACCCTTTGGGTACGGAACCCTAAAAACGTTAAAACATGCCAGGCTAGAGGCAGGCGCAGGCCTGATAGCCAACTGCCAGCTTCATCGTGTCAATTTTTTCAACTCTTTTGTAAAAATAACTTGTGCATTGATGACATGTGATCTGCTGATCTGTTTCACAAATAGAATGCATATTATTCGATTTATGGAAAAATATAATTCATTACAATAGTCCCATATCTTAAAAAAATAATTGACATAATATTTTCATAGGACCGAACATAAGATTGGTGAATTTTAATTTGTTGTTCTTTCTTCAGGACATCAATTTATCGATTTGATCGATTTCTATCAATTTCCAGAAATAGCACATGAATCGAAACGACAGATTTGGTCTCTCACTACGCAGGTTTTAAAAAGGAAATCATGGAGTGCGTAACTGTTTATGAATTCATTTATAATCGTAAATATTTCACAATATTGATACTAAAAAATGTTACAAAAACTCAATTGTATGAAATATAGAGTAAAAAACGTTTATAGATATCAATTCGTCTCCATTGGCAACTCGTCGATATTCCCAATTCGTCCACATTGACAACTCGTCCATAATACCAACTTGTCCACATTGCCCCCTTGTCCATGTTCTCAACTTGTCAATTTTACCAACTCATTCACATTGCCAACTCATCCACATTTCCAACTCGTCCATATTCCCAACTCGACGATACACCCAACTCGTCTACAATACCAACTTGTCCTTATTATCAGCTCGTCTTTATTGCCAAATCTTCCATATCACCAACTCGTCCGTATTACCAAGTCGTCTTCATTGCCAACTTATCCGTATTACCAACTCGTCTTCACTGCCAACTCGTCCATAGTGCCCACTTGTCCATTTTCCCAACTTGTCAATTTTACCAACTCATCCACATTGCCAACTCATCCACATTTCCAACTCGTCCATATTCCCAACTCGACGATACACCCAACTCGTCTACAATACCAACTTGTCCTTATTGTCGGCTCGTCTTTATTGCCAAATCTTCCATATCACCAACTCGTCCGTATTACCAAGTCGTCTTCATTGCCAACTCGTCCATATTCTCAACTCGTCCACATTGCCCACTCGTCCGTGTTCCCAACTTGTTAATTTTGCCAACTCATCCACACTCCCAACTCGTCCATATTCTCAACTCGTCCATGTTCCCAACTTGTTTATTTTGCCAACTCATCCACATTCCCAACTCGTCCATATTCTCAACTCGTCCACATTGCCCACTCGTCCGTGTTCCCAACTTGTTTATTTTGCCAACTCATCCACACTCCCAACTCGTCCATATTCTCAACTCGTCCATGTTCCCAACTTGTTTATTTTGCCAACTCATCCACATTCCCAACTCGTCCATATTCCCAACTCGTCTCTATTACCAACTTGTCAATTTTACCAACTCATCCACATTCCTAACTCGTCCATATTCCCAAATCGTCCACATTTCCAACTCGTCCATTTTACCAACTCATCCATAATATCAATGTGGATACATTCCCAACTTAGCTACATTGTCAATAAGTCATCCATATTCTCAACTCGACCACATTTCCCATCCCGTCGACATGCAAGCGGAAGGACTAAGTTTCTTCTTGTAAAATACCATTTAATTTACCATAACTCATGCCATTTTCCTTGGAATGTTTTTTTTTGATGGACTTATATAATCATATTTATAATAATCTACCATAAATTTACTTATTTGAATGACGTTTAAATTAGTTTTACTAATTTTTTTCTGCTTTGAGTAAAACTCGCCTATAGAAATAATCTATTCTTGAATGACGGTCAGTTTTTCTAGTCTTTTGAGCACCAGTCCAACTCGCACTTAACCGGCTTTTTTCTCCACATTTTTAACAGGTATGCGAAAAAAGTTTCCATATCAACATTTTAAAAAGATAAACAACCTGGCAATTTAGAGCATTGACATAATAGCCCCCAATAAAAAAGACATTAAAAGTTGTCAGAATATGGATACTGTCATTCATTGTCAACAAACTGTAAAATTATTTTTGCATATTCGTACATGTTTTAAGTGTTGCGGATATTATGTTGCCGACTCAAAAATAATATTTCATCATGCTGAACAGCTTACTACAGATGTGTTACGTAATCATGCTTATTATTATTTGGTAATCTTATGTCAAAATAGGGATCACAGGTCACGTGGTCAAAGTCACGTGGTTAGCGCACAGTAGTTTTTTCAAATCCATTTTTCAGTACCTTTTCAGGAAAAAATTAAAATTCCAAGAGTTTTATGCACCTCTCCAGCATGAGACGAATCTAATGACATATCATTTATCAAAATCGGACCATAACTGTAGATCTGATGGGATGTACAAAAATCGGCCTCGCGTAATATATATATAGATAACTAGATAGTGACTTTGCTTTCCGCCATACTGTCTGTGGATTGTACCTATAATAATAATAATACAATACTTTATTGCACACCAATAAAAGTTTACAAAAGGAAACAAGACAAATACAATGTATAAATAACGGTAGACAACAGGCGGTCTTATCGCTAAAAAGCAATCTCTTCCAGACAACCTTTGGGTAGTGAAATTGATGAAAGTACCTATATAATATTATTCTAGTCGAAGGGAAGAGAAAGGTCCACACTTTATCTTACAATGAGTATTTGGTGTTTCTAAATGACATTTGTTTTAAATTACCTTTAATTATGCTCTATTTTCCTTCAAATGACAGCTTAACAATAATGTAAAGTAACACACTGAAATGTAAGCAAAGCATAAAAACATTTGCTACATTTTTTTTTTATGAAAAACATTATTTTAAACATTGTCAATGTAACTTAATATAGTTGAAATGAAAAAAAAAATACAATATTTATCGATGTACTTATAATATGCATAAACTTAGGAGGCCTTATTCCTTTTTTAATTATTTTTTTCATATTATGACAAATATTACCTACTCATAATATATTGACAATTTCAACCACTTTTTGAAGTGAATAATACTTTTCCCCAAGTTCTAGGTAGTAACATACCCAGGTATTTCATGGTTTCATTGCGTGCAAGTCGAAAATAAGTTGAAAAAACTAATTTTCCGCATGAATTTTGTCAATTTCGAATAGTATTTGAAACATATTTATCAATGAAAAATTCAAACTGTGGGTTTCAAATATATACCAATAAATCCCAATAGCCCTGTTCTATGTAGTAACATCAATAATATGTTAAGAAACATGTTTGAACATAGAGAAAATTTGTAAAACAAACAGCATTTTAAATAGGAATAATGCCTCTTAGCATATGCCCGAGTCTCGGGCCCCGAGATATTGCGTAATAAACGCTTTCTTAACTAAAATAACTGAAAAGTACCTACTATAAAAATAAGTAAGTAAAATTATGAGTATTCTGAAGGTAGGGCGAAACTTTTATAAGTTTGAGTCTACCGGTATTTCCTAGTGGTCTGAACTGATAAGAAGGCAGCTAAAAAAAAGCAACAGCTTTTCCGGAGACAATTCATCCCTATTACAAAAACAATAATAATATGAACGCGTCTTCGTACGCGTAACTTTTTTTTATACATTAGTGGGGTAAAAAGTATCTTGTAACCATTTTTGGATGTCCAGCTATCCCTGTACCAAAATGGGTTAAAATTTGTCCAGCCATTTCGGCGTGGTGAGAGGACAAAGGAAATTATGGCCAACAGATGGCGCCAGACAGGCATGGCATCGCACGCCCATATAAAAAAAAATCAATCCTGCATGACGCTATAAATTTTTCCCTGAAATCATGACTCGTCGCCAACTGATTTCAATACATTTCTAGAATTTTATAATTATAATAGTACCTAAATGTATGTAAAAGATTCAAATTACAAATCGAAATTAAATACCTAACCATTGGAACGTTTGGAACTTGTGAATTAGATGGCAATATATATTTTCATCACATTTGCTCGTAAAAGATGGTATTACATGCGGGTGTACTGAAGACCTAAGGCTATATAGTTCCCGCGAGAGTTATAAATTGACATAACTCCCTCGGGAGTTATGGTTTTAGTTTTAAAAATATAGTACACACTCGCAGATTACTTCAGACTAAGGAGGTTTCAATCCAGCCAAGGTTTATTGTTGTATCTACAAAATTTGCCTACCAGCAAATTTTATTGTGTATTGAATTAATACGGTATATGTAACTGCATTAATATTTATGTTTTACAATTATTTATGTGTATTTTGCAATAATTATATTAAATTAAATTAAATTTTTAATTATCGTTACAATTTGGCAGTATAGCCTGTCAAGTTTCTAAACGAAACGCAGTTCTTAGCATTATCTGTGGTAGACGACACAAAAAAAAAGGAAAAAATATAAAATTATTGGTTACGAACTATTTAGTTTGTAACAAACTTACTGTTCATATTTAGGTTTTATAATATTACGCTGTTAATTATTGCTGCATAATATTGATAATTGTTATTTGTTTAATAATAGATGGTAAGATTCTGTGTATATTTGTTTTCTGTTTTAAGCTGATAGCCGTTTTGCCAGTGCTTATAGTAAATAAAAAAAATAGATACAGAAAAATGTTGGCTGTCAATCGTTATCATTTAATGTTTATTTTTGGCATATTTATTTGTTATTTACTCCAAAATGCGATGAAAAATATTGTGTGTAAGGCGGGTAGTAAGGGGATTACAAACTCAGGACATTAAAAACCTGTTGATATATGGTTTTTGTAGAAGAAACGAGGATTTATCTTTGTAGTAATTATTTATTTGTACACAACATGAATTGCACAAACTACATTGTTTCGCCATGACAGAGAGAAGAGAGTTACCACAGATCATATATATTAGTGTTGTGAAACATGCATAGTGATGTACTGAAACGGAATAACATCTCAACACTCCTCCTAAATGATAACATGGTTACAAATGTTATTATTTAAACATATAGCCAAAGACTTTATACTTAACATAAACAATATCAGTTAAACTAAACAGAGTTAACAAGTGAGCAATATTAAACAGTTAACATTTTAGCAATACATATTAAACCTTTAACATTTTAGTTATACTAAACAGAACTTATAGTTGAGCAATATTAAATTATTTTTAACACATGAACTTATTAATGAAACCGTAAAACTTTTCTTTACATAAACTTTTAGTCATCACATCAGCTAAGTTTTCATTTGTTGATATATGTTCAACATCAATTATTTTATTAATTACCAAATCTTTTAAGAAATGCACCCTTATATCAATATGCTTAGTACGTTTTGAGTTTTCATAATTCTTAGTCATAGAAATGGCACTCTTATTGTCAACAAGTAGTACAGCGTCTGTATTTTGACCTAAATGTTTACAAATGCCCTTTAAGTTTACTAGCTCTTGTGCTACAGATGCAGCTGCTATATATTCGGACTCAGCCGATGATAATGCCACACATTGCTGCTTCTTAGAGAACCTAGCAATGGGATTCTCGCCTTGTAATATCATGCCACCACTCACACTTTTTCTATCATTTCGATCTCCGGCCCAGTCTGCATCAGAAAATCCATACATATTAGTATCATTAGTCTTTTTAAATATTAGTCCCTTGTCCTTGGTTTCTTTTAGATAGCGCACAACTCTTTTCCCAGCTTTCCATAGCTCCTCATTTGGCTTATCTAAAAATCTACTAAGGTAGGATACCACAAATGTCAAATCCGGTCTTGTTGTCACGGTCAGGTATATTAAACTTCCAATAAGTTCACGGTAAGGTACATCCAGTACATTTTCGCTGTTATCCATGTGTATATTATAGTTTCTTTCCATAGGTGTTTTAATTCCATTACATTCAGTCATGTTAAATTTTTAAGTATCTTTTCTATCATTTTGGTTTGTGTCAATTTTAATGTTTCTCCATTTCTATCAATTTCGATACCAAGAAAGTTTTTCATTTCTCCTAATTCTGTAGCATTAAATTTTTTCTTGAGTTCACTCTTTATCCGGTCATATTTTCCCATTAATAGTATATCGTCCACATATATTATCATCCAACAATCTTCTGTGTAATATAGGCAATAATCATATTCAGAGCGTTTGAAACCATTCAATTTTGCAAATTCATTTATAGTCTCATTCCAGCATTTTGGAGATTCCACCAATCCGTAAAGCGCTCTTTTCAGTTTTAAAACTTTGTTTTCTCCTTGTGTTTCTAGTCCTTGTGGTACTTTGATGTAAACATTAGATTTTAATTTTCCATTAAGAAATGCAGTTGGTATGTCCAGTTGTATTATTTTTCTGTCTTCATTTACAGCTTTTGATATCATCATTCTTATTGTAGATTGTCTTGCTACTGGAGCATATATGTCATCAAACAATTCATCTTTCTTTTGCTGAAAACCTCTTACAACAAGTCTTGCCTTCTTCGTACCGTCATCTTTTTCTTTAAAAATCCATTTTGTTTCAATAGCTTTAGTTCCTGTAGGTATTTCAGTTTCTTCCCATGTATCTAACTTTTTCAGAGCACTTAGTTCATTATCTACTGCCTCCTTCCAATCTTTGTCTTCAATTGCTTCATCATAACTATTGGGTACTTCGGCCGATAAGCAAAATACCATATTTGTTTCATAATCTTGGAGTGATACAGGTGGCTTTACTATTCTTCCTGATCTAGTAGTTACTTTTTCTATATTCTTTGCCTCATCTTCTGTAGTCTCTGTTTCTTCCTCCTGGCTCATACTATCTCTCTCATCCTGGTCTACAATTTTGTCTTCATTTTTGTCATCATTCTTTAATTCATTTGTTTCCTGGATCTCCTCCTGAATAGTTACATATTTATTGTTCTTCTCTTTTCCTGTTCTTCATAATATAAGTCGCTCTCATCAAATTTCACGTCTCTTGATATAATTATCGTGTCACTTTCTGGATCCCATAATCTATATCCAACTGTGTTATATCCAACCATTCTCACTGTTCTTGCTCTCTTATTCAATTTGTCTTGTTTCGGTAAAATGGTCGCCCACGCCTTGGAACCAAATACTCGCAGTCTTGATAAGTCATTCTTTCCAAAAAATACTTCACATGGTGTCTTGAAATTTATTGCCCATGATGGTGATCTATTTAGTTGATACGTTGCGCATTGTATGGCTTCGCACCATAAATATTTAGGTAAGTTGGTTTCAGTTAGTAGTGTTCTGGTTTTGTCACACAGGGTCCGATTCATCCTTTCAGATACCCCATTCTGTTGTGGTGTATATGGAATTGTGAATTCCATTTGGATTCCCTTACTATTGCAAAATTGTTTTACTTTATTTGCTGTGTATTCTGCCCCATTGTCGCACCTTATTCTTCTCACTTTATTTCCTGTTTCATTTTCTATCTTCAATATGTAATTTATAAGTTTGTCTGTGGCTTCAGATTTATATCTCAGAGGATAAACAACACAAAAATGAGAAAAATCATCAATGATGGTCATGAAGTATTTCTCACCATTCAGTCCTTCTTGTCTTATTGGTCCGGCAATATCAGAGTGCAGCATTTCTGCAATCATTCTTGTTCTTGGCTTTGGTACTGGAAGAAACGGGCTTCGTGTGGCTTGTAGCGATTCACATGATCTCGTCATGTGTTCGCCATCATATAATCGTATATCACCATCGTAAGATTCACATCATCAGTATCATCATCAAATTCCCATCACTATAACAATAAGATCATATTACACCATATATTATTAACATCAACATTTTATAGAAGTATTAAAAATGACCGAATACAAATGTAAGCATCCTGCCATTTTTGAATAGCAAATTACTATTCACAAAATTTGCCAACGGAAGAATTGAGCTTTATTCATACTGCATAAGGATCAAAGTTATGGGCGTGGGCGTGTCTGTGGGCGTGTCCAAAGTGTCCAGAGTATTCACCATGTTCAAAATATCTAGAGTATCTGGCGTATCTAACGTATTCAATATATCTAGAGTATCTGGCGTATCTAACGTATTCAACATATCTAGAGTATCTGGCGTATCTAACGTATTCAGGGTGACCAGCGTGTCGGGGAATATTGGTATAAATAGGGACGGATTTTATAGAGTTGATTCATTCTTTCTTGCGACTTCGACTGGGTAACACTGTTGTTTGGCAATAAGGTATTAAATTTAATTCTAAGGGGAGTTTCTGTTGGGATTGCATTATTTTTCTGATTTATAATTATTTATTGAAATGTTGTGGGATTTTGTTGTTTTTTGAAAGCTATTAAGCTTAATTACATGCCAGAAATAGTGTTTTGGTACATGGTTGCCAGGTGAAAGATATTTAACCTTGCGGCTGTTAAACGAATATCTTTCAGACTCTTCTAGTTTTACCCGAGCTAGGCAACTCGGGCACTGGCCATATATAAGTGCAGTGAATAGCCTACGAATGTGGATAGTTTTGTTTGGTGGAAGCAAGGACCACACGTGTTGGACATGCGGGCCTTTCCGCGCTTGCCGAAGCCAAATGGACCTCCATGCTCGGTCTCATATACTTATATATTTATATGTCTGCTTTATATACACATATTAGGGCGGGTTACTCTGCGTTTCCGGTGTCTTAGCCACGCAAGGGGGGACCCACTTACACTGATTCTAGTCCAACCTCGGGTTAATCTCCCGAATTTATAGTTTAGCTTACCTAGGTTCCATACACGTTTAAATGTAAATGTGAGGTTTAGGCCTCTAGTATTGGTGGTGCTAGCTAGGGCAAATGGGGGTATGGGGATAGGTACACTCCAGTAGGAATATTAGAACGGGGTTTTTTTTTTATCCTCCGAGCAATCGGCCATTCATCATTAACTAACATAACATTTATTCAAATTATTTTAATCTCGTCTGGTATAATAGATACAAACAGCTGACTTCTTGTATTACTAGTGTTTATGGCTCGGGTTGTCTGTAGTAAAAACAAAATCTTGTAACAGTTTATAAAGAAAGGGAATAGAGAAACCTGTTATTTAAACCAATCAGATATTTAGAACCTTTAATATGACATCAATATATATAGAAATAATTAGTTAAAATTTACTGATTATGATTTAAAGTAATGTACATATGTTACAGCCTCAGTGATAGAATGGCAACACTAAAGTTAAGTCGAATCAGCTGACCGATGACATTCGCCCTTTCAATGAGCAGAAATAATTTTAAACTTTGTTATAATTTTGATAAGGAAATTGTGGATCGTCGTATAGTATGGAAATGCAAAGCATTCCTAAGACTGGATGTGGAGTATCTAAAGTGTAAATTGCTAAGAAAAGCCGAGGACTCATGGATAGCAATAATGAAAGTTATTCGTTCTCGTATTTACATCGCAGATCTCAGAACTAAATCAATTTTATCACAAGGGTTGAAAGTAATTTCCCTTATCAGAATGAGTCAGTCGAGAGTTGAAAGATACTCCGAACGGACACAATAGTCTTCATGATTTCAAGGGTGTACTACATTTATGAGTATGGTCAAACGAAAACCAAGTCCTAGAACTTATTAGAAGGGTTCTTACCTACTAAGGAAGAGTAGTGTACTAGAGATCTTATAAATACAATTATAACTACATTGTCATAGTCTTTGCAGCCATCACATATATTTAACTAGTTAAATAGGTACGTAAAATCCTTAGAGTAGACCTTGTGTAGTTAACTTAAGAAGCTTGCGCCAAAAGGCTTCCCTAAAAGATGGATCCTTGACACTTTGCTTTAGGTAGGACGTCATGCATAGATGTGATGAGATCCCACAGTGGTTTGTTCAGCTTAGACTAGGAGCGGAGTTCCCCATCCTCTAGCTGAACGCTTTAATTCGATTTGCGTCTCAGGAATAGATAGGTAAAGCGTTCAGTGATACTCTCCGCACACTCAGGGTGGTAGGGGATTATTAACAAAAAATGTATATTATTTTTTTTATACACAATAAAGATACCTTCTCCATTATACTATAATCTAGTCCTTACTAGTTCTTAATTGTGAAGACTATAACGACTTCCTACTTATTGTATAGGTCTAGAATCCACTTCAGATTGGTCTACTATAGTTTATTTAAGGGAGGTAACCACCTTCTCAGATTAAGGAGTAATGTCAAAATTTATTCAATATTGTCAAATATGAAAACTTAAGAACAATTAAATTCATAATAAAAATTCATAGATCCTGTAACTTTCATCTATTTATAGATTGGTAAGGAAGTGTAGTTTCATATTGTACATAGACATTTGATTTCTAATCATTCTGGAGTAAGAACATGCAATTTTAAAAACTAAATTACCTTTCATTCCAGAATCCTAATAAAATTTGGATAGAATCACATATTGATTTTTATTGTTACAAGGTAATCTAGTTTAACTATATCTGACTATGGACTAAATGAATTTGATATTTCATATAGAATTAAATAACGTTTATAAGAGTATCCATAATATTCCATATTGAATCTTGCTATAGGAACTATAGATAGTTTTGTTAGCTAGACTACATAGGAAGTAACAGTTTATATTTTGAGGATAGATAGCATTAAGTTAAGTTGGAAATTTAATTTAGTACAAAGAACCAAGGTAGCAGTAGGATAGGAGAAGCTTGCATTAAATAAGTAAGAGAATACACATTTATTTGGTAATACATGGTAGCATAGCACAGTATATGGGTACGGAAGCACTTGGCGACACATCACGGTTAGATTTCTCTTAAAAGAGCTTGAGTTACTACAACAATGTTTGGTCCTGCACATCTAGACGTTCACAACGGTTACACCGATCACATTTTTTGGCCATTAATTATTAAGAAAAGTTCAAACTCAATTGTTATAAACATCCTTTCATATTTAGATTTGTTTAGTTGTAGGATATAGAAGACTGGGAGCTGCTGTTAAGATATTCTTAGGTAATTGTTGTAGGGTTTCCTTAGGGCTTCGTTGTAGGAGTGGAGTTAGTGGCGAGGGTGAAGCAGGCGTAGGACCAGGAGGTAGTTTAGGTAGCTCGTCGTCGTAAGCGTTACGATTAGTGGACCGGTTCCTTTAGTTAGGGCTTAGCATCGTTACGATTGGTGGTCCCGTGACTCAGGATATTTAGAGTTAAAGTACTTAGCTCGTAAGTATTACAATTGGCGCGCGTTCCCAGGATGTATTTATTTAGCAGGTAGCTTGTAAGTATTACAGGCTTTTCCCTCCATACACGGGCTGCAAGTGTCATTTGATACAGGTAAGTTTAGTATATTCAAGCTTTTTCTATTTACATGACCTAACCTTTTGTGCCATAAATCATTCTGCTCTTTTTTAGTAATATTTGACATACCATGATTACATATCTCTGCTGTTAATTTGTACAATTTCCCTTGCAATATACCACTCAAGTATGTGTTTCTATTAAATATTGTTACATCATATTTAGTAAAATTTACTTTAAATCCAGCCTCAACAATCTTTTTCACAGACAGTAAATTGTATGACACATTTTTCACAATTAAAGCATCAATGTTGATGGTGGTATTTTGATATTTAATTTTTAATTTACCTTTTTTATTTGTCGTGATACATTGGCCATTCGCTACATATATTTTAACACTATTTATATATGTTATATCAGTCATATAATGCTCAAAGTTTTCATTAATTAAATGTTCAGTACACCCAGAGTCAATAATTAAATCAATTGTTCCGCACTCACCTAAACTGGCTGTTACATCACTCACTATGAAACCAATTTCACAACTGTCTACTTCCGCTGTCGCTGCCCGTTGAAATCCTCTTCCTTTACCTCGTACTCTTCCATATGACTGGCTCCGTCCTCTTCCAAAGCTCCTTCCTCTACTCGCCGAACGTCCCCGTTGCTGGCCTCGTCCTTGTCCTCTGCAGTCAAGCGCCTTGTGGCCATACTTCCCGCAGGAATAACACGTCAGGAATGCACTGCCTTCAATTACCTCATTGCCGTTGTCCATTTTCAGTTTGGTTTCCATGTCAAGTAACCTCGCCTTGACAAATTCTAAATTTAATTGCTTCTCCGCAGCCATAGTCTCGATGGATGTTATAACTTGGTCATACGCTTTAGGTAAAGAAGACAACAAATAACAAATTTGGTCTTCAATGTCTACTTTTACATTTATTGCCGACAGTTCGCCGATCAATCCTTCGAACTTCAAAAAATATTGTTGTAAGTCATCCTTGTCGTTCTCGTGTCGCAGTGTTATTAATTTTCTTTTCAGATAAAACTTGTTGTATACTGTTTTGCGTTCGAAAATTGCTTCTAATGAAGTAAGCATGTTTTTAGCGGTTTTTGCTGGCTTTATTATGTCGATGTACTTGTCACAGACACATTGCGCCAAGATGGATTTTGCCTTGGCGTCATCTTTCACAAATTGATCTTCTTTTTCTTTTTCTTTTGGCTGCGTCTCCTCCAGTATATATCCGATTTGTTTTTCATCTAGTAGCAGTTTAATGCGAAATTTCCAATGGCTGAAATTAGTATTTTCGCCCAACACAGGCAAAAACGACGCCGCCGCAGCCGCCATTTTCGGTGCTTTATTTTTCCTTTCAGTCTCGTACTCGTCTCGTGGATCGTAACCCAACTATTTTCAATCTTTGATCACTTCACGTCTCTGCTACCATGTTGATATATGGTTTTTGTAGAAGAAACGAGGATTTATCTTTGTAGTAATTATTTATTTGTACACAACATGAATTGCACAAACTACATTGTTTCGCCATGACAGAGAGAAGAGAGTTACCACAGATCATATATATTAGTGTTGTGAAACATGCATAGTGATGTACTGAAACGGAATAACATCTCAACAAAACCCTCCTCCTTCGGCGTCGGGCTTCTAATAGACCTTCGTTAGTAATCCCCTACTTACTACCCTTATGACACAATATACTATTTCTAAATCCATAAATTGAACTATAATTGATGAATAATATAAATGGTAATTTTTACAAGATTTTATTTACTTTCACCAGTCCCGTTGTCTGTAATGGAATTTTGGGGTGCGTATTTTCTCACATAACTTTTTAAGTCCTATTATCGGAAGTCCGAAAATATTTCTCATACTATTTTATATCATAATGATCACACTTCATATTTTTTTTTAATACTGACCATCGGAACTCATAATCATCAGAACTCATAAGATCACTATTCATACAACTTGTTTATACTAATATTTGTTTTCATATATTTTCTTACACTACTAATCTTACTCATAATAATCAGAATTCATAATCATCCGAATCCAGAAATTACAAAATTTGAACGAGCGAGCGAGTGGAGCGAGCGAGCAAAACCTTTCAGAGCAGATCCGACGTGGCCGGGTTAGGTTAGAAGGAGGTTTTATTTTTTTGCGTACTGAAAAAAGTTTTGCTTGTATTCATTCTGTTTACATACAAGAACAATCCACCCAACCACTTCCAGGAAAGTATTAATAGGAAAATTATGATCATTGTCTGTTATGAAGTAAAACAGTTATGAAAAAAGAAATTATGAGTTTTAACATTTCTTAGTAATGACATTATTAAGATAAAAAGTATGATAACTGACTGTTATGAGTTCCGATGGTAGTAAAATAAAAGTATGAAGTAAAAAAGGTTTTTTTTTTATTATCTTTATTAATTAGAAAGGGGTTTTGTCACACAGTGACTATGTCACCCCCGGATGAGATTTTTTTTATGAAGAGTGATTGTTATGAATAAAAATCCGTAGTGAAATAAAAAATAGGAATAAAAAAATTGGGCAAGTGCGAGTCCGTCTCGCGCATGAAGGGTTCCGTACAACAAGTTTGTTGTATGGTAGCCCCCCTTAAATATTTATTTTATTTTATTTTTAGTATTTGTTGTTATAGCGGCAATAGAAATACATCATCTGTGAAAATTTCAACTGTCTAGCTATCACCGTTCTTCAGATACAGCCTGGTGACAGACAGACGGACGGACGGACGGACGGATGGACAGCGAAGTCTCAGTAATAGGGTCCCGTTTTTACCCTTTGGGTACGGAACCCTAAAAATGTATGAGAGCCAATATGGACCCGGAATTTTGCCATTTAAATTTGACCCACTTTTCGGTTTCCGATTGAGCTAAAAATTTGCACGAATATGCAAATCGCGTGACAATACAATATTATAATGACGTGGAGCTGATCTGATGATGGAGCAGGAAGGTGGCCATAGGAACTCCGTAATAAAACCACATAGCCCAGCATAGTTTGTGCTCGTTTGATTCGTCTTGATGATTACTTTGTCTTCAGATAGTTTCCACGGTCTGATGATGGAGCCGGAAGGTGGCACTAGGAGCGGAAGCCTGTAATAGTGCAAACCTACCAAGTTTGGACCTGTTAGAATCGTATCAGTAAGTAATTGATGGATGTTCAAGGAAAAGTACGGTCAGCTATAAATGAAATTTTTGACAAAAACTTATTTGCCCTCTCGTCAGGTATACCTTCACTTGCCCGAATTTCATATGCCCGAATTTCGTCTGCCATAATATTCAATTGACCGAATCTTGTTTCTTATAATTATGTTTCCCATAATCATTGTTTGCCATATTAATCCTATGACCGAATCTTTGTTTCCCATAATATTAATTCCAATAATCACATTTTCCATAAAGATTGGAATCAATAATTGTCACATGCTATAATTTCATATGCTATCCAAATGGAACATAGGCCGAAAACCGACATCTGTAGATTAGGTTTGTTTTATGACCCCGTATAGCGGAGCGTCAAAATACAAACCCAATCTAATCTAGTTTTAGAAGAGCTGCTACCAAATAGTACATGGATCTAAAACCGAAAACTATAGGTTAGGTATGGTTTGTTTTGTGACCCGTATAGCGGAGCGTCAGAATGTTTGCTTCAAAATACAAATCCTAATTTAATTTACAGTTTCCTAATTAACAATCTAACCTAGTTTTAGAAGAACTGCTACCAAATAGTACATGGATCTAAAACCGAAAACTATAGGTTAGGTTAGGTTTGTTTAGTGACCCGTATAGCGGAGCGAGCGAAGCGAGCGGAGCGTCAGAATGTTTGCTTCAAAATACAAATCCTAACCTAATTTACAGTTTCCTAATTTACAATCTAACCTAGTTTTAGAAGAACTGCTACCAAATAGTACATGGATCTAAAACCGAAAACTATAGGTTAGGTTAGGTTTGTGTTGTGACCCGTATAGTCAGAATGTTTGCTTCAAAATACAAATCCTAACCTAATTTACAGTTTTAGAAGAACTACGATAAAAGGACGTACGACATTCGACCAGAACCGAAAACTTTAGGTTACGTTTGTATTGTGACCATGTAGTACATAGTGTCTATGTACATACGTGGCCACAATATGCCTACAGAAAATAAGATGCTAAGCCAGGTTGGATTCGCACAGAAACAATATTTAGTATGGCGTTTAAATATTCTATCAAACAATAGTATGGCACTTAATACTATGGAAAACAATACTTACGGCATTCGTATCATTATGGCATATAATATTCGGGAATACAAGAGTATGTCAAATGAATTTTCTAGGAAACGAAACATTCGGGCAAATGAAATTCGGGTAAGTGAAATTCGAGCAAATCAATATTATTGCATATAAATTTCGGTCAAACAATAGACAACCCTCTCATCACACTGAAATGGCTTCACGGATTTTAACCAATTTTATAACAGGGATATGCAGCTGGCAATCCAAAAATGGTTAAAGGATACTCTTTAGCCGACTATGGAATAGAAGGATGACGAAGTTGACGGTAGGTTAGGGTGGAGCGAATTTTTTTTTTTGGAAATTCAACTCAGAACGTCTCTAAAACGTTGCATTAGGCTGCCAGGTGTACGAGAAAAATAATAATAAAAATATTCAATACTACTTTTAGCCCTCTACTGTCATCTTGAATATTATGATCAAGCCCATATTTAATTATTTTTTTTTATCAAAATCTTTATTTTTTATTTTGTTTTTTATTTATTTTTTTCAAAATTTTATTTTTATTATAATGAAAGTCAAGTGTTTTTTTTTCTAAGCACATAATACTCGAAATAAAAGATATTTATTGCATAAAAATATAACAATATTAAAATTATATATATTTTTTAATACTGAATTCTAATTTGGGTCACAGGTTCACGTAGTAGTTGCCTTAAGTATGAAATAAGCTCAAAACATTTGGAGTTGAAACCCTTCTTTATAAATCTAATACTAATTACGTAAAAAAAAAGGTTTTTTTTTTACCAATTATTAGTAAAAAAAAAAAATTCTAGCTCAAGTAGAGGGCTGAAACATATTTAAAATCAATTACATATATATATATATATTCATTAATATCTTATCTAAAGGCAACATATTACAAATGTTCCAGGTCGATCAGACAACTTTTTTTTTTCATACATCTACGCTCCACCCTAGTGTAGGTTTTATTGACCCATATTGGTAACTAGAAGGTGTCAATATTACAGTATTTACCTATTTAAGATTTAAAAAGCTATGAAGTTTTTAATAAAAGTTTTCTAAATATTTACGTTCAATCCACTGTTCCAAGTATCATGAATCGAACAGGTATTTTCGGAAATACCGAACTTGCACGATATATATTTTTATTACTAACTAAGATTTAAAATGCTTTGAACATTTTTAAAATAATGTGAAAAGTTTTCCAAATATTTCCGTTCAATCCATTGGTTGCCTTGTAGGGAATTGTAAAGTTATACAAGAAAATAAAACCCCCCACGCCATCCGACACGTCAATATTACGGTACCGAGCAAAGCAACTGACGTGACAGTTTTGCGCTGTCAGCAAACTCTGAAAACACCGTCTTAACAGGCTTAATGCGTGTCAAATAAAATTCTGTAGCGACGTCAGTGATAACCGCCCGACTGTAAAACGCTCCACCTTCAGTTATAGGAATGTTCCTATTGGCCCCTTGCAGTAGGTACCAAAAGCCGTTACTTACCAATATTAGTCTTCCCACTTTTTGACCTTTTTGTGTTTTTAGGGTTTCGTACCCAAAGGGTAAAAACGGGACCCTATTACTGAGAGTTCGCTGGCCGTCCCTCCGTCCGTCCGTCTGTCACCAGGCTGTATCTCAAGAACGGTGATAGCTAGACAGTTGAAATTTTCACAGATGATGTATTTCTATTGCCGCTATAACAACAAATACTAAAAATAAAATAAAATAAATACTTAAGGGGGGCTCCCATACAACAAACTTGTTATAGATTATGGTACGAAACCCTTCATGCGCGAGTCGGACTCGCACTTGCCCAATTTTTTTTCATCTTAATAAGTTAATACGAGTAAATACTAGGGTACCTATACAATGTCGAAATCTTTGTATGGATATTTTAATCCCAGTAATTGAATCATCATCAAAATTGACGACGCGGTTGGCGCAGTGGTTAAGCAACTGCCTACTGAGCCGACGGTCCTGGGTTCGAATCCCGGCAAGGGCAAATATTTGTGTGATCAACACGAATATTTGTGCCTGGGTCATGGATGTTATTTGTATTTAAGTATGTATTTATTTTTATAAGTATGTTTATGGTCGTCTAGTGTCCATAGTACAAGCCTACTAGAGCTTACTGTGGGACTAGATTAATTTGTGTGAGGTTGTCCGATATTTATTTATTTTTCAAAGACAAATTGGGTAGTACATTTTAGATGTAAAGCAACTAGGGCCTATCTCAGGTTCTTTACTGAGATCCCAGGATTGCCTATACAACTAAAACAAACTTCGGGATCTGCCATGGCAGTTCTTAGAAAAATGTCTATTGCGAATTGCGATCCAATAGGAGCAAACCAGGCTGAACGGGGTCAATGATCCGGAAAGTCACGCGCGTGATATAATCGTGTTTCAGGTCATGTACAGTCGACAACGTAAGTAACTGCGTCCACGGAGTGCTTAAAATCTGAACGGCACTGGGAACTTCTGTTGGTTACTGTTGTTGTGTTGCCTGTGATGACATACGGCACTAAAACGTCGCTCGCAATGGGCTTCATAAGCTCAAAATTACTCAAAGGGCAATGGAGCGAGCTATGCTCGGAGTTTCCTTGCGGGATCGAATCCGAAATGATGAGGTACGCAAGATAACCAAAGCTGTAGATATAGCTCAGACAGTCGCTAAACTTAAGTGGCAATGGGCGGGGGACATTGCTCGCAGAACCGACGGCTAAAAAAATAATAATAAATATTGGGGGCTCCCCATACTTAGACCTGAAAATTGTAACGTTTCTTTGCTACTGAGATACTTACTCTAGTCTATCTAGATTCTGAGGGGGGGATCCTAGGTGCCCTGAGGGGTATGACGCAGTAGTTAGGAATAAAACAAATGATTACGAACTATACACTATAATCAGAACTTGTACAACGGGTAGCACGGCACTTTAAAATGGCGATGTAACGAGGCGAAGTTGTGTGAGACGCGAATGACGAGGAGACCGCGTTTCGGTTCGGGCTTACTGGACAGGTCTGGGCTGCAGCTGAAGATGCGGCACTCGAGTAGACGGGGGAGAACGCCGCTAAGGCGGGCACCGGTGCACTTCGGGCTCTGTGACCTTCGGGCTCCGTGGACTGTCGACCGGGATATTAGGGCTCCGCTAGTCTGACGGCCGGAACGCCTCACGTGGTACGTTAGTGTTCGCCGCCTTACCAGGCTACGATGTAGGGCTCCAGTGACTTGTCGTCCAAGCCTGGACGTGCGCGTGCGTTACTCTTTGCAGCGCCGTCGCGGACTGACTCGACCAAAATCGCCACCGTGTTTTCTGCGCATCTCCCGATCGCGTCTCTCTCGTTCTCGCTCGCTCTCGTGCGCCTCTCGCTCGTGCCTGAACGTACATATTGATGCAGCAGTCGGCGCCGGAGTGTGTCGCGTTCTCACGGCAGATGGCGTTACTATTAACGTACATACTACATTATCTCTCCAATTAAATGATTAAAAAAAAAACAAGGAAAAAAAAAGGAATTGAAATTACCTTGAGAACAGTTTCGCTCTTTAACTTTTAAAGGATTTTTAACATAGAAATGTCTATAAAACTACAACTAACTATGCCTATAATTAATTATAAGACTATTCAAACAAAACTTATAATTTCTTGTAATCAACCAAGATACTACACAATCTCTAACGGTGAGGTAAACTTTAACAACAACTAAGGAAGTTAACTTTGTCGATTGACATGACATAACAGGTACAAACAGTTAAGTATGGTGTGACCGAACACAACTATAAATACTGATACACATAGCAAGAACACTACAATTTACATTACTACCATTGAAAGTCTGCAAACATCAGCAGAATAACAGTAATATCACCAATTCCTAAACATAACTAGTTATCAAACAACTGTAAAAGATATTTACAGGGAAAGAACAAGAAATATACAGAAAAACAGAAAAAAAAAAAAAAAAAAAAAAATACACACCAACAAGCTCTGATATCTAGCTTATGACAACATGACTCATTTTCTTACAGTCACAAACTCTACACGCAGCATAACTAATCTAAACTTTCCTATGTAATGGAAGTGGTAATTAGCGCTCAAATTTTTAGCTGAACAATAGTATTATGCATATTACAACACAATTTTAACTGTACAATATTTGGTGACGTTACTGTTGATAATATCACGAATTATTAATTACTGAAAAAGTAAGTAACCAACGATGTTACAATGCTTACAACTAATATGATATATACATGTATATTATGAATAGTTATTTACAATATGATACATATTTACAGGAAAATAATTATTTACAAAAGTGTGCGGAGCCTAGGTTGGTCCGTCTTGGTGCTGTTGTGGCCTGATGAAGATTGCTCCCTGGCGAGTCCAGGTTCTCCTGCCTTTTGGTGTAGAGTTTGACAACCCTCTTCTCCTCTAGGTATCGGAGGTGTCAAAACTCCACACCATGGTATGGGGAATAATAGATGGGAATCTATTTGTGAAAAGTTATTGGCAGTTCACCGCGTTGTAATCTTGGTGTAAAAAAAAATTATTTAACAATGCTGTGCCTACTTGGGGGCAATGCAATTCCCGCAAGTAGGGTGAGTAAGTGAAAATAAAGGATCGTGTGTGTGTAGTGTGCCTGTTAGTGTATGGGAGTGATGGTGATGACATCGTCATCACTATCCTCTAGGGTATGTGAATCATTAATGTATTCAACAGCGCGTGAATACAGTAATGATTGTCAAGTTTAAATAACCTGTGAGGCTATAAAATTTATTCTATGGGTCTATTCTAACAAAATACTGCTGATTAGCATGCGCAGGTTTAATCTAGTGAACATGACATAACTATATACATTTAGAAAAATATGTATAGCGAGACTGGCTAATCCCTGACTGCATGAAAAGGTAATATACTGGTATTACTTATGTACCGAATCTCAATTCGACGATGGGTACACTAGAAGAAGCGCATTTCACTCACTCGCGTGAAAATGCTCAATAATTAAAGGGCTGAAAGAAAAAATTGCTGATGTGGCCCGACCATGGAATATCACGATATAATAAAAGTTGTAAGTTAATAGCACTGTCATACGTCAGACTCTTGTTGCCACTTTCATACATCACGCATGCGAGAAAAAAAAGATATATATATAAATATACTAATTAAATGGTGCTGACCAGAGTGATTAGAGGCGGCCGCCTTGGTGAGATGCCATGTTCGGGTGTATGGGTTAGGTAAGAAAACTGAAACTAAACATGAAATACAACGTAACTAATGTCTAAAAATGTGACTCACATGGAACAGACCTACTGGGGTTCTGTCTAGGTTACCTAGTATATAGGTGTTTTCGGACTTAACTTCTAAGACTATAGACTTTACAAACCGTGGTGCGAGCTTGTTACTGAAGAATTCGGCGGCGTTAGATTGATAATGTGCCCTACGCCATACAATATCACCAACTTGGTAGTGTACAGTATGTCTTCTAAGGTTGTAACGGCTCGAGTTTTGCTGGTATGCTTTGAGCAAGTGTTTCTGAACATCATTAAATATCTCTACTAATTCTGACAAATTTGTGGTAAAATGGTCTACATTATCTAAAATGATATCGTTAACAGAGTTGAATTCTTTTAAGTTATGGAACCTGCCGTCTAAAATTAATTCTCTACCATGTATTACAAAATATGGGGTAAAACCGTGTGCTGCGCTAACATGGGAATTCAGTGCAGACTGAATTTTCAACAGGTTTTTAGTCCAATTTCTATGATCTTCGTTACAATAAGAAGCTATGGCTGTTTCTATGGTTCTGTTATATCTTTCTACTGTATTGTTTTGTGGAAAGTAGACACAGTTTCTAAAGACTTTCGGGATTTTATATTTTTCCACTAGTGACTTAAATTCTTTGGATATGAATTGCGAGCCATTATCAGTTATGAGACAGTTTGGCACGCCATAACGTAGGAATATAGCGTCTTCTAAAAATTTATTGACTGTAGCTGACGTAGCATGTTTGAGGGGATGAAACCATACAAACTTACTGAATATGTCTACGGCTGTGACTAGATAAGTGTGACCAGAATAACTCCGCGGTAGGGGACCAACGATATCGACTGAAATTACTTGCATAGGGGCTGTTACTTTCTTAGGATGTGACATTTTACCGGCCGGAGGGGCACTATTTACTTTGTGGGCTTTACAAACATCACACTTCTCAACAATAGATTTTACATCTTTAAACATGTTAGGCCAATAATACGTCAATTGCAACTTTTTGTAGGTCTTAAAAGATCCTAAATGTGCTGACAGAGGGTCTTCATGAGTTCTTCGGATGAGGTCATGCCTATGTTCTGCGGCAATCACTCTTTTCCACTCATAAGGCTTATTAAGCGCAAACTTTGCTTTAGAATATCTGTATAAAATATCATTCTCCAACGCATAGTTTGGGTACACATTAGGAGTCTTACGGACACCGTTGACAATTTTATCATACCACCCGTCTTGAGTTGAATCTGCGTTGCCTGACAGGGAACTAACTTGAATTCTAGATAGCGCGTCGGGTACAGTATGTAACTTTCCTTTCTTATGAATTACTTCAAAGTCGAATTGAAGTAGTCTAGTAGACCAGCGCGCGAGTCTGCCAGTCGGGTTCTCAAGCTTGTACAACCATTTCAGGCATTCATGGTCTGTGACCACTTTGAAGTGCGTGCCTTCAATATAATGTCTGAAATGAGTGACTGATTCTACTATTCCTAACAGTTCCCTCTCAGTAGTACTGTACGCTGTCTCGGCTTTACTCAATGTTCTAGAAAAATAGGCGACCGGGTGGTCGTTACCTTCCTCATCCTTCTGGACTAGTGCGCAACCGATTCCATAAGCGCTGGCGTCAGCGTGCAGGTAGAAGGTCTTGTTGAAGTCTGGGACTTGTAGGACCGGAGCTGAAGTGAGCGCTTCTTTCAAGCTCTGGAATGCTGACTCCGCCTCACTGGACCACTCGAACATCTGTTTTGGGCTGGTTAGCTTGGTGAGCGGTCTTGCCATTGCTGAAAAGTTTTTTATAAACCTTCTGTAGTATGAAGCTAAACCGAGAAAACTTCTAACCTCTTTAATGTTCTTGGGAGTCGGGAAATTTGTTATTGACTCGATCTTACTAGGGTCGGTGGAGAGACCTTTGTCGGAGACCATGTATCCAAGATACTTTAGCTCAGATTTGCAGAACTCACATTTGGACATATTTATTGTTAGGTTAGCTGATTTTAATTTATTGAATACTTTCTCTAGCAGTGCTATGTGGCTTTCAAAGTCTTTGTTTACAATGATCAAGTCGTCTAGGTATGCAAAAACTTTGGCGTACAGTTCTGAATCTGCGCCAAATAATGTGTCTACCAATTTCTGCAGGGATTGGGCCGCATTTGACAGACCAAAAGGAAGCACGGTGAACTGTAGGAGGCCCCGACCTTGGGTTATAATAGCAGTTTTTTCCTTGCTGGACTCTTCCAAGGGCAGCTGTAAAAATGCTTGACTTAAATTTATGGATGATATGAACTTAGCTTCTCTAAGGTTGTCGAGGATGTCATCTACTCTCGGCAGGGGATAACTATTTTTTTTAGTAACTGAATTCAATTTACGACTATCGATGCATAGTCGGAACCCACCGTTCGCCTTCTGGACCAGGACCACCGGAGATGCCCATGGACTGGATGACTCCTCTAAGACTCCAAGCTTTATCATCTTGTCCAGTTCTTCGTTGATAATCTGTTGTCGTGCTGGGCTAGCTCTGTAAAACCTTTGTTTAATCGGGTCGCCCGATGTTTCAATCTTATACTCAGCCAAGTTTGTTCGTCCTAAGCCGTTCTTTTCAAATGAAATTGACTCGAACTTCTCTATAACTTTTTCCAGCTTCAATTGCTGCGCAGGTGACAACACTTTCTGTTTAGAATGTGATGTGACCTCTACCTCCAATGGTGCTATGCTTGGTAGCTCTTCCTGCATACCAGTCTGACACGAGACACTATTTACACTGTTGCTAATATTTACAGATGTATGTACAATTGTATTTACAGGGTGACTGGTAGCATGTAGTAGACCTATTCTACCGGCTTTTGGTGATTCACTCTTAAAAGAAATGGGGCCTTGAATTTTATTCAGCAATCCAGACTTCTCCCAAAACTCTATGCCGAGAATGAACTCTTCTGATAAGTCAGGTACAACGTCGAAGTCTAATTCGAAACTGAAACCATCGACTTTGATTGGTAACCGGATCCGACCGATTACTGTACTGCCCATGCCGTTTGCTGAAGTAGCAGTACTATGAGGTGACTGAACCATTTGAAATCCCTGCTCTAAAAATCGCCTGTGGCTATGACCGCCTAGAATATTTATATCCGCTCCGGAGTCTAAGAGCGCAACATATTGCTTGTTTCCTACGTAAAACTCGACTACTGGACGCTTGCTGCTAGTACTGTTAGGGATTCGCACCGGATTTACACTACAATTGGTAAAAAAATTATTTATATACACTAACCAAGTTTTCCATTCTATGTCCGGCGTGTCCGGTGCGACTGCAAGTTTTTTGAACTGGTGGTAGGTTGCTGACTGCACTGTGGCTGCGCTGCTTGTCTCGCTTTGCCTTGGGTGTTGCTCGGCGGAGGATTGTAGATTGCCTCTGCGCTGCTTCTTGATGTGTTGGTACAGTTAGCAGCCGCCACAGCTGAAACAGTTTTGGTATAATTTTTATTTTTATGTTTATACCCAATGTTACAACGGGGACAAGTTTTTACTGTCACGTCTGCTGTGCCACATTTGAAGCAAACCAATCTATTGCCGTTTGGACATTGTTTGTAGAAGTGACCACTGCCTCGACATTTGAAACAGAGTGAGTGTGACTTTGCATCCACCACATTTACGCAGGCACTGGGGCATACCATGTGTTGAGGTTTGTAATCTATACCTCTCAATTCGCTATTGCTAACTATGAGACGACTATCTACAGGGGCGGGATAACTATTTACATTATTATATACAATTTGTGGGTTCGCTTGCATTTGTGCAAGAACAGAATTGTCGTAAGAATCAATATTCTTTCCTATTGCCAGCAGACTTTCGATGGAATTCACTGAACCGTAGATAATTGCTGGGACCGCGTTTCGGTTCGGGCTTACTGGACAGGTCTGGGCTGCAGCTGAAGATGCGGCACTCGAGTAGACGGGGGAGAACGCCGCTAAGGCGGGCACCGGTGCACTTCGGGCTCTGTGACCTTCGGGCTCCGTGGACTGTCGACCGGGATATTAGGGCTCCGCTAGTCTGACGGCCGGAACGCCTCACGTGGTACGTTAGTGTTCGCCGCCTTACCAGGCTACGATGTAGGGCTCCAGTGACTTGTCGTCCAAGCCTGGACGTGCGCGTGCGTTACTCTTTGCAGCGCCGTCGCGGACTGACTCGACCAAAATCGCCACCGTGTTTTCTGCGCATCTCCCGATCGCGTCTCTCTCGTTCTCGCTCGCTCTCGTGCGCCTCTCGCTCGTGCCTGAACGTACATATTGATGCAGCAGTCGGCGCCGGAGTGTGTCGCGTTCTCACGGCAGATGGCGTTACTATTAACGTACATACTACAAAATCAATTTTTTTTTCATCAAACACATACGTGTTACTATGGATAAGTCTTCAAAAATTATATCGAGGTTTGACAGACGCTTCCAAAGTGGAAAAAAGTTGGTCCCCCCCCCCCTCTAACTTCTAAAATCAGAAAATGAAAAATCTAAAAAAAAACATATGATGTACCGTCGATGACCGTAACTTCGCCTAGGCTTCCTATCTTCGCCTACCAAATATCTCTAGAGTTTTCAGAAGTATCTAAGTGTTAAAAAAGATAAAAAGATAAAAGATAATTTATTTGTGAACATGAGTATTACATACGGTTGTTTTAAAATGAAAATGTCCTCCATGTTTTGCCTTTCGGCGTACAAATTACAATTCACAATTGTTGATAACATAATTAGATAGCGAAATAAATTAAATCAAAAGTGGAAATATACATTCATGATGATGTCATACTAACATTAAATTAAATTGAGTCTTCATTCATATTACAATAACTTACGTATATTAATTACTACAATCATTTAAAAAATCATTAATGCTATAATATCCCTTATTTACTAACAATTTCATAAGTTCTCGCTTAAAACCTGCAATTGTACTGTCTCGTATCTCTTTAGGTATCTTATTATAAATTTTAGGAGCAATGCCGAAAATGCTTTTCCTCAGCAGAGCAGTGTTCGAGATCTGATTTAGTACCTTAGTGTTGTCACGTGCTCTTAGATAACTGTTAGGGATATTTCCTCGTTGAAATAGATCAGGATTGCTCTTAATAAATACAGCAACTTCGTATATGTAGATTGAGGGAAATGTCAATATTTTATGTTTTATAAAGTATGGTTTACAGCTATCTAGTGGTTTCAGGCCAAACATAGCTCGTATACATCGCTTTTGGATTTTAAAGATACTGTCCCGATCTGTACAATTTCCCCAAAATATCACTCCATATCTTAGTATAGATGCCACTAGCGCGTGGTATGCGGATAAAACAATCTCTACATTTACTATTTGCCTCAGTTTATGTAGCGCATATGATGATTTAGCCAGTTTTGAGCAAGTAACTTCAACGTGTTTTTTCCAGTTAAGAGATTGATCTATATAGACACCCAAGAACTTTAGGTTTTCTACTTCGTCTAACTGGTTACCTTCATATGATATACTAACATGTGGTATATTAGACTTGCGTTGACCATAGTGCAGCAGTTTAGTTTTAGATAAGTTTACTCTAAGATTATTCCTTGTTAGCCAGGAAATAATGTCATTTATTGATTCATTAATATCATTTTCATATGTCAATCTATTCTTACATTCTACAGTTACGGTACTATCATCTGCAAATAATGTCATTGGGAAATTTACTGCATTTGGCAAGTCATTAATATAAATAATAAAAAGCAATGGTCCAAGCACAGAACCTTGTGGTACTCCATATTTTATAGTTCTTTTCTCAGATAAAAATAAAGTCTCTTTTGTAGTCTTTGGATCTAATCTACATATTTCCACGTATTGGCATCTATGACTTAAATAAGATTCTAACAGTTGAAGCACATTTCCTCTTACTCCATAAGCATTGAGTTTTTTAAGAAGAATGTTATGATTAACAAAATCGAAGGCCTGGGTCATATCCATGAATACACTGCAAACAGGCCTTCTCTGATCAACATTTTTCATTACAGTATTAAGAAGATTAAATATAGCCATAGTTGTAGACCTCTGTTTACGAAAACCTTGTTGTTCGACTGTTAGTAAATTCTTCTTTTCAAAATAATTGTACAATTGTCTATGAATAAACTTTTCAAATATTTTTGCGAATACTGACAGCAGTGCAACGGGTCTATAGGATTTCATATCTTCCTTGTCGTCTTTTTTATGAATTGGTTTTATGATACCCGTTTTCAGCATGTCAGGAAAAACACCTTCACTGATGCTAAGGTTAATCAGGTAGCTTAGGTGTGGTGCGATATAGTCGGCAACATACTTAATAACATTTGTTGAAACACCATCATGTCCTACGCTTTTTTTATTTCTGAGGTCTTTTATAATTTTGTATATATCTATAGGAGTACTTGGGGACATAAACATAGATGTTGACCTGGTCATAATATTAAAGGAGTTAAAGCAGTTGTTTGAATCTACATTCTCAATTAATTGTGGCGTTTTATTAATAATAAATTCATTAAACTCATTTGCTATTTGTTTGGGGTCAGTTATAACAGAGTTATTTAATCTAATTTTCTGTATATATTCTCTAGGTCGGTTCATTTTTGTTTTATTTATTATTCTCCAGGCCATTTTTGTTTTATTATCAGCATTCCGTATGGCGTTCATATTGTGCAAACGTTGTGATATTTTGGTAATTGTGCAAACGTTGTGATATTTTGGTAATAGCTTTAAATCTAGCCGAATAGTTTTTCAGTTTTTGTTTTTATTAACTAACGAGGGTTTAGATCTGGAGGTCCACAAAAGTTTTCTTTTTGTTTTACTGCATTTTTTAATGCCCGGTGTGATCCATGTAGGCCGTTTAGTTGTCTTAACAGTAATTGTATTCACCGGAAAGCAAAGGTCATAGTACAATTTAAATGTGCTGTGAAACACATTAAAAGCTTCATTAGGATTATTTGTAAACATCATGTCATGAAAGGCAATTTTCTCCATACAATATCTAAATTTCTGAAGATTATCTATTGAATAATCCCGCTTTTCTACTCGCCAAGAGTTTACGATACCGATATTTTTAGTATGAATCTTTAACAACTGTGCCATGTGATCTGATAAGGCGAGTTCGATTACATTTGTTTCACAGGAATTTGATATATTATGTGCTATATTATCTATACAGGTACCACTAGCAATTCTAGTGAGTTGCTTAACTTGTAACTTGAGATTATAACTTTTCAGACAATTAGCTAGTTCCTTAGTATCATTACTATTTTTTAAAGTATTAATATTAAAATCTCCACATAGTACAATATTATGTCTCTTTTTTTTACTTGCAATATGCAATATTAATAAGAGCCTTTCAAAGAATACTTTTAAATATTTTTGCCTTGATTTTGGTACCCTGTAAACGCATATAATAATTAGCTTATATTTAATTAATTCTATCGCACAGCATTCGAATAGTCCGCATATCGACTGCTTTGCTATTTCTTCGAGTACCTTGTACATGTGGCCGTTTTTTACTAAGATGCACGCTCCACCTCGTTTCTTATCCCTCATGAAGCAGGCCGCTATGTGGTAGTTCTCGATGTCTAGCGTATCCTTGCAACTAGCTGTTAGGTTGTGCTCAGTGATACAAAGCACATCGACGCTTATTCGCTTATCTAAAAGGTTATTTAAACATACTGTAAGTTGTTCAGCCTTACTACTTAATCCGGCTATGTTTTGATGTATAATACAAATTTGATTATTCACGAAAAAACTCTTTAGTTTTCGGTTGAGAAGTTTGTATGTTTGGTGATGCAGCCTCTGTTTTGTTGTCATCTTGTATATGTCCCAACGTTTCTGCTACACCTTGGAATATAACTTTCATTCCGTAGTTGTTTACGCATCCAGTCCATTTATAAAACATTTTGTAGTCATAGGAGAGATTTTTGTTGCTGTCAATAATATATGCGTATTCATACTTCACTATGTCCCGATATATTAGTTTATTAAATAATTCCACTCGCCAATTAAACACATTTGAAAATTTGCCGCAGTTAAATGTTGGCAGGCACAGGATAACGTTCGTATGTTTGACCTTCTCTATGACTTCTCTAATGCATTTCACCAGGTGCGAATAATTCTGAGATTCCTTGAAGTCGTTTTCGCCTATCAGAATGATGCAGTGATCTTCCTTTGTGTAGTTAGCTAGTTTGTAGTCTATATTTTCGAGTAGACACCTTACCCCGACCCCTGGTGTTAAAAAATGGCAAATTTGATTTTTTTCTCCCAGGCAGTACTGCGCTGTCCGTAATATGGAGTTACGTTTATTTGAGCTTATTACACAGACCTTCCGTCTAGACATATCGCAACTATTAATCTCTGGTTGTTTAGGAACGCTGCTACATATGGTTGTTTCAAAATGCGAATGGGAGGTTGCATTGTTCTTGCTGTCTTCTTTTTTAGTTGATGACAGTTCAACAATACTATTTTCATTTACAGTAGGACGGATATCTCTATAGTTTGAACTGTTACTTGTTCCAGGTGTAGAAAATAAAATATTTTGTTTTCGGCCCGCCTTTTTTATTCTAGGGGAGTTCGTAGGGCTGGCTTCACATATGTGGGTAAGTTTATTGATTTTTATAGAATATTCACTAATAGTTTTCTTTAAGGCATTATTTTCTGAATTCAAATTTTCAATTTCCCGCTCTGAACTTAGCAATTTTTCTCGTAATATAGTTAATTCCTTTTCCATGGATTCTAGCCGCAAATATACACTCTCGGCGATTTCAGGACAGCTACGGTTTAATTTGTTTTGAGGCGATGAAGACGGCAGAGATGAAAATTCCATATCCATGTCTTCAGAATCAGATAACGAATCAAAAGAGTTCTTTGTTGGTATGTTGATTGCGTATTTCTTGCGTGTAGTAATATTATCGGGTGTTGGATAAGGAGAAAACCTTTGTTCCACATTGCAAACACTCGACGATAAGGATTTCTGGACCTCGGGTGTTTTATTTTCCTCAATGTTTTGTTTCTGTGTTTTTTTGTATGTACATAATTTACAAGTCCAGCTTTTTTTCGAATCGATATCCCTGAGGTCATATAATTTTTTAGAATAACCAACGCAGTCAAATTCGAACCTATGATTACATACGCAACATAGTAGTGTATCTTTTATGTCCACTGAAGACTTGCATTTATGACAATTTACACTTACAGGTGCCATCTTGCGGCCACTACCTGTAGCAGGTGCAGGTTTCATATTGGTTATCATCGACATGCTATAGGGTTTCAATTGTAGTTCCAGCAAGTATCGGTAGATATCGTTGTAATAAGTTTTCAATGTGTCTTCATAGATGGCGTTGAAGTAGCAAAAATAATTCGTGATGTATTCTTCTCGGTATTTAAATTTGATATGGCAATAATTACGTATCTGTCAGTTATGACAGTGACCGTATGATTGGTCAGCTGTTCTTTGTGATAATGTTGATATTGGATTTGTATTTTTAACGGTGGAAATTAATTTTATCATGTACTTATTGTAGTGTTTATAGTTCACACGTTCATGTAACCGTAAGTAAGTCTCTGATTTAGTTCACTATTAAGTTAACTTTTAAGTTTATTTACACACAATGTTTGTTTATAAGTCACAAATAGTTCACTTGTTTGCTTACATTTTTGGTATTGTCCCACGTCCCTTTTCGAAAGATAATATTTTATACACTCTCCAGTCAGTCAATATATCGATTTATAACACTATTTAACTTATTTTCACTATCTTAATATTTATTTCGTAATAAAGGAACTCAGATAAATGTTGACGGTGGCTAGTGTTGCCAACTCGATCCTAAGTGTTTCTAAGAGATGCGCATAGCTCCTCATACGACCTTTAGATATCTCTTAGAAACACTTAGATACTTCTGAAAACTAGAGATATTTGGTAGGCGAAGATAGGAAGCCTAGGCGAAGTTACGGTCATCGACGGTACATTACTATAAAAACTACCAACGAAAATTGTTTTGAACGAGATCTAGTAAGTAGTTTTTTTTAATACCTAACTTTGCACTAACTAATTTATATGGGGCGCTATACATACCAGGTGCAAACTTAACTTAACCACTTAGGGATGGAAAGTGTTTGTACGGAACCCTCGGTGCGCGAGTCCGACTCGCACTTGGCCGGTTTTTAAACTAGAGCGTTTGTGGTAATATTTTCTGAATTTTGATTAATCTTTTTGTCACTCAATTCTAGTTGGCTGACAGGTCTGATTAAGACACTTTTTTTTGCAATGTCTTGAAAACCTGTAAAGGAAATTATTAAGAATCCGCTTTAAATGTACACAGTCATTGCTTACCTTTTTGTATCAACAATTAGCCATAAAACTTATAATAGGTAACGTAGGGTAAGTAAGGTAGGTAGCCTATTTTTAAATAAAACAATTTAAACGTTATACATATATCGCGTATATTCATTATCTGTAAAGTAAAATCTGCAACTGTAAAGTTGCCGTTGTCAAAGTTGAGAAACACAATTTTTCTCTGTCAAAGTTACGTTTTGTGCAAACTACCCATTTTACAAACATGAACTAAAATATAAAGCCTTTGACACCTTTGAAACCCGTAACTGTAAAGTTGTTAAAACGTCAGGGAGGCTCAAATAATGAATACACCCGATATAATCCGTTCAAATCGTTTTATATAAATGTGTGACAGTCACGGAAACCGAAGCAAATTTTAAATACTAAACCTTTAATATATTTTCATGTCTGTTTATGTATTATTATTATTTTAGTAGACTTCAATAATTTTTAGTAGTTTTCTTGATTACTTTTTGCATCACCAACTCCTCATTTCATTTATTAATCCGCTACCCAAACGTCGTTTGAAAGAGATCGCTCTTTACGCTAAGTGTTATCTGTATTTGTTTTTCTTTCTTGTTGAGGTGTACAATGAAGAGTATTCTGGTCTATTCCATTCTAGTTTTAGTTAGTTAATTTCAACAATGTGATCGTTTTAGCTGCTGAATCAGGCTTATCCCATTAGGGCTACGCAGCCCCGTGCTCAATACAGGCGCCGCCAGCTTTGGGATAATCTCTTAACACTAACACCTATTGGGGTTAATTCACTTGATTATACGTATATTACGTAACTACCTAAATACAAGCTTTTCTGTGTGAATTATTAACGGTTGAGAGGCTATTTGTTTTAACAAACATTCTATTGAATTCTACAGGAGAGCTATTTAATGTTTTTTTTTTGCCAAGCTTAAGCAAGCTCAGCAAGTTATTAAGTAAAAAAGTAAAGTAAAGTAAAGTTTATTTGCAAGCACATGTATAGTTACACAGTTTTACATAGAAAAGAGATTAGGTACTTACGACTAAACAAGCGCTTATATATTATGCTTATAAATATTATATTGGTTTCTGCACTAGGCACAGCCTGTCTCGCAGATAACCAAGACAAAATGAAAATTGACATGCGTTGTTAAATTGCGAAAGGTCAACAAATCCACGTACATGGCGCAAAGTAATATAATGTAGTGTATAAAGTACAAAACAAAAGTTAAACAGAATAATAAAGTATTTACAAAATAAGTCTAATTTTATCTATTTATTCCTAAGTATTGAGTATGAGTGCGCAGGAGTGCTTATATGCAAACAAGATCAAGTAAAATGTGTGAATGTGTATGAGTGAGAGAGAGAGAGTGTGTGTGTGTGTGTGTGTGTGTGTGTGTGTGTGTGTGTGTGTGTGTGTGTGTGTGTGTGTGTGTGTGTGTGTGTGTGTGTGTGTGTGTGTGTGTGTGTGTGTGTGTGTGTGTGTGTGTGTGTGTGTGTGTGTGTGTGTGTGTGTGTGTGTGCGTGCGTGCGTGCGTGCGTGCGTGCGTGCGTGCGTGCGTGCGTGCGTGCGTGCGTGCGTGCGTGCGTGCGTGCGTGCGTGCGTGCGTGCGTGCGTGGTGTGTGTGTGTGTGTGTGTGTGTGTGTGTGTGTTTGTGTGTGTGTGTCCAGTTATCTAATAGCTTTCATTAAGTCCTCGAAGTGTCTAAAGATACTACATATTATATTGAAATCCATGCACTAAAATACCATTAATGTATAAACGTTCGATATATGTATTGCTGACAAGTTTATTGGGAAAGGTTATATTTGTGGTTTTCTAAATTTGTTCCAGCACCAATAAATTTTGAATAAGTACTATTTAACATGACACACATGCCGGCAACGCAATTGTAACTCCTCTGGTGCAGGGTGACGGTAATCTCCTACCATCCGGCGATCCCTCTACTCGTGTGTGCCTCTTATATGATGATGATGATGATGATGATGATGATGATGATGATGATGATGTCCTCTTCATCGGGTCCGATGACAGTGACTTCAAGTAGTAGGGCTCGTAGGACTCCTATCCGGTCACAGCGCGGGCAGTGGAGCTCACCATGACTAAATTTTAAATATTACAAACTCCATATTAATTGTCAAAATCATGGATTTCCTAGTCATCACTGGATGCTCGATTAATATAGAACCCACTTTACTCCAGAAAACATGGAAAAGTCGCAAATATTTACGTATTTTATGATGACGAAGAAAATAATGCCTACACAAATCAGGTTTTTGTAAATCCTTCTGTCTTTGACCTTGACTATCAAATTAAAATTGCAAATGAAATACACTTTTGAGTATTAGTATCTATTGTATTTTTATTTTGAATATCGGCTGCATAACTCTCTAAAGTCCTACCGTGCTAACGAAAGTCCGATGCCTAATAATAAATAATAATTAGTGACGATGGCGGGAGGACCTGAACGCATTCTAAGGATTCCGGTTGCTGCTCTGGACAAGGAAGAGTGGAAAAGAGAGAGGGAGGTTTTTGCCCCGCAGTGAGATAGTTCAGGCTGACAAATTAATATAATATAATGATAACAAGCTTAAAGGTATTGAGGTCGGTGTGGAGGTTGAAGGTTTAGAATGTTTATTGGTGGTATCTGAAATTTATTGCAGCGCCTAAATAACAAGCAAGCATTAACTTACACTAAACTCCTGGCATGCGACAGTGAATTACC
Source organism: Apotomis turbidana (assembly GCA_905147355.2). Classification (NCBI taxonomy): domain Eukaryota; kingdom Metazoa; phylum Arthropoda; class Insecta; order Lepidoptera; family Tortricidae; genus Apotomis; species Apotomis turbidana. The sequence goes on along the minus strand of LR990292.1, from coordinate 18,622,888 downwards.
GGTGAAATTATCGTAGTGGCATTTTACAGTTAAATCAAGTCAAAACTTTCTCAAAAGTTTGCCCCACTTAAGTAAATCAATCTTGCTACGTAAAGTTACTGTTAAAATTCTGGTCGTCCAAGCAAGTCTGATGCGAGGTTAACGAAATTGGTGTTAAAATTTCGTTTCTCAGCGAGAAACACTTTCCCAGTAATCACGGGCAGTAATCCATGTTAAGGACGTCACTAACTGTCAGTTTGAAAAACGACGTGTACCTAAATTATTGTATAGTGGCATTCCTGCAAGCTGTATAATTATGTACAGTCAGCAGCAGAATTAGCTAAGCAGAATAATATTCAATGATCTGTATAACCCTGAATTCCCTCGATAATAGAGGTCGTGTGTATATAATTTTGAGCACTTGGGGTGCGTAGCGTCTTCTGCTAATGACTGTCCACGGGTGGCAAATTATCTTGAGGGTGAACTCTAAACAGATTAAGTAGACCAAATCTAATGAAAGAATCATCAACATTATGCTCAACGTATATAGGCTGAATCTGGTGAAGGCTTATAAGGACTATAATTTGCAGTCAAATCTATACCTACACACGTCATGTCGTGCCAAGCAAGAGGGTATCTGTATGCTCTCTTACAATCTTGACTAAAACCTCTTTATAAAACCATCCACTGGTTGATAACCAAAGGAGGGTAGCCTGACCATCATCTACGATCTTAACTCGATACTACTACGATCATCAAACTAAATCTGGTGATCTAGACTATTCTATTATATGTAAACTCACGGTTAGTTATTTCTGGAAGTCACAGAATCCAATCGTAAAAATACAGATTGTTGATAAATTGACAGTCTGCGGAGCCCTTAACAAGGCTTAGAGAGGTTATGAGTTTAACCACCGTTCAATTAAAGCCGCCGCCGAAGTGAAATAGGAAGGAAAGTGGCTTTGGACCGTCATTTAAGAGGGAGCGTTTGAAATTAAAGGCCTAATGGTTTACATTCGGGTACGGTTAGGTTAAGAACTGGTAAATACGAAATAGATAATACATAATTACATTACGTTTAGGGTTCAAACTATAGTTTTCTAGCTAGTTCTACTCTGTAGTTTCGTTTGTATAGTACCAACATACCAATTATCACTACATAGTATAAAACAAGGTCTCTTCCTGCTGTCTGTCTGTCTGTCTGTCTGTCCCTATGTATGCTTAGATATTTAAAAGTACGTAACGAATTTTTATGTGTTTTTTTAATAGATAGAGTGATTCCAGAGGATGGTTTATGATGTATAACACATGCATAATTTATCAGCATTGTCGGGGCGGGACGCTATTTATAAATAAACCAAAAAAAAACCTTAAAAACATAAGTATTTACAAACAATTTCTTTTTACATATACATCAGGCTGTAATGACAGTCATTAATTTGAAAGATTACAAAGTTTGTTCTTTATTGATTGAAAAAAGTTATAAGCAAAACCGAAGAAGGATAGTACAAACGGATTGTTCTATAAACATGGCTCATATGACGATGACGTCTACTTCTATACAAATTTGCCCACAGATATAACAAAACGGGACGAAATCTCGTTGAAATATTGTTTATTTGAATTATCTCAACGTTACGAACGTGAGGGTCAGTCCGTGGTCAGTCCCGTTATTATAATGTGTGAAAATCTACTAAGTTCAAATCAATGTATCACCATCGCTCTTCCAACGTTATCACATAATAATAAAAAACCCGGCCAAGAGCATGTCGGGCCACGCTCAGTGTAGGGTTCCGTAGTTGCTCATCCTTCACAATAGACTTAAGTTACGACAAAGATTTCAAGCTCTATAAAAAGGTCGTAAACGCCAAAGTAACTATAGTCACTTATTACCTTCTGGAAGTCAATTTATGTTCTTTTAAGAAAATTATGAAATTTTGCGATAATTCAAAAACGGCTAAACTGATTTTGTTCAATATAGTTTTCATTGAAAGTTCTTATAAGGCCTCATGTTCATGAATTTTTTCATAATTTTTTGACCCGTGGTTGAAAAGTTAGAGGGGGGGGGGGGGGGCACTATTTTTTTTATTTTCGAAGCGATTATTTACGAAACTGCTAACTGAATCAAAAAATATTGTTTGAAAACCCCTATTATTTTTAAAATACCTATTCAACGATACCCCACACACTAGTGTTGAAACGAAAAAAAAAATTCACCTCCACTTTAGGTGTTCGAGAGGTACCCCAAAAAAAATATTTTTTTAGTTTTTATTTTACCGTTTTGTCGGCGTGATACATACACATACTCATACCAAATTTCAGCTTTCTAGTACTAATGATCACGGAGCTAAGCCGCGGACGGACAGACGGACAGACGGATATGGCGAAACTATAAGGGTTCCTAGTTGACTACGGAACCCTAAAAACCGACTTCTTAATTCACTAGTTTTATTTTGCGTACCGATATACGTATATTGGTTCTTCGAACCGGATCGCATACGTTTACCAGCTCAGTACACGAGTCACGGATGATGGGTCCTCCATGAAGACTAAAAAGACGCCGCAGTGGAATTGAGGCACTTGGAATGGTCGTTATGCATTATTATGGCAGGATACTTAAAGACGATACTGGAAAACGTAATTGGACTGGTTCATGCCACATGGTGCTAGAAAACATTTACAAAATAAAGTGTGAAAAAGTAACAGCATAAGTTATTCAGAGAATAAATTGCCTTATTATTATCGGCAATGTTTCGTCTAGAGTAGGACTTCAGGCTGATATGTAGATTCTGATAAATTCCTGTGATGCTGGTCTACAATGTCCCTCGAGATTGTCACCAATTTTTTAAATGATTAAATGTTGACTTTATATTGCACTCTAATTTTGGTGGAACACCGTTGGTCCATGTTGTAAGGAGCCCATTCCGTCCCACACAAATCTGTGGAACATACGCTTAATTGTGTATAAAAACAGCGATTGGGGTGGGATTAGAACCTTGTAAAAAGTAAATAAACGTCCTTGCGCTACCTGCAATGGCTTCCTGCGTTCGTAAAAACAGATAGCCTCCTAATATAACATCTTCCAATTCGTAGTCTAAAGTAAACAGGTAAAATTGTGAACTGAGAAGAGACATAAAAGGGAGATCTCAGCCATTTTGTTTCTGGGATTTATTCCCACTCTAGGGACTAAATTCGACAATCCTATTGACATAATATTATACTGGAAATCGATGCACTATATGTCTACTTTAGGTATGTGTTCTTATTGTAAGTTATCGTTGTAACATTCGCTTTCCCTTTAAGATCATCCCTATTCTTACAGTAAACTGTATTAAATCTAGTACATACTAGAAATTATATATTATTATCACAAGTTTTGATTATACTTAGTACCCTGTTGATACTTAATCCATAGGCAGGCAGGCAGTATTTCTCCTTCTGCTGAATTATTCGATTTGCTTCAGGGTTTTTTATAGGTGGAGACTTCAATGAATTTAATTTATTTTTTAATGAACAATCAATATGTTTATTATTGCTTTATATCCTAGGTAACAAATAGGTTAAGAAAAGTATGCAGTTTTTGGTAACGAGTTATGTCGTCGAATGAATGTGTCGGCCCAAGGCCTTCCCCTGCGTTGTACCCCGCCGTCGCCGTGGTTGCTCGCGCCGTCGCTAGATGGCGCTAGGCGTTAACATACCCTTTAAATTGACAATTTCATTTATGCGATAGTATGAAGTCATTGATATAAAGATCAAAGAAAAATTTAAATGCGTACCCTGGTGGAAAATGGTGGTTTTATGTGTGTCCACATAAAAAAAGAGAATTTATGTTTCATAAATTGATGGTATGAAATGTTGTATAAAGTGTTGCATAAACCCATCCCCCTAGAGGAATCAGGGCCATGTCTCCAAATAACACCGACGGCAATAATAAAACCGTCGTAAACCGCTGTTCGCTTTGTGCGACATGCGACAGTAAGCGCTAGTTATTGCTGACGCGTGCTGAAATGTCTTTATAAATCGGTTATAATAGGCCAAAACTATATACTATTGTAAAATTCTACATTTGTATTGTAAAACAGTTTTCAGGGGAGAGGGGTCATGATTTCAGGACAAATGTTAACAGCGGGATGCAGAATCGTCTTTTGTTTTTTATAGGCGCGTCTCACTATGCCAGTCTGGTGCCATGGTGGTCATAATTTCTTTGTTCTCTCATCACGCTGAAGCGGCTTGACAAATTTTTACCGATTTTGATACAGGGATAGCACGACATCCACAGGATGGTTATAGGTTATTTTCTACCCGACTATAGTAAAGAAAATGTTTACTCGGATGAAGTTGAAGTGACCTGACACACAGGTTTTCCCTAGTTCAGCCACCAGTCTCCACCACGCAAGTCTGTTTATATTATAGAGACCTATATAATGTTATTTTATATGTGTTTGTGTTCATGTACTTAGTGGTGGTAAAAATAAATGCTTTTTATTAATTTTCCCCTCACTAGCTCGGAAAGCCCAGTTTGTTTGTTTGATATCTATTGAGAAAATCGCTTTTTATCCACATGTGGAGAAAGAGTTTTGACGTTTCAACGCAGCTAAAGTAAAATTTGACATGAGCTTATTTTCTGAAAAATCCCGTTTAAAATACCTACATGAAAGCTAATTAGACCTTAGTTTTAATAAATGGCAAATTGGTTGATTAATGCAGATATTTTTCAAAGATATAGTACAAACTTTGCCTCCTTGTGTGTGTTCTACCGTCTGTATAATGGGATGTGTTCTGAGGAATTGTTTGACATGATGCCCACGGCTACCTTCTACCACCGCACTGCTCGCCATCGGCAGGGTGTTCATCCTCACATGCTAGAGCCTAAATGGTCGAGAACTGTCCGGTTCCAGAGGAACTTCCTACCGCGAACGCTTCGCATGTGGAATGAGCTCCCTGCCGAGGTTTTCCCCGGGGGCTACAGTATGCAGTTCTTCAAGAGGGGAGTAAATAGGTTCTTAAAGGGTCGGCAACGCGCGCGTGATGCTCCTGGCGTTGCAAGCGTTCATAGGCGGCGGTAACTGCTTAACATCAGGCGGGCCGCATGCTTGTTTGCCCCCGTCGTAGTATAAAAAAAAAAAACCCTTATTCTTTTTTCCTCGCTGTGGTGAGGTGAAAAGTTTTGTGTTATACTCGGGCGAAAAGTTATTTTACGTCTCGTGTATTGAAACACTCGCTACGCTCAGGATTCTATTTTGAACCACTCGCTTCGCTCGTGGTCAATCATAGGATCCTTTCGCTAGCTCGTGTTTCAAATAAACACTCGCGGGTAAAATACAACTTTCCCCCCTTGTATAACAAATAACTAATTATTATTTATTATAGTTATACAACCAAGCGGCAAATAAGTTAATAAATACTTTGCGCTGCTGCAGTTTCTCGCTATCTTCATAAGATCGTCGATTAATCTAATAAAAGGCCTTTCTCGTTACATCTTCTGGTTCATAGTCTCAATCAAATGAGAATATTCGTATGTCATTGGATCCTTAGACCGTTGTGCACACCTTTCTGCACATTGGTAGATTAGCATCCAAGGACTTAAGAGGCCTTATTCATTTTAAAATGTATTTTTTTTCATATTATGACAAATATGTACATTTCAACCAACTTTTTGAATTGAATAATACTTTTCCCCGAGTTCTAGGTAGTAACTTAGCTATTTTATGCTTTTATTGCGTGCAGTCAAAAATACGTAGAAAAAACTAATTTTCCGCGTGAATTTTGTAAATTTAGAGTATAGTTTATTAATAATATGTTAAGAAACATGTTTGATCATAGAGAAAAATGTCTACAACAATCAGCATTTTAAAAGGAATAAGGCCCCTTAACGCGCTCCTGATAGCAGCACTGGAGTGTGACCCTTGCGTGGAGATGGACGACTGTTTGTCAGGAATGTTTGAGATATTGCGAGATGATGAATAGGATTTTTAGTACTTAATGTTTTTTCTCTGTAACTTACCCTAATTTCACAGTGTATTGTTTAGTCAAATTGGTATTTACACAGTATTACAATACTGTGTAAATACCTACATTTGTTGTAAATAAATTTTAAATAAAAGGTTACTGAATGCTTTTTACCCGCTGAAACAAAAAAGAAAAGTTATAACTTTCCAAGTAGCAAACAAGCTGCAGAAACCCTTATACAGCCCTTATGCTGCTAATTTAAGCTGAATAAAGGCCGTATAAGCGCTTCTGCAGCTTTTTTTCCTACATGTCTCTCTTGTGTTTGGATAAAGTTACAGCGGTTGCGGGCATTTTTTTAACTACATCAGTCGACAATTTTAAGAATTTCAAGTAAATACTTAACTGTTACAATAATTATAAAATGCAGCCCTTGCGCTCGTCTTAGCATATAATATGCTTTTACCAAAATAAGTCATAACAAACTAATGGTTTCTAAAATGAATTTAATAAAAAGTTAATCAATTAACGTAGTCGCTGTAACTTTCTGTGCAAAAATATATTTCTGACATTGAAGAAATCGAGCAAAATAAAAATAACTTGAAACAAAGCACCTTTCTTACGATTAAGCTTACAAAAAATAGCAAAACAATGAAGCTTTTAACGGCCAAAAAGGTTATTGTTTAAGACGGTTGCAGATTTAGAAATGAAAGCCGGTCAAGTGCTAGACGGATTCGCGCATCGAGGGTTCCATACAAATTATGACAGCACTGCATATTCCTCTTACGAAAAGACTAACTGTACTGAGCGACAAACTGAACATTGCCGTTGGAAAGCTTTTGTCCCCATACATCCACATAGGTATACCAACTGCAAATAAGTTTGTAATCACAAAAAAATATTTATTGTAATCTAACTACAAATCTACAGTTATTGGAATATTTTAATTAATAGTGCTACATGATTGGCATGGCTTTTTATTGTCAAATATCATGATTCTAGGTCATCGAGAAGTATAAAGGTTTTGATACCCTTGCCAGCGTCAGCAAAATGCAGCGTAAATGCTCATAGTCTTTTGGTTGCGTTGACTTAGAAGTTTGATTTATGCATGGCTCCAAGAGGTAGCAGGCCTGTGGCACAAAACAGATAGGTACAGAAATCAATCTACATACAAGCGCGCTCGAGAAAACGCACACGTAGACATTGCTTACGGACACGTCAAGAGGATGGCACTCTCACTGGTCTGAACTGGTCCGAGATATCGTGTCCGTGCGCAATGTCTATGTGTGCGTTTGCTCGAGCGCGCTTGTATGTAGATTGATTTCTGTACCTATCTGTTTCGTGCCTGCGGATTATAATTTCAGCTTGATACCTCCTCCACGCATCCCTGATAAAAACGTATTGTCACACGGACAAAAAAGTGATCCTGTGAAGGGTTCAGTTTTCGCCGATTGAGGCACGGAACTCTAAAAAGTTAGCAACAGACTTTTACAAAAATTTCAGTTCGTAAATTTTAATATTCTTAATGGGCTTTGCAAGAGTCCATGGCGAGACTGAAATAAAATAACTGTTGTTATAAAAGATCAGTCTATTTGAACTTGTGATTTTGTTTTAATCTATATAGATGTAATGCAAAATGGACATAAATAACAGATGGTTTTCCAAAAAATAGGTAAAACCTATTTTAAACTGTGTAGCATGAAAAACTATGTCGTTGCTTGGCCGTAATTCCATATATATCTCTGTGATATCTCGGAGTGATCTCCAAAATGGGGATATACCTAGTAAATCGCCATTTCGCCAACCTGGTCGCGTTAAGTTTGCGCCTTATTTATAATAGGTATGCAATACTATATTAGCCGCAAACTTAATTTGAACGTGTCACTTTAAGCAGCCCGAATCGCCATCATCGTGTTTTAATAATGACAATTAAACGCGATATCAGTAGGTACGTATAGCATTACTGTGAGATAACTGTGACTGTACGCGTCGCTTAGGATTTATTTGATGTCTCTGGAAAAATAAATAATAACAAAGAATATGTAAACAACGTTCTTTGTCAATATTCTCGATGTTAACGAGTTCTTGCCCCAGGCTGGGAGTACAGGAGGATATACGACAAGAGAGAAAAGTTCTTGCATGTTTTGTTATCACGGAAGTGTTTTTTTTTTATATATTGTACCAAAGATCAAAGCACAAAGAATAATTTAGATGCACAATCTGGTGGAAGAGACCGGGAATCGAACCCGGTACCTCTGGATTAGCGTTCCAACGTGTTAACCTTTCCACCACCCTAACGGCAACGGCAAGGTGCTTTTTAATAGGGTTCCGGTAGTCAACTAGGAACCCTTATAGTTTCGCCATGTCCGTCTGTCCGTCTGTCCGTCCGCGGCTTAGCTCCGTGATCATTAGTACTAGAAAGCTGAAATTTGGTATGAGTATGTGTATGTATGACGCCGACAAAACGGTAATTTTTTTTTTCGTTTCAACACTAGTGTGTGGGGTGTCGTTGAATAGGTCTTTTAAAAATAATAGGGGTATTTAAACATTATTTTTTGATAAGGTCAGCAGTTTTGTAAATATTCGCTCCGAAAATAAAAAAAATAGCGTCCCCCCCTCTAACTTTTCAATTACAAGTCAAAAAAAATTGGAAAAATTAATGAAAATGAGGCCTTATAAGTACTTTCAATGAAAACTATATTAAACAAAATCGGTTGAGCCGTTTTTGAGTTATCGCAAAATTTCATTCTTCTTAAAAGGACGTAAGTTGACTTCCAGAAGGTAATAGGTAACTACAGTTACTTTGGCGTTTACGACCTTTTTATAGAGCTTGAAATCTTTCACATAAGCGAGAGCGTGGCCCGACATGCTCTTGGCCGGGTTTTGTTTTTTTTTTTTAGAATGTTGCATTAAATTGAAAATTAAACATCAATGGTTTATTGTTTAATCCGCGACGGAATATAGGAGTTATATTAACGTGCGTGTTGTCGTCTAGTACAGCGTTTGTTTAGTTTGGGACTAGGTCGATTTGTGTAAAATGTTCCCTTAGTATTAATTTGTTCATCTGTGTAGATATTACTATAATTATATCAGTGTATTTACCTAAGTATAAAAAAAATAAATTATAGGTCTGTGGTATCATAAGATCTCCTTTATAGACCAATTTGAATGAAGTTTATTTTAATCGGAAGCCTTTTCTGTTAAGCAGGTCATGTTTTATGTAGCATCGATAATGTTTTACCTAATTTATTTCTTAACTACTCGTTTAAATAATAATGTTAAATATTATGTTTAGACTCGGCTTAAAAAGCCCTTATATGTGATGTTTTATTACATAATAATGATAGGTTTCAGAACACAAAACAAAATTTGGGGATTTACCTTTTTGATTTTTTTTATTTTATTATAGAATAGAATAGAATAGCAATTTACTTATAGTTTATACATTACATTACAATTATGTAATTCCACTTTTACATTTTAGACACAACTATTTAAATGTAAAATTTTAATATTTGGATTTTTAAATAACATAAGTACCTATTATTTTACTAATTAAGCTTAATTTAATGAAATTTTATGAAATGGCCTCTCCTTCAGTGAAGAAGGAGGGACGGTATTAAGACTCCTTGGGTTACCTGCCCTGCTAGGAGAATAAATAAATATATAATTACAATTTTCTCAGTATATAACATAATTATACTAAACATTATATAATCATTTTTCTTAAAAAAAAAATATTATTATTAATAATATTGCACTTACATTTCACTATTTTATTTCCACTATATATTTATTATTATTATTATTATTTGTTTCTCATTTTTTGAGTCACGGGCTCATATGTCCCGGTTTTTTGGAAGGCTTGCGTGGGGATATGGATCCAACACGTAGAGGCCCCTTGGAGAAATTTGCTGTGGCTGTAGCCCTGCTGGAACCCGTTCCTGATCATATCAATAAGATGATACATCCATGAACAGGTCCCAGCAGGTGGTTGAACTATTGCATTGATATGAAAAAGAAACTGGGCTATTAAAATGGAGTATGGGTGGACTATTTATTTGGGCTATTGCAGTAGAAAAACTTATTATTATTATTCCTGTATGTCGCACCCGCTCACGGGACAATAGTGTCCCGGGCCTTTGGGAGGCGTGCACGGAGCCGAAGCCAACGCGTAGAGGCCCTTTCGACAATTTAATGAAATGCAAGGTGTACATCGAGCGGATGCTGTCCCTATCCGTGTCATGGGACGCACACAGAGACAGCGCCCGCTAGGTGCAAGAACTATTGATGGAGACATGGAATCTAAATACAAATTGGGCTATGGGGATGAAATGGAGGACTGGCTAATTGGGCTATGGGTTGAGACTATCGGGCGTCTACGAGCAAAAGTGTCTCATAGCAAAAATGGGACTGGTAGACGATGACTCGCCTCCCGCTAGATGGGCCCCCACAAAATAGCGACACATAAAGAGGCCTAAGGGCAACACCGGTGCGGAAGGCTAAGGGCGGAGAGGTGTAATACTGGGCTTTAAACCGAAGCCAACTAACCCCTTACGTTTCCACATCCACCCCCGAGCCGAAACTCTCACGACTCCACTCTGCCCGGCCGATTAAGGCAAGACAGAGGCGGAGGCCCCGACCCATCACCCCCGGTCAGGATCCCCCAGGAGCGCTCAGGTACGTGGGGTCGCTACCCCCCAACAGCTCGCCATAAGCTGCCCTGCGTGACTGATTGCGCTGGTAAAACCAGCGGGCGATGGGGTCGTCACATCCCTACGCCATTATTATTATTATTATTTTACTATTAATATTATAAATTTTATTTAGCATGCGATTATTAGATTACAAATTAGAATTAAATTATTCTTGTATTTTAATTTTAGTATTATTGTAATATGGGTTTCTTGCCTGCTAATAAACGAATTATTATTATTATATTATTATTATGCTAATTATTTTAGTCTTTGTTGGTGTGTTGTAGCGCCTTCCACGCGTCGCGGTCCCTGGCGACTCTTCGCCAGAGCGGGCGGCCGGCGCTGCGGTGCCCGTCTCTAGGTATCCACTCGGTCCGGGCCATTGGAACTTATTTTTATCAGCTACTTCAAGCACATCTGTTAGGCTTGTTCTTTTGCGTATATCTACACATCTGTTCTTGTCCCTTAATTTCATGTTCAGCATGCTTCTCTCCATAGAGCGTTCACAGGTTCTTAGCTTGTTTCTAAGTTTTTCTGTTAGCTTCCATGTCTGTAAGCCGTAGGTGAGCGTAGGTATGATGACCATGTTGAACACTTTTTGCTTTAATATAATGCTGAAATCTCCTTTGAATATGTGTTTCAGACTCCAGTATCTTTTCCATCCTAGAGCCACTCGCCTGTCTATTTCTTTTATAATTTTCTCACTAAATGAAAAGATTTGCCTGAGATACACGAATTCTGTTACCGACTCTAGGTTTTTATTATTTATTGATATTGGTGTGTGTGGTCTGTTGGCCATGACTTTCGTTTTGCTCTCGTTAATTGTTAACCCAGTTTCCCTAAGATGATCTTGGAAGATACGAAGCATGTCCTGCAGTTCTGCGCTACTTTCTGCCAGAAAAACTAGGTCGTCAGCAAATCTCAACACACTTAATTTTTCACCATCAATTTTTATGCTGTAATCGGACATGTCTGCTAATCTGAAGATTTGTTCCAGGACGCATAGAAATAATATCGGTGACAGAGGGTCCCCCTGCTTGAAACCCCGTTGTATGCTGAATTTGTTGCCTTCACCCTCCATCCTCACGCTGGCTGTACTATTGTTGTAGATTAAGTATATCAGTTGGATGTAGTCAGCACAGCCTTGAGCTCTGAGAGCCATAAACATATAGTCATGTTTTAGGCTATCGAAGGCCTTCGTAAAATCTACAAAACATAGATAAAGTGGTTTCTTGTACTCTATATATTTCTCTATGATCATGTTTAACGTGTGTAGATGGTCAACTGTTGAATAGCCCTTTCTAACTATTTGATTATACTGGCACAAAAAGAGGTCCGTTTTTATTAAACGGTTTTATTTAGCTTGCCCTGTTTGTTTATTTGGGTCAAATCTAGTAATTGAAATTTGACCCCCTTCCTGGTGACGTATTGATCTGAAATTTGGTACACATCTTTAGTTTTGGTGACAATATAATTTAATATATTCAGCATCATTATAAATCCAAGATGGCCGCCGCTACAAAATGGCGGATTACAAATTTTATCACTACTTCCTCAATATGGGTATCAAATGAAAGGGCTTGATCAGTAAAATATAATTCTTTGTGAAAATATAATGAAAATCCAATATGGCCGCCAACAAGATGGCAGGTGATTTTTTTTCACTACCCCTTCAATATGGGTATCAAATGGAAGGGCTTGAGTAATAGAATACTGTAATACCTTGCTTTGACAAATTTCAAATCTAAGATGGCCGGTGATGACGATGGCGATTTAATAATTGTGTCAATATGGGTGATGGATATCAAATGAAAGGGCAAGTCGAAAGCTGCATAGTGGACCGTAGAGTTTTGAGCAGTCAATACTTAACAGTAATATGAATGATGAAGTTTAGCCAACTTATCAATACAAAGGACTTCATCAACTTGGAATCGGAATTCAACCATGGATCTTGGTTCCCCCAAGTCAAGATTTTGTATCGTGTCGAGCCCTGTGTTAGGGTGGCTAAAAATGAAAAAATGATGGCTAAAATGTTAAAACCTGTCAAGAACTGCGTGGCATTAGGGATAATAAAAAGTATAAGTCATAAGCGTTTTCCCCTCAAGAATTGGGCACATCTTGTCGACTAATGGCCTTGCCGCTCTATTGGACCTCTAGGGGGGTTGACCGATTAATGTCCATTTCTCATGAGAACGAAATGGAACGTAACAATAAAACAAAAACAAATAAAACAGAAACAGCAACACAACGAAAAATAAGGCTTAATAAAGCAAAAGAAAAGTATAGAGCAAAGCGTGCAAAAGAGAGTGAAATAGGAACTCGTAGTCGACTACAAAAAACTAAGAAAACGGTTAGCGTCAGAGACACATGTGCAATATGAGGCCAGGTTGTGAGGCCAACGTGAGAGACAAAGGTATCTGGTAGCGTCCGAAACACCTCAGCAATATGACCCCAGGATAACAGGGCAACGTGAGAGACAAAGAGAACTGGTATTGTCCGAAACACCTGAGCAACGCAAAGTCAGGTTAAATAAAGGTTGAACACGCCAAAACTGGGGCACACAAAGATTAATATTAAATAATTTTAATAATAAATAACCACATTATGTTTTCCACATTTAATGTCAAATTTAATGAAGTTTATAACAACATTTCCTATTTTAGTAATTGTCTACACTGTAAGCCATACTTCTAACTTTCCTGCGCACACGGCTCATAAGACTTTGCACAATCTCATTAGGACACCGTTTCGACGCCCATGTCCATACTTTTTGTAGTTCAGAGACCGATTTTATTTCTCCGCCTTTCTTTTTTAAGATTCCCTTCATAATACTCCAGTACTCTTCAACAGGCCGCAGTTCTGGACTATTTGGGGGGTTGCATACTTTGGGTACCACCACGATTCCGTTTGCTTCGTACCATTTCAACACTGCTGTTGCGTAATGGCAAGTAGCAAAATCTGGCCAAAACAGCGGTAGTGAGTCGTGCTTTCTTATGAAAGGCAGTAAACGTTTCTGTAAACACTCTTTTTAATAAATACCACTGTCTATTGTCGCGGTGGTAATAAACGAGCGACTTTTTTTTCCGCAGCTACATATTACCTGACAAATAAGGTTTTTTTTTTGGGAATTTAGACTGTTTTTTTTTTATTTACATTCTTCAGGAGCGTCTGTTCGACTTACGCTGGTATAGAACTCTTGGCCAGGAATTTGTTTTAATTGCATATGTTTCGTCGTCCATGACCACGCATGCAAACTTCGTAATGAAATTTTCATAAAATTTTCGTGACCGTTTCTTTGCAGATAAGTTCTGTCTCGAGTCTCGATCTGGTGCAGCTTGGGCATTATAACTTCTTAGTCGTGCCCTACGTTTAACTTTTTGAACATAGGACAGAGACATTTTCACTTTCTTGGCAACATCGTGAGATGAGATCTTAGGATTTCAGGCAAGAATCCTTACAAAACTCTCGTCCTTTTTTTTATTCTTGACTCCCTGCAACCCACCACTTCCTGGCTTGCAATCTATTGTTAAGCGTTCACGAAACCTTTTTAATACGCGGCAAACCGTAGATTGAGGACATTTCAGTTTTTTTGCGATGTCTCTATAGCGTAGTATTGAATTTTCTGCATATTCGTGCAGAATCGGTTCGCGTTGTTGATGTTGTTTGCTCGACATTTTGACAGCGAATTAAAAAAAGAAAAAAAAATATTGACGTATTATAGGATAGTTCCTTGTAATCATATAGGTGTCTAAAAAACTTGCATAACTCTATTTTTCGCGAAATAATAGCCGATTTTACATGCCCAAGTTTTGACGTGTTCAACCTTTAACCAACGTGAGCGTACCCTGCAATGTACGAGTAGAACTGGAAATAATCTGCAATTCGAAAATGCTATTTCTACATTGTTCATACACGTTTGTGAATTTGCACCAAGCGTTGCTACCCTAATCAAGTACAAACAGGACGTTAAAATACTGGCGCATTAAGATACGTATTGCATTACGCCCAACGATTTTATTTTTGTCTGATGAATGCCCTACATTGATGATGAGAGTGGTGTGATGTCTGGTACCTAGGATCTACCGAATTATTTTTTACCTTTTAGTACATTTTCAATAAAACCGTTTAACTTAAAAATATTTTTTACATATTTTTTATTTGTATTTGTTGTTAACTGTTTAACTATCACGGTTCATGAGATACAGCCTATTGAAAAACGGACAGACGGACGGACAACGGAGTCTTAGTAATAGGGTCCCGTTTTTACCCTTTGGATACGGAACCCTTTATGCCGGGTTACGCCTTTTTCCCGTGGTAAACAAAGTTGCTGGTCCTGTTTAGTGTATACATTTCAAGGAGGCATTTGCGACAACGATGAACTCATTATATACCGACCTTCATGTTATACGGTAATTACATGCAACCTTTTACAATTAATGTAGGTACTAACATAGTTTTATAAGTAATTAACTAACAAGCTATGGATCTGTGTAATCTGATAATAAATGATTTTTATTTTTATTTTATTTTTTATTTTATTATGCAACAGAATTCGTAATTTGTATTTCCTTCATGAATGATGTATTATAATTATTGTGAAGACCCGGTTAATTTACTTAATAGTACATTACGTATTAAGGGTGGTAAACGAGGAATTACAAACGAGTGTCTATTAGAAGCCCGAAGCCGAAGGAGAGGGCTTTAATGACACGACTTTGGAATTCCCACCAGAATCACGTACGACGTTTTTCATCACACTTTGGAGGAAATAAAACAAAAGTAATAAATAGTAGTCAATACCAAAATTACTTACCGCCCTAGGGCGTAATATACGACTTACCGCCCTAGGGTGTAATATACGATTTACCGCCCGGGTTTCTAGCGTGTAATCCCTTAAAGTGTGATAGAAATTACTTACCGCCCTAGGGCGTAATTTACTTTTCTAGCATGTAAACCTTTGTTTACATGAAAGTGTGATGAAAATATTTAATTTTCAAACTTTACAGGCCTTTGTACTTATTAAAATTAATTTAACAAGTTCAATTTGTATTAAATTGCTCAATTGTAACATTTTTATTGTTGGTATTGGTGTACAATAAGGAATAGTTGTTGTTGTGTTGTTTTTGTTGATGTTGTAGTTATTGTTGTTGTTGTATTTGTCTGAAAAAAAAATAGGTTATTTGCTATATAGATACGAATAAATATCAGTGAAAACAGAGCCATTTCTTCATTCTTTGACACTGCTGTAAAAGAGTGCAATGAAATGTTATCACGCCAGGGGAATACATTGGCGTTTACTACGTTTCCTCTGTTTGTCATCGATGTCGAATTCATATTCCCATAGGCGCTAACCAATCAAAGTAAAAATACGTACACGTATCAAATAAAGGTGCAGTGCGTTATCGATCAAAATTTGTTGGAGATGTTGGACCAGCAATGCAAAATAATCATGGGTTCGATTCCTGTTCCTGGTAGGTGTGGACTATGTGTGAGTGCAATCAAATGGTTTTTCCTTAGGTGGATTTTTGAATATAAATACCAGTAAAAAATGTGATGTTAAAAATACTTCAAATCGTAATAGTCTATTTATAAATAAATATTAGAAACATTGTTTTATTAAAATTCATGGAAATGTTCCTCTAAGTTGTCAAGATGTGAAAAAGATGTATCCTAAAGGGTCCCACGGATCATCATTCAAACTGACGGAGGGACACGGCCATTTTTTACAGTTGGTATATTTATTGCGTTTTTAGAGTTAGTAGGGGTCTGCCACGCCAAATAATGTTTTATATAAAAATACACCTATTTAAATAGGTTAGAAAGGTATGAAAATAAATATTCGTTTTATTTTAATTGATATCCAAGGTAACAAACATTTCGTGTTTCAAATTAGTGCTTACTCTAAGTTGGTCCCGTTAATGTTGGTGAAGATCCGATGATGATAACCATGAGGAATCGAGGGAACTCTTCAATATAAAGCATCGTATATATAATTTCTCGTTGAAATAGGTTATTTTAGTGGAAAACTGATTATTAAGAAAGAATATAGAAACAACCAGTTCAAAAATGCTGATTGTTTTAGACATTTTTCTCTATGATCAAACATGTTTCTTAACATATTATCAATGTTACTATTTATACTGTAATAAGTAGCCACAGGGCTATTGAGATTTATTGGTATATATTTAAAACTTACCGTTTGAATTTTTTATTGATATAATGATTAATATTTTCTTCGGTTTCCGCGACTGTCACACAATTAAATAAAACAATTTAAACGGATTATATCGCGTATATTAATTAAATAATTAATATACGCGATATAATCCGTTTAAATTGTTTTATTTAATTGTGTGACAGGCTCAAATGAGCCTCCCTGACGTTTCAGTACCTTTACAGATACCGTTGTCAAAGGTTGACTGAGAAAAACACAATTTTTCTCTGTCAAAGTTACATTTGTGCAAACTACCCATTTTGTAAATATTAATTTAAAATAAAGGTGTTCATACATGCCAGATGGGCCTAATGTGTAAAGACAGTTACACATGTGCCAGAAGGGCATTTATTATTTATTTAAAATATCTACCAGCGGTTCACTAAAGGCTTACTGAGGAGAAAGAATCGCCAAAGAAAACTCCCAGATTGCCTTATTTATTACTATAAAATACTTTTAAACAAAAACTCTACATATACTACTTTTAACACTAATTTGTTTTACACCGTTCGAGGCCCAAGGTTTCCAGTCTGATCCTTGATAAGATGTACAACAGGATCCCAAGCCGGTGGTAATGACAAACCATCTTCTCTATTGAAATTGGGATATTTTTTGATTTCAATAGCCTCGCGCAACATTCTGGGAAAATATCGTTTCTCTCTGGCAAGGATTGAAGTGTTATCAAACTTAATTGAATGGTTTGGTTTGTCCATGACATGCTCGCAGACTGCAGACCTGTTGCAACGACGGTGCTTGACATCGGCTACATGCTCCTTAACCCGTGTAGCTATACTACGTTTCGTTTGGCCAATGTATGACAGACCACACTCGCAGTCCAGCTTGTAAACACCAGCACTCTGCAGAGGGATGCTACACTTCACGGGCCTCAGGTATTGAGACATCTTCTTCATCGGCTTGAAATATGTTTTAATGGAAGCCCGTTTCAAGATGTTTCCAATCCTATCCGTGACCCCTTTCACATATGGCAGGACCGCAGGTTTACGCTCGACTGTAGGAGTCTTCACACGGGGTTTCTGGTTGAGGCGTGGTATCTTGAGCCCATTGGCCCAAAGCGCACGCTTGACATGCTGTAGTTCATCAGTCAAATGTTGACCATTTAAACTCCATTCATGAGAAAATAAAGTTTACAATGGAGTTAGAAAATGGCAATTCACTAGCCTTCTTAGATGTCAGTGTGTTGAGAAGGTCTGATAATACAATAGGTCATACTGTTTATAGAAAGGCTACTCACACTGATAGGTATTTAAATGGCAAATCACATCACCATCCTAGTCAACTTGCTACAGTGGGTAAATCTTTGTTTCAGAGAGCCAAGGGAATCTGTGACGACCAACATTACATCAATACTTACATGCATACATGCATACATCAATACTTTATTGCACACCATCAAGAAAAATATTACATGAGAAATCATAAATTAAATAATGTTATTAAGCTCTATCTTAGTGGCGAGTCATGGAGAGGCCTATGTTCAACAGTGCACGTCTGTGGCAGACACAAAGCGTCGATTTTGCGCCTTGCCGATGAATTATCTCTTAAAGACTAAATAAACACCACAGATCCCACAATACATTCTTAAATAAACATTCCATTTGAAACGGTTTAACTTCCTCGTGTCAAGCGTCTTACTAACATACCCAAATACGTATCAACTTCAAACAAACAAACGATGCAGTGCGAACCTGAGCCAAATTATTAACAAGTTTCACAGCAAACTTGGCATTAGCTTCGCAGACGACGTGTGATGCCAGATGTGACTTCAACAGTAAATTGCAAGTGTTTATTTATTGTGAGCAGTATTTTGATCAGTATCAACGGCAATAAAGTTTTAGTACCCTAGGCTGTAAAGTGGCATTTTCTGTCCGCTACGTGGGGAGAAAATCTCACTTCCTAAAGACAAGACCTAAAACTTCAGACGAACCATGGGTGGTAATTCGTTAAGTCCCAGATTGCGTATTTATGGTCCTCACCTTCGGGTCGGGCTACAAACACCTACGATCCGGGACATTCACGAATTCACCGCCCTAGTGTAATACCCAGCCATTTTTAGGTAGGTATTCATTCATTTTTTCTTTGACCTTCCTCTTCTTCTATTTCCCTCCATATTCATCCTCAACGATTGTTTGGTTACAATATCCCAATCTGACAAAAGGAAAATAAAATTGTTTTATATTGATTTACATCCAACTGACGTCGAATGTGAACTTTTCCCTCCATATTCATCCTCAGCGATTGTTTGGTTACAATATCACAATCTGACAAAAAGAAAATAAAATTATTTTATATTGATTTACATCCAACTGACGTCGAATCTGAATTTTTCCACTACACATTCTCACAAAGTTCCATTTGGATTGTGGCATTGTGTTTAAATTCCTATGATCAAGATACTGAGTTCTCCACTATTGCTGTGACCGAGAATGATTAAAGTTCCAGACAAGACCCATTTACTGTCAGAATGGATGGTTTAAAGAACCAGCTTAGACAATAATGAAGTGGTTCAGTGCAGTCTGCGTCGCTGTCATTTTTAGAGAAAAATACTTGAATAGTGTCTGAAGTCTTCCAATTACCCGACCACGGATTACAAGGGGTTTAGTGTTATTTCTATTACAAAAAAAAAACAAGGCAAATGAGTCTAAATTAGTTTACGAGATCGTCATATTGCAACAATCAGAATTAGTAATTATAAAAACGGTTTAAGCTCACCTCAAAATTGTCAGAAACGGCTCGACATGTTTCGAACTCATATGGATAGCTGCCCTTGACGAAGAGCTCCTTATGAGTTCGGAACATGTCAGGCCGTTCCTGATAATTTTTACGTGAGTTTAAAACGTTTTTATAATTTTTACAGATGTCTCACGATAGTTTTTATAATAACATCATAATTAGACTTAAAATGTTCAAACATACACAATATTTTATACTTTTACTTATAATTCTAAAATTACTTTTCTGACCCGTTATTTTATTCAAAACGTGTTTCGCTATTTCGTATAAAATCATAAATGATACCCATAGTAACACCTCAAACAGCTCTATTATTTATTGGGCTGTACGAAAGTTGATAAGGAAAGGTCAAACTAATAAATCGAATCCCCGCAGCCACAAACACCCCGCATACCAAATTAGTCACTTTTTATCACATTGATTGCTGAAAATGCATGCGTTCCTAGTATCCAGCATTAAGCAACCCCTTTTATTTACTACCCGGTGATACAAAAAAGGGATTGGAACTATTTGGAAACTAATCACACGAATAGAATGGCAGGGCTGGAATTCGATGAGGTATTGCGATTACCTCAATTTAGCTATACTCCCGTGCCGTAAAAAGCCGTATCTTACTATGAAACCCATACAAAGATACGAGCTTTTAACGTAGGAAGACAGAATATTTCAGAATTTTCGTGTCTTGGCATACAATAGAATATTACTTTATTGCACACCAACGTCCAAAGTCTACGAATGGGAACAAAATAAATAGAAATTTTAAATAACGGTAGAGACAACAGGCGGTCGTATCGCTACAAAGCGATCTCTCAACCTTTGGCATGATATATCGATTTTAGTTATATTATTTACTAGCTTATGCTTGCGGTTTTGCTCGCGTTTAAATATATTATACAGTAACCTACGGGAACCATGCGTTTTTTTGGGGTAAATAGCACTAGATTTCATGCAACTCTGACCAGCACTTTCGGAGAAGTAACAAACACAAACCTTTTGCTTTTATAATATTAGTGGGATTTATGGTAAAGTTGTTGCACAAAATAAAAGTAATATATACATATAAATATATATATATATATTTAATTATTTATTAAGAGTGGAGGTGGATAGGATCCTATGGGACCATGACAACAACAACATAATCATTATATTTAAGCATGTTATCTTCTTTTGACAAATCGTCTCTATAACATCTGATATTTGTGAATTGGGGGAGGAGCACTGCTTATCCTAAAGCACAGGTAAACCTATTTAGGAAGCAGAGTTTCTTTAGTTTATAAGACACGTTTGTAACTTGATGTTATTTATGAATAAATATATATATTATGAATAAATATATATATATATTATAAATAAATAAATATATATATTATTATCGTTCAAGCCTATCACTGTCACTTAGCAATGGTATAAAAATAGAGTATTCTTATCTCGAATAGAAATAGAGCACATAACTAAAAGAGCGATGTCTTCCAGAAAACGTATGGGTAGCGAAATTAAATAAAAACGTCAGAAATGAGTAGGCGATGCAGAAGTAATCATGGAATCCATAGAAAACTACTAAAATAATACATAAATAAACGTACATAAAATACCACAATAATAAATATGTATAACCGCACAATTAAACTTACTTAAACAAACATAATCTATTATATACGTATGAAGGAATATTAGTAACGAACCACACTTCATACAATAAAAATATACTATAGTGGCGAAATGTTGGACATATATGTTACTAGAAACACAAAATTTAGCCCTCGGAGTACAGTGGGAATAAATTCCAGAAACAAATAGCCAACAACCCGCCTCTAACGACTTTCCTCACTTCGCAATTTCACTCATGAAAATAGTGCAAATAGTGAGTTGGTGCGTGGAACTTTTGTTTTTGTGCGGGTCGTGTTGGGACATTTTGTGTTTACGAGCTAAGTTTAGAGTTAGTTTGAACTTTAACACAGATCACCTTTAGATTCTCAGAGATTGTCCTTTGGACCAAAAAGCTAAAACGGATGTATTCTAGAAGTTTATTTAATAACTCGGAGGTGCCGGCTACTTCGTCTGAGTATTTCTTTTCTTTGCCGCAGATTGGTAAAAAATATCTAATACTTAACCATCAGCTTAAATTGTAGCCGTCTCGGCGTGATGAGAGGATAAAGAAATTATGACCTACAAATGGCGCCAGACTGGCATGACAACAAAATCTTTTATCAGAACATGGTTTTCGGAATTATGAAAATTCGGAATGGTAATGCATTCGGACAAATTAAACTTCAGAGTATTGTAGTATGTATGTATGTATGTATGTATGTATGTATGTATGTATGTAAACTCTTTATTGTACATTAAAATATACATAAACATAGCAAGGACATTAAACTAATGATATTATGTACAAAGGCGAACTTATCCCTGTAACGGATTTCTTCCAGTTAACCTTTGAGAGAGAACAGAGAAGATCCAAGAAGATAGGCAAAACTAATAAAAATGCACAGAGACACTAAAGGCTTACGCAAAAAAACCCGTAGTGTACCCGTCGCACCCTCAACAAAACAAAAGGCGACCGTGATAAATATTAAGATTTAACCTAAAATCAAGACCCCTCTATAGAAAACAGGGGGGGTATTCGACCAATTTTAGAGATATAATGGAGATCTCTCCTTTTCATCGCCATCCGTCACTTTTGACGTGTGCCTACTTGACAAGTGGCGATATCCCTAGAACATCGCAACTTCGTCAATTCGGACGCGCAAAATTTTCGCTTCCTTTGTATATGACGGCATAAATAACAGGCGCATACTTTAAATTGACCACGTAGTACGTGAAATTAGTCCGTTACGTTTCGTTCAAAACAGAAATTTATATACATGAATAACATTTTTGACAATCATTATCCCCTTCGTATTTCCAAAATTGAGATGAGATATGTCACTTTTAAGCTCATCGCATTTAAATGACAGTTCAATGGCGATATAACTGTTATCTAATGGAGATTTGACGTTTGGAGATATCGCAAACGGCATTGTCGAATTGGGCCCCTGATTTTGAATACAACATTAGTAATTTATATAATTCACGTCCAACACTAAAATTTTTGTAAAGGAAGTGTCGGACAAGCTCATCGGCGCCTCTGGCGACCCACGAGCGGGGTCTTACTTTGCGCAGCGGCTGGGGTTGGCGATTCAAAGAGGAAACGCGGCCAGCGTTTTGGGAACAATGCCCCGGGCGGCTCCTCTAGTTGAGGGTATCCAATTTTTGTAAGTGTTATGTTATCGTTTTTTTTTTTATTATTTTTATAAATTGTATATAGTGTTAAATTTATATAATACAATAATAATTATAATATATAGATACTACTTTTTTTTTATCCATATCATGATAGTAAATATATCCGTGTTCTAGCACAGAATAAAGACACTGTTCTAGTTTTATCTTAATTTGTTCTGTGGTTTACGCCGACGTTCCAAAAATTTAAGTAACTTCACAAACTTTTTCATTAAGGTGACATTTATAATATAATGAAATATATATTACAACTTTTGTATTTAGCTGAAATCAACTGATTAGAATATATACGCGCATAAATACAAAATAGACAATTCAAGTAAGCAAGGGAAAACTGGCTAAGTTTATCTTTTTCAGGGTTCCCCTTTTTTCCCTTTGGGTACAAATGGTAGAAACGGGACCCTATTACTAAGACTACACTGTCCGTCCGTCAGTCTGTCCGTCACTAGGCTGTATCTCATGAACCGTGATAGCTAGGCAGTTGAAATTTTCATGGGTGATATATTTCTGTTGGCGCTATAACAACAAAAACAGAAAATAAAAAAGTTTAAAAATATTTAGTTGTGCGCGAGTCCGACTCGCACTTGGCCGTCTGTCTGTGCTGTATCTCATGAAAGCGTGATGGTTGAAATTTTTACTCATGATGTATTTCTGTTGCCGCTATAACGACGAATATTCAGCGTTTTTAAGGAGTTTTTTTCGTCATCCTCATTTCTACCAATATCGTTAAAATAGATGACTGAAGGAAGTCGATTTTTTATACGTCTCGAAGCTACTCCTGAGTGCGATCCTATTTAGGTCAATATTAAAACGACAGGCTCTTCCGTTGCAGTAATAATCGTAAAAAAATAATGACGCTAGAACCGCGCGGTTAGAAAGCTCAGAGAATCACCCGTATACAGTGTTACAAGTAGAAATTATGTCCTAATCTATTTGGTTAAACGTCCAACTCGATAAGATCAGGAACAAAACTGTTCACCTTTTGATAAATTGCTTAATTAATCCCCCTATCGTGACCGGCCCGAATTAGAGACAGTAAAGTTGTCTTGTAGCCATTAATCTATCGTAAACTACGAGTATTCGTATATCTTTAGATTAGTATTTCGGTAACATAAACAACAATCAAGAGTAGGTATTTATGTATAAGGCAAAATACTTACCGAACAAAAAATAAACCGAACTGAGATAAGATTCGTCATCACCAGATCATATAATACACCAAAATCATGAAATTCCTAGGCATATCCTTTTGAGCATTTGGTATTTGCTTTGCAAATTTAAGAGATAATTTCCGCTAATAGAATCACAACGTTTGCCTTCAAACCTACCAGGCTTGACTTAAATCGATTGCTTAAAGGTTTACGACACAAATACTTTACGAATGCCCAGAAATTTCATGATCAGGAAATTATACGATCGGCCAATGACAAATATCTTCACCGCTCGCATAGACAATGACCGTTACAGTTGAAAGGGTCTCAGTAGCTTGGTATGAAGGCACTACGAATCTGCCCTTCTGCAGAACAACTACGTCCAACGTAGAGATGTGCCATTCTCGAAAACGTCTTTCGATTTGTTATGTTTATTGTTACGACGACGTGGTTGGCGCAGTGGCAAAGCAGCTGCCTACCGAGCAGAAGGTCCTGGGCTCGAATCCCGGCAAAGGAATTGCATCCAGCACGTTTGAGAAAGACGGTTGATGATGTTTTATGTTGCGGTCAGTTAGATGTTCATGCACAGGCTGTTAATGACTTTTTGAGTTTTTGGGGGAGTTCTTTGATGTGACAGAAAGAGAGAGTCGCTAGATGCAGTTGCAAAATCGTTGATCCCGAATATTGGAAGATCTTTGCCCCACCGATTTTTGCTGAATACGGTATTACCATATTATCATTAAAGCTGGTAGAGAAACAATTGGCAATCCATATTCTCGGTGAGATAATGGATAATGTCTCATAATATGGAAGAATACTGTAAGTGGTAGAGTAGTTACACATACAGCCAACTCTCAAGTACGGAATTATACCTCCGGAGCGAAAACTTCCAACATTTTATTTGCTCTTGATAAGTTTCATGCAACTTGGATTAAACTTAATTTAAAAATATATACCTAAGCCTAACATCAGCTCTTATACAATTATCTCCCAAGTTAACCATACCGTAAGAAATATCTATCTAGTTTTATTAAATCAGGAGCTATCTGAGAAGACGGGATTGGTTTCTATTGTGCTAGTCCAACTGCCGACTTCCCACGCATATTGGGTCACTGGGGACAATGAAAATGCAGATAGGTACTGTTACTGAACCAACATACACTTTGTTTCTGTAGTGACAGATAACAGAAAATTAGTCATCAGGAACCATAACGGTAGTTTGTTCTAATAATATTATGCTCTTAGAATACTCTAATAGGCTTCGTAAAAAAATTCGAAGACCTTTAATTTTTTTTATCTAATCAAAAGAAAAAAGTGTCCTATATATTTTGTTCCATTCTGTTACCATTTTCCTATAACCACATAATATAACCTACTACGATAGCGGTAACGGAATGGAAAAACAAAAAATATACTACAAACATTTTGGGACACCTTTTTTCCTAATTAGATCAAAAGAACTCGTGATTCTGAGTAGGAAATACCTGAAATTTACAAAATAAAAAGGGGGTGTCATACTTGTATAGCCTGTCCGATCTCTAAGATCAAATGAAGTCACTTTTGCACAAGGTACAAACAACCGTATACATGTAAATTTAAGGTCGTTTTTCACTTGTGCTAGTTTGACAGAATTTGATCTTAAAATTCCAGATAGACTATACAACAAAAAACAAAATGGCCCTGTAGCGTCGCATGTTGCACGCAGCCAGCCTGTCCACAGAAGCGTAGCGGAGCGGAGATGTGTAAAATGGACCAATAACAGCCTCAGATTTAAATGCACTTTTCTTAGCCTTTAGAAAGACACCCTGATTGGTTAATATTCTCCCTTCCGCTACTGTGGAGAGAGGGAGTCTCAAGAAAACAGAGTTTTTATCCAGAAAAAGGAAGTCAAATTGTTAAGCAAATAACTTTTTCATCACATTTGCTCGTAAAAGATGGTATTACATGCAGGATTGCAGGTGTACTGAAGGACAAAGGCATATATAGTTCCCGCGGGAGTTATAAATTGTTATAACTCCCTCGGGAGTTATGGTTTTAGTTTCAAAAATATAGTACGCACTCGCAGATTACTCCAGAATAAGGAGGTGTCAATCCAGCCAAGGTTTTTTGTTGTATCAACAGAACTTGCCTACCAGCAAATTTTATTGTGTATTGAATTAATACTGTATATGTAACTGCATTAATATTTATGTTTTACAATTATTTATTTGTATTTTGCAATAATTTTATTAAATTAAATTTTGAATTATCGTTACGTACAATCTTGTAGTATAGCATGTCAAGTTTCTAAATGAAACGCAGTTCTTAGCATTATCTGTGGTAGACGACACAAAAAAAAAAGGAAAAAAGTTATAAATTATTGATTGGTAGGAACTATTTAGTTTTGTAACAAACTTACTGTTCATATTTAAGTTTTATAATATTACGCTGTTAATTATTGCTGCATAATTTTGTTAATTGTTATTTGTTTAATAATAGATGGTAAGATTCTGTGTATATTTGTTTTCTGTTTTAAGCTGATGGCCGTTTTGCCAGTGCTTAATGCTGCAATGTTTAATGTTTATTTTTGGCTTATTTATTTGTTATTTACTCCAAATTGTGATGAAAAATATTGTGTGTAAGGCGGGTAGTAAGGGGATTACAAACTCAGGACATTAAAAGCCCTCCGCCTTCGGCGTCGGGCTTTTAATAGACCCTCGTTAGTAATCCCCTACTTACTACCCTTATGACACAATATACTATTACACTCATACAAATGAAATGTCGTCATAACGTGCGTTCTAACAGGCTTCGAAGTATATTATGTTTCGGGCGGAACAACACGAGAGAACTGTAAAAGAATTTCATTCAAAATTGAAGGCCTAAGCCGGGAAGCATTTTTTTTTATATGTCGTCTGTGTTCATGAACAGCTGAATTATATACCATTTTTTTTGAGTGGTGTATTTTAATTTCAATGCATATGTTTGATATCTATACTTACTCACCCGGCAACCCCTTCTAATGTACTATAAAGCCAAAGCTGTGAAAAAACGTATAGGTAAAGCCTATATGTAAGTATATTATAGGTTATGTTAAAAAAACATCCGAGTATCTACTATTTCCACTTACTAAATATGCGATAATCTTCAAGTACGTATTCAAACGCGGCCATATCCACCAGGGCCGTAGAACGTCCGAGATACCGATAATGGCTTCGAAGGGACACTTTAGTCCTTTCTTGTCCATGTCACCTCTATCTTAAACCTATTACTGGGGCGCCTAGCATGCTCTCGAGACCTGAAATAATATCACCAAGCTTTTTATTGTTTGTTTAAAAAAAAATAGTAAGAGGAAACACCACTGCTCATTTTTCTATACAAATAGAGGTTTTATTCTCGTCTGTTTCGTCCTCCAAAACTTAACATTGTCAGGCGTCTGGTTTTGAAAAAAAAAACCACTGCAAACGGCCGCCTGGTACACAAGTTTAATAATCATTTGCGCAAAATTAAAACAGTCCGACACAGAACATTACCTTTCTATTCAGTTCCAAAAATTTCACAAAGATTGGTTAAGTCTTAGTTTTAGAGAAGGACACAGTCAACAAATCTCGATTTTTATAAAACGGTGACGTTAAGTGGACCTAATTTGTATCCGACGCCATAGTTATCAGATGCAAACTCAACGTCAACTGATAGTTTGGGAAAAGGAGCAGCGATGTATTCATCTTATAATCAAGCGTCGCGTTCTGTCAAATACGAGAGTGAGAGAAATGGCACGATGTGTTCTTCGAATTTCGAACGTTAGAGTAACCTTCCTATATGCAGAGCATGCTAAGCACCCTCTCGAATATCGAGAATTCTATCAAATGAATGGATTTTTCTGTCGACACGCTTTTTCATGTCGTGTCAGGATTACTTTCCCTCGATGCCGCACAATAAAATTATAAAAGTACCATCAGAAACATCCAATTTAGCCTTTTACTACGTTTTTGGAAACCAATGAAAAAAAAAACTTTATTTAGGTACACGCTTCTAAAAAAGTTCCGATAAGTATAATGATCTGGGGAGTTAGGTACTCTGTAGTAATCACCGTGAAGTAGGCACTGTTGCGTTCATTTACTCGTAACTACGAGAGCGAGAGAAATGGCACGATGCGTACCTACTTCGAATTTCGAATGTCAGAGGAGCTTCCTACGCGAGCGTGCTAAGCACCCTCTCGGATATCGAGAGTTCTATCAAATACGTTAGGATTTTCCTGTCGCCTCGCTCTTTCATGTCGTGTCAGGATTGCCTTCCTTCCCTCGATGCCGCGCAAATAAATTATAAAAGTACCAACGGAAACAGCCTTTATACTACGTTATTGGAAGCCATTGAAAAAAAAAATAACAAAAAAAGAACCGACTTCAAAATAAACTGAAAAGCCAAAAATAACCCGTTCATGTAGGTACAGATAACATTTGAATCACCTTTTGAAGTCGGTGCCGAACCACCCACTACGAAAACAGATTCCACGCATGAAGCCTTCAATGATCACTATTCGGTGTTAACAAGTATTTTTGTTCGATAAAGAAGTTTACGTGAGATTTGGCACCGACACCGGCACGATACGGACTTCGAAATTCCAAATTCACAGTTACCTTCCTACGAGCAGCATGCTAAGCACCCTCTCGGATATTGAGAGGTCTATCAAATACGTTAGGATTTTACTGTCGCCTCGCTTTTTCATGTCGTGTCAGGATTGCCTTCCTTCCCTCGATGCCGCGCAAATAAATTATAAAAGTACCAACGGAAACAGCCTTTATACTACGTTATTGGAAACCATTGAAAAAAAATAACAAAAAGAACCGACTTCAAAATAAACTGAAAAGTCAAAAATAACCCGTTCATGTAGGTACAAATTACATTTGAATCACCTTTTGAAGTCGGTGCCGAACCACCCACTACGAAAACAGATTACACGTATGAAGCCTTCAATGATCACTATTTGGTGTTAACAAGTATTTTTGTTCGATAAAGAAGTTTACGTGAGATTTGGCACCGACACCGGCACGATACGGACTTCGAAATTCCAAATTCACAGTTACCTTCCTACGAGCATGCTAAGCACCCTCTCGGATATCGAGAGTTCTATCAAATACGTTAGGATTTTACTGTCGCCTCGCTCTTTCATGTCGTGTCAGGATTGCCTTTCTTCCCTCGATGCCGCGCAAATAAATTATAAAAGTACCAACGGAAACAGCCTTTATACTACGTTATTGGAAACCATTGAAAAAAAAGGACCGACTTCAAAATAAACTGAAAAGCCAAAAATAACCCGTTCATGTAGGTACAAATTACATTTGAATCACCTTTTGAAGTCGGTGCCAAACCACCCACTACGAAAACAGATTCCACGCATGAAGCCTTCAATGATCACTATTTGGTGTTAACAAGTAATTTTGTTCGATAAACAAGTTTACGTGAGATTTGGCACCGACACCGGCACGATACGGACTTCGAAATTCCAAATTCACAGTTACCTTCCTATGATCATGCTAAGCACCCTCTTGGATATGGAGAGGTCTATCAAATACGTTAGGATTTTCCTGTCAACACGCTTTTTCAGGTCGTGTGTCGCCTTCCCTGGCCCCACTAACACGGGTCCTTTGATGTCTCTATGTATATTCAAATTGCATCTCTCCCTTTGTGAATTGAATATAGGGGTGTTGCTTTTGTTTCCAAAGCTTTGAGAGTCGTGTAGTTGCAGGTATTACCTAATTGTATTTTAAGGGAATTATTCTGTTCATTTGCCCGGATTAAGAATTAGTCTGTCCATTTTTTTATCTGTTACAGTTAAATCACATTTTTATCTGTAGGTACACTTACATCTACATCTCTTTATCATAACATCTTTATAATAAGTTCAGACACTGTATGTACTATGGACTACACTATGGTCTAGTTCGCTTTTTTGGGTAATAGGGTCCCATTTTTAACCTTTGAGTACGGAACCCTAAAAAGCGAACTTAGTACATACAGTTTCTGAACTCCTCCGCTGTCCGTTCGTCTGTCTGTTGCTGTATAATATACAACAACAACTGTCTAGCTATCACGTTCCATGATATACAGTGTATATCATGGACCGTGATAGCTAGACAGTTGAAATGTTCACAGATGATGGATGTGTGATGATGATGATGTATTTCTGTAAAACAAAAAAGTTAAAAATTATTTAGTGCGAGTCCGACTCGCACTTGGACGGGTTTTGTATTCTGGGCCTAGTATGGTTGCATTTTTAACTGTTATTGTCTATGTAGTATATTGATTATATCGATGTCCTGTCTCAAGCGCATACGTCACTGCACCGGTAGAGGGGGCGGCAGTCGTGATACGGCCGCCGGGCGGAGCACTGGTGTTGATGGTGCGTTGCTGAGCCAACCAAGGATAGTTGTGTTGTTATAGTGCTACATATTTATATCGCTTCAGGAGCCAGTACATTACATGTGGCGACGAGGGGAACACCCAAATACTCCGAAATATTTTATTCCGATTTTGCTTATTCCGATTTTCAAAACTCCGAATTTCATAATTCCTAGGAAATAAAATTCCGATTACTAAAAAACACGAAATTTATTTAACCGTATTTCAAAATTCCGATTGTATATTATTCCGATTTTTATAACTCCGAATAATGAAAAGCCCGAAGTGTCATTGGCCTGAAAAACAAAATTCCGATTATTAATTTTCCGAAACTTCATTACTTATTCGGAAATTTGATATTCGGGATAATGACATTCGTGTATTCAATAATCGGAAATTTATTTCTTAGGAATTATGAAATTCGGAGTTTTAAAAATCGGAATTAGTAAATTCGGAATAAAATATTTCGGAGTATTTGGGTAAAGATTATTTATTTAACCGATTTTTTACGTTAAAACAAAAATAGAAAACCGGATTTGGACAAATATCGAATTGGCTGAACCCCAAAACCGTAGGTTAGGTTAGGTTTGTATTGTGACCACGTATAGCGGAGCGTCAAAAGAATTGCTGAACCGATTTTTAACGTTAAAACAAAAATAGAAAACCGGATTTGGACAAATATCGAATTGGCTGAACCCCGAAAACTGTAGGTTAGGTTAGGTTTGTATTGTGACCACGTATAGCGGAGCGTCAAAAGACTTGCTGAATCGATTTTTTACGTTAAAACAAAAATAGAAAACCGAATTTGGACAAATATCGAATTGGCTGAACCCCGAAAACTGTAGGTTAGGTTAGGTTTGTATTGTGACCACGTATGGCGGAGCGAGCGAAGCGAGCGGAGCGTCAGACTTGCTGAACCCCGAAAACTATAGGTTAGGTTATTGGCTGAACCCCGAAAACTATAGGTTAGGTTAGGTTTGTATTGTGACCACGTATAGCGGAGCGTCAAAAGACTTGCTGAACCGATTTTTTACGTTAAAACAAAAATAGAAAAACGGGTTTGGACAAATATCGAATTGGCTGAACCCCGAAAACTGTAGGTTAGGTTAGGTTTGTATTGTGACCACGTATGGCGGAGCGAGCGAAGCGAGCGGAGCGTCAGACTTGCCGAACCCCGAAAACTATAGGTTAGGTTATTGGCTGAACCCCGAAAACTATAGGTTAGGTTACGTTTGTATAACAACCAAAATAAAAAAAATGACAAATTGTAAGTAAAATTGGCTTAGGTTAGGTACGACGACGAGCGAAGCGAGGAGGAGTGTTAGGTTGAACTTCGTTCCTAACGAGCGTGCGAAGCGAGCCAGCCGCGGAGATCTATATCGAGTGGTCGAAAAATCCTAACATTACCTATTTTAGCTTAAGGCAGGTCCGACTCAAATCGGCTTCACATAAGAATTAGCTTTGCAGGTTTATGTGAGTTTTAATTTCGGACTCGAATACATATTTATACTTATTATTAATATTAGAATTCCGTATTTTGATGTTTCGTATTAATAATGACTCGGACTTTTCATTTTTCGGTGTATTAAAATTCGGAATTTTGAAAATCGGTTTTTTAGCAATCGGAATTCGTACTTGTGATAAATCGGAATATTAATAGTTCGGACTTTTTACACTTCGGTGTACAAAGATTCGGAATTTTGAAATTCGTTATTATAACCATTAGGATTTTTGTAATTTCGGGAATGTAAAAATCGGATTTATGAAATATCGGAATAATCATATTCGGAATGTTGATCCATTCGGAAATGTAAAAATCGGTATTTTGAAATTCGTGATTATAAATATCGGAATTAAGTTTTTCGTATTTATGTAGTGTACCCGGCGACGAGGACTAAAAGAAAAAAAAACGTAAGGGAGGGATAGGCAATTGGAAAGTAAAAGTTTCGTTAAATATACGCTACGCATATTTCCCTTATGTTACTACTGCTAATGTAAAATAACACTTGCGTGCAAAACAAATAAAACGAAAGGCTCCTTTGTTTCGGACAGTAAACAATAAATGCACATAATACGAGAATATTAACAAATGTAGGTAAATTACCAAAATAAGATTTTAATGGTGTTTTCTCCATTGTGTAATGGTATTTTATCTAATCGTCAACAACTAATAGGTGAACTTAAATATGAAATTAAATATAGGTTATGCCTATGCCGTGTCCTTTTAATATGTATCGAATTCTATGTATACATAACTTGCTTATCATTCAAAAGGAGATATTTACCAAGTTACTAAATTAGTGGTATTAAATTTTGTTAGTACTTAAACATTAGACACCTTCAAGCATCATTTAAGTAACTAAGCGCATAGTTCGTATGATCTTATAATAAGGTTTATAATGGAATTACGGTTAATTTATTGTTGTTTCTTTACCGATATCTTATATTTATCTGGACAGCCTTTGAAGCGATAATTAGGCATAATGTGTACGGGACGAGTTTTACAATGAATGTCTACCGGATATCTTCGAAGTGTAGGTATATGTATAGCGTACAACTTTAGAAAACTGAGTCCAGATGCCGAACCTACTAATGCGTCATTGTTTTTTATAACACTGTCGTCGTTATTAGTTCAATAATTGCTATAAGGACGTTAACGTATACCTATAATATAACCTGTGCCGTAGGTTAATGCTTAATGCGTGGTTATGCCTAAACGTAAATTAATAGGTAGTTACCGACATGTTTAAAGTGTTTTTTTCGGGTTCCGAGCTCATCTAGATTAGTTAGTGATATAATCCAATTGTGTGATTGAAAGATTATGATTACTACTTAGAATTTGCAACCAGGTATCTGCTCGATTGGGGCTGGGGCCTATTCCTGTTAACGGGACTGTCATTTTAGACATTCGGGGTTAGAAGCCCTATTTTAAGTAAATTGCTGTCAATTGACAGGGTCATTAAATTGGCATCGTACAATCGAGTTATTAAATTGACACTGTACGAAAGGTCATTTAATTGACAGCACCAAATAGAAGCGGATAAAAATATCCGAACATTAAATTGATATGGCGTTTATGTAGAACCCATCATTAAATTGTCGGGGCTCAAACAGAAGCGGATACAAATCCGGACATTAAATTGATGTGGTGCTAATTTAGAAGCGGGTAACTATCCGGTAATAAACTTACGTAAAACAGAAGTACATAAAATAATGGTCGGTCACTAATATGTTTGGGTAAAACCCAAACCACCATAGAGTGATTCTAGAATTGGAAAAGAGACAAAAGACGAGGACAAAAGTGAGTAGAAATCTAATTACGCCTTCAAAAAAAAGAATAGGCGGGAACACGACGAAAGCAGTCTAACGTGTACTTGCACAGTAAATGAATAATAAATACAGGGCAAGCTCGATAGTGATATGATACATTGTCATTGAAGTTAATTTATCCAAGTTATAGTTTCACTAATAACTGTGGAACAAAAGACATCTTGGTAGCGGCGCACTGCTCAACTATCCCAGTACAGGGATCGACTCGTAAACAAGTTTTGGTTTGTAATGGGTCATTCGTTTAAAAAATAACGGTTATTGCACATTTGCAAATAACTCCTGGCGAATCATGCAGTTTTAATTACTTATAGATATTATTTTTGCCCGATATTTACTAACGGTATTAATGTCTAATATTTTTTACCGGAAATGCGTTGATACCGCGACTCGTATATAATGAAAGATGTGTAAACCATAAAAATTATGTACTTACCTAGACACAATAAGGAGGTATTGTTTAATTAGCGCAACGTATCTAAGTACCTATCTACTCGCGCCTACAACGTAAAATTAATGCAATTGTACAGTTTAAAATAATTGGAAAACATATAATAAATAATAATAATAATAATAGAGTGTGATAAAATGTTATATTAGTTATGAAATAACGATCTGACTTAGAAGCGCAAGTTTATAGTCATTTATAATAACGGCTTGTAGGTAGATATATTTGAAAGTTTGCGATAGCAAAATTACTCAAGTAAACTAGCTTTAGTAAACAGTTCAGTTGTCAGAAATATTATCATTACTTAATTATAAATAGACTTCGGTTGCTTCTAACGGCATTTGAGGCAGATTAGATCGGGTGCAGTATAAATTGTTTACGGGGTAGATAAATAGGTAACTAAGTAACTACATTGTAATAATACCTTGCGCTGCGGGGTCAATATGTATGAAAGTAAACATTGAAGTGTTTAATGTTTATTTCACTTAGTTATTTACGGGAACGTAATATGTATGATGAAATATCCGTGTAGGTATATGTGTTTATGAGTGGTTAAACTGTATGATTGGTGTTGTAAATAAACTTGTAAGCAGAGTATATTGTACCTTGTCATTTAATTGGCAAGAATATAATGTTTACTAGTCATTATGGTATACTGATCATTCAAATGATGAACAAGACAAAGGTCTTGTACACCTAGCAACTGAAATCAAATATGTTGTGTCATTTAATTGACATATTGTTTTAACACTTCTAACATTGACCAAGGTCATGGTATAGCAGTAGTTAAGCGGTCGTTAAAACGACTAATGGCTAAAGGGCTAGTACGAACATTAAATTGTTTAGCAAGCGGTTAGATGAATGCTCCGCTTGAATCATTTGATTGATTGGTTCCGGGACGCCCCAAAAGTACCCATGGCAGCCATAACTTTGGAAAAAATCCATTGCGAAGGCGAGACCTCTTCGATCGGTCTGAGATGGGAGCGTTCGAAACGAGCACTCCATGTATATTTGGAGGTGTCAGCTATCACAGATAGCCAAAAGAAGAGAGCAAGCCTCTTGCATTTCGGAGGAATTGAGCTCTAAGAAATATATTACAATATCCCTGGAGCGGACGCGGAGCCAGGTGTCGGCATAGAGGTATTTGCGATAGCCTTAGCAAAATTCGATGATTACTTTGCTCCTGCAAACAAAGTACGGTATATGAACGCCACGTATTCCGTTGATGAAACAGGAACAGGATGAAAAGTTCGAGTGATTCCTTGTACGGCTGCGACAAGCCGATAAATGCAATTATAAAGATGAATATGAACACATCATTGATCAGATCACGGAAAAATGCCTAACAATAGTTACGTAAAAATAAAAAACTATTAAAATACAAGTTTTCGGTTGCTAAATGTAAGATAATTCTATTTTGGGTAGTGTATATTAGTCACGGGGTTCGTGCTGAGGCCTACCCATGACATGAGGCTGCATGAAAATGTATTATTTTGAATATTAATTAGTAGTTGTGCACTCGAGGAATATGAATATTTAGCAGTTTAGCGTTATTCTCGAATGGGTCGTGTTACTAATCTTCGCCTGCGCAGTGGCGCAGTGGATGACGGATCACAATATAATAATTATGAACAAATTGGGAAAACGCAAACTGCCTAGGCGTCTACTTAATTTACACGACTGTTCATTTGTGCGTGCGTAATTGAATACTTTCCTATGGAGTGGGCTTGATCGTTCTGAATTTCCAAATATATTGACGGGTTAAATATTATAGTGTGATAAGCTTAATTTTTCTTTATGTTGAAAACGTATTTTTTTGGAATAATTATCTAGAGTATCTTGTATAGTTGATAAACAGTATGAACATCCAGCTTAAGGGTTGTGCATTAATAGGTACATATGACACGTATAGGTGCATATGTCACATGTAGTCGATTGGGTATAACAAAATCATGAATTAAATAACAGCAGATACGTCTTGTAAGGTATAGTATAATATAGGTATAGTATTTGATAGACCAAACGGGTTTAAAAGTGATATGGAAGACTCCTAAGTGCAAAGTCATTAGTCAATATGATAAACTCTGACTGTATTGTTACTGGAAACTAATAGCTTTATGTCAGGGGTCAATTTGATTGATTTATTTATTTCAAATAATTACACAGCTTTACAGTTAGTACTAATGCACTGTGAATTACAAGAATAATTTATCATAACATGCTACATATGAGGTAGACTCAATTACTGAAAAATTACATCCATCCATCGCCTTACAGTACCTTAAACATTCATGACACACAATTATCCAGCTACTTCCAAAAAAACGTCCAAATCCGATGCTGATGCGAGAAGCGCATTAAGTTCACGTAAGGCTCGAACTAGAGGAGAGTTTTTCGCGCTATGGTTCGCGCCTCAGGAGCAGCCAACAGTAGCCGGCAGCGTGGACGAAAATTGAACCTCGATTTATAAGGGACGAACAATCGGATAACCTGACTGACCAGCTCTGGACAGTCAGAACACCCTCGCAAGATTTTACAAGCACTAGTCAGCACATAATTTCGTCTAACCTCGAGGGAATAGATTGATAGACCACGCTGAATTGCCAATATGACAGGCTAAGGCTTTATGAGGTCAATTTGATAGACCACGCTGGATTGCCGATATGATAGGCTAAGCGGATTGTTAAAGTAAGCGAAAGGCATTATGAAACGTCTATTTAGTAGACCGCGGGAACCAAACTATTCGTAAGAAAGATAGTAAGGCTTAATGGCTAAGCAAGTGTTTACATACATACATACATGCATTCATTTTAGCGTCGGTATTGCGGCGGTTATATATTTTAATATATTGGTTTGTGTTGGAATACTAATGGACCAACAGATTATATTTTGTTCATCTCAGACAGACAATAAACAAATCTACGAGCTTATTTCAAGTAAGTTGTGTCCTATAAATTATTCTAAACTATTTTCGTTACTTTCTCTCAAAATACCTAGAACTAAACACAGCTAAAATCTCTTTGGATATTAACGAATTCTTCCATTATTCTATTACATTCCCTGTGAAACTAAAACAATTTGCCCTTTGTATTTATGAAAATTATACGCCTGAGATTAGCCGGAGTCGGGACCGTCTATAAATTAGACCGCAAATAAATTTAGGTCTCAATTACATTTATTCTGAAATTAGTGATGTGAAAAGGCTTTTACTAAAGGTGACACGTTAAAGAATAGTGACATCATTATAAGAATAGTGAAATTATTATAATAAATAATAATAATAAATAAATAAATATCGGACAACCTCACACAAATCAATCTAGTCCCAAATTAAGCTCAAGAAGGCTTGTGTTATGGGTACTAGACGACGATATACATAATTATATAGATAAATATATACTTAAATACATAGAACAATCATGACCCAAACACAATTATAATAACGATGACACTGATGATTTTCCAAAAGACGTCCATTGCTGGACAGAAACCCCAAAGTACGACACATGACCAGTCCTGCGCCGCCCTCATTCATTAGTCTCCAGTGACCGTCACAAGCTTATCGTCCACCTTGAGAAGGCCTGCCGGTGCTACGTCTCCCGTTGTGTGTGGTTGTGTTCTATATTAATTCGGTTTACATTGGCATTATTGCAATTTGTTGGTATCGACCGTATCACTGGCATAACTACCCAAGTAGCACAACTGGGTCTAAATAGCTCGTATATCATATCTAATTAGATGCTTAAGTGAAATTTACCACCATGACTAAGTGCTATATAGGTGGCAAGAACCCTTATGCCACCAGTATAGAACCAAAAGGAGAAAAATTGCAGCCTATTTTTGGTGCTAAATAGAATCCATAAGAGATCTCACAATTACCTTAAGTGGTAATTAGAACTATGGGTGAAAGTTATGCGTCCATAAGAGATCTCACAATTACCTTAAGTGGCAATTAGAACTAAGGGCAAAAGTTATGCGCAGTGAACGAATGAAAACATTTCAGTTCGGTCAATGAGTGATAAATGAGTCGCCAAAATTATCTTTGAGTGGCGAGGCAACTGTCAAATTGTGTTTTTGCCATATTCATTTTGGATCTATACGTCTGTTTGGTGAATGATTAAAACTTTACGTTATACAAGCATTGAAATAAGCACAAAATTCTTGCGAATTTTTTGTTACTGTGAAACTATAGTATGTTTTCTTTGTAAATTTCGACGCGCCTTTCATTTGATCAGGAATATTAAAAAAGAAAGTGCTAAATTAAATAAGGAATAGATACTGATAAGAAATAAAACTGTTAAAAACCTGACCTAATGATTGTAGGTTACGTACAATGTTAAAGTAACATCGTCACAACTATCAAAAGTCTGTGAATATGCGTGAGTGTGATAAAATTCTGGTTAAAATAATCAATTTTCATAGGTTTCCATTTGTAAACATGGCGAAACAAAAAAGATCCTAACAGTGTTTATTTTCACTTATTTGTTCCTTATTTGGAACTGTCAAGTCTACTAATCACTTATTTGTATCTTGCGAGTGGCAAATCAGTGAATGATATTACCAATAGTAATTATTTGCTCTTTTGTAGACTATTAAACAAGCAAGACTATTAAATATATTTTGACAAGGCGCAAATAGGAACGATAATAGAACTTTTAGTTCGTTAGTGGTTTGAAATAAGTGAAAATAACTGCTTTTGGTTCCAAGAACCTCCTATTGAGACCTATTTATGCGTTGGAGTGGCAATAAGGTACTTCTTAGGCCTTAAAGTTGCAATAATTTTTGGTTCCAAGAGCCGTAAAATTATCCCTTTAGCCACTATTGGTGATATAATTCGCTGTTGTACTAGTCATTTGGAACTTTTAGTTCCAAATAAGGGTATGTTCCCACTTATATGTAAAAGTTGCTTATAAGTGATTTTAAGGCCTTATATAGCACTATTGCTTCTTATTGAGTGACAATTTGAACCTGCATGCAACTTTAAGTAGCAAAATCGACTTTATCCCACCATAAGTAATAAAGTAGAAACAAAAAACGTTCCTATGCAACTACAAGTGATAGGATGAACTCATATACAGTTTTGAGTTGTGTTTAAAGCTATAAGTTGTATCAAACACTGTTAAACCACTCATTTAGAACTTAAAGCTATAAGATAAGCTGCAAAATTCACTAATGTGCTGCTTGGGTATAATTATTATAACTTTGACATGTATTTAGTTTATACATTTGTTTATTTTTTAAAGGTAGAAAAGACAAAAAAGAAAATTTTCATTAATAAAAGTAATTTATAAAATAATATCAGATATAAACATTATGTAAGTACAGTTCGACCTTCCAGCTATATATCAAGTAAGCGCCCTCATGGACTCAAAATATTCAATTATTTACCTAAATGTTTTAAGTCGCTTGAAGGTACCCAGTTTAGGCTGCGTTTCCACCAGTGCGAGGATGCGTAGCGAACGCGAAGGATGTGTCTTTGTTAACCAATAGAATCAGTGGCGAGGATAAGTGAATGAAGTTATTCCATTGGTTAACAGAAATACATCTACCGCTACGCATCCTCGCACATCTCTGGTGGACACGCAGCCTTAAAGGAAACTTAAAGACTGGCTGGCTACTAGATGTTTCTGCAATTTAAATGCATGTTATAGCGCATAATTATTATCAAGTTTAAAATAATTCTGTAATATGACCTTGTGTACTTAGTGTACACAGTCTTGACAGTAAATAAATGTCTTTTATCAAACATGCTCTGAAATGTCGTCATAACCTGCGTTATAACAGGCTTCGAAGTATCATGTTTCGGGTGGAACAACTCGAGAGAACTGTAAAAGAATTTCATACAAAATGGAAGGCCTAAGCCGGGAAGTAATTATTTTTTAAACATGGCGTCTGTGTTCATGTACAGGCTAAACCGCTGAATTTTATTTCTTTTTCTGTGATGTATTTTTTATTTCATTGCATATGTTTGAGAAAAGCACTATATTATAAATGTCCAGCCGTGAAAAGGGCTTGCCGGATTCGTATCACTATCCTACTTCAAAATTCAAAAATTCAAAATTCAAAATTGTTTATTGTTTGAATGTGAGTGGTTATAAATGGTGGTAGGGTTAATATTTGGTTACATCACAATCAGCCAGAATTTGGCGTACAATACTTTGACTCTCAATACTTACCCGGCAAGCTCTTCTTTACCGCCGTCTGCAGTAGGTAATGTATAGGTAGGTATATGTAGGTAATTATATCATAATGGATGTGATGTATTCACACATTCATACAGTGAACTGAATTGTGTCAGGGGTCGAGAGAATGTGCAGTTTTTGTATACTTTAGCCTCTTATCGAGGTTTGCATGACTGCCCGTGTTAAGTTCTACTCTGGTTATTTTCCAATAGGTTTTGTTTGCCGTTGCTATTGTTTGTTTCAAAGCGTTTTACTACATTAATATTATTTAAATGTTGCCTTTTCTCACACATATCATTGGTACTACATAGATGGAAAAGCATGGCTGCTGAAAGATATAACATATTTTATTCGAAAAAGTATAAAAAGTGGTATGTTTTTTTCTCTCTTTCAGTAATGTACCCTACTCACAAAAAGGAAAAACTAGTTGAAAAATGCCGTACCTAGTTGGAGAAACATCCTAATTGCAATTAAATAAATAAAATAAATTTAAAAGCGATTTGTGTACGATTGTCTCTTAGTTAGTATTTATTTTATTATTCACAATCCATTCGTCAGTAAAACCTAATTTTTGCAACAATGCATTTCCTAAAATCCAGTTTCAATGTGAAAAATTAAAAAAAACCGGCCAAGAATATGTCCGGCCACGCTCAGTGTAGGGTTCCGTAGTTGCTCATCCTTCACAATAGACTTAAGTTACGAGAAAGATTTCAAGCTCTATAAAAAGGTCGTAAACGCCAAAGTAACTGTAATTACTTATTACCTTCTGGAAGTCAACTTACGTGCTTTTAAGAAAATTATGAAATTTTGCGATAACTCAAAAACGGCTGGACCGATTTTGTTCAATATAGTTTTCTTTGAAAGTACTTATAAGGCCTCGTGTTCATGAATTTTTCCATATTTTTTTGTTCCGTGGTTGAAAAGTTTGAGGGGGGGGGACACAATTTTTTTTGTTTTCGGAGCGAATACGTATTTACAAAACTGCTGACTTTATCAAAAACCATTATTTTTTAAAGACATATTTAAAGATACCCCACACACTAGTGTTGAAAAGAAAAAAAAACACCCCCACTTTATATGTGTTCGAGAGGTACCCAAAAAAAAAATTTAGTTTTTATTTTACCGTTTTGTTGGCGTGATACATACACATACTCGTACCAAATTTCAGCTTTCTAGTACTAATGATCACGGAGCTAAGCCGCGGATGGACAGGGACAGACGGACATGGCGAAACTATAAGGGTTCCTAGTTGACTACAGAACCCTAAAAAAAGGGTCACACGTGACGTTATGGAGCGAACAAATTTAGGACACTTTTTTATTCTTCACATTGAAAATGCTATCGGTTCTGAGTAGGATGAATCCAAAAATGTCAAGATTCGGGTTTTTTTTTTAGAAAGCCCACGCCTTTAGCTAGCAAAAGCTTGTTACTTTGACTACGGCAAGCGATCTCTGTGTCGAGCAATATGAATGTGTTTGGCGTTTGAGTCCGCTCAAAAATTGGAATCTCCACAGGGATGTCCAATTTCAAAGTCGTTTTCTTTGCAAGTGGGTTTTTGTGCAATTTAAAAATGATTTTAGGAAATGCAAAAATTTGGATTTACTGACGACTGGATTGGGAATAATTGCAATCGGGATATTTCTTCAAGTAGAAAGATTTGTATGCTGTTATTTAAAACTAGT
This sequence comes from Apotomis turbidana, assembly GCA_905147355.2. Classification (NCBI taxonomy): domain Eukaryota; kingdom Metazoa; phylum Arthropoda; class Insecta; order Lepidoptera; family Tortricidae; genus Apotomis; species Apotomis turbidana. The sequence goes on along the minus strand of LR990292.1, from coordinate 18,580,848 downwards.
GCCTATGTGTGCTGTAGTGTGCTAAAATGTGACTTTTTTTGGTTTCAACCCCCATTACTCCGGCATTTTGAATACTTATGAATAACTGGTTTATCAGAACAAAAACTATACAATTAATGAACCGGCTCATAAATTTTCACGAAAATCGGTTGAGAAATGCGGCCTGTAAGCGAGAAAAGCTATAAATCCGAACAAGCGGACATCCATACGAAACGGTTACCTATCTGAAACACTAATTTTTGATTCCCATCTGTAACGTTTCGCCAAAATTTTTTTTTCAAAAACTGTTAATTTCTCAGAATAATTTGTTATAAAACAAACCAAACCTAACCTAATGGCTTCTTTAAAAAATTACTTTCGGACAAATGAAAATTTGGCGAAACGTTACAGATCGGAAACAATGTTTCCGAGTTGATAGGATACCATAAAAAACATTTTTTGGCCAAGTTGAAACGGTTCAGGAGGAGCTTCGCTCGCTATGTGAAAAAACATGATTCCAATTTGGTTTGCAGGATGTAATTCGCCGTAGGTGTTCTTTCTTATTTATAAAAAATATAAGAAAGGGCCCTTTGTTGGCTTTCCATTGATTCCCGGCGATATTTCATCGTCAAAACACCCATTGTACATTTATTTACAAACATTACACTCGCCCATCAGTCTTCTTTCCACACTGTTACCTGACCGGGTAGCAATATTGTATAATACTTTAACTTACTTAACTCGGTTAACTGCAGCAAAAGGAAAAGGTAAAAATCAGGCACGAATCGTGTAATATATGTATAAATAACTAGCTACCCGCCCCGGCTTCGCACTGGTGCATTGCTAATAAATTATGCATGTTTTATACATATAAACCTTCCTCTTGAATCACTACCTACAGAACCGTTTGTTAGGTCACCCCCAGTACTTTAGTCTCTATTCACCAAACTATAAATTGAATTCCTAACTTTCATTCAAATTAAATACTTACATAAAATTAGAAACTATTTATACCATGCATTGTGTAAAATCAAGTTTTAAATTGAATCCAAATTATCAAGTTATCTCAAAATTGAAATTGTATTGTATTTGTCTCTTTATTGCAATTAATTGGTTTCACCATGCAACAATTTATAAATATTCATATCAAATAATTTACAGCCACATCTAATAAAATTATAAAGAATAAAATTACAAATACATTATTAAAATATTATATTGTTTTCGGTAATGAAAATGGGCAACTTCTTATTGCTTCACAGTCAAGGATCGCAATTACAATATTATAATACATTTTATACGGGCGTTTCAACCACTCCGATTTTTTTTAAAGCTCTATGCGTTTCAGAGAAATGTTTACCCACAAATGGCGCTGTACGGCTGGCGCCGCGTGCCTCTGCAACCTGGATCGCGCTATTTAGGTTTTTTACTGAAAAAATGACCCCTCTCTATAGAAAACTGACTTTAAATACAATTAAAAAAAATATGATGATAAAATTATATTGATAAATGAGCGGCGATTTAAAAATAAATACAAGTTCAAGGATTTATTGATAAAAATAACCAAAAAAATTACTGTAATAGTTAAGTACTTATCCTTTTCTGAAAAAACGACTGACTGTTCTTTGGGGGCGTTCAAGTATTACGTAACGCAATTTTTGAAGATTTTTGACCCTCCCTCCTCCACTTGTAACGCGCCGTAACGTTTTTCTGTACCCCCCCTCCCGCTCTCTAAACGTTACGTAACACCATAAGTGACACAAAAAGTGACCTTTTTTATCCAAAAGTCGAAAGAGATGTTAAAATGATTAAAATTACGACCAGACCGTAAAATAAACGACAAGGGTTGCCAACTTGGGCGTTTTAAAACCTAATTTTTTTATAAAAAAAGAGTAACAATGTTACGTACTGTCAAAGAGACCCCCTCCCGCCCCTGTAACGCATCGTAACGTTTTACAAGACCCCCCTCCCCCCTAAATTGCGTTACGTAATACTTGAACGCCCCCTTTCGGCGTTTCTTCTCAACAGCAGTGGTCTCCTCTTATGGAATGCCGATAGACTCAGACACGTAAAAGTCCCCTTGTGGCCTACTTGCAAAATAAAGTTCATTATTTCATTGCAATCATCGAGGTAATTAAATAAACATTTTTGAACGCGTTTTTGTCCCGATTTGTTATTATAGTGTGTGAAAATCGTGTCAGTTTAAATCAATATAGCGTTTAAAACGCTCGTTTAAACGTAAGTACCTAGCGGGGAGGCAAATTTAATCAGCACACCTTCATTGAATTAGACTGCCGTTATCTGAATGTTACCTGTTTCTCGGCGTTTTTGTATAATTTGTCTCTCTAGGCTACAAGGGGATTGTTTCAAATTGTATGTCTTTGTGTCAGTTTGTATACATGACAGTTCCAAGGATAATTGTATTTGCTTTGGTAAGGTGTAAATACGATTGCGATAATAACAGACACCACATAAGACCTTTACTAGGCATAAGGCCTTGGAAGTAGAAGATAGCGATATTACAGTGGTCTCCTCTTGTGTTTTAATACTTATACACTACCTTTATTATCATGTTTTCATCGCAGTGTAAATCTTTAGACGAACATAATGCTTGCTGTAAGTATTCTCTACAGATTTCCAGAACAAACAGCTTACACTACCTTCATCATCATGTCAAACTACAAAATGCCATGGCGCTTACTATAAGCATTCTCTAGAGATTTCCAGAACAAACATCTTACACTACCTTCTGTAGTCTGCGTATATGTACACACACACTCTCTTCATGTAGGTAGATGATATATAAATGTATTGTATGATAATTTGATACAATAAACCTTATACTCAAGCAACCAACACATCTTTTACTCTCCACATCACATGGCGATCCTGCCAGTGCGGCCTTGTGCTGCACTGGCGGCGCGCTGCGCCACCAGTCAAAGACCAATAACTTAAAAAATAATATTAGTGATTAAAACAAAAACAGTTGGTGACGGCGAAACCAGTGAATAATTGAACTATGAAATTCGGAAACCGGAACTTTTCTTCTTTGTGTGTTTTAATACATATATAATATATATATCTAAATCCGTTCAATCATCATATTGTTTCGATCGCAGTGTCAATCTATAAACTACCATATCGCTCACTATAAGGTATTCTCTAGAGATTTCCAGAACAAACAGCTTACACTACCTTCATCATCATGTTTCGATCGCAGTGTTAATCTATAAACGACCATGACGCTTACTATAAGTATTCTCTAGAGATTTCCAGAACAAACAGCTTTCACTATCTTCATCACGATCTTTTGATCGCAGTGTCAATCTTTAAACTACCATGTCGCTCACTATAAGTATTCTCTAGAGATTTCCAGAATAAACCGCTTACACTACCTTCATCATCATGTTTTGATCGCAGTGTCAATCTATAAACTACCATGTCGCTCACTATAAGTATTCTCTAGAGATTTCCAGAACAAACATCTTACACTACCTTCATCATCATATGGTTTCGATCGCAGTGTCAATCTATAAACTACCATATCGCTCACTATAAGGTATTCTCTAGAGATTTCCAGAACAAACAGCTTACACTACCTTTATCATCATGTTTCGATCGCAGTGTCAATCTATAAACGACCATGACGCTTACTATAAGTATTCTCTAGAGATTTCCAGAACAAACATGTGGTGTATAGACACCTTTATGATAATAAAGGGTCCCCACAACTGCCCGGCTGCCGCCATTGCTATGAGAGACGTCAACGGGAACGGGCAGTGGTGGTCGACAGAAAACCCATTTAAGTGTTTTATTGAATCTACTGCCGCACAGAAACCCTGGACATCACACTGGCGACGAGGATTAAAAAACGCAACAAGGAAGTGTACAAATATCCGATAATAGTAATCAGTGGAATCCTTTTAATTAATTTCTGTAAAAGGAAAAGAAAAGGAAAAAGTGGGTATAGTGGTTTCGAATATTAAAGTACCTACATCAAAAGTCGCATAACATTTTGACTAGTACTTTGTGCACTTATGTCAAAAAAAATAAGCAGAGGAATTGAAAACAAACTGATAACGGTCGGCGTAACTAGTCGGGAACAGAAAGTGCCCGCTAATGTTTACCTAATTGCATTCCCGTTGTTGTGTTATGGTTACAAATTGTTAAATTCGACATAGATATACGTACAATCAAAATATTTGGTTACCTAAGTATTAAATAAAATGTTTGACGGTTGTTAGACAGCCAGTTACAAATTCGTTATCTACCTACAAATGTTTCGTTACATATTAATATTTCTAAATAAAGTTCCAAATTAAAACGGAATATCTAAGTGCCTTGAGAATAGTATGTTCAAATAAAGACTACCGTAAAGCTAACAAAAGGAAGGCAGTACTGTTGTTTAACGAAAGTATTCAACATTCTTGTACATAGTTATCTAGCTGTCGCGCAATACGTTGTTATGATATTATTTGGATCTGTGTTCAATTTATGATAATAACTTGAACAATATTACCATTCCATACGATTCTTAGTAGGTAGGTAAGTGATTAATATTGTAAACCCACACCTACCTGTACCTATTTACATCGTAACGTGATCAGGATAGCTAGCATCAGCTGGACTAAAATATACCTACATACTTTCGATGTAAATGGGTTAGTGTGTTATTGTTAAAATATATCATGTTTTACGGATGACCTACACAACAACAATAACAAAGAGTGCCTGTAAAAATATTAGTGGATTAAAATAAGTTATGGGGAAGTAAAGCCCCGAGTTCCTCATAAACTGGAAACTAAATAACATCAGTTTTTACAATTCAAACCTACTTACATACTGCCTGTCTATGCAAACATATATGTAAAAGCTGCATGAGTTCTACATAGACTGAATGAGCCTAATCGCATTTATAATTCTCGGGGCAATCCTTAGTATTATTATGTTTCTAAGTGCGAGCTAAGTGCGAGTAAATATAGTAAATATAACATAACAAACACAAAAGAGCGTAAGGTCACCGAGTTTCTCATGTCTGGGGACTGAAAATAATGTGTCAATTATTTGCACTATATGTTATGTAGCAATCAAGATTCAAGGAATGAATAGTCCTCGAGGTTCTTTGTAAAAGAGCCAAGAGTAATGAATACCCCTGGTACCAAACCAAAAGGTGGAAAGACCTAATCCAGATACTGTTCATTTTGTCCCCCATACAAGTACCTATGTTTCCTTTTATCAACCAAACCGAAGTATCGACTGATGTTTGGCAGTAATAAATTTAACGTTACTAATCGCCAATATATGCGTGAATTAGTTGTGACATCGGGAGTAGACTATGTGCAAGTACCTAAATAAAACAAGAATAACAATATAAGAGTCACTTGATGACTAAGTAATATAACCTACTTATCAAAGTACATAATTAATATGAACTACTAACTCTTCCTAGTATATACATCTTTGAGACCTGTAAGTTTGTACGGAAACATAAAGAGCTCTATGTAAAACGCGGTGACATTCCCTCATCACGATCTATCCGTCATAAGAATAGCTCGTTCCACCGCCCGCTAAACTGAAACTGCTATCCTCAGGCCCATTAATAATGTCAATTAAGACTTATAATAATTCACCTGATTCTTTAAAAGAAGAAGAAGACGATAAAAGTATATAATTAAACTAAAGCAACTACTACTAACTAAAGCCTATTACACGCTAAATGAATACTTAGAAGATAAATTATAAACACTAAGTAAGTCCTCCTCTCCCTAACATTGCAGTGCCCAACAGGGTTCACAATGATCTGTAACTTCAAGTTAGCATCTGTACCTACTTTTGTGATATTGCAATAAAGGATTGAGTATTGAGTACATAATTCGGTTGAAAGACGTTGTATAGAAACAAGTAAGTAAACACATTAATGTGCACAAAAGCAGTTAAAAAATACAACTACTTATTACAAAAAGCACAGGTACAGTTGGAAATTCGAATCTAAATAAAACAATATTTAACTAGCCCGTCAGGATGTCTATCATAATGGTGACACACAACTCTTTACTGCGCGACATAAACTACCTGTCACTTTCATTCCAATATCGTGCGAACTAGACAGGCGATGCTGAGTCGCGCGACAAGATAATGAGCTAGTTATGCAGATGATGCAAAGAATCGGAAATTCAAATATTCGTAATACAATTTGCTTAAATAACTACCTAAATATTTGGGTATCTCTTTGTCTATTAGCCAATAAATAAAGGAACTAGAAACACTTTTAAATAAAATTATAGGATTGGACCATAGTTAAAACAAGTCTATGAGATTAAAACAAAACCAACAGGATTGGCGGAAAACAACCCTATTTAGGGTATCAAAATAAAATCAGTTGAGCTGTTTCAGCACGAAACAACTACAACACAAGCTGTCATTGATTGGAAATGACAGGCGGGAAAATAAAATGATCTACGGATCAGCCTTAAAAAGATATATTATATATTAATACAGGAATGGCAGCTCGTGGCTTCGGCCAATGTCAGTTTAGTAATATTAACGTTATAAAGAATAATACACCATGCCTATATATATGTTCGAAAAAATATATTTTCATCATACACCGTAGCAAAATACCATTTCTCATGTTCACTTGAAATGTCCCTTCAAAAGTAGATGAACTACAAAAGAAGCTGTCACGCGTTGGCAATGAAAGAAAAAAAGTAGTCTTTTAAAATGTAAGTCGTATAGATGGCCGTAATAGGGATACAAATGAAAAATATTACAATAAATCCGTCGTAGAGGGCTAATCGCGAAACTGATTGAATATATAATAAACGCGGTATTTATTTAACAACACTTAAACTCGACAACTAGTATTATACTCTATTACTTAAATAAAACGTATTCTAGAAGTGAAACGATTTGACTTGAATTTGAGTTCACTATAGAATAAGGTATATAACAAAAGAATATATACTAGTAGTAACGACATTTAAAGTATCCGTGCATTATAAATAAACGATTACGAGTACAAGCAAATCCTAACACAGGTATTATGGTAAAGACATCTTAAAGTAAATTGTCGTTTGTGACGTTTAAAGTACATCTTCAATTAGAAATTATCAATCACTATAACAGCGCAGTTACCTACGTATTTGCTTATTTCTTGGGGTACGTATGTACATAAAAATCGTAATCAAGTAATCATATTGTAGTACCTACATTCTTACAATAAACAAAAAAAAAAAAAACTTCCTCTCAATATTACGTAATTTGATTGGGTATAATTAACAGGTATTTTGATTGAGGAATTTATGTTATTCCGTTATATCCTTTCTAGCAGTGTACTCGGTTGTTCGCGCTACGACGAGGTAGACTGAATAATCATTACATCGGGTTTACAATAATAAAGGTACAATGGTGTATAAAAAGTGCCGAAGGAGCACAAAGTCTAAACAAAAAATTCCGAAGGTGCACAAACTACAAAAAATGCCGCAGGAGCACAAAGTCCAAACAAAAATGCCGAAGTGGCACAAACTACAAAAAAATGCCGAAGGAGCACAGTCCAAACAAAAAAAAAATGCCGAAGGTGCACAAACTACAAAAAAAATTATTATAGCTACAAAATGTACCATAGGGTACAAAATGTACTATAATGTACAAAATGTACCTTGGTGTACAAAATGTACCATGGTGTACAAAATGTACCATGGTGTACAAAACGTACTATAGTCTACAAAATGTACCATAATGTTCAAAATGTACTATGATGTACAAAATGTACCTTAGTGTACAAAATGTACCATGGTGTACAAAACGTACTATAGTCTACAAAATGTACCATAATGTTCAAAATGTACAATGGTGTACAAAATGTACCTTGGTGTACAAAATGTACCATGGTGTACAAAATGTACCACGGTATACATAATATACAAAATGCTAACGTGCATACAAAAAATGCCAATGGGCACCAAATAACAAGGTGCCAGAGGGACCACAAAGGTGAAAAACTTGCCAATGAACATATAAATAATAAAATGTATAATTAATAAATAAATATTAAGGGACAATCATACACAAATCGACCTAGTCCCAAACTAATCAAAGCTTGTACTATAGGTACTAGACGATGATATTAATAATTATATATATAAATATATATTATGGCTGTGAAACCTGCGACCTGCTTTAGAATGAAGTGTAAACGATTGTGGTTCCTATTTTCAACAAACTAATTTTAGACTTTCAGTACTTATGATAAATGAGTCTTCGTGATTATACATGCATTAAAACAGTGCTGTCCCTGAATTAAATGGTAAAATGAATAAAATTTGGGTTGGACGAGGGTTTTCCAAATTGAAGACTTTGTTTTAATCGAGAGACGCAGCATTTATAATATTTTGCATCTAGTCTAGTTAATAACGATCCACGAGCCCTCATAAGAGACGTGGGTAGTGTGTTTACCTATCTATTTTCCTTGAGTTATACTCACCTGAAACTTGCAATATAAATTTCAATAATGCAGTAAAAAAACTGTGATTCCTTACGAAGTTACTACGGTATTTGAAATTATGGTCGGTGTACCAATCAATTGTGTAAATTTCACTATATAGAAATTCTAAAGAAAACAGATTTTCTTTTCAAGTGATGACTAGTCAACGCCGGTTTAGTATTCTGAAATACTTACATTTCGTGAGAAGATTTTTAACTTCATACCAAAAAATTGGAAAATGTATATTTCATTGAAAAAGGCAAACTGTGACTTTTCTTGCGGCGCTTCTTTCTCACAAAGGCCTTAGTTGGAAGCGCTGGTAGATTCCTAAATTTTCGAAAATAATAGCTCCATAGTACATTAATTCACGAGTAAATGAACATATATGTAATCCAATGTTATGATTGGCGAAAGCAATAAAATAAAAATAATTGTTACAATACCAAATACAAAATATTCCATTACTTAATTCATTCCATTTACCAATAAAGAACAAGTACCTAATTGAAAAAAAAGAAAAAAAAACACAATTGGAAAGAGGATTGGAGGAGTTAACGGAAACGAGAACATAGAATTATTTAATGATGTAAAAAAATGAAGACAAAATTATTGAACTTGAAACTACTAAATATAAATAAATATTAATAATAAATTAACTTCATGTATGCATAAACTTATGGTTAAAAGCCTTGTCTCAAAAGGAGATTAAATACCGAATACGCGAATAGTAACAAAGAAAAAACATTTCTTTATGACACATTTATTACAAATTTACAATACAGTTGTTGATAAGATTAAACTCGTGTTACATTTCATTGTACATTCAAATTCATGATTAAGGATTAAATTAGAAGTATTACATTTCCAACTACAGTCACAGAATAAAGACACTACTACAGTCTAGTAACCGAGATATTACTAATAGGTATGTTGTGCATACCAGTTACTAATAATATGAATCAATCTAGATTCCAGAAATATATTAAATGTACATGTAATGCAAGGGTGATATGAAATGTTAATACCTAGTAATAATTAAATAAATAAGGTGTCAATAAATAACTATTTCGAATTTATCAAAAGAGGATGGTGTGGTGTATAGACACCTTTATGATAATAAAGGGTCTCCACAACTGCCCGGCTGCCGCCATTGCTATGAGAGACGTCAACGGGAACGGGCAGTGGTGGTCGACAGAAAACCCATTTAAGTGTTTTATTGAATCTACTGCCGCACAGAAACCATGGACATCACAAAACAGCTTTCACTATCTTCATCACGATCTTTTGATCGCAGTATCAATCTATAAACTACCATGACGCTTACTATAAGTATTCTCTAGAGATTTCCAGAACCAACAGCTTACACTACCTTCATCATCATGTTTTGATCGCAGTGTCAATCTATAAACTACCATGTCGCTCACTATAAGTATTCTCTAGAGATTTCCAGAACAAACCGCTTACACTACCTTCATCATCATGTTTTGATCGCAGTGTCAATCTATAAACTACCATGTCGCTCACTATAAGTATTCTCTAGAGATTTCCAGAACAAACCGCTTACACTACCTTCATCATCATGTTTTGATCGCAGTGTCAATCTATAAACTACCATGACGCTTACTACAAGTATTCTCTAGAGATTTCCAGAACAAACCGCTTACACTACCTTGATCATCAATTTTTTATCGCAGTGTCAATCTATAAACTACCATGACGCTTACTACAAGTATTCTCTAGAGATTTCCAGAACAAACAGCTTACACTACTTTCATCATCATGTTTCGATCGCAGTGTCAATCTATAAACTACCATGACGCTTACTATATTTAAGTACTCTAGAGATTTCTAAAATCCTTGAATTCACCGGGAAATTGCCGATTTTCTTCCATAATTTGACCCACTGAGTTCAATCAAGAGAGAACGTGAAAATGGGTCACCAAAGATGCACATAAATAAATTCAGTCAACATCACTGAATTTATGACTTCGTTACCCGTCAAAGGCACGTCAGGCAAAATAATCCAATTCAAATTACTGTTAATTTCAACCATTTTCAACTTCCGAGCGAGCGACGTGAAGTGGACGTTTGCATGCCATAATTTATTAACCAGGGAAACAATTTTTCGTATCATTAGAAAAACAACGAAATTTCATTTATTTTCATTACATGGAATTATTATTTTCTATTATACCTTATTCACGTTGACGCCTAGAGACCTTACACATCTCTGTGGAGTTAAATTAATTAAGCAATTGTATCTTATTGCATGTTGTGAAGCCTAAGGACTTTATACATCTCTGGAAATAGTTACTATTTTACTTAAATTGATCGTTTAAACTTAATTTTAATGTACCTACCTAACATTGATTTGGACAATCTATACATCTCCTTTACATGTGTAAAGGAGATTTATAGATTCACCAATGTAATTAGTTGAAACATAAATATAATTGATTGTTTTAAGTAATATTTACGAAAAAATTACTTACTGTTGAGTTTCTTTCGCCTTACTTCTCAATTGCGGTTTCCTCTTCACAATCTGACCTGTAAAAGTGCCCTTGTGGCCTACTTACTGAATAAATTATTCAAGTGTGTTTCTTTAACCAATGTTCCATAATCGGCGAGCCGTCAATACTCATTTGATTCTTCATTTCTCAATAATTTAGTTATGGCGTGTCAATTTACATAATTTGTGACGCGCCAATAGGCACTGCGCGTCACGCCGAACTCGTGACGTCACTTAAAAAGCCTTCGCCCTTTTATTGTAGGGTGCATTTCCTCTGATCTAGAAAGTACCAGAGACGTGCGGAATTAGACATTAGCCAATATCCATAGTAACTAGATGACTAAATCACAACATTAATATGGACACGAAGGTATATAATGTGAATTATGAAAGAAAAATATAATGTGATCCTCTGCCATGTGAGCAGGACTTGAACCTGCGACCCTCTCGCAACTGAGCTATCAAATCCTTACGTCAATCACACCAAATCTTAATTCCATATTTTTTTAATTCTATAATTTACCTGTGTGTCAATATTTAATGAAGAAAAATGTGATAGCTATTTCCTAATTAAAATAAAATCGATAAAAAAAAAACGTTAAAACACAATATTTTATTAATTTCCTTTTTTTGTTAAAATTGTTTATTTTCAAATCAATTTTCTGTTTTGTCGAACAGTGTGGGCACGGCCAGCAACTTGTAGTGAAATCTGTATCTAGTACATATTGATAAGGGGTCACCGCTACATTTCGTGCTATATGCACACGTGGGAATTGTATGAACTCGCACTAATTACTAACCAATGCGTAAACAGGCCTAAGGCGCGAAATACACAAAAACGGCGTATGACATATGGCACAGCGCAGGCGCGACGTAGGCGTGAAACGGCACGGACGCGATTGATAGTAGTTTATGTGACTGTACATAAAGTTGCCTTCGGCTAGTTTCATAATAACAGCACACGAGTGTTTTAATGCCTAATTATGTACAGTTACATACACTACTTTATCTACCCACATATCATAAGCCTCCATGATTCATTCAGGAGCCGCATATTGTGACAAATTTTACCGGTAATGGCGGCAATGAAGTTTTCTGGCAGCTGTCATAGTTTTTTTTAAATTCAGAGACAAACTAGAGTCGGCCCCAACTAACACATCGTTCGATATCTTACTTACGTGCGAAATTTGTCAGATTGCAAATTCACAATTCATTTCGAACTAAACGTCATCTTGACTGATATTAGAATAGAGTCAAATCAAATTTCTTTGTTTTTCAGAGATGTTCGAAATTTGAATGAATAATATTATTGAAATCGATGTTATTATTTAGCAATAATAACATTGTTACAGATAAGAAATCTTTTCTAACAAAACAGTCTTATTTTTATGGTGGTCATAATGTGCGGTTCTTGAGGCATCATGGAGGGTTTATGATATTTCGGTAGATAAAATTATATAGACGAGGCGAAGAGACGTCACGATGCGTCATTATACAGACTGATTTGGTTGCGATATCATGTCTTCGTCTTCAGAAGGCGTGCCTGCGCTGCACCCTGCGCCACGCCTTCACCTCACACTGGTTGTGTTTATTAGTTCTGCTATAAGTTCTGTTTGTAATGTACACGTTAAGTGTGACGTAGTCTGGTCTGACCATTTTCCTCTTATAGTGGATTGTAATATAGGTGTATTAACACCTAGATTAATTGCTGAACCGCCTGTGAACACTAATTACGCTATATTGGGGGGAGACAACAGATGACCTGAGATTGCGGTATACACAAAAGAATGTGATATAAGATTTAGAAATATCCATTTTCCTTCAGATTTTATTAATTGTGGCGATAAATGTTGTAGTGACCCCTGTCATAAAATAATTTTAGATAACATGTATAGGGACATTGTATCTGCGCTCAGCCAGTCTGCCATAATTAGTAAGGGAAATGTGGGACTTAAGAAAAATAACAGAAATCTTATAGTGGGTTGGAATAGGCACGTGAAAGATGCTCATTGGCGGGCGAGATAGGCATTTCATGCGTGGGTAATATTATATAATGACATGTGTGAAAGTTGACGTATATTTAAGTCGCGGCTAAAATGGTGTCAAGATCACCAAAATCAAATACAAATGGACATTATAGCTTTACTACACTCCAACAAAGATTTTAAGGCTTTTTGGAAGTCAACTAGCAAGTTGAATGTCAGGTCTGGCCCGCCGGCGAGCGTTGATGGGGTAACTGATCATAAGACCATTGCTAATGGCTTCAGAGACCACTTTACTGTGCAACCTAGCGTTTCACCGTCGTGTGAAAGGGTGGTGAATACTGGGGCTACTATGGATAGACAGGCGACAAGAGTATCGGTCTCAGAGGTAGCCAAATCAATAAAATCTATGTCTGGTGGCAAGTCGCCCGGCCATGATGGCCTCAGTGTTGAACATTTACGGTATGGTGGTCGCCATATCGCGCGTGTACTTGCAATGTTCGATTCGCTTTGTATATCACATTCATACCTGCCCCTCGACTTAATAAAAACCTAAGTCATACCCGTGGTGAAAAATAAGACAGGAGACCTAAGTAGCAAAAATAACTATAGGCCGATATCGCTCGCTACTGTTATGGCAAAGGTGCTGGACGGCGTGCTTAATGTACAGTTGAATAAAAACCTTTCGTTGCATGACAATCAGTTCGGGTTTAGGCCTGGACTATCAACTGAAAGTGCCATCCTGTGCCTTAAGCATACCGTCGCGTGTTATGTTGACAGGAACACGCCAGTTTATGCTTGTTACCTTGAGCTGTCAAAAGCGTTTGATCTGGTTTCCTATGATATACTATGGAGAAAGCTAGAGGGAATAAACTTAGCTCCCGATCTTATAGGTATATTTAGATATTGGTATGGAAACCAGATCAACAATGTAAGATGGGCAGGTACATTATCAGAGTCGTATAGGTTGGAATGTGGGGTGAGGCAGGGGGGGTTGAGCTCACCATCGCTTTTCAACCTATATATGAATGAGCTGATTGTCGCGCTCAGCAGCATGCATGCGGGCTGTCACGTAGACGGGGTTAATATGAACAACTTGAGCTATGCCGACGACATGGTGCTGTTGAGTGCGTCAGTCTGTGGCATCAGAAGGTGGCTTGAAGTATGTGACGCACGGGCTCAAATATAGTGTTGACGACGCGGTTGGCGCAGTGGTTAAGCAACTGCCTACTGAGCCGACGGTCCCGGGTTCGAATCCCGGCAAGGACAAATATTTGTGTGATGAACACGAATATTTGTGCCTGGGTCATGGATGTTCTATGTATTTAAGTATTTATTTATCTATATAAGTATGAATATCGTCGCCTAGTACCCATAACACAAGCCTTCTTGAGCTTAATTTGGGACTAGGTTGATTTGTGTAAGGTTGTCTGATATTTATTATTATTATTATTCCTGTATGTCGCACCCGCTCACGGGATAATAGTGTCCCGGACCTTTGGAGGCGTGCGCGGAGCTGAAGCCAACGCGTAGAGGCCCTTTCGACAATTTAATGAAATGTAATGTGTACATCGAGCGGATGCTGTCCCTATCCGTGTCATGGGACGCACACAGAGACAGCACCCGCTTGGTGCAAGAACTATTTATGAATATATGGAATCTAAATACAAATCGGGCTATGGGGATGAAATGGAGGACTGTGTAATTGGCCTATTGTTTGAGACAGCCGGACGTCTACCAAGAAAAGTGTCTCATAGCAAAAAAACTGGTAGACGATGACTCGCCTCCCGCTAGATGGGCCCCCATAAAAAGCGACACATAGAGTGGCCTAAGGGCAACACCAGTGCGGAAGGCTAAGGGCGGAGAGGTGTAATACTGGGCTTTAAACCGAAGCCAACTAACCCCTTACGTTTCCACATCCACCCCCGAGCCGCAACTCTCGCGACTCCACTCTGTCCGGCCGGTTAAGGCAAGACAGAGGCGGAGGCCCCGACCCATCACCCCCCGTCAGGATCCCCCAGGAGCACTCAGGTACGTGGGGTCGCTACCCCCCAACAGCTCGCCATACGCTGCCCTGCGTGACTGATTGCGCTGGCCATACCAGCGGGCGATGGGGTCGTCACATCCCTACGCCTTATTATTATTATTATTATTAATGTTAAAAAAAGTCAGTACATGGTCATCATGGTTTGGGGTCAGGTCTCAAATACCATCTGTGATACCACCTATCAGGCTTAACATGGTTGCCCTCGAAAGGGTATACCAATACAAATACTTGGGTCATATAGTTACAGCCGATCTCAAGGACGATGCTGATATAGAACGCGAACGTAGGGCCTTATCGATCAGAGTGAATATGATTGCGCGCAGATTTGCTCGGTGCTCAATAGAGAGTAAAGTAACATTATTCAGAGCTTTTTACACAACATTTTACACCTGCAGCCTATGGAGAAAATTCACCGTGAAATCGTATAAGGCCCTACAAGTGCAATATAATAACGCGTTTAGGACGCTGATGGGGCTGCCGCGATACTGCAGCGCATCAGGGATGTTTGCGGAGGCGCATGTGGCTTCCCTGGTGCGACGCGTGCGCGCCAGCTCCAACAGCGTCCTTATAATGATTGCGGACAGGTTCTGCCCGTACATAACTTTTGGCGGTGGACTCCATGCGCCCAGCAACAACTTATGACGGCTATCATGTGTTAACCACTGTAAATACATAATTTGTAATGTTATGTACTGTGTGTGTAAATTTAATGCACTGTGTTAATTTTGTTATGAGTCATATGATAATTGAAATAAATGAATTTTAATTTAATTTTAATTTAATTTAATTAATTTCGCGCTCATTATTGAAGTGGTCAATTTTCTACGTCTCTGCTACGCCTCAGTGGAACCCTACCCTTAGTCCGTGAATGACTTTTTCTTTTCGAAAGGTTAATTTAAGTTGCGAAATGCCTCTTATTTCTAACAATTTTATATTCCAAGTGCGTCTAAGCTCTCTTAATTACGAAAAATGCCCGTCTGACATCGACTTTTACTATTTTTGTGAAATAAAGATCACTGATTACTCGTGGCTGAGATTAAATTAAGGTAATAATCAAGCACTGGCGAGACAAGTTAAAATAACTTCAAAGTAAATTTAGTTGGAACGCTGGTGTCGATTATTAATGCAAATTAAGCAGGTGATCAATTAGACGTTACTGACGACATGCATCCGCGATCTCGCTGCTGTATACTACTGTACTGCTGTATGCTACTTTCGGTTTTTTTTTTATTCATAGTAGGTAAAGCCTGACCAGAAAAATATGAGGGTGCGCCATATTGCGGATTTTCACTGGAACTAATTTCTTACACTGGCAATGATTTTATGATGGTTTGTCAACAATGTTAATATCATTTGTGATAGTTTCTTTAAAAGACAAATATTTTAAATTATCCAAAGAAAATGCCGAAAACCATTCAAAGTCGTGAACGTAAGATTATAAATAAAGTGTACACGTGTTTACTACACGAAAAACAGTCAAGAAAAGAGTGCATTCGACTATCTTTACATTACGAGGTTAAAATAGTGGAACTGACAGGTATTTCATTATAGTTGGTTGCGATTGCTTGCAAAATGTTGCCATATAAATCTTATAAATTGCGCCCTCTTGACAATCCTCATATATTTCTGGTCAGGCTTTAACTGTAATGAAATGAATTGCTTTCTCACACAGGCAGAAGTAAAGCTCAATATGGGTATAGTAACACTAAGACAATAAATAACAGGCGGTATCCCGCTCAACCGACCTGTTAAAATATATTTTTAAATGATCTATTTGTCAATATTACTCAATGAAGCTTGAATAAAAAAAAAAACGATGAAAATATATCCACGATGCGTGACTAATAGCAAGTTATGTGGAGATATGGCAATACCTCGTCGAATTAGGTCTGAGGGTGATTCTATGTTAAAAATTTAGATGGATTTTCGGGAGCGGACGTTTCGTGTTATTTTGGAACTTTTTCAATCTGCCCCTGTTTATACCCGTGGAACGTAAATAATATCTGATAGTTGGGCGCTTGGTATACGCAGGGTGTGATGAAAAAAGTTTGCCGTGTCTGTTCGGCTCAGTACAATCAGACATCATGGGGGGTATTCGACCAATTTTAGAGATATAATGGAGATCTCTCCTTTTCATCGCCATCCGTCACTTTTGACGTGTGCCTACTTGACAAGTGGCGATATCCCTAGAACATCGCAACTTCGTCAATTCGGACGCGCAAATTTTCGTTTCCTTTGTATATGACGGCATAAATAATAGGTGCATACTTTAAATTGACCGCGTAGTACGTGAAATTAGTCCGTTACGTTTCGTTCAAAACAGAAATTTATATATATGAATAACATTTTTGACAATCATTATCGCCTTCGTATTTCCAAAATTGAGATGAGATATGTCACTTTTAAGCTCATCGCGTTTTAATGACAGTTCAAAGGCGAGATCACGGAGAGATGACTGTTATCTAACGGTGATCTGACGTTTGGCGATCGACACTCGAATTAGGCCCCAATGGAATATAGAGAAAATACCACTGCTCAAGTGCTCATCCTTCCAACTTGTCCATTACGCTAAACTTGCACCTGGTAACTATGGCGTCGCATATAAATGAGGTTCAAACTCTACGTAACCGGGTTAGAGAAATCGAGGTTTAGTTCTCGACTGTTGTTTTGGAAACTGAATGGGAAGGAAAATTTCTGTGTCGGACTGTTGTGTTGTGTTATTGTAAAATTCGTGTACTCGGCGTCTGTTTGCAGTTTGGAGCGAAATTTTGGCCAAAACCAGACAACTAGTGGAGGAAAATTGAGCAGTGATATTTTCTCTGATTACTTCAAGCGGTGCTAATAGTGCGTCTCCATTGAAGCGAGGCAGAGCAGAGGAATGCTGAATAGACAAATCACCTGAGTTGAAATCTGTATCTCAGCTTCGCTTCACTTTTGAGACGCGCCCATATACAGCCATCGATAGTGGCTGCATGTTTGAGCCGTTTGGAGTAGAAACAGTCATAAGGGAAAAAGTGCCCAAAAAAAAAACAAATTGGCGGAGAGATTTGTCGATGCAACGGGTGACCAGAGGGCTGGTTCATACCTATGCCAAAAATAGCCCTAGCGATGTGAGCAATGTCTATGTGTGCGTTTGCTCGAGCGCGTTTCTATGTAGATTGATTTCTGTACCTATCTGTTTTGTGCCGTTTCTGTGTTTCTAGTGGTGTATCATAATACTCCCCGATTCCCTCGTTACCTGTTTGAATGTCATCCAAATGTCATCAAATCGTCAGTTTTAAATCAATTATTACAGCAAAATAATAAGTCATTGAACATGACTATTGTAACGCATAAACGAATAATTATGATTTCTTGTACGGCTGCTGGCGGCAAAAAAAAAAATCCTTATAATTATTTTGTATCCTTAAAGTGGCCACTTATCAGTGTCGCAGAAAGTCTCACTCGCCGGTGTGTCATACCTTGTTTTCTTAGACCATGCATGATCAATTGAAACTTCAAATTTCAAAATCAGAATGTGTTAACAAGATTAAACACAAAACTAGCCTGTTCACTGGCTGCTGAGAGCATTAATTCACGCTAATGAACTATTCAATGTCAGAATCACCGAATCACTGTGTTTCACAGTGAAATTCATAACTACAGAAGGATCGTTTCATTGATACCGTCATTTATTCCGGATGATTGTTATCATCGCAAACGATATTTAGTTAAATAAGTATAATTATTTGATACTCGAAGTTACAAATAAAACAACAATTAGTCCTGTTCTAAAAAATGTCAATGAATCTGTAAAATCTGTACCGAAATAGAAATCTAAAATTGTTTTGGAATTCACTTTTCTACGAAATCCTCTTCATAGCATACTCGGATAGAATGAGGAATAATCATAATAACGCGTGCGTGGCGCTAACGTACCACGCCATCTGGTCGCGCCGAAATGGCTGAGCGGATAAACCAATTTTCGTACAGGGATATCCAAAGATGGTTATAAGATACTTTTTAAATTTTTACCCGCCTACGGTAAAGAAAATTTTATTTATTCGAAGAGCCGTCCTTCTGTGGTTTGATCCATTTTGGTGTTCGAATGCGTTCAGTGAATGTAAGCGGATGAATGCAAAGCGATCCACGTTTTCGGTGTGCGATTCCTATGCTTAATTGCATCGTTTCAAACGTGCATAATCTTGCACTGAATAGAGAAGCAGTTATTTTACCAGCAGCATTATTTTTATGCGTATCTGTATCTGTGCGTATCTATTATGTGTATCTGTGCGTGGCATCTTAACTCCCAAAGGTAAGGATCAATTTGAGTGCGTTTTTTTTTAAGTCGAAAGTCGTCCGTTGAGATAGTTCTAAGCTATGTTTGGTGAAAATATGACTAGTAGTTTCCACAAGTGAGCAAGTGACAAGATCATCCAATATTGAAGCTAAAATTTCTGAATTTTGTAGATGAGTTCAGTTTTAGTAGTATTTTCTATATCATGCGGGTCTCATGATGACCAGCTACTTGTGTCGGGGGTGTTTTAAAGTTTAATTAAAGTTATAAAACGATTTTTTAAACTCTCACGTGACTTGAAGAGCGATTCCTAGGAAGTCTCAGTGGAAATAGGCTAAAAACCAATTTTAAAATGGTTCTCCAATTATAAAGAACGTGGTGTTCATATAATTATCAACATACTAACCGCAGATGGAGTTCTTGCACAAACTCCTATCCTATTTGCTTATATAAATACATTCTTCTCTCGCTCTGGTCAAAACTATCTGAGATTTGAACGAACTGAAGTTAAATAAAACCTTGCAAAGTGCAGCTGCAGCGCTCTTGATATGTGACACCAACGTCGGATCGTATATTACACTCAATTCGTCTAGTAATAAAAGGTATTAAGTTGTAAAAGTCTTTCACACGTGCGACGAAGCAGCAGTCACTAGTTATGCTGACGACTTATCCCCAGAGAGTTTCGAATTGTGAATGCA
The DNA here is from genome assembly GCA_905147355.2 of Apotomis turbidana. NCBI lineage: Eukaryota > Metazoa > Arthropoda > Insecta > Lepidoptera > Tortricidae > Apotomis > Apotomis turbidana. The sequence continues at coordinate 18,560,875 of LR990292.1, read as the reverse complement.
CAAAGTCTAGATAAATCAGCTTAGGTTGGCATGGAAGTTGGAATGTGTCAGTGTGCCCGTATTTAGATGTAATCCTTGAATACGATCGCTGGATCGTCCAATGCGACGAAAATCGATTGAAATGACGTATTAGTCACTGGTGATGACCCTAGCTTTTCAATGAATTTTGATCGCATTTTCCGAACCAGCAGGGCTGGCTTAACTAGCCGTGATTTAGCTTGTCGCGCGAGTAAGCATTTCCTATCTTGCTCGCACGGCACTGAAAGAAAAGTGACAGGTAGTATTTGTTGAAAAAAAGTGTGCATGTTAGCAGTAGAATGAATATCACATTAAAGCTGCATATAAGATTCTCAAGGGATGATACTATTATAAAACCGAAACATGGTGTACTTCCGTTTGGCAAATTATGTTTCTCAAATATTATGACTTCCCAAATAACTTATCGCAATAGTTTCATTTCCCAAACGAATCTTTAGCAAAGGCACATTTCGCAACTTATTCATTTGGTCAAAATTATCATTTGGCAAAGTTTCACTTCGTCAAGATTTTAGTAAGTAAATGCTTATTAAGCAAATGTTTAATTTTCTCATAAATTATATGGCAATTTTTTTCCCCAAATTTATCAATTCCCATGCTCAAAATCGAGTGAAAAATAATCTTAACATTACCAAATTCACCTTAAGGCAGGGCCGACTTGGGTTAGGTTAGGTACGACGACGAGCGAAGCGAGGAGGAGTGTTAGGTTGAACTGCGACCCCAACGAGCGAGCGAAGCGAGCGAGCCGCGCAGATCTATATCGAGTGAAAAATAATCCTAACATTACCAAATTCACCTTAAGGTAGGTCCGACTTGGGTTAGGTTAGGTACGACGACGAGCGAAGCGAGGAGGAGTGTTACGTTGAACTGCGACCATTTTGGGATTGGTATGTTATGCCAAACGATACATTTGCCAAAAAAAAAATGGGAAAATAGAACATGACCATGTAATTATTTGCTAAACAATTATTTGCCAAAAAGAGGTTTGCTGATTGTAAAATTGCGATAAGTTGTTCTGATAATTGAGTTTTTGCTAAAAAAAAATTGGGAAACAAAGTTTGCGATGTGATACTTTGGGAAACGTTTTTTGCCAATCATTAGTAATCCATATTTCATAGCGGTGCTTTCAATTTACTTACTTATTTCGATGTATAATCGAGTGACCTGTTGCATGATAAAACTAAATATATTATACTTGCAAGTCATAATAATTCACTGATCGTTCATTCAAATAATATAATTAACGATACAAACACACAATAACTGATAATAGGAGCTAAGGGGGTAAACATAATAAAACGATACTTTAATTACTGTTTCTTACGCAAATTCATTGTAATTATCTTCAAAACAAATGTCGGTAAAATGTTCTAATGACCTTAATTAATAAATATTTCTTATCTATTGATATTTACTTAGTGTATGTACATATAATAATAATATTAATACGGTCAGGCGAATTAAACTTAATTATGTCCTTATCTTGACGACGACTGGCACAGTGGTAGAACAGCGGCCTACTGAGCCGGCGGTACTGGGTTCGAATTCCGGCAAGGGAAAATATTTGTGTGATGAACTCAGTCACGGATGTTCTATGTATTTATCTATATAAGTACGTATATCGTCGTCTAGTAGCCATAACACACCTCCTCTTGAGATTAATTTAGGACTAGGCCGATTTGTGTGAGGTAGTCTGATATATTTTAATTTATTTATTTATTTATCTTATTCAGCTTGGTAAACATCTGTCTTCCTCTCTTTCCCATAATTGTTTATCATATCATCTAGGCTATTAAAATAGGTTAAGTACAAGATTATCGTCACGTGAGCATGTGAGTTCAATCGAACTCACTGTTTATATTATCTTATTTATTATTATATAGTTTTGCAGTCTTAATACTTAAAAAAAAATAGAGGAATCTCTCCATACATGAAACTGATGGTAATTTTTTTTTTCGTTAACCTTACGACACAGCGCATATCTCGATAGATCATTAAAAATGACTTAGAGGTTTTGTGATTAAGTCAATATTTACGGTAAAGAACCGCTCCAAAAGTTCCATAAATAAGGCAATTTTTGTATACCTTCCCCCCTCCCCTCCTAAGTTTTAAAACGTGCACCCAAAAAATGAAAAACAAAAACATTAAAATATCCTATGCCAGTATCAAAATATCACTACTATTTTAGGTAGCGATTTATTTATTTATCTTTCGACGACGCGGTTGGTGCACGGGTTGCATTACATTGCCTACTGACCAGGCGGTCCTGGGTTCAAATCCCGGGAAGCAATATTTGTGTGATGAAATCGAATATTGGTTCCTGGGTCATGGATGTTTGGTATGTATTTACGTATATTTATCCATTATCCATTTTATTTAGACTAAATATGTAATTAATACTAATTGGCTCTGATTGTTATACTTAGCTTATTTTATTTTATTTTATTTTATTTATTTGGGGCATCAACAGCAATACAATTTGTAATAATTAACAATATAGTACAACAACAAAAGCCAATAAAAGATGTCCACAAAAATACAGTAAGTAGAACTAGTTACAAGAAAAATTAAACAAACATGGTATGCTCAATCAGGTTAGTGCGCATGTGTGTGTGCATGAGTGTGTATGTGTGTGCGTGTGTGTGTGTGTGTGTGGAAATGGAAAGGGTTATTGAATTAACTATCATCTGAGCTTAACATTAAAGAATGAATACGCTTCTTCAATGTCGATTTGGTACAGTCAAATAAGTCAATACTGCTAAACAGTTTATTATATTTGTCTAAGGAACCGAATTAATGGGGAATTCTGTGCATCATTGGTGTTGACTGTTGGAAGGCTAAACAGGGCACGATTGGCGTGACGGGTTCTTATTTTTGGCACAGAGAAATTAATCTCTGCAAGCAGCGCGGGGCTATCGATGCGGCCAGAGAGAATGTCGTATAAAACACGTGTCAAGCATGAGACGCCGATTCTCAAGGCTCAGGAGGTGATGGCGACAACACATAGAAAAATAGCTGGTATCCCATTTCTTGGATCGAAAATTAAGGTGACGCAGAAAGCGATACTGAATTTTCTCAACTTTCTCCTTGTAAATCGTATACTTATGTTGACGATGTATACTATGATTATTAGTTATAACTAATAAAAAATCTATCTATCATTCAAGGATGTATATCGTCGTCTAGTGACCATAATCAAAGCCTTACTTACTGTGGGACTAGAACATTTTTTTTTATGTCATAGGGGACAAACGAGCAAACGGATCGCCTGATGGCAAGCGATTACCGTCGCCCATAGACACCTGCAATACCAGAGGAGTCACAAGGGCGTTGCTGGCCTTTCAGGTAGGAGTAGGTACGCTCTTTTCTTGAAGGCTTGAAGGTCGTTTGGGTCCGGAAATAACGCAAACGATAATTCATTCCACAATGCAGCCGTGCGAGGCAGGAAATTTCTAGAAAACCGCACAGTTGTGGACTGCCAACTATCTAAGTGGTGAGGATGAAAGGATTGTCGCGTAGAACGATGGCGGAAAGATGCGACAGGAATCAATCCGAACAATTCCTCGGAGCACTCTCCGTTATATAAGCAATAAAAGATGCAGAGAGAGGCTACATTTCTACGCAGCGCCAAGGAGGCAAGCCATTCTGAAATTCGCTGGCAGCCGACGATACGAGTCGCTCTCCTTTGAATGCGGTTTAGAAGGAGAAGCTGGTACTTGGCTGGTACTTGTGTTAGGTTGTCCAATATTTATTTATTACCTGCCGAATGCAGCCAGAATAGCAAAAATTGTTATTTCACTCCCACATATTTGTATAATATGTCCATAATATGGTCGAAACCTCGCTTAAATTGTGGCGAGGCTGCTCAAATTAAGGACATGTGAAATAAATAACGTCCAAAATAGGTCTTAAAATGATAAAGTTTGTTAATGAAAATTAAGTATGACCAAAAGTATTTTTGTATTAAAATAGAATTTATTAATTCATAGCACTCGTGAGCACCACGACGCTGATGTTCCGTGGTTCCAGATCAGGATATGTGTGGAACAGCGTGCCGTGTGTTTGTGTATAAAACCAACATGAAAAAACCCGAAATCCCCCTAGCATTTGCACTAAACATTTTACGAATATAAAAACATAATGACAAATTGAAATATTCAGGAATAAATCGCAGGATAACAAAATGAATGTGATGTAATACAAAAATTCAAACACATTAAGAGGCCTCACGAGGCCTTATTCCTTTTAAAATGTATTATTTATATCGATAATTTCTATTTTCAATTAAATTTTTAAAGTGAATAATACTTTTTTTATGAGTCCTAGAAATATGTAGGTATATTTATTTGAAACCTACAGTTTGAAGTTTAAATTGATATTTTTTTAATAATTTTATGACACATGTAATGTCTCATTTTTTTAATGTGGGTACACCACAATTTTTATTTAAACCATGAATACAAAGATCAAAGCTTAAAGAAACATTGAATAACAGCCGGCCAAGAGCACGTCGGGCCACGCTCAGTGTAGGGTTCCGTAGTTGCTCATCCTTCACAATAAACTGCTGTTTTAAGCCCGAGGTTTACGTTAAGAAAGATTTTAAGCTCTATAAAAAGGTCGTAAACGCCCTAGAAACTGTAATCACTTATTACCTTCTGGAAGTCAACTTACGACCTTTTAAAGAAAAAATATGAAATTTGGCGATAACTCAAAAACAGCTCAACCGATTTTGTTCAATATAGTTTTCATTGAAAGTACTTATAAGGCCTCATTAACATGAATTTTTCCGTTTTTTTCTGACCCGTGGTTGAAAAGTTAGAGGGGGGGGACACTATTTTATTTGTTTTTGGAGCGAATATTTACAAAACTGCTGACTTTATCAAAAAATAATGTTAGAAGACCCCTATTATTTTTACAAGACCTATTCAACGACACCTCACACACTAGTGTTGAAAAGAAAAAAATAATTCACCCCCACTTTAGGTGTTCGAGAGGTGCCCGAAAAAAAATTTTTTTTTTAATTTTATTTTACCGTTCTGTCGGCGTTATACATACACATGCTCATACCAAATTTCAGATTTCTAGTACTAACGATCACGGAGCTAAGCCGCGGACGGACGGACGGACGGACAGACGGACATGGCGAAACTATAAGGGTTCCTAGTTGACTACGGAACCCTAAAAAGGAGCTACCTGGTGGAAGGGACTGGTAATCGAACCCGGTACCTCTGGATTACCGGTCCAGCGCGTTAGCCACTTCGCTACCCTCGCTCCACGTAGACCTGACGAATTTTTCCTTATGGTTTGTGTGTCGATCTTTGCATTGTTTATTTGAAAGGTTTTTACACCTTAGCGACCTTGGTAATCCAGAGGTACCGGGTTCGATTCCCGGTCCCTTCCACCAGGTGGCTCCTTTTTAAATTTTTCTTTAAGCTTTGATCTTTGTATTCATGGTTTTGATAATGCAGAAAACTGTTTTTTTTAACTTATTTTCGACTGCACGCAATTAAAGCATGAAATAGCCACATACCAATAAATCTCAATAGCCCTGTTCTAAGTAGTTGATAATATGATAAGAAACATCTTTGATCATAGAGAAAATGTCTAAAACAATCAGCATTTTTGAGCAGAAAAGGAGCCTTAATTGTGTTGCTTGCCGTGCTAAATATGTTTCTGTTAACTGTTTACTAACTTTTAAATAAAACAATTTAAACGATATCGCGTATATTAATTATTTGAGCCTCCCTGACGTTTCAGCAGTTAATATACGCGATATAATCCGTTTAAATTGTTTTATTTAAATGTGTGACAGTCGCGGAAACCGAAGAAAATATTATGTTTACTAACTGTTCATTATTTAGTAGTATTTTATAGTAATATTAGGATAATACACTAAAATCTTCCGTAGCGTCCTCATACACAAATAAAATTTACGAACCTTTTAGCAATTTACTTTAAATGAGTACGTAAATCGTCTTGTTTGCGCATTATTTCTTGTTCAATAGCTGTTTGGGACATACAAAAAGGGGATTTTAATGCCTAAGTGCCGAAAACAAACAAATAGGCATGTACACTGAAAGGCATTAAGGTTTTACCGAAAAACATTTGTTACCAAGAATTTTGTCGTAATGATATTAAACCGGATCATAAGTACTTATTTTATACGTTGATAGGAAAAGTATAGTAATTTATTTTTAACAATAAAGTGGGTTATTAATAATTTTAAATGTGTACGAGTATCTATGTATTTGTGTATCTAAGCGTCTACCTGTGGCATCGTAGCTCCCAATGAGTTGGTTCGATTTGAGTGGCGGTTTTTTTTAATCGAAAGCCTTGTTTGTCGAGATTTTTTAGCTACGTTTGGTATAAATAACCGCAGTCGTTTCTAATATTTTCAGCTTTGACTGAAACAGGTGACAGGATCTCGGGCACTATTGAAGGTAGGGTAGGTACTTACTTTGTGGTTTGTTCAGGTTTAGAATCATTTGTATGCAACTCATTAATAATTAGGTGAATAGAGACTAAAGTATTATGGGTGACCTTACAAACGGTGCGGTAGATTTGAATTTTTGATATGTTGTCTAGGATGGTTAGTAAGTGTTTAAAATGCAAAATGCACAATTCCCCCCCCTCCGCGCCCGCCACCATATTGAAAAACCGGCACTTTCTTCATATTTTTGCTTATATCTTCCTTTAGGAGCACTTTAGCTAGAAAAAAGCTTCACCAATGTTATAGAGAGTTAAATTTACTACATTCTCCATTTTATATTTTGTTTCTAGGACAGATAGTTACGGAGATATCCACATTAAAAAAAACGTAAAAAAGCGCTATTTCCTACTGAAAAACAAACTTCTGGATTATGTCTTCGTTTAGGAGCATTTTAGCTAGAACAAAGCTAGGGCAATGTTGTAGAGAATTAAATTTACTATAATTTACACTTCAAATTTTGTTTCAAGGATGGTTACTTATGGAGATATGCACATTTAAAAAACTGGAAAAGTCGAAATTTCCGGAAATTTCTTAAAATTCTTGGTTTGCAACGCTGTCATTCAGTTACGGACTAGTCTAGGACAAATTAAAACATGTAGGAAATATAATTGCTTATAAAACTCATGTCCATTTTTACATACATTTTCGGAAAATGTGACTTAATTTTTTACATATCTCCATATAATTATCTGTCCTAGAAACAAAATTTGAAATGTAAATTATAGTAAATTTGATTCTCTACAACATTGCCCAAGCACTGGTCTAGCTAAAATGCTCCTAAACGAAGATATAATCCAGAAGTTTGTTTTTCAGTACGAAATAGCGATTTTTTACGTTTTTTTAAATGTGGATATCTCCGTAACTATCTGTCCTAGAAACAAAATATACTTGGGACTAGGTTGATTTGTGTGAGGTTGTCTGATATTTCTTTTTTTTTTAATAAAAATTGTGGTATACCCACATTAAAAAAAATGAGACCATTACATGTTTCATAAATTTATAATATGCTTTATGTCAAATAAAGTTAATTGTATCCCGATAGGTACTGATTTTCTGAATATGCAACGACGACAATTCTTAGGAAATGGAATGGAACTGGAAATCCACTGGTATTTGTTGAATACTTGCAGTTTTAGCTGACTACAGAAAAAAGTGGGTTATATTTCCCTCGTCAACAAATGGCGCCTAAATATTAAAATAAAATATACTAGCAAGTTAACTGCATAGTGGGCCTTAATATTACTTCATTATTCCGACCTAAAAAAAATCTTGAGTTTGAAAAAGGCTTGTAATATTAATCACATGAACGGATACAGGATCTAGCTGACTTCCGGGACATAGGATCCGCTTCCGGCGTTACTCGCGGAGTTATAATCGAAACTGTGAATATTAAACTCATTTTGTTATACATTATGAAAGCGCTCTCTGCCTTTTGTGATCCTCATCCAGATTATTATCTTTGTTTTGTTCTAGTCCAATTTTATACTGATTTATTTGGAGGATAGTGAAACATTTATACAACAAAACAGGACATCGTATGACACAAACTATCGCGGCTTAGTAGATTTACATCAATTTGAAGGCGAGCGAGCTACGGAAAGGGCTATGCTCGGGGTTCGGAATCAAATCTGAAATAAAGTAATTCGACAGAGAACTGGAGTGGCCACATCTGTTGTCTGTAGAGCTGATAGCCGCTAGGGTAAACGAGTTCTAGAGCGGAGACCACGAGTCGGTAAACGTGGCGCAACAAGGTGGAATGACGACATACCTAACGACACGACAGATGCCCTATGAATACCTTACGTTCCAGGAAAGCTAAATAATAAATAAATCAATATTAAAGGACTGTTCCCCTCCTTTAGCCCGAAATACTTTCATCCTAATTTCATTGCCCCTAATTTTGGTCACCCGAAAATCACTAGTCCGAATTTTCATTTATCCTAATTAATGAATAGCCCTAATTTCAGGATTCCGAATTTCCATAATGGCTAATTACTTAATACCAAATTCTCACTAGCCCTGATTTGAACTTAGCCGATTTTTTTGACTACTAATATACCTAATAATGCTAAAACCTACATTTTATTAAACCTAATCACTACATAGTATAAAACAAAGTCGCTTTCTCTGTCCCTATGCCCCTTTGTATGCTTAAATCTTTAAAACCACGCAACAGATTTTGATGCGGTTTTTTTTAATAGATAGAGTGATTCAAGAGAAAGGTTTATATGTATAATACATGCATAATTTATCAGCATTGCACTCGTGCGAAGCCGGGGCGGGTCACTAGTTCTCTATAAACCTAAATATGCCTTTAATGGATAATTCCAATATTAGGAATAACACTCTAGGGGTAGGACAGACAAGACCACGTGGAGTCGGGATTGCCATAGGCTCTAGATGTACATGGGAGTCTTATGACGCATCGCTCGCTTGGCTATACGTGGTCACAATACAAACTTAACCTTACCTACAGTTTTCGAGGTTCAGCCAATTTGATATTTATTTTTATAGAATCTTTCTTTATCGATTCTATTTTTTATGTGGAAATACCACATTTTTATTTTTATTAATAATGACACAAAGCAGGCTGCTTAGATTGTAGTGGATCGCATTCAATTATTCTTTCTTAATTTACCTTTATGTCATTATTTATAAAAAAAATATGCGGCCACTTCCACGTAAAAAAATAGAATCGATATAAAAAGATTCTATAAAAATATTTAGAACAGCACCATCTCTCTCGCAGTCTTCACACTTGCTGTAAAGCAATGGGGATTGGGAATCGTGTGTGTAAAGCGCACATCCTAGGGTATGGCTAATGCGCATAAGCATTTCAAACACATATGACGCAGAGGGCGCTCCAGTAGCGTATGAATGATGGAATTAAAGATTTGGTGTGATTGACGTAGCGATCTAATAGCTCAGTTGGGAGAGCAATGCGCTGGTAACGCAGAGGACGCAGATTCATGCCCTGCTTAGATTGTAGTGGATGGCATTCAATTTTTCTTTCTTAATTTACCTTTGTGTCATTATTTATAAAAAAATGATATTTGTCCAAATCCGGTTTTCTATTTTCGTTTTAACGTAAACAATTTCTATTTTCGTTTTAACGTACAAAATAGTTTAAATAATCTCTGGTACTCTTGACATTTTAGGGTCAGTAATGATTAGGTCTAATAATCATTATAGGTGTGGTATTATTAGTTTATTTCATATTAGTATTGTTGATAATTAGCACAAATCATTATGAGAGTATTGGATTATTAGTTTTAACAACTAAATAGGGTATAAAAATAGGTGAAATGACATTAGGGCTGATGAAAATTAAAACTAACGTTGATAGGTGTAATAATATTAGCACTTGCGTTATTGGGTCAAGTAGGGGAGTACCTAAAGGACAATCTTACACAAATCGACCTAGTCCCAAACTAAGTAAAGCTTGTACTACTATGAGTACTAAACAACGATATACATAATATATAAATATATTAGATAATTTCCACGGCCTAGTAACTAATATTCGAGCTCATGACAGAAATATTTTCCCTGGCCGGGATTCGAACCCAGGACCGCTGACTCAGTATGCAGGTGCACTACAAACTGCGCCAACCACGTTACCAAAAACCTGAAAATCGAATTCAGTGGCATGTCATTGGAGAAGCCTTTGTTCAAAATTTGTCTAAGGATGACAATTTTATCAGCATACCATAGTTAAACAAAAACGTTAGTTAGTTACAAATATTAATTCGTGAAAACAGTGGATTATTATTATGTTAGTGAATTTTCAGGTTGGTATTAATTTAAACTGAAATTTGTACGTTAAGCTTACGTGTTAACTGTTTGTGGGATTTGTCTTGGCGATGAACAAAGGAGATCTGCACGTTAGCGAGCGACGACTACATATGGAACAGCGTGTTTCCAATGGCAACCGATACGGCATCTTAACAAAAAGTAGCTTTTATTTTTATTTTATTTTATTTATTGTAATGGGAAACAAACAGCATACAATCACACTTAGAATTAACAAAAATAAATAACACAGAAGCCAAAACAGTTTCCACTAATGGTTCAAACATTATTGCTCTGAGAGTACAGAAAACATGCATTAAACATATTTAAGTTTTAGTAACTGGTTATGTGCCTGTCTAATTATAAAAAAAAAAATTGAGTCTATGATATAAACAAAAGAAACAAGTTAAAGTTGAATACAATAGTAAAATCTTGATTTTTATGAATTAATTAAAAATAGATCTAAGTATTACAAATTATAGAAAGTAGACATTTACGGTTTAGGCTTTATGGCTCCTTATCCGTTGAAAAATCTGATAGTTTGAGACATTTTTCTCTATGATCAAACATGTTTCATACATAACATATTCTCAATGTTAGAACAGGGCTATTATGATTTATCGATATATTTGAAACCTACAGTTTTAATTTTTCATTGTTTACAATAATGGTTGAAATTATCAATATAAATTTGTCATAATATGAAAAAAAAAAATTAAAATGTATAGGACCTCTTAGCAGTTGCATCCAAATAATGCTTTCTGATTATGGTATTACTTTTATTTGAGCCATTCAAAGAGATGCTATAAAGTCACCTAAAACTTTCCCTTTTATAAAATCTCTGTCGCTGTTTTAGGCTTGTATCAAATGGTACTGCGATGTAAAATAAAATTCTTCTCTGATACTGACGGAATTTCCGGAGCTTACTGAATACTGGCGCTATTTACAACAATTGACGGAAATGTTTAACTTACGTGTCAACTATTGCAATATTTATGGCTCAACATTCTTTACATCATCTTATATCTTATGTAAAATTTGTTAGGTCTAATGAGTGCTTATATTTAGTGGTTTGATGTCAGCATGCCTTCATTTTTATGTTCTCAATTAAATTTTGTTTTCTCATGATAGGGATACTTTTTGTTTCTTTACGTCACCCTAGGCCGTAAGTAGGAATTTCTGCACACTACGCGGGGAGAAAATGTCACTTCCTGGTCAAGGCTAGACGTACAACTTTAGACAAACCGCGGGCGGTAATTTGTAAAGATCCAGATCGCATTTATGGATCAAACACCTACGATCTGGGGCATTCATGAATTCACTGCCAGGTATAATGTGCTATTTTAACTCCCTTGAAATGGTGTTGTGGAGCCGCGCATAATCTAACGTATGCTAAGCGTGGTGTCAGCGCTCTGACACCTCTGCTACGAACAGTTTTAACGCGAAGCTTCTGACTGAGCGAATAAATGAGGTTGTAGGTCATTGTATAAGATACTTCTTATAATATTATGAAAAATCCAGCATCTCTGACAGATAGATATCGAATTGTAATCCACGCTATGATACGGTTACTTTTTAGGGTTCTATACGTAAAGGGCAAAAACGATACCCTATTACTAAGCCTCCGCTGTCCGTCCGTCAGTCTGTCCGAACTGTGATAGCGAGGCAGTTGAAATTTTCACGGATGATCTATTTCTGTTGGCGCTATAACAAAAAATACAGAGAACAAAAAAGTTTAAAAATATTTATTTGCGCACGAGTCCGACTCGCACTCGGCCTTTTTTTGTTTCTTTTTAAGCTCAAATGACAAATAATATCCTACACTGACGACAGTTCATTTTGTATTAATAAATCAAAAATAAATATTCAGGGACAATCTTACACAAATCGACTTAGTCCCAAACAAAGCAAAGCTTGTACTATGGGTACTAGATAACGATATACATCGTAATAATATTATATAAATACACATTTAACTAATTTGCACCATTATATAATAGTATATTACTGCCGAGGCCGGGAAAAGTCAGTTAGTGGATGAGTATGATTTTGAAGGACGAGGCGTAGCCGAGTCCTTCAATAATACGAATCTGCGAACTGACATTCCCGCCGAGGCTTGTATAGTGCTTTTCTCCAAATATGCTTGGAAATAATCACCAATCTACATTTTAATTTAATATATCAGTACCATGAAGTTCATTTGGTACTTATTTTTTTTAGGAATAGGAATAAAATTTCGGGTCCGAATCATATGTTTGATTTAAAACAAAATATATGAATAAGAATTAAATATATATGAAAACACAATAACAAAAAATATGCACATAGGTAATTATAAATTTTAGTTAAATTAACAACTTCTAAACACACTGTTTTTTTTTAGAAACCATACCATATTTATCATTCGGAGAAGATCATAAGTTCAAAATAACTTTTATATTGATTTGGACACAATCATTTCTGTTTTATTTTTTATTTGTTTACGTTTGGTACACTTATTAATTTTCAACTCTCTCATTAAATATCATCATATTATTAAAATTAAAACTTTCGTGAGAAATCTCTAATAAATAACTAAGAATCATGAAAATAAATTAACCGCATATAAGATTATTATTTAAATTGTTTGTCCGTTATTCGAAATTTGTCGACATTTCAAATACATTGACAGTAGCAGAGCAAAAAAATGTTCAGTGCAAGAACTAAACGCAGAGAACAATTAAAAAGTTTATAATAGTTTTTATTTTTTAAATTTAGTGGACAATTGGCTGTATGGTGAATTATCAAAGTCTTTGAAAAAATTAAAAGTAAAAATGCAGTAACCGGCCAAATTAAGATTACCCTCATTTGTATGAGACGTTATAAACGGAAGGCGTGTTTTTTACTTAATCGTCTTATTTAAATAATATTGATTTCCCGGCTAAGGCCAATAATATATATATTTTTTAATTTTTATTAACGCCTTCTAAATATAACGAACGATTTCGCGGTCCAGTTTTACTACATTAATGGGAACATTTCCGAGCAAGTTGGAGAAAAACTCATTAGTAGAATTTACTACTATTATTTTACTGTAATACACGTTTAAATTCAGTTGATCCTCAATTAAATCACATTATCACACTTACATCTAAATAAGGCAAATGATTTATTAGTGTACGGTCAGCAGAATATGTAATTTTCAAATGTTATTTGATTGCCAGCCATTAAATACCCGTTATTTTGCCTATCTGGGAAGGGCTCAGCTTACAGTGGATCACAAAAGTAAGGATATAAGAAAAATATGTAAAAAAAATACAAGTAAATATGGCGGACTGTAGCAGAATTCCCGTGATCACCCCCCAGGTTTTCATAGTATATATAGAAAGAATATTTATCTTTCCTAATAAAAATATATTTATTATTACATAATATATGATTATGCACCAGAGCGTTTCTAATTATACGAGGACCAAGAAAAAAAAAGTAATGAATAAAAAACAAATGATTTATATCTAACAATTTGCATGGAAGAAAATATTTTTTTTATTATATATTTTATAACAAAATCTTTCTTCCCATAAATCATAAAGACTGCTGTTCATTTAAAATTCCGGTAACGGAAACCTAGGAAATATCTTCCGATTAAATAACACAAGCCCAATGCAAAATATAGGTAATTATTTCCAAACATATAGGCGACACAATTCATTGTTATTGCTATCTGTATAACCAATTAATACAGCAACGAACATAAACTCCTCATTACGATTATTAGTGTTATGCTCGCCGCTCGTTTATTATCCAACTGTTTTCAGTCCAGAATTAATATTAAACGAAGTTCTGGATGGCTAATTTGGAGTGAACGCGGCTCATTCCGCTAGTCACGTATTGGATGGTAATTTAGTACATTACGTACCTAGGGCGGTAAATTCTCGAATGTCCCAGATCTCAGGTCGCCGCTCGTTTATTAAATTATTATTCAACTGTTTTCAGTCCAGAATGAATATTAAACGAAGTTCTGGATGGCTAATTTGGATTGATTGCGGCTCATTCCGCTAGTCACGTATTGGATGGTAATTTAGTACACGTACCTAGGGCGGAAAATTCGTGAAGGTCCTAGATCACAGGTGTTTGCCCGAACCAAAGTCTGGGGCTTTACGAATTATCGCCTGTGAATTGTCAAAAGATTTACGTTTTGTCTTTGCCAGGAAGTTTTATTTTCTCCCCAGGGCAGACAATTCGACTTACTGCTTAAGATGAAGAAAAATATTATTAACTACTAAAGCGAAAATTTTATGAATGAATGTTACGAGAGGGATTTGAACCCAAGTCTCTGCGGGTCTCCGCGCCTGATGTGTCACCTTCCAATTGATCTATCGATGCCACTGAGTATCGAATTTTCAACTAGTTGTTTTATTTGACCCGCGCTAGCCGTGGGACGTGGGTTTGAATACCTCTTGAAGCAAACACACAAAACCTGGGTATTAATTCGAATATATGTCCCTATATCTATACATTCCAGCGATGAGGATAAATTTCATATATTTACATACAAAAAATAATTTCTGAAAACATCGTTAAACAGTACACATAAGAGTAAAGTATCCGGGTTTTGAGTCCACATAAGCGTAGTATACGAGAGAATCCTGAAAAATATGAAATGAACACATCGTAAAAACTTAATATTCCCATTTTTTAGGGTTCCGTACCCAAAGGGTAAAAACGGGACCCTATTACTAACTTCGCTGTCCGTCCGTCCGTCCGTCCGTCTGTCACCAGGCTGTATCTCAAGAACGGTGATAGCTAGACAGTTGAAATTTGCACAGATCATGTATTTCTATTGCCGCTATAACAACAAATACTAAAGATAAAATAAAATAAATATTTAAGGGGGGCTCCCATACAACAAAGGGATTGGTTGCGTTAACTTTGCACCTCATTTGTATGGAGCGCTATACATACCAGGTGCAAACTTAACTTAACCACTTAAGGATGGTGGTGGATGGTAAGAATCGGTACGCGAGTGCGACTCGCACTTGACCGGTTTATTTTTATTTTCGGGCATTTTATTTTAAGAAAGTTATTTAGTAATGTATAGATATTGCTCGCAATTTCACCGCAACAAATTTATTGCTTTCTGTTTCCGTAAAAAGCCTTTTGTTTCGCTTTAATACGATTTCCTTTGTAACTTCAGGTAATGGCAATCTTTTGATTTGCTGAGCATAAAGAACCCGATTAGCATCTGCTTATGATACCTCACTTGATACAAAGGAATCGTCTCGTTATCGGGGTGCTGAATCGGAATAAAGGTATTCATGCCTTAATTCATGTACTTACATAATAAGTCCCAAATGGTAATTTCATTCAACGTTTAAAAGATAATCTTATTAAAATTTTCGTGAGACATACAGGGTGTTCTGCACATGGACCGTCAATATTTTTTGGGGTGTCGATAGGGTCATTTTCTACATCTTTGCTCTTGGAACCGGGGTCCCATTGGTTATTTAGGTACGATTTTTTTATTCGTTTTTCCTAAATTATCCAAAATCTGCCCTTCGAAGCCCATATTTTTTTTCTGTGTTTAATAATTGTATTAAGCGGTTTACTCACCCGTGAAATTGTCAGGAACGTCCCGACATGCTTCGAACTTGTATGGAGCTCTTCATCAGGGACAGGTACCCGTATACCGGCGCGGCAGCTTCCATAGGAGTTCGAAACATGTCGGGCCGTTCGTGACAATTTCACGTGAGTGTAAACCGCTTAATACAACGTTTAATAGATGTTAATTATTATTAACATCTGTAGCTGATTTCACACGTTCGTATTACCGAATATCGAAATTCCTGCGATTATATCTGCATACTAACTTTAATTTAGTCTCTTTTCATCTTAGAGCATTTAAGTACTGTAAACGTCTTTCGTACTAGTTCCTTCTACCAAAAGAATTAGAAGAAATAATCACGTCTAACGAAAGAACTATTTCTAAAATCAATTACTTACACGCATTTTGGGCATCGTTCTCAGTGGTGCATTTAAGTACTGTAAACGTCTTTCGTACTAGTTCCTTCTACCAAAAGAATTAGAAGAAATAATCACGTCTAACGAAAGAACTATTTCTAAAATCAATTACTTACATGCATTTTAGGCATCGTTCTCAGTGGATTGTCAAGTTAACGAAGAGGAAGTCTATTTTTGCTTTAATTATCATTATTATAATTTACAATAACGTTTTAATTTAAATCGGAAAACAAGCTTCGATTACGAAATCAATTTAAAAATAATCGGTTATAGTGACTTCATCCGATAATGGACTTTGTATTAAAACTTAATAAAGTCGACTTATTAGTCATATTTAGTATTTTAAAGGGTACCTATATTATTAGTGACAATTTAAATCAGGGATCAGATACCGTTATTCGGCTCCGAACAAAATACCGTTATTCAATTTCGGTTTTTCGCTTATTAATACACATTTTTAAATTATAGTGGGCTCATTTTAAAGATCTATAATATCTATAACGAAATTCTAATTAGTAACAGTTAAAAAAAACCCCGAAATTAGAAATAATTTTAATTAATACCGGTATCGATCCCTAATTTAAAATAGTAGTTGTAGTTTTGTTTTAGAGTGGGTGCGTAGTAATAGGAGAGTTTTGCATTTGTGTGCAGATTGTTTATACATGTGTTACCTCGCTCCTCAGGTTTTGGCAGACTTTAAACACAAATTGGAAATGAAACTTTTCAAAAAAGTTTTTCATCAAAACTTCCCTAGTTTATATTTTTTCTTTACGCTTTTCGCGTTAACTGCAAATGCCATTTGTTGAAAACGGTTTATGTTACTTACTAATTGGCTTTCTGAACAGTGCACCTCGCGAGCATTTTCCGATTTGGCTGAAATATTACTTTTTAGGGTTCCGTACCCAAAGAGTAAAATACGGGATCTTATTACTAAGACTCTTCGTCTGTCTGTCCGTCTGTCACCAGGCTGTATCTCATGAATCGTGATAGTTAGACAATTTACGTATTCGAAAATGCAGATTCTTGACATGCGGTATAATTACAATAAATAATGAATTACAATTATTGATTGTTGACTAGATATGTGTGAGGTGCGCGCGCGCGTTCTTGATGGCGGCTGCTTAGGTTCTGGCGGGGATGGCTCCCCGCGCCCTTCGTCTCGGTGCGTCATTCCTTCCGTCCCGTGCGTGCTCGTTAACATCCTCCCCACCCTTGGAAGGACCTGCTGCTGCTGCTTCTTCCAAGACATCAGGATTTTCCGCCGTGGTTGGTAAAGGACAGACTTTGTTAACGGCCCGTCGTTCGACGCCTCGATGAGTCAGAAAATCAGCGACCCTGACTACTCCGTCGCTGCCGGGATAAAGTTTCTGAACTCGTCCAAGTCTCCAATTCAATGGTGGTAGGTTTGGTTCTTTGAAGACCACCATATCTCCTTCTTTAAGGTTCAACTGCCTGGATCGCCATTTTGTTCTTTGTTGCAGTTCGGCAAGATACTCTTTTCTCCATCTTTCCCAAAAGTGGCTCCGGAGCTGCTCAACCAGCTGGTATCTGGTGCGTATCTTCATGTCCTCAGGCTTCTGCGAGTTTGGTAGTGACGTCAGTGGCCGCCCAATCAGGAAGTGCCCTGGGGTCAAAGGAGAAAAGTCGTTTGGGTCGGGTGATAAAGGAGTTAGGGGGCGGGAGTTGAGGATCGCTTCAATTTGAGTGAAGAGAGTACTCAACTCCTCGTATGCGAGACTATTATTTCCTGCAATACGTTTAAGGTGAAATTTTGCGCTTACATTTTCACGGGTTACTAATGTGTTGCACAAAATTGATTGGCATATTTTCGTTTCGCATAGCAACCATTGGCACAATCATCATTTCGCACAATTGGTTTTTGCCTAAATTTCTTGGCATACTATCATTTCGCACACGTTTCTTTGACAGTTCAACCTAACACTCCGCCTCGCTTCGCTTGTCGTCGTACCTAACCTAAGCCAAGTTGGATCTGCCTTAAGGTGAAATAGGTAATGTTAAGAATCGTAAGCCAAGTCGGACCTGCGCGGCTCGCTCGCTTCGCTCGCTCGTTAGGGTCGCAGTTCAACCAAACACTCCTCCTCGCTTCGCTCGTCGTCGTACCTAACCTAAGCCAAGTCGGATCTGCCTTAAGGTGAAATAGGTAATGTTAGGAATCGTAAGCCAAGTCGGACCTGCGCGGCTCGCTCGCTTCGCTCGCTCGTTAGGGTCGCAGTTCGACCTAACACTCGTCCTTGCTTCGCTCGTCGTCGTACCTAACCTAAGCCCCGTCGGACCTGCCTTACTTACCTGCCTTGCCTTCGTTTCTGTGAGGGACGCAGTTTCAACCTAACCTTACCTAGTTTTCTGGCAGCGATTAGATTCTGTGGGTATGCTATGGTACAATTATGCCGCAATAAATTCGGCGGAACTTATATTGTGCTACATAAAATTCTGCGAAATAAAAGTTGGCGATATTAGTATTCTGCTATTCAAATTTGTGCCAAATGAATATTATGCGACATAACAATTGTGGTAAGGATATAATTATGCGTTAGTATCATTTGGCTAAAAAATATTGTGCGAAAACGATTATGCGAAGTGTATTTCGGACAATAGAGATTGTGCAAGATAAGGGGTACCCCATTTTCACAGATGATGTATTTCTATTGGCTAGGGGGCTCCCATACAACATTCATACATTTTCTGATTTGGCTAAAATATTACTTTTTAGGGTTCCGTACCCAAAGAGTAAAAACGGACCTTATTACTAAGACTCTTCGTCTGTCTGTCCGTCTGTCACTAGGCTGTATCTCATGAACCATGATAGTAAGACAATTTACATTTTCACAGCTGATGATGTATTTCTGTTGGCTAGGGGGCTCCCATGGGTTACCCTCATCTGTTGGCTAGGGGGCTCCCATGGGTTACCCTCATCTGTTGGCTAGGGGGCTCCCATGGGTTACCCTCATCTGTTGGCTAGGGGGCTCCCATGGGTTACCCTCATCTGTTGGCTAGGGGGCTCCCATGGGTTACCCTCATCTGTTGGCTAGGGGGCTCCCATGGGTTACCCTCATCTGGCAGAATAATATTGGTCAGAAATACACTTCGCATAACACGTTTCGCAGAAACACTGTCGGTCGAATGGTAAGATGGCATAAAGGTATAGTTTGGCATTACTACTACCTCGCATACGACACATTTTGCAGCACATTGTTTTGTAGAATATCTCTTTGGCCGACTTTGGTTTAGCATAATTTTATGTACCATAATAATCCTATAGCATACGAATACAATAGCATAATTATTTTCTACTAGCAGAAAAGTGCGTTAAGTAAACTTTACGTAGTAGAATGTAAGTACCGTTAGGTACGACGACAAGCGGTTCGAGGAGCAGTGTTAGGTATCTTGCCGCCGCGGGGCAACTGCCACTAAAATTTTAATCACAACAATTGTAATGCATAAATTAGGTCCTGATTCCACCTTAGATTAGGGGTCCGACTTGGATTAGATTAGGTACGACGACGAGCGAAGCGAGGAGGAGTGTTAGGTTGAACTGAGACCCTAACGAGCGAGCGAGCCGCGCGGCTTCGGCCGGTTACCATGCCACTCCATGGACAAAATGTGTAATCACAACAATTTGTAATACATAAATTAGGTACTGATTGCACCTTAGGGCAGGTCCGACTTAGATTAGGTTAGGTACGACGACGAGCGAAGCGAGGAGGAGTGTTAGGTTGAACTGAGACCCTAACGAGCGAGCGAAGCGAGCGAGCCGCGCGGTATCGGCCGGCTACCATACCACTCCATGGACAAAATGTGTAATCACAACAATTTGTAATGCATAAATTTGGTACTGATTGCACCTTAGGGCAGGTCCGACTTGGATTAGGTTATGTGTTCCGCATATGTCCTGCACAACAAGATAAGACAATGAAGTCTATCTTGGAATCAAATGGTATTCGGCTTGACAACTTTATGCCGCCTAAAATATTATGCAAAAAAATTATCTGCGAAAGTACTATTCGTTTAGAAGACTGTTATGCTCATCAACATTATGCCAATATAAGATTCGGTATTATAAAAATCTGCGAAATGATTTATGCCAAAGCATACTCTGCGTAAGATGTTTCTGCCAAACGTTACTTCTGCCAAGTATCGTTATGCAAGACCAATATATGTCAAAAAAGTTTCTACAAGATAATAGTGAACCGGCTCCCATACAACAAACGTGATCGGTTGCGTTAACTTTGCACCTCATTTTATCGGGCGCCATACATACCACGTGCAAACTTCACTTAATCCGGCCAGTTCAGATGTGATAAATAATTGTACGGAACCCTCGGTGCGCGAGTCAGACTCGCACTTGGCCAATTTTTATGTTTTTAACCCCCTCTTATCTCCGGCATTTTGACAAAATCGATAATATAGTTATTATTATAGGAGTGAATAGACGGAAAACCAGACGTCCGAACATCTAAACAACCGAACATAGCTATGAAAGAGTTATTGACCAAGCTGAAACGGAGTCATTTTGCTCGCTCGATCAACTACATCATCATCATATATTTATCATATATTTAAAAGCTAAGCTCTTGTCGGTGGAACAATGAAACATTTATTTTTTCTTTTATTTGCTCCATATGTCCTTCTCGGTCTTCCCTTCTTCCTTTTCCCTTCTATTTTCCCTGCTATTTTTCCTTCTATTATAGTCTTCATGTAATTATCGTGACGCAAGAGATGACCTAACATTTTTCCTCTCCTGTTCTCATTTATTTTCAATAAAGATCTTTTTTCGTTAACTATATTTAAAACATCCAGATTACTTTTCTTTTCTGTCCAACTGATCGTTTCCAGGAGTTCGAATAATTTATCTACTAAAGTGATATGCAAACGTGTCCGAAGAATTGCTTCTAACCGCTCGCCATTTGTAGCAAACATATTGCTACAAATGGCGAGCGGCGAGTCAACAGATTTACAAGGAATTTTTGGTTAATTTTTAAATTCTTGACCAAAACGATGCCTATTATTATTATAAGTTATATCGGGTGTGGCCTGTAATAGGAGCAATAAATTAAAACATACAATCTTCCCTTGAAACTGAACAACATTTGTTAAGCAACCTCTGAAAACGTGTATTAAATGATATTTTGTAGAACAATGCTTAGACAAAGGACCAATGTATTGCGAAATGTCCGATATTAGCAAAGTGACAGCTATGTCAATGCTCAGGGAATGCCAATGTTGGACGGCTACTACTTAATATGTTTGAAATAATGAAATTCTGCACAAGATCGCACTTTGTGGCGAGTCGTGGGGAGGCCTATGTTCAGCATGGACGTCTGTGGCTGATAGATAGATAGATAATGAAATTCTGCTTTTTTTAAAGTTTCTGAACATTTGCTGTTCAGTTTGAAGATTAGGATCTATATTTTAATTTATTGCTCCTATTGCAGGCCACACCCGGTATATGTGTTTGTGTGTATGCGTTTATGTGGTACCCGTCCAAACGCATGAACCGGTTAGAGTAAGTATAGTTTAGATATTCAATTGTCCAATGACAATCAACAATTAATTACGTATTTATGTTTCCAAAATTGTAAAACTTTCCTAATGGAAATAATCTTGGAAATTTCTCAGTTTCCTACAGGAAATTTCCATAGGTACTGAAATATTCTTTTAAATTCTTGTGAAAGTTTCTTTATAATAGCTCGTATACATATCAACAATGGCATTGATTGTTGCCTCAATAGGCAACTGAGGGGTTTTTGTTCGGAATGCAGAGTTCGTGTTGCACTGCTTATTCAACACAAGAATGAGGGTCATTACCCTCATTCTACATGATACGATTTTCGGTATCCTATCTCAACTCCAAAAGATTGTTTCCTATTTGTCCGAAAGTGTTTTTTTTCCTGAAACCCGTAATATTTTCAGGATTTTCTAAACATCGTTTTAAAAACCCATTAGGTTAGGCTAGGTTTCTTTTATAATTATTTTGAAACATTAACTGTTTTGGAAAAAATGGCTTTCTTGTCTTTTGGCAAATGAAAATTTGGCGAAACAAAAAATAGTGTTTCGGATAGGTAACCGCGATCTTTAAATTTTGAACGCTTGAATAACTTCTGGGTGGTATAGCTTTATAATAGTATACCTAGATGTTATCTCATTCAGTAAGCCGCCCAAAAAGGCAGAGCTCTCATGGAGGCCAAAAGTGCAGTGGGTTTTTAGGTAAGAGATAATTCGTAAGCTGTTATATAAAAAAAAGTTATTTAATAGCAACAGGTCTCAGTCATTCATCAATATTATCTTACAATTTAGATCTGTTCAATATATATATTGTCATTTCTACCCAGTAGTCTACAAGGTAAAATAATCTCTCTTCACATTTTTCAACAAACACACAATCTACATAACTTAAATTAAACATATCACAGTTGTAATACACATGTAAAATCGATTTACATGTAACGGTCTCTCACTTTCGCGAACATTTCCGCGCTGTCCACTTTGTTTGGGCCCTCGTTCTTCCCGAAGAACGTCGTCTTTGTGGTCTTCAGAAGTCCCTTGCCCTCCTCCGCGCTCCTCCTCCAATAAACAGTCTGCACGGCATGTCTGCCGGCGATGTAACGGGTCGCAGTACCGATCAGTTGCCTCTTATCCATCTTTGAGTTACCCGATTCGAAAATCGAACGGAAAATTGAAATCCGAAACGATTTCACGCTTCGCAATCGAAATATGAATTTAAATGCACAGTACTGTGACAGGTCGACTGTGCTGAGCGGAATGATATCGTGTTGCGTTGCTACGGTTTATATACCGGTTCGCACGTGCCATAATAAGCCTGATAAAGGATCACAACACGCGGCTTGTGACGTCATTAATGTTTTGTTGTGTGTGTTTGAACTTTGCTCACGCATGCTCTACGCAGATTAAATGGAGTTCTGGTCACCTGGATATGGATAATGGCACAGATGGTCAATGTCCGTATCAATATAATATTGTATTTCGCTGCGCAGTCTCTTCATGATAATTAACTCATGTAGTATACGCAGTTTATACGGCTTTTCATCACATAATTCAGAGTACAGAAGTTTAAGCTTTCAATTCAAAAAACGCGCCAAATTTCCGAACGCAAACCCCGCTTTCCGCACTCTGACCTGTCAATCTCATTAACGCTTTTGTGCGGCCAAGATCACATTGCGATTTTTCGTTTTAATTATAATAATGTAATATGGTGTTGTGAAAGGTGTTAAATACTAATTGTTATTATAAAGACGATGTTGAAACATCGTCTAAGCGGTTTGATGGATATATCTCGACAGGAATTCCGTCGTTTGAAAAGATTCACGGCGTCATGCGCTCGAGTCGGTCGGCAAGCCGGAATCACTCAAGGGATTCGTGAGCGATATCCCGGGCATAATGATCGTCTTGTTTACGTTCTCACAAATCGTCATCACCGAACAGGCGCCATGCGGAGCGGGATTCTGGTGGCGAAGCCATTTCAACTGCTTGAGCATGAGAGATGACAGAAAAGGGAAAACATTATGCTAAGAGGATTATAACAAACAAGGTAGGACAAGAATTCTATAAGTTTGGATCGCTGCCTTGCCTGTCTTCCGGAAGGCCGTAATATGCATAACTTTAGCAGCGAGCGGCGTGTGCTGCTGGCGCATTGAAATATATTTTTGCTCGCTCGCATCTTGTAGCAATGTGGAGTGCTAACTATTGGATGGTTGGGTACTCTCTTTGCTCATTAAGCATTGTGGTGCGCTTTAGTGGATACACTTGTAGCTTTAAACTTAAGTTATATGGTGTGTTACGTGGGTTCACTCTATGCTTATTACCTTAGCAAATGTGGTGAATTAATCTGGGTGCATTTTCTGCTGGCTCTGCTGAGTAGAATGGTGTATCAGTTGGATTCACTCGTTGCTTTATATGCGCAGCATGGTTTTGGGGGCTCAGGTCACCTTAGTCCAGTTCATGCTGAAATCAGTGTGGTGGTGCACCATATTGGGCTCACATTCTGCTGTTTGTGCCATACATAACAGTCTGATATATGGCTTATTTCAGGCTCGTTAGACAGTGCGTTATAAGCGCTTCCTTATACTACAGCTGATGAATTATGAATACATCAACATAGAGACTGGCCTTACCAGCTGAAGCTCTCTAGAATTTGACACACTTGGCCCAGATCCAGTGAGTCAGATCTGCTCTTGCTGAGAATAATATGAATAAATTCCCATTATAATCAAAAATGTCATCGAAAATGGCCTACTAACAGGAAAAATTCAAAAGTATACCGTTCCGGACTATTAAAAATTGGAGGATGCCTCAAGACTACATAAAGGCCGAAGTGGCTAGTTGATAGAAAGTGAAGAGCATATGTTAAATAAATGTCAAGTAAGTACGACGAGGTCATAAACAACTATAGGAGTTGAGACCAGCGGCCAGCTGGCAGCGCTAAACACACTATATAGTATGTAAATCACTTGGGAATTCTGATTCCCATAATCACAGTCCTGAGGGATAGTGTTAAGTACTGCTTAGTACAATGGCAACTTATCATTTTATAACATGCAGCGGAGAGTAATTAAAAAATTAATTCTGAATTAGATATTCTTCAGTTGAAGAATTTGTAAATTAAATAAGTAAGATCTTTTACTATGCTGGACTACTAAATGCAAGCAGTCATTATTAAAGGCCTACCTGGCAGGGGCCAATATTTACCTATGATATTCTGTCATAAAATCTGTCTTAAGATAAGTCTTATTACAATTGAAAGGAATTAACCACTCAATTGCTTCGAATTTTGAGTTGGACTCTATTTATGTAATAAAATAAGAGCGGTGACAGGTAGCCGTAGTTACCAAAAGCAATCTAGTGGCTATATAACCATATTGCAAGGAAACACTCCAAGCAAGATATTTCTAGAACAGCCTTTAGGCTGATGCTTCCTAACTGCTATATTGGTACTATAAAATTTAAAATTTAAATCATGAATAATCTACAAATAGGCCTCAAGGACATTTTTTACATGTCTGATTCTGTCTTTGAATAACAATAATAAATATAAAATTACAATTGTAATTACATCACAACAATAGAATAGTAAATTAATGCAACAAATAAATCACAGGGCACACTTTACCCGGAGATGTATATTTTCTCCAAGTCCATTAATAGAATTCTCTAAAATTATCAGAAGATTGAACATGTCATCCTACGCTTACACAGAGTTGCTTAAACCTGTCATGCAGTTCTCTGATTGATATCAGGTTTGTGATTGATATGTGCAGTGTTTTATTTATTCATTATTATTTTTTTTGTTGGGGAAATTACATATAATGATACATAATAGATGCCTACTTCCAATATTTACTAGTAAGTATCTCGGTTTGGCCCTATGGCTAGAGGAGGCCGTTGGCATTGTGTCCGTCACTCATACTGACTTGTTTTGTGCAATAAGGCTAATAAACAAATAAGAATAAATGAATGCTTTGATAGCATACAGACAACTCTAAAGTTGTTAGAGAAGCTGGTTTTTTCAAGCTCCTTTTTTATAAGTACCAGGGTAAATTTTTATTTATTTTTTGGAAATAAAAATAAATGAATGCTTCAATAGCATACAGGCAAAGCTAAAGCTCTGTTACAGAATCTAAGTTTTCATTGTAAACTAGGAGGAAAGATCCTTTTATTTTACCATGGTCCAAATTTTTTGGATCTGTGTGGGAGTCTGACAATTATCAAGTCCCTTTAAAAGTTTAAACAACCTTTTAAAGTTTTTTTTTTTTTTTTTTAGCTAAATTATTATTATTATATACCTATATATATATATTTTTTTTTAAACTAGAGCTATTAAACTATCAACATGATGAATAGGACATTTAGCCTATTCAACAGGCTTGCTTGTGCTGGTCGGTCTGCCACCGATTTTGGTTTGATGCTCGAGGTTTACAGAGTTAGAAAGGCATAATACATATTTCCGATAGAAATATTGAAACAATTATGATAAATCCAAGCAAATTTATTTAATGGTAAAGAATGAGCTATTTTGGTGGATATTATTAATCTATTATAGTACTGCCTTGTCAGCTTTTAGGGTCGTAAATCTTTTCTGCTTTGACTAAAAGAACTGTGGGATCTTTTAGAAAATTGCTTAAACCACAGATTATCTCATTCATAAACTGAATTCAGTTTTCAAATTATCCTACACCCACATTCTATTGTTACACAAATATGACAGTGGTGTGAGAAAGTAATGTTATTATTTTCTCGTTATATATATAAAATCTGAATAAAATAATATCCCTGAATAAAATCTACAAGGAATCATTCAAAAATTGAATGTGTTAGCTACCAAATAAAGATTTAAAAATATTAAATTTACTTAATGACAAGGGATTGCACTGATGATGTCACTGTGTTAGGCTAGGCATGTCATGGAAAAAGTTATATATTATAATTGATTTCTCAGACTCCGTCACATATCGAACTACTGATGTAAATAAACATCCCTCACATAAATATATTTACTAAACGTTATATGTATATGATATATATTATAGCTGGCGGGCGCTAGTGTGGTATCCCGTCTTGCTCAAGCTGGTAAGCTCTACATGTATAACAATTGGTTCTAACTTAGATTTTAGCAAGTTACCGTTGGTTGCTAGCAAAAATTCTTGGAACGCTTTATCCTAGTTACGGTGGTGCTGTGCGAAATGTGTTATATTTAACTAAGAGAAGTGTCCATCAGTCTCAGCAGACATAATGCGGGCCTGCTGGCATCACTCTCACATAGTACCGCATAGCGGTAAGACACATGCTGTAAAACTGTCATCATTTTGGTTTTGTGTCAAAACATTAACGCAATCGCTACCGCGTAGCGCTACGGGCTACGCTCGTAGCCGATATCATGGGAAAAACCGTATGTAGCGAAAACTTACCACGATCAGAGCGCCCGGCTACCGGGTTGTTGGTGTCGAAAGTGTTAATTAAACATTATTTAGATGCATCAGTCCTTCAGCACAAATGCTTTAAACTATTTAGGAAAAGCGAGCCGGAGATAGCAGTGGTAACTGCTATAGGTACATCTACAAACTCTATTCATTAAGGATGCTTTTATCCGTTAGTTTATATTAATCAAGATGTAGCGCAACTTGGGAACCATAATTAGTGCCTAAATTACTTGGTATCATTGTCTTCAAATAGTATCTAGTTTTTGCTTAGAGGAATTAAAAAAGAAATAATACCTTGCTTATAAGTACTACTGTACAGTGGCTACAAACACTGTCTTTTATTAAATTATCCAATATTTTCCAATATCTGGATAAAGTTTTGAATTAAATTCCGGTTTTAATTAAGACATCTAGGCAGGTTTCGAACAAGCCTCTACTCTTGTTGCCCTTCCTTAGATATAAACCTGTAATTGGTCTAATAAAAGCCCTGTTGTCATATATATGAATAAGATTATACATAACTATCATTATGTCATGTTATTTTTATTATTGTTCTAAATAATAACTTACAAGGAGACAACTTCTCAAAATGCTTAGCTGTCTTCTATATTTACCGCCCACTCGACTCGGCCTGCCCGGGTCTTTGCCATGGGCCTGCTATGTCTCAATATTGATGTTATAAGATAGACTGCAGGCACCTGCAGGTTTGAATGACACATCATAATTTCTCAATTTTATGAGAGGCCTCTAGTGCCGCGTATATCATAAATTAAGTATTGTTATGACGAGTAACACTTTACGAGTTACTCGCAAAGCTAGAAATAAACTTTGATTTGACTCTGAACATCTACATGAGTTAATTATCATGAAGAGACTGCGCAGCGAAATACAATTAGAAATTAAACGAACTTACCTGAAGTGAAGTTCTATTTTAATTGTATGAGCTGCGCAGTCTCGAAATGATAATCCCCCCCACCCTATACCCGTTTCAAAGTTTATTTTCCAGGACATTTCCATAGGCTCTGTTTTCTCAGGCGTCACGTCAGGATGGGGCAGCTGCTGTAAGCTACTAAACTCTAAACTAAATGAGATTGACAGGTCAGAGTGCGGAAAGCGGGGTTTGCGTTCGGAAATTTGGCGCGTTTTTTGAATTGAAAGCTTAAACTTCTGTACTCTGAATTATGTGATGAAAAGCCGTATAAACTGCGTATACTACATGAGTTAATTATCATTTCGAGACTGCGCAGCTCATACAATTAAAATAGAACTTCACTTCAGGTAAGTTCGTTTAATTTCTAATTATGTACATCCGTATGCATAGTTCGGTTAGTAACTATCCGCCGAGTATTGCCCTCGTAAACGAAATGACAAAGCAATACACAGCTTGTTATTCGCAAAATTAAGTTTAAAGTAGGATATTATTGAATACTAATAATACAATTACGTATGGTATGTGCGTTAAGCTCCTTAAATGAAGATTTTTACGTTTTATGTAAATGAGAAGGAATTAATTAAAGATACATAGAACTCGAGATTGAAATAGACGGAGTTCTTGACAACAACGGTGTTGTAAAATCATGGAGCTACTTCTATGCTATGGGCTACATTTACATACTATGACTATGATACATAGCTTTAGAAATATTACGGAGTATCTTTCCTATGGGTGGCGATGATGTTTTTCTTAACGGCTGGTTCGAGTCAGAGTTTACTCGCTACCCCGACGATAAGAAATCAAAGGTGCTTTGCTCAACAGTGTAATAACATTACTATAGACTGATAAAGTATTTTATTAGGAAAAACATACTTTGTACATATTTGTGTCTGTGCTGGTGGAGTGGTAGGCACAGCAGCACACGACACCTTAAAAAAATGTCTTTATACAAAAATTGCACTCTAGCCCATTGCTTCAGTCCGCAATCTTCACAATCTGATTACCCAAACACAAAACGCATAAAAACCTAGGTACATAATCCCGTTTTAGAACCATCTGTGTGTGCAAAGGATAATGGCGTGTAGCAGTACCACATCGTGATAACGTAATAAAACAATCTGTTATTTTATGGTTTTATTCCGCGGATTTTGATAAGCGGGAAATAAACAGCCATTCTGTGAAACCGCTTAGGTACACAATTACGAGTATGCTAATAAATAAATTATGTATGCGTATTAAACATTACCTAGAATGGAAGAAGGCGCATAGAACAAATGGCTACTACTTAGAGCAGGTAGTGTGACTTCGTAGTTGATGTCATTCGTTTTATTGCGTTTATTGAGACAAGTGCGTCTCCTGATGGTAATATAGCATATTTAAAACATGTATTTATACTAAAGTTTGGTACTATCAATCAACATAAAAAGACAGCAAGGTACATACCGTCGTCTAGTAATCATAACACAAGCCTTTTTGAACTTAATTTGGGATTAGATCGATTTGTGTGAGGTTGTCTGATACATATATTTATATTATTATGTCAACTTAAATGGATTAATGAGAATTCGTCATTTATAGGGTTTTTTTTATCTGAGAGTCATAATAAATCCGCAAATGCCTTTTTTATTACTATGAAAAAACACCCTAAAATTAACATTTTAGGCCTCCCGCGCACTAGCTGCCTAGTGCATGGACTCACATGCATTTGCATATGTTCTACTGGCGGGATTTTGCTTATGAATCTTAATAGTGACAACACTGTTAACGATATGCTCAGATTAATTATCAAATATTGGTAGTTTTATTATGGTACGCGCATAATGTAAGGATTGCCGATTGAATCCCTAAGATGAGACGCAAATTGCACAATATTTGCCAATGAACAACAGGAGAGGTCGTTATTTAGTGACTCACTATCACTTTATATCACTTTATATTAATAGCACGTGGCTACAAACGGGTAGAATTTTAAAGTGACATGTTTTAAAACCTGTATCGCGACATAGCTAAACCAAGACTCCTAACGTTCAATCCTTATGAAGTCTACCGTACGAATTTAATCCTAAGGTTTGTAATGCTGTAGGATATACTTCAATTTCGTCAACATTTTTTTTGTATTCTGAAGCAGGCCCCAAGTTTTTTTATATGTTTGATTCTACAGTTTCAAAAACAGTCGTTTATTCAATGAAAAATTCTCTAAACACCCGGCAGTATACTCTTCAGAACCTCGTATTTCAGCACTAAATTCAAACTTATTTATGAGCTTTGTTCAAGTAGGTATTTCATTCTGGTTCTTAAGAATATTTTGCCGATATGATTCGAACTCCCTCGAGACTACTGTCTATTTGCGAAGTTTCCTTCCAGTCCCCGCTGACACATAAAAACCAAAAGTAATAAGGATCACGTTGGGAACACACACACACAAACGTATTTAATCTGAAATGAAATTTTATTAAGAAAAGGCAGTGTTCGGCCAAGTTGGAAACAATACAGGGTGATTCGGGAGACGTGATCGGGACCAAGCCTACACAATTCGTAAATTGATTATCGAGCGCTCGCCTAAATTTATATTTGTGAGTCTTTAGAAAAAAACTTAAGTACGTTTCTATTTCACTATTAATTTATTAATGAAACTTTCCGCGAATTGTTATCAATCTTTAATAACAAAAAGGTAAGATACAGTGTTTACAGAGTACCCGATATTTAACAGATATGAGCAAAATGGAGTTTGTACTTTGTAATGTCAAGGTGATCATACAATTAGTCAATAATACAATTTGCTTTATCATGCTGTAGGTATAACTTCAAAAACTAGCCGATATTGTATTTGACGCCACCCTATGCCGTAAATGGAATTTTCTTGTGGGGGGAGAAAAATCCCACTTCCTGGCTAAGGCAGAACGTAACACTGGACAAACCACGGGCGGTAATTCGTAAAGCCAAAGATTGCATATTTATGGCCCTCACCTGCAGTTTGGGCCACAAAACACTTGTGATCTGCGGCATTCACGTATTCGCCCTAGGTATGTAATGTACTATAACATTTATAACACAGCTTCATAATTATGTGTAAATCTATAATTTGAGCTCAATGACACCAAATTTGGACATCAAACTAGGAACATCTAGAGATTCTAGAGTACCTAGTACTCAACTTCTCTCTAATCGCTGCAGCAATCAATAATATTGACAATGACATCGGCTGTCGTGCATGATTGACTGGCGGTTTATTAATAGATCTCTAATCATGCGAATTGACGTTAAGTGGGTATTCCACACTCACATCGTAACGTGAGTAGGAAAATATCGTGCACTTCATTGAAATACATTACGAGTACCGTGTACTTTCTGGGACTGTTTTGGTAAAACACATGTTACGTAATGAATTATTTCCTGTACTTATAGAACCGATAGTACCTAATGGATCAAACTCACGACTTACGTTGGCTGAAAACTTTTTGAGTAGCGACCTCAAACCGGAAATGCAACATGGGATAATTTGAGTTTCAATCGCCTAATAAATTAGGTTAATACTAAAAATGTAAAGATCCCGTTTTTATTAAAATCATAAAATATGGGCTGATTTAAGATAATAATCTCATCCGTTTGCCAATTTTATACGTTTAATCGTTTTTTCTCCTTAGGATTTTTTTTTGTGATGACGTCACTTATAAACTTTAATTGAACTGCAAAACGACAAGGCCAAGCAAATGTCGTTTTTTTTTCTTTTCAAAGCTATCATATTGTCACCATCAATTGTTTACTGTAGCATATAAGATCTTTATTCCAGTTGATATCCTAATAAAATTGTATATTTTTTTTCACATAATACCTATAATTATAACACAAAAAATTAACAATCAGCCAATAAAAATAAGTCTATCTAAATCTAAACTAAGTCTAAAAATGGCCCCCGTGGCATTGTTCCAAAGACGCTGGAACAATGCCACGCAGCATTACCTCGCTGTATTGCTATACTAAGACGCTGAGCGAGGAAACTGCCCTTTGGTCACCAGTGGTGTAGACGAGCCGTTTAGAAAGCTCCTTAAAAATAATTCTAGCGCTCCTTAAAAATAATTCTAGCGCTATATATATGGTATATTTATATCGCAATTCAGCTAGTCGCAGTCAACAAACTCCGTTTAAATTATGGATTTATTTTTGGTTATCTACCTGCTTATCAAACCTACTATTATGTGAGATGTTGGATCATTTTACCGCTGGTCGTCATGTGAAACCTGTTTAAACATATAGGCATCGGATTTCTGATAGATACCTATGGAGCTGATTTTAGGACAAAAAACGTTATGGGATACGACAGGCACTCTCTAAACCTCACCTAGTCAATAGTAAATAGATATAAAATACCGTAGGTCTTTAACTTCCCTACATTTTAGCACTCAACCTTAAAATGAGACTAAATATGGCCCCTGGGGCACTGCTGTGACTTGTCATATCAAAACAAACATAATTTCAGTGATAACTGTTTCTTAGGCTTCAGAATCAATATTCTCTAAATGTGACATCGTCGTAAAGCAAACATTACGAGATGACAAATAAACATGGCTACGATACGATCTGCTTAAATATTATCTAGAACAATTTAAGTGTCGTTGTTTACTCAATAAAAATATGTATTCATCCAGCAAAGAATAAATATTGCTTAAAGACTATGTTTGAAGAACGTTTTAAATTCAAGACATGATGTCACTTTGATCGTTGAAATATAAAAGATGTCTGTTAGTTTTAGATTCAGCAGAACCGTAAAAACAGAATAAACAAAGTCCTATTTATTTAGACTCTAGAATGTACGTAGCGGAGTATTGTTTTTTCTTTCTATGAATTATCAATTTTTATCAAAGATATATTACGTAATAAGATACGACTTTCAACTAGTATTTTAAATTAAGAAATACTATTTGAAAATACTACTTTCATATTCAGCGAAAAAACGCCGCCAGCATCTATTTAGTTTAACGTTATTGTGTTCTAGTTTACTTTTATTTTTAGGTTTAGTTTTATCCGTTTCTAATTCCATTACATTAATTAAAACATTACCGATTTTATATCATCATCATCATCATTATACCATCGAACCTTTTCATCTCGACAGTTTCATTCATATGTAATAAACGAAGCGTAAATATACCCGTTTTAATTAGTTTTTATAATATGTGTGTGTAATGTTCTTAAATGTATTAATTTATACAGATAATGTACCTAAACGACGGTTATCTACTGTTTTAAGTTGAGCTGTGTATTTCCACTGTTATGACTATGTCTGTTCGTTACACTGTTCTAAGTTATCATATCAAGATTTTCTGACCTCAACATCACATACCTTGATGTATCTGTTAAGTATGATACCCCAAAGACCCTTTCGATAATAAATGAACGAGGAATGAGCTGTTTTTCATTAAAACTACGAAATTAATTTCATTTGTATTATTGTGACATAACGTACTGCTCGTAGAACCGAAGGCCGTTGGGGCAGAAATATTCTTGAGTGGCGACCGCGGACCGGAAGACATCGTGAGAAGGCTCCCAACAAGGTGGACCGACGACCTGGTTAGGATCGCGGATAGAAATTCGATGAGGGCGACGCAAGACCGATCGTTGTGGAGAACTTTGGCTGAGGCCTTTGTCCAGTAGCGGACGTCTATTGGCTGATATAATTAGGATGATGATCGTAATATAACATAGCTTGGGTAAATGATTAGGGAGCACAACAAAAACATCAAATTACGACATCTAATTGCTATGAAATTATTAAACATGCTTATAATTATCTATTGCAAGAACAAAAGATTGCTCGTACAGAACTCTGCTCATTGGCTAAGTGAAAACGCATCCGGTTTACATCTTAAACACCTATACGTTCTGATTCCATTCGACTTCATACAATTTATTTGAATTCAAGAGGGTGCCCGAAAACGACACGTGAAACTTTTTTCTTAACCGCAGATGGGTAAAAAGTATCCTATAACCATAATAGAATTTACAGCTATCCTAAAATAATTACTTAAAATAAATAAATAAATTACTAGTTTACTTAAATTCCGTCCAAGGAAACTGATTTTCAATACAATTTCATATTAAAATGTACAACGGGAAAATTACGAAAATTAATCATCGGGTTTCCACAATGCCTACGTTAATAATTAAGAGTTGATAATATTCATATCAGCTTGAGACCATTTTATATTAGCTCTAATTTCCCCATATGAGTGTCACCACTTGAATCGAGTGTTTCCACATTTCCCACACAAAGTGATGAAGTGTCTTGGGTTAAACATCAGCTACGGCAATTTAATGATAAGTACGCCAAAATAGTATTTTATGCAATCGTTGCACAATGAAGGTTCTTAAAATTGAGTACCGACGTAGTGGCCTAAGTAAGGTAGGTACGAGATCTTAGACCTAATTGTCTATAGCTTACAATACTTTTAATGCGAGCAAAACTTTAATCCTCATTCCCCACTATGAATTTTTATTTTGATGTTACTTTATTCATTCAACTAAAACTGGCCTATTTAAAAAACAAAACGTGGTCTCGATGATCATAGCTGGTGCCTCGAGATTTTTTTGACAAGTAATTGCAACCAATCAGGGAACAGCAGCGTGTTTTTTTTAAATGAAATATGCTGATGTTCTCTTTTTGAAATTCCTTTGAGTTGAAGAGTTGTCTCATGAAATATTAAAGCTCAGTAGCGGGTACCATAGAGTAGAGAATTTTGGTACAGGTTTGAAAAGCGCGTTGTTGTGATTTTATCTCTTAAATTATAATGAACAGATTAGAGTAGGCGAGTATAAAAATATTATTAACATGAAGGATTAACCACACCCGATTGATTAACTACTACCTACGATTTTATCACAAGGACCAAGTAGCCAATAAATTTGCATTATGACTTTACAGATTCCAAACTGCAAAGTATCATTTTTGTGGATCTGATCCGTTACCCATTTAAACATAACCTCGGTGACGCTGAAACCCTTTTGTCAAACAGGTCTCACGCTAACCGACTAGTCAAATGCAATGCTATGCACCTAAATTCAATATTCAGACAACAGCTCATACTGCGGTTCAAGACAGCAAACAAACCTCTTGATTTGGGGCAAACAGAGATGGATAGACCAACATTTGCTTAAGTAACTGGATGCATAATTTATCTGGTCAGGACTGATGTATGTATTTACCTTTTTGGCGGCACACTGGCGGCGGATTTTGGTTTGTTCTTTCAATTATCTGTATTACAGGGTGGGCTAGGTTGGTTCGCTTCCGGATACCAGTACCAGAAATCCAAGTCAAATTCCAGGTACCTTTAATGCTTATCGTGTAAATAATATTTCCAGAAACAGTGATACATGCACATACCCATACCAAATTTCAGCTGTCTAGTAATGATTACCGAGCTAAGCCGCGGACGGACGGACAGACGGACAGACGGACATGGCGAAACTATAAGGCTTCCTAGTCGACTACGGAACCCTAAAAATTAAATTCAACTGACTGTCCGCTTGTTATTTTACTCAGAACACAAGGCAAGTCGTTAACGTGTAGGGTATCCATTTGCTACATTCGCCGGAAGATTGGACAAGTGGGTCAGGAGGGTCCTTGTCGAGTTGGACATTGTTGAATGATGTGGTCAACCGATGAAGGGATGTTCCGGGTCAGAAAGATGGTAAACAAGTTTCACAATGTACTACACTTCTCGTCATCTAGAACTTACCCATGCTTTGTAAGTATTTTTTGACGATCCGGTTGACTACTTCAGCTACCTATGAGCGGACCTGGGTTCGAAAAATTATATCTATACATAAATATAGTTAAGGTAAGATAAGGCATTTCAAGAGGTCCTTTTAAAATGCTGATTGTTTTATAAATTTTTCTCTATGATCAAACATGTTTTACAACATATTATTGATGTTACTACCTCGAAGAGGGCTATTGGCATTTACTTATTAGGATGTTTGAATGATTAATTGATAATTTTTGTTTCAAAAACTACTCGAAATTGACAAATTTCACGCGGAAAATTAGTTTTTTTTTAAACTTATTTTCACGCAATGAAAGCATGAAATAGTTATTTGTGCAACAAGAGAGCAAAGTTGTTTTTTGTTATGAGTGCTGATTTTGAGTCCCGAGCAAGCGAAGGATTCTAAGTTTGAATCACGAGCGTAGCGAGTGATTCTATGTTAGAATCCTGAGTGTAGCGAGGGACTCAATAGCACGAGATGCTAAAAACTTTGCTCTCGTGTAGCACACACAACTTTTCACCTCATCAGCGAGAACATATTCGACATTTTGTGTTTTTTCTTCCAACGTATGTTTATAGTCTTTGTTGCTGATTATATATATATTTGATCAAATTGGAAGATTTAGCAGATACATGACGTGTTTATTCATAAATACATATTATATTACGAGATTTTGTTGATTTTATACATTGATTAATATTTTTACTCCTAAAACACCAAACAAAACATATGCAAAAGAAAATAACAATTACAATATGAACTCGATTTTTTTTAATGTACGTTTCGAATATGCATCTATGATAAATGGTGAAATTATAGATTATATTTTACAATAAGTAGGTAAATATAATTTACAATAAGTAATAAGGTGAAAAATCTTATTATATTTGAGCAATGATCTATTGTTTTTTATAAAAGGCACAATCATTTTAATATTCGGTCGTTAAATAAAAACATAATAAAGAAAAAAAATACGTTGCAATTAAAACTTTTTCGGGTGTTTTTAATGATTTTTTTGGTATAACGCGTATCCGAACTGTTCTCAATCGAGGTCGGATTCGAAAATCGAATTTCAAATTGATAAGTTTCTATCCCTCTCTTCTATATACATATGAAAGAAACAGAGTGCATCGAGATTCAAATGATTAGAATTTTATAATTAACCTTCGGCTGAAGAATGACAATTCGTGTTCAGATATTGAAAAAATTAAAAAGCTACTTTCTACTCACGCTCGAAACAAAATCGCATTTTGTTCACTGTTATCTGACACCAAAATCGCCAAGTTTGAGCTGGTGAGGTGAAATAATAATAGCCATGTTACTACCTAGAATATAACTCGGGGAAAAGTATTATTTATTCACTTCAAAACGTTGGTTGAAATCATCAATAGGTATAATATTTGTCATAATGAAAAAAAACAATTATAAGGAAAACGGCCTCTTAATGAAAATAAAACAGCAGCTACTGAAATAACATAAAACTTTTTCTCGCAGGCCGCGCGTTCCTCGCTCGTAACTAACAGAGTAAAAACAGAAACAAAAGAAAGTGTTTAGCGTTGTCGCGCTGAACCAGATTCTTGCCTCATTTTGCACAGTTATTTATTTATTTAAATAAAACACTAAAAGTTTGCAGGCTCGTTCTTCGCGTGGAAGAAATAGTCATAACGCAACTTTTTGCTTCGGCGTAGTTGAGTATAAAGTACCCTATTACCATCTGGGGATGCCCAGCTACCCATGTATCCAAAAATATGACATCAGTAGAGCCATTTTGGTGTGTCGAGGGCACAAAGACACACATATACAAAAAGACAGTCAATTTTTACAAACGTATAAAAAATCGATCCAGTATACCTACTACATTAATAGTCAATTTTAATAATTTTTTGAATGAACCGACATTTAATTTTAGATTTTTGTTCATTATTATATCGAAATAAATGTTTATGAATGTGATGACAATACGAAAATTAAAACATATTTCCAGCCGCAAAATGTAAAAAACATCGTTGAATTAAAAGTAAAATGTGTCTATCATGTGCTCGTATTTGCTGTTGCACAAAAAAGGAAAAAACTCAAGTACTTTTTTTGAATTTTGGTGTATTTATTTATTTTATTACGTTTTCAATATACCTACACAAAGAAGAATAAGTATAAAAAATGTGACGATGCGTGTAAGGCCTTGAGTGATTGTCATCTATCCTCATCAATCAGTTAGCATTTGTATTGTATGTATACTATCATGTATCGAAGACAGCTGCAATTGGTATCTGAACAGACCCATCCATCTTAACCAAACGGCGTTCACTACTGGACAAAAGGATTGACTTTGAACGGTGATTTTAATATAACAGCTTCCTAAGAACTTCTCATGATCATCGCTCTACCCTGAACTCCTTGAAGGCGGTCTTCTCAAGCTGTCTTTCAACTCTCACCCTAGATAACATCTCAATAAATGTATACAAGGGGCTCTAAGCAAAAATTAACGACTTTTCATGGTTTTTGTGTGTATTACTCATAAATATTTAAATATTTCTTTCTGAATGACGTGTAAATATCTAAACGAATTTAGATGAAACTTGACATAGATTCAAACAGATCAAGGATCGAATTCATAATTTGATTATGGAATCATAATACCTTTGATTTCTATTCTGCACCCACTTGAAGTATCTGTTTAGTGCCAATAGTTGACTGGTAGAGCCATTTGGCCATTAGGCATTAAGTTCGCCATTTGTTTTTAGCAATAAAGTTTAAATAAATAAATGAGATAACATAACATGAGCAAATTTATAACGGGCTCACTCGGTCGGCTCCGCCTTCCATCTTTACAAAAATCGTAGCCATACCTAGAAACGTGCATCATTTGATCGGACACGTCGTTATGCCCCACGGACAATTAGGTCACAACATCAGCTAATAAAATACAACTCTCAGACGGCTTCTGCGAAAATTAAAAGAGATAAACTTCTGTACTATTTGACCTATTGTTATATATAGTGTGATAGTCAAAAGTATTTACATACAAATCCTCCATTATTATGTGAAATTCCGATTATTAAAGATTCATCAAGCACTGAGGTATTTTGAACGAACACTACCCGTCCGAGTTGAATCCGCCGATTGATCTCTTTCTCGAAGTTGGACCTGTCTAAATGAATTGTTTGATGTATAGTAGTTTGATAGACCCATTCGTCAACAACTTATGAAAGATTAATATTTATAAAAGCGGTTTAAACTCACACAAAAATTGCACCAAATTGCAAATTTAACCAGTGCAGTGAGCGAGTCGCGTAGCAACACAGGGACAGCTATCCGCCCCTGATGAAGAGCTCGATATGAGTTCGAAACATGTCGGGCCGTTCCTGGCAATTCTTACGTGAGTTTTAACCCTTTTTATAATTATTAAAGATGTCTCACGAGAGTTTTAATAATATTATTATTAAAGATTTTCTCTAACGCGGAAGTGTTAACAAACACGTTGGCGTTGGGTGCTTATCAATCATGAAAATAATATTGTTTGTTTGTAGGTTTATCTTAATCCTCCTAATTTTATCTTGAATTAAGGCGGAACTGAGAAAACTATGAATTGTAATCTACGTGTGTCTATGTTTTAATCATTCCTAGACGAGGGTATCATTGTTAAACTATAAAAGTCGTTAAGATAAAATCACTTTAGCCCTATGGCTTATTTCTGTTTGTTTGGTCACAGCAATAAAATATGATTAAATAAATAATAGAATAATTTGTATTATCAGGAAAAATAAAAGTAACAAATTGTATTTGTAGTCTTAAAAATATGAAATGTTGTCAACTCACGCGATTATGCCATTTTCCAAAGTAACTCAAAAATCTAAATCAAAATCAAATTTTTTTATTTGCCAGAATATGGTAACAGGATAAGATCTTAAAGCTAAATTTGTACAACATATTCAACCTGCATGCAGGCGTGCAAATTATTACAATGTCATTATTATTACTAATTTTTAATAAAACATCTTACTGTCAAATACCTAATCCTAATAGTTACAAAAAAAAAAAAACAAGTGTCAACATTTATAACATGTCCTTACATTGTCTTATAACTATCAAGCCTCTATATTCTTAAATAAGTCAAAAAATTAATGAACTAATTACCCATGCAAATATTCGTTAACACTGTAAAAACATTTATCGTGCAACCATTTTGTCAACTTATTTTGAAACGAGTTCTTATTTTCTAATTTAAGGTCATCAGGCAAAGTGTTATAAAGAACTATACACATATTGTAGCAATTTTTTTTGTAAATAAGTGTTCGGCAAGGAGGTTGGTATAACAGGCCCCGGTATTGAGCTCTTGTATGTCTAGCACTGGTATCACATCGATTGGCAAAGAGACTAGGATTGTTCTTAACGAAGACACACGCGTCTCTTATACAAAGGCATGGAAGCGGAAGTATATTAGCTAAATAATGGTTTACAGCTTTGCAGATACCAAGCATTGTCCAAGGCCCTAATGCACCTTTTTTGGAGTCTAAGTGCTCTGTGCACGTCTACGGAATTTCCCCATAGTAATAATCCATAGTTTAAGACTGATGAGACGTAGCCATGGTAGGCAGTTAGAGCTGCATCTAGTGACACCGTTTGTCTCAATCTTCTGAGAGCAAAGACAAATCTATCGAGTCTATTGCAAACATTATCAATGTGAAGTTTCCAATTTAAATGGTTGTCAATACTGAAGCCTAAAATTTTTACAATGTCAACTAATTCTACATTTAAATTATCATAATATTTTTTTAAAGGAGGTGGATTTGAATTATATGAACTGAATTGCATTGCTTTAGTTTTTGTCATGTTAATTTTCAATTTGTTACTATCGAACCATTTAAATGCCTCTGCTAATGTACTGTTTACTTTATACCTATTCAAAGTCAGCTCGAGAATTGCAGTCATCTTGTATTATAAGTGTAGTGTCATCAGCGAAAATAATGCAATCTTGATTTTGCTTTAGACAAATTGGGAAATCATTCATTGCTATTAAAAATATTTTTATTGTTTTAAGGAAACACTAGAACATTTTGCAATTAAGTTGGCAGTCTT
Organism: Apotomis turbidana; assembly: GCA_905147355.2. NCBI lineage: Eukaryota > Metazoa > Arthropoda > Insecta > Lepidoptera > Tortricidae > Apotomis > Apotomis turbidana. The sequence goes on along the minus strand of LR990292.1, from coordinate 18,519,834 downwards.
GGATTCTAATCTCGGCAAAGGGCTTACAGCCTAAGCAAAAAAACAAAAACTATCCGCCTAGAAACCTGCAGCAAACAGTATAACAGCATATCAGGGAATAACTAGGTAATACACAAATGCCTTCAATTTTTCAAGCAAATGTAAACCTTGTACTTACATTTATTTTAAAATAAGTATGCAAAGTTAAAGTCATTAGAATCAGCCCTACCATCCGCTAATTTCAATTCTAAGTCCACATACTTAAGTTTACATTTAATTTTACTTGACAGCATGGATCTTATTATTCCTAACAAACGGAATGTTTATGATGTACGAGGCATTTAATTTCTTCGGCATTTTCATATACGGGATTCTTAGAGGTGCCCGTGCAATAGGAATGTTTCCTTGAAGCGAGGCGATGCGCCGCGTGCCGTGCTAACAGGCATCGTGCTACGGTGCAAGCGGCAGCTGTGAGCGGCCGAATGAGCGAGACACCTTTCGCTCCCACCTAGTCCTGCACCTCTAGCACAACTGTCATACGCAACTATTTCTCACGCGAGGTAATTACCCGTCTCTTTCTGTGCAGTAATGTGAGAGAGTGACGGGTAGTGCTATGTCTATGTGTTGTGCCTGGTTGTGCTAGACGGGCTGTTTGGGTAGTTTATACGCTCCGGCCCGCACCATGGTGCTTGCGCCTTCAATACCCTTACCTTTAGTTAACCATTTTTTTAAACACGAGTTGAAGTGTATTAAGTCTGTTTAGCCCTCACTACGAGTGAGTCGGACTTTGTGTGGGAGTATAACCCGCTAATGGGATTATGTCCGCGCCACAGGAGTGAAACAATAAGTTAGCGTGAGCGCATTCACTAGCGACAACGTAAACAGTTACTCTTTAGACCTACAACTCTCCGCACAAATCGTTTACGCAGTCACTAGCGAGTACAGTCACTGTAAATTCATGGTTAAGGGTACTAGTTTTATCACGCTGCCGGAGCGTACGTTCATAGCCACTCGCAGTGACATGCGACAGTAAACTGTTACTCCCGTCCAGTAATCATTTACTTACAATCACGCAACTGTAGTTGGCAAAAATAAGATGGCGTTGGTAATATTAGGGCCTTATCCCACTTGTGATTTGCGAGCGAATTTTGCTTGAAGGCGACCACGCAGTGAGTTCGCCGCGTCGCATGTGTATAGAAAACTCGCTCGCAAATCGCAAGTGATAAGGCCCTAACATCTGGTATTTTTCGACCATTTGAAATGGTAGGTCTGTCCGATTCAGAAATTATTTCTGGGAATATGGTTCCCATACTGCAATAAACAGTTCATTATACTTTGTCTCGCACGCCGAGATTGTACCAATATGACACAGTCATGTGAAAAGTAAAGTTAGTCCTATTATTTTTCGAAGTTCATTGGTTACCTATAAATATTTAGGTCGATTGTAGCTCTTCGGGGAAATAGGTCTGGAACTAGACTAAATAGCTGGCTTATTGACAATTGTTATTATAGCGTAAAACATTTTCTCAAGACATGTAGAATTAGAACATCACCGCTAAGTATTCACCACGATAAAACAATAAACGCATCTAATCGTGAAACGGATGAAATTAGAATCCTAAAGTGGTCTATGTTACGGATAAAACACGGAAAATAGGGTTTATTTTTACTTTATCCCAATTGTCTCACATTTTATCAAACCTTCCGTAATGTTTTATTTTATACTTGAATATAAACCTAAACAATAATATTATTGTTTACCAGAGCGCTCATTGAAATTTCAAAAGTAAATTTATTTTTCTGTTTAGTACGTGATTAGGTTTCGTAAATATCCCATTGTAACATAACAACAACATAAATTACAATGTTATATTTGAACTTTTTGCATATAAAGGCGTTAATGAAGGCCCTGTCGCGTCGGTTCGTTCACGTCTCAGGAGGCCTCAGTGCCGTTACCATGAGTTTACAGTGACTGTACGTACACACTAGCGACTTCGTAAACTGTCTGTATGGACAATTGTAGTTCTACAAAGTAAGCGCTATGAGCGCTGTACCTACTATTCTCGCTAGCGAGAACGGTCACTTTAACTTGGTAGGGGTGCTGAGCTAGCGCGTACCTCTCGCAGAGAATCGCTCTTACGGTCCAAAGAGTTAACGCGTAATGGGAACCATGCCGCAGGCAGACCAACTGGGCTGGGTATGATTTTTATAGAAAATGTGTCTATTTTACTTGTTCTGATTATCTTTTTGCGTTTCTTATTTTACTAGCACTTTGGATACGGCACCTCCGAAATCTATCCAGATTGATGACGCGCTAAGAAACTTTCCCGTTTTTTCTTTTGTTAAATCGAACATTAGGTAACATTTGAAAATTTAAAAATAAATGAGCTTATAACTGACTTAAATAGGGTAGACAGTTTACATTATAAAATTTTATGTACATCATCATATGTCATCGAGTGACAATAGTGTGAATTTGTAACAGGGCAAGTAGGATATCACCATATCAGCAGAGGGATCCCTCCTGCTGGCCTACACGGAATGTTCAGAATGTTGCGTCATCTTTTGGGACTTTGACCACATTGTCAGCCCAGTTTGGTGAAAAATATCCAATCTGGTCACTAGGATGAGGCACATTGATCGTTGAAGCGACGGTTGTTGGGAAGAAAGGTGTTCAAGTAGTGACCAAATGCCAAGAGACGTAAAATATCAATGTCATCTAGATGTACCTACCAAGGATGAGATTTGTCAAACTATGTGCGGACAACATTAAAGATTCATGATGTGACACACAACACAATTTAAAAACCTACGTGATATAGCTGGGTTTTGACAATGAGACGGCCATTTAAATCAGGGGGGGTATTCGACCAATTTGAGAGATATAATGGAGATCTCTCCTTTTCATCGCCATCCGTCACTTTTGACGTGTGCCTACTTGACAAGTGACGATATCCCTAGAACATCGCAACTTCGTCAATTCGGACGCGCAAAATTTTCGCTTTCTTTGTATGTGACGGCATAAATAACAGGCGCATACTTTAAATTGACCGCGTAGACCGTGAAATTAGTCCGTTACATTTCGTTCAAAACAGAAATTTATATACATGAATAACATTTTTGACAATCATTATCGCCTTCGTATTTCCAAAATTGAGATGAGATATGTCACTTTTAAGCTCATCGCATTTAAATGACAGTTCAATGGCGATATAACTGTTATCTAATGGAGATTTGACGTTTGGCGATATATCCAACGGCATTTTCGAATTGGGCCCCAGGGCCCTAATTCCATATGTATCTGATATCTCGGGGAGATCTCAGAAGTAGCGATATAACCGGTTTACTGGTTCACTATGCTATTCCGGTCAATTTCAGGTTTAGCCTCATTTATATAAGACGCCATAAATATCAAACGTAATTTGACTAACTTGACCGAGTAGCAATGTGAAACGTCACATTATGCAGCTTGAATCGTGAAAATCGCATCTTAATGGACAGTTAGAGGCGATATACCTGAGACATTGCTTACTTGGCGATATATGAAAGTATACTCGAATTAGCGCCTTGTCTTTGCCCTTGAAGAGTTACTTGGAGTGTGATCTGAGATATGTTATACATATGTTCAGTATAGCATCCTTTCGCTCCAGATAAAAATGATATCAATTAATTTTCGTATTTTTGTGTCATTCGATACCGGTTTCAACAAGCAAAATCTCATAAAGCTTGCGTGATTTTTCTTTATTTTACGAGTCATATTTAGTACCGTAAAGCTAAAAAGCAAATATTTACCCTATATTTAAGTAAATAATTAATCTGGTTAGGTTTATAAGTACTAAGATAACATAAAACACCGCTCCGGCTCGTGTTAAACTCTGTTTTATCTCCGTAAGCAAAATGACGTAACTCACAGGATATTTTACTGAGTTACGTCATTTGTACAACCAATTCTGTGAAGATGCAGACAAGACATATCGGTATTATTTTAAATAATAAATATTATTTTAAATATAAGGTTTAAGTAAGTTTATATATGAGTATATATTTATTCTTATGTTCATTAATGTATATTTTTATGTATGTTTATGTATCAATATATATTATTATAGGTTTTAGTAGATTTTATTAATTTTTCAGTAGTTTTCTTGATTACTTTTTGCATCGCCTACTCATTTCATTTATATTATTCCGCTACCCAAAGGTTGTCTGGAAGAGATCGCTTTTTAGCGATAAGATCGCCTATTGGTTGCCTCTATTGTAATTTTAAGTGTCATTTGTAATTGTATTTCTTTATTCTTGAGGTGTGCAATAAAGAGTATTCTATTCTATTCTATTCTATTATTCTTCTACGCACAGTTCGTCTGCCTAAGATAAGCGTTCAAACTGAGTAAACAAAAACAATTGTGTTTTATTACATCGGCACGATCTGTCATTGAGTTATATCTTAATAAGTCATTGATTACTTGAGTTTCTAGATTTATTTACTAGTACGGTCCACCCAATGGATACATCTGGAATAAATCTGACTTCCGTGGAACTTAGCTCCACCATACGGACTACCGATATGACTGTATGTACTTGTTTGGTACGTTTTTCTAAACATAAAAAGTGCGGTAGTGACTTCGTAGGGGTATGGAGAGGGTATAACGTTTTCAATTGTTTGTATGGGATTTTGGACATTTTTCTGCTGAAGTCCAAATAAATTAGACATTCTTGCCTTAGAACTGAAAAAAAATATGATAAACATTTTCGAATTGTACCAAATCTGAGCTCTTACAAGTAGACTAGTTATCGTGAAGATTCTGAAGACGCCTTTGTATAGCAGTGGATTTAATCTAAAGAAAACATTATTTTTATAAGGTATCAAAACTCACGGTGAAACTAAAATAGTTTAAAACTTAAAAACTGCAATGACCACGCCACAATGAGTGTTACCAGAAGAAATTGAGTGTTGGTTAAACATAAAAAAAAAATCGAGTCTTATCCATCTTAAAGAAGTTGAAAAATAGCGTTGGGTAATTTGCACGCAGCGTAGCGATAGCAATCTGGGAATAAAGCTACATACCTAAGTACCTACATTTTATTCAATCATGCAATTAACGTATGTTTGTCATGTCAATAGCACGTGTGAGAATCATCACTAATCTGTGTTTCCGTGACTACTTGTAAATAAATGATATCATTTGCATTGGCTCATAAAATATATTCCGTAATAAAAACTAATCCGACATCAGGTGAGTAATTTTCTTTTCACCTCACTCGCTCGGAAAACCTCCGTTTATAGGGTGAAATCTGCGTGCAAAAGTCTATTTTATCCGCTAGCGTGCAAAAGTCATTTAAATTTCGAACACGATGATTTTGATTCTCTGTGGTGCATGTAACTTTTTTATATTTGACTCCTTCAACGCGTGACTGATTTCATCAGTCGATAAATCTTCGAATAACCAATCAACGCACGCTAATAAAAGGCGATCTAGTCAGGCCGGCTAAAATCAGATGCACGTCTGAATACTTCTTTAAAAAAAATACACCTACAATATCACGTCCAGAAACCTGGTTTGTGGTTACAGATTTTTAAGTTCTTATTTTTTCAACCTTCTATTTTATGTTGAATATCTTTATAAATATTAATAGTAAGTATTTCAGTTTCATTTACATATTTTGACTAGTAAATATATTAAATGCAACACAAATTTTAATATTTATTTGTTATAAAAGTTGGAACATAAGAGTGTAATTTCTGAACGCAGCCGAGAAAAAAATAAACAATTAAATAGTTGGAAGTTTTCACAGTTCACGTAAACAAAGTAAATTTGTTCTGTGGAGAATACATACTGTTGTCTTACTTTATTTTTCTATATCGAAAAGAAGAAAGTTAAGCCCAATTTGGAGTATTTATTCAATGCTAATAAAAGCCTGCATTAAAACGAAAAAGGATTTGTGAGACGATAAGTAATTTACCGAAACTATTGGCGTTTTTAAAGAAGATAAAGCCGAAATAATCTTGTTCGGATCCCGTCGTCCAATAACTTCCAAAGCAAGTGTTATGGAAAATACTTCTGAGTGGCCAACTAATCCTTCCCAGAATGCCATTCTCCCACATTCACAACGAATGTGTCAAGTAGTTTCAAATACAAATATAATATAACAGTGCTTAAGAAAAACTCAACGATAAAATATACACGACGATAATACAAATTACGGCCGTATTAATTTTTAATATGAGTGCTTCTCTCGTATTTATTTGGTTTGGAATTTTAGTTAGAAGGCAAAATTAAATAAGATTATTTTTATGTTTTAATTGTTTTTCTTGAGTCTTGCATTTTCCTCGCTGTAGTGAGGTGAAAAGTTGTGTGTTCCGCATGGCTGCAAAATTATTTAGCTTCTCGTGTCTTGAAAGCCTCGCTACGCTCAGCTTTCAATTTCAACACTCGCGCCAAATAACAACTTTGCAGCCTTGCATAACAAATAACTATTGTGAAATAAGTAAGTACACAAAGTACAAATTACTGGGCCCATAACCACTTCGTAACTGAGTAAAATTCAGAGGAAATAAAAAAGAGATCAATGGAGCACAATCTGTATTGACATTCGATAAGCGAGTGTTGACAGTCTATATAAAACATATTTAATACAAAATGGCAGTGTTCGTTTTACAAATCTAAATAAACATTAATACAAGAACGGGAGCTAATTCGACTGTAATTTGATGTATGACTAAATTAACAATATCTCGGCAATAGTCGTAGTCGGGTAAACGAATACAATATAATCCATACTAATATTATAAATGCGAAAGTGTGATGAAATTTTGGAATGGAGATAGTTTAAGATCCGAGGAAGGACATAGGATAGTTTCATCCTGGAAATTATCCCTAAAATAATTGAAAAGTGAGTAAGTAATTCATGATGACATTGATGACCCTGTAGGGAATGTAATGATTAGACCAAAAGCACAATTGCTCTTACATTTGCTTAGACGCTTTTAATAATCCCTTTTATTAATCAAGGTGATTAGGTGGATATCTATCGTGTTGTAAGAGGTTGCTTCCATACTTCCAAGTTCCACGCGGACGTAGACGCGAGCAAAAGCTAGTACTTACATAAACATTACTTCTTGTACAGTGCGAAACATCATACCGACAATCAGTCAGTATCGTCGTATCTTTAAACGTCACATAATACTTTTAAACATCGCAAATCGTATTTGAATATGATGAGGATGAACTTTGTTATTAAAATATATTTTTTTGCCATACCCACGATCAGGTTGTTAACCTATTTATCATTATTGAACTTATATTTATCTAATTGATGACATGATGTAATGTTCATAATAATATTCACAATATGATAAGCAATAACAAAGAGTAGGAAAAATTGTTAATGATTACAGTATGTTTCAATGAGTTTAGATAACAAGTTGGTATAATCATGTCCACGTACTAGTTTGACAAATATCTTCATAATATACATTTCACTGATATCAAATATATTAATTAACCTTATAGTTTTAGATAAACTACCTATTTCTTTCATCATCATATCAGCCAATAGATGACCACTGTTGGACAATGGAAAAGTCCCTCCTCCCCGAAGAATCTCGTCATTGATCGTTCGTGCATTATTCTCATACATTATCTTCCCGGAAATCAGAATAGAGTATTAAATTCATGCAATAATCAGTTTTTAACAACAACAAAAAACACATATCCCAGGCAAGGACATATTTGTGTGGTGAACTCGAATATTTGTTCCTGGGTCATGAATGCTATATGTATTTATATATTCTGTATATCGTCGTCGAGTACCCATTTTGGAGTAGTAGGGCCTCGTGCAGGGTCCGTCTGGATTGTTACTACCGTCTTGCCTACTAACCCACCGCCAAACAGCAATGTTCGCATTGTTGTGTTCCGGTGTGGGGGTAGGATAGCCGGTGAAATTACTAGCATAGAGGCATTCTATCTTCGTCCTCCGGGTAGGCAAACACTTGTGACTCCTCTGGTGTTGCAGGTATTTATGAGCGACGGTAGGTGTACTTCCTTTTCACCGAATTATGTTTCGCAAACGTTTCATTTCGCACAAGTTTCATTTCGCGAAAAGCATTTTTCACAGAAACTGTAAACTGTTTCAGATTGTTGTAAATATCATCCTTTAGATTAGGTTAGGTTAGGTTAGGTTTGTTTTATAACAATTCGAAATAGTTTAGAGTTTCAGTGAAAAATGCTTTTGGCGAAATGAAACTTTTGCGAAATGAAACGTTTGACGAAACGTAATTCGGCGAAAAGGCAGAGAACCGCGACGGTAATCGCTTTCCATCAGGCGATACGTTTGCTCGTTTGACCCCTATGACATAAAAAAAAAATATACAAGCCTTGCTTAGATTAGGACTAGGTCAATTTTGTGAAAGTTTGTTATAGGTATTCATTTATATTATATATTTATTATTTAATGGGACCGACTTGAAAGTATACCCTTTCAAGCAAAATAAGAACGTTCCAAATATAAACAAATAAAATTTTCGAAAAATCCGTTTTAAACCAACAAATTGAGAAACTACTCCGTTTTTTGACGTTGGTTAAATAGAAAAAAATAACTTTTTATGGTTTATTCCGCTTGTTATTAATGGAGCTTGAACTCGATAGTCTAAAAGTTATCTTAAAGTCAAGCAAATACAGCGATAAACCGACTGATTTGTCCGATATGAGCAGCGTCGGTCGGTTTGGATTAAGATAGGTATTTAAGACACAAATTGTCTTACTAAGTAAACATACTTACAAGAAATTACCTATTGAAAACTATAATAGATTGATTATATCAGACGCATTTATTAGATCATCCTCAAAATAACTTAGCTAATATAATGAGACTGACAATGATATTTTTCATTGCAATTGTCGCACCGATAGGTACAGTGTATAGGAATCATTTTTGAGGCCGAATTCCATTTGCTTTATTCTAATTCTAACAAACAATATGACTCGATGGATGTTTTGTGCATTGTGAATTGCGCCTACAAACTGCTACTTTGAAAAGAAAAGGTGTCATAAGTACAGTTTATGGATATTGTATGTATGTATGGATATTATAAATTGGGCTCTTTGTTTGTCAGAACAAAGCAGTGTGAATTCGGCCTTAAAAATGATTCTTACTATACCAACAATTTATCATAAAATCCCAAACAAAACACAAACAACACCCGTTATCACTGCGCTCTCACTATAAATCAACACACAAATCTAGGTATACCTAGGTACCTTTAGCCGTTGTAAACAAAACACTATCGCGTTCTATTCCGCGAGTCTCACGTATCATATACCACGCCGCATTGCCGTGCAACAGTTTGCATATCGTAGACTTCAATTCAATAGTAAAACGTCGATAAACTTTGAAACCCCATAGTCACATACGTCTGTTTAAATTTGAGCGATATTCCTAGATGTGTTAGTGTCTGGACGTGAACTTACGCTACAGGTTTTGATATATTGATGCTGTATACTAGTAGAAAAAGGTCGTATAGACCATAGGAAAAACAACTTATGTATCATATTAGAATTAAGTAGTAGTATTGTTGTGTTGATTGGACACGTTGGAGGAAACGTGTTTGTTTATTCCACAACATACCTATGAGATATGAGAACGGTACTTGTCTTTATTTCACTCAATTATCACTGTTTAAAACAATGGGACGTCTATTGAGTGTGCTGATGAAATATGTGAAATGATGACGTGTCATCTCCGTACCCCGGGCTTAAGAGGCACGGATGATTTGACGCCTATTTTCGGCCTAAGTTTCACCTCATCATTAGTTTTACAAAATAAACATAAAATAAAATAAAGTAGGTATTAACTAAAATAATATCGAATGTTTACGATAAAGCGAAAAAAAATAAAACTTAATGGGCTTGAGGCGGGGTGCTAGCAGACGTTACTGTTTTAATAAAAAAATAATTAATACATCGAAATGGTTTTAAAAGTAAGAATGGATCAAGCAAATTCGGACGTACAACTTTTGTTCGTGTAAGTATCTTAACATAATGAGAGACACACTTTAATGCATTAAACAGTTTTCTTTCTTCCTTTTACTAAATTCGACGTTTTTAATGGCATCAATTCGAACTATCTGCATGTGTTATAGTGATGTGCTAGCATCGTATAAATTAAATGGTTTCATTGTTACTTCATAATGTACATATAGTTCATACATAATTTGCCATTTCATTGTTAACTGTAATGATAGATGTAATGTTGTTATAAATAAATAAATAAATAGATACATTATATGGCGTGGATATCAATCGCATTCAGCCCTAATTTTAACCAAAAAAACCCGATAAGTAGGTATATAACCAAAAAAATCTGGGCGAAGTAAAATCTAAAAATATTTAACCAAGCAAAAATCAGCCAAACATGTTAAAATACAGTGACCCAAATAGCCATAATTAAATGAGTCAGTAGGTGCTAACTAAAAACCAAGTTTTTTATGAGTCGTAAACAAATGCGGACCGTTCTTTAAATGAGTTGTTTAACTATGCCCCAGGGAAATTTAAAATCGTGACTTTCATGCCGTTGTACTATTATACCGTCTGTTTTTGTTCTACAAAACTCTCTAATTTAAATCCCACTGGTCGAAAGATAATGAATAGGTCGTAATTTAATTTTTCAACCAACGTGGAACTTGAGGGTTTCGCAATTAAAACCCACTTCCTCGAAATTTCATTACCACCCTTTTCTATTAATCTTATTTTTACACATTACGACTCGATAAGTTATTTTTTAATAAATGTAGGTTTATATATCTGTAACTAGTAAGGGTTTTCAACCCATTACAACTAATTAAAACTTTCAAGGATTCTTCTATCTGGTCCGGTATTAACAATGAAAATATTTCGACAAACACCTCAAGAGACTTACGCAAGATGGCCAGCGATTTAGCGAGTCTCTGAATCCGACCCTTGATCCTGATCAAGGGTCCGATTCAAAAGGCGGTACTCCTGGACACGGCGCGCATTATCAGGAGGATATTCTCTCTGTAGCCCTAACCACTGGTAGCCTGAGTCGAGGTGCCGGTAGTAGGTTAGATTTTTTGTAATGTGTTTATTATTTGTAAATTTATTTTTATATAGGTACTTACGTATGTTGCAAAAAACATGAACATTTTCAATTCATGTTCCCCGTTCATCAGTATTCATTTGTAGAGTATCGGTAGAGTTTATGTTTCTAAAGTAACAGTTTCTGTGGAAACCTAGAATAAATATTCCTAGAACGAGAGTCTTCATACACCAGATTAGCAAAAGATGAAGCCGGTTTTAATTTTATATGTACGTGTCTAGTCTACGAACGAACCAATCATAGAGACGTTTTACTTGTGACATTAACGTTGTGACAGATGATTACACGGACGGCCCGTGACGGCTTTATAACAAAAACTGGTTTTATTTCAATGGCTGACTAGGTTTCTAGGCGTCTTTATTCTAAGGATGAAACAAAGTGTTTCCCGGTCCCCTTTTTGCAAACTAAGCTACGAAACCATTAAAATACTAGACAAAATGTTATCCTTAATCCTAAAGCCTTTGCTAAGTCCCAACACGGCCAATATTACTACACATCTATACAGAGCCAACTTCCACACGTTAAATGGAAAATTAGGAAGGCTGATAGGTTCCGGCGGGTTTAATCTCCACATAATCCTTTTATCAACACGAGCCAACGCCAGTTTTATTTGTAGGTACGGCAAACACAAAAGCCAAGTTTCACTTTAAAACACCACATGCGGTTAATCCCCTTTCTCTACATTAGAATTTGATTAAATTAATTTTTCAATTACGTACCTTATAAATAGGGATTTTGTTAGCGTTGTTGGAAATTTGGACGTATTTGTATTAATTTGTTAAATTGCAATAAATTTTGTATTTCTCAAAACTTTCAAATAATATTTATCTGGAGTGAAGAAATTTAAAAGATATATTCATATGGTAAGGAGATCGCTCTTTAGTGATAAGACCGCCTATTGTCTAGCATTGCTTAATTTAAGATTTCTCATGTAATATTAGTTAGTTATTGGACTTATGAGTCATTTTCAAAAAACATGTACACTATTAAGGGCTTTAATTAAAACAAAACTTAATTGATTCCTTTGTGCTACGATAGTTACCCATATTATGTTTTGTTTGAAAATTACTTATTGGACTGTGGCAGTCTTGTCCCGGCGACAGTCTTCTATTTCATAGACGCATGGATTGTAGACACCAGTTACGAGTATATAGGTTGCTATTTTATTCGATCTGCATTAGTTAAATGGCATTGACAAGTTGTCGTTTATAGGAAAAATGGAATTAATGCATGTATGCATGAAAAATACGCAAATAGTTAAGTATAACGGGTTAGCACAAATTAACTGGCACGATTAGCAAAGCAATATTATTATTTTAATTAATATGGATTTCCGCAAAGTAACGCCTGAATCAATTAATTACTTTAAAATAGATAATGTCGTGATTTATAGGGAAAATTTAAAATAATATATTCTACAGGAAAAAAATATTATGTTAGATATTGTTCTGAATCAGAACTGCTTTGCAGCTGAGGTGCAGTGCAGCAGTAAATGCTGTCCATATGGGCCCTTAGCTATTCTGCTCCGGGGTGTGAAATAAAATTAGGCGCTATTTAAACGCGATAATAGCTAAGGGAAAATACTAATTTTAACTGAACGCGCGAAATACTCCTTGTATTTCTTAACTCACTTTTATAATAAGACGCTTTTATTCCTTTTCCGACGGCATTCAACCGGCAATTATAATTCAAATTTTAGTATTCCGTATTTTTTCATTCATGAATAGGTATCGTGAAATGAAATCTCGAAAATCACCGAGCGTCTGTCAAAAACAAGACCTAGTTATATTTCAGCAAAAATACCTAAGTTAGAAACATTTCGCGTGGGTAGCGAACGTAATGGCAAATGGCCAATTACGTGCCTAAACTGCTAAGGTTAGGACTTATGTTATCGCGGCGCGGATGAGTAAAAAAAACATTATAATGTGTGTTCCACTGCTGAACCTCTAGCACAACTGTGACACGCGACTCTTTCTCGCGCGAGATATACTATCTATCTCTTTCTGTGCAGTACTATGAGAGAGTGACGGGAGACGCTATGTCGCGCGACAAGAGTCGATAGTTGTGCTAGAGGGGCTGGGCACTCTAGCTGCCAGCATTGCCAGTCTAGATTTGACTAGCTGCGTCTTTAAATATTCCCGATTCTCGCTTAGGTGCTTCTTCTGCCCAGTTGTGCATCTGCGCTGCCCGTCTCGAGGCAGTAACTTAAAGACCACACGAACCTTCTTTACCTGATACATGCGATAGACATAACCGTGGCACGCTAAGTGCGTAAGCAGTTCACAATTTCCAATTTGATATCTATCAATGCAATATTTAGATACTTTTACCATTACTGAGACATAGTGATACTCAATTTACAGAAAACTTACCATAACACGCACAGCATCTTATGAACACTGCCGCTCATCCTAAATTCTAAAAACAAAACCTAATGTACAGATCATCTGTAGCAAATTTTTACTTTTTGTCACAAAATATTATCCTGAAGAATCTGGGTCTACAACTAAGACTGGATAGATGCTGGAGGGTCCTTAAGAATGCCAAAATAGAACAGCTGGTGGTAGAACCTAATTAATGTATTGTCACGTGAACTACATACAGAATGACTGTTGGGTCGAGAACCACGAAATGGCGAAAAAAAAACAAGTAAAGAGTTAATTGATAGCTCAAAACCTGAAATGTATGGAACAGCAGATTTTTTCTTTCCGATTTCATAGTTGGCCCCATAGTAAAAGTTGCCCCTTCCCATCATCCACTGGCACCCCTTTCACGACTAAAAAGTCAACCTGTATACACGCTAAGTTTAATTTCGATATGGCAAAAAGTAGGTCAAAATGTACTTCCAAGATTTGATTTCATTGTTTGTTGTAAACAAATTATAGTTACCTACCAGTGAACCTAATAAACGCGTGTTAAAAAGAATCCGATACAGTTTAAAATAGATAAAGGCAAAATGGGTGATTATTCGATCGTTTTAATAACCGTCTCATTACCATGACCACTATATTTTGACGAACACCGTATGATCAAGTGCGCCATTTTATATCTTGTAGAAGACGCAGATTTTTAAAATTCTTATCAAAATTATATTGATTGCTTCTACCAGTTGACTAATATTGCGGTTGAGCGTTTTTCAAAAAAAGTGTACATGGCAAAATTTGAATGTCCCACACGTTCAACGTGTTTTTTTTTTTACTTTACTTTAAGTATTTGGGTATATGAGTGGTATCATTTGATTCTGTAGATGTGGGGCATTCATTTTATATTTATAAAACGATTATATTATATTTATTACTAGATTTATTGCAAAATAAAGATATGAAAAGTGCTAAAATGGGTATGTCCCACGTCGACTCAGTCATGTTCAGAGGCTTGCAGAAACTCGAAATAAATTTGTATGAATATTGAATGTGGTCACACAGATAAAGTAATGAGTCTAGATTTTAGTCGTGTGCTTTATTTATAAACAAATACGGGTTATAATGCCGAAAAACTACTTTTTCCACTGTCCAAAGAAATCGACAGACCGGAACTTCCGGTTATAGTCACAAGCGATTTTAACATACTTGTGCAATCGATATTCCCCAAAAAGCGTTAATTTTTCAATCCTGGCCACATTTTAATGCTATAGGCATCGGATTTCATTGCAAATATAACGTCAGTTCCGTGAAAACGGTGACGAAAGGTGTACGCTGTGTCAGTGCGCTAAAAATAGGATTTCGAGTTAGTAACAGTTTTTTCGGTAAGTAGATTATAATTAACTTTTTAAACACAATTAGACATAGAAGAAACTATCGTAGTATCCGAAACTAAACCAAAAACACATTTAATTGGTTCAGAACACGTTGAAATTTTGATTTTAAATTGTCGAGGTAGAATTCGTCACGTCCGATTCGTGACGTGATATACTACCGGAACGATTTTGTGACGAATTGGAACTATAAAGCTTAGTACACAATCGAAATGTGACCGATGTTTTAACCGACTTCTAAAAAAGGAGTTACTTAGTTTGACCCATATGTTTGTTATACATGCATGTTTATCCGCCATTATCTCGCATTTGTCAGAACCGATTTTGATGCGGTTTTCAGAAAAGTATTTGTTATCTCCGGAAGAAATGACTAAAAAGCAAAATAACAATTAAAACATTTATAAAAACCGGCTAAGAGCATGTCGGGCCACGCTTACAGTCGAGTTTTTAATTAGGCGAACTAACTTGACAGCTGAAAGTGTTGTCAGAAATGAAGAAAAAAAATTGTTATTGGTTTATGTCGATATAACCTTAAGTATACACCCATAAACCTTAACATATTGCAATAAGGTTTATATTTGTTTATAACTGTCAAGAAAACAAAAGGCAGACAGCGTTCTAAGCGATGTCCTAAAATAAAGTTCGTTCGATGTAAGTATTTTAATTACAACCGTTTTTAGGGTTCCGTACCCAAAGGGTAAAAACTGGACCCTATTACTGAGACTTCACTGTCCGTCCGTCCGTCTGTCACCAGGCTGTATCTCAAGAACGGTGATAGCTAGGCAGCTGAAATTTTTACAGATGATGTATTTCTATTGCCGCTAGAACAACAAATACTAAAAATAAAAATAAAATAAATATTTAAGGGGGGCTCCCATACAAACAAACTTGTTATAGATTATGGTACGGAACCCTTCATGCGCGAGTCGGACTCGCACTTGCCCAATTTTTTATTTATGAGAATTAAGACTGTTATTCTATATTTTGAAATGTTCATGTTAATAATCTATAAAAATAGATAAATAACACTAATAAAACTTTCAATATTAAGATTGTCATTTACTCATGAAAGATTTTTATGTAATACATAATAATATACATGGTAAATATTTATTATTACTAGTTTCATACAGGTTTTATTATTACATATATAAACTAGTAATAATATATATTATACCATTTTGATTCCGTTGCAATAAATACGATTCATGACATAATATTTTTGTGATTTTATTTCAATATATTCAATCTATGTACACTATTCCTTACATTTTCCAGTTAGTCACATGAGATTCCGTTTAGTTACTGTCCCAAGATTTGGGATGTTGAAAATAATTATTTCTGGCTGCTGCAGTGCAACAATTCACATATTTAAGCGTTAACATTACTAAATGAATATTCCTTAATGTAAATAAAAATATTATTCGTTGATTTGTCGCATTTTAATGCAAAAAAATACATGTTTTAGCAGTCATTTGGTGGCGATTGTGACGAACTGGACCTTTATTTTATCCTCAAAGCTTGCTCGTTCCATTAATTCTATAAATTAAACCCGTTTTAAATAGTTTATTTTCTGTATTTTAAATGTGTAAACTAAAACTGGTCCAAAAAATACTTCAATCAATTTATACTGAATTTTATATTAGTGACTATCCGGAACTAGTTTCACCACAATCTGAGTTTAAAATGTCGATATTTTTTATATTTTTTAATATTTTAATGCCATTTTCTCAAATAATACACTATAACTTATGAGGAATTAAATAAGCCAAGAAAATTTAAAATCGGTGTTATAAAAAAAACCGTTTTCCGGTTCGTCACGTGTACACTTTTTTTGAAAAACGCTCGGTTACGGTGATGAAGTGGTTAAAACCCTCCGAATAATCACCGTGTGTCGCTACGTGTAAGGCGTAGCCTGTTCTATTGCCCGTATATAATTCGCTATTGAGTGCTTTGTTTTAATTTATTAGTCAACAAGTTTGCTGAGAACTAAAATAGTTTAATCAATTTGTGGATAGAATTGGTTGTATAAATTACTTGATTTCGTATCTACGTAAGTTTTAAATGAGATGATAATGTTTTATAAGATAGAGTTACCTACGTAACTGGTACAAATAAATACAAATATGACGTAGCAAAATTCAAGGTTACTTCACTACGCACTTGTTGATATAAAATGTATTTATTTAAAACCGGTTTCATATCTATTTTGTGTCCGTTTTAAGAATCAATTTTAATACTTACATACATTATAAATATTGACACAATACAAAAGAAAAATGTAATGTGATCTACTACAGTGTTATGTAATTTGGGCTCGACATGAAAAAGTGGTATTTTCTCATAAAAAAATATGGAATCGATAAAAATATTCTATAAAAACACTTACATACCTACATTGTTGAAAAATATATTTACCTCATAAAATACAAATATAAAATTACATCGGACAACCAAAGACAAATCCATCTAACTATCCTATGTGTTATGGGCAATAGATGGCGCTATACATAGGTACTTATAGTATAGACACATATACATAAGCACTTAGATAAATAGGTACATAGAAACCATCCATGGCGCAGGAAAAAATATTCGAGTTTATCACTCACATATATTTTGCCTGGATTCGAGCCGTCGTTGGCTCAGTAGGCAGCGCGCCATCGACACAAATAGAAAAAACTCAAGTTTCGTCGTATCAAAATTACTAACAACAAATCAAAATTTATAAAAAAGTTTAAAAATATAAAATTTATAATATTGTCGATAAATAAACAAGTAGTTTGATATAATTACCTAATTATAATGTCCATGAGTCTAATGTCTATGAATTCCGATATTAGGTAAGTATATCAGAAATTCGGCTAAAAGAGAAAAATAATATACTATCACTCACCGGTAACAAGACTTGTCTATATAACGACCAAAAAGAAAACCAACAAATCACCTCTGACCCAGAAATACGTAATCAATGACGAAACATTTTTATATAAGTGCGTCTCGCATCAAAAAGCGAAAACAAACATTTTTCCTAACTCCTCGAGACAAAGTGAAGTAATCTATCAAAAGAAAGGGTACGAATAACCCTGGTCGAGATTTACGTTTGTCCGAAGACTTAAGAGGGCTTTGTCTGGAAGCGACACCTGAATTGACAAGCGTGCTTGACCTAGAGCACGGTATCGGCCCTTGACTTTACGTGACACCCTTGACTTGACCGATACTTTGGCGCGCTGATAATTGAGATATCTTTGATGAAATATTAATAGCAGAGAAAACTGGTTTTTTTTTGTTAGAAATGTTAAATGAATGTGAAAGTAAAAAGCATGTTGTGAATTACGTGAAACCATCCAATTTTGCCCTAGCGGCTAAAAAATATTATTGTGTAATTGTTATATTACTCCGAAGAATGTGACCTTGGCGCACCTTTTTACTGGTCACATTATAATTTCACTTATAACCACAGCGCACGAATGTGGACATCCAATGCTAAAGCAAAATATCCTCTATTCTGCAAGTAAATTTTGTTTTTGTAACAATTTTCTTTCAGGAAATTTTACCGACCGCTAAGCCACAGGCGTTTTAGTTGTTGTTGAACGGACATGTTGGAATCACATGTTTTTCATCAAGTTGGGGCATTACTATGGAAGCCATTTATTCTATTTTTGCCGTAACATTTTGAATTTATTTTTATTACCTGAAAACTCTAAAATACTGTATAATATTAACCGTTGCCTGAAATGTTTTGATATTATATTTATACACTGACGATATTAATTTATTATAATATATTTCTAAAATTTTCTTCGATTGTTATGGACCCTGCACCAAATCAATGTTTCTGTTGAGCTCTATGGTAGACTGCTAGAGAAAGCCAATTTCTCTGCTTTGCCCTAAGGTTGACTGGTAGAGAATGCCTCATGGCATTAAGTCCGCCTTTTGTACGTTAAGTTTTTTTTTGTGTAATAAAGTTTAAATAAATAAAGCCTTGTTGCATTAAGTCCGCCTTTTGTACTATAGTTTGATCTGTGCAAAAAGCTTAAATGAATAAACTTTGGCTTGATTTATCATTTCTAAAATTGTATTTTTGTTGATAAACCTAAGAAATATGCAGCCACAGTTTGTGACTTTGCGACGGCAACGGTGAATTCACACACCACTGTATTACAGAATAAACTAAAAATAGCTAAACAAATAGCTCCATATATGACGGTTTGTACTTCGTTCCCAGAAGAATAAGAGCATAAGTTCTTTTGCTAACGTATACTTAAGTTGTTGTTCCACTGAGTACTTATATTTGCCCGTCAGTGAGAGGAAATCTAGTTTCAGGCTACGTGTTTAAGACCAGAATTATATATTAGTTTAACGTGACTTTGCATGTTTGCCGGATTGTGTGTCGTTGGGAATATTATATTCTGCATAGGTTGTGCCATTTTAGTAGGCTGCTGTTTAATCAGTTTGACCGAGTCAGATGTTTTTATTTTCGTTGTTGGTACAACACACTTCTTCTCCTTTTCTTTCCTATTACCTTCTGTTGGGGCTCCAATCAAATTCTTCCATTTTTAGTGCAACATAGAGTTGCCATTTAATTAAACAGTGCTAAAAATAAATTAATACAAAGATCAAAGCTCAAAGAACAATTTAAATGCGTAGTCTGGTGGAAGAGATCAAATAAACAATGCAGAGATGGACACACAAAGCATAAGGAAAAACTGGAAAGGTTGCTTGGGCGTTAGGGTAGTGAAAAGGTTAACGCGCTAAACCGGCAATCCAGAGGTACGGGGTTCGATTTCCAGTCTCTTTAGCGATTAGACCATTGTTTAATTTAAGATTTCTCATGTAATATTTATCTTGTTGGTGTGCAATAAAGTATTGTTGTATTGTATTGTAGTTTTTTTAGTCTTCTTTAGTAATGTGTTCTATTTTAACAAGTTTTTAGTATCATCTCTCTAACCACGATATATTCCTCGAATCGTCTTGTAAATGTTAGTCAAATTATTCCCCAAAGGTTTTGTTCAAATGTTACTAAACATGCAAAAAATATCATCGCTTCACATGCTATCTTCTCTAGTTTTGGCTCTGCGTTGTTAAATGGAATGTATATGGCTCGCCCGAAGTGATAAAACTTTGTCCATTTGTCATTTGCCCTGTCATAACGTGGAGTAATGCCTCATTCTACTCTCTTGGGACTAAATTCGAGTTTTCTAATGAAGGCTTCCGTAACATCACCACTAGCCTTCTTTAGAGGCCAAATTGGTTTACATAGAAATTTGTATATATATTAAAAACTACTTTATTTTTCCTTTTTTTATCTTTGTCTTTAATATCAGACAAGCTATTAAAACTATCGTGACACATATTTAATTATCGTAGTAAGCGGTTTACACTCACGTGAAATTGTCAGGGACGGCCCGACATGTTTCGAACTCGTATGGAGCTCTTCATCAGGGTCTGCTATAACTACCATACCGTAGGTTGCTGTTAAGTTGTTGTTAGTTAGTCAAAGCTTAAAGTAGGGACCGCTTGTTGTTTACCTCTGCCTGTTATTTTAATGTATCTCATGTTGTGTTGTATATTCCTTGATGTTGGATGTGTGCAATAAAGAGTATTTGTATTTATATTGGTATTTGTAGATACTTACGTAATTATAAACGTTAAAATTATTCTACAAATGATGAAACACAGCCGCGGTGCGTGGAACTTGTCCGCACCCTCGTTCATCAACATTCTTGAAGGCTGAACACCAACACCAACGGCCGGTGCCTTCCAGTTCTGCTATATACCCACTGCCAAAGCCAAGACCTGCAGCCACAGCATCAGAACGGGAAGTACCAAACACAAATTCAGACGGTCATTATAACCCACGATTTTAAATATTATTGTTGACGACTTTGTTTAATTAATACCACTTCCTGGGGAGCAAACTTCGCACTGGCACTACGCACCTACGCACCCGCCTTTAACTCTTTGTTGTAAAAGAAGCTGGTATAATTCCCCTGAATTGCCATCGCCGCGCTAATTTGCGCAGACCGCGACTTGAATAATTATGTTTCTTTCTCAATCTCTACAAAAATAGGAGCTTAGTCTATATTAACGGATTTGCTGGACAATATTAATGACTAGTGGCCGTAGCTGTAGACCTCGCGAGTTTGTTTAGAAATCCGTGTTTTTTTGTACGGTTCCAACCGTCATATGACTGCCATTATTAAAATTATCGAAAAACTGAATCAACAAAATAATAGCTATAAACCTATTCACGAAATTTCATGAGAATCCGAAAGATAAGAGAAGGGATTATCTTCGCCTCACAGGTGTGATCTCAGGGGGATCTTTGTAGTACTAATATACCTAGTAATCGCCACTTGACCAACGTCGCGTTAGGTTGCCCCTCATTTATATGCGACGCAAATTTAACTTGACCGTGTAGTAATTTGCTCGAATCGCAAACATTGCGTTTTGTAATGGCAGATAAATAACGATATACCTACCTGAGATATACCTAAGAGATATACAGCTTATAATACATGTTTTTGTGCTACTAGATTTGTTTAGTCGGCATATTGCAATATCTTATCGAATAACAGTCTACAACTGCGTAGGGCCTTATATATTTTAAATGGATATATAAATCTTTTTATCAGATAATAACAATAAAATAACTGTTACTTTTCTAATCTACAGTGTGATTGTGGAGTCATGAGCAGGAGTTATAGATGTGATGGTGTTGATTATACTGAGCAACTTTTCCTATGGGGCCTTTTTTATGGGGTTTTTGTATAAGAGCCTCCTTAAATATTTATTTTAATCGGTTTTTTAGTATATTTATTGTTATAGCGGCAACAGAAATGCATCATCTCTAAACATTTCAACTGTCTAGCTATCACGGTTCATGAGATACAGCCTGGTGGCAGACGGACAGAGAGACAGATAGACGGACGGACAGCGGAGGTTTAGTAATAGGGTCCCGTTTTTACCCTTTGGGTACGGAACCCTAAGAAAACACGATTTCCATAGAGAAAGTTGCTCTGTGTGGCCCCCCGATGACCCCTATCCCTATAACTCCTGCCCATGACTCCCAAATCACTGTATTGACTTGTTTTGAATAAAAATACGATAACGATAACGATTGTTTTTGTTTAACAATAATAAAACACCATGTTTACTGTCGTCATAACAATGATAGGCTTGATTCAACGTTTGATTACAAAAATTAATAAACTACGAACTACTTATACGATAAGATTAATATTTAAAATCTACTTCCGTGTAGTTCATAGGTAGTTATTATCAAAGTATATGATCTATGTAGGTATATTTACCTATTTAAATTTAAGTATATTTACTAGTTTTTATTTGGTTGTGTTGTTTCACTTTCGATTTTTCCTAAATTTTTCGCTACCGGTTGTCTAGGAGAGATCGCCATTTTGGGATAAGCCGCCTATTGTCTACCTATGTTTGTTTTTATTGTATCTCACATGTTTTGATTCTTCCTGTTTATTTGAAGTGTGCAATAAAGAGTATTCGTATTTTATAACTTTTAAATATAATTTACAAACTAAAAACTTCGTATTGTATTATTGTAGTCTACACTATGCATGAAAATGGAGAGCTTGGGCAGTTTTCTATGGAGAGGGGTCATGGTTTCATAAAAAAATCTTATTAGTGCGATGCAGGATCGCCTTTTGTTTCTGTTGCTCAGAATTTCTTTTGTCCTCTCATCACGCCTAAGCGGCTGGAAGGATTTGAACCAAAGTATTTTTGGGCTGAGTTTTTTACAGTTATTTTTATCTTTATAGATTAAACCCTTTATTATGATACAAAATGGGTCTCCCTCGCGATCCCTAACATCGTTTGTCCTAAAATCACTTGCACGAACTGTTTTGTCCTAATGGGCTAATGCCCTAACGATCAATATCCATAACAATCATTTTCCATAACGTAATGGTTGTCCTAAAACTCATTTGTCCGAAACATCAATATCCCTAACTATCAATATCCCTAATATTTTTTGCCATATTCCTCGAAATCCCTAAAATTAATTTTCGTTTTTTAAAGTCCCCGCCCCTTTTGCAACGACCGAACTGCTACCAGTAAAGTAGTCTAATGGGTTAGGTTAGGTTAGAACTGTGACCACAACAGAATCCGAGCCTAGCGATTAAAACCAAAATTAGGGCATATGAGTGTTAGGAGAAATGATAATTATGACAAATGACATTAGGATAAATGATCAATATGGCAAGTGACATTAGGAAATAAGATATTAGGGAAATCAATATTAGGGCATATGAGTGTTAGGACAAGTGATCATTATGACATAAAACGTTAGGGAATGCAAAAATAGGTTAAAATACGTTAGGGATTCAGATATAGATCCATACAAAATGTTTATAAATAAATAACTCATAATATGCTAAATCCTACGCCAGATCAGATGAACGAAGCGGAACTTGTTTCTTGTTTTTCTATATGTTGTTTTGTAGTTCACAGTGCCTTCATTTCATTGCTGTGCTGTAAATTATTTCAATGATAACTAAATAGGTATCTTCTCTCCGTTTTCGGTTGAAGCCCTAATTCAGAAGAAAAGGAAGACGCCGTTCACATTAATCATCCAAAACTCATTAACTGCAAAATCAGACCAGCTGCTCTCAACAATCAGTCTGCGCATTACCGTTAGCGTGTACGAAACAAATTCGCTTGTCGATTATCGCTGGGGCAAACAGTACCCCTACCATGAGTGATCGTGATCGTACTCGCTAGCGACAGCGTTAACGATTTGTATGGAGAATAGGACAGCGCCCCTAGCGGTCACTTTGTAGAACCACAATTCTCCATACAAATCGCTTATGCAGTCGCTAGCGAGTACGGTCACTATAAATTCATGGTAAGGGTACAGATTGCTCCAGCGGGTTAAATCATTTCACCAGTGGCAGCTTTCGTAGGGTTGAGTTTAATTATCTAAGAAAAGCGTTTGACACAGTGTGTTAAAAACCGGCCAAGAGCATGTCGGGCCACGCTCAGTGTAGGGTTCCCTAGTTGCCCATTCTTCACGATATACCCTTTTAGAGTCCTTTACGAGAAAGATTTCAAGCTCAAAAAAAGTCGTAAACGCCAAAGTAACTGTAATTACTTTTGTGATAAGTACACCTATTTTGTGACATCGTTTATAATTTAATCTTCTTCTTTGTGATGTAGATTGATTTTCATGTACTGTGCTAAATTGTTAATTTATTGTTCTACGAGTATTATTAAGATGTAAATCAATTTGTATATATACCACTATTTCAAACACAATTTATATTGTTTATTGAATAAATGACTATTACCTTCTGGAAGTTATGGATTATATGCGCCAGATTGAGCAGAATGTTTTAGTGCAGTATAGCACTTAACTAATATGTGTAACGTTCGAAGTACATATAAGTACACCGCGCGGCACTTACGTCATTTTAAAGAAAATTATGAAATTTTGCGATAAGTTAAAAACGGCTCGATTTAATTCAATATAGTTTTCCATAATTTTTTGACCCGTGGTTGAAAAGTTAGAGCAGGGGGGACACTATTTTTTTATTTTCGGAGCGAATATTTACGAAACTGCTGACTTTATCAAAAAATATTTTTTGGAGACCCCTATTATTTTTAAAATACCTATTTAACGACACCCCACACACTAGTGTTGGAATGAAAAAAAAAAAACACTTTAGGTGTCCGAGAGGTACCCGATAAAAACTTTTTTTTCGTTTTTATTTTACCGTTTTGTCGGCGTGATACATACACATACTCATACCAAATTTCAGCTTTCTAGTACTAATGATCACGGAGCTCAGCCGCGGACGGACGGACGGACGGACAGACAGACAGACAGACAGACAGACAGACAGACAGACAGACAGACAGACAGACAGACAGACAGACAGACAGACAGACAGACAGACAGACAGACAGACAGACAGACAGACAGACAGACAGACAGACAGACAGACAGACAGACAGACAGACAGACAGACAGACAGACAGACAGACAGACAGACAGACAGACAGACAGACAGACAGACAGACAGACAGACAGACAGACAGACAGACAGACAGACAGACAGACAGACAGACAGACAGACAGACAGACAGACAGACAGACAGACAGACAGACAGACAGACAGACAGACAGACAGACAGACAGACAGACAGACAGACAGACAGACAGACAGACAGACAGACAGACAGACAGACAGACAGACAGACAGACAGACAGACAGACAGACAGACAGACAGACAGACAGACAGACAGACAGA
This sequence comes from Apotomis turbidana, assembly GCA_905147355.2. Classification (NCBI taxonomy): domain Eukaryota; kingdom Metazoa; phylum Arthropoda; class Insecta; order Lepidoptera; family Tortricidae; genus Apotomis; species Apotomis turbidana. The sequence continues at coordinate 18,494,705 of LR990292.1, read as the reverse complement.
CAGACAGACAGACAGACAGACAGACAGACAGACAGACAGACAGACAGACAGACAGACAGACAGACAGACAGACAGACAGACAGACAGACAGACAGACAGACAGACAGACAGACAGACAGACAGACAGACAGACAGACAGACAGACAGACAGACAGACAGACAGACAGACAGACAGACAGACAGACAGACAGACAGACAGACAGACAGACAGACAGACAGACAGACAGACAGACAGACAGACAGACAGACAGACAGACAGACAGACAGACAGACAGACAGACAGACAGACAGACAGACAGACAGACAGACAGACAGACAGACAGACAGACAGACAGACAGACAGACAGACAGACAGACAGACAGACAGACAGACAGACAGACAGACAGACAGACAGACAGACAGACAGACAGACAGACAGACAGACAGACAGACAGACAGACAGACAGACAGACAGACAGACAGACAGACAGACAGACAGACAGACAGACAGACAGACAGACAGACAGACAGACAGACAGACAGACAGACAGACAGACAGACAGACAGACAGACAGACAGACAGACAGACAGACAGACAGACAGACAGACAGACAGACAGACAGACAGACAGACAGACAGACAGACAGACAGACAGACAGACAGACAGACAGACAGACAGACAGACAGACAGACAGACAGACAGACAGACAGACAGACAGACAGACAGACAGACAGACAGACAGACAGACAGACAGACAGACAGACAGACAGACAGACAGACAGACAGACAGACAGACAGACAGACAGACAGACAGACAGACAGACAGACAGACAGACAGACAGACAGACAGACAGACAGACAGACAGACAGACAGACAGACAGACAGACAGACAGACAGACAGACAGACAGACAGACAGACAGACAGACAGACAGACAGACAGACAGACAGACAGACAGACAGACAGACAGACAGACAGACAGACAGACAGACAGACAGACAGACAGACAGACAGACAGACAGACAGACAGACAGACAGACAGACAGACAGACAGACAGACAGACAGACAGACAGACAGACAGACAGACAGACAGACAGACAGACAGACAGACAGACAGACAGACAGACAGACAGACAGACAGACAGACAGACAGACAGACAGACAGACAGACAGACAGACAGACAGACAGACAGACAGACAGACAGACAGACAGACAGACAGACAGACAGACAGACAGACAGACAGACAGACAGACAGACAGACAGACAGACAGACAGACAGACAGACAGACAGACAGACAGACAGACAGACAGACAGACAGACAGACAGACAGACAGACAGACAGACAGACAGACAGACAGACAGACAGACAGACAGACAGACAGACAGACAGACAGACAGACAGACAGACAGACAGACAGACAGACAGACAGACAGACAGACAGACAGACAGACAGACAGACAGACAGACAGACAGACAGACAGACAGACAGACAGACAGACAGACAGACAGACAGACAGACAGACAGACAGACAGACAGACAGACAGACAGACAGACAGACAGACAGACAGACAGACAGACAGACAGACAGACAGACAGACAGACAGACAGACAGACAGACAGACAGACAGACAGACAGACAGACAGACAGACAGACAGACAGACAGACAGACAGACAGACAGACAGACAGACAGACAGACAGACAGACAGACAGACAGACAGACAGACAGACAGACAGACAGACAGACAGACAGACAGACAGACAGACAGACAGACAGACAGACAGACAGACAGACAGACAGACAGACAGACAGACAGACAGACAGACAGACAGACAGACAGACAGACAGACAGACAGACAGACAGACAGACAGACAGACAGACAGACAGACAGACAGACAGACAGACAGACAGACAGACAGACAGACAGACAGACAGACAGACAGACAGACAGACAGACAGACAGACAGACAGACAGACAGACAGACAGACAGACAGACAGACAGACAGACAGACAGACAGACAGACAGACAGACAGACAGACAGACAGACAGACAGACAGACAGACAGACAGACAGACAGACAGACAGACAGACAGACAGACAGACAGACAGACAGACAGACAGACAGACAGACAGACAGACAGACAGACAGACAGACAGACAGACAGACAGACAGACAGACAGACAGGCAGGCAGGCAGGCAGGCAGGCAGGCAGGCAGGCAGGCAGGCAGGCAGGCAGGCAGGCAGGCAGGCAGCCTGATCCGCGGAGAATTACTCGCAGTTTCTCGCAAGGTAATGTATTGAGCTGATTTTACTTACGTGAGAGAGCGTAACAGATATCCAATGATAAAACGTGCTTGTAAAAAACTAATTCAGTAGGTTTAATCATGCTTAAAAAACCGGCCAAGAGCATGTCGGGCCACGCTCAGTGTAGGGTTCCGTAGTTGCTCATCCTTCACAATAAACTGCTGTTTTAAGCCCGAGCAGGCGGGGCGCACTCCGCGATTAACGTTTCCCGCTACAAGTACATGCCGGTGGCCGCATGCATGCGGACTATTCAGTGGCTGATACGCTCTGTCTCGGAACGCACGTACCTACACTAATTTCGCGCGCGTCTCGCTCACGATTTACGTCGCAAGTGAACGTTCCGCATTCATCTGTTGATACCAGTGTTATATTATAATATAAAGTGTTTAAATGAGTAAAAAGACAGCGAAAAGATATTGTATCGCAGCGGGTTGTAGGAACAATGATCGAAATTGGAATCACGCGTTTTTAGTTCTCCCAACACGTCCGAAGGATGCTGAAAGGTAAGAAAATGAACATAATATATAATAAGTAGTTACTGAATAATAATAAAAAACATATTGCAGGTGTATCTACTTCCATATTTAACACTGGTTACTCAGAACAATTTTAATTGTCAATTGTAGATTATTTGCTGATACCTATTTGTCAATTTAAATTCTAGTAAAATAAGTATGTCTATTACTAAATCAACAATCATAGAGGTTTTTATAATAATATTTAATATCAAGTTTGTAAAATTACTAGTAATGAATAAACGATTGAGTAATAGTTTGATAGGTAAGTATATAAAATATATAAATAATGAGTTAAAAGAAATAAATAATAAATAAATAAATAATAAATAAATATTAAGGGACAATCATACACAAATCGACCTAGTCCCAAACTAAGCAAAGCTTGTACTATGGGTACTAGACGACGATATACATAATATATAAATACATATATAGATAACATCCATGACCCAAGTACAAAATATTTTGCACAAATATTTGCCCCGGCCGGGATTCGAACCCGGGACCGCCGACTCAGTAGGCAGGTGTCTACCAACCGAGCCAAACGCGTCGTCAAATGTATTGGAAGAGATCCCTAATAGGGATAAGTTCGCCTTCGTACATGTTTTATTTGTTACGTGTGTTTGCGACCCGCCCCGGCTTCGCACGGTGCGACCGTGCGTATTTTTAAAGATCGAAGCATACATAGGGGCAGACAGACAGACATCAGGAAAAGACTTTGTTTTATACTAGGTGTGTTGTGATGAATATATATAAATAAATAAATAAATATCGGACAACTAAGCAAAAACAAAATGAAGCTCAAGAATTTAATTGCATGTTAAGGTAACGCATTCGTTGCATTATTTTAATTATATTATACGTATTAAAATGTTTAAAAATTAAGCTAAACTGTTTTGCGGCCTGGTGGTTTTTTCGTCCAAATTCTGAGATTGATTATTTTATAGTTAAATAATGAAATAATAAATATAATGTATGAAGAATATAAATATATTGCTCTCTATATTGAATGCAAGAAATAAATGGGAAATACATTTTATTTTTAGTCGTTGACTTGACAGCCCTCGCTCTCGGCGACGCCGCAAGCGAGCCAATTCATTTTCACCGTTGGCACGCAGCTTTAACGTTCCGTTTGGCTTGCGCTGGGGACGACGACTTGAGAAGGGCCATAAATCATATTTTTTCGGCTAAAAAAAGCGGCTTTTGTAAAGATCAAAGTAGTGTGCCTTCTGTACTTGTACTATTATCTATTCTGTGGCCCGAGTTTTAAGTTAAGAAAGATTTTAAGCTCTATAAAAAGGTCGTAAACGCACTAGAAACTGTAATCACTTATTACCTTCTGGAAGTCAACTTACGTATACTAATGATCACGGAGCTAAGCCGCGGACGGACGGACGGACGGACGGACAGACGGACATGGCGAAACTATAAGGGTTCCTAGTTGATTACGGACCCCTAAAAAATCAGTGAATTTCTTTCAAAGAAAACTGCATCATCAAAGTATCATAGCAACAATCGTGTGTAAGAAACAGATTACCTCGTCTATTATCGCTGGCTACCCGGGCGACCGGATTGTTCCGCCGGGATAATTCGTTTCATTAGTAACAGTTCTCGCAGAATCGAGTTTAATTAACCTAAACGATCCGCTAGAAAAGCGCTTCGGTGTTTCTAAATTTGTTGCGTAACAGTTGTTGCAGTATACTGACGACAACAGTACGAAAACTAACACTAAGTACTTAAACGTCTTAAACAATATTTATATATTATTGAAATTATTGTCCTGATATATAAATTGATTCAACTGTGGTATCTTTGTGCCTTTAATTTTTTTAATAAAAAGTCTCCACTAGTACTATTACTACGATCAGCCGAAGGCGAAGGTGGAGACAAGTAGTCTTTTCAAGATTGCGTTAAATATATAAATATTGTTTAAGACGTTTAAGTACTTAGTGCTAGTTTTCGTACCTACTGTTGTCGTGTCGACTTATAGAAGTCGGGTGTCAGGCTTCAGCGAATCATAGAAGGCTTTGAAAACAAGGCATTGAAGGCCGACTATTGCATTTGGTTTAGGCGCAAACGTAAAATGATGCACACAAGACACATATTGCTTATTTCTAATACTTATTGCTACTAAACTAACCACTGTATTACAAACGAAAATTACGCTGGAGGTATTCCTTGGTGTTTACCGGATTCACGGTATTGCTGGTAAATCAAACTCCAAGAGTGGCGTTCCCGTTTGTACACTAAGACTGTCTTCCAAAACTTGCTCTTGCCTCGTTTCCGCGCTCATTGTTAGGTGTAGAATGGAAACAAGATATCTGCGGTACTGAACACTTAAGCTAGCTGTCTCACCGCAGGCTTGGAAGGGCTGAATAATTCCTAGAGGATAAATAATAAATATTATGGGACAATCATATACACAAATCGACCTAGTCCCAAACTAAGCAAAGCTATGGACCGAAGAACAAAATTTGTTCTTGGGTCATGGTTGTTATCTATATATGTGTATTTATATATTAGGTATGTATATCGTCGTCTAGTACTCATAGTACAAGCTTTGCTTTTTGGGACTAGGTCGATTTGTGTATGATTGTCCCATAATATCTATTATTTCATATACGACTTCATCACACAAACATTTGCCCCGGCCGGGAATCGAACCCGGGACTGCCGGCTCTGTAGGCCACCTGCAAACTGCGCCAACCGCGTCGTCAAAATAATGTGTGTAGGGGTAAGAAAATCATGATAGTTTTTTAATATTAAAATTCAGTTCTGGTTTAAACAAGATTTTTATGTTTAATTTAGTTATTCCACTGCACTCTTAGCTTGAGGAAACCAAATTTACAAAATTTTTGTAGCAGTCCGCACAAAAAAATATTAAATTAGCTAATGAGATTCATCGAGCGAACCCCCTCAGTTTTTCGGATTAAGTTTTAGTTTCTGTTTCGTTTGAATTGCTTGTCAATGTTGCGTCTTATTTGATCAGCTACCGCCGCTGGCCCCGTGGTGAGACAGATACCTAAATGCTAGCTTTTTAACTTAAACGAAACAAAGTAACAAGATGGGGACATTCAAGAGCCTAGCAAATGGATTTTAGATGAAGAAATCGGCACAAAGGAAGCACAAGAATCAAATTGAGGTTGGCGATGGAAATGTACAAATTTATTTTACCATTATTATAAATCTTAAATGTAATGTTGATTTGTATTTTTTTTTTTAATTAGGATATTTACTATTTTATTACAATTCATATTAAAAACTTAATCAAGGAATTAGTTATAAATAAAATAATTACGTGACTAAAATAAACTAAAAAAGGTGTAAGAAACTGTGCCCCCGCGGCATGGTCCCGAAGACGCTGGCAGCATTTCCTCGCTGAATAGCAATGCTAATGCGTTGTGCGAGGAAACTGCCAGATCTTCGGTCCCCAGTAGTTTCAATCAATCTTTTAGCGAGGTCTTTATAGAGTTTGTGGGCGCTGGGACCGCACGGACCTAAAGTCTCGACCCCGAAAGGAATAAAATTATATTCGGGGCCGAGACCTCTATACTTATTATGTTTTAATTTTTCGGCCGCCTCTGCTGCCGCCCCTGCTCTGTTTGATGTTCCGTGAAGGTGAGACGGGGCCAGTGTGTCTACGCAAGTGGCGTCCCACACCAGCACCCGGCCTAACCTCCACGGAATCAGTGACATTCCGTCCGGTCTCTTGCCATCATCCCTGGCGATGCCCGGTGGCTCTAGAACTGCCGGCACGTTGGCGGTGGCAAGAGAGCGGCGGATAATGTCGTTAAGAGCGGCATGTCTGGAGAAGCGGCCTGCACTTTTTTGACATAAGAGGCCGTGATGTCCCAGCGCGTTGACCTCGCTGCCGCGGGGGCATGTGTGTGGCGTGCATAAATTAATTCCTAGGCGCAGGCAGGTGGCAATGCGGAGGGTGTCGGGCTCTAAAAAGGTACCAGTGTTGGCTGATGGGAAAGCGTGCAGCCAGTGGCCAGCTTCTTTGGTACCCGCTGCCAATATTCTGGCACGTTCAGAGCCCGTACTGCGACTCAAGAGGGAATTATAAATAAAATTTGATTGAATGTCATCCCAGGTCCTTTGGGAATTTAAATTTTCAGGGAAGTCCTCTCCCGGGCTAGCAGCGGACCAAACTCTTTTGGCCTCTGTCAAGCCCGCAGTCTCATAGTTTAAGGGAAAGAAAGCCCTTAGAATTTTACCTATGAGACCTGCCGAGCTATGGGCAGAGGACAAAAAAGCTGGCGTGGAGATGGAGGTAATTTTGCGAATCCCAAGCCCACCAAAGCGAATGGGAAGGGATGCTTGGGTCCAGGATTCTTCGCTGAACTGAATATTTAAAATGCATTCCAGATTTGCTTTGATTATGTCATCAATTTGACCAAGTAAATTTGGAAATTTAAAGAATGGACAGCAGCGAAGGACATAAGTGAATTTCGGGACAAAAAGGCAGAATTTAAGAATGGAAGTAGCGAAATGGGGGCTAATTTCAAGTAGACGGCTTTCATAGCTTTTGAATTTGGAAACACATTCTGAAATGAAGTTCGGAAAAGATTCTTCGAAAATTGGAGACCCTAGGAGGCTGAGGGAATATCGGTCTACCATTTTTATGTTCGGTGTTAGAGCATCGAATTTTTGTTTTAAATCGAGAACATTTAAGGTGGGGTTTTGTATGATGAAGAGCTCGCATTTGCTAAAGTTGAGCTCTAAGCCAATTGATTTGAATTCAGAATTGATGGTTGAAAGGTCAGACAGCAAGGTATCCAAGTCGCCTCCTAGGGTTCCGTCATCCAGGTACCAAACGTTAAATTTTGATTTTAAATTTGAATAATAGGGTTAATAGCCAAACTGAAAATTGCTGGCCCGAGTGGGTCGCCCTGCTGACAGCCTACTTCTGATGATAAAGCATTTTCTCGGTAAATAAGATGTGAAGGATCGGCATAACAATGGAGAAGGTAGTTGTATATTTCCGGAACATTGTTTTTGACTTCTGTCAGCAGGGTGTCCCTATTTACAGAATTAAAAGCATTTTTTACATCAATTTTGATTTAGTACATCGCAGGATTCTTTGGAGAGGTAAGTTCGCAAGGCATAGACGGCTGCCTCGCACCCTCCTTTTACAGCGAAACCGAGTTGTGTAGGTTCGAAAACGGACTGTAATTTGGAAGAGATAAACCTAACAGCAATTTTGGAGGCGAGTCGTCTGAGAGTAGATCCAACGGCAATTGGTCTCACCCCTCCGTCCTTTTTGGTTAGGGCAATGAGGTTTGCGCCATAGAGAATCGGAACTATCTGTGGGTTGACATTGCCCAAGTACATAGCATTGACCAATTTTGTTAAGGACTCTACTAGGCGTTCACCAGCATCGCCCACAGAGTGAGATGTCAAATCCTTTAAATGTTGGGGTGAGAGTCCATCCAGGCCTGCAGCGGAACCGGTTTTGAAAGATTCAATTGCTTGGGTGACATCTCTATTTTTAATTTTTAGGCAGGCCTGGTTTGCCGCTAGTGGATCGAAAAAATACGGCGTTGAAGGTCCTGGGGGATGTTTCGTTTGTAGGGCCGAAAGAGTGTCAGGGGTATTTGGTGACAGCACGTCGTTAGAAAATAAAAGACGGGCGGCACCTTTCAAATCTCCGTCGCTGATTTTGGCTTCGACGGCTTTGCGGCGGTTGAACGATGAGGTGGAATTTGCATGGGCTAAGGGAGGTGAGGAATGGTTCATGCAGTTGTTTTTAATTTTTTGGGTGAGCGATGTTGATTTACCGTCATTGTGGGCGTGGAGGATGTGAAAAGAGAAAAGTAAAAGGCATAAATGCCAAGCTTCGGTATCATTAACCTCGACACATTTGTCTATTAAGTGTGATTAAATGTGTCGCGGCGGTGATTCTCGCACCACGCGGAATTCGTTTTACTACCGGGGTGTTGTTTTTAAGATGACTGAGGTGAAGATGAAATGGTGTGGTTGGTTGGATGGCGGAAGGAAGGGCGGCCGGAGAAGAAGTGAATAGATTGTTGCTTGAAGGTACGGCGTTTTGGCTGAGACAACGACGATGGGTTTTACTTATATGAATATTCAGGCCTTTGGTGGATTGAAATGATTTGTTACATATTTGACAGGTGTGTAGGCCAGTCGACGTGCTGTCTGAGGGCTGAGTCGCAGATTGCATTCACGCAAGATACAAAAACACAAAATACAACACTTACGAATACAAAAACAGAGCGTAAAAGCTACAAAAATGGCACTGACACAGAATGTGTTGAAGTATAGATCTGGTTTTCTGGAGCAAAATCGACACTGAATAAAACTGAGACCTAAGACACTGCACTGGTGCAATCACAAAACTATAACACTTGAGCAGGCTCAAAGCGATCTTCGGAAAAACATCATTATATTATTGTGTTTGTAAATATATATCCTTGAAGTCTCCGGTTTGACATCTGTCATTTCGCACGGGGCGTCGCACACAGGCCCGCGGTGCAGTCTTCGTGTGCAAAGAAGGATGTGTCGGGTTGTCTATATCCCCTGATTATTTTAGGGATGCTCGCAAGAGTAAAAATTTACAGTAAATTAATTAAATTTACGGAATCTTAGCGAGCTTGATAAATTTTGTTGTTGACCCGTTGCTAGGCATTGTTAGGTTATTTGCATGGACCTAGTAAATACTATAGTATACCTGGACTGCTCATTGCTTCGTTCGAACGAGCCAAGTAAGAAAGCCGCCAAGGGGGCAGTTTGTCCCACTCTGCTGGGGTAACCAAATATTTAGCAATAAAGAGGGACTCATCCTTACTCCATTAAACTACTAATAACTACCATTTTATTTGAAAACTACTAATTATTACTATTTTTTGTGACTGGCAATATTAGAAAGGAACACACTACCTATCTGCGAGCTGTCTCTGTCTTCCCGTGACCCCTTCAGCCGTAATAGTAGTTTTTGATACAAGTGTGGAAAGTATGTCATTTTGAACGAGGCCCGAGAAGTCTTGGCCTGAGCCGCAAGGCGAGGGTCAAGACTCGGGACGAGTTAAAATGACAATTCCACACGTGTACCAAACAACGTTTTTTAATACATTTGCGAAAAATTGCAATAATACAAGTTTAAAACATAATTGAAAGGGGCAATTATATTTATTTCTGTCTGATAAAAATTAAGAGTACCTACAATTTTTAGAGCAATTGTCAAGGGTCGCATTTAAGGCCTTTGCTGTTAAGTTTAAAGTTTTATTCAATTTGTTAATAATTCTCTTTTTCTCGTTTCCAGCCAATAAAATGTTCATAGACGGCAATGTAATTTTTCTTTCGATTTTGCGGGTAAAATACTCTCACTTGCAATTTTTGCCTTGGCTCGTATAAGAGCGGTGTTAAATCTATTCTGGTAACATCAGAATCCATCATTTTCTATGAAAAACTCTTATTTTATAAATCTTTCGTGTCATTTACACATACTTAAAACAATCTTGAATGAAAAAGAAAGTTTTACTTTTAATTGTAATATTTTTTTTCAAGTTGGCGTCGGCTGTCATCATTCAGCCAAATCAAAAGAAATAGTTTTAATATTTCCGAAGAGATATGATAATGTTACACAGTAATTTAATTGATTCCAAACAATAAACATCGTGAATCTGTTTTTAGTTCTTTACACTTCATATAATTGTAGATAAATATATTATTTAATACACAAAAATAGCGATTATTCATAATTATTATGAATTTATAAAGCAGCGTGTGGGTCACGCTTAATACTGTATTTTCTAATCTGTGACAATACCTTTCTTTTTAATTTTTTTAGGTCACGCATAATACTCATTTGCTCATTAAATAATAGTCACTCAAACAAATTATTAACACCGTTTTTGAGTTTTTTTAATAGATAACCCTTTGATTGATCCAATATGCAATTTAAATATTTTAAGCATAATTATGAGATATACACCTGCAATGCGGCATGACGTTATAAGTTATAAATAAAGTCAGAAAGTGATTGACCTTTGTTTGGATGTATGAGGTATGACGTGTTAGTACAACAGAAAATTAAAAAAAATTGAAAAGTAAAAAGCACTAGTTCGAAATAACCAACTTTTCGCACGATTTGCAGCTACGAAAACTACCACTTTTTGAGCAACTGTATTAAAAAATATACTTTATGTATCTATACTAAGATTTAATTTTGTGTGAACACTTATTCTGAGTTCGCACTCCTGTTGTCTTAAATATAAGCTCCTTGGTTATTTGTATATTTTATTTTACGTGACATTGCAGCAACGTATCAACCAATTTTTTTTTATAAGCCTAAGCGTAACTTTAAAAGATTGTCAAGTGTGGTTCGGACTCGCGCACCGAAGTATAATGCTTTAACTTAAAGATAAACTGTACCGAGCGACAAGCATAAATTAGCCGTTAGAAAACTGTTGTCCCCAAACATCCACATAGATCGGGTTAGTTTACTTACTAGGCTGGCTTAGCTACCTAAAAAGGATCTTGGCCTCTGACACAAGTGTTTTTCATAAATCATAAATAATTTTAACACCAGTTTGCGCCCATTACTTTTTCATAGGGCACGCAGATCCTTTTGCACCTCCTCTTTCCAGCGGTATCTACGGCGGCCGACCGGTCATTTTCTACTCGGTCACTCCTGTCCTGATACGCTCTCTTCCCGGCCTGATTTTCTCTCTCTCTAGCCAGCGGAGTTATTTGGGTTAGTTTACCAGCAGAAAATAAGTTTGTAACTACAAAGTCGGCGCACAGTCGTACAGCCGTAGTCGTGGCACCAAAAACAGATGCGACTATATATTAAAGAATGTATAGTTTCCAGTACTTTCTGTCCCGGGCTGGTTTTCATACAAGCCCATGCTTCGACAAAAAACAGAATATTCGAAAGTGGTCGTTTGAAATCCAAAAACATCTAAAGCCAAAAATACTGGATTTTTATTTCGAGGCTTTGAGCGAATATTTGGTAGAAGCGCGCGAATGGGTTTCATTTTTAAAATGCCTGACATGTGCAAACAAAATAACGGTTTTTAAATGTGAATGCTCTTTTCAAACAAACAATTTTGATACTACGTTATCTTTTTAAAGCTGCAAAGAAAAATAGCTTTTATATTATCCTCAGTTGTTTTCCTCTGTAGGACTTCGCTGCACAATAGAAACGGAAATTGGTAAGCTGAGAAGCAATGGTGAGGTGTCACGTATTTGAAGAAGGTAATTTACCGTACTTCTTATTGTTTTGTTACTTTTTCAAAGCTTTTATTAAAGTTACCGTTTTGTATAATTTGCTCCAGTATGATAAAAATACAAGATCTCAATTGTATTCGATTTTTAAGAAAAGTATGAGGACAACTCATCAGTTATAAGAAATAAAGGTTAAGTTACGATGGGGCTGACCTAATCATTAAGGATTCAAAGCCTCTAAAGTAAACAATAAAGAGAAAAATGCCATAATTTAATTATATATATTGTAAAATATAATAGACCTATCAGACATTTATCAAAGTAGGTAACTGAACTATATGTATTTCGCGTGCCAAAAGGTTGAAAAAATCTGTTTGACCTAATTTGATTTCGATTGACTTACGCCGTGTTATCCTCATTGGTTCCAAACATTTTTCAAACTTTTGAAAATATACCAAATTGAGGCGTTTTGAGTTTACAAAAATAGTACAAATATTGATGACCTGTATGATGATGGGTAAGTATTTTAATCTTAAATTGCATGGTAAAATGACACGACCATTTAATTCGGGTTCTGCCAAGATCTGTCTTGGCAGTATCTCAACCCATTTGCTGACGTTCCATTGGATTCAAATTTAGTATACTTGTGTATCTTCGATGACAACACAATGTAACGGTGCTATGGAGCTGGTCTGATGATGGAACTCCTGTGCGAAACAAGCTATACCATCGTGTTTGGACTAATTTGAATGGATGATAAAATGCATTTGCGCAAAAGTGCCAGACTTAATTGGAATGTAAGTACATACACACATACTATCTGTATTCAAGAAGGAGTCATGAGTTTTGTACTCAATGAATTGCCGGGATTTGTTTTGGAGAACCGGATTGTATGAACCTTGCCTATATTCTATCTAGATAGATCACTATTAGATTTAGGTAGTTAGATTACTTCGGTATTAAGAAAATCTGTATAAGACATGTTCTGCTTTGCCAATTTATTGCCTTTGACAATTAGATAACGGCCATGTCCCAGTAGACTGTCGTACTATAATATTAAATAGGTTAGACGGCGAGAAGAGCTAAAACCGAATAGAACCTAAAGTAAATCTGAAAAGTACCTACATAATTATCAACTGATATTCTTGTTAAATCGAATGTGCAAGAGTGTTAAAAAAAGCTTTATCTATCAACTGACAATAAAATTGATGAACTGTCACCTCAACTATAATTGGAAAGTTTATAAAACAAAATTGTCGTAGTGCAAAATCCTCAGTACAACAGTTGATACTTTACAGAATAGCTAGCACCACACAAATGGTATAACCGGGTAAGTATGCGGAGTCGGCCCTAGACGTCAAATTTATTTGCCCAGACATAAGATGTATTTTCACCAAATATTAAGCCTAAATTGCCCCAGGGTTTATAAGGGTATCGACCCTTTCGTATTTATTTTAATTATTGCAATTGAAACGAGAATCACTCCCTACCTGAGTCTATATTTCAAGGGGTTCAAGTGTGTTTAGACTTCAATTTTCAATAAAATTTAAGAAATTTTTAGTTTAATTGTTTTATCGTATTTGTTTTTTTTTGCATGTATTTATTGCTGGAACACTTTTTTTCACCTCAAATACGTTTTTACCTTTTTACTTCTTTAACATACATCTTAGTGGTAGCGTTTAAAGTTCTCGCTGTTGTGTGGATTAAATTTAAAAGTGAAACATTGCGACTCAGTTTGCACTACCTTCTGACTTGAAAACAAGATACAAAGGCTCGAAGGAACCGGCGTATCGCGGGTTACAGATCAATTCACGTAGAAAGAGCGCTGTCAATCTTTATACTCCGCAGGTTTTTTTTATTATTTATAGAGGTCGAGGGTTTTACGTATGCCGCCCTCATCGAGGTTTTCTTACCCTTAGCATTCCTTCATTTGATAACATACTTAACTAGACTGTACACAAACTGAGCCTCCTCCGAGGAGAGAGACGCGAGGATACTATTTATTCTATAGAGATCGTATGTTCTTAAGTTTAGGAGACGTCGCTTGCGCAGGAAAATTGCCAGCGGTATTTTATGAATATACCCCAATAACTGCCCGATAACAAGCATCAAGTGAGCAGTCTATGGTGAAGCAACCAAATTCAGGAGATGCCTAATCTCTGGTTCTAAAAGTGACTGAGTTATAACGCAGTTGCCAGATAAATTAAATATAGAAACAAAACACTTAGTGCGACAAAAACCACAAGATTACCTCCGTTTCAAACATTAATTTTAAGTACTCCCATACCTAAAGATTGTCTGGAAGAGATCGCTATGTAGCGATAAGACCACCTGTTATTTACCTCCGTCTGTTGTTTTTATGTATTTTATGCTGTTTTTTTCTTTTCCTTGACGTTTGAGGTGTGCAATAAAGATTATTTGTATTTGTAAGATGTAGGTATTGTAGGTGATATGGTGATATGCCTAAAAATCCTACTGGAAGAAGAGACTTTGAACACTACTGCTTCTCTCTTGAGCACCAAAGGTGATTCGAGATGCTGAAAGCCTACTCGGCCTGAAGCCTGAAACCAGGTTTATTGGTTTCCGCCTCACGCGCCAGCTCCCAACGCCCTATTTGCATAAGAAAAGAAATAACATGTCGAAGGATTATTAACTGAGTACTTCAGTGCTAAATAAAGTATCTCTCTGTCTACTCGTCGGTCTTTGTCTATAACAACAGTCACAAAATCGTTAAAGTCTTCTAAAGGGAACTCCAAGCAGTTAAGGTGCACAACTCCTTAGGAGAAGTCAGATTTTACGGAATCCTAATAGGTTCTAGTTTGTGATGTGATAACATAACAGTCGAATCTACAAAACGAGCGGTACGAAGCAGTAACTGTCCGCCGTGGTGAGTTGATGGCACCACTTTTGCCAACCCTACTCTATCAGAAAGCCCAACTCTAGAATACCCTTGATGTTTCTTACGTGTTATAGGACAGAACTCGGAGATAACTCGGTGTTGTGTCCGCTATTTGTTCACTCCAGAATATTTGAGAATAACGTGTGTAGCTGACTCCTGTAGGTACCTCCATGCAGGCTCTGCAGAGACGACTATTAGTAACACCTACCGATATTCAATGGTTCTTTAATAAGGCATGCCAATTTCAGCTTTCAGTTGCAACTGGAAAAGACTTTTTGAATACTATCGCTTGTCCCTTGAGCGCCAAAGGTGATGCGCGACGCTGAAAGCCTACTCGGCCTGGAGCAGGGGGCATTTATTGGTTTCCACCTCACGCGCCCGCTCCCAACGCCATATTTGCATAAGAAAAGAATTACTAAATGCACTGGAAACTCGATAGCTTACGTGCTTGAGCACGGTTGAATCGTTGCTTTTTAAGGTAAATACAAATAATCTTAATAACGTTATTGTTTTAAGAATAACATATTATTAGTGTGTTCTATACAAATAGAGCACAATTTTAAGTAAATACAAATCTCATCCATTTTAATATTTTTTTTTATAATGACGTTGTGTACTATCCACTTAAGCAAAACAATACTATTTAGATTTGATAATCTACCAAAATTACAATGCACGAAGCCGGACGATATCGAGATACAAAACCACAAAATAGTATTGCTTTGCTTGAGTACACAACGCCAACCGAAGGACTATATGAATGAATGAATGAATGAATGAATGAAAGAATGAATGAATGAATGTTTTATTTGCAAGAACATAGTAGGTACATTAGATGATGTAGTAAACAGTAAGTGCTTATGTTCTACCGTAGAGGCATGCAAACATTTAGTGTGTGCTGAATTTTAGCCCTGCTTTTTGTATGAATACTATTAAATTTACAGAAACATAATAATAGTGGCCCGCCTCTGGAATCACCATTCTCCCAAGATTTATCAACACCCGAACACATTAACTTTCAAAAATCCTTGCACAGTTATCACCTATTTATTAGCAAGATGGAGAACTATTTATCAGAAAATCTGACAAAGTTTTAGTCTGTATTTACTTATGCATGACTGTATGGTTATATCATAATTATATGTATAAGTCCGCTTTTTGCTTGATTTGTTTTCATTTGTGGAATAAATAATAAATTAAGATATCCACAACGAACAACTTGGCGTGCGCTCCTCATCCAAAGACGTGGGGCTTAGTAGACCTCTTTGGGGGTTTTCTTACAATGTTTCTTCCGGTACGTGGTCGCTACCTTCACAATCACACTAATATTATAAAGGCGAAAGTGTGTGTTTGTTTGTTACTTCTTCACGCTCAAAAGGCTGGACCAATTTTGATAAATTTTGGTATGAAGGTAGCTGAAACATGTTTTTTTTTTTCTTTTTTTTTTTTTTTATAACGGCACAACATAGTGGGTCCACTTCGCCTGATGGTAAGCAAAAAGGGGAGCCCAAGTCGCAATGGCAACTGACGAGAAACCAACGGTGCCAAGTCAGTTGACACTGCCATGCTGGCCCGAGAGATGCTTCTTCACGCTTCGTTTGAAGGGTCCCAAGTTATGAGAAAGAGGAAACACATGAGCCGGCAAGGAGTTCCATACTTTAATAGTTCGGCAGATGAAGGAATTGCCAAACTTCTTGGTACGTGTGGGAATATTCTCCACGGTGAGGCGATGACATCGCAAGCTGGCACGTGTGGTTCTATGACGGAAAGGGGAGGGTGGGATAAGAGAAAATAACTCTTCAGAACACTCGCCATGGTATAGGCGATAGAAAACGCTCAGCGACCCAATGTCCCTTCGACGCTGCAATCTGTCAAGCGCATCGAGTAGATATTGGGCGGAGCCATCCCAAAGATGCGAGCAGTACTCAACGCACGACCGAACTTGAGTCTTATAAAGAAGGCAAAGCTGGTCCGGCGTGAAGAACCGTCGCACACTGTTCAGGATCCCCAGTTTTTTGGAAGCTGTGGGGGATTAACCCATAAGCTACTTTTTGTCCCAAAAAAATGTAGTATTCCCGTGGGATTACCGGGTAACACCGCGCGGTAGCTAGTAGTATATATTTTGCTATTTTTATATATCATAATTTAGTTTCTATGACGGCTTGTTCACCTTGCCTCACGTCATCTTTCGAAGAAAACTCGCGTAAACATTTCTAAATGTCCTTAGAAAAAGGCTTCAAGTATAAATGTGAAACTTGGCGTTTAAGCTTGTGTTCTACTGGTGTCGACGATTTAAGGCGCTCAACTTGTTTATGATTGGGGGTGTTGGCAGAACTCGTTTGCACCAAATCAACACTTAGTAAAGGTATTTGTTTCTAATATATTTTTCTATTATCCATGTAAAAAAAAAACTACCTAAATCAAAATTCATCATCATCATCATCATCTCAGCCATAGGACGTCCACTGCTGAACATAGGCCTCCCCTTTGGACTTCCACATATACCGGTTGAAAGCGACCTGCATCCAGCGCTTTCCGGCGACCTTTATAAGGTCATCCGTCCATCTTATAGGTGGACGTCCTACGCTGCGCTTGCTGGTCCGAGGTCTCCACTCGAGCACTTTTCGGCCCCATCGGCCATCTGCTCTGCGTGCTATGTGGCCTGCCCATTGCCACTTCAACTTGCTAATCCGGTGAGCTATATCGGTCACTTTAGTTCGTCTACGGATTTCCTCATTTCTGATTCGATCACGTAGAGACACCCCGAGCATAGCCCTCTCCATTGCTCGTTGAGCGACTTTGAGCTTTGAGATGAGGCCGATAGTGAAAGACCACGTTTCGGTGCCGTAAGTCAGCACTGGTAACAAACATTGGTTGAAGACTTTCGTCTTGAGGCACTGAGGTATGTCGGATGAAAAGACATTGCGTAGTTTCCCGAACGCTGCCCAGCCGAGTTGGATTCGGCGGTTGACCTCTTTCTCGAAGTTGGACCTACCTAATTGGACCACTTGTCCTAGGTAGATGTATGAGTCAACAACTTCGAGTACCGAGTTTTCAACAGAGACTGGGATGGGCACAACCTTGGCATTTGACATGAGTTTCGTCTTGTCCATGTTCAATTTTAAGCCCACCCGTTGAGAAACTCGATTGAGGTCATCGAGCATCATGCTGAGTTCCTCCATCGACTTTGCCATGACTACGATGTCGTCGGCAAACCGAAGGTGAGTGATGTATTTGCCATTGATGTTGATGCCAAGTCCTTGCCATTCCAGGAGCTTGAAGGCGTCTTCCATAACGGCCGTAAACAGTTTCGGGGATATAACGTCCCCCTGTCTTACGCCTCTTCTCAATGGAATGGCCTTTGTGCTCTGCTCCTGAACTCGGACCGACATGGTGGCGTTACTATACAAACACTTCAACACTTCAATGTACCGATAGTTAATATGGCATCGCTGAAGTGACTCGAGCACCGCCCATGTTTCCACCGAATCGAAGGCTTTCTCATAGTCCACAAACGCTAAGCATAATGGCAAGTTATACTCTTCAGTCTTCTGTATAACTTGCCGCAGCGTATGTATGTGGTCTATGGTACTATAGCTTCTTCGGAAACCGGCTTGTTCGGGAGGCTGGAAGTCATCAAGTCTATGTTCGAGACGGTTCGTGATGACCCTTGAAAACAACTTATAAACATGGCTTAGAAGCGTGATGGGCCTGTAGTTCTTCAATAGGCTGTTATCACCTTTCTTGAAGAACAGTACCACCTCACCTCTATTCCATGCTTCAGGCGTTTTGCCCTCGGACAAGACGGAATTAAAGAGCTTAAGAGAAAAGAGAAATCAAAATTATTGCCTATAATCTAAGGGGGTGAAGCCAACCGGTAAGCAAGGTAGCCTGTGTTGGGTGGCGCCGCTCTTCCTTTAGGTTACATGCATTTAAACTTAATTAATTATATATAAATTGCTGCACGAAATTCAAGTTTAAACTAACTTGTTCTAAACAAAATAATGTTTTAATTTGCAATAACGAAAAACAAGAAAAAAATTAACAGAAATCAACTTAACCTAAATAAAATAAACTAACTAAAACCGATGTCCCCCAGATCGTGGCCCTGTGGCAGGGTACCCATGATGCCGGCTACATTCCCCCGTTGAATAGCCAAGCTAATCCTTTGGCCGAGTTTAAACTAAATTTTTTTTTCTTAATAAATGAAATGAAGCATATGGTGGACTTGAGACCAAGCGTGTGTTAAAAAATTGGGCAAGTGCGAGTCCGACTCGCGCTAGAAGGGTTCCGTACCATAATCTATAACAAGGTTGTTGTATGGGAGCCCCCCTTAAATATTTATTTTATTTTGTTTTTAGTAAGTATTTGTTGTTATAGCGGCAATAGAAATACATCATCTGTGAGAATTTCTACTGTCTAGCTATCACCGTTCTTGAGATACAGCGTTGTGACAGACGGACAGCGAGATCTCAGTAATAGGGTCCCGTTTTTACCCTTTGGGTACGGAACCCTCAAAAACAAAAAAGAAAGTAAAGTAGGCATTTGTTCATGAAATAAATCAGAATCAAGATATGTATCTTAAACTAAAACCTAGCCTGTTAATTTCTACTATTTGATTATTTGCCCGGTTTAATTGAAAACATACCTAGAGACTTAGCAAAACTTTCGCGACACATATTTACCTAATTATTGTGTGTATACACTCATATGAATTCGAAACATGTCGGACCGTTCCTAACAATTTCACGTGCGTGTAAGCAGCTTCATACAATAATTCGAAAGGCGAAGGTGAAAACCTAAGAAGTGTCTAAAACATGCAAACACACATGTAAATTTTGACGTTTACCTACACATTATTTATTATAAAGCTAATACTATATTCTGGTATAAAGCAGCCGAACTGTTCGATTTTCGTAATACCGGCTTACGTACGTCTATAAATATTTGCAAATTCGGTTTATTTCAATAGATTTCAATGTCGTCTTGGGTTGTTAATTTTGTTATTTATTGGATCTGGTGGTAAATCAAACTTATATTATATTATTTGTCCCTACATACAATTGTCATTGTTACACGCAAAAAATTTGAATTACGGTCTTATTTGTTTCTTAAGGCATTGTGAACCATACATGTTAGTAACGGTATTCATTGATCTGATCATCAGAGAGATGTGCAGTTCTCGAGAACGGCACGTCTCTACTCATCATCATCATTGGCCTCTTTCATCTGTAAAAGATGTTTTAAGAAGCATCTTTAAAATCTAATTTGAGAGCGAGAGACTCAGCCGCATAGGTACTATTAGTAGAGTTGTTAGTCCGCTGTTTTCCAATATAATTGTGCGCATCGGGTTACAAGCATGAAATTTCTACCATAGATAAAGTGTTCCACGGTGATTATTTTCAGATGTGGAGGGAAGTCGATTCGTCCCCTGCGAGGCGAGAGAGCGGAGTGAATAGGACCGAGTATTCCTCTTTTCTTTCTTTATTGCTGGTCAGTTAAGTCTACTAGATTTTTTACCTTTTCGGCCATACACCCATATTTTTATACAAAACTATACAAAAATAACATAAAAAAATAATTTCTGATACCTGTTTTACACGGAAACGATGCCGCACAAGCCCTAGTAGCCTTAACTGATCAGTAATAAAAAAAATAAGAAGAGCAGTACTTGGTCCTCTTCACCTCGCTCTCCCGCCACGCAGGGGACGAATTTGACTTCCCTCCACATCTGAAAATAATCACCGTGGAACGTTCTATGTGTGGTAGAAATTTCATGCTTGTAACCCGATGCGCACAATTTCGCGGCTTAGCAACTCTACTATATATTATATACTGTTATATAATTCTAGATTTGTAATGAAAATCAGTTCTTTATGGATAAGGGATTTCAGAAAAATATTTAATAGCGCGATGCTGGATCGCGTTTTGTTTTGTATGGGCGCGCGGCGTCATGTCAGTCTGGCGCCATGTTGGTCGTAATTTCTAAGTCTTCTGACACCGAAACGGCTGGACAAATTTGAACCAATTTTGGTACAGGGGTAGCTGGACGTCCAACGATGGTTTTAGGATACCTTTTACTCGACTACGGTCAATTAGAAAAATACACGGGTGAAGTTTTGGGCACCTTATAGTTTGATATAAAAATGTTGCGCCTGTTGATGAAGGCAGAAAAGCTGCTGCGCGCTGGTGGCTCAGGTCATGGGTGAAGACCAAAAAGTTTACCACCTTAACTCACCCTTAACTCACTCAATTAATATTTGTATCAGTCTCCGTTGTGCGACGTCAGTTAACCTTCCAATAACGTACCTTAAGGTTCTATTTTGTTTCCTTATTGTATCGTTACTTTTTGTCGCACAACGGAACTTATTCCAATCCCTTTTATTTCCTCGCTAGCTACGCCTTCATTTCATCCAACTTTTTGGTCCTAATCCTAATCAGAAATAGAAGAAACGCAGCATTCATGATTTGCGATCACACCGTTGAAATGAAATGAAATGAAATGAAATGAAATAATTTATTCAGTAAGTAGGCCACAGGGGCACTTTTACAAGTCAGATTGTGAATCTACCGGCATTTCGCAAGAGGAGACCGCTGTTGAGAAGAAAGCCGAAAGAAACTCAACAGTAAGTCATTTTTTCGTAAATAATAATTAAAACAATTAGGTACAATGATTACATTTGTTTTATAACTAATTACACTGGTACACGTAAAGGAGATGTATAGATACTCCAAATCAATGTTAAGTGAGAACATTAAAATATAAATTCATAATATTAAATATACCCAGAGATGTATAAAGTCTCTGGGTGTCACAACATGCAATAAAATATAATTACTTAATTAATTTAATTCCACAGAGATGTATAAGGTCTCTACGCGTCAACGTGAATAATTTACAATAGAAAATAATTATTAAACCTAAATTTCTTAGAGATGTGTATGGTCTCTAGGCGACATAACATGCAATAAAATATTTTAAAATTATTTAATTTCCTCAGAGATGTATAAAGTCTCTGAGTGTCATACTACACTTAGCTGTTTCTTAGAGATGTATAGTCTCTAAGAGTTCAAAAGGTAAAAATCAACATAGAATAACTTCAATCGAGTACAGGATGAAGTTTCTCACGTTTACTTAATTTAACACTAGTATGCGGTTGCTACATATTTAATTTGGCCCTTGCTAGCATGAACAGACCGGACCCCACAAACGGTACCCGTTCACGAGTATGACGCATATCTCAGCCATCGCTTCCCTCAACCATATTATAGGGAAGGCTGCGACCCGATCAACGACGCCACCACAGCAAAGCGTTGCACAGAGTCTGCGACAGAGACTGCGAGCTACGGAGCCACCATTATGGGCGACAGCGACAGCGGCAGCGGCTGCGCTGTACGTAGCGTGTCTCGCTCAATCGTATGGCCGCCGCGATCGGATCTCTCGCTCAACCGCTTGCCGCGCCGCTGGTCGTTGGTGTGGTTGAGCGAGAGATCCGATTGCGGCGGCCATACGATTGAGCGAGACACGCTACGTACAGCGCAGCCGCTTCCGCTGTCGCTGTCGCCCATAATCGTGGCTCCGTAGCTAGACAGATAAAATGAAAGACTTATATAATACTAGCGACCCGCCCCGGCTTCGCACGGGTCCAATGCTGATAAATTATGCATGTATCATACAAATAAACCTTCCTCTTGAATCACTCTATCTATTAAAAAAAGGCATGTATTTAAATCGATATCTGTATATTCCCTTTTTTAGATCAAAATATTTGAAAGTTTCACCAAAAATACTGACTTGCACACTAATTTTATTATGCACACTAAATAATGCGAATTAAATACCTATACTATTTAAAGGTATTTGCAAAACTGTTTATAAATACTGGATATAAAAAAAAACTAACCTAACCTAACCCGGCCGAGTCGGATCTTAGTGTGCAGTGCGAGCATAATTAGTGTGCAAGTCAGTATTTTTGGTGAAACTCAAATATATCCGATGTACGAACCATATGTTTGGTGTGAATTCGGTTAAAAAGGTCATCTCATTTTGTATGATGTTTAAGTTTTTTTTGTAGGACATGTTCAGTGAATCAATTGTTTTTTTTTGCACAGCATTCGTTTTTCTGGTATGAATTCAGTTAATTAATGGAGTTAGTATTCTGAAAAATTAAACAGATGTGCATTTAATAATATCCCTTAAAAAAAACTGCATCAAAATCCGTTGCGTAGTTTTAAAGATCTAAGTATAAGTACATAGAGAAAGACAGCAGAAAGTGACTTTATTTTATACTAGTGTTAGTGATACTGAAGATAGGACCCTTGACTCCTAGTTCGAACTGTTCAAATTCTACTTTACCCAAATCCATATTATAATAGGTATATTTCACACATTGCAAAGCATTAGTCTAAGGTTATTGGTTTTTTTTTTATACCACCTTTAAATTTGTATTTAATTCTAAGTATCTAGACTCGGTTTAAAGGCATTTCCACGGAGGGCATTTCATTTTCAATGCACGTCTCGACCAGGTGTGAAGTTTTGATAACTGGCTCCCGAAGTTCGGACCTCACACTTGGACAATGCCCACATTCGAAAGAGAGTAACTCACGGATATTCGCTATTGAGATACGACCTTTAGTGTTTCAATGTATGCTAGGTTTGGCGTGGACAATACGTTACATGTTCAGAAGGGCATAAGTAAGTAGGATTCAATACTAAGTCGCGACGATTGGTCAATGCCAAGTCTGGGCAAGGCATGAAGCGTGCCAAGTTTCCCATGAGTACAATAAAATTGTACTTACTCAAGCGAGGCATAAGTTTACAGTGCTTTTCCGACTTTAAATAAATCGAGCTTTTAAAATTGAGTTTCAGTGAGTGTTATATAAATCTTGAGCACCAAAATTTTCATAAGGCATAAAACCTAATTTCTCTTATCTTTATCACGGAAAAGAGCTCGGAATAATTATCTGTATTAGATTTATCCACTGTAATTAGGTACGTCTTTGTAGCAAAATCCTCTACACTATGATACTGTAATAAATTTTCAACTCCACATATTTTCCCTTAATCCGTTCCCTCGTCGCCTAGATTAGTGCTGTTGTAGCTCCAATTTGCCTCTTTCACTCTCTTTGCCACATATTTCTTATAGGTACCTAAAAACCCTGACAACCATTTCTAGGAACATGAATAAGATAACTCAATGGCTGTAGGTACAACGATGTAATAATGGTTGCCACATACTTCTTATACCTACCTAAAACCCTGACAACCATTTCTAGGAACCATCGCAATCTGCCCGAATAAGATAACTCAATGGCTGTACAACAGTCCCTTCAAGTCCCTTGTAAAAGTTAGTACCAGTCTGCGAGACATGCAAATCTGAGATAAAAGCAAAGTTTGAAACATAAAGATGATACTCACGGCCACCGCTTCACCGCGGCACTGTCATTCCATTTTAGCTTCCATTTTATGATAATAAAACAAAAAAAAGCTTTAGCGGAAAGATGTTTTGCCTCATTACTTTTTTATATTTTCTTCAAGCTGTGAATGCTTTATTCGTGTCGGTTTTACGGTCGTTTATTTTAAATGATGATAATTACGTCAAGGTTGGCATCATACATTTTTCTTCATAAAAACCAGAACTCCATTATCCCCATAATGGAGTTCAGGTTGTGTCTAATCTAATCATTATTTTCGTGGACATTTTTAGTGCGATTTGTTCGAATGTCATGTAATGGCAAGACATGTATTTAAGGAACGGTATCGGTATTGAACAATATATTATCTTAAGGCGATATTGTCCGGACGTGGTCGCGCGGAACTAATTGACGCTCTTCAATCGCTGACGCGCGACGATTTTTAGCAGGTTTTTAGTTCTAGTGATTAAATAAATAATTTTATCGAGACAATCCTAGCGAATTTACCTAGATAATGTTAGTATCCATACATTTAAGCAAAAAACGGGTAAAAAAACTTCGTATTTTACCCTTGCCACTGAAAAAATATTACAAATAGAGGTAGCTTTGGGATTCTATTCTATCGAGCGAAATTTATCCAATCGTGTTGCTGAAAACGATTTTACAATCGCAAGATCCTCAAGTATTATATGTATGTTTTTCATATTATCTTCAAACACTGCTTAATATGTTTACGACTCATTCGAAAATGAGTGAGTTCGGCGTCTACTGGGAAAAGAGCGCCTTAAGCCGGACGCCGTACTCAAAAGAAGATACCACGAAATCTTCGCTACCTGTAAATATGAATTATAAAGACAGTCAGTAAAGTTTACAATATATATTACAATACTATACAATACAATGCAACAATTCTTTATTGCACACCAACAAGAAAAATATTACAATCGAAACCTTAATTTATAAATGGTAGACAATGTATAATTATAATGTAGATATTACAGGTTTTGTTTGCTTATATTTAAGCGCAGCGAAGTTCTCATTCTCTGTCTATTTATGTAGATATATATAATTATGAATATATACACTGAGGTTGATTATATCAACAAAATTTTACGCGATTCACTAAATAGATTGCAGGCAGGAATTTCATTATCCATTTTTCTCGGAGTAGTGCTCTGAATCCTGAGCTAGGTACCGCAACGTTATGCACATCGCGGCGAAAACAAAAACGTATCAGCGATGTCTTGAATAGCTCTCTGTTTCAAACGACGAATGGAAACAGATGAATTTATTCTATTAATTTTGAGCTTATTTAATTTAAATTCAAAATGTTGTCATAAAAATTATATATAAGTAAACTATAAAGTTCTATAAATTCAAAATACAATAATTATTTTAATTCTTTGATTTGAAGCAGCCAGAATTTACCAGGCCAGGTATTTTACTTTTTGTCAACATGTTATATCGCCTGATTTAGTTATCGAACATAGAACATAAAAAATACTGTCCTATTCAATTCTTTTTCGTTCAAGGGAACCAAATGAAAATAACACTAAAAGATTAAGACTTAATTTCCTACAAGTAAAGTGAATGTATAAAACCGTGTTTAAAGATGTCATTAGGACGCCATTTTTCCAACACGTTTCAGTTTAACGAGACCCGTGCTTAGCTTAGATTAGCTTAATCACAGTTAGACCCTCATTTAACTACATGTAGGGGAAACCAAGTTGGTTTGATATACATCTGTAACATTATTTGGTTTAATGTTATTAAAACTATCGTGAGACATATTTAATAATTATAAAAACGGTTTAAATATCGGGCCGTTCCTGACAATTTTTACGTGAGTTTAAACCGTTTTTATAATTATTATTTGGTTTTATGTTTTGGTTAAGACTAGCTGTTGCCCGCCACTTCGTCCGCGTGGAATCTTTATCTTGAAAATTTTACACCTTTATTATTTTCAGATCTAAGTTATGTTGAAATTGCTAAACGTGCTTTTTTTTGCAATTGTTTACGAAATAGTAACGAAACCTTCGTACGCGAGTCTGACTCGCTCATGGCCTTTTTTTACTTTTTTTTCGGCAAATTTCCTCTAATTACGCGGTATTATTATAAAACCTGTACATCTACGAACGACTAGCTTTACTAAATTCGATGAGTTTAAGAACGACGTTTATAAATTCTTTGATTCGAATCAAAATGCCTTTACACAAAGTTTCAAGTACCGAACTCAAAAAAATGTTTGATCTGCATACAAATTTCAACTCCTTATTCACCACCTTCATCAGGGCAAATTTTTCAAAAACGCCGAAATATTTTTTCTTATCTCTTAAAAAATACCTTTTTACAAAGTTTCTAATTCCTAACTTAAAATACAACTTATACCCCATAAAACCTTTCATCTACTTTTTAACCCCCTTAGGGGTAGAATTTTCAATAACGCTGAAATCACTTTTCTTGTATTCTAATTATATGCCTTTATACAAAGTTTAAAATCCCGCAATCAAAAAATTATTGATCTGCATACAAATTTTCAACCCCTTTTCACCACCTTCGGGGCAGAAGTTTCAAAAACGCTGAAATGGCTTTTCTTGTATTTTAATATTAATATGCTTTTTTATAAAGTTTCAAGTCCCGCACTCAAAAAAGTTTTTGATCTTCATACAAATTTTCAACCCCTTTAACCCCCTTATGGGTAGAATTTTTAAAAAAGCTGAAATTACTTTTCTTGTTTTCTAATTAAATGCCTTTATACAAAGTTTAAAATCCCGCAATAAAAAAATATTTGATCTCATACAAATTTTCTACCCCTTTTTCACCACCTTCGGGGCTGAATTTTCAAAAACGCTGGAAAAGCTTTTCTTGTATTTTTAAAATATGCCTTTATATAAAGTTTCAAGTCCCGCACTCAAAAAAATTTTTGATCGTCATACATACTTTCAACCCCTTTTTAACCTTTTTACGGGAGGAATTTTTAAAAACGCTGAAATTAGTTTTCTTTTATTTTAATACCTTTTTACGAAATTTCAAGTTCCTAGCTTAAAATTAATTTTGAACCCCAAGACAAACTTTCATCGCCCTTTTAACCCCCTTAGAGGTTGAATTTTTAATAACGATCAATTAATGTTATTTTTTTATTCTTATTGTGCCTTTATGCCGAAAAATAATTAAAATATGTGCTCATTTAAAATACTATTTTTACTGCTTCTGTTACTAAACTTCCGAAAACTTTTGTGCGAATAAAAATATAGAAACGAACACTACGAACAGGTAGCAGTTCGGTTTTGGCGCTTCGCCGACCGCTGCCGCGGCACGCTCGCTTCGCTCGCTCGGCTCGCGCGCTGTTGTGGTCGCAGTTGTAACCTAACCTAACCCATTAAACAACATTTGTGGTAGCAATTCGGTACTGGTGCTAGTATTTATTTCGGAAGTTAAGTATTTTTTTCGGAAGTTTAGTTTTTTTTTTCAGTAATTCATTTAAACGCAGTTTAGTTGGTATTACACAATGTACCACAGATCGCTGGACATTCATTTATTTTTCGGAACCTTTATTATTATCCTTTTAATAGTATGCCTGTATACAAAGATTCAAGTCCAGCACTCAAAAAATTACTAATTATAAAAACGGTATAAACTCACGTAAAAATTGTCAAGAACGGCCCGACATGTTTCGAACTCATTTGAAGCTCTTCATCAGGGGTAGCTATCCGTGCTCCTACGCGACTCTCTTTACGTGAGTTTATACCGTTTTTATAATTAGTAAAGATGTCTCACGATAGTTTTAATAACATTACTCAAAAAAATATTTGGTCTCGATACAAACTTTCCCCTTTACCCCTATTTTACCACCTTAGGGGATGAAGTTTCAAAAACGCTGAAATCAATTTTCTTCTATTTTATTTAAATACATTTTTACGAAGTTTCACTTTTCTAACATAAAAAAGAACTTTTACCTTATACAACCTTTCATCCCCTTTTTAACCCCTTCAGGGGTTGAATTTTTCAAAATCGCTTCTTAGCTCTTGTATAATTTATAAATGCAACCTACTGTGCAAATTTCAACTCTCTAGCATTGTAGTTTCGGCTCTGCGTTGATGAGTCAGTCAGTCAGGACACCTGCATTTATATACAATCTGCTCCCGAGGAATCCAAATGACTTCACCAGCGGATTCCTGAGGTCGTTTGGAGTAAAAAATATTATATATGAACCTATGTCGAAATATGATTTTTAACTTTTTTTATATTTTCATACATAATAAATAAATTACATTTACTTCGCCAGTAAAACAATACTTTAGAACGAGCTGGCAAAGTTTATTATTGTTCTCTTTTCATTAAAAGGGAAGTCAATGTCATAAAGAAATTTTCTTGTTGGGCAATGTTTTTTTCAAAACAGGCTTTACTTACTAATTATAAAAACGGTATAAACTCACGTAAAAATTGTCAGGAACGGCCCGACATGAATAGATTTACTTAAATATGCGATCTAAACCCCGTACTCATGAATGTCATGATTTATCTTATGGCGGCTCTACACTCTCTTTTAATAACTTAGCTATTAAACTCCATGGATTATGATTATAATACAGACTGGCCACTAAGAAATACCCTTAGACTTGTTTTTATAACTACTTTAGACATTGACTCCAGTCATAACGACAAGCCATTGTTGTGATTGATTTTAACAGTGTGACGAATGTAATCTCATTATTACAAATAATAATTGCACGAGCCATCAAAGAAAATGTGGTGTCTAGCTCAGACAGTCAACCTTTAAGCTGAAGAAAAATATGTTTTTCAGTAATCCACGGTACAAAATACCACAAGGGTGGTGTGAAAATTGAAAATAATTTTGCGGATTCTAGTTCAGCTGCCACGGATTTCAATGAACTGCACGTAGCTGATACAGTGAGAAGCATACAGCAATTGTTGAGAATAATCATACTGATTGTAGTGTGTTAAATAAATAATTTGATGAATAATTGTGTTTGTTTATTTAGGGAATTAATAACAAGATATTTAATGTAAACTTTAATCAAAAAAATTAGGTAATAACAAAGTATTAAATAAATATTACATATGACCAGTAAAAAACACAATATGTTTATCATCACGAACCATTTTGTTTTCAAGGTTTTAACTAGATAACACAGTTCTCACAACTTAAGCCATAGTTTTTCCACCATCAAAAGGAATATCAATACCGGCTTCATATTGTGCAAATCTGTTGTACGAAGACTATCGTTCTAGGCGTATTTATGCTAAGATTCTACATAATTAATTTCTTAACTGAATTTTTGAAGGAAAAATACCGTGACAATTTGTAATGATTGACACATAAACAATGATCGTGACAGGAACGGTTTTCAATAGTCAACGTTTGTCAGATAATGTGACGGTCTCGCAACATCGCAATGATAAAGATGATTTACACTGGAGATGTTTTAAAACAAAAAATTATAATTTCTGGAAAACTAAGCCGATTTCGGCTTACTTTATACGACATTTTATTTTCTACACATACTCAGGAATGCGCTGGTGAAATCATTTGGATTCCTCGCGAGCACCCTGTATATAGATAAGAAGTTTCAAGGAATTTCTAATGGATTCAAACTTTCAACCCCTTTCTAACCCTTTTTGGGGACGAGTTTTTAAAAACGCTGAAATTACTTTTCTTGTGTTCTAATAATGTACCTTTACACAAAAATTCAAGTCCCGCGCTCAAATAAATACTTAATCTCCATACAAACTTTTAACCCCTTTTTTACCATCTTAGGGGGTGAAATTTCTAAAACGCTAAAAGTAGTTTTCTTCCATTTTATTTTAATACCTTTTTATAAACTATGAATACCTTTTTACAAAGTTTCAAGTTCCTAGATTAAAAAAAAACTTGTACCCCATACAAACTTTGCACCCCTATTTAAACCTCTTAGGGTAGGTATTTACAAAAATCCCTTCTTATCCCTAGCCCACGTTATAAAAGTAACCTGCTGTGCAAAAATCAACTCTCTAACATTAGTAGTTTCGGCTGTGCGTTGATGAGTCAGTCTGGACTTCTTCTTTTATATAATTATTATACTCGTAGATTATATCACAATTACAATGTAACATTATAAATATGACGGCGCATCGCAAATTTTTCTTTATAGCCTAACAAGTAAAGGTCTTGCTCAGGGAGGTTGGCGCTGCAAACAGCTTTCATATGGAATAATGTGCATAACGTCCGTAGCGATTTATCAAGGATTAGTCATCAACCGAATTCAAACCATTATTTGCCGGAATGTTGCTCAATCCTTCGTTCTCCTTCCTATCGAAAAAAAACGGCTTGTTTGCGGAATAATTTAGTTCAGTTTCCTCTTTATTTACATCAGTGACATTCGCTGACTTTCGACGTTAGCTACCAAAAAATTGTCGTTGCTAGTAAAATAAATGAAACTAAAAATCCGCAGTATGACGTGGGCTCAAAAACACCCTGTTGGGCTACAGAACTGTCTTCAAAAAATGGTTAACATAGTGGTCGTGATTTGAAGAAAAAAAAAAATAATATAAAGCCAACGTAAATTTAAATTTTTTTTTCAATTGATATAAAATTCACACAAATTTGGGGCCCTCGCATATATTCATTGAGTGGATTGGTCACTGCAGACAAAAATGTTTATTTGTTTATTCCCAGACCAACATTATATCCTAATCCACTAGATTGTGTCAGCTAACCGTAAGTCCAGATTGCTGACACTTTGCGCCGTTTACAGACGACTTACTGTTTATTGCACGACGTTATTCCTCTCGCCATTATTGTCTCTGAGGAACAAAACTGCGTAATAACTATATTATTTTTTAAAAGTAGAAAGCGCCCGCAAAAATTGGCAAATAGTGTTTATGCAATTGTTACATACAGAAAAAAAAATGGCCTTTCATTTTGTGATTATTTAGTAACAAAGTTGGAGCCTTCCTTTAAAAATATAGAATGCTGGTATCGGACAGTTCTACTCTGAAAACATGTATCCTTCTAAGCATCCATAGCATATAATGCTTGTATTAGAAATGATTAAATCTGTCCAACTATTGTGATAATGATAAGGCCGCAACTCCCGAGCCACTATTCACGAATTCGCCATGTTTAGATTATGCTTGAAATGTATCACACAACCAACTCGTTACGAGTACTTACGATAAAAGGGGGGTGTTATCATAGCCTGAGTATATTATTATACCATGGGTGTTATAAATTGGACATATATCTGTGGCACCGTTTTTGTTAACTGGATCCCTTACAGGGATAAGTTCGCCTCTATACATATCAATTGTTTAATGTCCTTTAATGTACAATAAAGAGTTTACATACATACATCGTAGGTGCGTGCCCAAACGCGTGAACCGATTTGGATGCGGGTTTTTAATCGTAAAGCTTCTCTGTCGGGGTTGTTCTTACCTATGTTTGGTTTTATTAAAAGGTATAGCAAAAAAAACATTGGATGTGGTAACTGGGTCTCAGATAGCTTTGGGTAAGAAGCTAAGAATTGCAAATATTGTGTTTATATTCAGTTTAAGTAGCATTCACTATATCTGTCTGTGTGTCAGTGCAGTTGTAAATGTCTAATTTGGGTAATATTACAATAATAAAGTAAGTTTTTTATATAAACATGGCAACAAGCGTCGAGATAATGCGACAGCAGTACAATCTCAATTGAGATGTAACCAAACATCGTTTACAGTAAGAATAATCAAACAGCCTTTCCATTTGCTTGTTCAAACAAATTACGGCCATGTTTGAGCTGCCGTGGATTAGACGGGACATGTGCCAAGCAAATAATCAAAAGCGTTTTTTCACGTCCAATTTTCAAACTCTACGTGTTTTGGCATTAAAATATCCTTTTTTCATTAGTGATACGGGATTGAGCAAAAAATGTGTTTTTTCTATTTGAACGCGGTTGCTACGCGGTTAAATATCTCTTCCTGAACATAATTATAATGTAGAATGATAAGATACATATAATTTGGAACTAGTCGTAGTCCGATGGGTTTCCAGGCACACTTTCAACAGCAGTTTCGCATAAAAATAAAAATAAAATATCAGACAACCTCACACAAATCAACATAATCCCAAATTGTGTTATGGGTCAATGGGTGTTATGGGACATGAATATACAGAATTGAATCATGGAAAAAGCTAAGATCAATCTTTGACGAGGCGGTCGGCGCAGTTTGTAGTGGACCTGCCTACTGAACTGGCGGCCTTAGGTTTGAATCCGGGCCAAAGCATATGTTTGTGTGATGAACTCGAATATTTGTTCCTGGGTCATTGTTGTTATCTTTTTGTATCTAAATTATGTATATCGTCGTCTAATACCCAAAGTACAAATTTCACTTAGTTTGGGACTAGGTAAGATTGTCCCTATATATTTATTTAATTTGCGTGAGATACAGTGGTAGCTGTAAAACACCCCATATATTAATAGTTACCTATGTGTAATGTTTTGCTCGCTTTTCGTTGGAAACTCCTGTTTTTTTCGTCTATCAACCCAAATGCTCTCTGCTCTGTTCTCTATCCTCTATAAAACGTAATAAACATTAAAATATTTCACAAATAACTCTAGTTATAGGTACATTCTAGGCAACCTAAATTTAAACTAGGTAAAATACTTAATTATGTTCAGTTAGCAAATAAGTTATCTAAATTATGAAGAAGAAAATTGAATTTCTAACAAGCAAACAAGAAGAAAACAAAATTAACGTTTGCCGAAACGTAATATAAGAATTTCTATGCAAACTTAGCTTTTTAGATGGGATAATTTAAAGGTAAGAAACAAGTGGGAGTAATTATTTCAAATATTTACTAATTTGTGTCTGCTTTTATAAAATCTCTGGCCTTAATATTACTTAGGAAAACAAAAATATTTAAATATTAACAGACCCTAGATTTCTTGATTACGAAATTGTTTAGTTATAATGATTCTTGAAGAAGCCTAATTGCTAAGCCGAAGCCTAAAAGCCTATTGGAGTATTTTTTAATTTTTGAGGAGCCTCAATATTTTTATTATATAGAATATTCAGTATTTAATAACTTCTAATCGGTGATTGAATTGGTTGTAAAATATTAAGAAACAGCCAAAATTGTATTCGATAGGTAAGGTCTCGCGTAATTACTTTTTCTCAAACATGTAATGAAATATTGATGTTATGTTCCTTATTAAAAGGCTGCGAAGTATGACGTTTCCGACGCAGCTTGACGAGAGGTTGTTAATGGAATTTCATACAAAATTGGAGGCCTAGGCCGGCAACATGCTCTTTTTTAATTTCTATTCAACATAAGTTTGTGACAAGGCATCATGTCCATCAGCCATTAACAAAAAAAAAAAACAAAGCAACTTTGGTTTTTGGTTAACTATGACTATCTGCCACCATGCTTATTAAAAAAAATAAACAATTAGTGATTTGGTATCTTTTAATCAACTTAAGAAATAACACATACTTAACTAATTCTATTAATTTTTAAAATATAAATTGAAAATATTTCATCTAAATATTAATTAGCGATAAAATTGTCTACTCAAACCATAGGCAAAGTATATGACTGCGTATGACATCTTTATAAGTTGGAAAACCAAGAAAAATGCCCATAATTTCTCAGAAACAGTTTTCTTGGCATATTTTAATTTATTGTCAACTTAACTATGTGGTTAAAACGACAGTCAGATGGATACAAGGCCAAAAAATCTAAGATATTTTAGTACAGAAAATGTGCAGTTGTTCCTAAACGAGGCACCTGATGAGATATATCTAGCCACAAAGGTAACTAAGCCTACTTATATAAATTATCAGAATTATTTATTCTTCTTCTTCTTCCTCGCTTCCTCATGACTGAGGGTCGTGACCATTTGAGGCCGTTATCTGTTGCACCAAAGCTCTCCACTCCATACGGTTTTCCGCCTTCCGGATTGACGCCTGTAGATTTTCCTGACAGGCTTCCTTTACGGCATCGGTCCATCGGGTTGGTGATCTCCCACGGGCCCTTTTTCCTTCCACGTGACCAACTACAATCAGCTTTTCCAAACTATCTGGCTCGCGTCTAGCCACGTGACCGAAATACTGCAGGATCCGCTGAAGGCAAATGGTCGATAAGCGGCACTTGATCTTCAGTTCGGCCAGGATCGACGCATTTGTGCGACGTGCCGTCCAAGGGATTCCTAGCATTTTTCGCCAGCACCACATTTCGAATGCGTCAATCCTGTTCCGAATGCGTGCCTTAAGGGTCCAGGTTTCTGAAGCGTATAGAAATATAGAGATGATCAGGGTTCTCATCAGCGTTGTTTTCGTTTTCCTGCTGATACCTCTGTTCCTCCAGATCTTCTCTAGCCGCTTCACCGCTACCTTTGCTATCTGGGCTCTTCTTACAACCTCTTTCTCACAGTCACCATCCGCGGCAACCAAAGATCCCAGGTAGACAAATTTGTCCACGGTATCTAGGTCAGATAGCTCTGCCGTTCGTTGCAGCGTGCCCGCCCGATCCACAAACATGAGTTTTATCTTAGCCCGATTAATATGTAGGCCATACTCCACACTCACTTTTTGGACCCTTTGCAGAAGCTCAGCTAGTTCTGTTTCGTTAGAGCCTATAATGATAGTGTCATCTGCAAAGCGTAAATTATTAATGAGGTGTCCTCCGATCCGTACGCCTCCATACCAATCCTCCAGAACTCTTCCCATGATGTGTTCGCCCACGAGATTGAACAGCTGTGGTGAGAGAATACACCCTTGTCTAACTCCACGATTGGTCTGAAAGGGTTCTGATTCAGTGTCTTCTACTCTGATCCTAGACCTGCCGTCGAGGTACAGATTCTGCACAAGGAAAATTAGGTGATCTGGTATACCCATCTTTTTTTGACGACGCGTTTGGCTCGGTTGGTAGACACCTGCCTACTGAGTCGGCGGTCCCGGGTTCGAATCCCGGCCGGGGCAAATATTTGTGCAAAATATTTGTTCTTGGGTCATGGATGTTATCTATATATGTATTTATATATTATGTATATCGTCGTCTAGTACCCATAGTACAAGCTTTGCTTAGTTTCGGACTAGGTCGATTTGTGTATGATTGTCCCTTAATATTTATTTATTTTATTATTTATTTATCTCTCTCATGACTGTGAACATCTTCTTCCAGCTGATGCAGTCAAAGGCCTTCGCATAGTCAATGAAGCATAGGGCATAATCATTTATTATATTATTTGTATAGAATCTTTTTTTATCGATTCTTATTTTGTTTTATGTGGTAATACCACATTTTTTATTTTTATAAATATGTTATTTATTTTTATGAAATGCTTATGCGCATTAGCCATACCCTAGGATGTGCGTTTTACACACACGATCCCCAATCCCCATATATCGTGTGTGTAAAACGCACATCCTAGGGTATGGCTAATGCGCATAAGCATTTCAAAAACATATATATGACGCAGAGGGCGCTCCAGTGGCGTGGCGCATTAGCCATACCCTAGGATGTGCGTTTTACACACACGATATATGGGGATTGGGGATCGTGTGTGTAAAACGCACATCCTAGGGTATGGCTAATGCGCCACGCCACTGGAGCGCCCTCTGCGTCATATATGTTTTTGAAATGCTTATGCGCATTAGCCATACCCTAGGATGTGCGTTTTACACACACGATCCCCAATCCCCATATATCGTGTGTGTAAAACGCACATCCTAGGGTATGGCTAATGCGCATAAGCATTTCAAAAACATATATATGACGCAGAGGGCGCTCCAGTGGCGTAAAGAATTAAGGGATGAAAGATTTGGTGTGATTGACGTAGCGGTCGGATAGCTCAGTTGGGAGAGCAATGCGCCGGAAACGCAGAGGTCGCGGGTTCAAACCCCGCTTCGATTGTAGTAGATCGCATCCAATTTTTCTTTCTTAATTTACCTTTGTGTCATTATTTATAAAAATATTTATTATATTTGCATAAAAGAATAGTTGCATAAGCTGAAAACTTTATTTAAAACTTAATTTATACACCATCTTATTATATATGATACTATTTACAACTTTGCCTAAATATAGTAATAGTAATAAATAAATCTTATATCTAATTTTATGTAACACTTATCAACATATTATTTACAGGTTGCTTTGCATCTTGGGCATCATGGGTGCATGTAGAGGCGTAGAATTAACAAATATAACCACAAGTGACATAGAATTCCATGGGGAAATAGCAATATTTAAGCTTCGAGACACCAAGACTAAAGTAGACCGTTCCTTTGTGATCCGGGATGAGTTCTTAAATATTTTCAAAAAATATTATGCCCTACGGCGTCAGGACATGCAATCGAACCGGCTTTTTCTGAACTATAAAAATGGAAAATATACCAGGCAAGTGATTGGACGTCATAAAATGTTATCTCTGCCAAGACAAATAGCCATGTTTTTGGATTTAGAAAATCCTGAGCACTATACCGGCCATTGCTTCCGCCGTACATCTGCGACATTTCTAGCCGACTCTGGAGCCAGTTTACTAGTCCTCAAGAGGCATGGTGGATGCAAGTCTGACAGAGTCGCTGAAGCGTATAGAGGATTCTGTTGGAAATAAGGAAGAAATAACAAAAAATATCACGAAAAATATTGTCCGGGAATCCAAAAATTGCACAGTGGAGACGGATGCATTTGTGCAACTCCCATCAATTTACACAAATCCACAACCAGGCACCTCCCGTGACCCTCCAGTTTTCACCAGTCTCAAGATTTCCAGCTGTCAGCACCACATTTTGCACTTGGAGAATCAAATCCTCAGTCGCCAGTCCCTTCTCAAGTGAGAGCCAGTGAACCTCACATTGTATCATCACAAGCTAGCTCATCAGCAGAAATTCAACAAACCAACATAAATGTACCTGGCAAAACAATTAAAATATCAATAACTAATTGCCCTAATATGACCAATGTTACATTTAATGTTTCCTAAATTTGTAAAAACTGGTAAATAATCAGTTTTGTGTTTAATTTTAGTCATGCTTACCCTTAATGTTTTGCAAACTAAGTATCTTACAGCCCGAAATGCGTTCTATTTTGGTCTTTTAAACTGTAACTCGACTGTAGAGTACACAGTTTTCTTGTATAACATTGTTTTTCATTTTTTTGATCTTCCTATCTAGGTATACATTGGTAGTCAGTACTTGCTTCGGTAGTACCTACATATACTAAAATTGGTACGATACAAACAGATAACTCCTGATTGATTAATTGATTATTGAAAGAGAAGAGGTTATAATTTTGGCTGTCATAAATTGACAATAATAAGTAAATTTCGTAGCGTTTCGTTCAGATACGTGCTTTCGCGTACTTGTTGTTATATATAATATTGTTAAGTTGAAATATAACGATATAAAAATATAGTGTTAATACGTGTTAGTTATAGTTTTTGGTACCTTACTTATAATGTCTATAGAAATAAATTTATGATTTTTTGAAGATTTTTTTTATTTCATTGCGTGTTTGAGAAAAGCACTATACATACCTTGGCGAGAAATGGAGTTGCCAGCCTCATACCTATCCGGCCTCGCTTCGCTCGGCCGTCTATATGTATTCGGCCGGCAACCCCTCACTTCCCGGCCTCTGTAGTAATGTACTATTAATTGGCCTGGGCAAATATGTGTATGAACTCTAATATTTATATCGTCGTCTAGTACCCATAGGACAAGCTTTGCTTAGTTTTGGGACTAGGTTGATTTGAGTAAGATTGTCCCTTAATTTTTTGAAGTGAATACTTGTTTAGCGGCACTTGGCACTTTTTTTAGACGGGTAAAAAATGTTAAACTCGCGTCAGATCCGTAGCCTGATCGAAAAAGCGTAAGCCCATGGAGATGGAGAGGGGGTAATATATAACATTTGAATTTCTAAATAATGAATAAACAATTGGGAAAACCTAGCAACCGTGTCTGTTTCAAAGAAAGGGGGCCTTCGAACAACAAAATGTTGTAAGTGACAGATGGTGAAGCGTAATCATAAACTTATATTAGTAAGAAATAGAGATTCAAATAGTAATCAAGTGTCAGTGAGATACAATAAAATCGGATAGTTCGGACTTAACCTTAACAAATTCAGTGAGGAAAAATACTTCTGATATTTTCAAACTTTTATATTATGGACCAAAAGTGCTATAGGGAAGGGAGAACCTTATCTCTCTTATTATATTATATGTTTTATGTATTTATTTAACCCTTAATTTGACAAAAAATTACGTTGGTCGCTAGCTCAAGCCTCTTTTACGTAGAATAGAGCAAAAAATTCTGATTCGACAAAAAAATTAAAAAGATGGTCTAATAATGTGTTCCTCCTGTACTGCCAAATTAAGAGTCTTTATTGCACAATTTATAAACGTACGTATAAAAATAAAAGTACACAAGGCGGACTTAATGCCATTGGGCATCAATACCAGTCAACCTTTGAGCAAAACAGATAAGTTGTAGGCGGTGAAAAAACAGGTTTTAATTATCTCACTAATATTATAAAAGGCGAAAGTTTGTGAGTGTGTGTGAGTGTATGTTTGTTACTTCTTCACGCTCAAACAGCTGGACCAATTTTCATGAAATTCAATATTTATTTAATCTTTATTGCACAAAAGAAAAACAGATCGTACGAAAGGCGGATTCGACTAGAAATTTAAATTCTAATTAAAAGATAATAAGTTCTCGTAAAAACTGAGTAAGTTCCAATGTTACCTACCTGTTTTTTTTACACGTTTATTTGTAGAATGAATATAAATGTTAGTTTTTCTATCTTCTTCTTGTACTCGCTCAAT
This sequence comes from Apotomis turbidana, assembly GCA_905147355.2. Classification (NCBI taxonomy): domain Eukaryota; kingdom Metazoa; phylum Arthropoda; class Insecta; order Lepidoptera; family Tortricidae; genus Apotomis; species Apotomis turbidana. The sequence continues at coordinate 18,455,583 of LR990292.1, read as the reverse complement.
TGCTTAAATGTTAAGTTCACCTTTGTACCTGTGTAATTTGTATTTTTTTTTTTTTTACTGTTTTAATTTATTTTTATCTAATGTTTATTGCACAAAATAAAATGTATCGTACCAAAGGTGGGCTAAATGCCATGATGCATTCTCTACCAGTCAACCTTAGGGCAAAGCAGAAAAATTGTAGGCGGTGCAACTAACTTACACATAACTAACAAAACATAATGATAATATTTATACATGATACTTACTATTCATATAGATATATACATACTTCTAATTAAAATAATATATAATATGTATATGCATATATTATAAATAAATATGTACTTACAGCGATGAAACATATCTACTAAGCAGACAGACTACGAGTTTTGTGTACAATAGAGTGTTTACCTACTTACTTACTTCTATGTATTATAGAGTATTCAATTTACTAAATCAACATACAATAGAAATCTTTATCTCTTGCGGATTGTACACACAATTAAAAATTCACCTATACATCTGAGAACACGGCTCACGTAGTAACTTCAGACAATGAAGGTAAATAAAAAACATCGCCCTACAAACTTTCAATGAAACATACTAGAAAAATAGAGTGTTTTATCAATTTTCTCAAATGAAATGTCGTCATAACGTGAGTTATAACAGGCTTCAAAGTATCGCGTTTCGGGCAGAACAACTAGCCTGGTTCAATTGCTCATGAACAGGCTAAACAGCTGAATTATATATTTTTTGAGTGGTGTATTTTTTTATTTCATGGCATATGTTTCAGAAAAGCACTATACCTACATGCCTAGCCGTGAAAAGAGCTTGTCAGCTTCGTATCTATACCTCCCCACCCGGCAAGCCCTTCTTTCCCTGCGTCTGCAGTAATGTACTATTGTAGTATTTATTTGTATTGAAGTTTCACCAATATACCGAGTGAACTCCAACTCTAAACCTGTCCAATGTACGTCAGCGAGCTCCGAGAATTAATTCAGCAAAGGACCCGTGATCGTCAGTCCTGCCTCGGGCATAAACGTGTACGATAGGTACCTTGACGGGCGTGAAGGCTTTGAAACGGGCAGATATTGTGGTATAAGTACTATCGTTTATTAACCGTCGACGATAGTGGGATGTTATTATGTTTACCATGCGTATCTAGTTCTATATATGTATCTTTGTCATCGTATCGCCCAAATGGATGTTCGATTTAGGTGCGTTTTTTTATCGAAAGTGTTGACTCTTGAGATGGTTCTCGGCTGTTTAATAAAAATAAAAGTAGTCCGAGATATTACTTGGTGTAGAGGTTTTTAATTTTAGGTATAATTTTGCAATCAAAATGTTTTTAGGCACGTTCATTAAAACGATCATATTATTATTACCATCAGACCATCTCACTTCACACCTACCTCATAAAAATAAAACAACTCCACTGATTTTTTTTAATAATTTATTCAATTAGTATGTGCCAAGGACACTTTACAAGTCAGATTGTGAAATAAATCAATAAATATCAGACAACCTCACACAAATCGAGCCAGTCCCAAATTAAGCTCAAGAAGGCTTGTGTTATGGGTACTAGACGACGATATACATACTTATATAGATAAATATATACTTAAGTACATAGAACAACCATGACCCGAGCACAAATATTCGAGTTCATCACACAAATATTTGCCCTGGCCGGGATTCGAACCCTGGACCGCCAGCTCAGTAGGCAGGTCTCTACAAACTGAGCCAACCGCGTCGTCACCTCAAATCTACCGGCATTTCCCAAGAGGTGAACGCTGTTGAGAAAAAAGCCGAAACAAACAGTAAGTATTTTTTCGTAAATAATACTTAAAGCAATCAATTACTGTTATAACTATTTACATTGGTAAACATAAAGGAGTAAGTATATAAAAGTTATTCAATTTTAACGAATTTTCTCAGAGATGTATACAGTATCTAGACGTCTTGACATGCTATAAGATATAAATAATTAATTTAATTCCACAATGTACAAGCTCTCCAGGACAGTTGGATACTCAGGTAGCAAACAGGCTGTATAAGAGCTTAGGTTAGGTTTTTTATGATGTATTTATATTTTGTAATTTCTATACTGTATTACTTTTTATATAAATTTATTGTATAAAACCTAGCCTAAGATACAAGAGAAATAAAGGAGATGATAATAATAATAATAGGGCGGCATCCAAGGTTAGGTTTTTTATAATGTATTTATATTTTGTAATAACTTTATTGTATTTTACTTTTTACATAATTTTATTGTAAAGAAACTTAACCTAAGAGATTCAATGGATATGGGACAATCAATATACACAAATCGACCTAGTCCCAAACTAAGCAAAGCTTGTACTATGGGGACGCTATAGATAATATATAAATAGGTACATATTATTATATAGATAAAATTCATGACCCAAGAACAAATTCGAGTTCATCACACAAATATTTGCCCCGGCCGGGATTCGAACCCGGGACCGCCGGCTCAGTAGGCAGATGTCTGCAAACTGCGCCAACCGCGTCGTCAAGATTATACAGCCATTATAACTCTAATTTAAGCTGTATAAAGGCTGTATAAATGCTTATGCAGCTTGTGTGCTACTTGATTAGGCCTCTTTCAAAGAACTCTATCCAGAACCGTTCTGCGCCACATGCACCCAGCACCTCCAACAGCCCTTATCAGGTCAGTCCACATTGTCTTGGCAGAAACCCATGGTTGCCACTCAAAAACTCGTCGACTGCAGCGGCCGTTAGCTCTATGACTTAGCGTATGAAAGGAGTGAATCGTAACATAATAATACATAACAGTTTTTTAATGACATAAACTAAATTAAAAATTTAAAACATCCCCGACACAATTAGCTGGTCACCTTGAGACCCTCATTCAATAACAACTGTATTTTTGTATTTAATTTTGTAATTCACAATTAAAATTCTTAGCTTCAATATTGGCTGGAATCTTGTCACTTGTTTCAATGAAAGCTGAATATTTTGGAAACTACTGATCCTATTTCCACCAAATATAGCTAAAATTAATCTCGAAAGACGTTTCGATTTTAAACAACCGCACTGAAATTGGTCCATCTGTTTGGGAGCTACGATGCCACAGACAGATACACAGATACACGTGTTCAACTTAAAACACCCCTCTTTTTTCGTCGAGGGTTAAAAATAAAATGTAAGAAGTGTTGTAAAATATTTTTCACCGTCGTCGAAGACCAAGGCGATCGGTCCAACAGCCACACGAAAAAGGTCCTTAATAAACAGCAAAAAAAAAAAAAACTTCATACAATAAAACCCGTTCCAGACTTTCCGATCCGATCCGATTTATCGGAAGAAATCGTATAATGTGTATATGTAAGATCCTAACAATTGCACTACACATTATCCGATTTCTTCTGATAAATCGGATCGGATCGGAAGGTCTGGAACAGGATTTAACTCTTTATTTTATTTCGTTTTGTTAGTAATCTAAGACCAAGGCAAAGATACCAACAGCCAAAGTACACAATAAAACTTCTTGAAATAAACTTGTAGGTAACTTTTATTTACTATCATTTATTACTTTTTAAACTATTACTTTAAATATTTCTCATTGAATTTTAATTAAATTTGTTTTTAAGTATACATGATATGTGTATATATGTTATTTACATGATACAGTTTCATTTCCTCGCAATCGAAGTGAAAAGTAGAGTGTGCAACTCGTCCATAAAACGCATTTTACACTCGACTTTATATTCATCCTCGCTCGCAAGCTCGCTCGGATGGAAAATGTAAAATGTCTCGTGTAAAATGATGCGTTTTATGCACTTGTCGTACAATCTACTATTTTTTACTCCAGTACTATTTCTGTCATTTATATAGTTACTAACTCTAATATAAAGACATAAATTATGAAAGTCTGTAAAAGTCTATACTCTACTGCCCAAAAAAACACTGCTAAACGATGTTATAATGTCGCCAAAAAAGCATCACTTAGTACCACAGATTACAAGATAAACAGCTGCAATCACACAATTTGCAATTAAAAAAAAAACTTATTGTACCTACTAAGGCATTGCTGCCAACTTAAAAAAAAGTTTTATCTTCAGTGCATGGATGTTTAGTATAGTGATCGTATACCTTTATGTATAAGTTTATTTTTTTGACAGATGTTTAGTATATTGAACGTATACCTTTATCTATAAGTTCATATTTTTTTGACAGATACACGTCAATAAAAAAAAAGTTTATCAGAGACTATTTTTATTTTTTATTTTGTTGATTCCGAGCGGGAACATGTCATTATTTTCTTTGTTGTTTATTTGCATTTTATTTATGAAATGTCGAGTCGTAGAAAAAGTATTGTATGCAACGTTGTATAAGTAGGTCAAAAAACGCTCGTGGCATCTTTCTTACGATGTTCGCTACGCTCACATCGTAACCCATGCCACTCGCGTTTTTTGCCCCCTCTTATACAACGGTTGCATAAAATACTATTTTCCACTTGATGTAATATTTCGCGAAAAAACTATCCTAAAATTAAGTGAAAAGTCTGAAAGAGATTTATGGAATAACTAAAAGGAGACTTATTAAATTCATTGTCGCTACCGAGAAAAATTCTAAAAGGCCTTATTTTAATCTATTATGGACAAATTAACATTTTTGTCAAAGTTCAAGAGTCTTGAAAAGCTTATAGCACCTTATTAATAGTACATTTAGAAGCATTTATATTGTTTGTGATATTAACAATGCTGTCGGCCAGAATATTCTGAAAAATATTTACTCTGATTATTGTTGGGATTAATACAAAGCGCAAACAAAAACGAACATAGCAAATAATGATACCACTTATATTATAATTCAATTATTGAATTAATTGGATTAATAAGAGCTGGCAGCTTCCTCGCTCAACGTATCAGCATAGCTGTTCAGCGAGGAAATGCTGCCAGCGTTTTCGGTACCATGCCGCAGGGGAGTAATTTTTTGAATTTGTTTTAGTTTATTTTAATTTTAGCTTTTTGTACATAGTTGTTAGTAGTGTTTAAGTTTTTTATGTACTGTTTCTTTGTTTTTCCTATTTTCTTGAAATAAATTATTATTGGATTGTAAGTGGTATATGAAATACAGGCGACAGTAATTGTGATACCATTATTTTCCATTGTTCTTTTGTTTTAAACATATTATTTATATGACTTACATCACCATCATCCTCCTAGCCTTTGTCCCATTTTTTTTGAGAATTAATTCTCAATCGGGGTCGGCTACCTAAAATCCCAAGATGTGGCGTAGGCACTAGTTTTTACGCAAGCGACTGCCATCTGACCTTCCAACCCAGAGGGGAAACTAGGCCTTATTTGGGCTTAGGTGGTTTCCTCACGATGTTTTCCTTCACCGAAAAGCGAGTGGTAAATATCAAATGACATTCCGTACATAAGTTCCGAAAAACTCATTGGTACGGGCCGGGTTCGAACCCGCGACCTCCGGATTGAAAGTCGCATGCCCTAACCACTAGGCTACCACCGCTCACCTATGACTTACATCACCATCAGAACTTATTATTATTTGTAAATGAATGAAACATGTATTGTCTGATTATTTTTAATGTGGGCAAGTTCATGTCATTTTTTTGATATTGAACCAGAGTGATACAAATAATGAAAGGAGGGGAAGTGCCAGAGGTACTGGGTTAAAAGTAATGAGACATTACATGTTTCATAAGCTTATAAATAACAGCGCCCTCTCTCGCTTGCTCCTGCTGTAACTAGTGTGGTAAGATGTGATATCACAGTGATCCGTGTGTTATATTAACGTATGAACTAACGTCTTAACGGTGAATATTAACTGACTCACATAGAAGACGCTAAGGCGTCAAGCCTTCCAAATAAATATCGATCGCCATCCAAAGCATAAGGAAAAAATCGAAAGGTTACCTGGCGTTTGGGTGGCGAAGAGGTTAACACGTAGGATCAGTAATCCAGAGATACCTACTGGGTTCGATTCCCGTTCTCTTCCGCCAGGTTACGTATTTAAATTTTCTTTGTGCTTTGATCTTTGTGGCAATGGTTTATTATTATTACTTAAAAATAAAATTTAAACATAAATTGCTAAACGAACCATACATACCAACTTAGGCGTTTGTGCCAAAAAATACAATTGTAATCGGGGTAAACTGGCAGTAAAATCTGGAAAACAATATGGGACATAAAACGAATGAGATGGTATAGTCTTCAAAATAAACACGCATAAAAATAGGTGGTTGGTTAAGCATAGTCGACTTATAGATTGTCTTATAGAGCGTTAGCACACCCTTATTCCGTCTAGGTAACCGCGATTAGGTAACCAGTGATCTGTGAAGATTTTTTTTCCTCCCAGGCCACTGGTTACCTGCAAGGATTAAATTTTCCTTGTAGTAAACTGATATTTTCGATAGTTGTCTGTAAAGAAAAACGGTTCCTCCCACGCCACTGGTTACCTGCAAGGATTAAATTTTCCTTGTAGTAAACTGATATTTTCGATAGTTGTCTGTAAAGAAAAACGGTTCCTCCCACGCCACTGGTTACCTGCAAGGATTTAGTTTTCCTTGTAGTAAACTGATATTTTCGATAGTTGTCTGTAAAGAAAAACGGTTCCTCCCACGCCACTGGTTACCTGCAAGGATTTAGTTTTCCTAAAATGATACTGTCAAATATATGTAATAGTTATCAGTCTGCTAATTTAAAAAAAGCGTTTCTTATACAAGCAAACTAAGTAAGAATAATAAAAACTTGTCTTAAAACATTTAATGTCGTCCTTTTACTACGTTAAACATAACGCCCCCTGCCTGCTATACGGCCACATCGCAAAAAAAATTTTTTTTCGGATTATTGCAGATTCGTAGTCAGAATAGGTTAATTTACGACCTTATTTCGAGAGCCATAAGAAAAAGTGTCCTTAAGAGCCTTTTTTCCACAAGTGGCCTTATGGATCTGATCAAAAATTGTCAGTTGACTCCCTGCAAGACAGCCACTTTTCAGTTGTGGCTGTATAGATTTTTTTTTTTTTTTTTGAGTGGCGTCCCATAGAAATAACGTACATATATTCTAGTATTATTACGACGAATCCCTTTAAATATAAGCGAAATAAACGTCATTGTGCGCTATTGAGCCAAACTGGCGCGCAATAATCTGCCGTGGAGTAAACTAGGCTAAGACTGGTAGTGCGTAGCACATCAGTTGTTGCTCCCCAAGTAGTTCCCCTTAGTCTGTGGAGTATGTTATTCGGCGTCTGTAGCTTTTTCGCATATAGGTAAGACTGCGGTCTAGAGTGACACAAGTACTTAGGTGTAGGATTTATTTTAAGCGCAGTCTCTCTGAAGCATATATTTGGCTCATAATTTGCTTCTTTGTTGCAAGGCTGGAATGTCGCAACTTCTGTTTTACTAGCATTGGGGCAGCCCAATCAGAAATGTCATTCCAGATTGCGAGTAAGAGCTTCCTTCGAGGATTTAAATTTGCCATGCTGGTTTGTGATGGCGATGTCATCACCATGCATAAATTTCCGACTCTCTGTTTTCGGAATCGGTCCTGACCCACTCCTGTTCAACCTATACACACACGATATAATAATAATAATAATAATAATAATCATTTATTGGCCAAAAACGATACACAGCGATTAGTTGAAGTCCCTGACTTCTGAGCTAGGTTAACACCTGTGTTACAGAAGTCAGTGTCCTCTCCCATTCATAAAATGTTACAGTTTGCCTTATAATCTATTTACCCGTTTAAACATACTATATACGTGTGTGTGTGTGTGTGTGTGTGTATGTGTGTGTGTGAGTGTGTGTGTGTGTGCATGTGCATGTTTCAAGGTAGAATAGCTTCTGTTTCGTTATAGTCCAGTGACAATAACCACATTGTCAGTTTAGTTTTACATTGGTGTGAAGATAATGGATACAAATTAATAGATTTGTTTATTTTATTATATAAGTAGATAGCCATGGATCTTTGCTGTCTTCTTACAGTTGCTAATTTACATTTTATCGGTTTGCAGACATTTGGCACAGTCCGTCTTATAGAACATTTATTATTATCATAAGGTGTGATTTTATGTTGCTTTAACACTATAAGTAGTATATACAATTGTCTTACAGTGAGTACTTCACATTTTTTATATAATAGTGTTGTCGGATGCATATACGGACTAAAAGTCATAACTTTTAATAAAGATCTTTGTGCCCTTTCTAATTTAATCATATGTGTTTTACTTGCCCCACCCCATACCACGTTACAGTAACCAAGAAGAGACTGTGCCAGCGAACGATAAACTGATCGCAATAGTTTCCAATCAGCCACGTGACGAAGTTTTTTAAAAACCCAAATGAGTTTTCTAATACGTGTCGCAGTTAAGTCTAAGTGTGACTGCCAGCTCATCCTATCGTCCAGAATAACCCCTAAGTACTTAATATTGTTAGATTTAGCTATAATAGTGCATGAACATCCAGTTCTTGCCTGTATATTACATGAATGAACTTTGAGTTCTAGCATAGGAATTTGAGGAACGTTACTTAAAGAAAACTGTAAATAAGTGGTCTTTGAGAGATTCAGAGTAAGGAGATTGTCGTTTAACCACTCATTAATCTTTTGAAGTCCCACTTCTGCATTACTGTAGGCTTCGTCCCATGTGTCTCCATGAAAAATAATGGCTGTGTCATCGGCGTAAGTAAAGATGTTTCCATTTGTAAGCGATTGTTGACACAGGTCATTTATATAAATTAGAAAGAGACTCGGCCCTAGTATACTGCCTTGTGGCACTCCAAATGTAACTTCGGCGTCCTTACTAATGTATTTGCCAATTTTTACTTGTTGCATGCGGTTAGATAGAAAATCTTTAAAAATCCCAAGTTCATTTCCCCGTATTCCAATATGTTCTAATTTATTCACAAGTACTGGAATCGAGACAGTATCAAATGCCTTTGCAAGGTCTAGAAATACGCCTAGGCATTTCTTTCCCGTGTCAAGTTTACAGGCCACGTGATCTATCAAAGCACTGACGGCATCTTCAGTACTTTTTCCTGGTCTGAAACCAAATTGGCGATGAGACAGTAAATTATGATGCTCCAGGTATTTGATGAGTCGAGAATTAAGAACCCTTTCAAGTATTTTTGATAATGCCGGCAGTACTGAAATGGGTCTGTAGTTAGATACATTGTCTCGACTCCCGTTCTTGTGAATAGGTGTTATTAAGGACCTTTTGAATACAGTCGGAAATATTCCCTGTACTATGCACATATTAATAAGTTTAGTAAGAGGAGGTACTATGATGTTTTTTGCAAGTTTAAGTAATTTCACTGGTATATGGTCCCAACCAGGAGCGCAATCGTTCCTTAAGGTCATTATTATTGATTCAATTTCAGCATCGTCAGGAGGAAGCAAAACCATCGAATTCAAAGTTGGTGGAACATTAAACTTGTAAATGGAAGGACAGCAATTTCTGCTTTCAATTATTATATCAGCCAAATTTTTACCAACGTTGGAAAAATAATCGTTAACTTCATTGATATCATTTGATGAATTTATCTCTGAGGTTATAAGTTCATCAGCTGAATTCAATGGTTTTGTATAATTGGCAATAGATTTGATGGCTGCCCATGTCTCCTTATTGGATTTAGCTTCCCGTAACAGCGACTTTTCATAGTCTTGTTTTAGTTTTCTTAATACAGAGTTACAGTAGTTTCTATAACGTTTGTACGAAACAGTTAAAATATCATTTATGAGGATTGTTTTGACTTTTTCTATGCAGTTTGTCCCTGTGACGGATGCACCGAAGGAGGCCGGGGGTCAACCATGGTTTGAGAGTTCTCTTTCTACTTGGGACTGGACATGATTTTGAACTTAGTTGGATAGCTGTAGACAGTTTCTGTACGAATAATGTAGCTAAAATATTTACATCAGTAGTAGAAGTTATAAAGGAGAAGTCGATTTTCTGGAGTAGTTCAAGGACATTAGTGTAGTTAATTTTATTAATGAACCTAACGCTTGAGTATTTCGTGTTCCTCACTGAGAGATTTACTAGGACCATAGCATGATCTGTCACTGTGGAATCTACAACACATACTATCGTAGGGAGGACTGTCTTCAGCATAACGTGGTCAAGGCAATTAGACATGCGTGTTGGATAGGAATGACCTGGCAGTAAACCTAGCTCAGCGCATAAGTTGAGATATGGGGCACTATGTCTGTCACAATTACTGGGCTTAATATCTATATTTATATCGCCTATCACAAGTATATTATGTTCATGGCTAACTGAACGAATAATATTGTTCAAAGTCATTAGGAAGTTATCGATACATTGAATTGAAGGGGAGCGATAAATAGCTAAAATAGATATATCAGGCGAAACTTTTAAAAGAAGAAAATTACCTCCTATTGGTTCAAATTCCATTACAGAGCACGGAATGCATGTTTTTACGTATATAACAATACCATCATTTTGATTGAGGCACTTTTGAGACGAATATGTGGTGTAATTGTCTAGCTGAGGTACCGGTTTGAGGTCACTGAGCCAGCATTCCGTTAAAACAATAATGTCTACATCAAACAAAAACCGAGACATTTGTACCAAGAGACTATCTAGATTTTTATCTACACTGCGTATATTTTGACAAACGATATTCAATTTAGACATTTTGTTACACAATAATTTATTACATGTATCCGTGTCACAAGAGTATGCCGACGCCACAGTAATCTCATCAATATCAGACATAATTTTCTGATTGTCAAAAGCCATTATTTATAGGTAGGTAAAAAATATAACCAGTTAGAGTACATACTAATTCCATTATATACAAATGTAGAATGTGGTTAATATTGACGCTTGAGACTGTAAATGTGTATGTGTGAAAATAGGTTTCTAAATGTAGGATACCGTACTTATAGGTGTGTATAAAAGTGTATGTGTAGTTTTGTTGAGTTCTAATCATAACATAATTGTATAATTTAAATCTTAGGTCTAAATATAAATCTTTCCCTAACACTAACAATTTTCGTGTAGACGTTATTATACTTGGGAAATTAATCAGGAAGTATTCACACGATAGTCAATTATTTTGCATGTTAATCAGATCCGCTTCATTATCTACTGGCACGTACTGTCCGCCGTCTTCCTTTCGCATAAAAACCCGTCCGTAGGACGTCCAGCAGTGCTTGTATTGATGGTCCCGTGCGAAGGTCCTCGCGAGGTAGTGCATCCGCTGGCCATGTTGAGTCAACTTCTCAGCCACGTAAATGCGCCGGGCCTGGCCCTCAATTTTAAGGTGGCTGGTGCTGAGCTTATTATTGCCGTTTTGTGTGTTATATTGACGCACTTTTTTAATCATATTATCCCTCGCAATAACACTTGAGAAATCGACTAGTATCGGTGCCACCTGGTCGTCCTTTCTGCCCGAACGAAAGACGTCCTTAAGCTCGTACGGTTGAACGGGCATGCCAATTATTTGAGCCGTTTCCAAGACGATGTTGCGCATATCTTCCTTTGTCTCGCCGTTTTTTCTGGGGATGTTCTTAATTTCCAGCTTTGTGACGTTCAAGAGCCGCTCCAGGTTTTCCACTTTTGCTTCTAATTGCTGGACGTAGCTCCGTTCTACTTTACGCTCAGATTCTAGCTTATCTATTTTTAGCATGACGTCGTCGTACTGTTTTGATGTAAACGCAATTGACTCCTTAATTTCGGCGTTTTGGGCAATAATTTCCGTCATTGCTGACTGCAATGCTGCAAACTTGCTATCGGCTTGTGCTGACGACGAAGACAACAGGTCACGTATCTCGTCCATCATCACAATGTTGTCATCACGCTTACGTTTGAGTCTTGTGGTGACTTTTTCTTTGTCCAAACAAGATAAGTTTGGCGCCGATCCCGTGAGGCTCAGGGACGTAGGTACGACAAATAAGTCCATATTTTCGTGTACAGACGTAGGAGTAGTCGGAGGAGTGTGTTTAGGAGGCATATTTCAGGTTATAAAATAACACAGTTTATTTACAAGTCCCGTGTTGAAATAGAATAGTCTCTTGACAAGAAAAGCTTAAGCGCCGTGCGAATCCGTGGCGCTTAGTACGTTTTGCACGAGACACTTAATCTAATCACTCCGATGGTAGGTCGAGAAAGTTGTCACTTGAATTTCTGTTTGTTTTAGTTGTTAAATACACTTCACAACACTATTGGTGTCCAAAAACGATAGTAAATAGTTTGTTTCATTGAAAAATAACAATTTGAAGTCTTTAATCACACTTTGTATACTAATATTAAATTAATTTTACGGAGCAGTTTAACTTTGCTCTTCACCGTGCGGTAGTTGGGGGTAGGATATGGGTTAAACAGGAGCAGGGCCAGGACCGATCCTTGAAATAGTCCATTGTTCAGCTTTCTGGCTTAGCTCGGAGTGCTTCCGAGGTAGACGATAAATTCCCTATTGCTGAGCATAGAGTTGATTAGTCCCACCATCTGCACCACGGTCATGAGCTCCTGTCTACATACGCTATCGAATGCAGCTGAGAGGTCAAAAATACTGCCACGGTTTTCTCTCTCATTTGAAACTCAGCCTCTATGTGTGTTGTGAGCGACATTTACCTGATCCACGTAGTTCGGACCACTACGGAATCCAGACTGCTCCACAGGAATTATTTTGTCGACAATAGGTTCGATTTGATTGTAGATTAGCCTCCCCAAAAATTAGTAGACGCAACTAAGTAGTAGAGTCGGTAACCCTTTGGTTCGTCACCTGGCTTACCCGGATTGAGTGTGGCTATTATTTTTGAGCAGTTCAACTTAGGTGGAATTATATTATCCGAGACTATGTCTAAATAGAACTGTGAGAGCCACGTCCTACATCTTGGGCCCGATGTTCTAAAAATTCGTTGTAAATACCGACTCACATAAATTGGGACTTTGATTCGAACCAGTCTTCATCCAGTATTGCTAAACCTAAAAGTAGAAAACGAAAAGCTTATCCTGCACTATGAAATGGTAAAGAAGTTGAAGAATTCTGGAAAACAGTACACTAATATCAACGGGAAACTAGTCCACGCTAAAACTATGGGGCCGCCTTGTACATGGTATTATACCTGTTAACACGTTGGTACATGTTAACACGTTAATTAAGGATACAAGTGCCTTGAACAGACGATGAAGGTACCAGGTCATTTTTTATGTGCAAAATTATCTGCATCTAGAGAGTTTATCGCTTTCAGTGATGTTGATACTGTAACAAAAGTTGATTAACAAAGGTATCTTAACTGTTTTGGTGTTTGTATTTATATTTTCATGTTGCCATTGTCCAATAATTCTTGTTCAGTTTTGGACGCATCTCAAAATTTCAACAAAATGTTTCTGCGATACGGCCACAACTCTAATTAATTACATGTTTTATAAAAAAAGACATATTCATGAGAAGCAGTATATCATCTCGAGTAAAAAAAGCTAAATTAAAAATGAATTAACCCAAAACTCAAGGAGTAAGCCCCTTTTTACTACCACGCACTACGCTGCCAAAACTTTAACAAGCGATTTCTCGAAAAAATGATTTTTTGAGATGTGCCCGTATATAGCAGGCAGGGGCGAGTCAAAATTAAACACAGTCAACTTTCACTTTCAAGATAGCATGGTGGACACATATAATTAGTAATTTTAGTAATACAAATTAATTAACATTTCTAAATTAACAAATTAAAAGTAGGTACAAGTTAAAGTAGGTACTCAGTACATTAATTTACGCTATGTAAAAAAGCCCACTTGCCAGTAACGCACTGTATTACATCATTGTAGTAAGCCTAAAACTAACCCAGGGATATAACCATAGCGTATTTACTATAAAAGTAATTATAATAATTATTGCAAACCTGCATAGCAAACTGAACAGAAAAAAAAAATTTGAAGTATTCTTCCTTTCTTATCAGAAATATGTCATTCAGTGAGTACTCGTAAATGTAGTGTTTATAAAATTGAATAATTGGTGCACTATGGCTGAAGACTTGAGTGGAAATGTTCCATCAGATATGGAATTTGTTGCGTCTGCCAAAGGAGGCCTAGTTTTACTCTTGGATGGTCGTCAATACAACAAAAAAAAGGATTACCAGAATGGAAACCGATTTTGGGCCTGCCAGAGAAAGCAGTGTACCGGAAGCATTACATTATCCCATGAAAATAAAATAGTTAAAACAACTCAACATGAAGAAAATTGTCCACAAAACTTTACTAAAAATGTTATAAGAAAGGAACTTGACCTTCTGCGTAAAAAGTTACTACAGACATGAGACCAATTCCGAAGCAATACAACGAAACAATTTGCCGCTTACAAGACAAAGGAGTTCATTTAATAGAGGAAATACCTCAATTTTCAAGCGTGAAAACGGGTCTATATAATGCAAAAAATAAAGCACTTAAAGTACCAAAAAGTGTATGTACGAATCTTGCAGATGTGGTGGTACCCGCTACTCACGAAAAATTTCTTCTAGCAGACTATGCGGATGCCAATGATGAATTCAATAGGATTTTAGTGTTTTTGTCAGAAGAAGCAAAAAAGTATATGGTGGAGCGGAAACACTTCTACGCAGATGGCACTTTCAAGAGTTGCTGCGAACCCTTCCTGCAACTATTTGTCATATTTGGAGACATAGGCAATGATAGTAATCCTAATATAATACCGCTTATCTATGCCTTGATGACAACCAAAAAAGAAAGAAGTTACAGCATACTATTCCAAATAATAAAATCCCAAATTCCGCTTTGGAACCCTGAAAAGTTCACACTCGATTTTGAAGTTTCGTCGAGAAACGCGATTGTAAAATTGTTCCCTAATATAGAGGTAAAAGGCTGTTTTTACCATTTCTCAGCCAGTTTAAGGCGGAAAGCAAAAGCGATTGGTGGCATGAAATCTCAAGTCAACAGACGACATGTAAGCCTTTGTACTGGCCTCGCTCTTTTGCCGGTTAAAGCCATTGATGATGGATGGTCGTACATTATAAATGAAAGCCCAAACAACGAATTTGCTGAAAATTTCAATGTATACATGTATAACCAGTGGCTAAGTCCTTCTACATTTAGAAACATATGGTGTTGTCAGAAAGAGCGAAATCGTACCACAAATAAGTTGGAAGGCTGGAACTCCAGGCTGAACCGATTTGTAGGTCGCCCTAAGCCTGCGTTGCCCTATCTTTTAGACGTGTTAAGAGATGACGCTAAATTTTATGGGATAAACAGATCTCAAAAAAATAGAAACTTCACTGCAACGCGAACACAACAACAGGTTCAAGAAAGACATACCCGTATCAATAGAGCAATAATACAGCTACAGGAAAAGAAAATCACGGTCGGGCACTGCCTTGAAAAAATTTGCCCATATGCTTATTAAATTAGCTTCATTTCATTGTCTTGTATTTTCAAAGGTAACATTTGTGTTTTAATGTTTATTTAAGAGTGTGCGCAGTGCAGTGCCTCTCATTTTAAAATAGGTCTCTGATTATAAGTAGTTAAATGTATGGCACTAATGTATGTGTCCACCATGCTATCTTGAAAGTGAAAGTTGACTGTGTTTAATTTTGACTTTATGTTTAACGTAGTAAAAGGACGACATTAAATGTTTTAAGACAAGTTTTTTTATTATACTTACTTAGTTTACTTGTATAAGAAAAACATTCCTGATAGGTGATCGTTGTCCTAACGCTTTTTTTAAATTAGCAGACTGATAACTATTACATATATTTGACAGTATCATTTTAGGAAAACTAAATCCTTGCAGGTAACCAGTGGCGTGGGAGGAACCGTTTTTCTTTACAGACAACTATCGAAAATATCAGTTTACTACAAGGAAAACTAAATCCTTGCAGGTAACCAGTGGCGTGGGAGGAACCGTTTTTCTTTACAGACAACTATCGAAAATATCAGTTTACTACAAGGAAAATTTAATCCTTGCAGGTAACCAGTGGCGTGGGAGGAACCGTTTTTCTTTACAGACAACTATCGAAAATATCAGTTTACTACAAGGAAAATTTAATCCTTGCAGGTAACCAGTGGCCTGGGAGGAAAAAAAATCTTCACAGATCACTGGTTACCTAATCGCGGTTACCTAGACGGAATAAGGGTTAGCACCCCAATGGCGATTTGTGAAAGCGAAGCGAGCGCGCAACGCTTTCGTCACGAGGACGCCATATTGTACACTCAGCGAACTCGCTGCACACTCGTGACTAAAGGCCCGTTTTTTTTTGTTTTTCTTACCTTGCGGGTCCTAAGGGACCCTTTGCACTGGTTGATCCTGTCTCGGTGCGTTCTATAGGACTCACCGACTAGCGGCCCGGCTACGACTTCAGCGAGCAGCAGCGGTGCATGTGTAACCGCTCGAGGCCCCCCTTATCGCCGAAAGTCGCGGCAAATCCGAAAACCGCGCGCTCGCGGCGAAATCTTTACTCGCTCGCAGATGCCAGTGTGCTAAGGCTCTTATAGACGAATCATACCCTGAAGCCACAATTTATGTTGACGGGCTATAAAGATCTCTTCCGGATCCTACATTTTATGACATTTACGTCCCTAGCGAATAAGATCTACAGAAACAAGACATAGCTACAGAATATCACAAGATGTAAAAGCGTGGACATGACACATTTATATGACAAGAAGCACTTATTCAAATCAACAATAATACTACGCTGTTTCCCGAATAAATATGTTGCATACATTCATGTAATTGTGTAAATATATTGGGTAACCTATCCTATTTTATTCTATTTAAAGTAGGGAATTTAACCTATCAAAGTTAAGTAGGACACGATGGAATCTACGTCCCTTTGATGGAACCTGTAATCGAGCTTCATTCGAGGATGTATGAATCTCGGAAAACGTGTAATTTCCTCTGCGACATGAATACTCATTGTTATTCAGACTTCGTGCAGCTGCCTACACGGCTGGTTTCAAATCAGACTCAAAATGCTGTGGTTTTAAACGTTATTCGAACGAAACGGTACTTAATAATCGCTTTCAAAAAGTGTTTATTTGTATCACCTCAACGTTTCGAACGTGAACTTACGCTTAGCTTAGCTTTTACAGCCCTTATACTGCATAAAGACTGGATAAGCGCTTCTGTAGCAAACAAGCTGCAGAAGCGCTTAAATACTTCTGCAGCTTGTTTGCTACTTGGGAGGTCTTGAACGGGACTTGAGCGGGACTTGAGTCCCAGTCCCGTTTTGTTATAATAATGTGTGAAAAGTTAAAATCAATAGGTTTAATGCTTTTAAATGAGTTTTTCTTTAGTTCATGTGAACACGATACTGGAATTAGATTCATAAAGACTTACTTACATAAAATGCTAAATACTGCGTTTGGTCCGGTTTGTAGACACCTGCCTACTGAGCCGGCGGTCCCGGGTTTGAATCCCGGCCAGGGCAAATATTTGTGTGATGAACTCGACTATTTTTGCTTGCCATGAGGTTGTTCTATGTATTAAAGTATATATTTATCTATATAAGTATGTATATCGTCGTCTGGTACCCATAACACAAGCCTTCTTGAGCTTAATTTGGGACTAGATCGATTTGTGTGAGGTTGTCTGATATTTATTTATTTATTTATACCTTTCTGTAGGCGAGTGAAAGCTACGTTTAGCACGCGATAGCTAACTTCAGTTAAGAGACAGTCATTATAACTCTAATTTAAACCGTATAAAGGCTTTATAAGCAATAAGCAGCATGTGTTACTTGGGAAATGATAAAGCATCCGTCACTCTCGAACTGAACTTGTTAAAAAATTGCATATGCTTTGTCGACCCAGTAAGTCTAGCATGTATTGCCACGACTTCGCTTGTCGTGTGACTCAGCATCACTTGTCTTGCTCGCACGGTATTAAAAGGAAAGTGGCAGGTAGCATTTATCGCTCAACGTGCAGGCTCATAATGTCGTGTCATGAATGTTTACGTTGTACGACGCTGATTTCCACGTCGCGACGATACAACGCTCCACGTCACGACGATATAAACGCGCTGGACCGGCAATCCAGAGGTACTGGGTTCGATTCCCGGTCTCTTCCACCAGGTAACTCATTTTAAATTTTTCTTTAGGCTTTGATCTTTGTATCAATGGTTTAATATAAAAACTGTGGTATATACCCACATTAAAAAAATGAGACATTACATGTTTCATACATTTATGAAGTAACAGCGCCGTCTCTCGCTTTCTCGTTCACTGCTATACAGTAGTGCGGTAAGATGTGAATATTAACGTATTCACATAGAGGTCGCTAAGTTGTAAAGCCTTTCAAATAAACAATGCAAAAATCGACACACGAAGCATAATGAAGAATTCGAGAGGTTGTTTGGGAGTTAGGGTGGCAGAAAGGTTAACGCGCACCGGCAATCTAGAGGTATCGGGTTCGATTTCCGGTCTCTTCCACCAGGTAACTAATTTTCGATTTTTCTTTAGGCTTTGATTTTTGTATCAATGATTATACAGGGTTTAATCGTTAAATGTAGCTAGGCGATAATTCCGTAAATATAGCAGATATATCAGAAAACATCAAATTGATATCGAAAGAGGGTTATCCAATTAGTAAAATTACATCAATTACTTTTTTTAAATAAAAGCAGAATTATCCTTAATATTAACTTAAAACCCTCCCATACCTTTAGTACCTACGCCTTTCGTTGAAAGACTGAACTAACTACTACTACTTTCTCTGCTCATTTCACCATTATCAAATGATTAATGATTTTTTTATCCACTTATCCATATCAATCAATAATCATTTTCAAGTTGTTGCGGGTACTGATATTATTATCTGACGACTTTAAACGAATACAAAAGTTAGATATTTTCATTCAATTGTTTTATAAAGCAACCCGCACACGGAGTTTCGCCCCGCAGTTCACCGAGGAGATCCGTGTGTGTCGGTAAAGTTGATTGTAGAAAAAAAAGTTTGGCTTAAAGGACCATAAGCCGTGTTAAAAAGAAATGTTACATTTATTATTTCATAAGCAGTAGTTTTATTATCTTTCATCACACTTGCTCGTAAACAAGGGTTTGCGTACTAGAAAAGCGGGCCGTCAGTCGTATATTACGCCCTAGGGCGGTAAGTAATTTTGGTATTGACCACTATTTATTACTTTTGTTTTATTTCCTCCGAAGCGTGATGAAAAACGTCGTACGTGACTCCGGTGTAAAAGAATTCCAAACTCGTGTCATTAAAGCCCTCGCCTTCGGGCTTCTAATAGACACTCGTTCCTCGTTTACCACCCTTGCTACGTAATGTACTAATTATTACAGTTTATTCGTGCAAATAATGAATCTCAAACTGTTTTATCTCTTACGACGCCGACGTTCTTGAGGCTGTAAGTCTTCGTACTAAATGTATGGGGGGATTTGAAATTAATATTTGGGATATTTCTGCTTGTATTTAAAAGAAATAATAATGTAATTTTACTCATTGGGTAACTCACTTTCGATATAAATTTGAAGTTTTCTGATATCTCATATATTTACAGAATTATCGTCTGGCTACACTTAACGATTACATCCTGTATATAACTGAAATAAAGTTCTTATTTTGCTTTTCTAAAGCTACCCACTCCTTTATCCCACGATTTTCCATTAAAATAGAAACAGAGAAAAACTTTAGAATCCGTATTCCTAACGGATTTCGGTACGATACAATCCCTTTGCCAATACAAGACATATAAAATATCGCTCAGAAACAATTCTTTATGAAAATAAACTGCACATATTTCTGAATCCTGAGAACAAAGAAATATCTTCTATTGTAAACTGTTATTTATTCCCTGTAACGGGAAGTATGAGTGATATTTCAAAGATATATGCAAAATGGGACGTAAAATAAAGTATTGCACTGAAAAATAGCAGTTTTGCATCCTTTAAATATTTATGACAAGAATGGAAGGTTTTCTTGGAATTTGTTTTAAGCTTAGGAATGGAAAACGTGCTTTCCTTAGCTCCTGGCGATTTTTGTTGGAAACAATATATATTGGCATTTTAATATATTCCATAGATGATATCGGTGGATTTGAGTAAAGTACAATTGAATACAACCACAAGTAAAGCCCTTGAGCAATGTGAATGAGATTCAGGTTATAGAAAGAAACGTTTTTGTCAAAAATTTATTTTTTGTGACAAGCTTTTATAGCTGACTGTACATTTTCTTTGAACATCCATCAATTGTTCACAGAGACGATTCTATAGAGCCCAAACGATATGATTGCCTTATTTATAACAGAGTTCCTATGGCCAACTTCCAGCTCCATCATCAGATCAGCTCCACGTCGTCATAATATTGCATTGTCACGCGATTTGCATCTTCGTGAAAAATCTCAGCTCAATCGAAAACCGTAAAGTGGGTCAAATTTAACTTGCATAATTCTATTACCAGGGACAGGTGAAAGTAAATAAAAGCTTGTAAAAATAGCGCAAATCGCAGAAGTAAAAATATAGTGGCAAGATCATTGAATAGATGCTAGTGTCAAACGAGGAATCTTTGCTAACATAATGTAAATTAAGTGAAATTACAGTGCGTGAGCTGTTAGAATGGGGTTCACCTTTTATACCTGTCTCGCTCACGGTGAACTCAGGTACCTGTCAGTTTCTGTTTTCACCCAAACCCGAATCGCAATATCTCACGGATTGTAGCTTTATTTTCAAATATAAGATTCCAACTACGAGACGTGTTAATAAGAGTTCCGATACTGAAACAGATTGTTCCTTAACAAGAAACTAAGCAGGGCACTCAAGTTGTCGACCGATATTGTCAATAGCGTGTCTTGCTGTGCGACCGGGATACGCTCTCTAGGAACAAAAATCTTGGCGCCTAGAGAGCTCTCAGACGATGGAGCCAGGAAAACTTAATACAACTGTTTTGATGACGGGGTTGGCGCAGTTTGTAGTTCAGCTACTTACTGAGCCAGCGGTCCTGGATTCGAATCCCGGCAAGGGCAAATATTTGTGGATAAACTCGAATTTGTTCCTGGGTCATGGATGTTATCGATATAATCATGTTTTATGATTATGTTATGTATATCTTCGTCTAGTACCCATAGTACAACATTGCCTTGTTTGGGACTAGGTCGATTTGTGTAAGATTGTCCCATAATAATTATTACTTATTATTACAGTTTTAAATGGGTATACGCCTAATTTGTAGGTTCGAAAGTCTAAAACGGCTTAAAAGATTTTAACCATATTTGGAACAACTTGTCCTGTTAGGATGAGCGACCCATGGAAATGCCCCCATGGACCAATTGCTACGGAAATTAAATCATAAGTACATGTGACGACTGCATTATGAAATGAATTGTCACTTGCGGTATTTCCGGACCGATACGACCATCAAACCTTCAAGAAAAGAGCGTGCTCCCACCTGAAAGGCCGGCAAGGCAACGCATTTGTGACTCCTCTGGTGTTACAGGTGTCTATGGGCGACGGTAATCTTCATCAGACAATCCGTTTACCGGTATTGCCCCTTGCCCCTTGACATTAAAAAAAATAGTGTTTTCTCCGCTGTTCTCATGGCTTCTAAAGCAACCCTTAAACAGATCAATACGGGAATACCAATCAATCTTCGCGATGGCAAGTTTTAAAGCCAACAAGGATAAGGGTCTGATTGGAGGTGGTCGAAAGGTCCTCGGCCTCTGCGATAAGCTGGGATTAAGGGGAAAAACAATTTTATCCTGGAACGAATTTGCGGATTAAATGTCAAATGACGGTTGCTGATTGTATTGCTTATGTTAAGCTAAAGTGGATCATATTAGAGATAATAGCATAGGTAGTGTTGCCTGATTTTGTATGTATGTAAACTTTTTATTGTACACAACAACTAGTGTAAATACATTCATTACAAATGAAACATGTACAAAGGCGAACTTTTGTAGTACTTTATTTTTAAGTCTCCTTGTCCGTTCAAAAATTCTGATCTGAAGTAGTAATTTTTTTCTATGATGAACAAATTATCAATGTTACTTAGAACAGGGCTCTTGCGATTTATTGGTATATATTTGAAACCTACACTTTTAATTTTTCAGTGATAATTTTTGCTTCAAAAACTACTCGAAATTGAAAAAATTCACGCAGGAAACTGGTTTTTCCAACTTATTTTCGACTGCACGCAATGAAAGCATGAAATAGCTATGCAACTATCTAGAACTCGAGGAAAATTATTATTCACCTAAAAAAGTTGGTTGAAATTATCAATATATTTGTCATAATACGAAAACAAAAAATATTAAAAGGAATATTAGGCCTCTTAAATAAATAATAGATGTAGTAAAGCAACTTTTTTACGTAAAATGGAAACATAACATAGTTTGTCATCATCATCATAATTATCAGTCGAAAGACTTCCACTGCTGGACAAGACAATGATCTCCCCAAAATTCTCTGCAAAGATTGTTCGTCTAATTGATTGTTGATTGTTGGTCCACCTTGTCGGGAGCCTTCCCACAACGAGTTTTCCAGTAAGTGGTCACTTCTTTTTTTATATCATAGTCTATTTAAATTGAGTTTTTATACTTTTCTTTCCTTAGTATGTTATGAATTTATCAAATGTTAATTGGTCTCCAAAATGAATATTTCTAAAGTAATTACACATGTAGTTAATCAAGAATTTGAACTTTTAACAATGGTAGTATGCCGGAGCTTTGTTACGTTATGTTCTTTGGATAAGTTTTGATAGTTAAAAAAATCTGCATGATTTTACTCTTACGGACGTCTTGGCCATGGGTGTTTTATGTACACCATGACATCACGTTAGATTGACTTTGTCGTTGTTTTAGTAAGATCCACTGATCTGATCTAATTTAAACCTGCTACGATAAAACAAAAATGTCATAGTTATTTAAGTAGATATAGTTATTTTTTAACTGGACAAAATTTGTCTTATAATCCTCGTCCTCTCAGTGTACATTAACCGTACAAACATGATCATAAACATTCGTTTAAAATTATACAGTGCAGATTTCAAATAATAACTCTTCAAAACAGTCGGTTCTTAATAAAATTAAAATCGACTGAAAGCAACTCAAATTAACTAGATTAAAAGCTGAAAAGACGTAACCAGATCCGTGCAAACATTCGAATCAGATTAAAAGTTCGCTCAGATCACTTTTGAAGCGAATTTGGCAAAGGCTTAGAATATTTTTTGCTTAGTCACTCTTGGACCTGAATAATTCAAAAGTTTAAGAAGCCCCACCCGCCCAAGCGTAATAATAGCCAAGGGAGTTATTGGGTAACACGGATATAAAGCGGCGTATAAAAATCTGCGAAATAACACAAGAAGTTTTGTTATTGGTGTCTTGGCGACTAAGGGACTATAAGTCGCCGGGGAGCAGCTATGAAATATAATAAATAAACATTGGACAACCTCATATAAATCGATCTAGTCCCACAGTAAGCTCCAGTAGGCTTGTGTTATGAGCACTAGTTGACGATATATATATTTATATAGATTAATATATACTTACTAAATACATAAAACATCCATGATCCAGGAAGACATTTTCAAGTTTATTACACTAATATTTGCCCTTGCCGGGATTCGAACAGAGGACTGCCAGCTCTGTAGGCAGCTGTTTTACCACTAAGCTATGGAAAGGGCAATGCTCGAATTTTCTTCAAAGGAACCGGATTTTAATGATTCAAGAATCGCTGCAAAGTTATTGATATAGCCCAGAGGATAAGCAAACTGATGTGAGAAATAGGACACAGTTATATCTGTCGTACAAACATCATCCATTGGAGAAAAGTCCTGCCCGAAAGTGTCCAGTCTCAGCAAACATAGTGTTGGTCGGCATACAACTTGGTGGAGTAACGATAAACGTGCAGAAGTGCTGGTTCTGATGTGGGACAAAAACCCAAGATCGAAATGATCACTGAATACTTAAGTATCTCTGCAAAGATCAGAAAATTACATGACATTTGAAAGGCTCATGTCTAGCAGTGGAAGATGTGGATGATGATAATGTAAATTATACTAATCAACTAAGAAAGCCAAGTAACGATACCCGTCCGACTTTTAGAGCAATCTAAGTGTAGTTAGTCTCATAACAGACGTTTGATCCCAATTGTAACTAGGATCGATTGAAATCCCCAAAACAGAATTGTTTTTATGGCCTATTCAGTGTAGGCACGTAAACATTGAAACTGCCAAATTGGTATCAATTTGTTCTTTCCGATATCCGTGTCGTGCCGGATGCTTACATTTTCTCATCAGTCACGTTTCTATTTGTAATTATATTTTGAAGAAAAAATAATTAATGGGGCCCTTTTGCTTTTATTTATGGCCTGTAAGACGTCAATGGAATTAATTTAAGGAAACAGCGGGAGAACAAATAACGTCGCAGATTTATCCTTGTTTCCTTGATCGTTAAGAGGGTTATGCAAATCGTATTACTTTTACAGAGCATTTGGATATCTATTTATTTATACAGGATGAGCAATAATACAATGGGTCAGAATGGAAAAGTCCTAAATAAGTTTTCGAATGGACTGGAAATAAAATAAATAAAAATCTAAATCCAATACGCAAAACTGCCTATAGTTGTACATTTAAAAACTGTCCATCACATGAGTCTAGCAAACGCGACAACAATATGCCGTACTTTGGTGAAATGTACGAGTATGATATCTTTAAATGGATTTTAAACTAAAATACAACTCATTACCATAGCGTTGCAGAGCAATTTAAGATAGTTAAATAGATGGATCTATATTATCAAGGGTCTCAACTATTGTCTCAATGACCCTTGAAGTTACTCATCCATCTATTGCTTACTTTCTAGCCCCTATAACAATGTACTATTCCTTATTTACTCTGTTTCGGCATTTCTTCCTTTGTTACATTTTTCTTGTAACGAATAATTTCCTTCTCCTCATTTATACGAGTATCTCCATAAATTTCCTTGGCTCTACGGAATAGCTTATTCGAAGTGCAATTTTATGTCACCATGAAATTTATTTCTTTAAAGAACAATTAGCGCTTCAAACCAAGAACTCTTTTCTTAAAGCCATTTTGTTTGCGTTGGCTTCCATAAGAATTTTTTTGGCACAAATATACTTGATGTAATTATAATATTTTTATTATTTTGTTTTCTTTGGAATTTCAGATCTTCTATGTTCTATTTCTGTCACAAAAATACCTACCGCTACTTGTAGGTAAAATGTATTTTAAAATAATAATTACAATTAAAATTCTATTCATGATTTTCCAGCGCACAATAACACAAAAATAATAGTCAACATTTACAATTGACTTATTTATGCCTTTCATATGTAACTAGTTACCCTTAGGGGCATGAGATCTGACCAATTTATAAAAGCGGCGATTACAGATTTGACAAAAAAGTATACATTTGCCTTAACATTTTCCCATTGTTTCAGAGCTTTTAGCATCAAAGCATACAATTGCACAAATGTGGGAACTAGAATGTTCTCTCTGATGCATGCCCTAAAAATAATAGAAACTCACTCGGCACACTTTGTTCAGTACGCTGGAACTTCTCTCGTTTACCTTGTATTCTATGGCCATTGTGTATAAGATACAGTTGTTCCTAACGTTACCGATCTTGTTGTAAAGTCTGTGGTAGCTGTTATGGTTTGTAAGTAGTTGGAGTTTTGCTCGCGCGATTCTTTGTGTACAAAACTGATATTTGTCTTTTGTTTGGAGACTATAATAGATGGCGTGTTTATTGTTGCTTTGTTTCTTACTTAACTATTGTATTACAACCACTCACGAGAAGACATTGGTGCCCCGTGCGTAATAGGGTAGAGCGACTTTTTTTTTGGAAATTCAACTCAGAACGTCTCTAGAACGTTGCATTAGGCTGCCAGGTGTACGAGAAAAATAATAATAAAAATATTTAATACTACTTTTAGCCCTCTACTGTCATTTTGAAAATTATGATCACGCCCATATTAAAAAAAAATATATATATCATAATCTTGTTTTTTTTTAATGAGTCAAGTGATTTTTTTCTAAGCATAATACTCGAAATAAAAGATATTTATTATATAAAAATATAACAATATAATTTTTTTTTTTTAATACAGAATTTTTATTTGGGTCATAGGTTCACGTAGTAGTTGCCGTAAGTATGAAATAAGCTCAAAACATTTGAAGTTGAAACTCTTCTTTATAAATCTAATACTAATTACGTAAAAAAGAATAGTAGATTGTTTGACAAGGGGCTAAAACAAGCCATTATGAGACGAGGTAATTATTTGGACGAGCGAACGAAGTGAGCGAGGCCAAATATATCTGAGGGTCATAATGGCTTGTAGCCCCGTGTTAAACACTCTGCTTTTCACTTCGCCTAAAAAAATAAAAAACTTAAAAATTAAAATAATTTATTTTATCATTTAATATTCTTAGCCAAGATAAAATGTTTAAGATTAAATTTCTTTCCGTTGATTATAAAACGTGCTAAAATAAATTTTCAGTTAATATTCCAGAACATTGTCAATAAAAACTTTTTGGTTTATTTTTTTAATTCGGACGATCTGATCAGGTTGCAAGTTGGTTTATTTTATTTGTAAATCTGGGGGCACGGTAGTGCCCCCGCCAAGACGAAAAAAAAGAGGCGGGGCACTACCTACCTTTTCTCGAACCGTTTCGTCTCATTTTCAAACCCTCATAGTTTCGTCCCAGTCCCGTCCAGAGCGCCCAAATTCACAGGTTAAGATGCAGTTAGGGAACATATGAAATGTATTAAATTTCATTGATCTAGCTTTTATACTTTAGGTTTTATTGGTACCTAAAATACGCCGATTTTGCCACTCACTCACTGATGTATCAAAACCTCTGGGGTACTTCCCGATGACCTAGAAAGCTGAATTTTGGTATGTAAGCTAGGTTTAGTACACAAACAATAGAATAATTCTAAAACTTGGAACTTTTACCCCCCAACCCCTTAAACTAGGGGATGGAAGTTTGTATGAGACTTCTGCAAATTTTGATACTAGAGGTCTGAAAATTGATATAGGGACTCCTTTATTATTTATAAATAATAAAATACATATTCTAGGATTTTAAAAAAATCACCCCCCACCCTTTAAATAAGGGGATGAAAGTTTTTATGGGTTTTCCATAATGGGCGATAAAAGTAGTATATATCGGGCTAAACGTATAAGTATTTCTTATACACAATTATTACTACTTCCATATCTACACTTCGACTTCGTATTTTAAATATCTGGGGGCACGGTAGTGCCCCCGCCAAGACGAACAAAAAAGAAGGGGGCACTACCTACCTTTTCTCGAACCGTTTCGTCTCATATTCAAACCCTCATAGTTTCGTCCCAGTTAACACTAGAGCGCCCAAATTCTCAGGTTAAGATGCAGTTAGCAAACATATAAAATGTACAAAATTTAATTGATCTAGCTTTTATACTTTAGGTTTTATAGGTACCTAAAATACGCCGATTTTGCCACTCACTCACTGACGTATCAAAACCTCTGGGGTACTTCCCGATGACCTAGAAAGCTGAAATTTGGTATGTAAGCTAGTATTAGTACACAAACAACAAAATAATTCTAAAACTTGAAACTTTTACCCCCCAACCCCTTAAACTAGGGGATGGAAGTTTGTATGAAACTTCCGCAAATTTTGATACTAGAGGTCTGAAAATTGAAACCTATAGGGCCTCATTGTTATAAATCAAATACATATTGTAGGACTTAAAAAATCACCCCCCACCCTTTAAATAAGGGGATGGAAGTTTGTATGGGTTTCCCATAATAGGGGATAAAAGTGTATATATATGGGGCTATTAAGTATTTCTTAAATACACAATTGTCTACTTCAGTTGACTCTCAAGAAACCCTACAGCCCAAAAAAATAAAAAAAACTAGGGCACCTTACAAAAAGAAATGGGATCCCACCAAAAACCTAAAACCTGTATGGATGTACGGCCTCCAGCTGTGGGGTAGTGCTTGTAATTCTTCCATCATACGAATCCAACGAATGCAGAACATAATTCTTCGAACAATCAGCGATGTCCCGTGGTATGTGACTAATGCTGAGATCCACGAACATCTGGGCATGCCCACAGTGAGAGAAGAAATTACGAAAGTCAAGACTAGGTACAGGGACCGGCTTGAAGCGCATCCAAATACCCTCGCACGACAGCTAACAGTTCTTAGCTATGTTAAACGTCTTAAAAGAAAAGACATCCTATAGGATACAATTATGATTATGAGTAGATGTCCTCGATGGAGGACACACTGAATGAGAGAAGCATGCAACACATCCGCTAAAAGTGAATACACTGATCGCAGATTTAAAATTGATAAAAAAAAAAAAAAGTTTTCATCGAAACTTAAATCGGTTCGGAACATAAGTAAACAATGTTTGATTAACAAAGGCGTTGTATGATTATAGTCTACAGTGTAGATGGTGCTAATTATTAATAATAGTTTCACAGAGAAGACTGGAGAAATCACGCAGTGCCCTGCTAAACATTTAGGTTAGTAGGCTTAAAATTGAAATTGGTTTTAATTCCTACATAGGGTTTTATTGTTTTAATGGCATCTTTTGATGCCCAATATGACTGTCTGTCTGAGTTGTGACTGGTGGGGGGTAAAAATTTACCCCAGAAGTGGTATTTTTGCGGGTTTTCGGTTATACCTCGTAAAGGACTAACAATATCGAAAACTGTCCTTCATAAAAGTCATAGGGAATTTAATCCTGCATAGAATACTTAGATCCAAATTAATATTTTTGGACTGCCCTACTGATTTTATTTTCCTGCAGCTTTTTTGCCGCCTACATTTTTTTTGTTTCGCCCTAAGGTTGACTGGTAGAGAGTGACTGGGAGACTTTGTACGATATGATTTCTTTTGCACAATAAAGAAAAAACAAAAAGTTATTGCTGAATTGAACATTATAACCGTAAATAAAGTCAGTCGGGCTAAGTGCGACAGTGGGGCAAGCCCACCTTCTATATTGAAAAATCGAAAAGTACAGATATACAGAGTAGAATGCTATACTAACGCCATCTTCACTTCTTCTTCTTCTTAAACTCTTGCCAGAGTGGTCGTGGTTATTTATTGTCCTCTTCTGTATTAATGACGGCTTTTGCTATTTTTCTCCATCTCTCTGTTTGTGCCACTCCGTGCACACTCCGTTAGGACATTTCACCGTGGATTTTGTGAGATCCATCGACCTGGTAGGAGATCGACCGCGAGAACGTTGACCTTCCACTTTTCCCTGCACTACCAATCACTCCATCGACTTTTCGTTGCGGATATGTCCGAACATTTTCAGAATTCGTACTTGAACCATCGACGAAAGACTTTGTTTAACTTTAAGCTCTTTAAGCTCTTTCTAAGGATAGAGAGAATAGTTCGGCAAGCAGTCCATTTAATCCTCAGCAGCCGTCAACGCCTTCTTACAACAACGCAACTATAGTTAGTCGACAAAAGTAAGATGGCGATATATTTCGATATAGTTGGTGTGCTTGTCCCGCTCGCGCACTTGAGTGACCTTACATCTAGAAGAAAGATGATTTTCAACGGCCGAACCGACTTTCTTGATTCATAGCTATTGACTCTGGAGGGAGTCTAAGAATTAAGACTTGTTAAAACTAACAACCTGTTTCTGACATACATATAAGTGTTACCATTATATTACCTTAAATCTATAATCTTGAAGTTAAAAAGCCAAGTTAAAAAGAAAAAATTAAATACGATTACTTCTCGTTTTTCAAGCTAATAAAAACGGGTTAAAAATTCCCACTGGAATGAATCCACGGTCCGAACAAAGGCTGGCACAATTAGCAAATAAGAAAACAACATGGAGCACAATTGAAAAAGCAACAAGAACATTTTTCCCGATCATTCCCAGTTCCGCATAAAAGTGGGTTTGTATTATTTTATTGCTTTTCAATTAATTAAAAGCCCGCGCAATGAAATTGCAAGGGTCAATAAAAATAACGTTTCTTCCTGTTATTATTTTCACAGAGAACCCACTTTAACATCTACTTCACTATTTATAACGAGCTTTTCAACTGCAAGTTGTTGGTTATTACGTTTTTATGCCTGAGGCAAACATTCGCGAGAGTATTATTTGTGAAACTTTTTTTCTTTCCTGTGTACCTATTTTGTATATGGAGAAAAATATTTTGAAATATGTATGTTTGTAAACACTGTATTGTGCACAATAACTGGTTATAAAAACATTCATAAGAAATAAAATATATACAAAGTCGAACTTAACCCTACAGCTAACCTACAGCAATTGAAGGAATAGGTACTTATTCGAAGAAAATATGTAATACAAATATAATAAAAAATAATGCTCTTCTGCCCGTCTACCCCGTAAACACGAACACATTCAAGACTCAAACAGGATAAACGCCTATAAAAAATAAAAAGAAAGAAACAGTTATTGCCACGCCAAAAATAAAATAGGTACATGGAATAAACAGGAACAAATTATAAAGTTCATTGTCCACCCAAATTATTCTGTGTGACAAAAGGAACGAACTTAGCATATGCTACGACAGCCAGGCGTCTTCGCAGCGCTGGTTTTCAGGCCGTCCCTTTTCTCACTCTGAACCACATTGTCATATTTTGAGGAAGAAGAAGAAGAGTTTTATTTATACTCCTATTCGCGTAATTCGTCCGCGTGGAGCAAAAATAGGATTTGATTACTTTTGCTTCGCCATCATGTCATTAGTGTCGTGAGTACGTATATACAGAGATTTTGACCGGATTCGACACCCGGTTATGACCATACCCCGGGGTGCACTAATGATTTGACACCTACTGTCGGCCTAGTCTTAAATCATGAGTGCACTGAAAACACCGGGATATGGTTATGAATAAGATAAATAATAATCACTGCCATTTTTATTAAATATGAAATCGACGCCATGGTTCCTCAGAATAGATTTCCCTATCTATTCTAGTTTCTGATTCCTCTCTAGTAGAGAGAGTTCGATGTTATCGTACTCATTTAGATCGAGTTTACGTAAATTGGAAAACATTAGTTTGTTTTTGAAAAAAATATATATACCCATACCTACAGGGTGATAAATTTAAATGGGCCAGTAGAGAGTCTCTACTCATTTGCATCGGTTTACGTAAATTACGTGATCAACCTGTAGGTATGGGTAGGTATATATATTTTTTTTTTCAAAAACAAACTAACGTTTTCCAATTTACGTAAACACGATCCAAATGAGTACGATAACATCGAATTCTCATTATTCTTTCGGAGTTCATACGCTTAATGGCCATACTAAAACCATAAAAACACCATTGTATCTGTTTCCATGTAAGTACTTAGTAATTTAAAGCACGCAACCTTATTATAAAGGTGTTGTCACATTAAAGGCGGTTGGAGTGCGATGACACCGCCGGCTTCATTGCTTATTTCGTAGTTACGCTCTGTACTGTAGGTACTAATAGGTGCCTAAGCGGGGATCGAACCTATTGTATAATTTCCCAAGTCAAATATATATGTATTCCTTCTTACTATCGCAGATTGTGGAACAGTTCACATTAACACAGTTGGCGCGTTAATTATGCATAAGCCCTTATTCATCATCATTAGTAAAAAGACCTAAGTACCATTCAAACGCCAGCACATTTACGTCTTTTCAACATAATAACATAGTTTGTTGTTATCGCCGATTCCCAGACATCTATTTGTCGGTAACCGATACAGCTTCGATTATTCGCAGATTTTACAAGCCGATACCTTTCGGAAGTTCGGTCGTTACTGTATCGCTAATCGCAGTCCGTGACCCAATACTCGAATAGCCCACATTGGGTAATTATCCAATGTGAATCTGTCAAATGTGATTGTAGATTGTAGACTAAGGATGGGCGCTCTCTCAACTGCTTGCTTTTCACACTAAAATCTTTAAAGTTTCAATAAAGAGGACATATTTGTTTTTTATTATATATTTTCTGTGTTTGAATCCTCGTAGTTTGAGGGTGGAACCAACTGGAAATTAATGATCCTCGTGGTTCGAGGATCGAAACTTAAATATCCTCTTGTGCGATTTTAAATATCATCTTGGTTCGATGGTCGAACTAAGTGGAATAAAATATCCTGATAGTCCGACATGTCGTACACCAAGGAATCAAAATCATCGTTGTCAAACCATGTGGCTGAAGGGTAAATAATTATAAGCTTTTATTTAACACATGACTTGAAATGTATAAGGTTTGTTTACCCGTCCCTACCTTACCAGTGAGTTGGACTTTGTGTGGGAGCATAATCCTCCTAACCGGAACGTGTCTAAGCAAATAAAGAAAAATATAAATAAAAAAACATAAAAATAAAATTAGAAAAATAAAAGAACAATCTTAAAAAAGATCGTCTAAAATGAAAAGAAAATATTCTTAAGTATTTCAGAAATAAAACTTTTAATGTCAAAATGTATACAAATAATTCTAAGTATAATATTGCCACCACTGCGGCCAGAGCCACCAATTTAAAGACTCACAACAGGACATTAATCTCCTTACTCCCCTACCCATTGGAACTATTATTAACTGCTTATCGCTGTACACTTTTTAAATATTCCCCTATGAAAGATGCTGCTCCTTTCGTTTTTCACGGAGTGAACAGTGCCAATGAACAGTGCAATATTTTAGCTAGGAATGTAATTTCCACATGGTTCCTTTAAGTATATCGATGGCAAAAAGCGGGACTGCTGTAACCGCCACTCGGTCAAAAAAATTTTTTTTTGCATATTTGGAATCAGCGATTTTTTCTGCGTCGAATGGTCTGGGTCCCATGGCTCTAAGACGCTTAGAAAAAACTGGACAGCATCGTAAAACGAATGTATTTTTTTGACCATGCCCCCTTCTAATTGCTGTAAATGCCCAAATAGTAGCAAATTTTGAGACGAGTACACTAACGCCTATTTCGGTTTTTCATGACCCAACGAGTGTGGTGTTTACAGCGCTGCCGAAATTTTGTCCTGTGGCGTATACAGCATTTATGCATGTAGTGAAAAAATTACTCTACAAGATTACTGCATTTATAGTAAAATAAATTATCTATCATCGATGCATACTACGTTTACTTCGAAAATAAAATAACATCAAATCGCAGTTTACGATATTTGAAAAACGGCGGGAAGTAGGTGCAACTCTTCGATACCGCGGCGGTGTAGTTGGTTCCTACGGCATGCGAACTAGTCGGTTGGCAATCGCCGGAACGATTCCCTTGCGTAGTGTGCATTTTATGAGTGAAAATTACGTTCGGTGTTGAAGTGTTTTTGGAAAGATAGTTGTTTTATTTTTTAGGTAAATATTTTATTTAGGAGGGCAATAATTAATGTCTAATTATTATTAAGAAAATATGTCTGCAGCTATTGGAATTTATATATAAATATTTAATAATAAGTGCAATTAAGTTTCCTATGTTAATTATTGCGCTCCTATATCATTAATTGAGAGGTGCAAATCTTATTAAGTTTATTATGAAAGTAATTTTATTTAGAAGTAAATTGAGAGATGATTATAATTTTAATAATTTGAGAGACTATTAAGTGCAATTATTAAAATTAGTTAGTTTATAATTATACTAACCGATATTCACTTATTAAGTTTCTATAAAAAAAAATATTTTAGTCAATACAAGGTTGTAAAATCGTTTGTTTCTCTCTAGCCGTATGAAGTTTTCATGTTTATGAAAGCCATTTGAAATTTGGTTTTAAGCAACTTTTTGTTTTCTATAAAGAGAATATAAGACTTGATAATTATGCATGTTTTATTGTGGTAATTGTTCCTATTAAGCTTTTGATTGATTATGAAACTAGACTTAAAATTTGATAACATTTTAAAAAAATGTGCTAATAAAAGCTAATTGATACTTACGTCGTATTTATTTCACAGTTTCATTTTAGCAGTTGGCACTTAACACAATTCAGTAAGTCGAATAAAGAATTTATTGGCATTTAAGTGAAAATTATTTAATCTTTGAAATAAATATGCAACTGGTTACGGCTTTCCATTTCAGTACATTTACCTTTTGCACGCACAGCGTTTCCGCGTAACAAATAAAAGAGTGCCATTGTCGTAAGCGCCACTATACTGTAAACGGTTCACTTATGCCAAACTTTGAATATGGCAGTTGATAGAAAGAACCCCGCACAAAATGATCGGTAAAAGCCGTTCGGTCGATTTGGCTGAAATTTTGTGAAAATATAGCCTCTAATACTCTGATCAGCTGTGTGAAGTAGAAACCTTAATTAATGACTAGTTTTTAAGATATGAAGATTTTTATGTTTATTATTTTTTACTTACATGTAATTCTTATTAGTTAACGTACACTGTAAAAACCTGGCTTAATATTATTTCCGTGGCCATATCGAGATGAAAAACATCATTCGAGGGTTCAAACTATCTTCACGCCGAATTTCGTCCAGTTCCGTCCGAACGAGAGCGTGGAGAACTAACAAACTCATAGGTATGTAGGTATGTACGACATTGTACATTACGATGCTAAACTGTACTAAGTTTGATTAATTGATATTTGATTGGTTTTACAAGGCTACCTTTGTACATATTCAATGCTTTAAGTATGGTATAAAGCGTTCTTAGCGATGGATACTTCACATTTTCTTCGTATCGGGCAAAACCTAAAAACCTTAAGATTGCTGTAATGTGACCGCATGAACCAAGGGTTCTTGCTCCACTTTTACACGTACAATAATAGCCTAAGATTGGATCTTGATGTAGCCCTTATTTTAATAAATCCTGGCTCATTGAAGTTTTCATCTAATTCGAAAACTCGCTGGTCTCATTCTCATTCAGCTTCATCGCTCATCTCATTAAGCCTCAATTCGCGCCTGTACAACATTAATGTTTTAGACAGGTTGAAGCATTTCATTAGCTAACTTTGACTGGCACGAATTGAAGCTGAAAATCTTGGCCGAAGAAGAGAACGATGGATCCCACTAACTGCTGCACCAATACCAATGTTTCTACGGTTAGACCTTGCGATTTGCACTCGGTCACATTTGGAACATATCAAGTGACACTGTCTCCAGGATATAATATTCAAGACAGCACATTGTGTCATATTAACGACTTAGCGGCGGAAGACGAAGACGAGCGAGTTTTCGAATTAGATGAAAACTTCAATGAGCCAGGATGTATTAAAATAAGAGCTACGTCAGGATTCCGAAACGCAACATTTTATTATATGTGGATTGCATTTGATGAAGAAAATAATAACGGGAGAGGTGAAGATCCAATAATCTTAGCTATTATTGCACGTGTAAAAGTAGAGCAAGAGCCCTTGGTACACGCGGTCACATTACAGCCATCTTAAGGTTTTTAGGTTTAGCCCGATACGAAGAAAATGTGAAGTATCCATTGCTAAGAACGCTTTATACCATACTTAAAGCATTGAATGTACAAAGGTAGCCTTCTAAAACCAATCAAATATCAATTAATCAAAACTTAGTACAGTTTAGCATCGTAATGTACAATGTACATACCTACATACCTATGAGTTTGTTAGTTCTCCACGCTCTCGCTCGGACGGAACTGGACGAAATTCGGCGTGAAGATAGTTTGAACCCTCAAATGATGTTTTTCATCCCGATATTGCCACGGAAATAATATTAAGCCAGGTCTTTACAGTGTACGTTAACTTACAAGAATTACATGTAAGTAAAAAATTTTTAACATAAAAATCTTCATATCTTAAAAACTAGTCATTAATTAAAGTTTCTACTTCACACAGCTGATCAGAGTATTAGAGGCTATATTTTTACAAAATTTTAGCCAAATCGACCGAACGGCTTTTACCGATCATTTTGTGCGCAGTGACCGGAAAATATATATAGACATCGCTCTCAGTACAAAATTGGCTTTCAAAAACGGTCCCAATATTTGACTGACAACTATCCCCTCCACAAGAATTTGTCCTGCCAACAGTTTTAAATATTAGCCTATACGAAGTCATCCCTCCTCTTAGAAATAGTTGTGATTGGTTGGTTAAAGTTTTCATTGGCTAAAATGGACTTGTAAGTGTCAAAGTCCATGCGCGGCGCACGAAAAAGGGTAGTTGTCAAACCTAATATGGATGCAGTAATCGAAAAGTAACCAGTTTAGAAAATATATTACTCTAGCTCTTAATTATATTTTCGAACACTTGAGAACGGTTTTAAGATAGTGACACTTTAATGATTTACTACTGAAACGTGTCAAAGAGCGTAATTTTTTTTTAAATCACTATTGAATTCAACTTTACTGTCGCAAAATCTCAAATCAAAGTAAATTTTTATTAAATATTTTATAATTTATTTCATTTTTTTTTAAGACTAAATAAATTTAAACGACAAGACAATAAGGTACCTTTAAATAATAGTAATAAAGGTACCTTTGCGTTTAAAATTGCGTTTTACAATACAATACAATGCAATAGTCCTTTATTGCACACCAACAAGAAAAATATTACATGAGAAATCATAAATTAAATAATGGAAGACAATAGGCGGTCATATCCTTTGGGTAGCGGAGAAAACAAAATTAAACAGAAAATAGTAGGTGGTGAGATAAGAACTTTAATAATTTGAGAAATAATAAATAAGGGACATACAAAATATTAAAGACAGATAGGTCATACACATACACAAATAATATCTATATATATATAAACATACATAAACGTACATACATACAAAAAGGAAGAATGAAAAGAATATCACAACTAATATTAGACTTATAATGAAAAACGACAGCTTAGAATTATTAAAGAGTTAGGCTACTACGGTAGAGACAAATAGTGATCTTTAAGTTTATTATATT
Source organism: Apotomis turbidana (assembly GCA_905147355.2). Lineage (NCBI taxonomy): Eukaryota > Metazoa > Arthropoda > Insecta > Lepidoptera > Tortricidae > Apotomis > Apotomis turbidana. The sequence goes on along the minus strand of LR990292.1, from coordinate 18,418,809 downwards.
ACGTTTTAGTTAGATGAATCCGGCATTGGTTTGATAATAATCATCATCATTAAAATGAACGCTACAGATCCACGAAGATACTGTAGCAAGGTTCTAGAGAAACTGCATTTGTCCACTTTAATTTTTGCTCGCGGTCCTTCGGGTAACTAAATTAAATGTAAAATGTAAAATAATAAGAGATGTTAAATTATGAATATGTCTAGTTACTCGTTAACATATACTGTAGATACCGCAGGTAACAGAATATGTACCTAACACTGAAAGGGAAATTGTACTATTTACGGTACGAAAAAACATAAATGTACACACGTATTCTTTAGAGTCCAAATCGATAACTTTTGACATAAACTTATTTAAACCCATTTTGAGCACTTTCATCAAAATGCCCATTAATCGGACACTAAGCGGTACAACACCTTTAGTAGGTAAAGACCGTCAGGTATATTGTTGTTATAACATTTTTTAATTTTAGCAGATTATAGGTGTAAATCTTAATACCTGTACGTAAAGTATAAATACCTTAAAAGGTAAGGCATAATACCATCCCCAGACAAATGTCTTCGAAAAATATTTTATATTTTAATAATTCAAAGAACGTTACTTAGATGAACCAATGGATGCCGTGTTTTTTATTATTATTACTTGAGTGGTTTCGACACCATTTCACTGCACATGAAGGCATTTTGAATGAAATGCAGATATTTTAATTTTATACAACCTGACATGTTCTGCCATCAACAGACGCCATCGTATTAAAACTGTCAATTTGGCCTTGGTACAAATGAATCGTCTCAGGTACAATTCACGTGGGGTCATTTTCAGCTCCAATGAGACTTCTATGTTTATATGCGTTCACTGTTTGTGCGGGGTTCTTTATAAGTTATGTGAGATCCAAATTATAAGTATTTTTGTTCATAAATAAAGAAGTAATGTTTTTTTTTCTCAAAATCGAAAAGTATTTTGGCTCTGGTGTAAAGTTTGCATTTTGGCGTTTACAGCAGTTCCGCTTTTTGCCATCGATATGTATACAGAAAAAAAAACGCATAATTAAGTTTTACTAAAAATGCATACACAAACCGTTGCCTAGTAACGGAACTACTTTCAGCCACAGTAGCGCCACCAATTTAACACCTTTCAGCTGACACTTTTGGATATAATGAAGATGCCTCCTCCCTTTTACACCCCATAATTGGCATTCAAATAGCCGGATATAGTGACAGGTATCGGAATGGCCCGAGACGGCTGATCAACCTATTTCCTGCGTAACTTGATAACTTATGGTAATTGACAGTTGGATGGCGCCCCGTGTAGTCTTGCTAGAAAGAATTTCTTGGCACATTGCTAAAGAGGATTATGTAGAATAAAATATGATACGTTTAATTCCTTTTGAATATTTCGTATTTGAATGTGTCGAGCGCAGTTATATTTTGCCTATTTTCAAGTGACTTCAAAAAGAAGGAGGTTCTCTATCACGTTCGCCCGCGGTACTACGGCGATGGCCGTACTGTCAAGACACAAGGTTCACAGTCCTACACCAGTACGGCTATAGCCGTATACCGCCGGCGAACGTGCTATTTTATGCGTGTTACCGAACTCAGTCATTTATGACACGATTTGGAAAAATATTGTTTTGTTCGATAGAAGGCTATATTGGAATCTCCAAATAAGTTTTTAGTGAAGATCTTTTGACGAGATCCACAAGGTATCGAAGGAACCCCTTAATTTTTTTTAGGCACAGTTTCAACGATTTCGGAATTCTTTATAGCAACTTCAGTTTTTTTGCACTTGCACAATTTTCACACATTACGAGTATTGTAACAAAATTGGACTTAACCACGTTCAGAAAGTGTTTATTTAATTACCTCGACGTTTGGAACGTGATGTTACGTTCATGGTCTGGAAGTAACAAATAAAAGTAGACTTGGACACCAAAATTAATACTTACTACAAAAATTGTAGGCTACTTTAGATACTGACTGATCATAAAGCGCGTAAACAAGATAGGCTCACTACGTTTCGTGCAGCGCGCTAATAGCCTACTCTAGCGCACACCTAGGCGCTCGGCTACGCCCTACGCATTTATTCGAGCAAACCGGCGCGCGTTCGTTACGGGCATGTCTTAACGCCCCATAACCAAATGCATCGCTTTTTTTATAAACAATGCAATACATTTATCAAGAGGTTTTTGCGAAAATTAAAACCGAATCTTTTGTAGTAATTTATTATATTTTCTTGCTAACATTTCCATGGGGTCCTAAGGGCGACAACAAAGTTCTGCAACGCTAGTTCATTAGGGAGGCCCGTGACGAGGCGGAAATGCCATGGGCGATATTGATTATTGAATGCTTGTCAAACCTCTGTCAAAACTGTCCAATCATTTGTCGTATTTAGCATCGTCATAAAGATTACAAAATAATTGGTGTTTTGGCAATTGCAACGATTTATTTATTTAATTGGTTTCATGTAAGTTCTATTAAAATCTCTTCATAAAATTGGAAATGAAGATACTTTCGGAAATAATAATATTTGAAAATCTGACATTTATTCGTATTTTTTGTTTAAAATGTAGCAAAACGAAAGTCTGTACAAATGGCGGACATAATGCCAAATGGAATTGTCTACCAGTCAACCATAAGGCCAAACATAGATACTAGAAGTTCTTGCAACCCGCGGAAATCTAATTGTATAGAGAGCGTCTAGGGAAAAAGTAAATATATATATATACAGTGAAACCTGGATAACTGGGACTTGAAGGGACCAGAAAATTTTTCTCACTTAAAGAGGTATTCCACTTACCCAGGGTCTCAGATATACAGGTATAGATAATGTCTGTCCCATTTACATAGGGTTCCATTAATAGAGGTAAAAAAAGAGGATATTCCAGTTATAGAGGTGCGATTATTAAATAAAATAGGTAGGTAGGTGGTGTATTTCATAATGATTATACATGAATTATAATCGTTGGCAGAAATAAAAAGGTACCTCATAACACTTTTTTGTACTTAAACAGTACTAAAATACAAATTAAATAAATCTGACATTTTATATTGTCCTTTTTTAGGAAATTTAAATTTAATCTTAGGTAATAATGTTACAAATTTCAACATTGGTGTGCAAAAGAATAGTGCTTTTACTGTCTCGCGTTTTGAAATAAAATAAAGTCCCAGTTAGAGAGGTAATGGATTGACGTTATCGCAGTTATAGAGGTCAAAATCTTTCAATTCAAAGATAACCATTTATTAAAAGTATTTAACTTAAAATTTAGTCTCAATAATAGAGTTTAAATACGCCCGCTGTCTCAGTTATGGAGGTAATTATGAAGACATAATCGAAAAAACGAATCCCAGTTATAGAGGTCTGTTTTGTCCCACTAACAGAGGTAATTCAGTGGTAAAGTGTGGGGACAGCAGCATCATTTCCAGCTATGGAGGTTTCTCACATATCCAGGTCCCACTTATACAAGTTTCACTGTATATGATTCCTGTATATGCAAAGATACATAACTACATATATTTAACACTGTAAAATATTTTTTGTTAAGCTTCCCACTTTTCAAGTAAAGCTAGGTCTGTTTTTAGGGTTCCGTAGCCAAATGGCAAAAAACGGAACCCTTATAGATTCATCATGTCTGTCTGTCCGTCTGTCCGTCTGTCTGTCCGTCTGTCTATCCGTCCGTATGTCACAGCCATTTTTTTCCGAAACTATAAGAGCTATACTGTTGAAACTTGGTAGGTAGATGCAAAAATAAAAAAATAATAACAAATATTGGGGGCTCCCCATATTAGAAATGAAAATCAAAAATTTTTTTTTCATCAAACATATAGGTACCTACGTATATCTATGGATAGATCTTCAAAAATGATATCGAGGTTTCTAAAATATTTTTTTTCTAAACCGAATAGTTTGCGTGACAGACGCTTCCAAAGTGGAAAAAAGTTGGTCCCCCCCCCTCTAACTTCTAAAATAAGAAAATGAAAAATCTAAAAAAACATATGATGTACATTACTATAAAAACTACCAACGAAAATGGTTTTGAACGAGATCTAGTAAGTAGTTTTTTTTTAATATCTAACTTTGCACCTAATTTATATGGGGCGCTATACATACCAGGTGCAAACTTAACTTAACCACTTAGGGATGGAAAGTGTACGGAACCCTCGGTGCAGTGTTTCGCAGCTTTGCGATTTTGACAGCAATTAAACCAAACCAATTACGTAAGCGCAGTGCAGCTCCAATTAGGTGCCGCCGTGAAATTGAATGTTAGGTAAACCCCGAACGTACACGGCGGAACCTTGTTAGAATTGGAATAGAAATTCCTTCGAATCCTAAGCCAAACAGCTATAAATAGATACAACAGTCAGTATGCTTCTAGATTTCTTGTTAAACCCCCAACCTTACGGCGAATTATTTTGTGGACGATCGCTTTCCACTTGATACGGTCTTCGGCGTTGTGTAATGCCTCGTGGACTTTCGAATTAGAATTATCTCGGATCTGGTCTGTCCACCGCATAGGGCTTCTTCCTTTTGGTCGCCTTCCCTGTACTTTCTCTGTCATCAGGAGCACTTACAGGGCGGACAGTGTCTATTAAAACTGTATCTTCAACATCCAGTGGCAATGTGTGTGTGTAAGATGCAAAGGGCTGCCTCAGACGCATAGCAACAGCTACTCGAATGTTGTGCCTCAACAAAAATTAGGCGTGTTATAAGTTTAACATATGTATCTCTGTGTTTGTTTAGCTCCCATATGGATGATCTGATTTGAATGAGTTTTTTGTAATCGAAAGCCTTATCTGTCGAGATGGATTTAGCTATGTTTGGTCTGTACCTATTGGTATGATTGTTACCGTAGCCAATTATAAGTGGCTTTCAACGCAGCTCAGCAGCGATTATGACAGCAATTAAACCAAACCAATTACGTAAGTGCAGTGCAGCTCCAATTAGGTGCCGCCGTGAAATTGAATGTTAAACCCCGAACGTTCACGGCGGAACCTTGTTAGAATTGGAATAGGAATTCCGTCGAATCCTGAGCTAAACAGCTACAAATAGATGCAACTGTATGCTTCTAGATTTCTTGTTAAACCCCAACCACAGGGTGGACCTCCTCCTTGTGTCATGTTCCTCATTGCTGAGAGTCGTGACCTCCACGAATTATTTTGTGGACGATCACTTGCCTGTGGTTATGATAGCAATTAAACCAAACCAATTACGTAAGCGCAGTGCACCTCCAATTAGGTGTCGCCGTGTAATTGAATGTTAAACCCCGAACGTACAAAATCATAATAATAATAATAATAATGTATGTACACCTTGCATTTCATTAAATTGTCGAAAGGGCCTCTACGCGTTGGCTTCGGCTCCGTGCACGCCTCCCAAAGGTCCGGGACACTATTGTCCCGTGAGCGGGTGCGACATACAGGATAATAATAATACATAATTTTATTAAAACTTTCGTGAGACATATTTAATTGTGACGAGGTTGTCGCGGCGGTGTACGGGCAGCCGTCCCTGATGAAGAGCTCCATACGAGTTCGAAACATGTCGGGCCGTTCCTGACAATTTCACGTGAGTGTACCGCTTAATACAATAGTTAATAATAATACATATCAGACAACCTCACACAAATCGATCTAGTCCCAAATTAAGCTCAAGAAGGCTTGTGGTTTGGAAAGGTACAAGACGAAGATATACATATTTATATAGATAAATATATACTTAAATACATGTAACAACCATGACCCAAGCACAAGTATTCGATTTCATCACACAAATATTTGCCCTAGCAGGGATTCGAACCCGGGACCGCCCAGCTCAGTAGGCAGGTGCTCTACAAACTGCGCCAACCGCGTCGTCAAACAAAAAGAGGGGTGTTATAAGTTTAACATATGTATCTGTGTGTTTGTCTGTGGCATCGTAGCTCCCGAATGGTCTGATTTTAATGCGTTTTTGTTTGTAATCGAAAGCTATCTCTGTCGGAATGGTTTTTAGCTATGTTTGGTTTGTATTGGTATGATTGTTATCGTAGCAAAATATAAGTGGCTTTCAACGCAGCTCAGCAGCGATTATGACAGCAATTAACCCAAACCAACTACGTAAGCGCAGTGCAGCTCCAATTAGGTGCCGCCGTGAAATTGAATGTTAAACCCCGAACGTACACGGTGGAACCTTGTTAGAATTGGAATAGGGATTCCGTCGAACCCTAAGCTAAACAGCTACAAATAGATGCAACAGAATGCTTCTAGATTTTTTGTTAAACCTCAACCACAGGGCGGGCACTGCCTACTAAAAACTGATCTTGAATGTCAGTGTCAATGTGTGCGTGTAAGACGCACAGGGCTACCTCAGGCCCATTGCAACAACTACTCGTATTCAGCGCCCGAACAAAAAAGATGGGTATTATAAGTTTAACATATGTATATGTGTCTGTCTTTTGCATCGTAGGTCCCATACGGATGGTCTGGTTTGAATGCGTTTTTTGTAATCGAAAGCCTTCTCTGTCGAGATGGTTTCTAGCTATGTTTGGTTGACACCGTGGTTTTTTTATTAAGGTTGTTTTGTTCATTTTACCATGCCTGGCTCACTAAGATGACGTGTGAGCCGCGTTTATAGTCTTCAAACCAGCGTCCCTGGTGTACGCTGGTCTAAATAGCCGTCCGGCTCCGTCTTCTGACCTTGTCAGGGTACAATCAAGGCACGTTCGTATCGTACCCAATCGAATTCTGTGCACACCCGGAGAATCGGTTGCATCACCACGCCCATAGTTCTGATGACGCTTGCGAGGATAAAAATAGAGAATCATTATAATTTTCCCCCTATTAAGTTGAATGGTGTTCCCCTTAGGAGAGTGAACCAATTTAAATACTTAGGACATTTGTTGACTGATGACTTAAAAGATGATGTAGACATGGAGAGGGAACGGAGGGCGTTGTCAGTTCGTGCTAACACGCTGGCCCGCAGATTTGGTCGATGTACTGACGCAGTTAAGGTTACATTGTTTAAGGCTTACTGCACATCGTTGTACTCATCAAGTCTGTGGACCAGTTTTACGCAACGGGCTTACAATGCTTTCCGGGTAAATCCTTGTTAATTATTAATTATTAAGTATTTACTTACATAGTTTTCCTAAGTTTACTAACACAAAATGGACCGTTATAGTGGTCTGATTTAAATAAATAAATAAAATAAATAATGCTTTTTGTCGTGCATATAAAAAGAGCCGTTTAAATCGTTGCGAATTATAAGCGGCTTTCAACGCAGCTCAGCAGCGATTATGACAGCAATTAAACCAAACTAATTACGTAAAGCGTACAGAGCAGCTCCTATCAGGTGCCGCCGAGAAATTGAGTGTTAAGCCTCTAACATCTGTACCAAACCCAGCACCTCGTCAACATTCTCATCCTGAAGCTGCTTCATAAAAAAATCGTCATTGGAATACTCAAAGCTTGAGACAGACTCCATTTTGTATTAAACTCTAAAGGTTATGGTCAAAAATCCACTTCTTGTTCAAAGTAAGGTTATGTTTTGTAATAAATATCTCATTTTTCATTTAGCTGCAACTCTTGGATCTTCCGAATTTAAACACACGTTATATAGGAAGCCTTCTTGTCTTTATTGGCCGACAGCACAGGATTTGTGATTCTTATGAATGGATCTTGGAAAATTTCCTTTGTCGGCGACCCATTGTATTCATATAAATGCTGTATACGCATCCATTGTTTATTAACTGAAATGTGAACAAGTATGGATTAGAGCTTGTCTATTAAGGCATCATTAATTGTATCATGGAACCATATAAATATGTAACAAGATAACATTTGGTTATTGCTTGTTAAAGCAGAAAAGTAAGAGTTGTAACCAATGTTATTGTTGTTAGGTTATGCAATGCAATTGCCGAGGGATGTTTGGATTGTGCCATAGAAGGGGGGATTAGTATTTACTTACCGAGCAAATATTCTATTTGCAATTATTCCAAACAAGTTCAGATATATTGGAATCCTAACACAGGAGATTCCTTTGCTTTGTTTACATTCGTACCTTTTTAATATTCTATAATCTTTGAGTCAATTTGGGGTAGCCAGGGATTAGCAGTACATTGAGCAAAGTGATTGTCGTACTGACGGAATTAAGTGAAAATTAATTTTAGTAAACAATTTTAATAGAGAGTACAATTAATGCTAGTATTTATTTAATAAATGTGATTGTTAAAATAAGAAATGTTCTTTAAAAGTATGGAGAATTGACTGCAAATATTGAGGGGAAACATTGAGCAATAACCATAGGCAAAGCACACCAAATATGGTCTATGGAATATAGAATGTCGATGTTATAAAAGGTATCTCAAACATTTTATTTCAATGGAAAATAGTAAAGATTAGATTTATAATGATATATTAATCATAAAATATACTCTGATTTAAGCGTCATTTATGGGTATAAGATTTGTAATTTAAAGTTCTAGTCAATCAAATTGGAATATACAAAGTCAGCGGTTTTAAAATTGGCTCGGTGACGTTTTGCTGACGTGGAACCAATTTCCCGCGAAAATCGGGAAAATAACTTTATTAAAAAGTTAGAAAATTGGTATAAAAGCCCATACATTGGGATGAGGGATTCATTCAGTCATCAGCAGTGAACAGTACAGGAACTCTCTCCAGGACTTCGGGTAAGAACTCTCCCAATACTGCCTGATCCTAACAAGGTGCCAACGAAAGTAGTATTGGGTTTTATTTACTTGGAATAACGCCGGGAATACCGGACGGTGATAACAAGGCGTTATTCCTCATGTATTTACTTAGAACTTTTCCGATAATACTGGGCAACCTAACATGGTGACAACAAAGGTATTATCGGGGTTGTTTATTTACTTAGAATCTTTAGGAGGAGAGATCCTAAACCAAACGATGAGAATGACCGATCTCTTCTTCTAAAAGGCAACTTTAAACTTTGTCGGTTGGTAGATAATGTTTACCAGACTGGACTTAGAATCTTTGTAGTTAAACAAACATATTTCTTGCAAAAGGAAAAATGTTTAGTTTGGACATAGTTTCCGTATTAATAAAAGCCGGGAGATTTAAAATTCCTATTGCCTTGTCGTGCTTTGCGAACTGTTTGCTAATGCATTAATTTCTTTTGTATTGTATTGTGCCATTATAAGTGTTCATTCTGTTTTATGTGTTCATATCAGACTGCGTTTAATTCTGAGTTTGTCACAAAGATTAAGTTAAAAACAGACTGCTAATTGATAATATTTGTTTCGAAATTTATTGTTGAAAATTCTATGTTTAGTTACGAGGACGGAATTGGATACGGACTGATATCTCTCATGTGCTTAATTCGGTTGATATATTACTAACGTATCGTAACTTAGTCATATATCGGAGCAAAGTTATGTACATAGATTGTTTAAATGTAGACTACTAATAGTTATGCCATCAAGTTTGAGAATTGGGATTTTGTTGGGTACATAACTTTTATCCAAAGTGATCGAAGTAACCTTTTAGGACTATTTCAACCCTACCCAAGGGATAACTTTGATTATTTGGAATTCAATTTTCACCTGACCTTAGCAGTAGGACTACTGCAATAATGACACTCCAATAGCCCCGCGCGCTAACTGAGTAGATTTATAATTGCTGATAGGTCAGAAACTCCATGCTTTATTAATAGTAAAACAGCCAGAGATAGATTTCAGCTCGGGATTAATGCAATCAGGTTTCATAGTGCAATTCCACAACTACTTCGTCAAAAGGCGCTATTAACACAACCCCTGAATGCATTTAATTCCAAGTATCTACAACTGGATTAGAGCTAAATATCTTAGGTCAGATGGATCATGTGGAGTTTCTGCTAATTATTAAACTAGTGGAACCTGGCGGGATCTTGGGGATTTGCAGCGACATAAAACTATTAAAATCAATTCATTAGGGAGACTCTACGCTACCTGTTTAATACATAAATAACCAAAAGAAGGCATCTGTTTGTGTAGATGTGGTCAGAATCCGCAGCGCAAATTACAACTACTCTACTTCGTCGACAACGCTGTTAACACAACCTCTGATCACATTTAACTTCAGGTCACTTCAACTGGTTTTGAATTAAATCAGTCTTATGGACTTAGTGGAGTCTCTCGGAGTCTGGCAGGATCTTGGGGAATTGCTGAGAAATAAAACTATTAAAATCAATTCATTAGGGAGACACTACGCTACCTGTTTAATACATAAATAACCAAAAGAAGGCATCTGTTTGTGTAGATGTGGTCAGAATCCGCAGCGCAAATTACAACTACTCTACTTCGTCGACAACGCTGTTAACACAACCTCTGATCACATTTAACTTCAGGTCACTTCAACTGGTTTTGAATTAAATCAGTCTTATGGACTTAGTGGAGTCTCTCGGAGTCTGGCAGGATCTTAGGGAATTGCTGAGAAATAAAACTATTAAAATTAACTCTTTAGGGGACTCTATGCTTTAATACATAAACATCCAAATGAAAGTTTAGACTGTGGTCATTGGATTTGGGCTAGGCGTACACAACAAGCGTCTTAACACAGTAATTGATCTGTCTAAGCAGTTCGATTTTAGGAGCTCAATTCCAAATACCACAGGACTTCAATTGGACCATAACTTAACTGTCTAGAGTCTATTGCTGCTATATGGAGTCTCTTAAAAGTGAACTTTCCTCCTCTGCCTATATTAAGGCATTGGTGTGTCATTATGTATAGGGCTAGGAAGAAGTATTTTTATGATATTAATGAAAGACTACATGACAAAATACACTGAGAGGTTACTATAGTACTCTTCGTGAAATGCATTTCATGGTTGGAGATAAGCTAAGCTAATCGTATAGGTATAGGCAGAGCCTATGATAGCTATTCATATTTGTAATAATTCACTTGCTTAATTGTTCAAAATATAATTTGTATTAAGGCAGTCTGATGGGTTTCTTGACGGTTCTTCCCATTACAGTAAACCTTATAGTGAACCGTTGGTAAAGTTAAATTAAATAAACTAATAAAAGCCCTGCTGGCACAAAATAATTAAATTACAAATCAGGCCTGACTGGCAAAAATAAAACACATTAAATCTTAATACAATCATACAAAGATTCAATATACATACTTTTTAATCTATAATTTGTTTCATTGTAATCCTATTCCTCTATTTTTAGAAACCCTACATCTTAAGCTAGCTAGGTGTTCCTAGTCCCACTATCAGCCACTCAACTGCTTCGAGACCCTGTCTATGTAGTAGAATAAGTGCGGAGGTTGGAGGTTTTAATAACTAATTACAGTCGACTGGCTGGTAGTTAATGGGAGGATAACACTCATCTTGGGCTAATTATTTAGTTCACGAACTCTAATTTTCCTATTTCTTTTATCCAATATATGTCAATGGACTTGAGCTATCTCTTAGTCAACTTAAAGAATCAGGGTAACTATGCATTAACGTATACAAGGGTCCTAACCGCTAGAAGATCACGCCTTGGCCATTAAAGAAAGAGAAACCATATTATTATTTAAAAAGAATAAAAATTCTTTATAGAGGGTAGGGGTTTTGTACAGTTTAAAAGTACCGTGACCAGAATAAATTAGGGGTATTTATCAGGGGCAGGGGGAAATAATATGGTTTCTAAGTGACCTTTTTTAGGTCACAGTTTGCTGTTCGTGAAAATGGAGGTTTTCTGAGAGAATAGCTTAAGTCCAATCAAGTAAAATTGTGTTTTATCTCCACTAATGCATGCATTATTTAGTCTAGTCTTAAAAACTAATTTTGTTGACTAGTGACTGGTTCTTCATAGCTTCGCAGGAATTGTTTAATTTTCAAACTTCCAGTGTAGTCCCGCTTGGCTCTGGATTTATCTTCCGCTGAAAAATTAAAAATCAAGGTCTAAATTTTGTGTTAATATACGCTTTGAAGTACTGGTTCACTATGATAGATATCTTTTATAATTATGAAAACTATTTTCCAACAGTGCTTTCAGATTGGGCTTTTGAACGCCAGGTAGTGGGGTTGTTCACTGTGACACATATATCACAGGGAAAGTTAACGGGGAACTTTTAAAGTTCATGGTGGTTTTAGCTGTAATGTATCAACATTGACACCTTTCATCGGCTTGGCGGTCAAAGGGTTGATCACATGGGGGGCAGATCATGTATATAATTCCATATGTGGGCAAAAGATTAAGATATGGGGGGCAGTCTTATATAATTTAGATTCAAAATAGTTCATTAAATTTATTTCTAGGGATTAAAATTTAGCCAATAGTAATTGTAGGAAAAAAACAATTGATAAACAAAACAAGTTCATCAGATCAGTTGTTACATATATCTTCAGTGTATTAATACAAAGGTATTGGTGAAAATAGGTTAAATATTTACCTGTTGGAAATCTCCTATTCAATTTCTAAAGTTCTTATCTTCCATCTCGGTTCTCGCTGTAAACAGAAGGGAGAATATTAAATTTTGTTAGCAATTATCATTTGTCATGAAGTTAGGGGGCAGACAGGAACTCTTTAATTATATATCAATATGTGTACATAAGCTTAACTATATACCAACATTGTTATTAGTAGTTCTAATTAAAATTTGACTTACCATGAATAGTTCTTGAGAGAAAAATCTTGACATGTATTGAATATGTAATTGTTGTTTGTTATATTTTCTCTCACCATTCGAATCTGGAAAATAAAAGGCAAATGTGAATAAATAATCACTTTACCTATATGGGTTATGTCCAAAGCCAAGACAAATTAGTTGTTAACAAGTATATTGTTTACACTATTTTTGTTCATTTTCTTTCTATACATCAAGTATCAACAGACATTTTACAGTTAAATTATCACTTTTCAATATTTCATTTAACATTTTAGAACTAGTAGACGGTGACAATAAAATTCTAATTTGCCAGAAGTTCACCTTCAATGTTATATAATGTATTGATATTACTTCTGGGGCAATAAATGTACAATGTGAGTATTATAAATTCACAGTAAAACTAAATCTAAAAATAAAACCAAATGGGTACTCCTTGTATTCCAACGTAAAAACAACATGCCTTTATTATCTGTTAGTGATTTATTCATACATAGTTGTAATCTGTTTACTTATAGGTTGTCAAGCTTATTTATTTAGTTACATTAGTAACAATTAGGTTTTATATACTCACGAATAGCGACTATAATTGTTTTTATAGTGAAACATTCATAAAGCAAAATGTAATAATTCTTTTGCATAAATAAATGGTTTTAACCAGAATGTTAGTCTGTAACAAAATAAAAGGAGAAAAGTACTTACCTTGTACATTGTGGGCTCCGGGTTTAGTCAATATAGATATGAGAAATTGTCATCAAGTCACAACAATTTGTAGGTTAGTTTGATGTCATAAACTTTGTTCTATCATCCATACACTTTACGATAGGAATAATAATTGAAACTCTTATTTTATTCATATTATTTAACGGTTAACTATTCACTTATAGTCTTAACTTCAAATCACGTTATAAACACAACTCCACATGGTTATTTGTTATGTATAATGTTTTCACAACACGATAGTACCGGCCGGCACAAACAAACATTCATGTAAATGAATAAAATGTCAACGGTAGATTAATAGGATCAATTAAATGTAGACATTTAAATTTCAAAGTATAGTAAAGTATTAAAAGAGAAAACATATCACCATTATTGAATTTATCATGATTCTCAGGGTCAAAATAGTGTTGTACTGGTCGATACTATTTTGTAAGAAATATCGATATACGGCGGAATTTGTGAACAGATTATAGATTTTGTCATTGGGGTTTAGGTTGTTCATCGATATTTAACTTCAATTATCAGATCAGATTTGCTAGAATTTACCAATTAACAATGTCATGCGGTGTTTCAAAATTTTGCACATACTTTAGTATGGAGCAATTATTTATTTCATTAACGCGAGTGTTAGTGTCTAAAACGTGTCGAGTGTATGTGTTTATGATGTGAAATTAGTGGCAGCCGCAGGGTTCATTTACATCCAATCTCAAGAGAATTGACCACAACTACAATGTGTCTATAAATGAGTGCGTGTGTGTTAAACTGTGTAATACGTGCTTTGACAAACAATTAAAATATTTTTACACGGAAATAAATATTAATTATCAAGATCTTCAGATTCATCATCAGTTATTGGACTAAAGAACATTCGGGTGATCTTCAACATGATGGACCGTCAAATTAAAGACAAGCTACGGCATAAACAACGCATACGACAGAAGCAGTAGAAAAGCTACCCAGGACCAATGCCAAGAGTGCATGACCAAGAAGAATAAACGCCATGTGATGTTGGGTTCAAAAACTATCGATATAATACCTATTCACACTTGCACAGCCCTAACATACCTTATCAATAGTTATCAAATATTCCTGCAGGTGGCGCCACTTATGAGGGCGATTTTCTTGATAAGATTTTGATTAAATCTAAATAGAATTATATACACATTTATAAAAAAAAAATGATGGGTTGATGAGATTAATATTCGGGGGGCAGAGGGTTTAGCAACTTAGAGAGGCTAACCTTGGTATACCACTGGAATGTACAACTTCGTCTGTATCAAATTTATAATTACTAAGGATTGGGCGAACGAAGGATTGATGTCAACAGATGACGCTGAGCACCAGACTCCGCGTGCCTATACAGGGCCAACAATGTGCAGTTAAGATTCAGACTGAAATGAAGAACCACCTGCCTTTGTGGGAGGCAGATTTTGGGTACAGTATATAATAATATGTATGTCGGGAGGTTATTTCATATTATACTATTAACACTGTTATTTTTATGTATACACATAGCTCTTAATAAAAATAAACACCATTTACAAATCTTTTAATTAACCTTTTACATTTTTCATAAGGCAGCGGCCAAGGCCTACAAACAACCAGGTATTGGGGGGCGCACCCATCATGGCGACAATATTGTGAGAAACGCAGATAACTTTTACTACAATAAAGGTAAGAGTTTGATGTTCATTTATTCAACTCATGGAGTTATTGGAGCCGAAGCAGCTCTTCATGTGAGACTGCACCGAGCGAGCACTGCATGTACATGGATTGTCAGGGGAGCCACAGCACTGGATAACTTATTTTATGAAAATTGTAAGTACAATTTGTATCTTTGGATCCTCTCTAGATTTTCATAGGCTTCTGCAGCGGTCACTATTTTGAGACATCATGGCTATATACTGGAAAAGAAAAAAAGTATATAAGTATTGTTGAAATTTAAATACTTCATGGATAGAATATTTGACTCCGACATTTTTATAGTTATATAAACAAAATCATAGCTTAGAACAAGGTTATAGGAAGGAAGTTTCATTGGATTACATTTAAATTTTTTGGTTGTGTGTCCATGTAATTATTACATTACATATAAATTCGAAATTTTGCCTTCATCATGATTTCGATTATTGTTATTTGTCTTTTCTATACAGTTAGAACTAGGGCGATTTTGAAAAAAAAAGGGGGTCAGTTCGGTTACATAACATTAGCATTATACAGGTTGTAAATAAAATAGAAAATACTTACCAGTGTGATTCTTGCGTGGTTTAAGCAGTGGCATGTTTTTCGGCAAGTTGCTTGGTTCATGGAGTGCTGAGTCGCACATCCAATTACTATGTGCAGGACTGCCAGTTGTTCTTTTAGTTTAATCTGTTGTTCATGGTGGCATTATGTCGATTCTTAGTCATGTATAATAAATGTAATGAAACAATTTTAACGACACTTTCTGTGTAATATTTAATTTTGTTTGTTTGATTGACACTTGACAGTCAAAGCCGAGCAGTGACCATACGCGAAAATATGGGTTCACTATCATTACTAGCTGACTAGATTGGATAGAATTTGACATATTGGATGGTTCGAACAATCTTATCAAATCAAGTTTGCAATTAGGTCGTCATTGAAATTATCTTAGAGGAACGATTGAATCATGAATCAGTTCATTCAGGATTTATATAGTCTCTTGGTTCAGATTTTTGAACACACATTTGATGTTGTGTAATTGCTAAATGTAGCAAAGAAATATTATTTGTCAATTCTACCGATTATTGATCAACTATCGCTATTTTATTTTTTAATTTGAATATATTTTGCTTAAATCAATATTTTACGAACAATACCAACAATTTGACCGGATCAGACTTGAAATTGATTGAACTCTGAATCTGGTATAACTATTCAGACTTACATTAAGGGTCATGTACAATTATTATATAATTATAATTGTGATAAATAACATTATGATTCAGCCTTGGTCAAATTTATCTTTTATAGAAATCTGAACCCATTTGATTTGAAAGTTACGATTAAGGGGTGCGATTAATAGTTAATATAGTAAAATTGTAGTTTTGTTACGAACAGGGTTTTGGGTCCCTTTATTAGTGGTTCTTTTGTAAATTCTACTCTAATTGAATTTATTTTTGTTATAGGCAACATTTTAGTAAGTTCTGCATAGTTAATACTCAGCATCTATTCCAGATGGCGCTAGTGTTTGCTTTCATTGTTTATAATCATTTATTAGAATGCTTTAAAAATATAAGACAACGCGCTTTATAACGCTTGCATATACCTTGAGTAATATTGCTTGTAAAAACTTAACAAAGTTAGATATCAGAAAATTATATTGATTTTGTAGTTAATACGCTCAGTCCTAGATGGCACTAGTATCGATCTTTACACGCTTATATCAAGTTTCTGATAAGAGAAAAAAAATAATTGCAATATGTTTCACGATGTGTTTAATGGCCTAGTTATTGTTAAAGTTAAAAACAACCATATCTTGGTTGTATATAAAGTATTTACCCAGCTACCCCATAGATGACTCTGTACGCTGCTCATGCATTTTTACATCACGTCGTTAATTTTTTTTTCTTGATTTGATGAGGTCCATCGATGTATATGTTCTCGATTTTGATCAACTAGGGAATTTTTGTGCATTGCTCTCGCCTCCACGTGTACGGAGAGAGACTGACTTCGGAACCTACAAATCAGTAGTAGGGATTACCCGGCTCTGGTGCATTTCTGAGGCACACTTCCTTTGGTTTCTCTGAAGTGAACTTAGCGCACTAACGCTTCTGTTAATGAATATTAATTCTTTAGTTAGCTAGCTCCTTCTATAGTCTGACACTTTCTCAATATACTAATCATCGGGGATCCCTCTTCGCGCCAACCAACTCGAATCCATATCACTCATGGTAACCTTTTTGCTTGTATTGTTGAATATTCATATTGGGTTTAGGAGTCTATTCATTTGATGCATAACAGTTAAATAATTAGCAATTGTAGTTCTCGTAAAAAGTTTTGGGTAGGACTTAATACTACATACTTATAGGTGAACCGGGGCAAGTGAACGAAACAAGAGAACATGGGATGGAGGAAAAGGGCACCAAAAGAGAATATGAAAGTTGAGGAAAAAGGAGGAATGGACTGAATTAAGGGAAGATATTCGGGAGGAGTTTTCACCGTTGCACAGGGGAATCTAGGGGTTTCAATTTAGAGAATTTACGTTTGTAATTTTGCATAGACCTATGCAAAATTTCAATACGCAGGGGGCAGAGCTGTACCAAACCCAGCACCTCGTCAACATTCTCATCCTGAAGCTGCTTCATAAAAAAATCGTCATTGGAATACTCAAAGCTTGAGACAGACTCCATTTTGTATTAAACTCTAAAGGTTATGGTCAAAAATCCACTTCTTGTTCAAAGTAAGGTTATGTTTTGTAATAAATATCTCATTTTTCATTTAGCTGCAACTCTTGGATCTTCCGAATTTAAACACACGTTATATAGGAAGCCTTCTTGTCTTTATTGGCCGACAGCACAGGATTTGTGATTCTTATGAATGGATCTTGGAAAATTTCCTTTGTCGGCGACCCATTGTATTCATATAAATGCTGTATACGCATCCATTGTTTATTAACTGAAATGTGAACAAGTATGGATTAGAGCTTGTCTATTAAGGCATCATTAATTGTATCATGGAACCATATAAATATGTAACAAGATAACATTTGGTTATTGCTTGTTAAAGCAGAAAAGTAAGAGTTGTAACCAATGTTATTGTTGTTAGGTTATGCAATGCAATTGCCGAGGGATGTTTGGATTGTGCCATAGAAGGGGGGATTAGTATTTACTTACCGAGCAAATATTCTATTTGCAATTATTCCAAACAAGTTCAGATATATTGGAATCCTAACACAGGAGATTCCTTTGCTTTGTTTACATTCGTACCTTTTTAATATTCTATAATCTTTGAGTCAATTTGGGGTAGCCAGGGATTAGCAGTACATTGAGCAAAGTGATTGTCGTACTGACGGAATTAAGTGAAAATTAATTTTAGTAAACAATTTTAATAGAGAGTACAATTAATGCTAGTATTTATTTAATAAATGTGATTGTTAAAATAAGAAATGTTCTTTAAAAGTATGGAGAATTGACTGCAAATATTGAGGGGAAACATTGAGCAATAACCATAGGCAAAGCACACCAAATATGGTCTATGGAATATAGAATGTCGATGTTATAAAAGGTATCTCAAACATTTTATTTCAATGGAAAATAGTAAAGATTAGATTTATAATGATATATTAATCATAAAATATACTCTGATTTAAGCGTCATTTATGGGTATAAGATTTGTAATTTAAAGTTCTAGTCAATCAAATTGGAATATACAAAGTCAGCGGTTTTAAAATTGGCTCGGTGACGTTTTGCTGACGTGGAACCAATTTCCCGCGAAAATCGGGAAAATAACTTTATTAAAAAGTTAGAAAATTGGTATAAAAGCCCATACATTGGGATGAGGGATTCATTCAGTCATCAGCAGTGAACAGTACAGGAACTCTCTCCAGGACTTCGGGTAAGAACTCTCCCAATACTGCCTGATCCTAACAAGGTGCCAACGAAAGTAGTATTGGGTTTTATTTACTTGGAATAACGCCGGGAATACCGGACGGTGATAACAAGGCGTTATTCCTCATGTATTTACTTAGAACTTTTCCGATAATACTGGGCAACCTAACATGGTGACAACAAAGGTATTATCGGGGTTGTTTATTTACTTAGAATCTTTAGGAGGAGAGATCCTAAACCAAACGATGAGAATGACCGATCTCTTCTTCTAAAAGGCAACTTTAAACTTTGTCGGTTGGTAGATAATGTTTACCAGACTGGACTTAGAATCTTTGTAGTTAAACAAACATATTTCTTGCAAAAGGAAAAATGTTTAGTTTGGACATAGTTTCCGTATTAATAAAAGCCGGGAGATTTAAAATTCCTATTGCCTTGTCGTGCTTTGCGAACTGTTTGCTAATGCATTAATTTCTTTTGTATTGTATTGTGCCATTATAAGTGTTCATTCTGTTTTATGTGTTCATATCAGACTGCGTTTAATTCTGAGTTTGTCACAAAGATTAAGTTAAAAACAGACTGCTAATTGATAATATTTGTTTCGAAATTTATTGTTGAAAATTCTATGTTTAGTTACGAGGACGGAATTGGATACGGACTGATATCTCTCATGTGCTTAATTCGGTTGATATATTACTAACGTATCGTAACTTAGTCATATATCGGAGCAAAGTTATGTACATAGATTGTTTAAATGTAGACTACTAATAGTTATGCCATCAAGTTTGAGAATTGGGATTTTGTTGGGTACATAACTTTTATCCAAAGTGATCGAAGTAACCTTTTAGGACTATTTCAACCCTACCCAAGGGATAACTTTGATTATTTGGAATTCAATTTTCACCTGACCTTAGCAGTAGGACTACTGCAATAATGACACTCCAATAGCCCCGCGCGCTAACTGAGTAGATTTATAATTGCTGATAGGTCAGAAACTCCATGCTTTATTAATAGTAAAACAGCCAGAGATAGATTTCAGCTCGGGATTAATGCAATCAGGTTTCATAGTGCAATTCCACAACTACTTCGTCAAAAGGCGCTATTAACACAACCCCTGAATGCATTTAATTCCAAGTATCTACAACTGGATTAGAGCTAAATATCTTAGGTCAGATGGATCATGTGGAGTTTCTGCTAATTATTAAACTAGTGGAACCTGGCGGGATCTTGGGGATTTGCAGCGACATAAAACTATTAAAATCAATTCATTAGGGAGACTCTACGCTACCTGTTTAATACATAAATAACCAAAAGAAGGCATCTGTTTGTGTAGATGTGGTCAGAATCCGCAGCGCAAATTACAACTACTCTACTTCGTCGACAACGCTGTTAACACAACCTCTGATCACATTTAACTTCAGGTCACTTCAACTGGTTTTGAATTAAATCAGTCTTATGGACTTAGTGGAGTCTCTCGGAGTCTGGCAGGATCTTGGGGAATTGCTGAGAAATAAAACTATTAAAATCAATTCATTAGGGAGACACTACGCTACCTGTTTAATACATAAATAACCAAAAGAAGGCATCTGTTTGTGTAGATGTGGTCAGAATCCGCAGCGCAAATTACAACTACTCTACTTCGTCGACAACGCTGTTAACACAACCTCTGATCACATTTAACTTCAGGTCACTTCAACTGGTTTTGAATTAAATCAGTCTTATGGACTTAGTGGAGTCTCTCGGAGTCTGGCAGGATCTTAGGGAATTGCTGAGAAATAAAACTATTAAAATTAACTCTTTAGGGGACTCTATGCTTTAATACATAAACATCCAAATGAAAGTTTAGACTGTGGTCATTGGATTTGGGCTAGGCGTACACAACAAGCGTCTTAACACAGTAATTGATCTGTCTAAGCAGTTCGATTTTAGGAGCTCAATTCCAAATACCACAGGACTTCAATTGGACCATAACTTAACTGTCTAGAGTCTATTGCTGCTATATGGAGTCTCTTAAAAGTGAACTTTCCTCCTCTGCCTATATTAAGGCATTGGTGTGTCATTATGTATAGGGCTAGGAAGAAGTATTTTTATGATATTAATGAAAGACTACATGACAAAATACACTGAGAGGTTACTATAGTACTCTTCGTGAAATGCATTTCATGGTTGGAGATAAGCTAAGCTAATCGTATAGGTATAGGCAGAGCCTATGATAGCTATTCATATTTGTAATAATTCACTTGCTTAATTGTTCAAAATATAATTTGTATTAAGGCAGTCTGATGGGTTTCTTGACGGTTCTTCCCATTACAGTAAACCTTATAGTGAACCGTTGGTAAAGTTAAATTAAATAAACTAATAAAAGCCCTGCTGGCACAAAATAATTAAATTACAAATCAGGCCTGACTGGCAAAAATAAAACACATTAAATCTTAATACAATCATACAAAGATTCAATATACATACTTTTTAATCTATAATTTGTTTCATTGTAATCCTATTCCTCTATTTTTAGAAACCCTACATCTTAAGCTAGCTAGGTGTTCCTAGTCCCACTATCAGCCACTCAACTGCTTCGAGACCCTGTCTATGTAGTAGAATAAGTGCGGAGGTTGGAGGTTTTAATAACTAATTACAGTCGACTGGCTGGTAGTTAATGGGAGGATAACACTCATCTTGGGCTAATTATTTAGTTCACGAACTCTAATTTTCCTATTTCTTTTATCCAATATATGTCAATGGACTTGAGCTATCTCTTAGTCAACTTAAAGAATCAGGGTAACTATGCATTAACGTATACAAGGGTCCTAACCGCTAGAAGATCACGCCTTGGCCATTAAAGAAAGAGAAACCATATTATTATTTAAAAAGAATAAAAATTCTTTATAGAGGGTAGGGGTTTTGTACACATCCACGGCGGAATCTTAGTATAAGATCGTAATTGAAATTCCGTCAAACTATCCCAACTAGGAAAGATTGCATATGACGACTTTTTCATGGCGATTCAGTCGCGCGATTCGTGAACGCGCGGCATATGGCTCTTTATCGCGTTTTCAATGCGCTAAATAATAAATTAATTAGTGATAGAACCGCGCCTGTCGTGATACAGTCGTGTTGTTTTTACTCAGCATCAGAGCGGCAGTTTCGCACGACGTCGGGTATAAGAAGGGTGGAGAGGGGGTAATTGAATTCTGCATCGCGATTGTATCGCGGCTATATCGATGTCGAGACCTTCTAGCACAACTGTGCCACATGACATAGCATCATCCGTCACGCTCTCATAATACTAGACTGAACAAAATAAGTAATATTTCTCGTGCCAAAAAGAATCACGTGTCACAGTTGCAGTGATTTCGTAAAATGAGATACTAAACACTACTTATAGTGAGATGTCCTTCAGTATTAGTATAAGAGTATTACGGGCCGTTATTTTAAAATGTTTTCGGCTTCTATTTTCTAATTGCCTGTCTTGTGGTCATTAACACAGTCGAGCCGTAATAAACCAATTAAATTGGTCGTAACAAGAAACAATTAGAGCTGAGCCCGTAATATAACAATTGAAATAGAATACCGTTTTATTTGTGAGCCAACGCTTTACTAGTGCGACTGTCATTTTGATTCACCTCAAAGAAAATTTTCAGTATCATAAAATTGACCTGATGATGGATACGATAAACCAATTCAAAGACCTTGAAGGCACTCTTAGAGCTCATCATCATGAAGATCGCGCCAGGTTCATCTTTTTGTAACAAGTACAAATACCGAGACTTAGTTTCCGTTTTGTTGGTGTACAAAACCCTAGGAGTATGTCATTCAAAATTACCTACCAATCAGATATAAGAAGCCTAATTCCTTTGCAAAAGTGGCAAATAACAGAAGAGTACGCCTTTTGTAGTGTCTTTATTCTGTGGCAGAGAATATCTTAACAACTGAAAAAAATATAAGCTTTCACACTATATATTTTTTCTCACACCACACTCATAAAAATGACGCATAGTTCTTGAATTATGATGACATTTTTATGAGCGTCGTAATCAACGGCTGTAATTCTTGGATTACAACCATTAACGTAATAAGATCATTCAACTACTCATCAGTGTAGTTCCTTGGGACTAAGCGAAGTGTGACGTCACAGTAAACGTGGAAAAGCCTCTTTGTTGGCCACGTCACAGAATACAAGAACTACAGAAGGTTCTTTCTTCTGATCTTTATAAAAGCCGCATGAAAATCTCATTGTATTTGTTGTTATTGTACTAGTCTTAAAGAGTGAACAGTTCGTACATATCCGACAATATTTAAAGATTAATTTTTATTCAAGCAGTAATGCCTGCTAGCATAAACCAAATTAATTATACTATGCTACTCTACTAGGGCATTTAAGAAGCAACAGTTTGAAAAAATCAATGGCTCTCGGATCGGTTCAGTGGTCTCACCCGTGTTGCCTCGAAAAGCCGTTGGAATCGCGGGTTGCCGGAAGATTCTTTCGTAGTATCTATCTCCGGATGTTTGGATGCCCGGATGTTCTCGCCTAGAGGTCGCATTTCCTAACCGATTCTAATGATTTTTTCTGAGTGGGTTTGATAAAACTATTGACTTTTTGCTGATTACGTTTTTCCATTGTTTAAAAATGGCGTCAATATCGGTTTAACGATCTTTATTTCTCAAAAAGAATCCACTTACATGAAAAAAAAAACCTTTTTAAAATACTAAAATAAACTGAAGTAAGCTAAGTAATAATAGCTGATATGAGGGTTGAAAACGAAAATAAAATACCTACACAGCAATTTCTAAATCTTAACAACTGAAAAAAATATTAGCTTTCACACTATAATATCTTTTTTCTCAGTGCACAACCACACTCATAAAAATAAGGAATAGTTCTTGAATTATGATGACATTTTTATGAGCGTCGTAATCGATGGCTGTAATTCTTGGATTACACCCATTAACGTAATAAGAGCATTCAACTACTCATCAGTGTAGTTCCTCGGGACTAAGCGAAGTGACCTAGATGACGTCACAGTAGACGTGGAAAAGCCTCTTTGTGGGCCACGTCACAGAATACAAGAACTACAGAAGGTTCTTTCTTCTGATCTTTATAAAAGCCGCATGAGAATCTAATTGTATTTGTTGTTATTGTACTAGTCTTAAAGAGTAAACAGTTCGTACATATCCAACAATATTTAAAGATTAATTTTTATTCAAGCAGTAATGCCTGCTAGCATAAACCAAATTACTTATACTTTGTTACCCTAGGGCATTCAAGAAGCAACTGCTTGAAACAATCAATGGCCCTCTGATAGGTTCAGTGGTCCAATAGGTAGAGCACCCGTGTTGGCTCGAAAAGCCGTTTTGAATATATAAGACTATTCATTTTATGCTGATTAAGTTTCTCAATTGTTTAAAAATGGCGTCAATATCGGTTTAAAGATCTTTATTTCTCAAAAAGAATAACATTAATTCACTTAGGTACACGAGAAAAACAAAACATTATAATGTACTAAAATAAACTGAAGAAACTAAGCTAATTATACGGATATAGCTGATATGGGGATTGAAAACGAAAATTAAATACACAGCAATTTCTAAGCAAACTTGCGAGGCCTACAGCTCATAAACCCACTAGTTTACTTTCATCACACTTGCTCGTAATCAAAGGCTTACATGCTAAAAAAGCGGGCGGTAAACCGTAAATTACGCCCTAGGGCGGTAAGTAATTTTTATCACACTTTAAGGATTTACATAAAATAAATAAATATCGGACAACCTCACACAAATCGATCTAGTCCCAAATTAAGCTCAAGAAGATACATGCTAGAAAACCGGGCGGTGAGTCGTATAATAGGCCCTAGGGCGGTAATTAATTTTCGTATTGACTACCATTTATCACTTTGGCAAGCGGTGGTAGCCTAGTTGTTAGGGCATGCAACATTCAATCCGGAGGTCGCGGGTTCGAACCCGGCCCGTACCAAAGAGTTTTTCGGAACTTATGTACGGAATGTCATTTGAAATTTACCACTCGCTTTTCGGCGAAGGAAAACATCGTGAGGAAACCATCTAAGCCCAATAAGGCCTAGTTTCCTCAGATGGCAGTCGCCTGCGTAAAAACTAGTGCCTACGTCACATCTTGGGATTTAGGTGGCCGACCCCGATTGAGAATTCTCTCTCTACAAAGATATGGGACAAAGGCTAGGAGAATGATGACTACCATTTATCACTTTTGTATTATTCCCTCCAAAGTGTGATGAAAAACGTCGTACGTGACTCTGGTGGTAAAGGAATTCCACACTCGTGTCATTAAAGCCCTCGCCTTCGGCTTCGTGCTTCTAATAGACACTCGTTTGTAATTCCTCATTTACCACCGTTGTTACGTAATGTACTATTATAACTCTGCCACTGCTCCAGAGACTTGTTTTGATTTCTCTTTGAAACGTGACTTTATAATCTGCCACAGCCGGCGGCTGCAGGCATTTGTCGCTAACGCGTCTGTTTACCATGTCGGGAATATTAACAGAGATGCCACAAACTCGGTATAAGAGGTGAGCAGCGTGGCTGGCTACCTGTGTCTCGCCTACTCGTATGGCCGCTGCGCTCGGATCTCTCACTCAACCGCTCGCCGCGCCGCTGGTCGCAATATATCGTGGCATCTCCGTAAAACTGCCATAGGAAATAAATAGCCCAACTTTCCTTATTTTTGTGTAAACTAGGGTATCGTTAAACTACCCAAATATAATTTTTGGGTCCAGGGTCCAGTCCACACAACTATGGTCCAATTTAATCCGAAAATTACTTGTTAATACATATATGAAAATTATAAAATCACTGATAGAATATGGATTTTGATAAAAATAAACGACTTTTGTTTTGGACCATAGTTGAAACTATAGTTGGGTAGTTTTACGGTAGTGGAACTCACCAAAGTTGGATAAGGTAATACCCTGGGTACCCAAATTTATCGGTGCGTTTAAATTTATATCGAATACAGCTTTCTTCTGCGAATATCTGAGCTAAGCTGCAAACTGCAAGACAGAGATAGGCAAACAGGCAGTTGGTTATGCATTAGAGGTACCGACGGACTGGCAAGCACGCAAACGAACATACAGGCTAAAGGACAGATCTGGTGGATGGACGGACAAACAAACAAATAGACAGACGGATGGACGGACGGATATACGGCTGGACGCATCAGAAAATATTTTAGGAACAGTTTTTGTTTTGTATGTAATGTTACGCGATTATTCCGGCAATTATGAATTGATTTTGATGATTCCTTTTTTTCATCCTTCGATAGATCATCCTTCACAGATGGTCCCATATAAATTTAATCCAAACTGATTTAGCGTTATTTTGGGAAAATCGCCAAAAAACAAAATATCCCACTTCGTTCATTAAGTCAGTTTATTGTGAAAATATGATAATTTATTTAGTAGTCAATAATGTATAATTCTATCCTATGCTCACTGCACTATCCATAATAGACCGTAGTACCTATATTTCACTTTGATCCCTCTTTAGAGCCCGACTGCATAATCTGCGGCTGATGGCTGCAGGCAGCGTTCACCACTAACGCGTTTGAGCATTAAAACTGCACGGCGATAGTTTGAACAAAAATCTTCACAGGAAAGATTGTACTTAGATTTAACGAATAAATATCGGACAACCTCACACATATCGATCTAGTCCCAAATTAAGCTCAAGAAGGCTTGTGTTATGGGTACTAGACGATATTACGTACTTTTATAGATAAACTAGCTTTTTCCCGCGACTACGTACGCGTGGAACTTGATTAAGATTATTAAAAGCGCCTAAGCAAATGTAAGAGGAATTGTGCTTTTGGTCTAATAATTATTTCCTACAGGGTCACCGCACCCTAACGGAAATGTTCACTCACTTTTCAGTCTTTTTAGGTATATTTTCTTTCAAAAACTATCCTATGTCCTTCCGCAGATCTTAAACTATCTCTAGGTAGGTATGCCAAATTTCATTTTAGGTATATTTTCTTTCAAAAACTATCCTTAGTCCTTCCGCGGATCTTAAACTATCTCTAGGGACCTATGCCAAATTTCATCAAAAACGATTCAGCGGTTTAAGCGTGATGAGGTAACAGACATACCGACACACTTTCGCATTTATAATATTAGTATGGATATTATACTTAAATACATAAAACAACCAAGACCCAAGCACAAATATTCAAGTTCATCACACAAATATTTGCCCGCCGGGTTTCGAACCCGGGACCGCCGGCTCAGTAGGCAGGTGTCTACAAACTGCGCCAACCGCGTCGCCAAGCTTCCAGCCAGCCAAGTCTTCAATTAAAGTTCAATATAATTGTCCTATTTTGTTACCAATTTTCTTTGTGATTTCCAAGCCATTGATTTCAAAATATATATAATTAAAAACGTACAAGCATAAGAGAACCTAAGTATTCTTGAGTATTTGATATTCTTGTATGTGTACCTACTCGAATTTCACCTGTACTCTAACCGATTAGTATGGAGAATTGTAGTTAGTCCTACAAAGTAACCGCTAGGGGCACTCAGTTCTTCAGACGAATCGTCTACGCTGTCCCTAGCGAGTACAGTCACGGCAACTCATGGTAAAGGTTTAATTTTATATTAAACAATTATAGTCAAAATCTACAACTAACTAATTTAGGTCAGTGGGTAAAATTAATGCATAATTTTTCAATTGGACAATAGTAGTTTATGTGACTGTACATAATGAAGGGTATTAAACACAAGTGTGGGTTTACGAAACGAGCCGAAGGCAAGTTTCATAATAACATCACACGAGTGTTTGAATGCCTAATTATGTACAGTTACATACACTACTTTATCTAGCCACATATCATAAGCCTCCATGACGCATTCAGGAGTCGCACATTATAACAAATACTACCCGGTAATGGCGGTAATGAAGTTTTCTGGCTGCTGTCATTGTTTTTATTTTAATTCAGAGACAAACTAGAGTCGGCCCCAACTATCACATCGTTCGATATTTGACAAATTTGATTGCAATCTGACAATTCATTTTGAACTAAACGTCATCTTGACTGAAATTAGAATAGAGGTCTAATAAAATTTCTTTCTTTTTCAGAGATGTTCGAAATTTGAATAAATAGTATTATCGAAATCGAACATTTTACAAATAAGAAATTTTGGCTAACAAAACAGTCTATTTTTATGGTGGTCATAATGTGCGGTTCTTGAACGCATCATGAAGGGTTTATGATATTTGGATAGATAAAAAAAAATAGCATCCCTAACGCTCGTGTAAAGTCACAGTAAAGTCACCGATAGCATAGGTCTAGCTAAGATACTTAATTAATAGTTAAGTTACTGCTTTACCGAATATAATACTGTGGTACAGTTGATGTGACGAGTGCATTAGGTACTCGTACTTGTCCGGAGGGAATGGCGTCCATATCCATAATAACTAGGCCAAAGTTACTGTGACCTTTTTTTGCGCGGTGGATTCGGAAAGCGATGTACTTACACATTTATTAACGACGAAAGCTTCCTCTTAAATCAAGTTGTAGGAAAATTAAGCTGTTCTAAAAAGTGTAAATATATATATTACATAGAGGGCAGGGACGTATTTTGGCGCGTATTTGGATCATTAACACACGCGCCCCGGAGATATTGACGAACTTACAAGCGTGTTTTCGACCTTACTAGTTCTTGTTATTTTTCATGTTAATTTTAAAATGTGGATTGCCAAAAAAAAAAGGTGAGAAGTAATAGTTGGTTGAATGGCGCCAATACCAAAACAAAATGCAATCGGCCAGGGGCGCCCTGTCGGTTTGGCACCCCGGGCCATGGACCGGATGGCCCTAAGGCAAATACGTCCCTGAGTATCCCTGAGTAGTCCTGAGTAGGAGTTTTTATAGTTTAAGGTGGTTTAAGTGTATATTTGTAAGCTTGTCTGTCTTGAGGACGCGGTATGCGCAGTGGTGAAGCAGCTGCCTACTGAAGTGGCGGTCCTGGGTGCGAATCCCGGCAATGGCAAATATTTAAGTGTTCAACATGAATATTTGTGCCTGGGTCATGAATGTTACTTGTATTTCAGTATGTATTTATCTATATAAGTATGTTTATCATCGTCTAATATCCATAACACAAATCAACTAGAGCTTAATAATTCATAATTCATAATTATTTATTGCATTATCATATAGTACATAAGATGTGACATTAAAAGGTCTTATTCTGGGACTAGATCAATTTGTGTGATGTTGTCCGTTATTTATGTATTTATTTGTTTGTTACTCTTAAACGAATGATTCAATGTTGTTTTGACTTTTGTGATTTAAAATGTGATCGATAGTGGTCGTGTTTAGAATAATAAAAATATATTATATGCCAAAAAACACGCACTGAGAAATGTAAATAGCTAGTTTAACTACTTAAGAAATAGCCAAATTGTGCTTAGTAGTAACTAAAATTCAAATAATTTAAAAAAAAATATTTTGGTTTCTGACCCTCAATTTTTCAGTCGTCCGATTTGTGTAACTAGCAGCTAACATTTCCGCTACTGTAAAGGCCTTCCTTTATTTTCATATTATGAGAGATGTATATTGATAATTTCAACCAACTTTTTAAAGTGAAAAATACTTTTCCCCGAGTTCTAGGTAGAAACAGCTATTTCATGCTTTCAATGCTTGCAGTCGAATGCTTGAAGTTGAAAAAAAAATTTAATTTTGTCAATTTAGAGAAGTTTTTGAAACAATAATTATCAATTAAAAAAATGTAACTGTATGTTTCAAATATATACCAGTAAATCCCAATAGCCTTGTTCTAGGTAGTAACATCAATAATATGTTAAGAAACATGTTTGATCATAGAGGAAAATGTATAAAACAATCAGCATTTTAAAAGGAATAAGGCCTCTTAACTATTATTTTTTTACAGTGCGACTGTATGCATGTTTGAAAATTGTGATGCAGCGGTAGTTCTACATTCAAAAAATATTTACCTGATTACAGTAAAAAAGTAGGTTATGCCCGGCAATCACGCGAGCATCTTTTGGTAATAATAACCTAAATTAAAAAAAAAAAAAACTTTCGACCCACCAAAACGTGGCTTTTAAAGACAAGGCTGTCGGTTAAAAAAAAACGCATTCAAATCGGACCATCTGTTTGGGAGTTACGATGAGTCAAACACACAAAGATACACATGTTAAACTTATAACACCCTTCTTTTTTGTCGGGGGTTTAAATAATACTAAAATACCTATGTACATAGAAACCATCTAAAAGTTCTACAACCCAGAAACAAGACGTATGTAGGTTCATTCACAGAAATATTTGCTCTCACAGTGATTCAAACCCAGGAACACTGTTTTGCAAATATTAAAGTGCGCGAAACTTATAACTAAAATTAGTTAAAGAAAACCGGCCAAGAGCATGTCGGGCCCCGACACGCTATTTTTTGGATTTCTGGAGCAAATATTTGCAAACCTGCTGACTTTATCAAAAAATTATGTTTGAAAATCCCTCTTATTTTTAAACGACTTATTCAACGTCACCCTACACCACAGAAATATATCAAGATAGAAGGAAAGAGTGGACGTACCTCGCGTGGCGAAATGTTGACACGGTGTCAACTTTGCTCGCCGCGAACATTAGTCAGCTCCCGACCGCGGTCTGTGTGCGACATCAGGTCTTAAAAACAAAATGGCTTGTTGCGCAATAATTAATTGTTCAAACACTTCCAATAAAATTGGAGCTGTTAATCGAGATATTTCCTTTCATTGGTATGTACAATTTGTCCTTAAATATCTGTTATTAATTACAAAACTATTTATTTTATTATTTTCATCAAAACAGAGGCGGGCGATTGTGTCCAACGCTAGCTTTCCATTGCGGCTTTAATTTGACGAGCCAACCTTGGCGTGCATTCAAAGCCAGCGATGTAAAAATAAGCTATTCAAACTGTCGAGTCACGTTCAAGGTCGATTTCTCATTTTTTCTGTCAAAAGTAAGAATAGTGCTGCCATGTGCTGCTGTACACTGCGATTTTCTTATTCGATTAAATTCGATTTTGAGAACAGAGGAAATGATAATTACGTTCTTATTTATTATGCAGCTATATTATTTAAGTACATAGTGCAAAGCAAATATTATTGTGACTGTTTTTGTTTGTGACGGCGGCTGGGCCGCGGCGTGGTACGGTGTGGGTGGCGATGCATAGAATCGGTGCCGTGTTCGAATCGATCTGTGAATCGATGTTTCTGAATCGTTTTCGCGCGGCTTATGTTTCCCATCACTAAATTACGCTCGTGACGTCAAAGTACCTACGCAAAATGTTACACGCTCGGTCTCCCTACAAATTGCTGAACTCTTTCCTTCTATCTTGATATATTTCTGTGCCCTACACACTAGTGTTGGATCGAAAAACAAAAATCACCCTCACTTTATGTGTACGGGATTACCCAAAAAAAAGTTTTTTTTTTTTTACCGTTTTCTCGGCGTGATACACATACTCATACCAAATTTCAGCTTTCTAGTACTAATGATCACAGACCTAAGCCGCGGACGGACATACAGACAGACGGACATGGTAAAACTAAGGGTTCCTAGTTGACTACGGAACCCTAAAAATGGCGTGAAAATCTTGCGGAATTTGTGTGCATCAAGCGTATCACTGCACTTTGTCTCGGCATAGTGCTGAGTGCCAAGTGTCAGCGGCTCCGCCTACGGTAAGTGGGCATTTCTCTCAATTTTTGATCGTGGATTCTAGTTTCCTACCTTTTGAGGCCCAATTTCACCATACCATGATGTTAACTGCTAATTACACCTCCTATCGCCTACTAAGCAACCTATCATACCTTCGTTCATTCGTTGGTGAATAACAGAGCAAGACTTTAGGTATACTCGTAGTGTAAATTGGGAATAAACTTAATTAACGGTGTACGTAACCGTTAAAGATTTTTTATTTTGCTATTTGGGATCAAAGATTTTGAGATAGGTGGAAAATTTTCTTATATTTCTGTTGTTCATATTCTGACATTTATTTTTATAATAATACTAAACTAGCTAGGCCGTGCGGCGTTACG
Organism: Apotomis turbidana; assembly: GCA_905147355.2. Classification (NCBI taxonomy): domain Eukaryota; kingdom Metazoa; phylum Arthropoda; class Insecta; order Lepidoptera; family Tortricidae; genus Apotomis; species Apotomis turbidana. The sequence goes on along the minus strand of LR990292.1, from coordinate 18,386,873 downwards.
CGTTTATCCCACGGGAATACAAAATTATTTTGGGATAAAAATTAGCCTGTTTTAATCCAGGGCGTCCGCTACCTTCACAACAAAATAAATAATCAAAATTGGTCCAGCCGTTTGGAAAAAATCTGCGCAAATGGCAGGAGGTCTCCGGAGAGGTCATCGTTGATTTGGCGTATGTTCATATTTCGGAGATAGCTCCTATGTGGCGAAATACATAGTGTATAGCCACTTTACCATGCCAGTTGCATTAAGTTTGCCTCATTTACATTTAAGATACCATAGATGTCGGGCGCAAACTTGCCCAGACCGTCTAGCACAACTATGCTTCGCGACTATTGTCGTGCGATATAGTATCCCCCATCACCCTCTAACAGTACTATACAGAGAGAGATAGTGTGTCACAGTTGTGCTAGAGCAGCAGCCAGTAGAGTAATGCAGCTGCTCGTATCCAAAAGGACTCAACTTTACTATATGCTAGGTATATCGCCACCTCGGAGATCTCCCCGAGCATATAATATATATATGGAATTAGGACGCAGTATTTAATATCCTACTTCAATGAAAACGCAAACACTAAAATCGACAGCCAGAGTGCTTCAAGAAATACCCCTATACTGCACAGAGCGGGCAATCTTTTAGCAGCTATTTCTGTTGCCAAAATTGAACGAATATTGCCGTCTATAAACTATGACACTCAAACGTAGGTCGAGCGCCATTTGGTTTCATGATAGTGAACCGTGAAGATAACAAAAAAGAAAACAAAGTGACGGGAAATAAAAAACTTAAACACTACTAACTACTACGCACAAAAAAGCTAAAATTAAAATAACCTAAAACAAATTCCAAAAATTGGTCTCCTTTGGCATGGTACCGAAAATCAGCGACAGCGTATCAGCATAGCTGTGCAGCGAGGACATGCTGCCAGCTCTTCGGTCCCCAGTGGTCTCTTTAAGCCTTTTCGAGAGCTCTTTGTGAAGTTTTTGGGCGCTGGGACCCCATGGTCTCGACCCCAAATGAAATATGTTTAAAGGCTGTACATTAGCTTTTCTTCTACTACTAAATAATATTTACATTTCTTAACGGATCTCGTAGAACTACCTATGTATATCCTCTGATCTTCGCTAAAGCCAAGTGATTTTTTTATTACGTAGGTTATTTGTGTAAATTGCGACGCACTATACCGCGCTCGGATCTCTCGCTCCGCCGCTCGCCAAGCCGCTTGTCGCGCAATCATGGCATCTTCGTAAAGGTGTAACGGGCCAATTTTTTCTAAAGTTGTAAACCCCACTTTTTTTTAATCTTCGATATTATGGGTATTTTATGCTCGGAATCACGAGCTCTTTCGATCTAATTAGGAGAAAAAAACTGTCCCAAAATATTCATACATTTTTTGTTTTTCCATTCCGTTACCGCTATAGTAGGATATATGGAAATGGTAACGGAATGGAACGAACAAACTTGGGACAGTTTTTATCTCCTAATTAGATCGAAAGAGCTCGTGATTCTGAGTAGAAAATACCCAAAATATCGAAAAAAAAGTGTACAACTTTAGAAAAAATGGCCCAACGATCCCGCTCTTTTGTCTCGAAACTCGTTAATTACAACAAAATACAATACATAGGAACAAAGTCAGTCACGCGTCGAAAATCATTACGTACTTATTGCTGTGCCAATGGCGACAATACAGGCATTTTTTACTTACTCGCGAATGTTTTGAAAGATTTTAGTTGGTACAGCAGCAACATTGACTAGAAAGCCGATTGCCGAAAATAAATCTCTTTATTAAAGAATAAAACACAAGTGATCGCTACGTATTTGCGGCGTTTGCCGTGAAGACCCTAGGGCCGTTGGGGATCGGAAGCTACTAAGATTTTCAAAAAACTGAGCTATTTGCTTATACGGTCCTCTGGTGATCGTAGGGCAGGCTCGTTCCTTGCCTAACGCATTGTCATTGCCATGCAGCGAGGTAACGCGGCCAGCCTTACAGGCACCCTACCCAATGGTAGTGACCTAGGGGATACATGTACATATACTTTAGGTCCCAATAGTTTAAGTTAGGTTTAATTAGATCATAAGTTGCTTAAGGTTTAGTTATATACTTTTTATTTTGTAAAAATAAATGAAGAAAAATACATAATTTTATATAATATTTTTAAGGTAAACAAAGGAGACAACACACACAGTAGCTAATCCATACTAATATTATAAATGCGAAAGTGTGTCTGTCTGTCTGTCTGTCTGTCTGTCTGTTACCTCTTCACGCTTAAACCGCTGAACCGATTTAGATGAAATTTGGTATATAGATAGTTTCAGTCCCGGGGAAGGACATAGGATACTTTTCATCCCGAATATATTTAGTGTTCCCGTGGGATGAGCGGGTAACACCGCGGGGCACAGCTAGTAGCATATATATTACAAATTATTATTTTAATGCATTCTACGGCCATTGAGTGAACTTCTAATTTTTACCTGATTAAGTCAAAGATAGAAATAAAATATGATGATAGTACCTACATTAATTTTTAAAATCTATGTTATGTTTGTGAGTACCTTAAGATCGGGTTACTTTAATTAGCTCTAAGGGCCTTACACATTAAATAAATTTCAATGAATTGGAAACATAATAAAAACAATAAAAGTAGTTTTTAGGAATTTATGAACTGAATAACATAGTTCTTAATGAGTGGGCACTTACCCTTAAGGGCTAAAGTAGCGGGTTACTTTAGCTCGGTTGGGTAAAAGATTGAGGGTACATTTTAATGTTATGTAACACTATTGTGTTACAACTACTCGACTGACTGTCTATCTCAATCTGAATAACTACCCGACTGATTCCGTCTATTTGAATCTGAATACCTATCCTACTGCAAAAGCCGTATTTCTAAACGTCAAAAGATTAGCTCTCATTGAATATTAGAAAATGATTAATTTATTATTCCTGGAATGATTAATTTATTATTCCTGGAATAGCGACGCAGGACGTCCCTTAAAATAAATAAGGGTCTTTCAAAATGGCCTCTACGAAGAAACAGGAAAAGGAATTTCAATATTCATACTCCTGTTTTTTAGTCAAACGTTTCAATATGAATTACCATTTTAAATTAAATTTGAGGAAAGAACTAATATGAGGCAATGAAAAAAATAAATAAATAATGCAAGAGAAGGTACAGAAGCTTTTTGACAGATCAAATTAAGAAGTTGTTTAAATCAGATTTGAGTGCAGATGCAAAGATCAAATTAAGAAGTTGTTTAAATCAGATTTGAGTGCAGATGCAAGGAATTCAGCAAAGTAGGTGTAATAATAATATATGTACAAAGTATATAGAAAAGTAACAAAAATCTGTCAGAAATCGTGTCAGTTTGATCAGACGAAGACGGCTCTGTCGATATTTCATCAGACACCATTTCATCTGTATGAGGCTCCATGCTCGACATTTTTTTTTAAGAAATCATTTTCTATATATGTACAAAGTATATAGAAAAGTAACAAAAATCTGTCAGAAATCGTGTCAGTTTGATCAGACGAAGACGGCTCTGTCGATATTTCATCAGACACCATTTCATCTGTATGAGGCTCCATGCTCGACATTTTTTTTTAAGAAATCATTTTCTTCATTGTGTGCTGCAGCCCATCTAGATCTCATTTCAGAATTGAACCGACTAAAATTATTCTTGATTTCCCTTATTTGTTCATCATTAAAGTTTTCCCTATCAAGCAAATCCTTTTCGATAAAGTCCAGTTTACTTTTCAAATTTGGCAATTTCGTTTGCTGCATCAACTCGAATAACTTAGATCGAGTTATTAATTTAACATTAGATGGCCCTAGAAACAATAGAAAATCAAAATTACCAAAAAATTACAAATTCATAAAATCATACATTTTGACCATATAACGTTTGGTTGCCTAATTTTCCATTTTCCGGAGTGTTTCCGTGGAAAATCAAAGCTAAATCGTAAACTAGACTAAATGAGGTATGTGCTACATGTCCTACGAGGGGCGTCTGAAAAGTTCTAAGCCTAAGATAGAAAAAAACAATTTACACAAATGAACTCGTGTTTATTTTTCAATATAGTCTCCTCCTAAATCAATGCATTTTTTACATTTTTTATACAGTGCTTTTAGGCCATTAAAAAAATAATCTTCATTTTGCCCTTCAAAATGCTCCTGTACAGCCGCCTTCATCTCTTCGTCACTTCTAAATCGCTTTCCCCTCAACTCTTTCTTCAAATTATTGAATAGAAAATAATCGCTTGGGGCTAGATCTGGGCTGTAGGGTGGGTGGTCAATTTCGTCAAAACCAACTTCCTTCAGAGCACGCCTCGCAACATTAGCGGTGTGAACGGGTGCGTTGTCTTGCAAAAACAAAATGCCTTTCCTTAGTTTACCCCGCCTTTTCTCAACTATGGCTTTTCGCACCTGTCTTATTAGATTTGCATAATAAGTTCCGTTTATCGTAGAGCCTTTTTCTAAATAATCGATTAAAAGAATGCCATCACAATCCCAAAATACCGTAGCCATTAACTTAGAGGCCGACTTTTGCACTTTAAATTTCTTCGGCGGCCTTTCACCCTTTTCAATCCACTGCATCGACTCAGACTTACACTCCGGATCATACTGTCTGATCCATGTTTCATCAACAGTTACTATTCGGGAACAAACTTCATCTAAATCATCTTCGCACAATTCTAAAAACGCCCGAGAAGTTTCCACACGACGTACTTTATCGAAGGCCGTTAGCATTTTCGGTACCCAACGAGCACTGACTTTACTCATGTACAAATGTTCATGTAAAATTTCTCCGACTCTTTCTTTACTAATACCTAAGACCTCAGCTATTTGCCAAACCTTAATTCTTCTATCTTCTAATACCAGCTTTTTGACTTTTGCTACGTTTTCTTCGGTCACTACCGATATTGGCCGCCCTGAGCGGGGGTCGTCTTCGATCGATTCCCGTCCGAGTTTAAATAAGCGACTCCACTTTTTGACTGTGGCATAAGAAGGCCCAGAATCACTGTAAATAATAGCCATTTCCTCAAAAATACACTGCGGTGATTTGTCACTTTTTGTAAGGAATTTAATTACAGCACGGTGCTCAATTTTCGTAATATTCGTTGGTAATTCACACATGATGTACTTTTCCGTTGAATATCTCGAAACAGAATAATAAAAACGTGACATGTTATTTTTTAATAATTTGTTTTTAAATGGCCTTTCTAGTGGCCAGTATCATAAACGCATATATAACCTCGAAATACCTTAGGCTTAGAACTTTTCAGACGCCCCTACATATACAAACGAAACATTCTTACCTGCCATCATAACATTTAACGTAACTTATTGTATATTCTACCGCACAAACATACAAATTCACTATTAAAAGTCACCCCGATTTGATGTGTCGTTTGAGAAAATAAGTGCACTTCAAATACTTAATATTGCAACCAGCTATACGAGCATAGTTTAGCGATAAGGTCGAATACATTGACAGATTATAGTGCGTGAATAAGTAGACTTTCTGAACCTACCTCATTATTCTACCCACAATCAGTTTTTAAAAATTGACTTTTGGCCGCCCAGATCAGTGATATACCATTCTGTGCGCCGGCAACAAATGAGATACAAATGAATGCGAAGTTAACCCAACCGATTACGTTTGTTGTATGGCAGCCTCACTTAAATATATATATATTTTATTCTGTTTTTAGTATTTGTTGTTATAACGGCAAAATAAATACATCATCTGTGAAAATTTTAACTATATCTATCACGGTTCATGAGATACAGCCTGGTGACAGACGGACGGACAGCGGAGTCTTAGTAATAGGGTCCCGTTTACCCGCTGGGTACGGAACCCTAGAAATAGCGTAAATTGCATTCCTAAGAAATGGCAAGCGTAATACCTACTTTAAATATGCGCTAGCGAGTTTTTACTGCTAGTCTTAAGTATCTCGTTATAAAACAAACTTTTTCTTCTCAAGATTTTGTTTACTTTTATCGTGGTGGTTAGAAGTATTAGGTACTCAGACTCAGATATATTATATTATAATATCTCAATATGAAAATGTCAAGTATTTTTAAGTATGTTTTAATGGCCCATTGTACGTTTTTAAATCTTTTGGTTGTAGAAGTGATAGTTTTTTTTTAATATTTTTTTCTGCTACTTCACTCGTGTAGAAAACAGTCTTATTTTGTTTATCGTTCAGTATGTGACCGTAAAATAAATGAGCAATGACATTGGCGTAGAAGTGACTGTCTCTGCTGTAGCGAGATTTCCGTCCCATTTTGAGTAAGAGTGTAATTTTGATACAATTAGATGCTACACAAACACATTACACATTGAATGATGTTACACTTTGAACGATGCTACACATTGAACTACACATTTTTGATGCTTCACATTACACATTGAACGGTGCTACACTTTGAACTATGCTACACATTCAACGATGCTACACATTACACATTGAATAATGCTACACTTTGAATGATGTTACATATTGAACGATGCTATACATTACACATTGAACGACGCTACGCATTGAATTACAAATTTTCGATGTGTGACCTGGGGCCTAATTCGAGTACCGATCGCCAAACGTCAGATCACCGTTAGATAACAGTCATCTCTCCGTGATCTCGCCTTTGAACTGTCATTAAAACGCGATGATGAAGCTCATCGCGTTTTAATGACACATGTGACATATCTCATCTCAGTTTTGGAAATACGAAGGCGATAACAATTGTCAAAAATGCTATTCCTACAACTGATCGTGATTGACATTTAATTTTATGTTATGACAGTCAGTTTGATGTGTCACTGTTATGGAAATAGTTGAGATATTTTGCTTAATTTATAATTATTGGGAAAAAGGGTCAGTAATGTGCTTAGTGTGTAGTGAAAAAATACAAGAAAACTTTCACTGAGTGGTGCGAAGTACTATATATTGCGTACTATATACCAGTGAAGAATGGTTGTCACTGTTTGCGATTTTGAAAGCAGAAATAACCGATTTATAATTGAAGAATAACTGCTGCTGAATCCAATATTTGAACCAAAAATGTACGTGGGAGAATTCGCTGCTAAGCGCAAATATCATAACACGGTATTCCGATGTAAAGTATTAAGAACAATAAACCATCTAAATTCTCGACTTGTCTATTTGTTCACATTGGCCTGGCTATAAGTAAAGTTTTGCGATACATCTTATGCACTTAGCCAAAAACGATAGCATTTAGTAAGGTATTTAAATGAAATGGCGCCTTGCTCACCGTAGAAGCTACCTATTGCTGATATTGATAGGCATTTCATCTATATCACAAATAGCTAAATGGGTAAATTTTCAATAGAAATTTCAAACCACTTGGCGTTACCCTAATAGCGACAAGTCCCACTACCAAATTCAATGTTTTATTTAGTCATAAAATACCCGTTTAATATTTATTGCATTAGTACATATTCATCATATCTCTCTTTAACATAATTGCACAGTATAAACCATCTCACCATATTATTATATTTCTAAGGATATTCGATGTAACAGGAATTTACAAAGTATTATTCTCAATTCATATCACAGTTTTATCAATTATAATAATCTGTTTGGACTGCAACTTGGTATCTAGATACAGTTTGCAGTTTAAAGTATAACTATCGAAGAGCTGAAATTATCAATCACTGAGCTCCGGGTTACACATGAACATGTTAGGAAAAACAGGCGTTTTTTCTGGGGACATATAATAGGATTAGGCTTTAAAGCTTTAAAGTCTAGTTTTCTTGCTAGACATGTATTATCAGCTTTCTATTCATCTAGAACTGAGTAGGTAATAGAACTATAAGTAAATATAACCAAATCGTTACTAATGCATTGTCCACAAGAAAGACTTGTGCGCTTTTGAGAAGAGAAAATTAAAAGTAAGCTATTTGTATGACACAAGTTTTATTAAGAAACATATAATACAATAGTGAACACTGCTATTTTATTATTTTTCAGATTAAAAAAGGCAACATCAATATGAAAATTGTGTGTTGGATTGAAATGGTGTCGTCGTCTTTACTTATTTATTTATTTATTTATTTATTTAGGAGAACCAACAGCTTTAACAATTTTGAGTAAACTTAAATATAATAGAAAGCAGTTTACAATAGAAGTTTCGTTTATTATGATCATTGCGTTCACTTCATTTATGAATTAATCCACCACCGCATTTTGTGGGTGCTACCAGGTCTCCCCTTAACCAGCCTCTTGAGTTGACGATGATTTGTTGTAAATAGTTGCCTAAGCTTGATCTTGATACTAATGAGTTTTTTGGCAATTCTCACTTATCATAGCTTGAATCGGGCTTAACGTTAGAACGACGGATTTATCGTGCCCTTTCAGATTTATTTCACTCATGATAATTAAACATCATTAGCCGCGTCCACACTGGGCGAGCCGCCTCGCGCGGCAATTGCCGCGCGCGGCGGCGCGCTCTGTGTGTACGCGCCTCGCCCGCGGCGCCCGCACGCTTTGCCTCGGCCGAGCGCTGCCGCGGCCGAGCCGCGCGCTGTCGGTTTTTGTCCATTAAAATGTGTTTCGACTGCGTTTTTGTTATAAAATATTATAGAATTTATATATGTCAATAATGTTTGACGATTAAATTATTCTAGAGCACAAATAACTATGGAGTGTAAAAGGGAGGAGCAGCATCTTCATATATCCAAAAATTCCTGCTGAAAGGTGATAAATTGGTGGCGCACAGTGAATAAAAAATTAAAACAGAAACGTCTAAAAACAATAATATCCCCGAAAGTATTCACGGTAAATGTACGAAAATAATTGTAACGGTAGGGGTTCATATCAATCGCAAGTTCACGTTGTTTAATCAAATTGTATATAAGTACGCCTGTTCTTAAGCAATAAAATGAAATGTAAATTTCATGCCCCGGATATGAGCAAACTTAGACGATTTAAAAAATAGAACTACAGGACCAATCGATGTGGGAGTTTTAATCTGATATTCGTAATGGTAATATGTATCGTATTTTTGAAAAAAAAAGGCGGCGTGAGACAAAAACAAGGTTTCTAAAAGACTGTGTGGCGTTACTGTGGCGTAAAGTCATTTCGTTAGTTAGCAACGAACGGTTCGTTTATAATTTTTTAAAACAATTTAATTTTGATTTTTTCTGTGTAATATACCTACTTAAAAGAACTAAGTAGGAATTACTCTGGTCATCTAAAATACTAAAATTATCAATACGAGACAGTTCTCTCTGTCTAAAACTTGCAATATTTTCATGCTGACTAGCGCTATTCGCCGGAATTGGAACTGTTATTCACTGCTTACCGCTGGGCACTTTTTCAAATATTTTCCTATGAGAGATTCCGCTCCATCCTTTTACACTCCATAGCTAATTCATAATTATTTACGACAACATAATTATTTTATACATATGTACACATTCCTCAACCATTTAAGCGCCAAATTCACTTATGTACTTAGGACCTCAAATATTATTCGTCTGAATAAACCATTTTACTATGAAGGGTATAAGGGAGGAGCGCAATGTTCATATACCCAAAAGTGTGTTTTAAAAGGCCGCCAACTACTCACCGAGACAGTTTGTTTATTGCTGAATTCCTATGGCCTTCTTTCGGCTTATCATCAGATCAGCTCCATGGTGCCATATTATGGCATTGATAATCGAAGTTAAGTAGGTAAAGCTTTCAACTCAATGATAATCAAATTAAGTTTGCAAGATTTGATTACAAACAGACAGACAAACTGAAAACGGGATAAGTGGTTCCAATTGGGGGGGGGTCCCACCAAAAGTATCTTAAATAGTCATCATCTCAAAAAAACAAAATAAATGATAAATCATTTATTTTTCATATGTTTTTGAATATTATACCTACTTAAGGAGTTGAATTAAACATTACTTTAGTACAATTTAACACGAGTCAACTAGCCTATTGGTGTTTTAGAGTGGGTGCGTAGTAATGACTTTTGCATTGTGTGCAGATTTTTTTATATGTGTGTTATCCCGTCCCCATCAGGTTTTGGCAGACTTTTGTTTGGAACGATACAGCGAAGGCGAGTCCTTTAGATTTAATTACTCAAAGCTGTTTACAGGCGAACATTCGCGGTGAGGAAGCACCCTATTAGGCTGACTTAAAATTATTTATAACACACAATACAACCTTTTTTAAATATACATTATCTTAAATGAAACGTGTGTGACATTTTCATTAATAATGTCATAACGAATTAATGTCATCAAGAAATAAACAAATATCAATAATATAACAAAATTAAAAAGGAATTAATATAAATGCTAGTTGGTACAGTTTTTGATACAGACAATGTTGCAAAACTAACAAAAATGTAATCGTGTAGTAGGCTTCACTTCACGGCCCGGACGAATATTTATACTTTATTATGAGGATTAAACACAACATGTTCTTCAGAGCGTTGTTCAGGTTTCACGAACTCATTATTACTGTAATAAAGTAATTACTCGGATTGAATGAACGATGGATCTATAAACATAGGGCGTTCAATATATCGTCTGTTTCATGCTCCGCTGCCCTGACCTGGAAAACAATGTTTATTTTTTTTTAATAATATGGTGTTTTTTTCTTGACTCGAATTAAAACACTTACGAATATAAAATATTGCGTCTAAGTATTAATTTTTCACGACACTGCTCGAAAATGTGGTTATAGAATACCTGAATCCAGTACACAAAACAGCTCTTATATGTTCATTTGTAAACTGTATATCTATGTTAGCTCCCAACACGACAACAATGTAGCACCTTAGGGTCACAGTTCGTATCTACACATGAATTTCATAGTAAGATACGACTTTTTAAAAAATATTTCGGAGTTATTTTCTCGGCCGGCTCAAACGACAATTTAACCAATCAAAGCTTAATCATCTGCTGCATGTCAAATTAAATTGACCAATGAGAATGCGTCATTCATGAGGTGTATTTTTCTCTTAAACTTATAAATACCCGCAAAGGAGTTTATTTTCTTAAGTAAGATAATACTCCTCAGGTTAACTTTTTAAAACGTTTTCGTTAAAAAGGTTTTACCCCGAAAATCATGAACATTTATATATTAAAATTAGTAATGGGGCGTAAAACAATTTCCTAATTTCTGCAATTACTTATTTTTCAACAAATTAACAGTTTTCAACAAATAAACACATAAAATTATATAATTATATATTGTGTTCATAATATTTTTTTAATTCGGCTTAAAAGCCATGACTCCATTACGATGCGCGCATGCGCTACAAGGCAGCCGCCATATTTTAAAAAAGCAAATGTATTGTTTAGTAAATATTAAATATTGGTTTTGTGATGTGCTTAATTTAATAAATAAATAAATAAATATTAAGGGACAATCATACACAAATCGACCTAGTCCCAAACTAAGCAAAGCTTGTACTATGGGTACTAGACGACGATATACATAATATATAAATACATATATAGATAACATCCATGACCCAAGAACAAATATTTTGCACAAATATTTGCCCCGGCCGGGATTCGAACCCGGGACCGCCGACTCAGTAGGCAGGTGTCTACAGACCGAGCCAAACGCGTCGTCGTAATAATGTTCTCATTGACTCGCGAAATAAATAATATTAGGAACGTATATTAATATTGAAGCCTAACGTTACAATGATCTTTCAGTGTAGAATGTATAGTTGAGTTGTTTAGCTGAGTGTAACCAAGTGTAACCTAGACTAAATGTTTAAATTTTGTTGAAAGTGAGGTAAGTTTTAATATTTTTGTTATTTCTTAATAAATGGGTTTAAAATCGTCGTTGCGTCGTTTGAATCCGGGGGCACAATCAGCTTTACGTATAAAATAGCCCTAATTTTTACAAAAATGACGCTGCAACAAGGCGCCTAGTTTATATAGTAGTATATAAAATACTCGTATTTTAATGTATTTCCTCGCAGTAGTCGTGAAAAGCACTCTGTTCAGTCTCGGCTGAAAGTACAATAGATGAACTCGTATTATCGAAGGCCTCCCCTGCGGGTCGGCCTTCGAAATTTACTCGTTCATCTATTGCTTACTTTACAGCCTCTACAACAATGTACTATTGTTTTAACAAAACAGATTAGTATTAGTACTTATTGGTCATCTATCTATAAGTACTATTAATATATAATTGGAAAAATATAATTTCTGTACATTGAAGATATTTTTAATAATAAGTGAAATGGGAATTTGGCGGTCAATGAGTCAATTATATTTTTAATATGTATGTACAGTATCATATTAATTATTAAAACTATCATGAGAGATCTTTAAATTCTTTAATAAATATAAAAGGGCTCTTCATCAGGGTCAGCTATCCGTGCTGCTGTGACTCGCGACCGACTACACTGGTTCCCGCTCTCCTCGCCACCTTGCTGTCCCTGAAGAAGAGCTCTATATCAGTTCGAAACATGTCGGGCCGTTCTGTACAGCGTGTTTGTGCGTTTATCACGCCTTAACGGCGGGACTGGTTTCAATAAATTTTGGTACTTACACGGGTAGCTGAGCTTTCCGATAATGACAAAAAAGAGGGTGCTTTTTAACAAGTCGACAAAGTTAGCACCTTTCAGTGCAATATAACAATTTATTAAAATACTAAGACTCCAGATTAAGATTGCTGGTGTATAACAGATAATACAATTTTATACAATGCTGCACTTAGGTAAAATCGTCAGTAAGAACGTGTTTTTGTTATAAAATTGAGTGCAGAGATGGGAAAGGAAAAATAAATTAAACAGAATATTTAGTCTGAATCTCGAAAATTTACCTCTTTTTTCTTGATGTATTTCTTCTATATAAATAACGTCTTGTTGGTTGTTTATAGACGTTGCGGTTGGCTCAGTTTGTAGTGCAGTTGCATACTGAGCTGGTCGTCTTGGGTTCGAATCCCAGCAAGGGCACATATTTGTGTGATGAACTCTAATATTTGTGCTTGGGTCATTGATGTTATATATTATAAATATATTATAATATATTGTCCTCCTCTAGTAGTACCTGTACAAGCATTGCTTAGTTTGGGACTAGGTCGATTTGTGTAAGATTTGCTCTTAACATTTATTTATTATTTTGCAGTAATTCATTATCTCATATTTTCGAGTATTTAACTTATTTTTCATTATATTTTATAAATTCATTTTGACAATAATCAACAATCAGACATTAGTCAAAAATGCAATATGAATGAAGTTTGATATCTCGGCTTAGTGTTGCCAGTTAAGGTAGGGATATAGATCAAATAGGGTCATTGTACACAGGGGTAAACGGCATCTAGATTAATAAATACTCTATATGCATATGAATTTCTGCTTAGAACGAAACGTAACTGCCTAATTTCACGCACTACCCGGACAAGTTAAGTATGCGCCTGTTATCTACGCCGTCACATACAAAGGAGACGCAAATTTAATTCGACCGGATTAGCGAAGTCGCGATGTTCTAGAGATATCGCCACTTGTCAAGTAGGGACACGTCAAAAGTGACGGATGGCGTTCTAACGGAGAGATCTCCATTATATCTCTAAAGTTGGTGGAATTGCCCCTGATTCTGCCATTTCAATTTCGTCGTCATGAAACTGAAAGTAGATTTCGTTTCCACTCTTTAATCACTACCATAACATGTTGGATGAGGGCAGCACTCGACCGATCGATGTAAAGAGCTTTGGGAGAGGCCTTTGTCCAATAGTGGACATCTAGCGGCTGATAAACAAATAACATCTTTAAATACTACTATATAGGCCCTTGCGTCTATTGCCGACGAATTATGGTGTAGTGTTTGGGATACACCGTTTCTGGTGGCTAACTAAACTAAATACTACTAAAGACTGTATCGTCACAGGTATCGTTAAGTATAAATACAAGTAAAATAAAGTATTACTGACAACTTTCATATATTTATTAAAAGAAAAAAAAAACTTCTACGTTTTAGACGCTAAATGATACAAAAACGTCTTTAAACCCAATGAAATCATTCATCTTTAGCAAATTTTTTGACTGTACGTAGGTAGAAATCAGAGTTCGGACAGCGCCTTGGTCAATTTTTTTTGTCATCCTGTTCTAGTCTCGACGAAATTGCTCTTCGGAACCTGTAGACCGGGCATTTTTCCGCAGTTTAGCTTTAGTTATAGCCCAAAAACGTTCGATAGGCCTAAGATTTGGGCAATTCGGGGGTTCATAGCTTTAGGTACAAAATTGATATTTTTCTCTTCATACCACTAAAAAATCTTGGACCCATAGTGGCAAGATACCAAATCGGGCTAAAATATAGTCTGAACACTGTGTTTTCTAACCATATAGGCAAAAGTCGTTTATTAAGACATTCCTTTATATAAATATGCTGTCATTGTAGATGTAGTGATAAATGGAGTCGATTTGAGGCCACACTCGCAGATCGCCTGCCATACCATAATTTGTTTGCCATTTTTTTCTGTCAAAATTGACTTTTCAGATTCACTAATAACAGATCGATCTTGAACTCCGTAATACTGCGGTCCCGGCAGAGATTTATAATCGAATTTTACATATGTCTTATCGTCCATTATAAGACACAGATTTTCCTTGAAAGAATAGAGCCTTAAATTTTTTTAAACTTTATTTTACTGAGCTTTGCTGTTTTTCGCTTTGTTTAGGCTGCCTTTGCTTCTTGTAAGTCTTTAAATTGTATCTCTGCTTTGGACGTTGGACCATACCAATAGAAGTACCTAACGTTTTAGCCAAATCCCGAACAGACACCTCCTTGTTGGTTGTGTATGCCTTTACTATATTTTTATCCAAATTGGGGTTTGAAGGACCTGGGACCTAATTCGAGATTGACATTTGAGTGATCGCCTAACGTCAAATCTCTATTAGATAACCGTTATATCGCCACTTAACTGTCATTTAAATGCGATGAGCTTAAAAGTGACATATCTCATCTCAATTTTGGAAATACGAAGGCGATAATGATTGTCAAAAATGTTATTCATGTATATAAATTTCTGTTTTGAACGAAACGTAACGGACCAATTTCACGTACTATGCGGTCAATTTAAAGTATGCCTGTTATTTATGCCGTCACATACAAAGGAAACGAAAATTTTGCGCGTCCGAATTGACGAAATTGCGATGTTCTAGTGATATCGCCACTTGTCAAGTAGGCACACGTCAAAAGTGACAGATGGCGATGAAAAGGAGAGATCTCCATTATATCTCTAAAATTGGTCGAATACCCCCCCTGATTTTCGGCCAGATTTCGGTTTGTCAACGAAAGTATACTCTTGGCCGTACTGTTTAATCGCATTTTGGACTCCACCCACACTTAACTTTTTCGAGTTTAGCTAACTTCCTGAGAGTGATTCCTTTTATACTACACCATTTGTCCAGAATCGATTTCCGTTTTTCTGGTGAAAGTCCATACGGTTTTAGTTCACAATAACTAACGAGGAAACGAAACAATCCTAGTCAAATCCAACATTTAATTTTTAGATTGACATCAGTTTGAATAAAAAAAAAAAAACTATGTTTTAATCGAATGAAACCACTGTCAAGTTGTATTTATACTTAACGATACAGTCTTTACCTCCCTGTTAATGCCATGTCATGATATAAATGAATACCCCGCGAAGTAAATACTTAGAAACATATGTATTTTACTGGATAATACAGTGTTGCAAAACGTATATTATTATGTAATCTACTCTCTAAGTCTGAAAGTCTGAAAATTTAATGTTTGAAACACAAAAACATCAGCTGAAATAATTTCTCACATGAAAAAACACGTCTCAAAAGCCGACTTACCTACATACTTTAAATACGTAAACGTTGGAATAAACTGAAAACATATCAAACAAGAAAATAACAAGTGCTTACAAAGAATTAAAGGTACTAAGTATAGAAAAGCTTTGCGGCTTACGATATTATTCATTATACGTAACACTTACTCGTACAATATGACAACGGGCGTTTAACACATTTTTTAATACAGTTGCTCAAAAAGTGGTACTTTTCGTAGCTGCAAATCGTGCGAAAAGTTGGTTATTTCGAACTAGTGCTTTTTACTTTTCAATTTTTTTTTAATTTTCTGTTGTACTAACACGTCATACCTCATACATCCAAACAAAGGTCAATCACTTTCTGACTTTATTTATTACGTCATGCAGTAATGCAGGTGTATATCTCATAATTATGCTTAAAATATTTAAATTGCATATGTGATCAATCAAAGGGCTATCTATTTAAAAAAACTCAAAAACGGTGTTACTTAATAATTTGTTTGAGTGACTATTATTTCTAATGAGAAAATGAGTGTTATGCGTGACCTAAAAAAATTAAAAAGTAAAGTATTGTCACAGATTAGAAAATACAGTATTAAGCGTGACCCACGCGCTGCTTTGAATGTATTAAATAATATATTTATTTACAATTATATGAAGTGTAAAGAACTAAAAACAGATTCACGATGTTTATTGTTAGGAATCAATTAAATTACTGTGTAACATTATCATATCTCTTCTGAAATATTAAAACTATTTCTTTTGATTTGGCTGAATGATGACAGCCGACGCCATCTTGAAAAAAAATATTACAATTAAAAGTAAAACTTTCTTTTTCATTCAAGATTGTTTTAATCATGTTTTAATTATGTGTAAATGACACGTAAGATTTATAAACTCGTTCAAAATGACATACTTTCCACACTTGTATCAAAAACTACTATTTTAATACAGTTGCTTAAAAAGTGGTACTTTTCGTAGCTGCAAATCGTGCGAAAAGTTGGATATTTCGAACTAGTGCTTTTTACTTTTCAATCTTTTTTAATTTTCTGTTGTACTAACACGTCATGTCTCATACATCCAGACAAAGGTCAATCACTTTCCGACTTTATTTATTACGTCATTCAGCATTGCAAGTGTATATCTTATAATTATGCTTAAAATATTTAAATTGCATATTGGATCAATCAAAGGGTTATCTATTAAAAAGATTTAAAAACGGTATTAATAATTTGTCTGAGTGACTATTATTTAATGAGCAAATGAGTACTATGCGTGACCTAAAAAAAAGAAAAGTATTGTCACAGATTAGAAAATACAGTATTAAGCGTGACCAACGCGCTGCTTTATAAATTCATAGTAATTATGAATGATCGCTATTAATGTGTATTAAATAATATTATATTTATTTACAATTGTATGAAACGTAACGAACTAAAAACAGATTCACGATGTATATTGTTTGGAATCAATTAAATTACTGTGTAACATTATCATATCTCTTCTGAAATATTAAAACTATTTCTTTTGATTTGGCTGAATGATGACAACCGACGCCATCTTGAAAAAAATATTACAATTAAAAGTAAAACTTTCTTTTTCATTCAAGATTGTTTTATGTGTAAATGACACGTAAGATTTTATGAAATAAGAGTTTTTAATAGAAAATGATGGATTCTGATGTTACGAAAATAGATTTAACACCGCCCTATATAGGAGCCAAGGCAAAAATTGCAAAGTGATAGTATTTTACCCGCAAAATCGAAAAAAAAATTACATTGCCGTCTATGAACATTTTATTGGCTGGAAACGAGAAAAAGAGCATTATTAACAACTTGAATAAAACATTAAACTTACCAGCAAAGGCCTTAAATGCGACCCTTCACAATGGCTCTAAAATTGTAGGTACTTTTAATTTTTATCAGACAGAAATAAATATAATTGCCCCTTTCAATTAGAGTTTTAAATTTGTATAATTGCATTTTTTCGCAAATGTATTAAAAAAAGTTGTTTGGTACACGTGTGGAAGTGTAATTTTAACTCGTCCCGAGTCTTGACCCTCGCCTTGCGGCTCAGGCCAAGACTCCTCGGGACTCGTTCAAAATGACACACTTTCCACACTTGCATCCAAAACTACTATTACACATAAGCTTGCTACTGAAGAAAATGCATTCTCTATTGTGAATGGTGTTCAATCGTTCCTGAAGTGGGCAAGGCAGTGGGAATCGGGATGTTTAGAAGCCAGTTCTACCCCTAAATTGCGACTTTCTTGTCAAAAAGGGACGTCTTATAAATTAATTAGCCTGAGTCGATTTTAGATGTCAATGCTGCCAATTTTATAGACGAAATTGCTTGTGACTAGAGAGGAAATAACTGGTTTTGGCATTCAATATAAATTACTAGGATGATTCCAAGAACTTATTACTTAGTTCTAGGACTCATCCTAGTAAAAGGACAAATATATATAGACAAATAACTGCGCCGCGCGGTGTCACCCACTCGTCCCACGGGAACACTACATTTATTCGGGATAAAAAGTAGCCCATGTGTTAATCCAGGGTGTCAGCTACCTTCATACCAAAATTTATCACAATTATTGGTCCAGCCGTTTGAGCGTGAAGAAGTAACAAACATACACATAAACACACTCGCAAACTTTCGAGTTTATAATATTAGTGTGATAGACTAAAGAGAAGACTTATTCTTTTTAGGATGTAACTATATTTGGACGTATTTATGCAAAAAGGAACCAACACACATTTAACTTTGTACCTACATTATGTCATGGATAGAGGGTTTCATATTATCATACATCGGAGTTTTCGGAGCACGAATAGTTTGACGCCTACTGATAGCGTAGCGTTAAATCATTAGTGCTCCGAAAACCCCGATGTATGCATAATCACACGGTTTTATAAGTTGGTTCCCTTTTGCACAAACACGTCCATTTTATAAAAGTTGCCTCTTCATTTTGTTGTTTCAATGAACAATGTTTCTAAATTCTAAAATAAAAGGCTGCAAACGCGTAAATGCCGTCAAATGCACGAAACTCAAGCCAACTGTGAATTCGAGCTGAATCTCTCGACCGACTTGCTTTAGAGCAGTCTTCGCAAAAGAGAATTGAGTGCTACTCAAAGCTTTTCTATTTTACACTTCAATGAGCAATTGGAAAGTTAAACTATAAAGTTTTGTCGTGAAAAAGTGGGTTTTAGAAGTGCTAGAGGATTTTCACTTTTTAAAGTATAGTTGAAAGATAAAAAAATAAAGTACTTATTTACTTTTACCTGCAGAGTAAAGATTGTAAATAAAAAGTATAAATGTCTTAAAACATTTGAAAACAAATATAATTCCAATTTAAAATGTTTTATTAAAGTAATAAAAAGTATGACAAATGGTAAGGAATCAAACATTCACATGCTTCTAGTATCATTCATTGGCATTTTTTTTAAATAATCTAATATATTATTATGTATTGGGGTGTTACGTGTTATACGTCATAGTAATTTAAAACTTTCCCAGAGACGTATAAAGTTACGGTAACTTCACTTTCCTCGTAAAACGTAGAAATATACCGAATCGCTAAGCGACGTCACCTAAAGGACACATCAAAAAGATAATTTATTCATTAAAGCTTCCGACGCTCTCCATTACCTATTCTCTCAATAATCGTTTCTGGAGTCAAGAGGCATTAAATTTTCACATACCATTCGTTCCTACTTGCTATGCACATAGTTGATATTCAAACCGCCTTTGAAATTGAAAATCTACATCGTGCGTTTCTCTTTCACTGAAAATATAAATTAACAAGTTTTAGAAGATCAAATCAGAGACTTTTTTATGAAGTGTCTAAACTCTGGAATAGAAGAAGAATAGAGGTCGAATAGAGGTCGGTGGGGCCCGTATGCGGGGTGCGGTAGATTTCCAGAACGCATGCCATTATGAGTTTCACATGTCGTTATACCGTCAGCGGGGAGTCCCCGCATGCCGTATGTCGACCGAGTTATCGACTTGTGAGTTTCACTAGTTTTTATACCGCCTGCGGGGAGTCTCCACATGCCGTATATCGACCGAGTTATCGACCAATGAAACTGGGCCATTATGCAACTGCTACATAATGAGAGGTCTCAAAATACGAGTGTGGTTCATCACACGAGTGTTTTACGTATTGTAGTGTTTTACATTTAGTATTAATTTTGATCGAAATTGATACTGCAATGGTGACCTCACTGTTATGAAACATGTCTGATTTTGGTCGCTGCCAAGTAATGTAGGTCCTTACGTATAATTAATTAACAAGATGGGTGTAAATAAAGACACTAACCCACCGTACACTCAGTCAAATATTATGAAAAAGACGCGACGCGAACGTCACCCGTCAATTATTTTTCATACATTTGATTACGTAAACGCACCGTCGCAGTGTTTTGAGCAGTGACCACACGGTCGATCCTTTATATGACAAATACAACACCGTTGATTATGAAACGATCGTAGTATGGAATAGGCGTGGATCCGTTTCCATTTGAATACATAATGGAATAATAACAGTCCTAATTACATACAATTTTCTTCCATGCTTGATTAAGGAAACATGATCGATGCCCGCAGTTGTACAGCTGTCGGCAGTGAAATAAAAATGTAGGTATTATATAACGCTAAAATTAAGCGTTTGAACTGAAGCGAGGACAAAAAACACGATGTGTTTTAGGAAATATGTGTAGGAATTATCGAATGAAAATCGCAATTTCGAAGATTATTGTAATAAGCGGTTTACACTCACGTGAAATTGTGAGGAACGGTCCGACATGTTTCGAACGTAAGGAGCTCTTCATCAGGGATTTCTCATTAAATGTCGTTTCTTTTCTTACAGGTAATGTTTCGTTTCATTACTGTTCAATTCATACTGAATCAAACCTACTTGTAAATTAACGCATTAAATCTTTTCTTACAGAAAAACTCAGTTGTGTTTTGATTAACTGTGCCGTCCTAATCACTACGACTACGAGTAGAAAACAATATCTTATATGTAGATATAGTGATGTAGACATTTCACAACCAAGTCAAATGCAGATATAGTCATTTAGCGATGCTGGTTTTCCGTGATGTGGCATATTTGCGATGCAAGCTCAAGACGATATGTTGTGTTGAATATTTAGATATATTTGAGGCTCTGGCTTAAGAATCTATTAAATACAGAAAGCCATTGATACAAAGATCAAAGCTCAAAGAAAAATTGAATTGCGTGCGGAAAGGTAACGCACTGGACCGGCAATGCAGAGGTACCGGTTCGATTCCCGGTCTCTTCCCCCAGGTAACTCATTTCAATTTTTCTATGAGCTGTGATCTTTGTATCAATGCGTTAATATAAAAATTATGGTGTGTAATCCACATAAAAAAAATAGACTTTACATGTTTCATTTATAAGTACAGAAAGCTTAAAAAATAATTCGTTGATGTATGAAAAATAAGTTTCTGTCAAAAATGTCATTTTAGTTGCAAGCTTTTATAGCCGACTGTACTTTTCTTTGGATATCCATCAAATGCTCACTGAGACGATTCTAAAGAGCCCAAGCTCGGTAGGATTGCTTTTTCTATTATAGCTCCTATGGCCACCTTCCGGCTCCATCATCAGATCAGCCCCATGGTACCATATTATTGTATTGTCATCATAGTTAAGTAAGTATGCAAAATTTCAGCTCAATCGGTTGACGATATCTGCTTCAAAATTGAGTTACAAGATTTCACCCGAACAAACATACTTAGATACATACATACATTGCAAGTTTAATAAAAGCTTTTAATATGTTTATTGCGCGACTCCAAAGCGGCGATTGTAAACAGGCAATTGAATGTGTTTTCTATCACAGCGAAGTGTAAAAACAATAATGACCTATAGCCAGAACGTTAAATTTTCTGTCCTTCTTAGCAGCAAATACAGAATATACTTAACAAAGAAAACTGTAACTTTTTCAAACAGGATTAAAACTGAAAGCGGTTTGAAGGCATTGTTTGGAAAGCTTTTGTTTTATTTACAAACATGTGCAAATGACGAGCCTTGGAGCGTGGGTTGTCCGAAATATACACAAAATGTATAATTTTAGTTTATTCTTTAATTAAATTTACATATTAAACACAATATTATAACAAAATAAACTTGGTTTCCATTATTAGTATCAGTAAAGTAAGTAATTTACCTAACTTAATCAGATAAACAATACAAGTTCGGTCAACCTGTCCAACACACTCACATTTATTTTTAACCGACTTCGTAATCATTCTAAAGTTAGATTTTCATAAATATGAATCTGTTTAGTAGATGGTCCCATTGTTATGTAAATAAATGACGCATTGACAGGTATGGTATAAAGATGCAAATTTAATCGAAATCTAAATCTTTCATTGCTAATTGGAATAACTGATAAAATAAGAGCCAAAGCACACTAGCGATTTGCGGGCGAGTTGAAAACGAGGCAAGCGAGCAGCGAATTTGCCGCGAGCGAGCAACGAGTTCGTCGCGGTACAATATCAAATGTCACAGAATAAATCTCTCTAGACAATTCTTCCTTTCAATCTCCTTGGAAGCCGCTTGAGAATTGCAACCGCAAATGCGTGCGCCTACGAGTGGCTAAAACTCGCGAGCGAACAAAAGCGTAAAGATGAGTCAAGCACCTAGTGCGACTCGACGCATAATATTTAGCCTGTGTTGATTACATTTATTATCTCATTAGGCATATAAATATAACCTAGTAATAAAAACACGTCCTAATTTAATACAGTAATAATGGATAATGGCCCATTATTCGTATGAAACCCATTACGTCTAGTATCACGAGCTCAAATGGACTTATGTTATCAATAAGTAACAACTTTGTTCTATAACTTACTTGTCGACCCTTTACGCTATTATAGGTCCATAAATACAGGGTGACCAATCCAAATGGGTCAGTAGGGAGAAGGCAGAAACTATAAGAGATATAGGGAAAGCTGTTCTTAGGAGCCATGGCGTCGATTTTAGATTTAATAAAAGCTGCGTTACATTTTTTTACAAACTCATAAATAACCCGATATTCACATGATTAACTAGAATAACACAATAGGTCATGCAAGTACTTACAGAATTTTAATCAGCATAGATTCTCGTTTTTATAATATAAAGTTAAAAATAAATTAATGCAATTATTATTAATCGCTATCATTTAAAATCCATGCCATGGTTTAGCGCTTACAACAGATTTCGCTATCTCACATAGTATCTGACTGCGATACTGAACCATTTGGATTGATCACCCTGTATGCCGGCCGGTCCCCGAATCCCTACTTTAAGTAACAGACGACTGTGTACTAATAAAATACCTTCGTAATGTAACGATAAATGGCCAGACCTGATATGGCAATATACCAACTTGTATTAAAAATGTATAACTTTATACATTAAGAAATATGACTGGAGAACTAATCAAAAATGTATAGAAAATTGGTGAGGTCTATCGTAGTCGGTCGTATTACATACCTACAAGAAAACCAAGTAACCTTCACTTTCCGACACGCACATGAAAGAGCCATAGAATTCAATGCAAATATGCTTTATTGTACACCAAAAATACATGTTACAAAATACTATAACTGCTATAGTACTTTTATCTCACGAGCGCGGGTGAGCCATGTTTGTGTGAGCAGATGTCCGGTGCCGTGAGCTCGGGAGCGAACAGTGCCGAGCTCACCCACACAGAGCAAATGTGCATGTACATCTACTCACACAAACATGGCTCACTCGCGCTCGTGAGATAAAAGTACTGTACAAGGCAACCGAAGACGGCGCCACTATTCATACGGAGTTCGTCAATTTTAGGGAAAATGAATCAATTTTTAAAGCGCAGTAACCCCTGCCAGTTTGCGTTTATAATCAGACATAAATTCTGGCTACTGAATCATTAGGTACTCAAAGTTTTGGCAGGAAATTTAAAAAATCTGCGGCTGGTCACTCTTTGTAAAGTAGGAATTATACTTTTGATACTAGGCAATATTTTTCATTTTCTAAACCTAAGGAAATAAGTTAAATATAAATGTTAACGTGCACTCATAGTCAGCTCACATTATCTCTATCACTATGTACGGAGTACAGTCAACGCCAAACACATATGTTTACACTTTCTAACCATATACACTGCAAAAAATTAAATGTATTGTAAATAAGACCTACCTCGATAATACCATAATATTAGTCCATCACCAAAAAAATTTACATAAGTAGGTACTATGCCCAAACTCAATCGGAATGTTAGAACTAGTACATAAAGTATCAACATTATTTATAGAGGAGCCACCTACTAAATTGTTTAAATCATAGACAATTGGTGATACCACAAGGAAATATCTGTCAACATTATTTGGCTAGCCAAAGATAGAAATGTAGGTGGCCCGAAATAAAACATTGCTAGGGAGAGCCACACGATATTATTTTATCGATAATTTGTACTTTCTAATGACTGTGCTATGACTGAGATAACGTATATTATGAATAATATAGTTATTAGTTATACCTTACATGATTTATTTGTGAATATGCAACTTGCATAAGTACCTATTATACAGTATGAAAATTGAAGTCCGTAAATGTTTCCGCGAATATTCCTAAAAAGTATATTATAAGTAACATTGATGGGTAGAAATCAGCATATTTTATTTTAGTTAATTTCTATTTATCCGGTGAACTTAAAATAGCTACTATGTTGTGGTGTATAGACACCTTTATGAAATAAAGTGTTGCCACCACCTGCCCGCTGCCGCCATTACTAAGACAGACGTCAACGGCAGCGGGCAGATCGTGTCGACGGTAAACCCGTTTATGTTGTTTCATTGAATGTATTCCCGCCCTGAAACCCTGGACGTCACAATGGCGACGAGGATAAAAAACGCAACAAGGAAGTGTACAAATAACCGATAATAATAATCAGTGGAATCCTTTTAATTAATTTCGGTAAAAGGAAAAAGTGGGTATAGTGGTTTCGAATATTAAAGTACCTACAACAAAAGTCGCATATTAACATTCTGACCAGTACTTTGTGCACTTATGTCAAAAAATAAGCAGAGGAATTAGCCGTAGTAAGAGTATCTACTTATTGGAAATGGATGTTGATATCGTCAACAAAGGCGTCAAAACATAAGTGATACCTATTATTTATCAAGCTAGACAATCTAGCCCCGGTATAATCGGTTTTATTTACCCATAAATTGTGACACGGTCAAAACATGTTATTGTAAGAACAATAGATTTTAATATATTTGCCGGTCACTTGGCCTACTAACACAGGTGAGACAATGTAACTTAACCGACTATATCGGGTATATCCTCTATGTTTTTCATTAATACATTTTCGTTATCAAATATAGCCATCTAAATAATAACAATAATAATTTATTGCGACCAAGTACTTAGAGCTAGGTACAAGGCCCTGTCAGGGCGTAGCAAACATTTATTTAATATTTTTGGATTGGGTTAGTTACTGGAAAAGTCTTACAAACTAGGTCATAATTACTCAGTATAATATATATTGCAATGAGCAATTAAATGAGTGATATTCGGTACTCTCCTGGCCTTATTTACTCCACAGGTTTGACTAAACGTGACACTAAGTCCGAAATTTCCAAAATTAAACTAGTTTATACATTATACGGCCTGTTACCGGCATGCGGGCATTTATTAAAACTGATAATAATATTATCCATTAGTAATTGTTTGCATGTATTAGCTAATCATAATCATGTGAATTAACTGCACAGTTAAATTTCTTAAATCCGCACATTCAATGTAGTGGGTGTACAGCGTAATTGTCGTTACTCGTATCACGCTGTCATTTAACACTCTCTTATCAATTTATTCACTGTACATTACTGGCAATTAAAATTTTGTTAGGAATTTAATAAAGCCTGGATTTAAGTTAATTAATTAAATTAAGGTCATCGATACGTTAAAGATCTATGTTACTTTACTCTACTTTAAGAAAAGCCTACTTGGCGGTAACACATTGTATATGCTATATGGTAATTGGCGTCGTAATCACTTTATAACACAGAAGATGTATGTACTTACCTAGTCGCACAGCCGTACCGAAGGCGTAATCAATATTTATGTATGAGTATAATACATATACCTGAAATGCCGGTAGACTCAGGCATGTAAAGGTGCCCTTTGTGGCCTAACTACTTGCAGAATAAAGTGCATTATTTCGTTATTACCTAAGTGTGACTAAAGCGTCTGCAATAACTACTAAGTATTGCGAATATAACATAACAAACACAAAAGAGCGTAAGCTCACCGAGTTTCTCACTTCTTGTGTTTGGAAATAATAATATGCAATTGTTTGTATTTTATGTTATGTAGAAATCAAAAAAACTCTTCGAGTTTCTTTGTAAATGAATAATCCGGGTAACAAAAAAAATGCAAATCAAGGTCTAATCCTGGTACTGTTCGTTTTGCCCCCATACAAGTATTGGTACGTTTCCTTTGGCCAAGCCAACCGAAGTATCGACCGATGTTTGGTAGTAACAAATTGAATGAACAAAATTAACGTAACTAATTGCCAATATATTTATGAAGTAGTGACATCGAGAGTAATGTGCATTAATCGGTTCCTCGTACTAACATACCGTTTTGACATTTCATTAATAATAGCTGATTTGAGCTGTCATCAAATACCGTATTGGCACCTAAATAGAATTATATTTTAACTAGCCCGTCAACTGTTTACTCCTTGAGTACAGGGTGTCTGTCACTTTCATTTCAATGCCGTGCGAGCTAGACGGGTGGTGTTGAGTCGCGCCACGGGTGGGGTCGCGGCAAAATATTGTGCTAGCCATGTAGATGCTGCGAAGCATCGGAAATTCAAATATTCGTAATGCAATGAGTTTAAATAAACTACCCAAACATTTACCTAGTAGCAAATAAAGGAACTGGGAAAGTGGGAACGTAATTAAAATATAGGGATATGGGAGGCAAAACCAACAGGATTTGAGGAAAACAAAACCCTATTAGGGTATCAAAATAAAATCGGTCCAGCTGTATCAGCGGTGAACAACTACAAAACAAGCTGTCATTGGTTGGCAATGACAGGCGGAAAGATCTCGTATCAGCCCTTAGAGTAGCCCGTAAAGGTACGGAAATTAACTACCAAACAAGCTGTCGTGCGTTGGCAATGACAGGCCGAGAAAATAGTTTTCTAAATTATAAATTGTATGACTGATAAATGGCCGTAAAGCGGGTGCGAGAAATAAAATATGCCCTCAAACTATGACAAGCGCATTAGACCCTATTTACTGGAGGTCTCATTCGAGAGGCTGGACTGTCAAGTGAGTGTTGCGCAGATGACATCTCTTCACCCTTTACTGCACACGAAGCCATTTATGGCTGTTATAATTGTATGACTTTAAGTGACACCGTGTCAAATTCGAAAGTTGAATGATACTACAGTAATTCATGTCGAAGAGGGATTATCGCAAAATTGATTGGATATGTAACAAATAAAACATGGTATTGATTTATCTGCACTGGAACTAAATCGAAAATAAGTGTTATATATATTATACTCTATTAAATAAATCGTTGTCTAGAAGTTGAAACGATTTGACTGATTTGAGTTCACTATAGAATAAAGTATATAACAAAAGAATATATATACTAGAAATAACGACTTATTTGTCATTTTAAGTATTCGTGCATTATATATAAACGATTACGAGTAAAACATGGGTATTATGGTAATGACATTTTAAAACGAATTGTCCAGTTTGTGGCGGTTAAAGCAAATCTTTGCTTAGAAATTGAGTCGTTTTGACCTGATTGTCATAGTTCTCTGGAATAGGTAAATTATACTAGTAATTGTGAATAATTTGACATTTGTTACGCATTGTGAATTAACTAGTATGAGTATAGGTAATTCTATTCCATGAGCAATTGATAAAAGCATCTTGCCAGTTGATAGAATAGATTGAATATTCTTTATTGCACACATAAACATGGATAACAAGTAAAATTAGAATTACAATGGAGGTAAACAACATGCAGTCTAATAGCTAAAGAGCGATATCTTTCAGACAACCTTTAAGTAGAGTGTTGTTCTTGTCTTTTTAGGCATTTAATGCTAAAACTGAATATTAAATATAATGACAACCCTTTTAATTTCTCATATTCTGAAAGTTGGTCAATTGTTTATCTTAATAGCGGGTTGAAAGTGAATTTCCATTTTGGTTCGATTTTGCAGGGTTAGAAGCAATGTAAAAACAAAAGTAACATTTAACTTTGCATAGAGAACCAAATGCGCTACAGGGCAACTTGTACAGCCACGGAAAACGCACGGTATTGTCTGGACTGGATGATATAAAGTAAATATTACGCGTTAAAACAAGAAAATAGTAGACTTCAGTAAACTTTTCCTGTGTAAGAAAATAATACTGATATGTTCAACCAAGTCCAAAATACTAAAAGAAAATATATTTATAATACATAAGTAAGACTTAAATTCGATGTTAAATTTAAATCATCAACCTGGTGGCTGAAATTCCAAATTAAATCGAACATATTGCATATTGAGAAGATCATTATTCGGTAACAGATTAAGTGAGAACTAAAAAGGAAAACCAATATCTAAAACTAAAAATAAAAAGCGCAATATGAATGATTTTTCGGATGTCACGGGAACACATTGCGTGAGATACAAACGCTGAGTGTACATTAGAGCAATGTTCCGGCTAAACAAAGGTCGGGTGTTCGAGTCACACTTGGACTTCACATGCGCGAAATTGTATGTAATATGTATTCTTTGTATGTTAAAAAAAAAAATGTGTTTTAACTACACCAATTTCAAACAGGTTAAATTTTACAAACTAAAATCTACTCGCATTATAAATGGCATGCATGTCTATGGCATTGTATCGATATTAATATAACGTCGTATTAGTCTATGCATATAGGCCATGCATTTGTTCTAGATACTCGTAGTGTTCGCTGGGTAGTGTAGTAGACACGTCAACACTGCGTTAAACAATACCTAGGTGTAGGTAGCGATAGTCACATCGTGGTCACATCTATTTCTTAATGGACCGAGTAGTACCAAAGTCGGAATTGACTGGTACTAACAACAAGTAAATAAAAGATCTACTCTAATGGGCTAAGTAGTAAGTCTCTGAAGACTGGTACTAACAACGAGAAAAGTAGTAAGTCTGTGAAGACTGGTACTAACAAGTAGTAAGTCTGTGAAGACTGGTACTAACAATTAGAAAGTCTGTGAAGACTGGTACTAACAATTAGTAAGTCTGTGAAGACTGGTACTAACAACGACAAAAGTAGTAAGTCTGGAAAGACTGGTACTAACAACGACAAAAGTAGTAAGTCTGGAAAGACTGGTACTAACGTCGAGCAAAATTTTGTACGCCTACGGGTAAAGCATAGTGATACAACTCATGTAATACTTTCCATGTTACTTACCTATGTTTAACAAAATAAATTTATCTTTATCTTTATCTTTATCTTTAAAACAATAGACTATTCTATTGAAATTTAGTAGTAAGTCTGTGATGACAGGCACTAAAAAAAAACCAGAAGTAAACTGCGTAGCATATATATATATATATATATATATATATATATATATATATATATATATATATATACTTGGAATGTGCACATTCAAATGATACTAATAAAAATAGTAATATTAAAATACAGTTACAAACAAGGAATTGGTAATCAACTGATATACAATATAAAGTTAACGAATATCGCAATAAACTGATGTTTTAACGTTAATTGGCACCACTAACAGTAAGACTGTACTGTAGGTCGCGCCGAATGTGAGTAGTACCTCTACTTATGATAAACGCGTCTTCATAATCATACATGCATTAAAACGGTGCTGTCCCTGAATCAAATGGTAAAGTGAAATAAACTTCGGGTTAGACGAGGGTTTTCCAAATTGAAGACTTTGTTTTACATTACATTAAGATATGCACCGTTTATAAAATTCATGAGCCCTCATAAAGATACGTAGGCAGCGTATATACCTACCTATCTATTCTCCTTGAGGTATACTCATTTGTAACTTTCAATGTAAATTTCAATAATGCAGCAGGAATTCGTGATTTCTTGTAAAGTTACAACGGTATTTGAAATTATGGTCGATATACCAATCAATAAAATTCATAAAGAAATTAAAAAAAAACACATTTTTCATTTCAAACGCTAATCAACGCCGGTTTAGTATTCTGAAATACTTACATTTCATGAGAAGATTTTTAAATTCATACCAAAAATTGGAAAATGTATGTCGGCGAAATAGAATAAGTCGATCAATTGACTATTTTGAGGCCAAGGTGCGCTACAGACTAGATGGCGCCACCAGCTCGCAGCGCACCTGACGAAACTTCGGAGCGGAGCGACGTGGTGGGGCGGCATTCCCGCTGCGGCCGCGCCGGCAGTCGAGCTGCGCACCTCCGACGGATCGTTGTGCCTCAACTAGTCGTTTAAAGATTTACCGAGCTTACGATTATAATTAAAATTACACTCTATTTTAAAGTTGATTATTCTGTTCGTATATTGCTTTTGATTTCTCTAATAAACTCCATCACAGTTGAGTTCTGTCGTTTAACTTGATAAACTGCCCCACATAGTCGTCTTACACGCCCATAATAATGTCTGATGCTAATAAAGGGTGCGAACAAAGTGCTCCTGGCCATAAGCCGACATCAGAAGTGAGTAATGGACCAAATGACGAAACGGGCAGTTCAGAAGGCCAACAATCCGTGGGAGTGAACAATAATGATGTGGATATTTTTATGCGGTTATTACGATCTGCGGCAAGTGGTTTTCAATCGCAAGTGACACCTGTGCCAGTGCTTGGACCGACTCCAACGCTTATTCGCTTCGATCCCGAGGACGCCGATGCCGACATCGAGGGCTGGTGCAACGTGAATGAGGTTATAATAAAACACAAGAAACTCGAAGGTACCGATTTATTATTGGCTTTAACACATGCATTACGCGGTCGTGCAGCTTCGTGCCTCACTAAAATTAAAACTGATTGTATTACGTGGGAAAATATCAAAGAATTGCTACTGTCAAAGTTTTCTTAGCCTATGCTTATGCAAGACTACTTCGATCGGGTGATTAAATTTCAAATAAATAACAAGGAGACCGCGGCTGATGCTGCTGTTCGACTATGGCAAATAATTGAAACGATTCCAAATATTGATTTACCGGAAAATGTAATCACAGGATTTGTTATATCAGTGTTATCCAATACCGACGCAAATATTCGACGTGAATTAAATGCTCATGTTATAACTTCCAAATCTCATCTATGTCGAGTATTACGAGGTGTATCTGTACTGAAAAGAAAAGCAGAAGATAGTGACCATCAAATCGATCCAAAGCGATCACGCTTTTCCGATTCTCGATTTTTTTCGGGTGCGTGCCACCGTTGTGGTGAAACCGGCCACAAAATGATGAATTGTCCCCGTAATCGTTCCGCAAGTTTGCAGATTCCAAAGCAGCTTCCATTACGCTCGGAAGAAAAACGGCCTGCTCCTGTTACCTGCTTTAACTGCGGCAAGCCTGGGCATCTGTCTACAACCTGCCAAGCTGCGAAGACAAAGCCCGAGTCCTTATCCAAGAAGGAGGTTAACCTGTGTGGCAAGCAATCAGTAACCGGTGAGCTACATGTAGCAGGTAATAGCTGTCATTTTATTTTTGATTCTGGTTCAGAATGCTCTTTGATTAAACGTAGCGTTTCACAGCAAGTAGATGGGACACGGTTTCACGACACTATTATTTTAAAAGGTATTGGTGATTCTAACGTAACGTGTACCGAGCAATTGCGTTGTGTCATAAATGTGCAACAGTTAACTTTGGAGGTTATGTTTCACGTCGTTAGTGACAGTTGTCTTGCCGAGCCAGTATTATTAGGCCGCGATATTCTAGAAATGGGGGTACATGTAGAAATTAGTGATTCTGGAATTTCTTTCTTTCAATCAAAGTTTTCCCAGGTGTGTAATATACTTCCTGACGTAGATTTATCTCAAATTGATTCCGATGTCACTGGGGTAGATAAAAATGCTCTGTTGGACTTGATATCCAAGTATTCATAGTTTTGTAGAAGGGGCACCTAAACATCGAGTAAACACGGGACTTATGAAGATTGACTTGATAGATCAAAATAAAACTGTACAAAGACGTCCCTATGGATTATCGGCAACTGAAACACAGGTTGTAAAAAATAAAGTGTCGGAACTCATGGAGGCAGGAATAATACGCGAAAGTAGTTCACCATTTGCTAGTCCAATCTTGTTAGTAAAAAAAAAGGACGGTAGCGATCGTATGGTAGTCGACTATAGGGAGTTAAATTCTAACACACGTTCCGATAATTACCCACTTCCCAGAATTGCTGACCAAATTGATCGATTACACGGTGCAAAATATTTCACTTCGCTGGACATGACTTCAGGTTTTCACTGTATACCAATTGAACCCCAATCGATTGAGCGAACTGCGTTTGTTACGCCAGATGGCCAATTTGAATATGTTGCAATGCCTTTTGGTCTCAAAAATGCCCCATCCGTTTTTCAAAGGTGTATTCAAAAGGCTTTGAAAGGTTGCGATTTAGTCCAAATTTATATAGACGACGTTTTAATACCTTCGAAAACAATTCAAGAAGGACTAGACCGATTAGATAGGGTTCTCAAGGCTCTTACTGAGGCAGGGTTTTCACTAAATATGAAAAAATGCAGCTTTTTAAAGACTCGCGTTACATATCTTGGTTATGTCATCCAGTCGGGGGAAATCAGACCCAACCCCAACAAAATCCAGGCTTTAGTAGATAGCCCACCTCCCCGTACTGCTACACAAGTCCGCCAATTTATAGGATTGGCTTCCTATTTTAGGCAATTCATACCTAATTTTTCATTACTAATGGCACCTTTATACCCACTCGTCCAACTAAAAGGGACCATAAATTGGACAGAAAAACATGCCTTAGTCCATAAAAAAGTTGTAGAAATATTGACTTCGGAGCCTGTACTGGCTATCTTTGACCCAGATAAGGATGTAGAGCTCCATACGGACGCTAGTTCTCTTGGGTACGGCGCCGTTTTAATACAGCGGCATAACAAAGCTTCACATGTAATTGCCTACTTTAGTCGCCGCACCACCGAGGCGGAATCACGTTACCATTCGTATGAACTTGAGACACTTGCCGTGGTTCGTGCTGTGGAGAGTTTCAGGCATTACTTATATGGACGTCATTTTACGGTACGAACAGACTGTAATGCGTTGAAGAGCTCTAGCACGAAGCGTGACCTCACCCCTCGAGTTCATAGGTGGTGGGCCATATTGCAATGCTACGACTTTGATATAGAGTATAGAGAAGGAAGGCATATGTCCCACGCTGATTTTCTCTCAAGAAACCCTTTGCCTGATGACAATGGTACTCCCGATTCTAACGCAAAATGTAAGGTAGTCCAAAATATTGAACTACAACACGGTTGGCTCGCTGTAGAGCAGCAACGTGACAGTGAGATCTCTGACACAATCGTAAAATGGAGTAACAATGAACTGCCCCAACATGTGGCTCAATCATACGATGTTCGAAAAGGCATGTTGTACCGTAAAATTCAGCGCAACAAACGTAGTTCATGGCTACCTGTAGTTCCGCGTTCTTTAGTATGGTCTCTCATCAGCCATGTACATGTCCAAATCAAACACCTAGGATATGACAAGACATTAGACAAGCTTTACGATTGCTATTGGTTTCCAGGCATGGCTAAAGCAGTAAAACGATTTGTTGAGTCATGTCTAGTATGCAAAGCCTGTAAAGGAACTTCTGGGGCGCAACAAATTCAGCTTCATCCAATTCCCAGTGTCTACTCCCTGGCACACAGTACACATGGACATTAGTGGGAAACTTAGTGGTAAAAGCCAAAGAAAAGAATATGTTTTTGTATTAATTGACGCGTTCACGAAATACGTATTGTTGCGCCATACACTACACTTAGATTCAGTCAACGCTGTAGAAACATTAGCTTTTGCTGTAAGCCTATTTGGACCCCCGAAAAGAATTGTTGTCGATCAAGGTCGCTGCTTTGTTAGTGGCGCGTTTAAAGAATTTTGTCATGAAAATAACATAGATTTGCACATAATTGCGACAGGGGCCTGTAGAGCCAATGGACAGGTAGAAAGAGTAATGCAGACTCTAGAACAGCTGTTAACTATTGTTGAAAACGACGATGATAGTGTTTGGCGAGACGAGCTAGGAGAAATTCAGTTAGTACTAAATTCAACCAGATGTAGAGTCACGGGG
Source organism: Apotomis turbidana (assembly GCA_905147355.2). Taxonomy (NCBI): domain Eukaryota; kingdom Metazoa; phylum Arthropoda; class Insecta; order Lepidoptera; family Tortricidae; genus Apotomis; species Apotomis turbidana. The sequence continues at coordinate 18,352,745 of LR990292.1, read as the reverse complement.
TTTACACCAACTGAATTAATGTTTGGTATTAGGAGTCAACCTTTAGGTATTGCGAACGTAGTTCATGAGGGTGAAAGTAACTGTAATAGGGATGCTTTACACGAGGATAGGCAAATGGCTGCAAATAGTATTCAGTCGTTAGCGACTTCTGAAAAGGAACGTTTTGATAGGGGCAAAGCTCGCGTAAAACCTTTTAGTGAAGGTGATTTCGTGTTCTTAAAGTGTTGTGAACGTAACCAAACAAAATTGGATCGAAAATTTAGAGGACCGTTTAGAATCACCAAGGTATTAGAAAATGACCGTTATGAACTGCGAAACATTGACGGCTCAAGTAGAACTTACAAATACCCACACGAGAGTTTACGAGAGGTACCGAAAAGACGGGCAGGATTAACAGAAGTGGCAGAGGCTATGTGTGATGATGCTCTTGCGGAGGATGAGACCGTGTCGGCGGATGAGAATGAGGGATGTGTCAATGAGAGTAATCGGATTGAAGTAGATGTAGAAGTACACCATGCGAGGGAGAGTGATGGCGAGATTCCGGTAGTCCCCGGGACTAGCCGGACATGAGACTGCGTATTATGTGAAGGTGAGCTGCATACTTGTTGACTGGCTGCAATCTTCTGGCCTGCCACACTCTATATGGGTGTCGGTCCCCAGATTGAGGCGCAGAGCTGTAACGAGTGCAGACAGAATGTTGTAGTCCTGATGATGAATGCGTGTGTGTGTGTGTGTATTTTGTTAGGGTGTTGACGGATGTTGTGGTGTAACTGGATGACGGGCGAGAGATGAATGGTGTGGCCCGCGTAATGGACTTAATTCTGATATTATGTTCAAACTGTTCACAGATTAGCGCCCGAGGACGTGCGCGAGTCAGGAAGGCCGTGTCGGCGAAATAGAATAAGTCGATCAATTGACTATTTTGAGGCCAAGGTGCGCTACAGACTAGATGGCGCCACCAGCTCGCAGCGCACCTGACGAAACTTCGGAGCGGAGCGACGTGGTGGGGCGGCATTCCCGCTGCGGCCGCGCCGGCAGTCGAGCTGCGCACCTCCGACGGATCGTTGTGCCTCAACTAGTCGTTTAAAGATTTACCGAGCTTACGATTATAATTAAAATTACACTCTATTTTAAAGTTGATTATTCTGTTCGTATATTGCTTTTGATTTCTCTAATAAACTCCATCACAGTTGAGTTCTGTCGTTTAACTTGATAAACTGCCCCACATAGTCGTCTTACACGCCCATAATAATGTCTGATGCTAATAAAGGGTGCGAACAAAGTGCTCCTGGCCATAAGCCGACATGTATATTTCATTGAAAAAGGCAAACTGTGAGTTTTCTTGCGGCGCTTCTTTCTCACGGAGGCCTTAGTTGGAAGCGCTGGTAGATTCCTAAATTTTAGAAAATAATTGCTCTACAGTAGATTAATTCACGAGTAAATAAATATAACTTAATGTTACGATTGCCAAGGGAATTAAAATAATAATAACTGTGACAATACCAAATACAAACTATTTAATACTCGCATTAATCCATTCCGTTCTCCAATTAATAACAAGTAATTGACAATATTTTCTTAGTGCACCATGATTATGAAAAAAAAAAAAACAAATGAAAAGAGAAGAAAACGGAAACGTGAGCGTTGTTTAGTGATGTAAAAGTGAAGACAAATTATTGAACTTGAAACTACTAAAAAAATAAGTATAAGTCCTCACTAAAATTAACTTTTTATATGCATAGATTTATGATTAAAAGCCTTGTCTCAAACGGAGAATAAAGTGAATAGCAGCAGTAACAAAACAAAAACATAATTCTTTATGACACATTTATTACAAACTTACAATACAGTTGTTGATAAGATTAAACTAGTGTTGTATTTCAATGTACATTAAAATTCATGATTGAGAATTAAATTAGAAAATATTACATTTTTAACTATAGTCTAGTGACCGGGATATTGCTATGCGCATACCCGTTACTTTGAAATATTGTGGCTGGTTTGCTCACTGCGCCGACGCGAAATCAATCCATATTAATGGTGGAATTATCATCTTCGCTGTCTCAGCGAAGGTGCTGAATGTACGCGATGCGCCACAATAACCGTGCTCAGCTGAACCCTGAGTCTGAGCAAATGCTTCGCGCCTTGGTGTTTGGCGTGGTTGGCTGGTGTGGGGCGTCTGAATGTAGGCCCCGAATTTAGTTCAATTCACTCGGACGGAGCAGTGAGCGAATCCGCTAAGGGTTTGGAATTACTGATAATATAAATCAATCTAGATTCCAGGAATAAATAAAATGTACATGTAATGCAATCTCGATATGAAATATTAATAACTAGCAATAAGTAAATAAGTAAGCTATCAATAAAACTATTTCAAATTTATCAAAAGAGGATGGTGTGGTGTATAGACACCTTTATGAAATAAAGTGTTGCCACCACCTGCCCGCTGCCGCCATTACTAAGACAGACGTCAACGGCAGCGGGCAGATCGTGTCGACGGTAAACCCGTTTATGTTGTTTCATTGAATGTATTCCCGCCCTGAAACCCTGGACGTCACATATGTAATGTCATATCGGAACAAGTATTCAGTTATCAATCAATTTATTATCGAAAGCCGTGGGGATGTGGGTTAAAATCCTGCTCATTCATCAAATTTTGAAATTTTTCGCTCCTATATAAACATTTTATGTTTAAGATGCTCAAACACTCAAATATGTTATGTCTCTCATTTTGCTCCTTGAACATACAAGTAAACCCTGTGACATCATTAAATAACCAAAGCTTGACTCCATAATAAAAGGTTCCAAGTATCGTGCACGTTTCTAGAAGATCCACATCTATAATACTACTTATAAGACTTAAATTTAAATAATCTGTAAAGGTTTTATTGAACTTATTTATTATTAAGGGCATGAAATGCATGTTTGTACGTAAATAGCCGAGTGGGAGTCTTCACGTTGACTTTTACCGGCGGGCAAATATTTGGACGAATTTAATGACATATTTTTATATTTGTGTGCGAGGGTACCCTAAATTTATCACGCGTCAGTTGTTTACAAAGGTAAATATATCAGAAAATCTGACATAAGTCGATCAAGTACCAAATTAAGCCCTGGTAGGTTTGTGTTACGTTAGGCAATATTTTAGTGACTACTTGGCAACTATTTAAAAGTAACGATTTTTTTATGAAATACAGTCATTTTATTTCAATACCACCTATTCAGCAATGGCAAAAGCATCACGCATGTAACGTGTTGCTTCATCTTGCTTAAAAAACTCAATGTTCTAATCTGATTTACTTGAAAAATGTAGCCCCAGCCACATTTGTAATGCTGAAACCGAGGCGCTGATTCAATTTTGCATACTCTGAGATAATATCAAATAAGCGATATCACAAAAATATCTCAGGTACATTTCCTTTAACGGTCGAGCCACGACTTGCGCGACTAGCGGCAGCGGCAGCGGTGAGGGTGGCAAAAACAAATCATATTGAAGCATGAAGCATGCCACGAACCGCCGCGTGTGGTGCCTCTCTCTTTATTTTATGTCATTTGGACAATTCATTCCAACCGCAAGCGACAGTTCATTCCACAAGGCTCGACCGATTTTATTCAATATAGTTTTCATTGAAAGTGTTTATAAGGCCTCATTTTGAATATTTCATTTTTCCATCATTTTTTGACCCGTGGTTGAAAAGTTAGAGGGGGGACGCTATTTTTTGGGTTTTTGGAGCGAATATTTACAAAACTGCTGAATTTATCAAAAAATGATGTTTGAAGACCCCTATTATTTTTGAAAGACCTATTCAACCACACACTAGCGCCGGAATGAAAAAAAAAGCAACCCCACTTTAGATGTACGACCACGCATTCCTGAGGTCCTAAGGAGTAATAAATCTTATATGAACCTAGGTCAATTTAATATGCTTTTTTTTATTTTTCCATACAATAAATATTTGATAAAAAATAATAAGGTAGGACTACTGAACACGTCGCGCATCGTCAAGAGTACCGCCTTATGATTAAATTTATTACTCCTTAGGACCTCAGGATTGAGTGGTTATAATCTTTCGCAATGCTCATGGGCACCTTGTATATATAAATTACATACAAAATGGAAGTAGGGCCTGTACCAGAGACATCCGTCTTTATATCATGTTTATGACTATACAAGTACTTTCACGGGCCATATTTCACGCGTCCAGATTTCCTCTGGCTCTAATGATTCGGTCCGTGCTCGCATTATGGCTACTGTCACGACCAAAGTGACAAACGGACGCATATTTTATAACCCCGCCCTCGTTATATACCCAAATAAACTTTATAAAACTCTGGCCGTACTTTTGTTGTTGCTGGAAATTTCTACTCTCATACCACGGGTGAAGGGTCTGTATGGAATGGTGTAGGTGATCGAGATACACGGTTTGGAGAGTTACTTCTGGTAATGTAAATGTAATAAGCCCAATGCATAATGATACGTCATTAGCCCGTTGTCAGCTCTTCATAGAATGTGCAATACTGAAGGAAATGGTATGAACTGATAGGGATGACCCCTGATGTGAAATGCTTAGCATACTGTAGTTGTAGGTTACGACCGCCCGTCGATGGCCGTCTAGACTGACAACTCCGAAGCTCAGGGATGAGCTATACTGAGCGAATGGACTGTATAGGTGATAGGCGTAAACTAAGCTAACACGGACGAGTAACGGAAGGAAAAACGAAGTAAATCAAACGAAAATATATTTAACACGAATTAATAACAATTTAATTAACAAATTAACTCTCAACTAATTTAGTGTCTGTCTAATTAACACTAAAATCGTGGACCGATAGTACTACGCTACGCAAACTAATTTTTAGGTTTTTTTATCCAAAATAAATTTTAAACCCTCATAATTTAAAATAACAATAATTGTATGACAATCAAGAACTTAAACGCACTTTTTCACGGTGAAAATAGCAAATTACTTAATTGTCTCGGTAATTTCTAACTTTTAGAGCAGTCTAAGTGTAGTCAGTCCAATATAGACATTTGATCCCAATAAAAAATAGAATCAATTGACATCCAAAATTCCACGACTCGTAGGTACATGCCGTAATTAACTGAGCGAGTGCGAAGAAATTCCGAATCCAACTGCTATCGTGAAATTATGTGAGTAGTTTCGATAATCATATAGTTCATTAGTGAAATCAGCTTGTTTCAAAAGGGCGGTTAATAGTATATTGTGTCATAAGGGTAGTAAGTAGGGGATTACTAACGAAGGTCTATTAGAAGCCCGACGCCGAAGGCGGAGGGCTTTTAATGTCCTGAGTTTGTAATCCCCTTACTACCCGCCTTACACACAATATTTTTCATCACATTTTGGAGTAAATAACAAAGAAATAAGCCAAAAATAAACATTAAACGATAACGATTGACAACCAACTTTTTTCTGTATATATTTTTTTAATTTACTATAAGCACTGGCAAAACGGCCATCAGCTTAAAACAGAAAACAAATATACACAGAATCTTACTATCTATCATTAAACAAATAACAATTAACAATATTATGCAGCAATAATTAACACCGGTTATATTATAAAACTTAAATACGAACACTCATTTTGTTACAAAACTAAATAGTACCTAACCAATAATTTTATAACTTTTTTTCTTTTTTTTTGTGTCGTCTACCACAGATAATGCTAAGAACTGCGTTTAGTTTAGAAACATGACAGGCTATACTGCCAGATTGTAACGATAATTCTAAATTTAATTTAATAAAATTATTGCAAAATACACTTAAATAATTGTAAAACATAAATATTAATGCAGTTACATGTACCGTATTAATTCAATACACAATAAAAATTGCTGGTAGGCAAGTTTTGTTCGTACAACAAAAAACCTTGGCTGGATTAAAACCTCCTTAGTCTGAAGTTATATGCGAGTGCTAACTATATTTTTAAAACTAAAACCATAACTCCCTCGGGAGTTATAACAATTTATAACTCCCGCGGGAACTATATAGGCCTTAGTCCTCCAGTACACCTGCATGTAATACCATCCTTTACGAGCAAATGTGATGAAAAAATGTATAATACTCGCGAGTTCTACTGCACATAGGTAATATAGCCACTTACTTACATACACATAATATGTGGCATTTACATATCTCATTCTCAAGCAAAGGGCATAAAACTGCGTTCTATAAAAGTACATCTTATACTTAACATTGTGTATGTCATATTAATACTTGAGATGTTTTAATGAAGTGTAACCCTTACCATGAGTTGACGAGACCGTACTCGATAGCGATTGCGTAAACGATTTGTACGGATATACAGTATTTATATATACAGCGCCTCTAGCGGTTACTTTGTAGAACTAAAATTCTCCATACAAATCGTTCACGGAGTCGATAGCGAGAAATGTCACTGTAAATTCATGGTAAGGGATTATCAAGCGAGATGTGGTGCTGTCGAAAGTTCGAGACATAACAAGCGAGCGTGATACGTTGTATCTTTTGTGATATAAAGCATACACGCACGTGCGAGTTAACTTAATCATCTGAATTAGCACTTGTACGGTGTTTGTTCAATTATTTTTAAGCTATACTATAAATAAATTCAGTAATTTAAACAAATATTATAAACAATAAGTATCTTAATATAAGTATCTTTGTATTAAAGGCTTAAATAAGTAAGCTGAGTTGATTTTTTAATAAACACATATCTAAAATAAGCTAAAGAAATAAAAAAGCTTAAACATTGATTCTCGCTCTGCACAACTTTTTCGACCGTGTGCCATGCATCTTATCATACCATGTCATATTACGTAGGCAATCTTGGAGCGGGCTTGTGGACTATTATGTACCTAGAGGCTTGACTTTTTCACATGTTTCGATGCGGCAGGTGCACTTGCCCCAATTGATACACTTGTCTCGTCAATTGTGCCGACTGCCCTTCTTTGTGTAACATCATCATCATCAGTCAAAAGACGTCCACTGCTGGACATAGGCCTTCCCTAGAGAACGCCACTATGACCGGTCCCTGCGCCGCCTGCATCCAGTGGACTCCAGCAACCTACACCAAGTAGCAAACAAGCTGCAGAAGTGCTTATACTTTTATACAAATACAAATACTCTATATTGCACACCACACCTCCAACATCAAGGAATATACAACACAATATGAGATACATTCAAATAACAGGCAGAGGTAAACAACAGGCGGTCTTATCGCTAAATAGCGATCTCTTCCAGACAACCTTTAGGTAGCGGTCAGCGGAGTAGTTGAAAATTAATGTTTGAAATTAGTAGGTGGTGCATAATAATAAAAGGACTAAATGAACGACTACCATAAAAGACAAAGGTAATAAACATACATAAATAAAATATACAGATATACTTACATAAATACTTAGACATAATAAATAAATAAGTAATAAATAAAACAAAAACAGTATGAGCCACAAAGTTAAAGGAGCGATTATTATTGCAGTGTACTAAGGGAGAGACAAGTAGTGTTTTTTGACGAGGGTTTTAAATGTTGCAAGAGATTGGGCACGCCTTATATCCATACTGCTAATTTAAGCTGAATAAAGGCTGTATATGCGCTTCTACACCTTTTTTACAACTTAGGCAGTCGACCTTTGGGGCTTTGTGTAACGAGCAAATAAATGTAACCTAATTGTTGTGATGTATTGTTATTGTATATTTCATAGCAGTTTACCATACCTACATTGAAAAAAAATATATATCGATTATTTACATTATCGCTTAAAGTAGGTATATTACAACGAAGTCCTAAATTTTGAATGTATGATCTTAATCTTAATGCGCAGAAAATGACATAACTTTGCACAAAAACACTTTTATGCCTTGATCACACGTACCGAGTAAACGGGCGAGACAGTGCTCTCGGCCGAGTACTCGGTGCGTATAAACATAGCGCCGAGTGCTCGGCCGAGCGCTCGGCCGAACAAAGCGGCGAGACAGTAGCTCGGCTCCTGTTCTATCTACTAGGCCGAGTGTCCACCCTCCCGCATCCCCGCACTGTCTCGCTCGTTCACTCGGCCGGTCTGAACGTGCACTGTCTCGCCACTCGGCGATTTTTTTACAGTCCATCGTATCCGAAAGTCTTAATAGAACTGAATTGACTGTGCTAATTTCAAAACATGTGTAAACAGCAACTCGCTCACATCACTGTCTCGGCCGAGAAACATATTACTGTCTCGCCCGTTTGCTCGGTACGTGTGATCAAGGCATTATGACTAGATATCACCGTGCGGTATAAAACCGCAGGCGTATTTTAAAAATACCGAAGTATTCCACACCTGCCATTTCGAATGGAGTTCGCAGAATTTCCGAATTCATTTACTTTATTTGCATTGAGCCCCGGAAACGCTGCAGTAAATAAAAAGCACTGGATAATATACCTAGCACAAATTTCTTGGCTTTTAGCTAGGCTTTTCAACAAGTTTAGTCTTTATGTCTCGTTCTCCGATTGTTTAATTCCAGAAACTTGTAATTGCCTATTTCTGTTTTGTGAATTGATTACGTTTAACGGAATCTTTGTACCCTATTAACCCGCAGAGCTCAAGAATGCCCAGCACCTAGGCACTATGGATCCGCTGACCACTGAGGAGCCCATAACCTAACCCCATGGATGGAACATGCTATTTCGCACGTTACGTTAAGAGAACTTATTCCTTTTAAAATTTTATTTTTTCATATTCTTACAAATATGTTGATAATTTCCACCAACTTTTTGAAGTGATACTTTTTCCCGAGTTCTAGGTAGTAAGTCGTATTTCAGGTTAGTATTTCATGATTTCATTGTGTGCAGTCGAAAATAACGAAAAAAAAAAAATATTCCGCGTGAATTATGTCAATTTGGAGTCGTTTTTAAAACAAAAATTATCAACGAAAAATTCAAACTGTAGGTTTCAAAATATACCTATACGAATAAATCCAAATAGCCCTGTTTTAGTATGACCATCCTACATTACAATGCTAACGTACATCAAATTCGGCTGTTATTTGTTCTTATTAGAGTTGTGTCCTATGCCTTACTTTCTGACTTTATTATGCAACTGTTGTTGTGCAAGTTTGAAGTCCTTTGGAACTGGAAAATTGTGAGCTAGCATCGAGACAGGGAATCAACTTACTAGTTGATGCAGTTTATTTTCTTGTCGTGTAAAGTTAAGAAAATTCTACATGTATTGTATAGATTGTACCCGTTAAGATAGTGAATATCTTATTAATGAAAACATTTATTTCAGGCAACTGTGGCCCATAGATACATACCTTAAAACTAATATACAATACAAAATAATTCTGTTGTCCTTCTCAAAGGATTTGGAATTAAACACAAGTATATATTTGAGTATACACTGCAGGCGGAGGTGCAGGGTCCATCCCCCGTCAAACCTGATCTAGGACTATTGGACGGGCGCACCACCCCACCTGCCTGGATACACGCTTATTAATAAATTTATATATATATATATACCACGTGGGCTCTGTAATAGGAGCAATAAATTAAAACATAGATTCTACCCCTCAAACTGAACATCATTTATTGAACAACTTTTAAAAATAAGTCATTAATTAATAATTAATACCTATGCCAAAAATGAAATAATTAAATAATGAGCTTTATTCTGTAAGTAGGCCACAAGGGCCCTTTTACGTGTTTGAGTCTACTGGTATTTCACACAAGAGTAGACCACTGTTAAGAAGGAACCCCGAAACAAATTCAACAGTATGAAACTCAACTCCAGATACGGGCCTTCGTCCTTAATCCAACATCCCCGAAAAAAGAGGTACCATAGCTCTCAGAGCCACTAGTATTGGTTGTTTGTGTAAAATGCGACGCTATTGGTCGAGATTTAGTCCTCACAAATATTAAAAATTAGCCCAAGAGTACATACTCACTTGAAAAACTGAGAAAAAATAAATTAAAATTTTAGCTGTTTATTGCACAGAAAGTTCTTAATGCATAATAAAAAATTGGGCAAGTGCCAGTCCGACTCGCGCATGAAGGGTTCCGTACCATAATCTATAACAAGTTTGTTGTATGGGAAATAACCCTTAACTATTTATTTTATTTTATTTTTAGTATTTGTTGTTATAGCGGCAATAGAAATACATCATCTGTGAAAATTTCAACTGTCTAGCTATCACCGTTCTTGGGATACAGCCTGGTGGCAGACGGACGGACGGACAGTGAAGTCTCAGTAAGGGTCCCGTTTTTACCCTTTGGGTACGGAACCCTAAAAACTTAACTTCTACTCTTAAATATTAAAGATTTTAGGAGTCAAGGAGCTTTTAATTGCACTTTTGATTAATATTACAAAGTTTCAGAGTACTATCACGTGATATAAAGACTCGAATAAGTTACTTTTATAAATTTATGAAACATTAATGTCTCATTATTTTTAATGTGGGTACACACCACAATTTACACACATGCTGGACCGGTAATCCAGAGTTAGCTTTCCGGTCTCTTCCGCCAGGTTCCGCATGTCAATTTTTAGGGTTCCGTGCCCAAAGGGTAAAAACGGGACCCTATTACTGAGACTTCGCTGTCCGTCCGTCCGTCCGTCTGTCACCAGGCTGTATCTCAAGAACGGTGACAGCTAAACAGTTGAAATTTTCACAGATGATGTATTTCTACTGCCGCTATAACAAAAAATACCAAAAATAAAATAAAAGAAATATTTAAGGGGGACTCCCATACAACAAACTTGTTATAGATTATATATATATATATATATATAGGTACGGAACCCTTCATGCGCGAGTCGGACTCGCACTTACCCAATTTTTAATCAGGTTGCGTTAACTTTGCACCTCATTTGTATGGAGCGCTATACATACCAGGTGCAAACTTAACTTAACCACTTAAGGATGGAAAGTGTTTGTACGGAACCCTCGGTGCGCAAGTCCGACTCGCACTTGACCGGTTTTTTTTTGTGTTTTGTTATTTTTACCAAAAGTTACTTTTATTTATAAAACACAACAAAACTATTGTGGAATAGATTAATAACTACTCTAATAATCTAAATATATATTGCATATGTAAGAACGCAAGTGTGAGTGAAGGATGGAGATAGGTGCGAGAGGGACGGGGGAATGGTTTGAACGGCGAACGACGAGTGCACGAAGTTGTTATAAAAAAATATTGTTTAATTAGTTTTGTCGTTAAATAATAAACGAAGTTAATAAAATAAGGTGATTTATTGAGGCAAATAGGAGTCCCACATAATATATATATTATATACTGCGAATAATAGGTACAATATACATATATACATTGTTCCTATTATTAAACTAAAGCTAAGCTATGTCTAAAAATGGGCCCGGTGTACCGGAGACACTGGCAGGATTACCTTTGCTGTATTGAATAAGTTAATAATAATCCATCATGATAGTTCAGTATTTTATTACTTGCGTCTTATTATGGTATTAGTAGTATGATCTCTCAAACTTTTCAACTAATCCGCGAAGGGCGAATGCTTTGTGTCTGCAAAAAGGATCATCCTAGCCCTACTTAAATGCTGCGTGGGTTAAATAAAATCGTCCTATTGTGAATAAAAAACTTCTCTAAAAGTCAAGTGATGTGTAGGCACACTATGAATGTTTTGAAGCTCAAGTATCTATTTATATCCACTTTAACAAAATATTTATGCTCCCCAAACTCCATTTTGGTAATCTGCCATTCTTGCCTACGCATTATTACTGTTAAAAGGGTAATAAATATTACTAGGGATCGGAAATTCGGGTAGATATCTACCTAAAGTTGACAAAATGCTATTGCACACTCATACCTCAAAAAAAGCCGTCTATACCTACAACTGAACAACAAAGCCGCCGCCAAAATTTAGGTATAAAAGCACCCGATTATTTATGCGATGCCTAAACATTACTTAAAAGTTACTCGATGCATAATGAATTCACTGAATGCGTAAACACACTCTTTTTATAGCAAAAATTTATTGACGGAGTAGGATAGAAAATATCGAACGATTTTTATTCTCATTTCCATGGATGGCCTGTAATTTATTCGCCGACTTACAGTGAATGTTGCCTACTGGCTTATTATTATAGGGCGCTTATGAAAATATTATACCTTCTTTATTGCACATCAACATAACGTTAACCAGCTAAATTATCTGTTAATGCGCTTAGATTACACCTAGAAACCTGTACCAGCGCTTGAAAGTGAATAATTTAATAATTACCTAATTTTCGAGAATGCCGATTGAGTGATCGCCAAACGTCAAATCTCTATTAGATGACAGTTATATTGCCATTGAACTGTCATTTAAATGCGATGGGCTTAAAGGTGACATATCTCATCTCAATTTTGGAAATACGAAGGCGATAATGATTGTCAAAAATGTTATTCATGCATATGTATTTCTGTTTTGAACGAAACGTAGCGGACTAATTTCACGCACTACGCGGTCAATTTAAAATATGAGCCTGTTATTTATGCCGTTACATACAAAGGAATCGAAAATTTAGCGCGTCCAAATTGACGAAGTTGCTATGTTCTAGGAATATCGCCACTTGTCAAGTAATAATGTCAAAAGTGACGGATGGCGATGAAATGGAGAGATCTCCATTATCTCTCTAAAATTGGTCAAATACCCCCCAGTTTAAGTGAGAGAGCCTGTCACGGGCTCAGTTTCGTCCGTGTACGCATCTGTCACAACGTCAATATCACGAGCAAAACGTCTCTATGATTGGTTCGTTGACACGCACACATAAAACCAAAACCGGCCTTCTTCTCGAGTCTGTTGTATGACAACTATCGTTCTAGGTGTATTTCTAAGTTAATGGGACCTTTTTAAAGCAAAAGGTAGCACTATGTCACTTACTGAAAAAAAAAATGCGTGGGCAGGACAGGTAATTGGTATAGAGATGCAAACAAATTTCGTCGTTATAGTTATCCGCAAGTGACCCCTTTCGCTTCAAAACTTTAATTTTTTGTTAAAAATAAGTGAATCAAAATTTTACAAGACGACTTATTTCAGCTGTGTAAGGTCTGTATAAGCTCTTATTGGGTGAATTTCAACAAGCTCGAAATTTACCTAATTTTGGTGGTTTTTTTTATTTTTGATGTTAGAGTCAAAATTATATATCAATAATACGAATAAAGTCATAACCAATATTGTGTAGTAATGGCCCTTTGTTATACATAATAGTTTTAGAGATATTATGATTTTAGTAATTTGCCTACCACCAAAATTGCTTGTGTCCACAAAAATTAGATATCTTGGCCACCAAAATTGTACATCTACACCAAAATTAGTTACTTGTGCTAAAAATTAATAATTTTCAATGAAAATAAGAAAAAATGAAAAGAAAGTAAATGTTTTATTAATTATTTTTAATTATACCAAAATATCTATGAAAATACAATCACTAACTCGTTTGTAACAACAATATATTTTTTCTTTTCGAGGACTTCTTCTCTTGATTGATTTTTCTTGCGATTAGCCATCCTAAAAAAATTAATCAATTATGAATAGCAAAAGTAATGATTTAGATTAATTGTATGCATGTAATGTATCTAAACACTTTATTGTACACAATACCAAATATACATTTAAAAAAAATAAGCATGTACAAAAGCGAACTTATCCCTTTAAGGGATTTCTTCTAATTTACCTTCGAGTAAATTAGTGTTAAACACACATATGGTAGACAAACCAAGCAACATGTATAATACGATAACTTTACCATAGTAAAAAATGAAAATGCAAAAACCAAATGAGAGAGAGATAGGCCAACAGTCAATGTACTTAATACATATTACGTAATATCTATATAAATACATATAACATAAATATAATCATAATTATAACAAAAACAGCAACCTAATCAAATAATCGTTCGTTCGACAGCCACAATTTCTTTAACTTTCCCTTGAGCGATGCTACGGACTGCGTCTGCATAAGGGCGGGAGAAAATTTATTCCATAATTTCACGGCGCGCACAGCAAAAGACACGTCGTAAACGTGAGATCTATGCAGTGGGAAAGATAGAGCCAGATTCGCACTTGACCGCAGACGATCGCCACTACCATCCGCCATGTAAAAAAACTTCTCTGCAAGGTACTGAGGAGAAGAAGGAATGAAAAGGACATTATACAAAATACAAAGAACATTTAAGTCTCTGCGCTGATGGATCGGAAGCTATTTAACTTGAGCGCGGTATTGAGACACAAGATCAAACTTGCGGAGACCAAAGCAAAAGAGAGTGGGGAAGCATGATCTTCGTATAAAGAGGAAGGAAATTCTGCAGACACCTCAATGAATGAAGGGACGCGAAAAGTTTCCTACTGATCTCAGAAATATGAGGTGCCCATGACAAAGATTGATCCAATTTTTTTTACAGTAGAAGAGAAAGGTACAGGCGTACATCAAAGAAAATAACTGGCTTAACTTGATCTGAAAGCTTGGAAATAAAATGTGGGCTTCCAACGACAATAGCCTGCGACTTCTTGGCATTCTTCATCAAACCATCAAAGAATCAAGCCCAAGCACGGATTGATTCCAGGTTTGAATTGATTTACGAAACCAAGGAGCCAGAATCATTAATGCTGGCCGCCGCATAAAGCTGCAAATCGTCTGCATAGAGATGGAACGAGGAGGAGAGTGACTTGGTGATTCCGTTAATGAAGACAGAAAAGAGTAATGGAGAGAGCATGCCCCCTTGAGGGACACCAGCAGACAGATCACACCAGCTAGAAAATCGGTCATCAACTAGAACCCGCTGTTGCCCCCCAAAGAGGTAATCATAAGACGATTGTCGTCGGTGATCTTAACCAAAGCGGTGGTTGTGCTAAAGAATTGAACAAGTCTATCTAGATGTGATGAGAGACGTGGATTTACAAAGGATTCAATGATTTTGGATAAGATGGGAAGAATGGACATAGGACGATACTGCGACAAGTACGACGGATTAGGGGTTTAAGAGAGAGAAATCACATGGGCGCATTTCCAAATTGTAGGAAACGTGCCAGATGGGAAAGAAAAAATAGTAATATAAGAAAGGATAGGAGCTATAGAATCCGCCACCAGCATAAGCATAATCTAATCTAGTATTACCCTCACCGACAGCTTGTAATATTAGATGTATTGTGTTTATACTTGAAATCAAATAACTACACCGAGTTACAAATTACCACCAAAACCACCAAAATTGATCCACCAAAATTAGAAACAGAGATTAAAAAAATATTTAAAAAATATCTGTATTATTTACTTCCAATTTAACTTTATATTTAAAAAAGGAAACCTTTAACACGTCTTACACACAATTCACACACAGTCAATTATTGCTAAGTCACTAGAAACATATACCACAAAAATTGTGTCAAAAAGTATGTTGAACACACCAAAATTAGATACTTACGTGCTGAGTGGACAAATCCAGCCAGTTACGACATGTGTGTCATCGCTCAATGCCGGAGCAGAACTAAACGAACAGGTTAACACACGGATGTTGGTCTTGTTGCGTTTCGTTTAACCATAAACACATTTTCAATATTTACCACCAAAATTGACAATTTCACCCGGACAACTTTTAGTGCTCAATTTTGAGTATCTATTTATGTATTAATCTTTATTTATATATCCTTATACGATACTTAAACTAATACAGATTATAAATAAATGCAATTTTAGTTTAAAACATTGTTGTTATGGCTCTATCAAAGACATTAATGAGGAACAACGAATACTGGACGCCGCACCAAAATTATCATTTTACCGCAAAAAAAATAATTATTAATCATAAATGACTTTTACAAAACTTTGCGATTTGGCTTAAGATAAAAATTAGTGTCTTCTTTTCAGAAAAAAATTAAAACTTTTAAAACAATTGTTTCACACTATAGTTATCAATTTCGCCGCAATTTTTTTTCGCTGAGATAATCACCCTATTCAGCATATGTGCTACTTGGGTGGGGCTCATTCTGACGGACAACAGAATGTTATTTTAAATATACGAGACTCTTTCCGCTCATTTTATTAATAACTGTTCAAACTGTTTGTGTTGTCTGTTCTGTCCTTAACATGTGCCTAACGTAACGACAAATGTCCTTATTAAATGTTATTTATTTTACATAACATTATCCTATCACAAAAATCTAAATTTTCTACTGATCAGTCTCCTCTCGTGTGAGATGTCTAAACGGCGTCATTGGCCAAATACCTCTTGCTAAGATCAGCAAGAAGTGAAAGCCACAAGGAAAAAAAATACGGGTACATGCTTTCTATAGTAGAAAAATCTTATCCTATTGTGTTAAAAATAAAGAGGGTATATCTTTTATTCAACGGACGAAGCTGCCTTCTAATGATTTTAATTTAATAATATTTATTCAAAAGAGCAAGGGCGAGTTCTTCGCCGTATCTTTTATCAAATCAACACATTTAACATAAAAATTTATACAGCATAATATTATAACCAATTCCTCCCGTAACCATCAACAATTATCAATTCAATTCACCACTTGGACCGAAATTTGTCGTCTCTCGTTTGTGGCGTAGACAGTGCGTAGCCTCAGTTCGTAGCCAGCGTCTACGCGAGGCGGTTGTAGAGCCTCTACGAGCCTTCGGACACAAAAGTTCGCAACTCGATTGTTTAAGTTTAGTGAAAATTTGTACTGAAAGTAGTGATACAGATAGATAAAGAACGTTATGTACAGTTAACTTTTTAAATTTAAAGTGAGTGTAAGTTTAAATTATAAGCAGAAACTTTTTATTTGAAGACGATTATTAGGATTAAGGTGAGTTTGCAAATAGCTATATTGTTTCTAGTATTCTTTATAAAGAATAAGTTAAATCAAAAATAAAAATAAAATAATATTATTAAGTATATTATTTTATATTTTTTGCATAGGTAAATAGATTCACGACATTATTTCATTCATGCACATAAAATATTAAAATTGCAAAACACTATATTGCGTATTATAGTCGTTTTCCTGAAAATGTGTGTTTAATGAATTCTTTATTTCTTTCCCAGCCGCGTCAAAGGTTAGGTTTATATATTATAGGTTTTTTTTTAAAATGGACGGTTTTAAAATATTCAACATAAGTAGTTGTTACCATTATGATCGACAACCCTGGATAATTTTAGTGAATATTATAAAACCTGGGTGAAGGTTATCTAATTAAAAAAAAATATGAAAAAGTTTTTACAGCTTTGATTATTCCAAACTATTTTAATTAATAACAAATATGTTAGTAGTACCTACACGTTCAGATGAAGATGAAGGTATTAAATCTTTCTCCAGAAGTAAGCCCAAAATAATTTTATATAATATTTATTAAATAAGAACTTATTTAACACTGATTACAACTAGAGTTGGGTGGGACATTTGGTGACAACTGTGGTTTAAAAATCCACGTAGACGCTAATTGTAAAAAAAAATAAAGGCAAAGTCTAAAAGTAGTTAAGTAACGGTATATTTTTACACTTTGAGTTAGAAATTGTTTACAATTAGCGACGCCAAAATCCTAACCCTAATAATAATAACAGACTAAGACATTCCATTTGACAAAATATGATACATGAACATGACTGACCTAGAAGACCCATCAATGTGATGTGTTATACTTGCCTCCTCGATCCTCCTGATCCTCTTGAAGTTTTGTGAGCGGATTCGATTATTATATAGTGTTTTTGTTGATTCAGTTTATCATAATTTTAAATGTCGTAAAAATATATTGCGGGTTAAAGGCTTGCAAAACGTAGTAAACTTTAAAAAAAATGCGAGGTCTCCCGTTCACAGAACAACTAGTAATAATAGGCTCTAATCGTCCTATGCGAAGAAAGCAATACGTTTGATGGATAGGACCCAAAACAAAGTGATCCGTCATGAAATTAGCGTGCTTGATTACTCCGCCATGTGGGATGTTGACTCGATGATCATTGTCCCAATAGTCGTTTCGGCGAACGGTCTTATTGCGAAGAGTCTCGACAAACATCTTAAGAGACTCTCGCTAGATGGCTGGATCAAGGGCCAGATGCAGAAGGCGGTACTCCTGGACATAGGGCGCATCGTCAGGAGGTTCCTTTCTCTGCAGCCCTAACCACCGGTAGCCTGGGCCCTGCCCTGCTGAAAGTTAGCTGAAGAGGCTGCGATGATCACTTGCGCCAAGAATTGGCAACGGACCAGACCGAATTAATTGAAACTTTCACGATTTTCACACGTGTAAAAAAGTAATATTTCGTTATGATCGTTGCACCGTTCGTTGACCATGACCGTGGCGAGATGGTGGAAACGTCGGAAAATTACCAATGTGAGGTAGGAGTATAACTCAACACATAAATATTTGCCCTTGCTGATATATTTTTTTCACTCGTTTCGTATTGCGCTAACATAATCTCTCGACAAAACTGTTAGAAAATAATACGGAATGTTAAAACAGTAAAATGCGATGCCCTAGTGCATAAAAAATGCATTAGAATAATCTTTTCTAAGATTTACAGAGGCTGCTTACAAAAAAATTTTTTTATACCTAACGCACACTCAAGATCCGTTAGAAAATGTTCATACCCAGTAGTACTCAACTCTTTCTGACTACAAAAATCACACACTTATATATTATCGAAGTTCAAAACCCTTCGCGTATTGGGCTATAACTCCAGCTGTGTTACTTAGTTTTCAAGAAAGTTATGCAACGCCAGATGCTACACGTTGTGTTTGAATTGAAAATTACATCCAACAAACTTTGAGCCCCGATAGTGCATCCTTTACAATTAGTTAAAGTCAATATTTAAGAGATTCTAGGGCTTATAGTTCGACATTTTAATGAAACTTGTACGGAATATCATGACTACACTCTTTTACAAGTTTTTTCACTTCTCATGCTCTTAAAATGTTACTTTAGTCTCTGCATATCGGGACTAAAGCTCCTTATTAATCTCTAGGGATTAAAGTAAAATTGTTTTAATTGTAAACTTTGGAAACCCCTAAACAGCCAATCACGATGTTTGTGAATGGAGGTTTGTAGCCATTTTCAGTGATAGGTATACAAACTTTTTGGTGCGTGGAAATAACCTCAAAATTACAACTGCTCAAAAATATAAAAATAAAAGATTATATTTCATGGAACACGATTAATTATTAGGAATGCGAATGTATTTAATAATATTAAAGATGAATTAATTTAATCATGCATGGTCATATTAGTCTTAAATAAAATGGTTTTTAAGTTTGAATCTGTTGGCTAAATATGCAAGCATTTAAAACGTCACTTTAAAAAAAAGAAAAGAAACACGGAACGTTTTAATTTTTTATTAGAATTTTGAATGATAATTACCATTAATCGTATTAAACTTGAATTGTAATCACCAATTAGACCAATTAATTGTGTCACTATAAATTACGGACCAAATAAGTTATCATCATTTCCAGTGAAGAAGAATTAAAGCTGAAGGCTATGTGTATAGAAGAGTCAATCCAAAATAAATACAATATTTATCGAAGGAATATATTGAAGGAATTAAAATATCCTCAAGCAGCCTCAGCAGAAATCACAACCAACATTTGACCGACGCCCATCAACATCGCGGGATGAGAATGAGCCTAATGAAATAACCATTGGCAACCTTTTTGAGGAAAGGTGCGTCTCTACTATACTCTCCATTCTGTCCAACTGTTACTTCGATTTCGAGTGAAAATATTGAACATACTTCTCAAATACAAACCACACCGACCCAGCTTAATTTTCAAGGGAAAACATTTACATGTAAAGAATTGTACAAATTGCCCTTTGAATTTTTCTGAGGTTGGATTAACGAAGGTACTACGTAATTGTAAGAAACTTTGTTATAATAAATATTGTAATTTTATATTGAACGTCGTTTCTTTTCCTCGCATTTAAAGTGAAAAGTAGAGTGTTTAACGCGAGACTAAACAACCATAATGACACTCGAACTATTAGCCACCCTCGCTTAGCTCGGGTGGCTAAAACATCTCGTGTCATTTTGGCTTGTTTTAGTCCCTTGTTGAACAATCTACTATTATTCATTTGAAATAAGTATCAAGTTGAGTTTTAAATATGCGGTTGGCGCTAAAAGATTCTAGGGCTGAGTTCGACATTTTAATGAAACTTGTACGGAATATCATGACTACACTCTTTTACAAGTCTTTATTCATTTGAAATGAGTATCAAGTTGAGTTTTAAATATGCGGTTGGCGCACCTGCCTACTGAGCCGGCAGTCCTGGATTCGAATCCCGGCAAGGGAAAATATTTGTGTGATGAATTCGAACCTTTTTATAAAATTAATATAAAAGTTTCCTAAAATAGATGTAATTTTTCTACCATGTTAATATTATGCAGTAATAAGTGAACGATGGTGGTCTTGCATTAGTGCTCATAAGCAATCTGCGTGCAATATGCTGCGGTTTGCTTGCGGTTTTGTATTTATGTCGCCGAAATTATTTTTGAAAATAATAAAGGTATATATTTTTTTGGGGTGCGGTTCAAGTTGCATAAAAACTTTTAGCATATATTTTCATTTAACTACTTTCAAAATGAATAATAAACACATTGCATAAAAACAAAATTCATAATTTTGTCAACCATAATATTTAAACATCATAACCATTAATAATCATAATAACATTAGTTATAATGTTCATAAGTCATAATGTCACTTGGTATAACATACATTCAGAATATTTATTAAAACTCATAAAAACACCTAAAATAATTATCAAGTTGCATAAATATCATATCAAATAAGTCCTAAAAAAAAGGATAAAAAGTTGTTGAGTACCTACCTACTGAAATATTGTTATATTTTTTTCTTACCCTAAAAACGAAACTGCTCCAAAAGATAGGTAGGTTAGGGGTTTTTTTTTATGACCTTAAAAACGAAACTGCTCCAACAGACAGGTAGGTTAGAGTTAGTTTTTTTATGAGCCTAAAAATGTAACTGCTCCCAGAGTATAAGTAGGTTAGGGTTTTTTTTACCCTAAAAACGAAACTACTCGGAGAGAAAGGTAGGTTAGGGTTATTTTTTTTATGACCCTAAAAACGATACTGCTCCCAGAGATAGGTAGGTTAGGGTTTTTTTTTATGACCCTTAAAAGGTAACTGCTCCTAATTTGGCTCGGCAATGGGGAAGAATGAATAAGAAAAAATAATTATATTTTTGTATATATGTATATATTTGGACAACATTTATGCTTTAAGTTTTTATGAAAAAAGTATGATATGACAATGGTATAGTATACAAAGTGACTATTATGCTATTTGTCTATTATGCAAATACATTATTATGCAGTGAAACTATTTTAATTTTCGAAATAATGTAATTCGTTTGTATGCATTTGGTTTTTATGCTATATGATCACTTATGCAGGTTGAAATTATGCAAGTCGTTTTATGCAAAATGAAAATTCGCAAATTGTTGTTATGCAAAACATTACACACCGATTTTTTTGCATAGATTCATATATTTATATTTAGATCACGACGTGGTACATGGGACACTTTACTTGCCGGTGAACCGAACGAAATCCTAGACAAAAGTGATGTTGTAGAAGTAGCTGTCTTATTATGGCCGTGTGTTTCATGAATATACATATCTATTTTACAAATTTATTTTATAACAGCAGAGGAGAAGTACTGTCAAGTCATTTTCAGAGAAAAGGTATCGCTTTCATATATTGTATGACTAAAATAAATCTCAGTCACACACGAAATAATATTGCTATCGTAACGATACCATATCGCTAAAGTACAAATTAAGTGGCTGGATCTCGAATAGATGTCGAATAGAAGACTTTTACTTTGCTTAGTTTGGGACTTGGTCGATTTGTTAGGGTTCCGTACCCAAAGGGTAAAAACGGGACCCTATTACTGAGACTTCGCTGTCCGCCCGTCCGTCCGTCTGTCACCAGGCTCTATCTCAAGTACGGTGATAGCTAGACAGTTGAAATTTTCACAGATGATGTATTTCTATTGCCGCTATAACAACACATACTAAAAATAAAAGAAAATGAATATTTAAGGTGGGCTCCCATACAACAAACTTGTTTTATGGTACGGAACCCTTCATGCGCGAGTTGGACTCGCACTTGCCCAATTTTAAAGATTGGACAATATTCATATCTTCTTATTTCTTAATATTTATTTATTTATTATAATAATTAATAATATATAAAACAAAAAATACCATTGAAACTGTTGCCATGTTCTATGAATTGTTCATATTTTAATTTGTTATTGCTTGACAAAATAAATTGCAGCTCTATTAAACATTATTTGATCTCAAACATATCAAGGACTTATTATTATGACCGTGTGATTCATGATTAATATCTTTTTTACATTTTCGTATTATGAAAGTAATTTAAAAAAACATCTAAAACAGGAGATGTTATGTTTCTGCCACGTTATGCAGTAATTATTGAACGAGGTTGGCCTCGCCTTAGCGCTCATAAGCAATCTGTGTGCAATATACTGCGGTTTCACGCCAGAAGAGTTACAGCACAGTCAGTTTCAGAGAAAAGGAACCGCCTTCATACATATTTATTTCGCAGAAATTGCTTTGAAAGTCCACTATCCACTGATATTTTTTTTTTAAATATAAAATTTATTAGGCAACTTTTGAGTAAGTAACCAATTGTCTAAAAAATTACGTTAATTAATTTGACTATGACTAAATAAATCTTTTTTTTATAAATTTATGAAACATGTGTAATGTCTCATTTTGTTTAAGGTGGTTTTGTTCATAGTTTAAATAAAATAAATCTGTCACACACGAAATAATATCGTTACGGTAACGATACATTCAACCAAGGTGGCAAGATATTAAGGAAATGTTTTTGTACGCCAAGTGGCAAAACATAGTGCAACACAAGGAAATGTAACATCTCTGTATTTATGCAGCCATCACCTATGTTTAACAAATAAAACACTTTGACTTTGACTTTGACTAACCGTCGAATTGAAGCCTTAGTCGAGTTTAAAGCCAGGAATAGAGATGTATTATAATTCTCGAGAACGTTGCCCGATTTGTATGGAGTAAGAACGTTCTCGAGAACCGCATATCATCTCTAGTCCATTTTCAGAGAGAAGGTACCCTCTCATAGATTTATGACCCAGAAATTTATTTTCAACCAAGCTTACCATTCGGTAAGCTTCACAGAAAAGCAATTTCTGGTTAGCACAATATTTCAGAAAAATAACAATTCTAAGAAGGGCTCAGCCTAAGTATTAAGAAGATAACCTAATTGACTCCAAAAACATATTTTTCTCCAACTTGCTTGGAAATTTTCCCATTAATGTAGTAAAACTGGACCGCGAAATCGTTCTTATTTTTATAAGGCGTTAATACAAATTAAAAAAGTAAATATGTTTGGCCTCGACCGGGAATTTATACATAATACATCAAATGAGGGCTCTTTATTTGGCCGGTTACTGCATTATTTATAAGCGATGAAGAGAATTTAAATTAAAAAAAATTCAAAGTGAAAATTGCCATACAGCCAATTGTCCAATAGCCAAGTAACAAAAACTGAATCAAAACAACTAAACTTTTTAAATCTTCTCTGCGTTTAGTTCTCGCACTGAATATTTCTCGGCTCTGCTACTGTCAATTTATTTTAAATGTCGACAAATTTCGAAAAACGGGCAAACAATTGAAATAATAATTTGATATGCGGTTAATTTATATTCATGATTCATAGTTATTTATTAGAGATGTCCCACGAACGGTTTAATTTTAATAATATGATGGTATTTAATGAGTAAATTGAAAATTAATGTTTACCAAACGTAAACAAATAAAAAATAAAACAGAATAGATTGTGTCCAAATGAATATAAAAGTTATTTTGAACTTACGATCTTCTCCGAATGATAAATATGGTATGGTTTCTAAAAAAAAACGTGCGTTTAGAAGTTGTTGAATTAACCAAACTAAAAAAAAATATCCATATTTTTTATTATTGTGTCTTCGTATAATTTTAATTCTCATTAATATATTTTGTTTTAAATCACACATATGATTCGGACCCGAAATTTTAATCCTATTCCTAATAAAATAAGTTCCAAATGAACTTCATGGCAATGATAAATTAAATTCAAAATGTAGATTGGTGATTATTTCCAAGCATATTTGGAGAAAAGCACTATAAAGGCCTCGGCGGGAATGTCAGTTCGCAGATTCGTACTATTGATGAAGGACTCGGCTACGCCTCGTCCTTCAAAATCATAGGTAGGTACTCATCCACAAGCTGACTTTTCCCTGCCTCTGCAGTAATGTACTATTACGAAACTTAATTGGATATGACTACAGATCATACCTACTACGAAAGTTTAGCAATGTTGTCCTACTTTTTAAACGGTTTTAATTATTTGGGCC
This sequence comes from Apotomis turbidana, assembly GCA_905147355.2. NCBI lineage: Eukaryota > Metazoa > Arthropoda > Insecta > Lepidoptera > Tortricidae > Apotomis > Apotomis turbidana. Next base: position 18,328,353 of record LR990292.1, on the reverse strand, counting down.
AAATCTAGTAATTGAAATTTGACCCCCTTCCTGTTGACGTATTGATCTGAAATTTGGTACACATCTTTAGTTTTGGTGACAATATAATTTAATATATTCAGCATCATTATAAATCCAAGATGGCCGCCGCTACAAAATGGCGGATTACAAATTTTATCACTACTTCCTCAATATGGGTATCAAATGAAAGGGCTTGATCAGTAAAATATAATTCTTTGTGAAAATATAATGAAAATCCAATATGGCCCCCAACAAGATGGCAGGTGATTTTTTTTCACTACCCCTTCAATGTGGGTATCAAATGGAAGGGCTTGAGTAATAGAATACTGCAATACCTTGCTTTGACAAATTTCAAATCTAAGATGGCCGGTGATGACGATGGCGATTTAATAATTGTTTCAATATGGGTGATGGATATCAAATGAAAGGGCAAGTCGAAAGCTGCATAGTGGACCGTAGAGTTTTGAGCAGTCAATACTTAACAGTAATATGAATGATGAAGTTTAGCCAACTTATCAATACAAAGGACTTCATCAACTTAGAATCGGAATTCAACCATGGATCTTGGTTCCCCCAAGTCAAGATTTTGTATCGTGTCGAGCCCTGTGTTAGGGTGGCTAAAAATGAAACCTCGCTAGCGGTACACCACCCCAGTTAAGATAAAATGTTAAAACCTGTCAAGAACTGCGTGGCATTAGGGATAATAAAAAGTATACCTAAGTCATAAGCGTTTTCCCCTCAAGAATTGGGCACATCTTGTCGACTAATGGCCTTGCCGCTCTATTGGACCTCTAGGGGGGTTGACCGTTTAATGTCCATTACTCATGAGAACGAAATGGAAAGTAACAATAAAACAAAATCAAATAAAAAAGAAACAGCAACACAACGAAAAATAAGGCTTAATAAAGCAAAAGAAAAGTATAGAGCAAAGCGTGCAAAAGAGAGTGAAATAGGAACTCGTAGTCGACTACAAAAAACTAAGAAAACGGTTAGCGTCAGAGACACATGTGCAATATGAGGCCAGGTTGTGAGGCCAACGTGAGAGACAAAGGTATCTGGTAGCGTCCGAAACACCTCAGCAATATGACCCCAGGATAACAGGGCAACGTGAGAGACAAAGAGAACTGGTATTGTCCGAAACACCTGAGCAACGCAAAGTCAGGTTAAATAACCAACGTGAGCGTACCCTGCAATGCAGAACTGGAAGTAATCTGCAATTCGAAAATGCTATTTCTACATTGTTCATACACGTTTGTGAATTTGCACCAAGCGTTGCTACCCTAATCAAGTACAAACAGGACGTTAAAATACTGGCGCATTAAAATACGTATCTGTAGAATTATCTTCAAAAACAACGTTACTTTTTCATTTTCGTTTCGTTATGTCTCCGCTGCCAAAAAAATTTCACCAGCAATAAAACAATAGCACCATCAAAGGCTTTCTGGAATAATCTGGATTCAGGTTCTATACCAGATGTGATTGAATCGCTGACCCAGGCGGAGCACCGTTTACTGTGCAGAATCATACCATTTATTAAAGTTGCAAAATTTACTTGGCTATAAAAAAAAACACCTTGTAATAATTAGGTACTGAATGAATTAAAAAGAAAGAGAAGTATGTAACAAAATTAAAAACTAAAAACTTGAAAATAAAAAATATGTAAAAAATATTTTTAAGTTAAACTGTTTTATTGAAAATGTACTAAAAGGTAAAAAATAATTCGGTAGATCCTAGGTACCAGACATCACACCACTCTCCTCATCAATCTAGGGCATTGATCAGACAAAAATAAAATCGTTGGGCGCGTGTAGCCTGCGGTATGATAATATGATATAGCGGTTGACTTGATAGAAATTTCACACGTCTCACATTCGTCGTCACATTTTCATTTTAGTACATTTTCAATAAAACCGTTTAACTTAAAAATATTTTTTACATATTTTTTATTGTCATTGTATATTTAACTCGCAGAAATGAAATAAAAATATAATATTCCACATACTATTATTAGTATTAGTAGAATTTTGTAATAATGTTTTCTTATATTATTTGGTGTTACATTCACAGTTAAACTCCACAAAATAGGTATATGACGTACACTTACCTACATATTGCTATTTATATACTTAACGTTATGACAACCCGCACAAATTTAAATATACAGTTCGTTTTATAGCTAATGTTAATTTTTAATAGTACCATTTTATATTTAATTACTTAATTTTCTAATTTAATTTGAGTCCCAAAACTTTTCGTAGACGTTTTCGTTTTAAATAAACCGTAACTATAATGCTGCTATTCACAGAGAGGGCATCAAATTAGAGACTACACTAGGTACTACTAACATCAAGGTTTTCCATCAAAGGACTAAATTACCGTAACTACAAGGCTTCGTGCGTAATCCTTTGGTGAACGTTTAGGTCAGTCATAAAGGAATTTAACGTCTGTATACTTAAATACAGGTATGTCTAAAAATTGTATGTTCTAAAAAGGTCTTTGAGGTTGAAAAAAGTAGTTAGAAACGTATTTTTTGATAGGTCAAATCGCAGGATTTAAAATCAATGTTCGAAGTGTGGAGTTTAGAAAAAGTTTGTGCCACCACCTTATATTTTCATCAAAGCACAAGAAATTATTTGCAAGCAATTTTTAATTTAACGCCTTCATTTTACATTATATGAACTTAATGAAATTCGTTTGTGGTTCACCTTCAGTGTACCTGCACAACGACTTTCTCACTTAATGAGAATTTTCATATAAATTCTTTATTTTGTGGCTTGCTCATTATCAGAGCTCTTTCTCTTTTAGCAAATTATTTTAACGTACGATATTTTTTTGAAATAACCCCCATAGTAATATATGATACTGCTTTCCCGAGGGTATTTATCATCTACAATAATTCTTAGCAATATTCTAATGTAAAAAAATGACACACTTACGTAATAAAGCTAATGACATCCCACATTTATAAGCATAAAGTCGTATGTGAAAGTAAAACCCGTAGATATGAGACATTTTTCCTCTAAGTTTCTGAGATCCTGTATCTTATGCTGAGTCTGTAGTAAATTAGGAAAACAAATGAACCGCGAGGGAACCAACTTGCGACCCAATTAGGTAATGAGAAAGACAATCAAGTGGAATAGAAAAGTGCTGCCATAAAGTTTATCGGGAATGTTATTATTCAAGCCTCGATCGAGGGGTTTTATGTTAATTATTATTAGCAAGACAATACAATACAATACAATACGAAATGCTTTTGAAATTAAACACAGATACTATTAAACTATTGCTACAAACTTTGATTTGGATGAAATCTTAAAGAAAAATTTAAATGAGTTACCTGGCCGAAGAGACCTGCAATCGAAATTAATATAAAAATTGTGGAGTGTACCCACATTAAGATATTACATGTTTCATAAGTTTACTGATACAATTATTCTAATAATGGTAGACAACAGGCAGTTTTATCGCTAAAGAGCGATCTCTTTTAGATAACTTTAAGAAACAATAAAATATTATTTTAACTTGTATTTATAATTTCCTAGAAATGAGATCGCTCAATCGCGATAAGACTGCATATTGTTTACTTCTACTCGTAATCATATTTCACATATATTGTATTCTGTATTTATACATGTACTGATTATACATGTATAATCGGAAGTCGATAAACGAGAAGTCCCTATGACAGCTCAAAAATGCTACGAGAATTCCGACCTCTGCTGATGACTATGTCATCTATCGCATAGATTTATAAATATGTTTAAAACATACCATTTTAATTGATAATCCATCACGCTTTTCTCAAAAGCTTGGGAGCGAAAAGATAATAATATAACTATAACACTAAGACTATGAAGCTAATTAATCCTTCAAATTTCGGTACTTAGCTTATTAAATTATATTTAGTTACTTTAGCCAAGAATTAATATAGTCTTCTCTAATATCGTGTTTCAATAATAGAATGTTGTATTTACTAGATGTACAAACGGCGCAAGAAAGTGAAAATGTGTATGAAAATGGTCACTGTAAAACACTACAGACACTACAAACTCTACAAAACTGGCAATCACTAAAAACTTTACAAAACTGACAATCACTACAAACTCTAGAAAACTGTCAATCACTACAGACTCTGGAGTCTAATGTGTTGGTAGGTGAAATGAAAAGTACTTAAGTACTAGTGGCCTTTAATAACACACGACTTACGTCCATTTACAAAATTTAAAAACGCGGAATTTGGCAAATACAATAAATGGCAATCTTTAATAGGGGATGCGACTGATGTCGAATTACAAAATATTTCATGAAACAAAGAAAAATAAAAAATATTTTTGAAATATGTGACTTCAAAGGTACGAAAATTTTATGATTTTTTTTTACCCAAAATAAATTGTTTTTAGAATCCTCTATTTAACAAAACCATAATCGTACGACAACCATGAGCTTAAACGCACTTTTTCACGGTGAAAATGGCAAATTACTTATTTTCTCCACACAAATATTGGTACCCAATCCACTGAAGACGTCATAATTATGTACTTATGTAGGTAGGCCATCTATATGGAGCGTTTTTAGTGCTCTGTAGGAATGTTTAACTTTGACGGTTTCTGACTTTTAGAGCAGTCTAAGTGTAGGTAGTCCCGTATAGACATTTGGGCCCGATAAAAAATTTAATCGATTGACATCCTCAAAAATAAATTCACCATACGCCTATTGTATTCATTCATTTCATCATATATATCATTCATTGTGGTCATTTTGTGTTTTGCTTTCGCTTAATAAATACGTACAAATAACCTAACTTTAGCCACCCCGTTTCACGTTGCCGTGCGCTCTAGGGGACAAACTTACGTAAAAGTGTCGCTACAAAGAAATCTGGATGGAAGTTCTTATTCGCTTTGACTTTGCATGATGTAGTGCTTGTGCGGTAGAAGCGACAGCATTCAACACGCTGCGGCGGGCTTCGAGATTCTTCTTGACGTTTTTACAACACTAGAGCCGAAAATCGGTGAGGCTTTGCATTGTCTCCACTTGAAAAAATTCGCGGATTTAACACTGATGGTTGCAAATTGCGTTGCGTGATATTGATAAGCTGATATTTTAAGAGACTAGAGGCCCGTTGCGGCGTCGAACCGCCGCTAGAATATGGAAATCCGGAAGTGTTACCGAAAATAACTACTTTATCGATAAGAAGTTTTTGGCGAACGAAGAATAAATACTGTAAAAAAACACGTTAAAACTATGTTTTTTATATATATATATATATATATTTAAAGGGCTTTGTCGCTAAGCGACCACATCGCAATTTCGCAAAATTATTTTTTAAAAACGGTAAAACATGCCAGGCTCGAGCTAGGCCTGATAGCCAACTGCCAGCTTCATCGTGCCAACTTTTTCAACTCTTGTAAAAATAACTTGTGCATTAATGACATGTGATCTGCTGATCTGTTTCACAAATAAAATGCATATTATTCGATTTATGGAAAAATTTAATTCATAAAAATAATCCCATATCTTAAAAAAATAATTGACATATTTTCATAGGGATTGGTAGAATTTAATTTGTTGTTCTTTCTTCAGGGCATAAATTTATCGATTTGATCGATTTCTATCAATTTCCAGAAATAGCACATGAATCGAAACGACAGATTTGGGCACTCACTATTAAAAATAGTGACAATAAAAAATGTTACATAAACTCAATTGTATGAAATAGAGAGTATAAAACGTTTATAGATACACGAAAAATCACTATTATCAATGCTTGTCTTTTTTTTATGAAATTCAATAGATCATGCAAATTTTCTTAATATGGGTGCTGCCATGTCATCATCATCAATCAATTTATTCAATAACAATTACACATTGTGTTTGAAATTCTTACGCTAGGTATACTTAAGCAAACCCTATTTACTAATCTAAATAAATAACTGACCAACAATAGGTACTTACTCCACCATAAAAAAAAAAAAAAAAACAAAAAAAAATGTGTCAAATATGTGTAATAAATAAAATCCAATATATAAAACAGCTAAAAATGTTGAAAAAAGAATATTAAGACATATTTTTTTCAATAAATTTAGAGCTGAAGGCCTAATACCCGCGAATTCCAAATTCAAACTTTCGTCTTTCCTCTCATTGAAATAGTGTCTGACAGAAGAGTGAGGGAGATGCTATCTATACTCTCAAGTCTATGATATAAACCTAATTTTAGGGTTCCTTACTAAAGTCGGTAAAAACGGAAGCCTTATAAAATCAATTTGTTTTGTTGACAGCAGAATTTGTCAAATTTTATTTTGAATGAGTATAAGAATGATCAGCCAGACGTCATTAATTCAAATAGGATTTATTCTTGAGAGCGTCGATTTTTTGAAATTTGCATCATATGTAGGTTATTTCTACCATCAAGTTTCGCATGTTAGGGTAACATGTTAATTATTCCACATTGCCAACTGGTCCACAATGTCAGCTCGTCTATATTCCCATCTGGGTCACAATGCCAACTTGTCCACACACCCAACACGTCCACATTGCCAACTCGTTCATACACCCAACTCATCTGCATTGCCAACTCGTCTATATTACCAATACGTCTCCATTGGCAACTCGTCCATATTCCCAATTTGTCCACAATGCCAACTCGACCATATTTCCAACTCGTCCATATTTCCAACTCATCCACATTCCCAACTCGTACACAATGCCAAATCATCCACATTGCCCACTCGTCCATAAACCCAACTCATCTACAATGCCAACTCGTCCATATTACCAACTCGTCTTTATTGCCAACTCATCCATATTCCCAACTCGTCCACAATGCCAACTCATCCATATTGCTAACTCGTCCACATTTCCTACTCGTCCATACACCCAACTCGTCTACAATACCAACTCGTCTTTATTGCCAATCTCGTCCATATTATCAACTCGTCCGTATTACCAACTCGTCTTCATTGCTAACTCATTTATATTCCCACTCATCCACAATGCCAACGCGTTCATATTACTTGCTCGTCCACAATGCCAACTCGTCCACATTTCCAACTCGTCCATATTCTCACCTCGTCCACAATGCCAAGTCGTTTATATTACCAACTCGTCCATACACCCAACTCATCTACAATGCCAACTCGTCCATATTGCTAACTCGTCCACATTTCCAACTTGTCCATAGACCCAACTCGTCCACAATTCCAAGTCGTCCACATTTCCAACTCGTCCATATTCCCAACTCGACGATACACCCAACTCGTCTATACAAACTCGTCCCTATTATCAGCCCGTCTTTATTGCCAACTCGTCCATATTCCCAACTTGTTCATTTTGCCAACTCATCCACATTCCCAACTCGTCCACGTTGACAACTCGTCCGTATTACCAAGTCGTCTTCATTGCCCACTCGTCCGTGTTCCCAACTTGTTCATTTTGCCAACTCATCCACATTCCCAACTCGTCCATATTCCCAACTCGTCCACATTGAAAACTCGTCCATATTACCTACTTGTCCGTATTACCAACTCGTCTTCATTGCCAACTCGTCCATAATGCGAACTCGTCCACATTGTCCCCTTGTACATGTTCCCAACTTGTAAATTTTACCAACTCATCCACATTGCCAACTCATCCACATTTCCAACTCGTCCATATTCCCAACCCAACTCGACGATACACCCAACTCGTCGACTATACCAACTTGTCCTTATTATCAGCTCGTATTTCTTACCAAATCTTCCATATCACCAACTCGTCCGTATTACAAAGTCGTCTTCATTGCCAACTTGTCCGTATTACCAACTCGTCTTCATTGCCAACTCATCCATAATGCGAACTCGTCCAAATTGCCCACTTGTCCATCTTCCCAACTTGTCAATTTTACCAACTCATCCACATTGCCAACTCATCCACATTTCCAACTCGTCCATATTCCCAACCCAACTCGACGATACACCCAACTCGTCTACAAATACCAACTTGTCCTTATTATCAGCTCGCCTTTATTGCCAAATCTTCCATATCACCAACTCGTCCGTATTACAAAGTCGTCTTCATTGTCAACTTGTCCGTATTACCAACTCGTCTTCATTGCCAACTCGTCCATAATGCGAACTCGTCCAAATTGCCCACTTGTCCATGTTCCCAACTTGTCAATTTTACCAACTCATCCACATTGCCAACTCATCCACATTTCCAACTCGTCCATATTCCCAACTCGACGATACACCCAACTCGGCTACACAATACCAACTTGTTCTTATTATTAGCTCGTCTTTATTGCCAAATCTCCCATATCACCAACTCGTCCGTATTACCAAGTCGTCTTCAGTGCCAACTCGTCCATATTCTCAACTCGACCACATTTCCCATCCCGTCGACATGCAAGCGGAAGGACTTAGTTTTTTCTTGTAAAATACCATTTAATTTACCATGACTCATGCCATTTTCCTTGGAATTATTTTTTTGATGGACTTATATAATCATATTTATAATAATCTATAATAAATTTACTTATTTGAATGACGTTTAAATTAGTTTTACTACATTTTTTCTGCCTTGATTTATTGTAAAACTCGCCTATAAAAATAATCTATACTTGAATGACGGTCAGTTTTTCTAGTCTTTCGAGTACCAGTCCAACTCGCACTTAACCGGCTTTTTTCTCCACATTTTTAACAGGTATGCGAAAAAAGTTTCCATATGAACATTTTAAAAAGAAAAACAACCTGGCAATTTAGAGCATTGACATAATAGCCCCCAATAAAAAAGACATTAAAAGTTGTCAGAATATGGTTACTGTCATTCATTGTCAACAAACTGTAAAATTATTTTTGCATATTCGTACATGTTTTAAGTGTTGCGGATATTATGTTGTCGACTCAAAAATAATATTTCATCATGCTGAACAACTTACTCAGGTTTGTGAGCAAATCATGCTTATTATTATTTGGTCATCTTATGTCAAAATAGGGATCACGTGGTTAGCGCACAGTAGTTTTTTCAAATCCATTTTTCAGTACCTTTTCAGGAAAAAATTAAAATTCCAAGAGTTTTATGCACCTCTCCAGCATGAGACGAATCTAATGATATATCATTTATCAAAATCGGACCATAAATGTAGATCTGATGGGATGTACAAAAATCGGCCTCGCGTAATATATATATAGATGTGGCTGAACTGTGCAAAATTATGACTGGCTATTCTTATACTATGCCTATCAAAATCGGTCAGGCCGTTCCCGACAATTTTACGTGAGTGTAAACCGCTTGAAACATTTATTTCAAACGAGAAGATGCCCGCAACTTCGTACGCGTACTTTTTTACATCGCAGTCTGCTAAAAAGTATCCTATCATCTTTGGATTGGATGTCCAGCTATCCCTGTATCAAAATTGATAAAAAACCGTCCAGCTGTTTCGGCGTATTGAGAGGACAAAGGAAATCATGAAAACAGATGGCGCCAGGCTGGCATGGCGCCGCGCGCCCATAAAAAACAAAAGACGGTCCTGCATGACACTATTAAGATGTATAACACTTTATACCCTCGCGGTTTGAGCACATAATTAAAACTTATTGAACCGGGTCTATCGCGATATTTTCATTTACCTTCATTGCCTGACGTTTCAACACGGTTTCACGTGCCGTGATCCCAGGCGTACTGATAAAACAGCGAGTTGTTACTGGAGATTCAATAAGTTTTAACTATTAAGATGTTTTCTGAAATCATGACCCCTCCATAGAAAATTGATTTTCAATACAAATTACAATTTTATAATAGTAATAGATATGTACAGGAAAGTTTTAATATGTTAGGTATAATGTTGAATTTTAGACAGCCGTCATTTCAAATGCTAGGTATGTATCTAATAAAATTAATCTAGGTGGTAATAAACAACAAAAGAGATCGACCACTATCCTAAAAATACTAAAGGTAAAAATAGTATAGGGTTGTCCTTGGTTGCCGTAACTACAGCCACAGCTACAACGTTCTTGTTTTCTTTATAAAAGCAATTTTAACTCAGCAATACTTCTTTAATAATAAATCGGATTCTGATCCATGCAAGTGTTGGAAATCGCCATTCATTGTCAAGATTACAGAAATCTTGGTAATAAATTAATCACATCGCCCCGTTGCACAATGAGCGCCGCTGTATACCGTTTGGATATATATTTCAGTTTCTTTAGCCATTGTGTTCGGGGTGAAATTACACCATTGTCCGCTTAGGAACAATAAAAATAAATTTTACACGTGTAAAAAGTGCCGCATTTCGCTTTAAAGGTACAATAGGAGTGTTGTGGAAAGATTTTGTTGCTAGGTGCTGGGAATTTTGATGTGATTTTTATCATGATTATTCTATACTCGCTAGTTAGTTCAGATAGAAAAATATTTTTATATTTTTGTCAGTTTTGTTCTCTAGTAAGCTACCATTTTGCTAAGATATTTGTTTTCTTTAATATTTTGGTTTTATTGCGATCATAATAATACCCGCTTAAGTAATATGGGATATGAAATGTAGAATTTTTCGAGTCTGAGATAATTTTATAATACGGTGGCTATATCAATTGAGATGTTTCGGTCATTCTCCAGACGTGCATTTTTGTTTGTCTTCACTCTTTAAAAATATAAAATTATTGATTTCATTATATCTTATATTTTTTAATCGTAGCAGGTATTCGCATTGAGCTGTACATGAATTTTCAAGAAAATATTTTAAACCCTTCGGGTAGAAAAAAAACCTTTAAGTCCTATTCTCCTAATTGACACGTCGCGTCCCACTACCCAAATTACTTACATACCATTTTCTCCTGATGATATACATGAAGAAAAAACAATGTAAGCAAGTTTATTAAACAAAAGAATACATGTTTTAATTGCAAAAAAAAAACCTAGTCAATACAAATAATATATCACAAAGATATCAATTATAATAACTTTGTCTCGAAACGTATAATAATTCACGCGTCGCGGTCGGTTGTGATCACACAAGTCCTCTGAAAGTAGGTACGGATCTCACTAACGCATTTCGGTGAAGCGGTCAGTCGTGCCCAGAGCCCCGTGTGGGACGGTTGTGTCAGCTGTGTACGGGTCGCGGACTATGACTGTAAGTATCTAATTCACACGTTTTGGCTCACGTAATTTCTAATTAACACGTTCACGTTTTAAAAATCAACCAGTAAGTCTATTGCGCTGAGAATTTTAGTGTACATTAAAAGCCGCATTATTTAATACATACAAGATTCTGTAGATTATTACATGTCCCTATAAAAAGTTATTTTGTATTTTTCAAGAATCCCTAATTCACAAGTCTAATTCACGCATCAAAAATGAACGCGTTAATTAGAATTTAACCATCCATGCGGTTCTAATCATCAGTTTAGTTTTTTTTTCTAGAATATTTGTACATATAATAGTAATGGTACCTATAATATATAGTCACATCTTCGTGGGGTTATTTTAAAACCTCATCAGGTAGCAAGCTGTATTTCTCAGGGCTGGAAAAGCCTAGCCGAAGCGGTTTTGCTATATATTAGCACCATCAGGCATGAACAATTTCGTAATTGGATATAACCCTGTGTCTGATAGAATAATAATAATGAAGCTGAACACCAATTTATGTCTTCTCAACATCGTGCAAGTTTACAACAAAGTCCACGGAAGAGGATATCAACTAGAGGAAACTCTAGACAGCATACAAAGCCGGCAAATCGCAATGGTAATGGGAAACTGGAATGCTAAAACAGGAAGCTCAGAAATAGTCCATGAAATCCAAGACACCATTGGAAAATATGGTCTAGACTCTAGGAACGAACGAGGTCAGAGGCTTGCAGAGTTCTGTATTCTGTTTCTGACCATTACTTTAGCACTCTCTTTCACCATCACAAAAGATGGCTCTACACTTGGAAGTCTCCTGGAACCTGGGTCCTTTTAGGAATCAGATAGACTACATACTGGTAGACAAGCGCTAGAAGTCATCTGTCAAAGATGTGAAAACCTTCCCTTGAGCCGAATGCGGTTACTGGTTGCCTCCTTCTCCATTCGTCTCAAAGCCATTTACCATAACGCGTGACCTAAACCCAGAACTTAGAATCCAATAGAGCGATCAAATTTCCAGAATCTGACGGAAGCGACGCTCATGAATTTAGATCCACCGCGAACAGGTGATGCTGAGTCCAGGTAATAAATGAAAATTTTGAGGATATCGTATCTAAGAGAGGAAGGGACTGTAGAAGGTCCACATGGATCACTGAGGAAACGTGGAACCTAATTTAGCGCCAGAAAGAAATTAAAATTAATGCCCTTCAAGACTGCAATGTGAAAAGGGAATACTCGAAACTATGTAAAGCAATTCAAAGGGAATGGGAGGCAGATACAAGAACGAGCATATGCAAGAAGTCGAGTCGCATCCACTTAAATTACAATCGTCGGATCTGTTCAAGAAAGTTCGCCTGCTGAGTCGAAAGTTCAAACTCAAGTTCTGGGTCATTGAACATCACGATGAGGAACCGCTGCATGAGTTTGGCAAAATTGCAGGACGCTGGCGTGGCCACTATGAGCAACTGTACAAAAGACCCTGTACATCCACCGACCCTCAGTTGCACTGGGGACTTCTGAACCTGAAGCCCAACATCTTCAAATCAGAGACAATAGCAGCAATCGATCGTCTTAAAATGAAAACAGCTCCAGGACCAGACGACATTACTTCCGAGGTTTTTAAAGCTCTGGGTGATAAAAGTATCCATATCTTGCACAAGGTCTGCCACCACTTATGGAAAAATGTCAGATGGTCAAAAGTCTGGACCCAATCCATCATCATCCCGTCACACAAAAAAGGTTCAACGAAAAAATGCGACTAGTTGTCGCATTTTTTACCGTACACTTGCTCTGACTCAATTTTGCTCCACGTGATAAACAACAGACTTCATCACTATCTAGACTGGTAGATCACGCAAAAAACAAGCGTGTTTTGTGAAGGGAAAAGGCACGAGCGAGAAAATACTGAACGTGAGGCCAATTGTACAGAAGTGCTACGAGTTCAATACACCTTTCATCTTTCATCATGTGCTTTGTCGACTATAGCAAGGCTTTTGACTGTGTCGAATAGGACTGTCTATGGGATATTTTGACCGATTCGGGTGTTCTTCGCCTCCTCACTGCACTAATACGCTACAGTCACTTTACTACATCAGCCAAGGAACAGTGAGAATAGATAAGGCGTCATACAATCCCTTCAGTTTCCAAAAGGGTGTCCGACAAGGTTGCATTCTTTCACCTATCGTGTTCAATATATACGGCGAATACATCATAAGGAGGACGGCTGGTATGGTAGCATTACTGTTGGTGGACCTAAAGTCTTGCAATAATACATAGCTGCTAGCAAAAGCAAGATGAGCAGTTTATTGAACAGGATGGCGCCCTCTAGTGAAGAATTCGGACTCTTAATCAACAGACCCAAGACCAAACTCATGATTATCGATCGTGTAGGCAAGGTAGAACTCAGTGGAACACTTAACTTCGAAATCACGGAGAACCTGAGTTCTAACATTAGCAATAATGGTTCATAGAATTTGCGCTGGGATGGCCAATGGCGCAATGCCGCAGCTTACTAATTTACGGAAGGACAGGAACATCTGCGCCAACACTAACTTACTACCTTAGTCCGAACTATGGTGTTCTCCATATTTTCATACGGCTCAGAAACATGGACCCTGAAGAAAGCGGACCGTGATCGAATTGATGCTTTCTGCTGGAGAAGAATACTGCGCATACCATAGGCAGCACGCCGCGCCAACGCACCAATCTTAGCCCAACTCAAGATCCGAACTAAATCGTCGACGACCTGTCTTCGTAGGGTTCTGGAGTACTTTGGTCGCATTGCCAGGAAAGACAGTGATAACCTGGAAAAACTGACGATCACTGGAAAAGTTGAAGGCAAGCGACCAAGAGGCAGGAGTACGACACGCTGGATAGACCAGATTCTCACAACCTTTGGCACTACAGTACACGATGCTCTACACACGGCTACTGACAGCAACAGATGGCGCCGCATCATCCGGGAATGACCACGACCCTCAGCAATGAGGCAACTGACGCAAGGAGAAGGAAGAGTTAATATAGTGAGCGTAGCGAGGGCGGGTACATGTATAAATTATTTATTATAACTTATTATAATAATTCAATTTACATACATAATTACATACCTAACCTACCTAGTAATTCTAACGGCCGGTGTGCTTGTTTCTTGAGTACTTAGGTACAACTTTCATATTATTTAAAACATAGCTTATATCATATAACTGTCACCACATCAGTCGTATATTATTATACAAAACGTTTTTATTTTAATTAAAAAAATATAACTGAATTTGTATAATTAACGCGTCGTTTTTCTAATTCACGCGTCATACAAAAGTAAAATATTCTAATTAACACGTCGTTTTTCTAATTCACGCGTCATATAAATATTAATTTGCTTCTATCTAATGAACCTTTAATAATTATAAAGTGCCCATTCCACATTTAAGTTTCAATAATCGATATGTTACTATAATTGTGATAAAAATGATTGAAAAGTAAGTAGAAAAAAAGCGACGCGTCAATTAGAATTAGAACACAAATCTGGAGAATGACCGGTTTTTGGTCACATTCATAAATTAGGTTGCGTTTATTGCGTTCTAGTTTATTTTAATTTTTAGGTTTAGTTTTATTGTATTTTAATCTACCTTTGTATACATCTCATTAATGAATAAATTATAAACTGATTGCTAAATTAGGTGGACCATGACATGATTAATTTATTGCCAAACCTTTACAAGTTTGACAAGGGACAAAAGATAATGTACGTATCTGCCACGTTCTAATGTTATTTGTGAACAAGTAATTAAAATACAACTCTTTCTTTAAAATAATTATTTTACGTAGCTGACTACTTATATTATTTTGTTAGTTATAAAAATTACTTATATAACAAATTTGCCTTCGTCTTTAATCGAAGACAAATATGAAAAGGCATAACGTGACCCTCTATTATGCTTCCACGTTGTCGGGAAAAATAAGTTTATCTATCAGAAACATTCATTTTTGTTTCCCATCTGTAACGATTCACCAAGTTTTCATTTGTCCGAAAGCTATTTTTTTCCGAAATTGTTAATTTTTCAGAATAGTTATAAACAAACCTAACCTAATGGGTTTTTTCAAAGGAAAGGATGTATATAAAATCACAAAAACAATGTTGTTTCAGAGCTGTGATAGGATACCGATGGGCATCATGGCAGTGACGGCTACTTATTGGGTAACTGGAATTTATAATAAACTAGCTTTTGCCCGCAACTACGTCCGCCTGGAACTTGGAAGTATGGAAGCAACCTTATTTTTGTACTTAGCCTAATAAATATTTTGTGTTACTTACTGACCTGGATATATTATGAAATAAATTTATTCATTACATAAAACCTTATTCTTCTTCATGTAGGTACCTATCAACTTTATAAAACATCCATCCGTATCATGTAAAATTTATGATAAAAGTTACAAAAAACTTTCTTTTTACAATATTCGTAATCCGTCACTGTTCAGTTTCTAGTTATTTATTGAAATCAAATTGGAGAGTATCTCGAATGCTCGCTTCACGTCACTGCAAGCGTACAGAGCTGAAAAGTATCGGACCACAATCACAACTAAAACAACACTGTAGTCATTTCAGTTCAGTACTTTGTTTTTCTTTTATTATGTATTTATTTCATTGACGGCGACCATTTGCAAAAAACAATGCGATGCCACATACATACACATGTTCACATATAACACACGTCTCTTTCCATCGGGGGTTAAAATGGATATGTTTTCAATATATTACCGCAATAAAACCCAAATACTGATAAATTGAAGGCGCTCTCTAATGCGAGATAAAAATCGCACATTTACTCGCAGATTCCGCAATCATCGCCGAACCGTCCAATTTATATTAAAAACCCTCTATCTCAGACTGGGGAGCGTCCGCATTGTGCGAGAGTATTTATCTGGGAGATGGAGGAAGGTTCCGGGGCTAATGCACAGGAAATTAGCCTCTTGACCGGCACAATGGGCCCTGAACACATATAAAAATACAGGCGTATTTTAGAATTAACTACAGTTATTTAAATCACTTAAAACAATGCTTTACAGAATATTTTTATTAAACGGTTTTACGATACCAAATCATTATGTCGCTAATTTGATAATTTTAACTTTTCTGTACAATAAGGTGCCGTTAAGAATGATTGTTTCTCAAGAGATATCATGCAGTTAGAAACAAGGTAACTAAAAGATACAAAGTCAAAGTCAAAGTCAAAGTACTTTATTGCATTCATGGTACAAGTAGATGTTATAGAAGGTTTACAGTAGCGGTCATGAACCCTGCAAGGGCACAGCAATATCTTAAAACTAAATAACCTAAAGCTAGTTTACAATATCTTTATGACCATTCTGTATCATTTCATTATACATATTCACTAAATTTATGTCATATACTGTCATACATATCTATTCATTACATGCAGTTAAATAATCATTTACTGAAAAAAAAACATTTTTGAATTAAATATTTTTTTAATAAACTTTTAAAACGTAATAAGTTGCTTTCTTCTCTAATGACTTGTGGTAATTTGTTATAAATTTTCACACACATAGCAAAAGGACCTGAGTCGAACATTTTTAACTTTGAGACCCAACCCCTTACCCTTACCCAATACCCTTAGGCCATGGACGAATCTAAATACTATCCATACGTTAGTAGGTAAGTACCTCATTCAGTCGAAGCTAACTGAGCACACCCTTAAATACTTTTAACTAATTTATTTTAAGGTTAAGTTTGGAATCACGCATTTACTTGAAAAATGTTAGGGCGTATAGTGACTCAGTAAAATCCAAAATAGACAGCAATCGACAATATGATCATTAATCATAGTTTACCCACGCATTAGTCTGTCTGAATGTTCAAAAGCTTTATCAAATTCAATATAAAAATGAAACGAGGCATATTGCTAACGACTCTTTAGAAATAGGGAAGCCGATCTGGTAAATTCGTGATAACTGGTGGAACTAGTCAAGCTGATACTGATGAATGAGTATTGTAGGTACGTAGGTACCTATGTACATCCGGGGGGATATTTGTTACCGCCGTTTCCATTAAAATCTCGAGCTAGTCAAAACAAGAACAAATAGATTTTGCAAGAGATGGCAACACGGTAATGCTTTTGTTATAACAATCATCCATACCTACTTCTACAAACTGCTGTCATAAGTGAATGATTAAAAATTGGGTAAGTGGGAGTCCTATATATATATATATATATATATATATATAGGTACGGAACCCTTCATGCGCGAGTCGGATATATATATATATATATATATATAATCTATAACAAGTTTGTTGTATGGGAGCCCCTTTAAATATTTATTTTATTTTATTTTTAGTATTTGTTGTTATAGCGGCAATAGAAATACATCATCTGTGAAAATTTCAACTGTCTAGCTATCACCGTTCTTGAGATACAGCCCGGTGACAGACGGACGGACGGACGGACGGACAGCGAAGTCTCAGTAATAGGGTCCCGTTTGTACCCTTTGGGTACGGAACCCTAAAAATGATGAACTTATTTTTGGTATGGGTAAATATGTTTGTATGTTTGATTATTCTTTGACGCGGCAACGGTGGATCGCTAAAAGTATTAGACCTTTCCGTAATCTGATATGATGCAATTCAGAACTAGAAATACACTAAATAATACGATGCTCGAACAAGTTGTCAAGAACTAATTCCCGAGAAGACCGTCATTAAGTCGCGTCCAGCGGACTTTTAATTAACTCATGGTCATGTTAGACAAAGTCGCTGACATTTTTTTAACCGACTAAATAGGTACCTTTTCCTTATTTTTTTATATGACGCCGTTTTTAAATAAGCGATTTTCTATGGCGCCGTATATAAGTTGTACCAATGAAGTAGTAAACAAAAGTTAATAACTAAAATTGGGCAAGTGTGAGCCCGACTCGCGCATGAAGGGTTCCGTACCTATACATATATATAATCTATAACAAGTTTGTTGTATGGGAGCCCCCCTTCAATATTTATTTTATTTTATTTTTAGTATTTGTTGTTATAGCGGCAATAGAAATACATCATCTGTGAAAATTTCAACTGTCTAGCTATCACCGTTGTTGAGATAGAGCCTGGTGACAGACGGACGGACGGCAAAGTCTCAGTAATAGGATCCCGTTTTTACCCTTTGGGTACGGAACCCTAAAAACGGGACCCTATTACTGAGACTCCGCTGTCCGTCCGTCCGTCCGTGTGTCACCAGGCTGTATCTCAAGAACGGTGATAGCTATATCATCTGTATTTAATAATATATATGTGTAAATATGTATATAATATGTATTTATCTAAGTATTTATTTATCAAAACTTGCTTGAGTTAGTTGCACTGCCCACAATTTATCTGCTTTGCCCAAAAGTTGACTGGTAGAGAATGCCTCATGGCATTAAGTCCGCCTTTTGTACGATAAGTTTTCTTTTGTGCAATAAAGATTAAATAAATAAAAAGCTAGACAGTTGAAATTTTCACAGATGATGTATTTCTATTGCCGCTATAACAACAAATACTAAAAATAAAATAAAATATATATTTAAGGGGGGCTCCCTTACAATAAACTTGTTTTATGGTACGGAACCCTTCATGCGGGAGTCGGACTCGCACTTGCCCAATTTTTATAATTTTATTGTAACTTGTGAACAGTAATATGTACCTAGTCATAATATATGTAACGCAATATGTTTGTTGTTTCTTCCTGAGGTGTGCAATAAAGAGTATTCTATTCTATTCTATTCTATGTTTTTACATCAAATTAAACCAAAGTACGAAACCCCCTGTGCGCAAGTTGGACTTTTACCAAAATTATTTAAAAATGACAATGAAATTTCAACAAAAAATTACGACGGTTTTAATTTCAAATCCGGGTTTTCAATTTCCAAATGGCTATCCGATTGTTTATTGTTTTTAAGACTTCTCCAATTTTCGAGGACCCTCTTTCATTTCCAGTCAGGGTTATTTGTAAATTCAACATTTAGTTTTATTTATCAGTCGATTGAAATCTTAGGTTCAAATAATAAAGGAAATGCCGGTTCTCAAAGGGATTAAACGATAAGTCTCGGGACTTATCGAGCACCTGAAATGATTGCTCGCTTTTGATTACGAAGCAAGTAATAATGAATTGCTAGTAATAAATCACAGTTGGTAATGAAATTTGTCAGGAATTACAATAAAACTTGGTACTTGTAACTTAATTTTAATATTACATTGAGTACCCACCTACTTCTCTCTTTTGAAAGTCTATTCTTTGGGCATTGTACGCTAAAAGTATATATATGTAGGTGTTATTTATAAATCATGCACCTAGCTCCAATTTTTAGATAGGTTAGTCTTAGATAGATTCTTTAAGGCATATAATTAACACATGCATGATTTTTTTAAGGCATGCATTATTATTAAAGTAATTCCATAATTCCAAACTCTATTTTGTTAAGTATTGGGTGTATTGTAGTTATGTTAGCTATCATGATAAATATCGGAACCGCAGCCGTTATCAAAGCAATAATGACCGCACTCCGTACATCAGCCGCCTAATATCAGTGAGCATAAGCTTTACAAATGTCAGAGGGACGCGTTCATACAGTTTTAGGAGAAACCAAATAAAAAAAAATATTTTTCAAAATTAAGTATTTTCAGATTTTATTTGAGTTTTTTGAAAGCGTAATATAGATACACCCGTGCCAAGTTAAGACTTTCTAGTCCCATATATAAAAATCTATGTTACGCCCCAAACGCACCGACAAACTAATAGACGTATAAGGATTTCTTATATTTGCAGCACACCCTATATAAATTTCAAGATGAACGAACACACACATTAGCAAAGTAAAAAATTGTTTCGCCAAATTCTTTGATTCGCCACATTTTTGAATGAAACTACCTGTGAACAAATAAAAGGACAAATGAACTGCACTATATATACATATATATGTTATCTTGCTCTGCAAATAGCGATATAAAGATGTTGCAAGCTGCCGTTCTAAGCGCTGCATGACATCCCTTTTTGTAGTGTGCGGTTACCCGGGACTCGAATCCGCGAAGATTAAATAAGGTGCAAGTGTTGCTGAGTTGACTTTCATTACTGAAATGCAACAAGGTGTTTATTTTATTTCCATATATTGTATGTCAATTTGCCCCTGTATCAGATTTGATTTAAATCTGCTAAGATCGAATTGGTTACGATCTGTCTAGCTGTTTTGGCGTGATGAAGGGACAAAGAATTTTTCACCAACAGATGGTGATGTATGGATGGCGCCGCCCGTAATTGAAAATCCTGCATTGCACTGATTTCTCTTGAAATAATAAAAGACAAAAAAATATATAATTATATTAGTATACAATAGATAGTAAGACTACGTCTGCACGAGTACCATGAACCAGTAGTATACGTGTGTGGACACACAAATATTTTTTGATCATCATCATCATCATCATTTCAGCCACAGGACGTCCACTGCTGAACATAGGCCTCCCCCAGTGACTTCCAGATCGGCCGGTTGGAAGCGACCTGCATCCAGCGGCTTCCTGCAACCTTTACCAGGTCGTCTGTCCACCTTGTGGGTGGACGTCCTACGCTGCGCTTGCCGGTGCGTGGCCTCCATTCGAGAACCTTACTGCCCCATCGGCCGGCCGGCATTTTTTGATACGTGGACATATTTAAAGATCGTTCAGTTTTAAACTGTTTTATCTCTATTATAAATACGCCTGGACCGCGTCCTGCCACGCCCCTACAATAACGAGCCTTCGCGTCATTACCGGTGACGCAATTGTTAGGCTTTGTGAGTTTATTCAATTCGTGAATGATAATTATGAAAATTATAAAATAACCCTCTTTTTTTTCTTCGTAGTTGGGTAAAAAATATCCCATAATCATCTGAGGATACCTAGCTACCAGTGAAGGTACTAAAATAAATACATACAAAAAAACGATCCGAACGGACTAACTACTTTACTTATTTTTTGGACTATATATTCAATGTGTTTTGTTTTTAAAATTTGATATATACATACTTTTTTAATACGTGTTTTATCTAAAGCGCGTTCATTTTTAAACTGTTTTATCTTTAGGGTAGACACGCCCGAACCGCGTCACGCTACGCCCCTACAATAACGAGCCTTCGAGTCATTACCGGTGACGGCGGTGACGCATTAGGCTGTGTGAACATTTTATTCATCATCTGCCTATTCTTGTCCACTGCTGGCCTCTCTAACTGCATGCCATTGTGAACGATCGTCGGCTACTCTCATCCAGCTCTTGCCAGCCACCCTGCGAAGACCATCGCTCCAACTAGTCTGAGGGCGCCCCACACTACGCTTGCCGATCCGCGGTCTCCACTCAAGAACACGTTTACCCCACCGGTTATCGGTTCTTCGGCTAATATGGCCAGCCCCCTGCCAATTCAAATTGCTAATAACATTTTATTAGTCAGTCCTATTTATTATGACCCATTAACATATGCATTAAATACTGGTGCTAGCACTAGCTGGCACTTTATAAGAAAAGAAGAAAAAGTGGGTAATGAGTGGCTTGTTTGGTTCGTTAATCGGATAATAAGTACTGTAAAACTACAGGGGATGCAGTCAGATGGAGCTGATGGAAAGAGCATAATAGGTACTTCGTTTATGTTTTTATTGCCCGGAGGCCAGATTAATAATGAATCTACATTTATTACATTTGACGGACGTCACGCTTCTTATTCTAAACTTAAAAATCATATTTATTTTTATATAGTGGCCAACACCACTAAGAGTGAAGTTCAAACCTTCACAGTACATTACATAACTAGGGCGGTGAATTTCTGAATGTCACAGATCGCAGGTGTTTGTGGCCCGAACCGTAGGAAAGGGCCACAAATATGTCTTGCCTTGACCACGAAATGGGATTTTCTACCCGCTACGGGGTCTAGGGTGACGTAAAACGTATTCTATAGCCGCCTGTGGATGCTAGTAGCTGTAACTGGTAGCTAGCTATTGTACCAACTACCAACTACGAGTCTGAACCGTGTCACGCGCCTTTAAGTCATTACCGGCATCGCGGTTAGGCTTTGTGAACATTTTATTCAATGCTATTGGTGAATAACAATTATGACCCGTACCCATTGCATTGAATACTGGCCACTAACTGGCGATTTTTAAGAAAACTAGAAATGGTTCACGAACTTCGATAGCGTGAATCTCATCACCACCATCGTTCATCTCGGGTAAAACATTTTGTTTTTCTGGGTTGCTACATTGTTTTCGGGCGTCGATATAATAATTAACATAAATCATAACGGGTCTATCGCGATATTCCTTATCCACCTTCATAATCAACAACTCGCTGATTCACCAGTACATGTGAGACCACGGCATGTGCCACCCCGCCGAACCGTAAGATTATGAAGGTGAATAAGGAATATCGTTGGACCCGTTATAATTTGTGTGAATTCGGAACACCCAAACATCCCGAAGTTTCATTTATCCGAAAGCAATATAATTCCGAATTTTCATAATACCGAAAGCGCTATCACGCCAAACGATGATATTTTCTGTGTATGGTATGTGACACAATTTAATTAGGTTATATTAGGGTTATTATGTTATCCCAAAAAAAGTCAAAATATTTCACCAGAACATGGTTTTCGGATTATGAAAATTCGGAATCATAATGCATTCGAACAAACTTCGGAGTATTGTAGTGTACCCGTGTTAATTAGGTATGTGTACAAACCGCGAGAGTATAAAGTGTCGATATGATGCTGACTGTAATACTAGAAGTATATTTATACAGGGTGTAACCGACAGCGTACCGAAAACGAAAACTGTAGTTTTAGACCATAATCACGAACTGAAAACGAGTG
Source organism: Apotomis turbidana (assembly GCA_905147355.2). Classification (NCBI taxonomy): domain Eukaryota; kingdom Metazoa; phylum Arthropoda; class Insecta; order Lepidoptera; family Tortricidae; genus Apotomis; species Apotomis turbidana. Next base: position 18,305,391 of record LR990292.1, on the reverse strand, counting down.
TTCATTTTCTCGGAAAACTCAAGGATAAGATTTTCCAAAATAAATTTTATAAGTCGACGCGCAATGTATTGCGTCCAATTCTCTCGGGTTCAGACGCGCGGGGAGGGGAGCACGCGGCAAGCATCGACCGGTCCACGCGCTCCCCACTCCACTCACGCGTCAGCGCAAAACATACCGTTACGCCAATGCTCATCGAATGACATGAATAAATGCAACCACAAAAACAACGCAACCACAGATCACAACTAGTGTACTAACTAACACCAATAACAACTGACCGATGAACTAAAACAGTCTAAAAAGATTATTTTCATTCAAGCAAGTAAAGCAAATAAAATGTGCGGGTAGGTAAACATTAATAGTGTAGGTAATTAAAACAGTGCGAGCGCACTGGCCTGGCGGATCAATGACCGGCCAGTACCGTTATCTTTCCCACTCCACGCGCCTGTGTTGTACCGTAAGCTTACATAATACTGTTTGTGATACATTGCGTGTTTTGCGGAAAATGCTATTTTCATGCGATTTTTCATGAAAAATTGTTACCGGTAGAGTTCGATTAACGGAAAAATAAAGAAAAAATGAAAACTCGCGAGGAAAATTTGTGAATTTTCTCAAAGAAAATTCCACGATTTTCCAGCCCAGAATAATGGTCTGAAGCCATGGTTTCAGTTTTCGGTACACCGTCGGTTACACCCTGTATATATTTTTTTCTAGTTTCCCATTCATTTACTACGTAGGTGTGCCTCTTGTTTAGATTTAAAGTGGGTCCCTTAGGAAAAGCGTTACGCTGGTCGTGACTGAATGGAACTGTTTGACGTCTTTTCTTTTATGATAAATGGTTTCGCATTTGACTCCCTGGACATTTATTTTTTATGTCGCAGTGTCTGTTCTTCATGTTTAATGTTTTATATGAATCTAGTTTTTTCTCGTGGTTTCATTGGCGCAGAATTAAGTGTACTTATACAATCTATGAGTATACTTATTAGTTGTTGTATGTAGCAGACATAACCTTAGGCTAGGCAGAGTAGGCAGTTGATTGGAATAATAGCAGTTTACATATAGAAAAAGTGGTAATTTTTATGAATTATCTTTGTAACTTTATTCTGTTAATAAAACAATTAATTTCAAAATGAACATGAACTAAACGTTAGAAGCGTTTTCATTATCATATTTTACTTAACTAAGACACGTAAAAATGGAAGAGGATCTAAAATAACACGAAATTACCGAGTTAATTCAGTTACCAAATTAAACCCAAACAAGACACTAATGTATGCTTTTAAGTAAAAGCGCCATAAGAACAAGTATTGCCTTAAGGTGAAAGAGCATTTAGCAAATGGCCGTCTTTAAAGTAATGTACACGCTTGTGTCATGCTGCTAAGTAACATGGTTTTTGGCGCACCAGGGCTTAAAAGTAATAAGTCCTCAAACCGCCATTCTTATTTTCTCCCTTATCGTGTTTTAAGTAAATCTCATAATATCAGTAGCAAATGTCTTGGTTTATGGTGATATTTTTGGAATGTCACCATGTCTTGCGGTTATTTCATAAACTTTAGGTATTTCGAAAATCGGGCGGTTGAATGCATTGATTTTGTTTTCCACTAGTGAGACTCAAATACTTCGCTTTATATCTTTTGAAACAAATTATATTATCACACTTTACAATCAAGAGGTGAAAATAAACACATTTTTATCATTTTATTATTATTATTAAGATAGAAAATTTGACTACCCCCACAACACAGGCAAAGTGAAAGGAAAGCCCTTGTGATTTATATCTCTGCCTCACCTATTATATTGTATGGTGTAAGATTTCTCACTATTATGTATAGTGTAACATTAAGTAAACCAATGTTAATTAAATAATTGCTCCGCCCTCACAGAGTCCTTGTACCTAGTTCTAAGTACTTGGTTGCAATCAATGATTATTATTATTAATGATTATGGTGACGGCTGTAAGTGGTACGGGGTAAAGTGATACTTTGTCATTAATTCTGTTCCCTTGTACCCATCGATCGTATCACACAATCATCAATCAGATACGTATCGCCGCCGGTTTCGGTGCGCGGTTTTCGACATCAAACGTCTTTGTAGTCAAGTTGTCTTTTTATAAGTGATCAGGTTTCATACACTGTCTATCAGCCACAGACGTCCACTGCTAACATAGGCCCTCCCCATGACTCGCCACAAAGTGCGATCCCGTGCACCCCCGCTACCCGCACGAGGTCATCCGTCCGTCTAGTCGGGGGCCGACCCACGCTGCGCTTTCCTATACGTGGTCGCCCGGATTTTGCTGCCCCAACAGCCGTCCATTACCCATGCACTACCGTCCATTTCATACACTGTGTGGTACTTTTTAGGTTTTTGCTCGCATTCAGAATAAAAGACTACAGAAGGTTTTACAGCCGTAACGACCACGTGAAATGAGCACTAAAATTATCAACCGAGCTAGCGAAGCGTCACCGTTTCAGCTTGGTCAAAAGTTCTTTCATATGTCCGAACTCTGGATGTTTGGATGTCTCGCTGTTCTCGTTACAGGTCGCATTTCTCAACCGAATGCTGAATTTGGTTCAGCAAAAAAATATTATAAAATAAAAATCTCTTAACTTAAGACTAAGTCAATTTAGTTTTAAATATAAAATCAAGTTACTCATTTACCAATTTCAAATGGTACTTAAATGAAAACAATAAAGAATTTAGTTGAAAATCAAACTAAAAATTTAAAATTCAATTCATATTCAATATCTTTATTTCGGATTTCAATCCATATATAGTTGTTAGTAACAATTTTGTATGTCTATTATTAAAATATAAATATTCTAGGCTCTCTTGACAAAAAGAGGCTCGGTGTCGGAATAATCCCGGGTACTTAATTGCTAAGTATATTTGTTCTCAAGTTTTCACTACTTTCGTTTCTTTTTACCAGTCTTTTAAGAGCAAAAATATATCTAATAGGATATTCGCTTAGTTATTTATGGATATATGACTACTACAAATATACAGAAGCGATACAATCGATCGCTTAGCAAATATTATTTATTTAAAAATTACCTACTTGCATGCTAATATTTAGATATTTCAGTTTGAGATTTAAACAAATATTACAAAATGGTTAATTTCAAAACGTTTGATCGTATTAATAAATCGCAAACTTATGAATAGTTTAACACGTATAAATTTATGTGTTAATTACATGGAACATTATAATTTTAAATGAGAAGGACCGAACATTGAAATGTAAATAATACAGAAATGCAAATATCACTAATTAGCAACATTTTGTTATGCTTTCATTTAAATAATTAAGTATATTCCGAGAACCAGGGCGCTAATTCGAATATACCTTGAGATATTACCAAATAAGCGATGTCTTAGATATATATTTAAGGTATATATATATAGCATTTAACTGTCATTTGACAGTCAATAGTTTTGGAATAAATAACTTTCGGGCAAATTAATATTCGGCGAAACGTTACAGCGGGAAAACAAAAATTCGGGATTATGATAGGTAACCCCTAATTCCATATATATCTCTGTGTTGTCTCGGATCACCTCATTTTAGTTTGATAGTAAAGTGAAATGTCACTTTATAGAGCTTGTACCGCAAACATCGCGCTTAATGACAGTAAAAGGCGATACACCTGATATACCTCAGACATTTGCCGATATCTCAAAAGAACGCTCGAATAAGCATCCTGATTGATATTAAATAAATAAATAAATATTAAGGGGCAATCATACACAAATCGACCTAGTCCCAAGTATGCGCCTGTTATCTATGCTGTCACATACAAAGGAGACGCAAATTAAGCACGGCCGGATTGGCGAAGTTGCGATAATGCGAAGCTACTACGGGCCCGGGACACACCGACACGGTGGTCGACGTGCAGCATAAGTCATACTCTGGTATAGCGCAGGGTGGTACTTTTAAATCTCCAATCCCCAACGATGATTGGGTCACGGTTCAGAGGAAAAGACTCAAGGATAGATTTATAGGCCAACAAGGAAAAGCAATAGTATCTTCAGATGCTAAATTTCGAGCAGCTGACATTAGAGTCCCTCTATACATCTATAATGTTTCCAAGGAGGTGTCCGTGTGTGACATAGTTGGTTACATAAAAAGTCGAACTAATATTATAGTTACGCTGCAGAAAATGACTATGAAAATGGAAAAAGATTACGACGCTTACAAAGTGTTCGTTCCTAAACACAAGATCGGTATGTTTTTGAGAGATGAGTTTTGGCCGGACGGTATTGCATATCGTCGTTTCGTGAATTTTAAGAAAAGTTGAAGCTTATATATAAATATAATCTATATTACACATAATGGCTGACAACACAAATATAATAAGTTTTAACTGTAGGAACATAAAGAGATCTATGGAATGTGTACGTAACTTGTGTCGCGCTGCTGGAATTATCGCACTGCAGGAAACCTGGTTGATGGAGCATGACATCTCTTTTTTAAGCACAATAAGTAATGAATTTGCCTATACGGGAAAATCAGCAATCGACTCGTCAGTGGAGGTGCTTCGAGGCAGAGTTCACGGTGGGGTCGCTTTATTGTGGAACAAGGCGTTGTTTCCGTGTGTCTCGGTCATACAGTGCAACAGTGTGCGGCTAGTGGCTATCAAACTTGTCCTTGAGGATCGGCCGATGATTGTGATGTCTGTGTACATGCCCACCGACGTGGCGGACCATCTGAGTGAGTTCACGGAGTGTTTGGGTGAAATATATTCTATGGTGGAAAGTAACGATGTGGAGTCGGTTTTCGTGCTCGGGGATTTCAACGCACACCCGGGTGAGTCGTTTTGTTTGGAACTTATGAAGTTTTGCGATGAACAATCTTTAACCTGTGTGGACATGAACCTATTACCGAGTGATACCTACACGTACGTTAGTGACGCCCACGGCTGCAGGCGCTGGCTCGACCACTGTGTGGGGACGAGCGCTGCGAGCGCCACCGTCGTTAGCGCGTCGGTGTTATATAATGTTTATTGGTCCGACCACTATCCATTGTTGTTGGAATGTAATCTTAAATTAGTTAAGGCAAAAGTTACTATGCCGTGTGATAAATATAGCCGTAGTAAAGTAATTTGGGGTGAGCGTGATCCGAGCCAAATAGATAAATATACTGAATTTTGTTCCAGTAAGCTTGGGGAGGTTCACTTTCCATTGGAATTTACTGAGTGTGCGGATCGAATGTGTAGTAACATGGGGCATAAACAAAGGATAAAGGACTTGTATGATAGCTTAATAAATGTTCTCCAAATGGCTGCCGAGGAGTCTCATAGGGAAGTTAGGCGCGGGAGGCATAGGTACATACCGGGTTGGAACATGCACGTAGCCGGCGCACACCGGGAGGCGCGGTTGTGGTTTCAATGGTGGGTATCTTATGGCAGACCTACAACTGGATATATCTATGACAATATGCTAGAATCTAAAAAGATTTTTAAGTCCAAATTAAGATATTGCCAAAACCACGAGCAGACTATTAAAATGGAAATAATTGCTAAAAACCATTCTAGAAAAGACTTTGGAAAATTTTGGAAAAGTACTGCGAAGTTAAATCCTAAGACTAGTTTACCGGTGAGCGTGGGCGAGAGGCATGATCCAGCGGATATCGCAAATGCTTTCCAGCGGCATTTTAAAGTAGAAACTCCACTAGTCCAACGTCTACCGTCGACTGGGGGAATCGGTGCTGAGGCCAAGATTGGGTCCCCATCCATTAGATTTACTGCTAAGCAAGTTGCTAGTAAAATACACGGAATGCAGAGAGGAAAGTCACCGGGACACGATGGCCTGAGTATCGAGCACCTCAAGTATGCGGGCGACCATCTCCCGAGGTTACTATCTTTGTTATTTAACCTATGTATCACTCATAGCTACCTACCCGACGAGCTCATGTTTGCGATAGTGGTGCCTATTTTGAAAAATAAAACGGGGGACTCCTCTGACATGTCCAATTACAAGCCGATCTCGCTAGCCACGGTTGTAGCGAAGGTGCTGGACAGTTTGCTTGATGGCATACTAGGCAACAATATTCGGCTTAACGACGCCCAATTCGGCTTCACGTCTGGTTTATCTACCGAGAGCGCAATTCTATGTCTAAAGCAAACTGTTCAATACTATACATCTCGTGAAACGCCGATATTTGCCTGTTTCTTGGACCTGTCAAAGGCTTTCGACATGGTGTCGTATGACCTATTGTGGCAAAAACTCCGTGATGACACATCTGTTCCGCAAGAAATTACCGCTTTATTTAGGCACTGGTATAGTAATCAAAGAAATAGTGTAAGGTGGGCGGGCACTCTCTCTGATTCTTATGTACTGCAATGTGGGGTTAGGCAGGGGGGCCTAAGCTCGCCTAAACTGTTCAATGTGTACATGAACGGCCTCATCGAGGAGCTTAGCAGTTCTCATGTCGGATGTCATATAGAAGGGGTTTGTGTAAACAACTTAAGCTACGCAGACGACATGGTGCTGCTGAGCCCATCGATGGGGGGGTTAATAAAAATGTTACGAATTTGTGAAGCCTACGCGGCAGCACACGGGCTATTGTATAATTCTTCTAAGAGTGAAGTCATGCAATTTAAAGCAGGTAATAAAACCTACCGAATGGAACCGGTCACACTCTGTGGTTCCCCTTTAAAGAGAGTTGACAAGTTCAAGTATCTGGGCCACTGGGTGACTGAAACGATGTCAGACGTCGAGGACATAGAGCGCGAGCGCCGCGCGCTGTGCGTCCGCTGTAACATGTTGGCGCGCAGATTCGCACGCTGTAGTGTAGAAGTAAAGCTAACTTTATTTAAGGCTTTTTGTCAAACCTTCTACACGTGCGCTCTGTGGACTAACTTTACACAGCGGGCGTACAGCGCGCTACGCGTTCAATACAACGATGCGTTCAGGATGATGTTCGGGCTGCCACGGTATTGCAGTGCATCGAAAATGTTCGCAGAGGCGCACACAGACTGCTTTTTTGCCATCATGAGGAAAAGGTGTGCGTCTCTCCTCAATAGAAGTCGTGGCAGCTCGAATAGTATTCTGAGCATGCTTGCCCACCGCTGGGACTCGCCGCTGTGGCAGCGTTATGTGCAGCTGCACGCGCCTGTAATACCGGCGCCCAGGCGCCTTTAATTTGATTTAGTCTTAGTTAGCTTAATTATAGTAATAATACTAACCATAGCCCTAAGTTTGTACCACTAACACTATGGATATAAAGTCCGAAATAAATGATTTGTATTTGTATTTGTATTTGATATTCTTAGGTATATACCTAATATCCGATATCGCCACTTGTCAATTAGGGACACGTCAAAAGTGACGGATGGCGATGTAATAGAGATATCTCCATCATCTCTCTAAAATTGGTCGAATAATTTGTTCCTGGTTTTGTTTTCGATTGCGATTGCGTACCTAGCTTATTTACTCGTAAGTAGGTACTTACTTTCTATGTTGAATAAACTTAGTGATAGAAATTATTACATTACCTAATTAATACTTATATACTCCAAATGAAGTTAGGTAATAAATATATAAACGAACTCGCGGGCCACAAGCTAGTTCAAAATAAACTTTTAAAACCAAATCCGCTGAAAGTTGCAAAGTGATATCAAATCGGCGTTAGAACGCTGAATTATTCAGAGTTTTTACCTAAATATTATTAGGATTCCATTAAAGCAGCTTCGCTAAGTGCTTTGTATTCATTCGAAATCCCTCGCCTATTAGGAACAATTTAGACATATTTAAACTGCAAGTTTTTAATATATTTTCATACTTTTTCGTACAAGTCTTCTAATTAGTACTGTCGTCATTCTACTTGAGACATACTGAGACTTTGGTACGAATGGCATCCTTTACGGACCAGCCACGACTTCAGTGGCAAGTGGCAGCGATGAGTGGCGGCCATACGAGTGCCTCGCCATCGTATGGCTGCCGTGTTCAGACATTTCACTCCCACCTATGGCCGCTTGCCGCTGAAATTAACCCATAAGAACGATTAAGAGGCCTTATGAATCCTTTTAAATTTTTTTTTTTCATATTTTGACAAATATGTTGATAATTTCCACCAACTTTTTGAAGTGAATAACACTGTTCCTCGAATTCTAAGTAACATAGCTATTTCATGCTTTCGTTGTGTGCAGTCGTAAATAAGTTGAAAAAACTAATTTTCCGCGTGAATTTTTAGAAAGATTATCAATAAATTCAAATAGCTCTGTTCTAGGTAGTAACATCAATTTAATATGTTAAGAAACATGTTTGACCATAGAAAAAAATGCCTTGTTAATCAGCATCAATGAATAAGGCCTCGGGACACATTGTCACTTCACTAATAGAATAGAATAGAAACTTTTAATTCAGGTCATAGACCCATAAAAAACTAAGGATTCACCAACAATTGTTCGTAAGGAATCATAAGCTGACCAGCTTTGTTAATGACATAAGAGTTAAGATGAGACCAATTGACTCGGCTCGCATCGGGCGCGACGGCGACCGACATTGTTCATTCCACAGAAATATATCAAGATAAAAGGAAGGAGTGTACGTACCTCGCGTGGCGAAATATTGACACGGTGTCAACTTTGCTCGCCGCGAACATTAGTCAGCTCCCGACCGCGGTCTGCGTGCGACGTCAGGTCTTAAAAACAAAATGGCTTGTTGCGCAATAAATAATTGTTTAAAAACTTCCAATAAAATTGGAACTGTTAATCGAGGTATTTCCTTTCATTGGTATGTACAATTTGTCCTTAAATATCTGTTATTAATTATAAAACTATTTATTTTATTATTTTCATCAAAACAGAGGCGGGCGGTTGGGTCCAACGCTAGCTTTCCATTGTGGCTTTAATTTGACGAGCCAACCTTGGCGTGCATTCAAAGCCAGCGATGTTAGATATGCTATTCAAACTGTCGAGTCACGTTCAAGGTCGATTTCTCATTTTTTCTGTGAAAAGTAAGAATAGTGCTGCTGTACACTGCGATTTTCTTATTCGATTAAAATCGATTTTGAAAACAGAGGAAATGATAATTACGTTCTTATATTATTATGCAGCTATATATTGTAAGTACATAGTGCAAAGCAAATATTATTGTGACTGTTTTTGTTTGTGACGGCGGCTGGGCCGCGGCGCGGTGCGGTGTGGGGTGTGCGGTGCGAGGTATGCATAGAATCGGTGCCGTGTTCGAATCGATCTTGTGAATCGATGTTTCTGAATCGTTTTCGCGCGGCTTATGTTTCCCATCACTAAATTACGCTCGTGACGTCAAAGTACCTATGCAAAATGTTACACGCTCGGTCTCCCTACAAATTGCTGAACTCTTTTCTATCTATCTTGATATATTTCTGTGGTTCATTCTTAGATCAAAATATCCTATTATTACAAAAAAATGCATGATATTAACAAATTATTATAGCTAAATCTAGGAGTTTGTAATATTGTTCAATTTAATTTAATTCATGATTAGTTCAATTTTTCCCAGGAACGTTAACCACAATAACCATAAAGGCAGTTTGGAAAGAAATAGATGAATGAGTATGAATTGTATTTTAATGTTAATGCCCATTACTTGAAAGTTCTGCACCCGCTTACAGTATTTACACGGAATTGGAATGGAGATTTCAGTGATTGGTCAATTCACGATCCGCTACTCTCCTCTCTGCTTCGCCTAGATCCAACAAAGTACAGTCAATATCAAGTGGAATTGATTATACGAGGTTTATGCCATTATTGTTTCTTCCTATTCGCGATTCTTTATTCTTCTTCCTTTTCAACTTTTATTTACAAACGAAACTCTTTTTCCATTTCTTTTTAGTTTAACGATAATATTTTACGTCAATGTTAAAGCATGTTTACATTAATTCCTTGCAAAGGTCTTTCAATCCATGCTTAATATTATAAATGCGAAAGTGTGTCTGTCTGTCTGTTACCTCTTCACGCTTAAACCGCTGAACCGACTTAGATGAAATTTGCTATGGAGATAGTTTGAGACCCGTGAAAGGATATAGGATACTCTTCATCCCGAACAAATTAAGTGTTCCCGTGGGATGAGCGGGTAACACCGCGGGGCACAGCTAGTTCTATATAATATTTAATGTAGTACCTGAGTACAACTTGGCTTCCAGTTTATTTCATTTTACATTATTTAGTCTAATGCCGTCTGTGTTTGTGACAGGCCCTAGGAGATGTCTAACAGCTCAGTTCTTGACACATTTTCTTGAATAATGTGGAGAATTTCACTGGAGCTAGCTTTTCTACGGATTTTTGGGATAAACAAATGCTAACAAGTACTATTTACAATTAAAAAGTCGTGCGGCAAAGGACTGTACCTTAGTTAAAACGCTTTACTCGTAATAAATAATTTTTCTTATACACTTTGATCTTTATCTCTATCAAAGATAAAGCCTAAAAGTTTACGTGTCTTCTACGTCATTATTATATCAGCCCAAAGACGTCTACTGCGGGACTAAGGCTTCCCCTAAACTTCGCCACCACCATCGATCGTGCGACGCCTCATTCAATGTCTTTCCGCAATCTGGGCCAGGTTGGCGATTCACCTTGTGTTTAGGGCATTCACACGTTGCGTCTTCCGGTACGTAGTCGTCACTCAAGAACTATTCTGTGCCAACGAATGTCGATTGTGAGAGAAATATGTATTTATGTGCCCGGCCATTGCCACTTAAGTTAGGAAACTCTCAGAGCTATGTGTACGACGTTCCCCAATGATGAAATAGGAGAATTCCTGGGGATCCCATCATTTCTGATCGATCGACCAAAGGAACCTCGGAGCATAGCTCGCTCTATCTATGGTTTTGTTATTGGTGCAATATTTTATCATCAATGTCCTAAATAGTTCACAACTGATATGCACACACAAACATATTTCTACTAGCTAGAAACTGGCCAAGGTTATTTAGTTTAGAGTGCACTTTACTCAACTTAACCAAACATTTTATTGATAGAAGGCAAAAATTTCCAATTTCACAATGTTCATGATGATGACAGCTTTATCAATTCAGAAATATTACGTCCTAGAATTATAAGGTAGCCGCGAGCTTCATCCGCGCAGAACGAAAATAGGAACGAATAATCCTCTTTTGTGCTTTTCCGTTGTCGGGTATTAAACCAGTTGCGGTTGCTCAGCAGCTACCCGTGCATCAAAATATAGTTGAAATCGGTTTAGCTTTCTAGTGATGAATGCATAAGGGCACGGCATGATACGAATAAAAAAAAATTAGGTAGGTATGTGATGTATAACAAGGAACGCATGCCGATTTTGACCGACTAAAACTATACTTACAGCAAAGCTACGAGTATAAGTTTCCGACGCAACAAAATATTTTCCACATAAAAACATTATCGTAAACGCGAGATGTTATTTGTTAAAACTAATTGAAAGCAAACTTAACTTATATACTTCTTCTCTTCAAGAAAAGAGCGTACTCCCACCTGAAAGGCCGGCAACGCACTTGTGACTCCTCTGGTGTTGCAAGTGTCTATGGGCGACGGTAATTGCTTTCCACCAGGCGATCCGTTTGCTCGGATTTGCCCTCTATTGGCAAAAAAATGTTACTCCTTGCCATGAGTTAACGTGGCCGCACTCGCTACGTAGTACCGGTTACTTTGTATAACTACAACTCTCCATACACATCGTCTACGCAGTCGCTAGCGAGTACGTAAACTCTGTAAACTCATGGTAAAGGTACTTAGCTCAGCAGTACTTCACCGGCTGCGCAACACCTGATACGGTAACCTGCCGCGAGCAACTTGGACGTTAACTTAATGAACCCTACGATACGCTCGTCTTCGTAAATACTGTTATAACTACGTACTAGCCTGTCTTAAAGGCTCCTCATCTGTTCAAAATGATTGTTTTAGACATTTTTCTCTATGGTCAAATATTTTTCTTAACAAATTATCAATGTTACTGCTTAGAGCAGGGCCAATACGATTTATTGATATATATTTGAAACCTTGGTCATACCACCAGGTCAGCCGGGGCGGCAGGGGAAGTGGCGGCAAATAGGGAGCGTGAGAAATACTCCGCTCTCAACAATTACCTCTTATATCGCTCTTTAGCGATAAGACCGCCTGTTGTTCACCTCTAATTGTAATTTCTTGCATTGTATTTCTCTTGTATGATTTATGTGTGCAATAAAGAGTACTATTGTAGTGTATTGTATTGTAATTACCTATTTATCCCACTCGCGGTGGAAACTACCGGTGTTTGGAGCTCCAATGCCAAGAAGTTCCTGAGGGAAGTTGGGCGTCGGTTACGGGAGAGAGGTCATGACACCCGTTCCGAGTCGTTCTTGGTGCAGAGGCTGTCCATTATTCTTTAGGTTATAATTAGATAGACTGAACTAGTTTTAGTCTATAAATTCAAATTCAAATTGTTATTTATTTCGGATCAGTGATCCATAGATTGTTATGAAAACAAAAACAAATTACAAATTAAGGTTAGTAACAGTCATACATTAAAGTAAAAAAGTATATACATTGAACATACATTGAACATAATAATAATTATTAACAATCATAGAAAATACAGAAAAAAAAACTATAATAATAAAAACTAAACAATCGGCACAGTAACAATAAAATCGCATTTGTAGGTATTTTACATGCACCATTTGTCAACATCTGTCGCTGCCACATGTAGGCTACGTATTCCAGTGCTTGAACAATGGTGCATCTAACTTACCAGCCAACGTTTTCAGGACACTATTGCCACTACCACTCAGTCTCCGCTCTGCATAAGCGACGCCGATCTGTTGCGTATGATTGCGTAAAAGTCGTCCGTGTGCGCCTGCGCAAACATTCCGGAGGCGCTACAGTGTCGCGGTAATCCCATTAATATCCTGAAAACGTTGTTGTACTGTATCCGTAGCGCATTGTACGCTCGCTGAGTATAGTTGACCCAAAGGCTGCAGGTATAAAATGATTGGCAGAATGCCTTAAAAAGCGTCTTCTTTACGTCTGCATTACACCTAGCAAACCTGCGAGCCAGCATATTTCCGCGAACGGCCATCGCTCTGCGCTCCCTCTCTATGTCGAGGTCATCTTTGAGGTCCTCAGTGACCCAATGGCCAAGATATTTGCACGTTTTAGTGACCTTGAGCGGTTTTCCGCCCTAGGTCAGCGAGGGTATTGTCTTGTAGGACTTTCTTCCTGCTTTAAAAACAAGTACCTCGCTCTTATTTCCATTATACCTTAGCCCATGTTTCACCGAGTAGCTCTCACAGATGACCAACAACTCTTGTAAAGTACTCATGGACGGACTCAACAACACCATGTCGTCCGCGTAGCTGATGTTATTTATGGATTTACCATCCACAGAGCATCCGACATATGCATTGTTGAGCTCATCCATAAGCTGGTTTACATATAGGTTAAATAACCTAGGAGAGGTCAGGTCTCCCTGCCTTACTCCATACTCCAATTGGTATTCACCCGAACGAACGCCCGCCCACCTGACCGTGTTAACCTGGTTTCCGTACCAAAATTTTAGGATTTCAACCACCTCCTCGGATACACTGGTCTCGTTTGACAACTTTTGCCACAGTATGTCATACGAGACCAGGTCGAAAGCCTTCGATAAATCTAAGAAGCAGGCGCTCACTGGTGTATCCCTGCTAGTATAGTACTGGACAGTGCTTTTCAGACACATTATAGCTGACTCAGTGGAAAGTCCGGGCCTAAAACCGAACTGTGCGTCATTTAGTTTAATATGCGGTGCTAAGTGTCGGTCAAGCAGGCTATCCAGCACTTTAGCCACGATGGTCGCCAACGATATTGGTCGATAGTTATTTACATCTGACACGTCACCTGTTTTATTTTTAATGACTGGTACCACAATTGTCCTCATCAGGTCTGATGGTAAATAAGCATGATTGATACATAGGTTGAATAATATTGTGAGTACCCGCGGCAGATGAATGCCCGCATGTTGCAAATGCTCAATGCTGAGCCCGTCATGACCCGGCGATTTACCCCTTTTCATACTTTTAATCGCAACCTGCACGTACTCTGTAAACCTCACAGCCGTCTATATCTTTTGTTCTTTATTAAGACCATTTGGCAGAATTGCCTAAAAAGTGTATTATTTTTTGTCATAAATAAAAACGTTGGGCAAAAACATTATTATAACGTACTCTTTAAACTAGGCATTAGGGGGGTTAGACAGTAGACTGACTTATACAAAATAAATGTACCCTACCTTTACTTCCACCCTGTTAAAAACTTGACGTTATAAAAACAAAACCCTTTTTTTATTCATGTTTAAAGTCATTATCTATTCACTGCCCCGCTAGTTTGTTTGTCCTCGTTTCATTCGTTAAAAATGTACATGTACATTGTGAAAGCAATAAAGTTACCATTTCCGCGTGAAAAACATTGGTAAGCGTATTTTGTTACATGCACCAGTACAGTCAGATACGATTTGTGTTCGCTGAAAACGTTTTAGTTGAATTCAATATTTATTTTTTATATTTTCTATACGGTTTGTTAGCTTTTTTATTTGGTTATTGCACTTGAAACGCAACTGGTTCACTTTTATTCTATCATTGTGAAATTAATAACCTTTCATCGACCCGTAGATACATGCCCGTGTCAAAAAATAAGAAACTGGCCAAGTGCGAGTCCACTCGCGCACGAAGGGTTTCGTACCATCAAATAAATAAAAAAACGGCAAAATAATCAGGTTTTTTGTATGGGAGCACTGAAATATTTATTTTATTGTTTTTAGTAGGTACCCATTTGTTGTTATAGCGGCAACAAAAATACATCATTTGTGAAAATATAAACTGTCTAGCACGGTTCATAAGATACAGACAGATAGACAGACATACAGACAGTGGAATCTTAGTAAAAGAGTCCCGTTGTTACCCTTGGGTACGGATCCCTAAAAAAGCAACAGAAGATTATTATTTTTTATTTCCGCTAAGGCCTGAGGACTATTATGTATTGCGTTATTAATTGTTTATATTACGGACAAGCCACGACTTTCAGCCGCAAGCAGCGCGGCGAGCGGTTGAGCGAGAGATCCGAGCACGGCGGCCATACGAGTGAGCGAGACACACGTCCCACGCACCGCTGCTGCTCGCCGCTAAGACCGAAGACAAAAAAAAACGCGGCAATCATGAGACGTGGTCATACGATATAGATAAATATATACTTAAAAACATAGGAACAACCATGACCCATCCAAGCACAAATATTCGTTTTCATCACACAAATATTTGCCCTGGTCGGGATTCGTACCCGGGACCGCCGGCTCAGTAGGCAAGTGCTTACAAACTGAGCCAACCGCATCGTCAAAGTACGGTAATAAAAGGTGTACACTGGTATGTACCTACGCTACTATTTAGCGCTGTTTATAGCGCATACTGAACCCATCTTGACTCGGCACACATTCTAGTTACTGTACATATTTAGTGGCTTGCTGCTTCATTATGCTGAGTCAGCGCCTTTTCTCTGCCACGACACATGGTTTTAAAAATGTGCTATATAATTGTTATATACTTGTACTAGTTTTAAGTAGCATGTTTCGAATGTATTATAATATTTACTGTCTAACCATGTAAGTTGTGGAAACGAATAAAGAATTTATCTATCTATCTATCTATCTATATTTGTTATCTTAGGTTATAAACCCTTGTTAGTTCTCTGTGAGGAAAATAAAATCCTTCGAGGTAACTAGTTATCTCCGAGAAAAAATATTATTTACAGTTTACCAGTTATCTACTTTTTTATTAATCCACGGTTATCGGTGGTTTTATATACGCTGATACCGTAAAAATCTACGGCGCCGCGCCGTTTCACGGTGACGGCACCGTGCTGCCCTGGTGATGTGGCCAGGCCCTAAGGAACAAGGGGTTACAAAATCGATTAATATTTTATAAAAGCTGTGCCCGATGAGCGGGAGCCAGACTATTAAAGCCGACCCTCAGTCCCGTCTTCCCGGCCGTTCGTTTTCCCACACTCAATTATGATAGGAGCCGAGACAGCAATCTCCGAGACTGTTTAATGTGAAAACAAATGAATGATTGTATGTTGCTGATCTGAATATGATTCGATGATATTTTATAGCTGAAAAAGGGTTGTGATTTAGATAAAACTCTTACTCATCCCTTAGTTAACAATAATCAATTATCTTTGAAATATTAGACAAAGATTAAGAATTATTGATTTACTTATTTTAACTTCATTGCCCAAAACAAAAGTCAGGGGCCCAATTCGAGACTGACATTTGAGTGAACGCCAAACGTCACATCTCTATTAGATAACTGTTATATCGCCGTTGAACTGTCATTAAAATGCGATGAGCTTTAAATTGACATATCTCATCTCAATTTTGGAAATACGAAGGCGATAATGATTGTCAAAAATGTTATTCATGCATATGAATTTCTGTTTTGAATGAAACGTAACGGGCTAATTTCACGCACTACGCGGTCAATTTAAACTATGCGCCTATTGTTTATGCCGTCACATACAAAGAAAACGAAAATTTAGCGCGTCCGAATTGACGAAGTTGCGATATTCTAGGGATATCGCCACTTGTCAAGTAGGCACACGTCAAAAGTGACGGATGGCGATGAAAAGGAGAGATCTCCATTATATCTCTAAAATTGGTCGAATACCCCCAGGTCGAATACCAGTACAGATGTCGAATTTAGTCTAGCGCTCAACTATAGGGCCAAGAGATACTTGAAGTAGCAGTCCACTTCACTACAAGCTGTATGAACTCGAACCCATGACCCTTTTCAGGAGTAGTGCTCTACCAATTGAGCTATCACACTGCTATGTGACTACCAATAAGTCACCTATCGTAATACGCTTTTTAAAGAGCCCTCTGTACTTTTCTGTTTGAAATGCTAAACGTCAATACGTTTACAAACATGTACAAAGACTTGTCTTCTTTGCCGGTGATTATGATAGGTGTTTGGCTTATGATGATGATGATGACCTGAATACTATGCACCTGGTTTTGGGTCACCGTCCAAAGTCCAAGTCACGACCGCACTCAACTACTCTTGGCACAACCTGAATGTTGTTTGTGTGCGATTAAGCAGCAAGGCTAGTGATCGAATGGAAAATACGAATACAAATAGTTCATTAAGTCACAAAGAGCCAGTCAAAAACCTTGTAGCTGTAAATTGTTAGATTTTAGATTCTGATAAATAATAACGTTTAAATATAGAACAACCACACACCAATCAATTTAGCCCCAAATTGAGCTCTATGCTATGCTCAATATCTGTGCTATGGGTGTTAAGCGAAGATAGGTAGGTATACATACTCATATAGATAAATACTAATTCGTTAGGTAAATAAATCTCTCACTGTCATACACCACAATAAAGCTAATTATGGTCTTACAGACTAAACTTGACAGGCAAATTTAGAACACTGTCCCATTAGTAGGCACCTTCAACGTGTAATTTAGCATTGAAAAACAGAGTGGCAATTTTAAAACGTCCCACACGTCTACCTTAATTTAAATTAAAGCTCGTTTACCGGATTTAAAAAACAAGAAAATTGGGTTCTCGAGTAGGGTTTTAATATATAATTTACTACCCGGATGGAGCTTCGTTAATAAATGAAGGTGTCCAGAAGACCCTTAGCTGACCTTGGTAAATTTCCCTTAGAAGCATTTCCGTAAAGGTTGCATAATTAAATACCGGTTAATTGCGGTAAAGAAAGGAACCTGGCCCCTGTGGAAAGGCATTGTTGAGAGTCGTTGACCAGTAATAATTAAGTATATGGGACCGCCCGTACTTTGCTTCACCTAGTTTTTACGATCTGCCTCCACCGGTGCCTGTTTATCGCGTCTCTGATGGAGCAAAACTTGGTTAGGGACTTCACTTAATCGGTCCATCTATTGGGACCGTACGCGGACTCGTTTGTGCAGGCGTGTTCGTTAAAAACTAGGTGTAGAGCATCCACGACCACCGATGACCACGATCCTCAGTCATGAGCGAGCGACCACAGAGAGAGAGACTTCACTATGGCTGGAATAAATTGATACTACATCTTGACAACTATGTAAAAAAATTGGGCAAGTGCGAGTCCGACTCGCGCATGAAGGGTTCCGCGCCTATATATATATATATATGTATATATAGGTATAACAAGTTTGTTGTATGGGAGCCCACCTTAAATATTTATTTTATTTCATTTTTAGTATTTGTTGTTATAGCGGCAATAGAAATACATCATCTGTGAAAATTTCAATCTATCTATCACCGTTCTTGAGATACAGCCTGGTGACAGACGGACGGACGGACGGATGGACGGACGGACGGATGGACGGACGGACGGACGGACAGCGAAGTCTCAGTAATAGGGTCCCGTTTTTACCCTTTCGGTACGGAACCCTAAAAATCAGTCAACATCAAAAGTTTGATGACAGCTCAAATCGGCTACTCTTTATGAAATGTCAAAAACGTTTTGTTAGTATTCAGTTTCTATGAAGATACTGGCTGGTGAAGTCATAAAAATCTGTAGTCAAAACACGTCGTCTTTTCAGTGTTTGTCTAATTTAAAATAGTATAAGTTAGCAATAGATTATTTGGTTCTGCGTATTTATTCGCTAAAAATGAAACAATAGGTTTTTTGTTTTAAAACCTTTTGCAATGGTACAAGTGTAGCATCTTTTATACAAACTGTGTACAAGTATAGCATCTTTCATACAAAGTGATAGATTTTGCCGCTATTTTATTTGTACTAGCAGCCTTACAATGTAAAATGTATTGGAAGCTCGATAAATTGACCTCGGCTGACTGAGCATCAATTCGATTGAATTTTACGCAATTTACTCTCATTACACGGTTTACGGTAAACGGGCCAGGAAAGGCCTTTGCACACGACGTTTTCCAAACGAGCTGATACGAGCAGCTACTAAACCCTACCACTGAATAAAACAGGTTACCTACCTGAAAGATTATTTTTTGTTTCCCACGTGTAACGTTTCGCCAAATTTTCATCTTTCTGAAAGCTATTTTTCTTTCAGAACTGTTAATTTTTGAGAATAATTATAAAACTAACCTAATCTAATGGTTTCTTTAAAACGATGTTTATAAAATCCTGAAAATATTAATAAAAATAATCATTTCTTTATTTCGGACAAGCAAAGTATCCATAGTGTTAGTAAAACAAGAAATATCTTAATCTAGTGTTAGTATAGTACAATTTTTTTAAACTAAGCTCATCCATTTACCTGCATTAACAATGGCATTGTGTCTAATACAATCCTATCTGCTTTTGTTCTCGTAAGCGCCAACCAGTTAGTTACAAAAAAAGGTTAGAACTACATTGCGTGGATATTGAATTTTCAACCTTATTCCTTGTTGAATAGATCAAGCTTTACCGGGTCTTGGTATAGGCACTTATTAATATATTGATCCATAAATTATAAAAAAAATCGAATCTTTTTTTTTCATATAAAATAATTTAGCACGCAATGTATTTGTTTTTTGACACTTAACATCGTGATGTTACAACTGTCACTAGTAACAACTTTTAATAAGTGTCCGCCATACATTGCTGCTCAGAAAATTTTCATAAATTAATTACGCTATGGCAGTTAACGCTAAATTAATAATTGTTATAAATATGATGATGGCAAATAAATCTACTATTATGATATAGGAGACAAACGAGCAGAAAGATCGTCTGATGGTTGGCGATCACCAATGTCCTTCCTTAAGCACATGAGGAGTTACAAATCGCATTGCTCAGACATGTATACATTGCCATTGTGGCCTACTTGCAGAATAAAGTTCATTGTTTCATTATCATCGTCAGCCGTGCTAATGAGAAGACGCTTTTTTTTTGAAGGTTTGAAACATACATATCCCCTCAGCTGAAAAATGAAATATGAAAGCTCTTATGGGGGCGCGTAGTAGGCCCGTCCTTTTGCATTTCTTTACACATACTTTTTTAAATCATTACGACTCAACGTGGCTTGAAGTCGCGACTTGGCAGCCGGCTGGGGCTTTCCACAGCCTGAGAGGATAAAAAGAAGTCACACGATACTTAAATATACAATATCACAGTAAAACGATGGGCGTTTTAATACAACAATGTAGGATTGACAACTCTTTTGGATGGGGTAATCGAAAATAAATCAGCTTCAACCAATCCAACGCACACAGAGGCAAAATAATTTGCATTTATATTACAAAAAGGTCTAAGTCTATTCATATTATAAAAGCAGTAAGGCCTTTTTGATGTTGGTAACAGATTTTTACGGTGTTTTCGTATTGTTTCGTTTGTGAAAGGGTCCAAATGGATCCGTAATGGTCTGGTTTAGGGCCCATCTACGCGTTTACAGTCGATACTGCTATTTCATTTGTACGTTAATAAAATACGGTTTGATAGGGAAAATATTTTTGAATAGACAGTCACGCAGTGAAAGTTTGCTTATAGTATTTTCCTAAATTATATTAATATGCCAAATATCTATATTTTTCAATCTTGAACGTACAATCTATCATAGCAAAAAAATACTTACCTATAAATAAATCAAATCCTTGTCCATAAACCAAACATATTAAAATAAATGAAAAACAATATTTTAATAGTACCAGGGGCCAAATTCGAGAATGCCGTTTGAGATATCGCCAAACGTCAAATCTCCATTAGATAACAGTTATATCGCCACTGAACTGTCATTTAAATGCGATGAGCTTAAAAGTGACATATCTCATCTCAATTTTGGAAATACGAAGGCGATAATGATTGTCAAAAATGTTATTCATGAATATAAATTTCTGTTTTGAACAAAACATAACGGACTAATTTCACGTACTACGCGGTCAATTTAAAGTATGCGCCTGTTATTTATGCCGTCACATACAAAGGAAGCGAAAATTTTGCGCGTGCGAATTGACGAAGTTGCGATGTTCTAGGGATATCGCCACTTGTCAAGTAGGCACACGTCAAAAGTGACGGATGGCGATGAAAAGGAGAGATCTCCATTATATCTCTAAAATTGGTCGAATACCCCCCCTGTTCGCAGTATTTTGGATAAATAGGTAATATTAAGCTTAAAAGTATAGCTATTTTCATAGGCGGGCATTGACTCGTTAATCCATTAGATTACTTCCGTTACTAAATCGTTAAGTACCCTTAACCAGTCTTGTAACTTCCGTTAATTTTTATCTGTTAATAAATCCGTCAATCTGACCAAAGTTGTTTGTTGACAATGTTGTCAGTGATGATGATGATGATGATGGTGGTGATGGTGATGGTGGTGGTGGTGATAGTGGTTGTTTGATTATCTTTTCACAGCATAAATTTTTTAAAATATTATTTTCTGGGAGAACCCAGACAGCACCGGACTTTTATCGGGTAAAAACTGGACATGCACCCAATTCTTAAAACTTACTAAGCATGCCCATAAACTTACCTAAAAAAACCTAATCCCAAATCTGGCCCGGCTTGCCCAAGAATATTATTTGACGTAGTAACATATAATAATTGTTGTATTTCGCACCGTGTATAAATATTGTTGGTAGTTGGTATTTTTAGAATTTTTGACAATCCCTTAAGGAGATATTCTTATATTGAAACCACATTTAACTGCACTATGATTATGACATATACCTAAATATCTTTTGTTACAATCAATTGTTATGTTTTTTTTTTACCTTTATTATATTATCTCATTTTTATCTTGATGACGATCATAGTATAAATTGTCTTAGCGTAATTTATACTGACATTTTATATCATGAAATCTAATCTAATCTAATCGAATCTAACAAATGGCTAGTGCAAAATCTAAAAACCCAACTCAGCGCAACAACTCAAAGTGAATCTTAGGCTCTGACACCAGTTCACGCCACAATTCACGATCCAGAGCCAGCTCCCGCCAACGCCAATCTAAAACAACTTTCATTAAACCTATTCTTTAAAAAAAAAACGTTTTCCGTAAAAGTGTTTTCCGTACATCGTTTCCAGCGAGTAATAGTTCAAGCGAAAGACAGCTGGGACAGATCGAGCCCAAAGAAAAAGGGAGAAAATGCGTTAGCTCCGGGATTTTTATATTGTTTACCAGATATCGCTGTCACTTGCAGTTGCTTGATAATTATTTCGAATGAAATATTTTATTACGAGACACAAATTATATGAATCGAAATGATTTTTTAATGTGGGTTTAAATTATTAACACCTTTATTAATTGCAATATAGATACAAAGACTTAAACCCGGCATTGGAATATTTGGATGAACCGGTAATCCAAAGATACCAGGTTCGAATCCCGGAATGGGCCAGGTATGAGCGCAATTTATTTTTTCTTTGCATGTTGATCTTTATATCTCTGTAGCTATTTTGAATAAAGTTTTTTTTTTATATTTAAAAAGAGGCAGGCCTTTGCATTTATTTTGTGTTCCCGTCGCCTTTTGCATCACCTGCTCAAAGTGTAGTTTATCTTTGATTAACGTCACTAAGGACAATATTATAAATGCGACAGTTTGTGAGTGTGTTTGTATTTGTATGTTTGTTACTTCTTCACTCTCAAACGGCTGGGCCAATTTTGTCAACTTTAACATAGAGGTAGCTGACACCGGTTTAACACATGAACTACTTTTTATCCCGACTAAAATGTGGTGTTCCCGTGAGATGAGCGGGTGACACCGCGGGGTGCAGTTATTGAATAATTTTACTTGTCTATTTTCCAATCTCCGGTTTCTTTCTTCACTGTGTGTGTTGTTGACCTCTAATTGTAATTTCTTTCGTTGTATTTTCTCCTGTACGTTTTGTGAGGTTTGCGATAAAGAGTACTAGTATTGTACTGTGTTGTTCACAGTGTTTTGAATCAACAAGATTTCAAGAGACGATAATTTTTTAGTTTGTTTTAGAAATTGAAAGCGTCCAATCCCGTTCTGAATAGCTGTTTGATTACACTCGGGACCTGGTTGGGACTAGTGCCATTTTTAAATTAAAAAATAAAATCGATAAGTAATTTCGGATTCGTTTTATTTCGGTTTCCAAGCCTTGTTTACTTATTTTCGTCAACAGGGACTAAATCGTCTGCTTCGATATCGAGTCACGTTTACTTTAATTGTTAAGGTCACTGATTTATATAAACAAACAATTTAATAGAATTAATAAATATATAAATATGAATAGGTATAAAATATAGGATTTCATCGAATATTAATTTCATAGACGGATTTCTCCGTGTTTTTAACAATTCAAATATTTAATTCATTCAGAGAAAAATGCTTTCGATGAAATGATAAAATGTCTATGAAATGAAACATTCTATAAAACATGTTCCTATAAAATAAGGGGAGTTTATTTGTCGATAAAATGTAGTAGGTAGTATTAAAAAGTGTTGATATATAAATATGTGAGAGCCCTTTGCCTAGCAGAGGGATATTCAAACGGGCTAGTAAAAGAAAAAAAAATCTGACAGTGTAACATTTCGTGATCTTCACAGCAGCCGTTATTCATAAAATATGAAAAGAAAACGAAAATGATTCGTTTTAAATTTTCAGAATTCGATTTCTTAAATCCTTTGATTCGTCTGAATTCTTTTATGTCACCATTTATGGAGGTCGTTGCAAATTTATCTCTTAACTTATTTAAACGAGCTCTGTGGAGCTTTGATAAAGATCTAATTGACAACTTGAATATTTTCCGAACAGTGACAAGTGTTGATAAAACAAAAGTTGAATTCGTTTATTTGAGATGAGAGCTACCTTTGAGGCAATCTGTTTCCATTTGGAATTGTATTTCAGAGGCGTTGTTTCGTTTCATTCACTTCAGTGATTGATTTATGCTGGGGTAGGACCTTTTCGAGGCAATCCGTAATAATTATTATAGTTCATAGTTTAAACTTTTTACAACCTTTATGTTTGTCACTATTTTTTCTTTTTATTCACAAACTGACCGGCGATTGACCTAATGGTAAGTGACTACGGGGTCAAGGATGT
Organism: Apotomis turbidana; assembly: GCA_905147355.2. Lineage (NCBI taxonomy): Eukaryota > Metazoa > Arthropoda > Insecta > Lepidoptera > Tortricidae > Apotomis > Apotomis turbidana. Next base: position 18,281,438 of record LR990292.1, on the reverse strand, counting down.
AGCTCGCCGGTTCAGTCAATTGCCATTTTTTTTTAATAATATTTACAAACGTTAATAGGTAACTGTTTACCATTAGTCAGGCAGGCAGCATACATGCTTAATTTGTTAAAAGAACACAGTAACAAAATATCTTTGAAATAAACGTTTTTATATTAAAGGGGTGATTCGCATCTTTCGTTTGAAATTTATCTACATTATGCATGTCACTGGCGGCGTAAGACATCCATCAATCCAATTTGCTGGGACTCAATTAGTATGCTTAGAGCGGCGCGTTCAAGGCGCGAATATAGCGTGGCCCAAAGACCTTATTTAAAAAGCAATATTACACACGGTAACGGCGTCACTGATGAAATTGTCTACAGTTGAGCACACACTGAAAAAAAAAAAAGATTTTTTAAGAGTTGCCCAAATGTTAGCTGCTGGTTAATAAATCAGACGACTGACAAAACTGGTTTACTAGTAACCAAAATAAGTTTTTTTTTTATAACGACACAACATAGTGTCTTCAAAGGGGAGCCCAGCAATGCGGATGCGCTAGGTATGTGATTTTAAGAATCGTTAATCCGACATCGCATGTGGCGTTCCTCTTTGGCAAACCTTCAATTCGCAGTTTTATAACTTAGCAAGTTATCATTATCATATTTGAGTACCTACCTACCGTAGATGCTCACAGAATATACAAAACACAATAGCCCTTACAATGCTTGTGCATATATCGACTGACCTGGGGCCCAATTCGAGATTGACATTTGAGTGATCGCCAAACGTCAAATCTCTATTAGATAACAGTTATATCGCCATTGAACTGTCATTTAAATGCGATGAGCTTAAAAGTGACATATCTCATCTCAATTTTGGAAATACGAAGGCGATAATGATTGTCAAAAATGTTATTCATTTATATAAATTTCTGTTTTGAACGACACGTAACGGACTAATTTCACGTACTACGCGGTCAATTTAAAGTATGCGCCTGTTATTTATGCCGTCACATACAAAGGAAGCGAAAAATTTGCGCGTCCGAATTGACGAAGTTGCGATGTTCTAGGGATATCGCCACTTGTCAAGTAGGCACACGTCAAAAGTGACGGATGGCGATGAAAAGGAGAGATCTCCATTATATCTCTAAAATTGGTCGAATACCCTGGCCGGAATTCGAACCCGGGACCGCCGGCTCAGTAGGCAGGTGTCTACAAACCGAGCCAAACGCGTCGAAATATGACTACGCTGTCCGTCTGTCTGTATTTCACCTGCCCGTCTAGCGCAACTGTACATTGCGACTCTTGTCGCGCCACATAGCGTCACCTGTCACTCTCTTACAGTACTATACAGAAAGAGATGGACGGATTTTATCTTTACAGAAATAGCTGGACGTCCAAAGATGGTTGATGATTGAAAGATACCTTATACCCGACTAAGGCAAAGAAAAAAAAATACGCGGGCGAAGTTGCGGGCGCCTTCTATCCATACTAATCCATACTATCCATACTAATATTATAAATGCGAAAGTGTGTCTGTCTGTCTGTTACCTCTTCACGGTTAAACCGCTGAATCGATTTTGATGAAATTTAGCATGGAGATAGTTTAAGATCCGAGGAAGGACATAGGATTATTTTCATCCTGGAAATTATCCCTAAAAAGATTGAAAAGTGAGTAAGTAATTCATGATGACATTGATGACCCTGTAGGAAATGTAATGATTAGACCAAAAGAACAATTGCTCTTCCATTTGCTTAGGCGCTTTTAATAATCCCTTTTATTAATTAAGGTGATTAGGTGGATATCTATCGTGTTGTACGAGGTTGTTTCCATACTTCCAAGTTCCACGCGGATGTAGTCGCGGGCAAAAGCTAGTAGTTTAATAAATAATGATGGTGAATTGAAAAGTTTTGAGCCTAACCTTTAAAATAAAGACTTGGGTTTTTATATCAATTTTATTTATCTACATAGTCTCCAAAACGATCTATACACTTTTGCCACCTTGCTTCCAACTTCATTATTCCTTGTAAAAAAAATGAATCTTCAAGGTGATTGAAATATTCAGTCGCAGCTTCTTGCACCTCAATATCTGTCGAAAATTTCCGTCCTGCCAAGTGTTTTTTTAGGTTCGGGAAAAGATGATAATCAGAAGGGGCCAAGTCCGGCGAATAGGGTGGATGCGGCAACAATTCAAACCCACAGTTATATATTTGTGCGATAGATTTCGCTGCAGTATGGACAGGAGCATTGTCTTGGTGGAATAACACTTTTTTAGAAATCATACCAGGTCTTTTTATTTTAATTTCTTCATGCAGACGTTGTAAGATGATGCAATAGTAATCAGCATTTATGGTTTTACCCTTTTCAAGATAATCAACCATGATGACCCCTTTGCAATCCCAAAAAACTGAAGCCATTACCTTCTTCGCTGATAAAATGGCCTTAGCTTTTTTAGGAGGTGGAGACCCTGACCTTTTCCATTGTTTGGATTGCACTTTTGACTCCGGTGTATTGTGGTGGACCCAAGTCTCGTCCATAGTTATAAAACGACCAAGAAAATCTTGTGGGTCGCATTGAAACAGATCCAAACAATCCTGTGATACTGTATGGCGGGTGCGTTTATTTTCAGCTGAAAGCAGTCTAGGTACCCATCTTGCAGAAACCTTAGAAAAACCTAGATCCTTAGTGATTATGTTTTGCGCTCGCTCATAGGAAATACCAATTGTCTCCGCTATCTCTGCAACTTTCAACCGCCTGTCATTCATAATCATATCTAGTATTTTATTGATATTTTCATCTGTAGAAGCCGTTATTGGTCTGCCACACCTAGGTTCATCTTCAACTGCTTCTCTGCCGCGTTTGAAATCTGCTACCCATCGTTTTACAGTGGCATATGATGGAGCGGATTCCCCTAAAGTCTGGCACATGTCTTCAAAGATTTGCTTTGGCGTTAAGCCCTTTTTTTGTAAGTATTTAATTACAGAACGGTGCTCAATTTTATCCATTCTAAAGAAAATCGCGAACCTCTTATAGTAATTCTATCACAAAATTTGCAATTGTGACAGAAAAAAAACAAAAGATAGTGCATTATGATAAAAAAATATGCAAGTCTTACGTGCCAGTATTATTTCTTTCTTTTAATTTCATTATCAACCTCAGGCTCAAAACTTTTCAATTCGCCCTCGTACTTTTACCGATGCAACACACTAAAATAGACGGCACTTTTATGGGCCTATGATAAAAGCTGGAATTAGTTTATGGATTATCTGTAGAAACTTTTAGACAAGTCTAATAAATACTTAACTTCGACAGTATATCTTACAACTTCACAAACGGATAAATTGTTTGGAATCGAGACAAATGAAATTAACTTTCCGGGCCACAGTTTGAACATCAATAAGTCACATTGTGGACGACCATGTCTCAGCTCCGTAAGTCATCATGGCATCAAAAAACCGGCCAAGTGCGAGTCGGACTAGCGCACCGTACCGTACAAACACTTACCCCAACTTAACTGTCCGGGTTAAGTTAAGTTTGGACCTGGTATGTATGGCGCCGGATACAAATGAGGTGCAAAACAAACGCAAACGATCTTGTTTGTCAGACAGACAGACAGACAGACAGACAGACAGACGGACGGACGTACGGACGGACGGACGGACAGACAGACAGAGAGACTAACAAACTGACGGACAGATGGACAGCGGAGGCTGAGCAATAGGGTCCTATTTTTACCTTTTAGGGTTAAAAAGAGGGTTAAGTACAGTTTTTGCGCTACCGATATTAAGATTTATATTTCGATACGACTAAAGCAATTCACTACTCAGGCCGTCTCGCTGCCCTTTATGCAAAGTTTGGTGAATATTTTAAATGAATAGGAATCGATAGAACTGAAATAACTGGGGCTATTCGTTGAATGCATTTTTCATGCGATGCGGGTCTAAAGAGCCTAACAACTGTCGGTCCGGCCCAGGGATAGTGGCGCAAACAGCTTACATATGGCAATCATGTGCATACGTCGTATCTTTGTATTATTGTCAGTAGCGATTTGTTGAAGATTTGTCATCAACCAAACTCAAAACATTGTTTACCGGAATGCAGCTCAATTCTTCGTTTTTCTTATGAAAGAAATACTGAATCCTATCGAAAAAACTTGACTCATCACTGTGGATAGTTTTGGCTTTATTATGCGAAAATACTTGAAATTTGCGGAATATTTAGTCCTGTTTCCTCTTTGTTTACAGTGTCATTCACTGACTTTTAACGCCTGTTACTAAAAATTTGTAGTTGCCAGTAAAATAAATTAGTACCATTAAAATCCACAATACGGCCTGAAAAACACCCTATTGAGCTGTAAAATCATTTAAAAGTTTTAATTCATTTTACAAAATAATAACTTTCGGAGAGTACAATACGCGTACATCTCAAAGCGATCTGGTGTTTGACTGTATAACTAACTAGGTAAATAACATATATACGAACAAGTGCTGAAATCTATGGTAGGTAATACAGATAACCATTTGAGCGACATATATTTTTTTTAATTCATATTGAAGAATGTATTTTATTTATATATAGGAAAATGCCAAACCAATCTACATAATTAAATCTAAAAGTTAAAACAAATATAAAAAAAAATTATAAAACCTTACTCTAAATAACCTAAAATACAATATTAGAAAAAAAAAGGGGTCATAAAAGGAATACCCCATCCAAAAGATCCGCCTGCGGCATGGTTATATTGCGACATATTGGTGATATCACGAACGTATTGCAGATTACTACTTATTCAAGTTATTTTTACTGACACGTTGACACTTAAAGGTAAGTAAAGTAGATATTATATATAGTTTATATTCCGGCCATATTTTATTAAATGCGAATTAAGGCCCTTTATAACTTTACGTATAACTTTAAGAGTATATAACTTTAGGTAACAGGCAACGTACTGCCGCGAGACTCTTCTCATGTCAGTTTCGTCTTATTAAACTCTGAAACTGAACCACAGACTGAATTATAAATTAGTATACTAGTTTAGTATACTCTGGGAGCTATATACCTCATGAGTTTGTTTTGAAATGGTTGAAATTTGCAATTTTTTACGCTTTTACGCCCCCATACCACCGCCATTTTGAAAAATTACGGAATACTTAACCGACATGTTTTTTTTAATCATTAACGAATCTAATGAAAAACAAATGCGTACGGCCGGAAAACCAGACATTGGAATATCCGAACATCACGAAAGAAATTTTGACCAAGCTGAAGAAGACACGCTTCACTCGCTCGGTCAACTACGACAAAACTACTCAGTACTAATAACAAACTCAATGGTATGAATAATGTAGGTATGATTCGCAAAAGTAACTTTCAATTGGGTTCAGTGATCGCGAACGTTTGACGTCCAACAACTTGGAACTTTTACGGCGGGTCTCCAATTTACGAGGCACTCGTTCATCCGACACTGATTCACTTCAACGTGTTACAAGGAGAAAAGATTTTCTTTGAATCTGTATTAGAATTTGAAATGTTTGTATCTACACTATAGGCGTGTATAGGTAAACATTTTTTGAGGATGTCAATCGATTCTATTCATGGGACTAACTACACTTAGACTGCTTTAAAAGTCAGAAATTACCGTCAAAGTTCAATATTCCGACGGAGCGCTAAAAATGCTCCATACCTACAATGCTTTGTACAGGAAAAGAGCGTTCTCTAAAATATTTCCCATATAATCAGGGGGGGTATTCGACCAATTTTAATCTCTCCATTTCATCGCCATCCATCACTTTTTACGTGTGCCTACTTGACAAGTGGCGATATCCCTAGAACATCGCAACTTCGTCAATTCAGACGGGCTAAATTTACATTTCCTTTGTATGTGACGGCATAATTAACAGGCGCATACTTTAAATTGGCCGCGTAGTGCGTGAAATTAGTCAGTTACGTTTCGTTCAAAACGAAATTCATATGCATGACGCCTTCGTATTTCCAAAAATTGAGATTCGATATGTCATTAAAACGCGATGAGCTTCATGACACTTCAATGGCGATATCACTGTTAACTAATAGAGATTTGACGTTTGGCGATCACTCAAACGGCATTCTCGAATAGGGTCCCAGGAAATGTTCTCGAGAACGACACATAGTTTCAAGGTGGGTTAATATGAAATAAGAATACCTTCTAAATTATTTAGTTCTATGCCAGTACCTGTAAAAGACTAGGGTTTTCTTGGATCGATGATACTACCTACTAGGTAGTCGAGTAAACTTCCACTCACAAGCGATTACATAAGCTCCAAACTTCATTGGCATGCAGATTATTCACGCTCAGTACTTATCGACCGTGTTATTATGCAGATCGCTGCTAACTCCTGGCATAGTCAGCTTTGGGCAGGAGGACATTATCGAATAACTTCAGACTGTTCTAATGGCCGTTGAATTGGAATGTCTGTCTGTAGGTATACTGCCTTTTCGTAGAATTATTTTAGGTCGAATGTTTCATTTTACCGAATTTTCACTTCGCATAATTTTTAGTTCTCAGTCTTCATGAATTTTTCATAGTTGTAGATATCATCCTATTGATTAGGTTAGGTTAGGTTTATTTTATAACAATCTCAAACAGTTGACGGTTTCAAAGAAAATCTACGAAATTATAGTTAAATCTGCGAAATTAAACCTTCGGCGAAAAAGAATTCTTCAATGATTTAGTGAACCATGTCGGTATTGTAGATATTATACAAAAAGTTCACTAAATTTTTTTTTTCGAGTTCTCGCATATTGTATGTGTGTTTGTTCATCACGCTTAAACGAGTGGATAATTATTTTCGCTACCCGTCCAGCTGGCCCCCCCACGGTAAAAAACAACAGCCTGTCAATTTCGAGAATTTTCTCTTTTTTGCAGGTTCAAAAACTTATTGAGCAATATTTATAGACACGGACTGACCAGAAAGAATTTGATTTCCTCGTGCCTTGTGAATTTATTGCCCAGGGTAAGATATACTTAATCGTAAATCCCTACAAATTACTTCCGCCTGAGATAGGGTGCATCCTGCAGGCAATAGATAAGCCGCTTGCTAAAAGCATTCCTGTTCCGACGAAAATCTTCTAAGAAGCGCTCCTTTAAGCTGATGGTTCTCAAAATGCGTTCCACGGAGGACTAACGCATCTCACAACATTTTCCATTTGACTAGTGAACAACTTGTTACTCAGTAGACCACAGTACGATACGTCTGTTATTTGATGATAATCAAAAACCTAAGATTAAACAAAAAAGTGTATTAAGCAGAGCGAACTTAGAATATAAAAATCCTTGGGTTCAGTCAAATTGATGGAATTTCAAAAAATGTCGTGGATGGTTAGTGAACTAAGTGGAATATAATTCTATGGATCTCTCATCGATTTCGGCGATGCTAACCATTAACTCATCCTCTTAAATTGTTTATTCATTTTATTATTCAAATTCAAATAAGTTACACAGAATTACAGTAATTAAACCCTATAGTAAAACTACCCACTGTGAATTACGCCAATACTCATAAAAACAGATTTCCCTATCTCTTATAGTTTTCGTTTTCTCCCTACTGACCCATTTGTATTGATCACATCAGCCCGAAAAACTTAAAATTAGTTTGATTTAGGCAAAGTAACTGCGTGGCTCCATTGCGCAGGCAGATCTGGCGTAGAATTCGGCAGTAGTAGGATGTTTTGTGTACAAAATTGGATACCCAATCTTCACAGAATTTTCCAGGTACATCGACAGCACGTGACCTTCTACGTACCTAATAATGGACTAGCCTAATAATGGAATGATCTAGCTCAGTTGATGATCCTCGAATTGGCGAAATCGGCTCTTAAGAATTGTACGCCCCTTGTACTGCCAGTTTTTCCCATAGAATCGAATCAAAAAATGTAAATTAAGATTTAGATTAAATACATCTTATACCTATCAGCTCGATCCTTGCTCATCGCGCGCAGGCTATTCTTATATCTGCCAAGCCTGTAGTCACGAGTCCCGTTCTCGTATTGGCTTGCATATGCATAGCCATGAAAAGTGTTTTTTTTTCTAAGTCTTGAACTGTATCAGGGCTGGTTAGCCCTCACTGCCAGTAGTCGAACTTTGTGTGGGAGTATAACCCGCTAACGGAAATATCTCCGCGCTACAGGAGTAATTTTTAGAGGCTGACGCGGGCGCACCGGGCGCATGGAATGCGTCGTGAGTAGACTGAACCGAATCAGTCTGCTTTAGGGCGGGAGAGAGGAAAGAGAATCTGGCTATGACGGAGAAAAAACGCGAACTAAGTAGCGGTAGTACCCCGCCCTCGGGGATTACGCTGAGGCGCCGTTTGATGCCGTGAAAAGTGTTGTTTTCCTACATGACACTGCTTGTATAGTCTGTAAAAGACTGAAAGGCCTTTAATTGATTATACCTAATATGTCGCACGTTGTCATCTCTGGCTCTTTTCCAGTTTTGAGGAAGATATACGCTTTAATATCTTTATTCCTGCCGTACTACTTATAAGTAATTAAATAGGTAAACGGTGGTTGAACAAAGATGAATTCCAATTCCTTGTTTTCTGACACATCCGACATCGTCGACGGATGACGCAGCCAAAAAGGTAATTTAAATCTACAACAGCCCTTAATACTCCTCATCTGATGTAAAGCCTAATATTGACTTTAATTGATACCAGAGCTTCCGAAATTGATGGATAAACAAATTAATTTAAGCGACGTAACGAATTTAAAGTTCCCTCCATTGTTAAATAATTTAATGTTGCCGGGAAATATCAAACAAAAGCTATCATCAATTTCGGGTTGCTTCAATTAATATTCGGAGTTTCGAAACTATTTATCACTATTCAGAAATTTGTCAGTTGGCGGCAGCTTTCAAATTGTATTGTACTGACATTGTTTTATGTCACTGCTGTGCTGCTACGGTACAAAGAGGGGTGTTATATTTGTAATTAAATAAATTAATAATCTATGAATACAAAGATCAAAGCTTAAAGAAAAATTGAAAAAGGAGCTACCTGGTGGAAGGGACCGGGAATCGAACCCGGTACCTCTGGATTACCGGTCCAGCGCGTTAGCCACTTCGCTACCCTCGCTCCACGTAGACCTGACGAATTTTTCCTTATGCTTTGTGTGTCTATAGTTTAAATAAAAATTGTGGTGTACCCACATTAAAAAAAAAATGAGACTTACATGTTTCCTAAATTTATAAATTAATAATGCTAATGATAAATAATAAATAAACACCTGAAAACTCACACAAATCGATCTAGTCCCACAGTAAGCTAGTAAGCTTGCGATATTGGCAGTAGACGACGATATATACTGATATAAATAAATATATACTTATGTTAAAAAAACATCAATAGCCTACGACCAAATATTTGAGTTCATCACATACATTTGCCCTTGCCGGGATTCAAACCCAAGACCGTCGGCTCAGTAGGCATCTGCACTATTCTGCATACGTAAGTAAGTGACGAGGGACCACTTTTACATGACTGAACTAATACATCGTCTATTTGTGGAGCTATCTGTACTATCGTTTTTATGCGTATATTATCAAAAGCGAGAACCCTCGGTAGTATTTTCTTTTGACGTCCTTAAAATTCGAAAATAATTTCACACTTAATCGAAATCATCTTGATCGCGATCAATAGTCACAACTTATGGCCAAAGGTAATAACATCATAATACAATACAATACAATACAATACGAGTTATACGAGTACTCTTTATTGCACACCTAATTAAACATACAGGAGAAATACAATGCAAGAAATTACAATTAGAGGTAAACAACAGGCGGTCTTCTCGCTAAAGAGCGATCTCTTCCAGACAACCTTAACACATCACAACCTTAAGACATCATAATGTCTGTAAGAATAAGCATTTTATTTCGATTGCTGCCAATGCATTGATTGCATGATACGCATCACCCGTTTAATAAAAAATACGTCACCCAACCCAAACATGTCTTGCTCTTTCTAATAAGCTTGCTTATTTTAGTCCTTTTAAAGAACCAAACCAACCCAACTTTCGAACTTTCCAAAACACGTATCAAATATCGTCGGATAAATAAAATAGGTCACAATTCGTAGCTCGTTTTAGCATGAAGGCTCTCCACAGTTTCATATCACTCTGAAAAGCAATTTTAATAAGTACGAACGCTCAAGAGACCTTCGAGCAGCAAATGTACAATTTTGTATTCCAAAAGAAAAATCCAGGTTTCCTACGCTATGCCAACATGCTGGCGAAGCTCTGAATAGATTATGAGCCAAGAGTATTGATTTTATGCTGTATAAATAAGAAATGGAATTACCTTTCATTAGGCGAGTGTTATTGGAAAATGGCACTTCGGTATTGCATTATGCAAACAATGAAGATACGAAACCATTGATACAAAGATCAAAGCACAAAGATTTTTTAAATGTGTAACCTAATGGTGGAAGAGATCGGGAATGGAACCTGGTACCTCTGGTACCGGTCTGGCGTGTTGACCTCTGCAGACTCTAAAGAACAACAAACGTTTCATCGAATGTTTCATTTCATCGACATTTTTTCCCCACGAATTCAAAAATGACGTTCTCGAGATTAGGTTAGATTTGTTTATATAACACCAATAGTATTTTATGCAATTGTTGCACAATTAAGGTTCTTAAAGTCGAGTACCGCGTTTAGGTTACGAGGCTTGCCGAGTGGCCTAAGTAAGGTACGAGATTTTAAGACCTAATTGAGTAACTATTGTATGCTTCTTATACGAGCAAAACACAGAAAAATATTTTTTACTTTAATCGCCATTCCCCACTATGAATTTTTATTTTTGACGTAACCTTTTTCGTTCAACTAAAACTGACCTATCAAAAAAAACATGATCGCGATGGTCATGGCGGGTGCCTCGTGATTGGTTAAATTTTTTGACAAGTATTTTCAACCAATCAGAGAACAGTAGCGTGTTTTTTTTTATTAAATATGCCGATGTTCTCTTTTTGAAATTATTAGAGTTGAGTAGAGAGATGTCTTATGAATATTAAAGTTCTGTAGCGGGTACAGCGAACGAATAAAACATAGAACACGAGTTTCATACAAAATTACAATCAAAAACCGGCCCAACAGTCGAAATGCGCATGCTCACCGGTGTACTAATCACAGCCACTCGAATGTTTTCAATTACGCATAACAAATAAATGTGATTCGTCAATTTCCGAATGGCCAGCTGTGATTCGACAAAACGCACGACATTTGTCTATGGTAATATGGCGGTGACAGTGAAAACTTATAATTGGTGAATCTTTAATGCAATAAAGAGCCATTTTTGTTTCCTTCATTATAAATCTTGAATGTTAAGGTTATTGCTTACATACGAATTAATTTTTTTTTTACATCTTTTAAGGAATCCTTGTTTGTTCCTCGTTGTTACTAATACTTTGAATGATTATTATTAATGCGTGCTGTAACTGCTGTGCTGTATATATTATTATTTCTCCTTCTTTGTAATAACTAATATTTTACATGTAAAGTCGATACAATCTTTGTAGTGAAAAATATCAAACATAATTAGGAACTAATACGTTTTCCTACCGGACTGACGGAAAACGCATAGCCTTTTAGGGACGGTCTTATCTTATACAAGCACAAAAGCCCCGGCTTGCCCTAGTAATATTAACAAACGATAAAAAATGATTTACTTGAACAATATAAAAATTGCGCGCCGTTACGGGTTTCGTAATTTCAAATTTTGTCGACGCCGCGTGGTTCAAAATTTGTCCGCGCACCGACCGCTCCGCGCTATGGCTCGTCGCCGTTCTATGTCACCGCTAGTGATCTCCCTCGCACGCGTTGGCTTGCAATCGGGCTTCATACCGCCTATTCTAACACATGGAAGTAACCTATGTATCAACATAACTATACGTTGATTCAAGTGAAGTGAAGTTAGATACGGATCGGCCACTTGCAAATTTCGGGTAAACAGGAGTGATTTAACTTCACGTTGTTTAGAAATATTTAGTTAGTGTAGTGTTTGTTTGAGCGTAGTAATAAGTAGAAGTAGGTAATATTATAGATAGTGATCGTGTTTTGATTTTGTTTGTTGTTGTGATTACTGTGGCTTTAATTGTTTAACAACTCCTTCCATTGTTGCGTGCGATTGTGATGAGTTAAAGTGTGCAGGTCTTTTAATAGGCGAAGGAAAGGTAGGCACTCTAAGTTTCGCTCAGAAAAAAACAGGTCATATTTTCCCCAAAACCCACGCCCAACCTGTGTATTATTGAAATTGTACTTGAACAGTAATGCGGCAATAAAATGGATTTACCCATAAGCCTAGGCACGCCACTGATTGCATTACTTTTTCAAACATCGTATATAAATTAGTCATATGGCATAACACCATCCCTATACAAAATCTGTTCCGTAAAATAAATTAAATTAATATGTGTACGGCTTTCTTTACGTATGAAAACTGATACCATCTTTTTTTTGTGTTTTCCTGAGTGGTTAATACACCATTTCACTGAACATTATGGCATATTTTGTTACTTTGAGACTTCATATATGTCACGTAATGCAACTGTGCGGCTGCATCGCCATTTGCAAACTAGACAGCCGTTTGACACAAAATTTACGCCCCGCCTTAACTGACACAAAATCCGTGGGGCCATTTTCCGACGCTAGTTTCTATGTTTTATTCGTTCGCTGAGCGGGTACCATAGAGTATAGAATTTTTGTACAGGATTAAAAAGTGCGTTATTGTGATTTTGTCTGTGAAATTATAATTGACAGATTAAAGTATGCAAGTATAAAATAGTACATTTTACAACTAGTGTGAAAAGAATGTCTTTTTACCACTAGTACCGAGGTACCTGAAAGCGAGTGGCAAGACTCGGTACGAGTAGTAAAAAGACATTTCACACGTGTTGTAAACGACGTTTTTTAATGCAATTGCGAAAAAATAATAAATTAATATATAATTGCGATAAAATATGCTTGCTTCGAAGTTATTTTTGAACGAACCCATACTTTACAAATGACACTGACAGTGACAACATACTATTCAAATCAGCGCCATCGGCCTCGAGTTGAGAAACTAAATTGACACTTGGCAGTTGACACAGACAGTATTTATAAGGATAATATTTAGCTTGCCACAGCCCAATGCAGATAATTATAATACTGAAACGACATTAATTAGAACCTTTAACATTATCAAAACAGAAGTACAAGACATTACAGTATCAACAAACAGAAACAGATCATGCAACAAGAGTTTTAGTGCCAAATTTGTGATCTGCGACATGTGACCAATGACACGTTTACAACTAAAATATCATGAATTGTTTGAATATTTGAAGACTATCAAGGATAATTAGAGGTAAAAGAAACATTAAATCACATTATTAGTTATGTTTAAGGTTATTTTTTTGAACAAGAAGCTGGTGAAATCTATAAATGTTACTAAATTATTAACATTTTGCAGGTCCCTAACAAATTGGCGGAAGGATAATACTCACTCAAAGCGGCTCCTAGGAAGTCAACCAGTCAATTACTATGTACCTACAACTGCTGCTCAAGTGCCACGTTGATGACCATGTTTAGAAGAAATGATGATTATGTTTAACATTACGAAAAGACAACTATATCAAATGAGGTCTAAGAAGAATTACTTGCTTTTGTGATTAAATGAGAATAAAAAAAAATATATTTGTATTAAAACAAGGTTGATATCAGAAATATTTTATTTTCAGTAATAATTATAGTTAATGGTACAATTAGTGCAGTTCATAGTTATGTTGTGAGTTCTTCCATGTAAATTAAGTGTCTGACTAGTCAGGCATGGTGTATTTTCAGGTTCCTGCTGTTGTGATAATTCCTGTGGGTCAAAGTTAGAGGGGCTATGTGTAATCCAAGTGTTGTTGGCACGTGACGGTCCTGGTTGGTTAACAGGGCTGGGTGTAACCAAAGTGTTGTTGGTCCTGGTTGAGGTTCAGTATTAACAGGTACATTAAGACCAGATTGGAATGTGGATGACGAAAATTCTGTGGACTCTTGCGACTTTACATTAATTGATTTCGCAATTTGTTTTCCAATTTTTAATTTGTTATCAATGGAGTTTTCTATGTATCCTTCTGCTACATTACTTGACCGCCAACCTCCATGCCTCTTCAAAGTTGTTATGTCAGCTCCTGAGTCGGCAAGTAATGTAGCAGAGGTTCTCCTAAATGCATGTCCGGTGTAAAGATTTGCATCAGGCAAATTTAAGTACTGAGCGATATCTCTCGGCATATTCCCAAACTTGTTTAAGCCTATTACCTGGGCAGTGCACCTTCCTCTTTGAAAATTCTGAAAGAATCGGTCACTTTTGCCCTTAGAAGACCGCAGACTGATATTTCTTGACTATTTCTGCAAATTGGCCGTCAATAGTGAAGGACCTGGGAATTTTATTTTTCGTATTTGGTATTTTGACAAGAAGTATGTCCCCATGTGTTTCTATATCTTTTACTGATACATTTGTGAGCTCTTCGCGTCTGCATGCGCCACAGACTCCAAATATAAGAGCAACCTATGAACAAAGTTACATATTTATTATATATTGTAAGACAATTGTTTATTTCATTCTATTTTTTTTAACTTCCTACTTTATTTTTAGAGTTAATTTACATAAATTGTGTACATATTTTATTAGATTTATATTTAAGTTTATACCTTTGTAGCTAGATGTTGCTGATCTGGAGCTTCATTAATAAACGTCTCAATTTGTTCAGCTGTTAGTACCTTCGATTTTTTACTCTGAAATCCTGCACTTTGCCTTTTTAAGAAAGCAGTCAATCTGGTGTAAGTTTTTGTATCTATGTCATGTTTTAACTTTATAACAGCTTTCAACATAGAATATTTTGACCATAATGTTGATGGCCAATAGGTTTCAGACAGCTCTTGAAAATAGGCCATCAAAACAGTCTCTGAAAAAGACTTTGCGTTATGTAAGGTTTTCCACTCGATAAATTTTACATAGACGGCATTATATTGGTTTTTAGATTTTTCTGGAATAACACAGTCATTGGCAATTGCTGCTCTAGCACGAATGTCTGGTGGTGTCATATCAATGTTTGAATCACTCATTTTCAATATTTTTTTATAACTTCTCGTACCAAATTATACATTTATATGCGTTAATGTGTTTAAATAATGTTAGAAGTTATTTCAAAAGGGCGGGCTGATTTGCTTTTAAACTTTTTTTTTCTAGGCATATGCTTGTATCATTCAGCCAAATCAAAGAACGATTTTTAGGAAAGTAAATATTTCATACATAGATACCTAAGACAGAGTAGGTTATAAAATGCAAATTCTTAATATTTTTTCGTCATATATATATTAATGAATACTTTAAATAAATACTCCTAGTATTCGTAAGCGTTTTTAATTTCATAATTTCCAAGTAAAAAATCTAATATAAAATTACTGCGTTTCGAAAGTATAGTTTGGAACTAAAAAGTAAAAAGCACTAGTTCGAGAAATTGAGCTTCTCGCACGCTACGCAGCCACAAAAAGTACCACTTTTTGAGCAACTGTATTAAAAAATATTTTTTAATACAGTTGCTCAAAAAGTGGTACTTTTCGTAGCTGCAAATCGTGCGAAAAGTTGGTTATTTCGAACTAGTGCTTTTTACTTTTCAATTTTTTTTAATTTTCTGTTGTACTAACACGTCATACCTCATACATCCAAACAAAGGTCAATCACTTTCTGACTTTATTTATTACGTCATGCAGGAATGCAGGTGTATATCTCATAATTATGCTTAAAATATTTAAATTGCATATTGGATCAATCAAAGGGCTATCTATTAAAAAAACTCAAAAACGGTGTTAATAATTTTTTTGAGTGACTATTATTTAAGGAGCAAATGAGTATTATGCGTGACCTAAAAAAATTCAAAAGAAAAGTATTGTCACAGATTAGAAAATACAGTATTAAGCGTGACCCACGCGCTGCTTTATGAATTCATAATGTATTAAATGATATATTTATTTACAATTATATGAAGTGTAAAGAACTAAAAACAGATTCACGATGTTTATTGTTTGGAATCAATTAAATTACTGTGTAACATTATCATATCTCTTCTGAAATATTAAAACAATTTATTTTGATTTGGAAAATATTACAATTAAAAGTAAAACTTTCTTTTTCATTCAAGATTGTTTTAATTATGTGTAAATGACACGTAAGATTTATAAAATAAGAGTTTTTGATAGAAAATGATGGATTCTGATGTTACCAGAATAGATTTAACACCGCCCTATACCTATACGAGCCAAGGCAAAAATTGCAAGTGAGAGTATTTTACCCGCAAAGTCGAAAGAAAAATTACATTGCCGTCTATGAACATTTTATTGGCTGGAAACGAGAAAAAGAGAATTAATAACAACTTGAATAAAATTTAAACTTACCAGCAAAGGCCTTAAATGCGACCCTTGACAATTGCTCTAAAAATTGTAGGTAGGTACTCTTAATTTTTATCAGACAGAAATAAATATAATTGCCCCTTTCAATTACTGTTTTAAATTTGTATTATTGCAATTTTTCGCAAATGTATTAAAAAAACGTTGTTTGGTACACGTGTGGAAGTGTCATTTTAACTCGTCCCGAGTCTTGACCCTCGCCTTGCGGCTCAGGCCAAGAGTCCTCGGGATTCGTTCAAAATGACATACTTTCCACACTTGTATCAAAAACTACTATTATGGTTTCAGAGAAACATTTTTTTTTAAATGATACAACTATGAAATGAAACGTTTTATGAAACTTCTGTCTATAGAAAAGGGATTTGCAAGGGCGTTTGGAAAACGCAGCAAACGAGCAATTTATCTGATGTGAAGTACGAGTAGTCGGAAGTATCTTATCTTGCGAGTGCCCAACGACCTTATGACGGCTGCATTTAACATTCGATAGATAAATGATCACCGTCTACTCGTAGGTTAACAGGTGACCTTGTAAGGCTGGCTGGGAGTTGATGGATGCGGTCTACACAGGATCGTATTTTGCGGCAAACTGGCAAATGGGTGAGGCCTATGTTCAGCAGTTGCAATTAGATAGATAAATATATAATAAAACACGCCCTTTTGCACTCATATAAATGTTTAAAATTAGATTCGTGCAAAAAAATAGATATTATTGCACAAACGGTATAATATTTAGCTGGTTGATTTAGTGGGAAACTAAATTTCGAAAAACAAAAATACTGATATCAGAATAACATACTTATATCAGTCTCAATTTGAGGAGTCTTACTATTTGCACCCAGTAAAATGTACCAGTAAAAAATATACTTACTTAACTTACTCCTGTGATCACTGAACACAACAATTTTATTCCTAGTATTGTAACATACCCCGGGGTATTCGGGGCACACATGATTTGACGTTTACTCAAATAATTACAGAAAACCCCAGGGTATAATTACGAAAGAAAAGCATACAAACATTAAAGAGTTATAAGCAGGATTCGTAAAATGCGAGCAAAATTCATTGAAGTGGTCGTCACTGGCTGTCATACGTCACTTCAATCGATTCTGCTCGCATTTTACGATCCCTTTTACGATTATAAGTTATATTGAAACAATATGCCGATTGAAAGCAAGTTTCAGCGCAGACAAACTTCATCTGCCCGCAGCGACAATCGAGTTAGCTTGGCCCGATGAGATTATAGCGCCACCTATTAACTCCATTCTGTACTGTGATGAAGTATTCTTCTCTATAACGACTGAATATAAGCTTGAGACAAAATTACTTTTCGTATTTCATTTTAAGACGATCGCTTAATTTTAAAACAAGCAACAATCGTAGGTTATACTTAGCAAAAAAGATGTTCTATTTGCTTAAAGTAAAATGGCAGCATAGTTTATTATTAGGCCGCTACTACTGTTGTAAAAGAAAGCAATTCATATTTTTCCCGTGTACTGAGTTCTTTGCTGTAAATTATAAATAAAATATATGTGGTTTATTTTTAAGAGGCCTTATTATTTTTAAAACATTTTTTTTTTTCATATTTTGACAAAAATATATTGATAATTTTAACCAAATTTTTGAAGTAAATAATACTTTTCCCAATGTTCTAGGTAGTAACATAGCTATTTCATGCTTCCATTGCGTGCAGTTGAAAATAAGTTGAAAAACTAATTTTCCGAATGAATTTTGTCAATTTTGAGTAGTTTTTGAAACAAAAGTTATCAATGAAATATTCAAACTGTAGGTTTCAAATATATACCAATAAATCCTAAAAGCCCTATTCTAGGTAGTAAAATAATATATTAAGAAACATGTTTGATCATGGAGAAAAATGTCTTAAATAATCAGCATTTTAAAAGGAAAATAAGGCCTCTTAATAGTTTTTAGTTCTTTACTTTTATCTTTTACTTAAGGTGTAATTTTAATTTATTTGCCTATTACATTATGTCATCATCATCATCATCATCATCATCATTTCAGCCTATTGCAGTCCACTGCTGGACGTAAGCCTCCCCCAGGGTTCGCCACATGGCCCGATCTCCCGTTTTCGCCATCCAGTCACCACCAGCCACTTTTTTCAGGTCGTCATTTCAGGTTATTACTTATGTATATTATGCTAATAAAATAATTTAACAATTTGACACACGAACGAAAAGTAGGTAACGTTCTGTGGTAACGTCCCGAATAACTTCCATGAATTTCATTAAATTTGAAACGCTTATTCCAACCCAAACTTCTATAATACTTTGCCAACTTGTGAATGACTTTGATCGGTCAATCAATTTGAAATTTATTACTCATTAATAGTTATATTTCGCTGAAAGCGGTGATTCATCAGTTCAGTTGTTTAGCTTATTGAATTAGCTTAAATTGCTTAAAATCGGTTTGAATTAGACTGTAATTAAACGGAGTTCATAGGAGATGATCTTTCAATAAATAGTTGCTTTACAGACGAATTGATAACGCTAGCTAGTCTCTAAAGGGACTAGAGTCAGAACAAGATAAACGGAGAAATTAATACAGCCCTATAATTATTAAATATGAATAATATTATAAGATAACAATTAGAGTATACACACGGACAAGAAACGGAATGATTACACACGCACACACAGAGTAATAGTATAAACACATGCGCACACTCACACACATACACACACACTCACATTACCACACGCGCGCACTTGCAAATGGAATCAAAATGTATTAAGTAGTATTATTAAGTCGAATTTCACTTTTGAATCTTGTATTTTCATTTATTTTCTTTTTATTTTTGTTTTATTTTGTTTTATAAACTAAATAACTGTTATGTTTATTTCTGCAATAGGTAATACTAAAGTGTGCTACAGGTAAATAATACTTACTAGGAACAGGAAGTCCCAACCTTAACCTGTCATTAGTGTAATAAGAATAAGTTTCTGTCAAAAATTTCATTTTAGTGACAAGCTTTTATGGCCGACTGTACTTCTCTTTGGATATCCATCAAATGCTCACTGAGACGATTCTAAAGAGCCCAAGCTCGGTAGAATTACTTTTTCTATTATAGAGTTCCTATGGCTTCCGGCTCCATCATCAGATCAGCCCCATGGTACCATATTATTGTATTGTCATCAAATTTAAGTAAGTATGCAAAAATTTCAGCTCAATCGGTTGACGATATCTGCTTCAAAATTGAGTTGCAAGATTCCACCCAAACAAACATACTTACATACATACATATAATGCAAGTTAAATAAAAGCTTGTAAAACGAAATAAACTTTTTAATTTTTTCAAGCTAACTCGTCCAAGCAAATGAACTGTCAAAGCATACAAACGGTAACAGCAATGTTCGCATTGTTGTGTTCCGGTGTGGGGGTAAGATAGCCGGTGAAATTACTAGCATAGAGGCATTCTATCTTCGTCCTCCGGGTAGGCAAGCACTTGTGACTCCTATGGTGTTGCAGGTGTTTATGGGCGACGGTAATCGCTTTCCATCAGGCGATACGTTTGCTCGTTTGCCCCCTATGACATAAAAAAAAAAAAAAAAAAAATACAAACTACAAACTGACTCATTTTGTATGCTTTGACAGTTAATTTGCTTGGACGAGTTAGCGTGGTTTAACTCCAGGTAAAAAACGCGTCTTAATAGAAATACTACTGCTTATTTTCCGTACAAATCGAGGTTTCGTTCTCGTCTGTTTCCTCCGCCAAAACTTAACCAATTGTTTTAGTAACTTAATGGCTCAGTTTCATTGGTCGATAGGGCCCGCATGCGGGGTGCGGGAGATTCCCAGAACGCATGCCATAGGGCCCGCATGCGGGGAATTGTTTTCATTGGTCGATAGGGCCCGCATGCGGGGTTCGGGAGATTTCCCCCTGCCCCTGTGGCCTACTTACTGAATAAATTATTTCATTTCATTTCATTTCATTTCATTTCATTTCATTTCTAGAACGCACGCGGGGAATTGTTTTCATTGGTCGATAGGGCCCGCATGCGGGGTGCGGGAGATTCCCAGAACGCATGCCATAGGGCCCGCATGCGGGGAATTGTTTTCATTGGTCGATAGGGCCCGCATGCTGGGTGCAGTACATTGCCATAGTGAGTATGCCATTATGAGTTTCACTGGTCGATATACCGCATACGGGGACTACCCGCATGCGGTATATCGACCGAGTTATCGACCATTGAAACTGAGCCAGAATGAGAAGGCAAATTCTCTGCGTTGGACCGTTTCGATTTTTGCGCTTCTCATTATAAAATGTGTGTACTAGGCGTTTGTTTTTGGTGAAAACAATGTTATGGTACAGTGATAATGCGTGTTGCGTATTGCGCTCATGTACTATGCCATTAGTTTTGAACGTTGTTATTTGTTATCCCGCATGATTCTGTTCTCCCAGCAAAATAACTCAAAAATTTATGTATTATTGATACAGGGTGGAACGAAACAAGGGTCTTTCTTTCCTGATATCTTAAAGTATGAGTACTAAGCTTTAAAGTCATAATTTTCATACAAAAAAACTATGCGTTTCATCTCTTTTTACAAGTTAATGAAAAACCCACATGTCACCTGGATAGTTGTAAGAAATAAGCGACGAAACAGTAGTATAAATTCCAGCATTCAATGAGCATTTGACTGTTGCAGGTCGATTTTACATCAAATGATCGATTTTACGTCAGCTAAGGCCGTAAGTAAGCGAAAAAAGGACAAAGCAAGCTTTATACAAACCACGGGCCGTAATTCGTAAAGCGCCAGATCGCATATTTACGGCCCTCACCTTTAGTTCGGGCCACAAACACCTGCGATCTGGGACATTCGCGAATTTACCGCTCTAGTACAGGAAATACCCTTGTTCCTTTTCACGCTGTATATAGGCTATATATACTCTACGCTACGCTATGCTCTACGCTCACTCCGTGCCAATAAAGATAAGTCACCACCGACAATGATTGATATAGGTACAGGGTGGATTCAATTTGTACGCGCCTACCGACGCTGAATAGAGATGTCCCTCATTCAATTAAAATGGGTTATGTATGGGGAATAGCGCAGCGTTTATGTAAGTAATATTTATGAGCTAGAAGGCGCTCACAACATGACTGTCACAGGAAAGGAAAAGTCATAACCCTATGTCTTATATTATGGCCCGGAGTATCTTATAACTGTATGTGTCAATATATCTAGAATATTAAAAATCGAATATAATAATAATATTTTTTATAATAATAATTTATTTATTTCAAAAAGCAGTGGTTACAAACAAAAGAAGGTTGAGGCTCCCCAGTCGGAATGTCTCGCTCTTCCAAAAATAGAACATTAAACGGTCCACTAATCTGATGATTACAGTTCTTTTTTTTCTAACTTAGTTATTATCCTAACATAAGCTAAGTTTTTTAAGTGCTTATTGATTACATATCTAGTAGGTTTTGTTTTAGTTTTGTTTTATTTTATTTTATGTTATAATATACAATTACAGTCTGACCAAAAAGAGTAGAAATTAAAAAGTGGCAATACTGTAGTGCCGTCCCCGTTTTCTTAGTTTTATTAGAAAGGGACGACACTACAGTATTGCCACTTTTTAATTTCTACTCTTTTTGGTCAGACTGTATGTTGCCCTTTTGGTGGAATGAGACCGATTTTATATGTTAATAATCGATTTTACGTCATCCTAGGCCGTAATAAATCTCACTTCCTGGCCAAGGCAAGACGCAAAGCTTTAGACAAACTACGGGCCGTAATTTGTAATGCCCCAGATCGCACATTTTGAAAAGTCTGTTTCAGCATGTTTTCTCTATACGGTTACAAACTTGAAATAGAAATATAAAATCTGGCCAAGTGCGAGTCGGACTCGCGCACCGAGGGTTCCGTACAAACAACTTTCCATCCCTGAGTGGTTAAGTTAAGTTTGCACCTGGTATGTATAGCGCCCCATATAAATTAGGTGCAAATAAAAAAAAAAAAAAAGCGTTTATTTCGGACTAAAATTATCCATATGTTGTTAGTATCACGTATAAAACTTAAATAACTATGTTACTGCCTAAACTAAGATGTTGAGAGGTCCAGTACCTGATTAAAGCAGTGTCCCATCTCTCCGCCACAACTGTCAGGAGGCTGAGGCGGCTGCCGCGCACTCTGTGGAGCGTCGCGGCGCAGCGCTTGCGCAGCGTCGCGTGGAAACAATCCACATGCGCGTCCGCGAACATACCGGACGCGCTGCAATATCGCGGCAGCCACAACAGTACCCTGAACGCGTCGTTGTATTGTACACGCATGGCATTCATAGCGCGCTGCGTGTACCTCGTCCAGAGGCTACAGGTGTACAGCGAAGTACAGTAGGCTTGGAATAGTGTTATCTTAACTTGCGCTGTACACCTGGAGAACCTCCGAGCGATCATGTTGGCCCTGACGGCCAAAGCCCTGCGTTCGCGCTCCAAGTCAGCATCATCGCGCAGGTCATCGGTGACCAAGTGCCCCAGATATTTAAAATTGAATACCCTTTTAAGTGGTACGCCATTCAAACAAATGGGTGGTATGTGAGATGGGCACTTGTTCCCCACCCTGAACACCATGAACTCACTCTTACGCACATTGTAGCGCAGGTTGTGGCTTAGAGCATAGGCCTCACACTTCTCAATCAGCACACGCATACCACCGACCGAGGGGCTCAGCAGTACCATGTCGTCAGCATAGCTTATGTTATTAAAACAAACCCTGTCTATGTGACACCCGACATGCGTACTGCTACGCTCGCCAATCAGGGCATCCATGTACAGATTGAAAAGCTTAGGAGAAGTGAGACCCCCTGCCTCACACCACAATCAAGACCATACTCGTCAGACAGCACATCACCCCAACGCACCGTATTAAAGCAAAGTTGGTCATTAAAAAAACTACTTACTAGATCTCGTTCAAAACAATTTTCGTTGGTAGTTTTTAAAGTAATGTACATCATATGTTTTTTTAGATTTTTCATTTTCTTATTTTAGAAGTTAGAGGGGGGGACCAACTTTTTTCCACTTTGGAAGCGTCTGTCACGCAAAATATTCGGTTTAGAAAAAAAATATTGTAGAAACCTTGATATCATTTTTGAAGTATGTGTTTGATGAAAAAAAAATTTTTGAGTTTCAGTTCTAAGTATGGGGAGCCCCCAATATTTATTATTATTTTTGTATCAAAATCTTAATGCGATTCACAGAATACATCTACCTACCAAGTTTCAACAGTATAGCTCTTATAGTTTCGGAAAAAAATGGCTGTGACATACGGACGGAGAGACGGACAGACAGACATGACGAATCTATAAGGGTTCCGTTTTTTGCCATTTGGCTACGGAACCCTAAAAACGAGCTTTATCGACTTAATTCAAACACTAGATCTGCACTCGTGTAAACACTATTACAGTTACATATTTATTTTTAATAACCCTTTGACCGCCAAAGACGGCAAATCACGTCATCGGGAATTCGTGCCACTGACGTCAACGACGCCTATTGACGTCAAAAATTTAAATGGTCAAAAACATGCTAATTCAAACCACTATCTGTGTTTTTCAATCTCTGTTGATTTTGGAGCACTTTTTTTTTTGGTTTGGCGTTAGTGGCTCGGTGAATTGCTTTGCCGTTTGGCGCTCGAAAGGTTAAAGTATTTCAAACGGCTAACTTTGAAGTCTATATTTGCAACTGTTTGAAGCAAATACTTCGTCATTTATGCTCTATAAATATTTGTATAACATTTTATATTCCCATAAAAGCGTTATTCAAAAAGTACGAAAACCATATTACTTCCAACGGTTCGACGTCAAATTAATGTCGCTATTAATGAGGCAGGAAGCGAAAATTTTACCAACCTGATGAGCTCAAATTTTCTTTCAAAAATAACATCAACAAGTTTAATTCCCGAAATTCGTCTTCTGCTTCGAATTAACTAGATGGGAGTTTGCTTTTTCTTTTTTTTGGTGCAAAGCATTGAAACGTATAAGATAATAGCGATTGAGAATGAAAGTTGTGTTCAACATTAAACTTTACTTAAAATAGTCGTTAGGAGAGCTATAGGCCTCTCCAGTTCCAGCAGTGGACGTTTTTCGGTCGAAGAGGTCATCCTGGGCAGGACATATTATGTAGATACTAGGTATATAGTAATTGTAAGTATGCAGGCATGGTAATAAATAGGTTTTTTTTCGCCTGGCTCAGTGGTTAGACAACGACCTGCGAAACAGTGATCCCGAATTTGAATCCCGGCGCAATGCGCCCAAATATATGTCTGTACATTTAAGTGTGATAAGCTGATAAGAAGAGTGGCAGAAGGTTGGTAGTATTGTTATACAGCGTGTATTTTTGATACTACCTCAAACTTTACAAGTTCTTAGGATAGGCACTAATGAATGTGTTTTTCTATAAATTACTTAGAATATACGATATTTTTTCCTTATAAAATAATTCAGCACGCAATGTAACTCGCACTTAGTCATCTTCTGTCAATAAAAGTCCATGTGTCAAATAAGTGTACGCAATACATTGCGGCGCGATTTTTTTCCGAAAATTAATCACGCTCTTGTAGTTAACACTAAATTAAGAATTTGTTTCAATATTAGTTCATAGCACTATAAAATCATTTCCCCTCCGTTAGCCCAAAAAACATTCATCCTAATTTCATTCATTAAAATTTCATTGTCCCTAATTTTTGTAACCCGAATTTTCATTCACCCTAAGTAATGAATGGTCCTTATTCCAGGAATCCGAATTTTCATAATGGCTAAATAGTTAATACCAAATTCTCACTAGCCCTAATTTGCACTTAGCCGATTTTTATAGACTACTAATATTATAATACCTAATAATGCTAAACCCTAAATTTTATTAAACCTACTCGTACTTATCTATAATCCTAAATATGCCTTTAATGGATAATTTCAATATTTGGAATAACACTATGGGTAGGACAGACAAGACCACGTGGAGTCGGGATTGCCATAGTTAGCACTTGTGTTATTAGGTCAAGTAGGGGAGTACCACTAAAATCTACGTCTGATTACATTTTGTGGCTGTATTATTTATTTACTTACCTTCATCGCCTGACGTTTTGACCAAACTCGCTGTATTCACTCATTCACCAGTAGGTTTTGGGTGTTCTGCTGCCACACCTAACAATCACCCTCGGTCTCCTCTTGTGAAATGCCGGTAGATTCAGATTCAGACATGTAAAAGTACCTTTACGGCCTAGTTACAGAATAAACATTTTGATTTTGAAGATTTTGATTGATCAATTGATTTATTGATTTATTTAAACTTTATTGCACACAACCAAAGTCGGTGCAAATGGCGGACTTAATGCTAAATGGCATGCTCTACCAGGCAAACAGAGATACTAGAAGTTGGTGCAAATCAGAAATCTGATTGTAAAGAGCATCAATCGCATCGCTTTACTGCAATAGATAGGTACTTATTCTTTCTGAAAAAATGACTGACTGTTGAGTGTCTTTCAGCGTTTCTTATCAACAGTGGTCTCCTCTTGTGAAAAGCCCAACCAAAGTCGGTGCAAATGGCGGACTTAATGCTAAATGGCATGCTTTACCAGGCAAACAGAGATACTAGAAGTTGGTGCAAATCAGAAATCTGATTGTAAAGAGCATCAATCGCATAGCTTTACTGCGATAGATAGGTACTTATTCTTTCTGAAAAAATGACTGACTGTTGAGTGTCTTTCGGCGTTTCTTATCAACAGTGGTCTCCTCTTGTGAAAAGCCCGTTAGACTCAGACATGTAAAAGTGCCCTTGTGGCCAACTTGCAGAATAAAGTTCATTATTTCATTATTATTTCATTACTCAAACGACCAGTAAAATACAAATCTCAGATGGCTTTAGCGAATTTTAAAAAGAGGAGACTTCTGAAGTGTATTAATCTGTGACAAGTCTTTATACATTCGTAATTGACTACTTTAAAGCATGACATAAAGGCACATGGCATTCCACAAAGACAAAAGTAATGGATTACGAGAGAATCCCCAGAAACAGTACTCCGTATCGTTAGTGCTTGAAATATGATGCCCTATTACTGAGTAATTGGTGACATACGCATACCTTTAGAAGAATAACGACGTATCTCCTTTGAGACTGTTGAGCACATGCAACGGTGTTCTTCCGATGATTTTGTAGGCTTGTAGGAAGTGAAGAGGATGTTTGTGTTCTTTGGCGTGAAACAGTGGAATATAGAGTCGGATCCTCTTTCACTTTTGACAATGTAATCTTATTTTTCTGTATATTTCATCAATAACAATTTTCGTGAAATTATAATATAAAATTCGAACTTTACTTATTTCCATCTAAAAGTTTCAAGACTGGGTACCTAATTAGAACATTGGTCGGAAAAAACAACGATTATATAATTGACGACACGTTTGGCGCGGTTCGTAGTGTACCTGCCTACTGAGCCGGCGGTCCTGGGTTCGAATCCCAGCCGGGGGAAATAATTGTGTGTTGAACTCGAATATTTATTCCTGGGTCATGGAAATTATCTTTATAATATTGATACCTACCCATTGTGTGATTTATACTAATCAACTCCACTACCTAAAGGTTGTCTGGAAGAGATCGCTCTTTAGCGATAAGACCGCCTGTTGTCTACCGTTACTAAAATTATTGTTCTGTATTGATTTTTTAAAACTTTTTTTTGGTGTGCAATAAAGCATTTTGTATTGTATTGTATTGTATAATTTCAACCAACGTTTTGAAGTGAATGATACTTTTCCCCGAGTTCTAGGTAGTAACATAGTTATTTCAGGCTTTCATTGCGTGGAGTCGAAAATAAGTTGAAAAAACAAATTTTCCGCGTGCATTATGTCAATTTCGAGTAAAATTATCAATGAAAAATTCAAACTGTAGGATTCAAATATATACCAATAAATCCCAATAGCCCTGGTCTAGGTATTAACATCAATAATATGAAGAAACATGTATGATCATAGAGAAAAATGTCGAAACCAATCAGCATTTTAAAAGGAATAAGGCCTCTTAATCAAAAATACACTAGCTAGCTGTCCTTGATTTTCGATTTACCCGTCTTTTATATATGTGTAAAAAAAATAACCCATAAGAATACATAAGGAACTCACGATGTAATTAAACCTAACTTAACCTATTGGGACCGGATCTGTATATATGTACATAATTATCACTATAATTCCTAAATACCCTACCTACCATTGGGTGCTCGTAAGGATGGCCGCGTTACCATGCTGGATGATTTTTTGAGTTTAAGTTTTTATAACACTATTTTAAAACGCTTTAAAAATTTATTTTAATCATGTTAATAAGCCACATTAAATCCTTAAATCCTCCAAAATATAGTCTAAACAATTCTAGTTTTATATGTAAGTACTCCTATATTAAAAGTAAGGAACAGTGCATGAGCTGACAGAATGAAATTCGAATTCTCGAATTCTATATACCTGTCTCGTTCACTTAGTTCTTATGCAAGCTAAGAACCTCTCCGATTTCACCCTAACCCGAATCCCAATCTAGAGCTAACGAACTGTAAGCCTAGCGCAAGTAAAGCATTGTTTTTTTTTCGTGGCTTTCACTTCTTGCTGAGCAAGAGGTATTTCGCCAATGACTCGTTTTGAATCGCACACGGCGACAGATGTTGTTGGTACGCAGTGTAGTTCGCCAATTTTCTTCAAATACCCATTCCTTCAATTGCTCAAAGATTTACTGGAAGAGATCCCTAATAGGGATAAGTTCGCCTTTTTACATATTTCATTTGTTATCAATGTATTTATAACCAGTTGTTGTGTACAATAAAGTGTTTACATTCATACATACAAGATTGAGGATTAATATCACGTTGTAAGGTGAGGTGAGAAAATCGTGCTTTTTGTAAAGTGATAGCGATTTTCAAAAAACCACGCGGACTATCGGGCCTTGACCCAAGAGGGGCTATGTACGCTTCAAGTCGAATTCTTCATTAGCTATTCACTCATTCGTTAGTTCTCTGCACAATACGCTATCAATACTACACATTGAACAACCAAAATGAATAAATAACGAACAACGAAACTTAAAGGCATGCGGCCATCTTGACAGCAAGCAATGGCGAATGTCAAACCGACAAAGTTAAGGGCTTTCGGTCCGTGACTCAAGATGGCCGCATGCCTTTAAGTTTCGTGGTTCGTTATTTATTCATTTTTGTTGTTCAATGTGTAGTATTGATAGCGTATTGTGCAGTGATCTAACGTATGAGTGAATAGCTAATGAAGAATTCAACTTGAAGCGTTCATAGCCCTTCCTGGGTCAAGGCCCGATAGTCCGTGTGGTTTTTTGTAAATCGCTATCACTTAACAAAAAACACGATTTCTCAACTCACCGTACAACGTGGTATCAATCCTCTATCTAGTCGTCGAGTGCGATTGGCAACGAGACATTGGCAGTAATGGTCGCTTAACTGTGACCGGTTGCCATTTTAAAAAAAAATTAATAGAATAGAATAGACAAAGTTAAAAGTTACGTAAGGTAGGTGTTGCTACTTTAAACCTGTGACTTTCTATTTTAGTCGTGTTACTTCCAGTATAATGCAGCCTTGCGTTTTAAACCTCTGCAAATTTGGGTAGGTAGGTACTTTTATTGACGATTTACTGAGTTTTTTTTTTAATGTGATAAAAATATGTTGGTATTCGTAAATTTGTATATATACTCGGTAAAATTAAGCGATAACACATGTTATTTAAATGGAACGGACTGCAGTAGTGAGGTCAATTATTTTATAATATTAAAAAAAAAAATAGGAACCGAACGTTATTTTATAAACAACCCTTTTAATGGTTTGTTTACATTCTTTTATATACCTAAAAGTACACACTATAGGCCGCGAGTAGGCGTTAATTAATTTGTGAACCGAATTTCCCGGGATATGGTTGTAAGCTACTAGAATTTTCAAAACCTAAATACACATTACTAATGGCAACAACGCGAAGTTACAATACTATCACGTCAAGCGAAGTCAACTGCGAAACGTTTTATCCGGTCCATCGGCCCACGAGTGCAATGAACGGGAAACAATCACACATGCGTGGCCCGGGTTGCTCACGCTGCTGCCACTACCTAGTATCTTGACCTTCAGATTTTATAGTTTTACTAGCATCCCGCCCCGGCTTCGCACGGGTGCTATGCTGATAAATTATGCATTTAATATAAATAGGGTAGGGCGGGGCAAAAACGGCCATTTTACATATATTTGGTGGTAACTGCTAATTTATATAAAAAGATTTCAATAGCAATGGATAGCTTTGTTCTTCGTTTATTAGTGACAATATTTAAAAATGACCAATTTTCAACTCCAAGCCAGTTATTAACAATATAGAAAGTCGGGTCGATTGGACCTTTTGCCCCGACTATGGGGCATAAAGGACGACTAAATTTATATGGCATTGTGTAGTTATTTAAAACAGCTATATAATGGAAAGGCATGTTAAATCAACTCAATTATATTTTTACATATTTTCTACCAAACATAACAAGGGCACAATTTTTAGATTGTGACATTAAGTCTTTTGTGATTCACTTTTTGGTCTCAGACATATAACCTATGGTATAGAATACCCTTTTAAAATTAACTTCTTTTAAAACATAAAATCATAACGAAACAAAACAAAAATAGTCACTCAACTTGAGTTATTTCTAATATCTTGGGTTATTTAAAATGTATGGACCTTTATGCCCCGTAGCCCGTAGTGACTTAGTTTCATTTCAAGGTTATAACGCAGAAAACAATTTTTTGCAATAGATTTACACCATCTTAACAGGAAACCATAAATAAAATGACCATGTATAAAACAACCTCACACTTCTAACGGTTTAAATAAAAGCAGTAGACAAAAAGGAAATGAAGTGCAATATTTTAATAACGTGTTTTTTTTTCGACGCAGACATGTATAGACCGGTTGGCGTTCGCCAGCGCACTGCGCGAGGCGGCACGCGTACTCCCCCCGCAAACCCCTCACAGTGGAGTCACTTCGATGTCAAACGAACTTTTGATTTCGGAGTTAGGTATGGTGGACCTTTCCCGCGGACCTTTAAGCCCCGCTCTACCCTACAGGGCGTCCCAAGACTATGGGACATCAAGGGAAACTACCTTAAATACCGTAGATAGGATTTTTTGCTAAAAGAAGGCCTTATTTTATGTCTAAAAGTTAGTAAATCTGCATTTCAGGATTTTCTAAGAATTACTTGCTTCGCCTGGGAATCGAACCGACTTCAATGTGAAAAAGAACACCCCTATTTTTATGATGCTAATCGAAAGAATGGACAAAAAATAATATTTCTTCCTGAGTAAAATAGTATATTAAAAGAAAGGAACAACGTAAAATGTTTGAGTAAAATTTCAAAAAAATTATTAATTGCCGACGTCGAATAATTAAACAAGTAATTCTTAGAAAATCTATAAATGCAAAATTACTTACTTTTAATAATAACATAAAGTCTTCTTTCAGAAAAATATCCTATCTACGATATTTAAGGTACTTTCCCTTGATGTCCCATAGTCTTGGGACACCCAGTATATTAAAAAACCGCGTCAAAATCCGTTCTGTAGTTTTAAAGATCTAAGCATTCATAGGGAAAGACAGCAGGAAGCGACTTTGATTTATACTATGTAGTAGTGAAGATTACAAGATTATTACTTTTCTGTATTCCTCTTAGAAAAAGGGACGTATTCACTATTTTTATATTTTTCCTAAGATTACTGATTATTTTAATATTAATTTATTAAAATTTACTCATTCTAAAATGTCCCAACCAAAGAGTATGTAATCACACCGTTTTAAGAGACGGGAGTGCCATACAAAAAGCTTGAACTCGTATTAGTATGAAACGCGGGCGAATTATTTATACTGCCAATATGAGACCATAAACATTGTCAGTCATTCATGACATTTGACATAATGCCAACATCGAGAACAAAATAGGGATGTCACATGTCACACAAATTATCGAATTATCGATATCGGTATTTAAAAAAAAATGGTTCAGGCGGGGTTCGAACCCGCGTCTCCAACGGCTTTCCGGTAATATAAATCATTAAAAATTTCGCTTCAATGTAAACATTTGGTTTACTTTAGGTTACTGACTTAATAAAAAAAAATAACAAAAGTGATTTAAGAACTGGGGGATTCTTTTTAATTTTAAGTTTTAGTATGTATATTTTTAATTTATTTTCCATTGTAATAAATAATCACTTACTTAGGTACTTTGTGTAACAAAAGTGATTGCAAATAATTTTATTGCGTTCAAACTTTGCTTGGCTTGCTTAAACATAGACGAAAAAATCCGTTTCTTCACTCCAGGCTGTGCTCCAGGTTAGAAGGTCTGCAACACAAATAATACAGGCTAAACAGAAAATTACAGAGTAAATATGTATCTGTTTGTCAAGATGAAACCGTACCATTCATAGTCCATTGAAGATTTTTCGTAAAATATTTCTGTGACCATAATCTAACTCAAACTGGCATAAAAAATAGTGATAATAATGTATTATCTTCTCATCTGAGGCGGCTTTAACTTATACACATACCTAATAGGCTTTTATTTGAAGAAAGCTATATTTCGTATTTACACAGTTATTTAAAAATTAAAATTATCGATAAAACTTACATACAGCACTATTGTTTACATACGAATAAGGATATGTAATTTTACCCGAAAAAACAAGTTTTCAATGAAACTTATGATTAACATAGTTATAACACGCAGTAGTAAATTATATTTTTTACTTACCGATCTTCGTCTAGTGGAAATCTTGCCATAAATAGTATTTTTTGACCGTCCATTCGACACGTTTTCATTCTGCATATTTCGCACTTTTTCCTTTTCAATCCACTCATTTTTGCAATTGTGATTGTCATGTGTACCTTCTAGACGACCACTACACCAAACAAAAATTGCAAATAATTAGATTATTTGTGAAATTTGAAAAGAGCACAGAACCTTGACAGAACCAGACTACACAACAAAAGAGAAACGTCAACTAACATGGCATGGCGGATAAATATGGCGGGTGAAGTACAACCCGCCTAAATTCGAATGTCGTCAATTATCTAATGCTTTGTAGGTTTCAACGTTCTTTCAAACTTAGATAGGTAAGATATTCGCCTCCGTTTCATATCACCGTCGTTGATCATTTTTTACGTCGAGAGTTGCGCGAGGCTGGTCGCAACTCCAAAACTATGACACAATTGAAAGGTTACTTAGGTCTTGTATCTAATGAAAAAAAAATAACTTGAACTTGACATTATTGACAGCTTATTTCTTCTTTCGCAGATAGGTCGAAGAATACAAGTCTAATCAGGCATTTAGCTATCGTAGATTTTGGTAATTTTATATATTTTATTATATTTCTTTAAATACAGAAAAATAAATTTAAATATTCGACGAATCACGAATCAAATAAGTACACGACTCAAAGCTTTCTCGATCTCTATTTTAATTTACACCTGTTAGAAAATATGAAATGTTGTAAATTACACTTAATTTATGCTACCAGTCTAACTGTTTTGTATTTTATACGTGTACGTATAAAATAAATAAATATTTAGGGACAATCATACACAAATCGACCTAGTCCCAAACTAAGCAAAGCTTGTACTATGGGTACTAGACGACGATATACATAATATATAAATACATATATAGATAACATCCATGACCCAAGAAAAATATTTTGCACAAATATTTGCCCCGGCCGGGATTCGAACCCGGGACCGCCGACTCAGTAGGCAGGTGTCTACCAACCGAGCCATACGCGTCGTCAAAATATAAAATATATAAAATACAAAATACACTAAATATCTATTTTTTTATATACTCGACGTGTGCCCATTTTTTTTAAATAACTTTGGTCGCGAGGGAAAAAGTAATTTTCTTTCTCCATAATTTTCGTTATTCTGAAAAAGAAACTAATTGCTATTCTTGGATTATAGCCAGCTGTCTCTTTGCCAAATATAGCTGAGTTTCTTTCGATGGTCGACAACTTTGATGACCATTTTCAAGTTTACTCTTAATTGAACATCGCAATCGGAAGATCAATAAACATATGTTTTGAATGAGATTTTTTTTTTTTTTGGACTCGACGTTTTGGACGTATGTTATATCCATCCTTTCAAGGCCATAGACGAAATGTCACATCCGAACTGAGGACGATATTACGACGATATGACGAATAAACTCTTCTTTGAACGCGATAATCCGTTTTGTTATAATAATGTGAGAATATAATATGTTTTTATTACAGTTACATTAAAAACATTACTTTCCCTCTTGTTACTTTTATCAGAACGACCAGCGTTTTGCGTTCGTTACTTGATTGATTAACTTTTCACCAAGTAAAACAAATTCAATTTTGCTTTCAAGCCGAGGCGTGGCCTTCGTAAAAAATTGTCTCCCGTTTCTCATAATTGAATAATTGACCCTCCACTTTACGAATTTAAATTATTCAAAAGAAAATTTAATATCTTCCCTTTTGACTAGGTGATGAAAAAGAAAAAATGAATTCGTAACAAAGTTCTATTTGCTTTTCTGGTTAAATTTGTGGCAGTCTGTTCATTTCAGGGAACACGGCTTTAATTTACTTTTTAATCAATTCTAGCTTTAATTAAATTTTAGTCTACGAGGAAACTTTTTCTGGAAATCATAATCGAGATGTTTTTATACCTACAGGATATATGGCGTCTTCATTATTACCTCATCTTTTCCCGTTGTTTTTTTATTATTAAAATAATGGCCTTTATAAACTTTTTGAACGCCACGTTGGCTGATAACTTTTATAGTCTAAAAAGTTGCAGTTTAGCCCGGGGATAGTGGCGCGACAAACAGCTTTCAAATGTCAATAATGTACAATACGTCGTATGCGTTATAAAATGCCTCTAGCGTTATGTCATCAACCAAATTCAAAACATTGTTTATCGGAAGAGCCCAATCGTTCGTTTGTTTTTCTTTCATCACTGAGAGTGAATGAATGAAAAGAATATGCGCAAAATACTTTTAATTCGCGGATCATTTATCCTGTTTATTTTTTGTTTACAACAGTAACATTCACTGATTTTCAACGTGAGCTACCAAAAATGTGTCGTCTACGGATGGGGGCTCTAAAGGCTAATTGATCGAGCGAACAAAGCGAGCAAAGTATCTCCGTTTCAACTTGACCTAAAATTATATCGTATGTCTGGATGTTTCATCATCATCATAGGCCTTTACATCTTTATCAGATGATTTTATGCAGCGTTTTAGTGGCAGTGTTTGAAATGACTATACAGTCCGATGCAGGAGCGACAGTGACGTCCGCAAGCTTGACAACTCATTAGGGGGTCGTTTGATGATTGAGTTGGTGAAGTGACCCTCCTCTCATCTCTCACGTTTCGCAGCCAGAGCCCGAAACCAACTTCCGTCATGAGTTTTACAGCCTTCGGCAAGAGACGCTCTCCATTTGCAACGCTGGTTAGCCAATGTTTCCCAATAAGCAGGGCTGATGCCAAACGTAAGCATGTCGCGCTTCCTCATGTCATGGGCCTCCCCACTCTTCTCAGCAAAAGCAACTTCGCTCAACAGGGGGCGTCTTGGCAAGCGAGTGGCATCCATACGGTGTACATGTCTGGATGTTTGGATGACCGTTTATCCGGATTTTCCCGCTGTTTTTGCCAATAGGTATACATTTTGTGAGCAGGTTCAATGATTATCGT
Source organism: Apotomis turbidana (assembly GCA_905147355.2). Classification (NCBI taxonomy): domain Eukaryota; kingdom Metazoa; phylum Arthropoda; class Insecta; order Lepidoptera; family Tortricidae; genus Apotomis; species Apotomis turbidana. The sequence goes on along the minus strand of LR990292.1, from coordinate 18,246,253 downwards.
TTTTTTGTCGAGTATCTTTTTCGTTTTTTTTAAATGTGGGAGATTGAAAACGTTAAAGTTATTTCAGCTTTTTTTTTAATTATCTTAAGATGTAGATAATTATTACTCACAGGGCCACTAGTATTGTTTGAACCTCTGCTGTTTACGCGCACCGTGGGAGTGCAACCCTCGACACGGAAGGTCGAGGACTAATGACATCCTTATAGATGAATATAGCGCATCTTAGGTTTGAATTTCAGCTAAAACTAAACTAAGTATACAGGTGGGCGCATTGATTGTCATAAAGATTTTTTTATTATAAAGTGGCTCATCATAACTCTGAAATTATTAATTTTACAAGAGTTTTAGGAGTTAAACCCATTAGGTTAGGTTTGTACTACTCGTATATTATATCAACCCTGAAAAGTTATTTGTGAAAATTATGACTAATGACAATTATGAATAAAAAGAGTTATACCTAGTTTATTTTTAAGTGTTTTTTTTCTAATTGTTACTTTATGGTTTTATTTTCCAATAATAAAATTTGGTTATTTGCATTTTATTTTTACTATAATTGTATATGTTGAATTAAATATAAATTTTATGTGAGCCAATATGGATCTACATAAGTAGTTGGTTTATCATTTGGTAATAAACTGAGTTTACCAGCAGACCTTTTGGTTTACTTGACGTTTTAGTAAAACATTTGAATATCTCTAGCGTATTCGTAAGTTTATATTATTTGTCCGAGCGAGCAAAGCGAGCGAAGCGTCTCAATTTCAACTTGGCCAAAAATTCTTTCATATGCTAGGATGTTTGGTTGTTCGGTTGTCCAGTTGTCCACCTAGCTGTTCTCACCAACAGATCGCATTTCTCAACTGATTGACTCATGAATTTTTATGAGTACTAGGTTCAAAAAGTATATAAATGTTCTGTCAATTCAGTAATTTATTCATTACAGCAAAGATAGATAAATAGATTTTTTATTTATAATAATCATACATCGTCAACATAAGCTGTTAACATAACCAGAGCCAATTAGTATTATTATAGGTACATATTTAGTCTAAATTAAACTCAGTATTCTTATTTTACATTTGGTATTACATATGTAGGTACGGAACCAATAAGTCTAGTGATACAAATAAATGAGATTAAGTAGTCAATAATATTGAATAAGATGTCAAAATAATGGATATTGGGGGGGGGGAGATATGGGGGATAATGGTTAGGGGGTTGAAAACAAAAAAAATATCTGCCATTTTGAAACAAATTTGCGAGGTAGAGCGACTAGTAGTAGAATTTTTAACTCGCTGTGACGTGAGCAAAGCCGCAATATATTAACAGGTTAACACTAGTAAAATATATATAATATATTTTACTAGTGTTAACCTGTTAATATATTTTATATATTTTACTTTATAACAAAGTAGATCGCGAATATAGCTGTTTAATCAGTTGGGCGACTCAATCCAATATAAAACTTTCGGCCTGTTTCAGACTCAACTATCAAACGTCCAAGTCGTGACTGAAAGTTAGAAGAATCCGATACGAAAGCTAGAAAAGTAATCTAGCGGGTTCAGTAGCCAGGACTCAAATTCGACAAAGGATTGCGATATCTACAGTTTATTTATATCTTGCTTTAACCACGCCCATATAATGGACATTATTGGAAAGAAAAATACTTTAAAGAAGATATGGCTATAATACATCAAAATTAGACTTCTATTGCAAGCAACTGTTAACTAGTTCAGTTAGTAGCAATTTCATAGTGGTTATGGGCGCCAAATAGATCAGTCTGCTAAAGTAGACATGTATGTTCTCATTTAAACACTTAATTGTACACAAAAACAATTCACAAAACTTCAAAACCTATGCTAAGGCGAACTTATCCCAATAAGGGATCTTTTCCAGTTAACCTATAATGTTAACATCATCATCAGCTTGTATTAGTCCACTGCTGGACATGGGCCTCTCCCATGGCACGCCACTGAGCTCGATTTTCAGCTCTCGTCCTCCAGTTACCACCCGCTGTCCTACGAATGTCGTCGCTCCACCGTGTTACACGGCGCCCTACACTACGTTTACCGATTCGTAACCTCCACTCCAGAACTCGTTTGCCCCAGTGGTCATCGGCTCTACGACAGTTATGACCAGCCCACTGCCACTTTTAGCTTGCTTATTCGCTATGCTAAGTCGGTAGCTTTGGTCGATAACGTGTTAGTGTGCTAGTTACAACATATAGTGGCAATATCTCGGAAAGATATCATTAGAAACCTGATCCTGCACCGACTACATATTTCTGTTTAACCCAGTGGTTGACTGGTAGAGAATGCCTAAAGGCATTAAGTCCGCCATTTGTACTTACTTTTTTTTTGTATTGTGCAATAAAGTTTAAATAAATAAATAGAAACTTTGAATTGAGTTTTAGCTTAGTACCAGAAATGTTCACTACGTTTGTACGAATCTTAACTCTAAGACTTGATAACATAAGGGATGATGTCTGCACACAAACTGGATAAGTTACGCTCTTTTTCCAGTAGGAAGTCGAAATTTGCTGATGAAATTAATACAACTTTGACGCCGATTGTGAAAAGGTTTTTTATCTATGAGCACCAAAATCATGAAAGAAAAAAAAAATATTGTTTTGATTTACAAATCACAAGTAGGTAGGTGACAAAGTGTTTGTTTTGCGTTATACAAAAATGTGAAGTACATCCCTGTCCCTACCTACCGAAATGAACGTACGATTTTACCTAATAAATAAAGCCTACTAAGCAACTAGCAATTGTTTGATTTCCATTAGACTACGAAATAAGTTATGATTTTAATAACAAAATCCAGAAACGCTTTCAAACCCCAAGTCCTCATACGAATTTAGCCAAATTATTGCCTCACAAATCCAATTTACCTAAATCATAACCTTCGTAATGTTATTTGCCAACGCTAACTCGCTGCGTTTTAATATAAAGCCTACCTTTGAACGTATTTTCCATTAGCAGGTAACTGATGAAATCTTAGATTCAGTAGGTACACAGTGAGACTTGCGTTTGCTAATATGAACTAGTACTCACCCTCTTGGGACCTTACTATTATTACTCAGGTATATTGTTCCGTAATGGAATGTGTGCTCAGAGAATAGTTTTGATCAACGTAGGAAAACGAACAAGAAAAAATTCCTGCAGTACCACTAAAACTGATTTTATTTTGATCCACGCAATGTCTAAATATACTTTTCTCTTTTGTTTCAGATTTGCCTACACTCGAAAAAATGAACAAGCCTCGCAAATGGGACTTCTTAGAAAAGATCTCGAGCAGAGGGTAATTTAGTCTTTATTTACCAAGGAGATACTGTTTGAGGACAACATTGCAAATATTTCTTCATTATAAGGAGGCTTTTTGTTTTTATTACAGGAAAATGGCGTACAAAAGGATAAACCGTCAGGAATTTACGGTTGCGTCCCAAGCGAAGAAATATCTGCGTTGTCTGCTGGTCAAATTTTCTGATATGAAAATGGTTTCACAGTTTGATGTGCTCGTGAATAACGCCACGTAAATTGATTGTACTGGCGATGTAGCGAGTGGCACGATGGGGCAGTCGGCGACGCACGAAAACACCAACTTCACCACCATCATCAATGAGACGCTGCTGTACGACGCGGATATCGACATCTGCGCTGTCGCGGATGATCCCAAGTACCCGAGCAGCCTCGGCATCACGCTCGCGGTCCCCGAATGGGAAGCTATCTGCACAGCCATCGTGCTAACCCTCATTATAATCTCAACGATAGTCGGAAACATCTTGGTTATCCTCAGCGTATTCACCTACAAACCTCTTCGAATCGTTCAAAATTTCTTCATCGTCTCTTTAGCGGTAGCGGATTTGACAGTAGCAATACTAGTTCTGCCTCTAAATGTAGCGTATTCCATATTAGGACAATGGGTCTTTGGTATTTACGTGTGCAAAATGTGGCTGACTTGCGATATAATGTGCTGCACTTCGTCCATTTTAAATCTGTGCGCGATCGCCCTGGACCGATACTGGGCCATCACGGATCCAATAAATTACGCACAAAAGAGGACTCTTGAGAGAGTCCTCTTTATGATCGGTATAGTATGGGCATTGTCGCTGATTATCAGCTCCCCGCCGTTGCTGGGATGGAACGACTGGCCCGAGGTGTTCTTACCCGATACTCCCTGTCGCTTGACGTCACAGCCAGGCTTCGTCATATTTTCCTCGTCTGGCTCCTTTTATATACCACTAGTTATTATGACTGTAGTCTATTTTGAAATATACTTGGCCACAAAGAAAAGACTTAGGGATCGAGCTAAAGCTACTAAAATCAGTACAATATCAAGCGGCCGAAATAAATGTGCCCCTCGAGATAGCGACCATAATGATCAAGATTCAGTTAGCTCTGAAGCGAATCACAATGAACATCCAGGCGTGACACGTCTCATGTCAGACAGTGAAAAAAAGAAGACTTCCAATAAGTCAAATTCCAAGAAGAAGCCGAAAAAGCGCTACTGGAGCAAAGATGAAAAATCTCAAAATAAGTTGATGATCCCTATCTTATCAAATGAGAACTCAGTCACTGATGTGGCTGATAATGAGAATAGAAACACCTCTTCAGAGAGTAATTCGAAAGAAACTCACGAAGATGAAGTGGAAGTGGTAGAACCAGTTAAGAAACCGCCGCAAAAGCCCCGGTTAAACCAACAGAATACTGTGTATCAATTCATCGAAGAGAAACAGCGGATCTCTTTGACGAGAGAACGTCGCGCGGCGCGCACTCTTGGTATCATTATGGGAGTATTCGTCTTTTGCTGGCTCCCTTTCTTCGTCATCTATCTGGTCATACCATTTTGTGCCAGCTGCTGCTTATCCAACAAATTCATTAACTTCATCACGTGGCTTGGATATATCAATTCGGCATTAAACCCCTTAATTTACACTATATTTAATATGGATTTTAGAAGGGCGTTCAAAAAATTACTTTGCTTAAAACCGTAGCAATTAGATTTGGTGCCAAAGACTGTATTCATAATTTTGTTGTAGATGCTTATGATCTCGAGGCCGCTGGTTTGCTCAAATTAATTAGTTTCATTCAATATAATAACATTAGTGTATAATAGTGTATACGTGAAGTTCATAATAATAATATTAAATGTAAATACTATGAACGTTTGTATGAAATTGAAATTTTCTTGTACAGATGTGGTAAATATTAGAGATATTGTTAGTGTCTTTAATGTATGTTACTCTTTATATACTAGAGTGTACATTATTATACATTTACAGGTTTAAATTGTGCATAGCACATTAGTCGCTGTAAAATTCTGCTTCAATGTAAATAATTTGTGGTTAATTAAATATCGAATTTAAATTTAACGAATCTTTACATAATGTCAACGAATATGTTCATATATATAACGATAATGTAAATACATATCCTTAAATTTTGATTCATCGATTTGATAATGTATCACATTTGATTAGATTTGTTTTGACATTTGAATATAATTATACAACTTTACGTCATTTTGTTAAATCTGTAGAATGTATGTTGTTTTTAAATTTATATCCCTTTAAAATAATTTGAGCCCGTATTTTGAAAGGGATATTAACAACTGTTATTATTGTTTGAAACTTTATTAAAGTATTAATTAAACCTGCATTTTAATTATTCAGATACTGTTATATCCTAACTTACTTATTAAAATATTTTTCCTGAGCGCAGACAGTTTAAAGGATAATGATCGTAAATATTGTCAATTTGCTTAAAACTTAGCTTTTAAAATGAATATTCAAGCAGTTTCATTTAAAGTATTTTTCCTGAGCGCAGACAGTTTAAAGGATAATGATCGTAAATATTGTCAATTTGCTTAAAAGTCAGCTTTTAAAATGAATATTCAAGCAGTTTCATTGACTGACTTTTAACCATGATATACTGCTCATATCGTAAGTCGTACGGTGACGCTATTTGGAACCCAAAGGATTTTTTTTCATGAAAACGAATCAACGGGTTTGTCACTCACGCCTATTCTCTTTGAGTCTCTCTTGTTACTTTCAGACGACGCACCAGATGAGTTTGGCATATAGTCTTCGTAGGAACTTCACTGCCCCGCTTTATTGTGAAACGGGTCTTGATCAGATTCACCGGTATCGTTGATTACACTTCTGACTCTTCTCTTGATCATTGGTTGATGTTTTTGAGTCTTCAACGCTAATTTGATCCTCCGATGACTCCTCGGTCACCCCTTCGAACATTTTCAGTAACTTCTCACTATCGTGGGCTTCAAAACTCGTATTGGACGAGCCTTTCGTTGATCTAATGATTTTGGTGGTAAAAGCAGTGGTAGCGGTGGTGAAGTCTGTATAGGTCAGGTGCAGTCTGTATGGCGCCACCGAGTCGGCGGTCGGGCTCGAGCGAGGACCTTCTTTGGAGGCATGTAACTCAAATTAAAAGCACTTTTTTTACACTGCAATAAAGCTACAATACCCTTCACTATGTTAGCAGTTAAATGGTGAACCAAGAGACGTATACGTATATCTTGGAATTATAATTCCAAGATATTTGCTGACAATTAAGTTTACTGTGTTTATGTATAATATAAAATATGTATATTAATCTACGTCTGTATTTTAAATTATAACCACCGTCAAAGCTCATTGAAAACAATAAACAGTTAGTAAATATAGCTAATTATTACAACCCACCAAAATATCCAAGAAAATACTTGAATAAATGTAACTTACGATGATAAAAACAATCCTTCGAAATGTTGTCGACACGCAAAATTCTCAAAATACTGATGGTCAACACAGCGGCGCACTCGCCGGGCGACTGAACTAATTTTCATACAACCGAGAATGCTATAGCAGCTGTGTGCGGGAGAGGGGGGTACGATTGTCGGCAACACATGTCAACTTGTCAGTGTGCGAAAAGCAAGTAATGTGACAGTAAGCGTACCGGGATGGCAGAGAAATTGACAGTAAATGTTAATGTACACGTTGTCACTATGGCAAAGCGCATTCTTTAGCATTTGCGCTCAGGAAAGAGGCTCGATTAAAGACTGCTATAGAATGCGCGTCACAAGAGGTACTCAAAATTCGAATGCCATAGAATGCCCGTCCGCGAACGTGTTAAGCTGGTTTTTTTACCGTACCTACCGTCGTAATTAGACCTTAGGTCCGTGGGGTCCCTGTGCCTACAAACTTTTTAAATACTAAGCAAAAGGCTCTTAGTCTACTGGTGACCGAAGAGCTGGCAGCCTCCTCGCACAACGCATCAGCATTGTGATTCAGCTAGGAAATGCTACCGGCGTCTCGTCTTCAGGACCATGCCCAGGGGGATAACCGCTTTTTAGAGTTATGGCTATATTTAATTTATTTTAGTTCTTTATTTATATCTTTTATTAAAAGTTTCATTTCAATTTAATTGTCTACAGTTTATTAACAACAAAAAAATCATAAATCATTAGACAATTCTTCCAGATATTGGAATGGGAATATATCAGGGCTTAAAACCTTTAATTTTAAAATATTTAAATAGGTTTGGGTTTTGGGCTCCAAATAGCCTCACCTTACGTATAAACAATTTTAAACTCACCGCGGGACTGGTTACTATTTAGTAGTAATGAACACGTTATACCACGTTATACATAAGATAAAATGTACTACGTCAAATGAAATAATCTAATTAAAACTTTCGTGAGACATATTTATCTAGTGTATTAAGCGGTTTACGCTCACGTGAAATTGTCAGGAACTGTGACAAAGATGCCGCGCCCCTGTACGGGCAGCAGTCCCTGATGAAAAGCTCCACTTGTTCAAAAGATGGCGGGCCGTTCCTGAAAATTTTACGGTGGGTGTAAACCGCTTAGTACAATAATAGGCTATTTGACTGATGTTGAATTCTACAGCGTACTGTAGTTATATGAATAAAATAAGCTAAATATATCACGAAACAAAGAAAAAAATCCAGAAACATATATCTTTTTTGGAAATATGTGACTTCAAAGGTACGCAAATTTTATAATTTTTTTTTTAAATCCAAAATTAATTTTGAAAATGTTTTCAGAATCCTCATAATTTTACGAAACAATAATTGTATGACAACTATGAACTTAAACGCACTTTTTCACGGTGAAAATGCCAAATTTCTTAATTTTTCCATACAATTATTGGTACCTATACCGGCCTGTGACGTCACTAGCCTGACGCGTTATGTATGGAGCGTTTTTAGCGCTACGTAGAAATGTTGAACTTTGACGGTCATTTCTGACTTTTAGAGCAGTTTAAGTGTAGTCAGTCCCATATAGACATTTGATCACAATAAAAAATAGAATCGATTGACATCCTCAAAAAAAATTAGTCAACATGTCTATTATGTCAGATCGATATGTGCGTTGATAAAATAGTACTATGCAACAGCACGTAATTATGCCTTGAAACACTCGCGTGATCTGATTACAAAACGGCACTTATAATTTAAGGCCTCTCATAATATAACAGTTTGCTAAACGACTAATACGGAGACCTAGGCTTTTGTTTTATCATTTGGGAACACTACATTTTTGGGATAAAAAATATCCGATGTGTTAATCCAGGGTGTCAGCTACCTTCATACCAAAATTTATCCAGCCGTTTGAGCGTTAAGAAGTAAAAAACATACACATAAACACAATCACAAATTTTCGCCTTTATAACATTAGTGTGATAATATTTAGATCATTAGAAAGTCGTTAGAAGCTGTATAAAATTGTTTCATAACACTTTCATAACACATTGTCAACGTTACAGTTATATAAAACACTTCAGTACCTTTCTAGGTCATATTTATCATTCGAGAATCTAAGCTAAACGCAAAGCGACATAAAACGGTCGTAAACACATTTTTATTTGCTGAAATGAATCAGACTTTTTCATCGTATGGCTCGTTTGGGCAATCCCAAGTAAAAATACACGAACAGGCTTAATAAGGTCACGAATTTATTACGTAACTATTATATTTCATGTCAATATTAATATTACCGATTGAGTCCCACAGTAAGCTCTAGTAGGTTTCAAGTGTTATTGGCACTAGACGAAGATATACATGCTTACATAGATATTAAATACATACTTAAATAAATAGAAAACATCAATGACCCAGGAATAAACAATAGAGTTCATCACACATCTATTTGCCCTTGGCGGGATTCGAACCCAGGATCGGCGGCTCAGTAGGCAGCTGCACCATCACAGTAAAACACAATAAAAGAGTAAAACAGAATCCGAGTCACTATAAAACAGAGTATCTCCCGACCTCGAAATGGTTTCAAAAGTATCCGATAAAATAGATACTTTAGATAGAAAACTGTCTTACATTTACCACGATATGATCACAAAAGCCGTAGAGGCCTATAATAGGCGTAGCAACGATATATTGAAGGCATTTTGTGGCGATAACACGTTTAGAATAACTTTACTTATCTATAGGTTCAAGTAATACTGGTACTAGATATGATAGTTAGGCACTGGTCCCACCAAGGGCGAGGAAGCGAATAACTGTCGACTTTTTTCTCGCTCCAGAACCGAACAAAATGTATAGCCCCGGTGTCGTTAAAAGAGATAGATATATTAATTGTTGATCGCTGGCTGTCCACACTGTCGGCGACTACTCGCTCTTCACTATTTGGTGCTAGCGATACAAGATAGAACTCGCTCAGCGGTCAGAACTCAGAGAGACGCTGAGAGACGAACTAGCGGTCACTTTACTGTACTTGTCACCCTTGGTTACTTGAAACAGACTTCTAATATTGTTGAATACGTGCGGTTTGCATACAGGACTGCATGCTCGGCCGCCCCTCTCGAGCAAGTGATGTGAGTAATCATCTGTCGTAGTCGAACACTCACTTATAGCCGAGCAACAAAACTATCGGAACTACACACGCTTCTCGCTACTCGCCAATTCGTTACTAGTTTACAGTTCTAATCGCTTCTCGCTCATAATGATAATTGTAAGATAGCTACGCGTATTCATGTTACAGTCCTCCTTAGATATTTATTTAAATTTCTGTAATAGTAAAAAAAAATACCTTTTGTACATCAACTGCGGGGCATTGGGCGAGGCTCATGCTACTGGTAGTGAAAGACTAGAGAGAGGAACCTCCTGACAATATGCCCGTGTTCTGCTATCTAACGAAGGTCTCTGAAAGTGTTATTCAAGACTTTGCGCTACATGACATAAAACTGTCTGAAACGATTATAGAGGCCGTCTTATATCCTTAATGACTTCACCCTTGTAATCCAAGTTAAGGTACTTGCTTAGTTTGCCTTTTTCGGGAATAAGATTCTCGAAGATTCTCGTCATGCAAGATGGTGAAATCGCCGAGTACTGCCCGACTACTTACTTATCTAAAGAACTACATAATGTTAAATGTGATAATTTCAAATATGTTTAAACCAGGGGGGGTATTCGACCAATTTTAGACGAATTTGCGAAAATAGTGAGTGTCATTATGTTTTTGTCTTTAAAAAGTTGCCGGGCGGGAGTGCCTGGTGCTACATGAGATATTATTCTCAGTGCTCGTTTTTGGAGAACAAATACTCGCTGCCAATCCGCTCTCACGAAAGTTTAAATATGATTATGGGGAAAGATGTAGTTTGGCGGCTAGTTGACATCAGACATGTGTAGATGAGGTACTTGACAGCACCATCGTTGTGCACGTTCCCTATATTACACGTGTAGATGAGGTAGTTACCAGTACCATCGATGTGCACATTCCCTATATGTCACGTGTAGACGAGGTAGTTGACAGCACCGTCGTTGTGCACGTTCCCGTCGTTCCCTATATGACACGTGTAGATGAGGTAGTTACCAGTACCATCGTAGTGCACATTCTATATATGACACGGGTAGATGAGGTAGTTGGCAGCACCATCGTTGTGCAAGTTCTCTATATGGCACGTGTAAATGAGGGCCCGTACCTTTATTCACCGTACCATGTGAAGGTTGCGCCTCTCGTGACGCAAGGACGTGATATCCCTCAAACGTTCTGATACTGCCATAGATTTCGTCAAATTGCCAATAACTCAAGACTATTACATTTAATAGCGTACATAAATGTCTGACAGGTTTGTACCTATATCTTTCTACAATATTCGACGGCTTTATTTAGAATTAGGGCCGCGATTGACATGCCAAAGAAAAATCTTTTTCAAGGCTTAACTTTATTGGGTATAAAAATATGTTTGCCTACGAACCGATTTAGTATAGATTTTCCTTGAAAACTTATAAACCATGTCGTCGTTCTTTTGCTTTAGAAGTTACTATTTTTACCGTAGTCGGATAGAAGTATCCTATTAACCATCTTTGAATGTATCAAAATTGGTCGAAATCCGTCCAGCTGTTTCGGCTTAATGAGCGGACAAATATTTTTTACCCAAGAGATGGCGCTGTAAGACTGGCGCGGGCTAGTCCATGATATACCAATTTGAGTGCATTTTTTTAAATCGAAAGGCTTGTCTATCGAGATTGCTCTTAGCTGTTTGGTGGAAGTAGGACCATTAGTTTCCAAGATATTCCGCTGCAAGTGACAAGATCTCAGCCAATATAGAAGCTAAGCATTCCAAATTGTGTAGTTATATTCAGTTTTAGTAGAATTTTCTATATCACTTATTGAATGAGGGTCTCACGATGACTACAACTTGTGTCGAGGGGTGTTTTAAACCATTAAATTTTAAACTGTTTACAGTAACATAGAAAACCGGGACAAAAAGTTCAATGTAGATACCAAAGAATCTTCTTTCTACGTCGTATTTTGTTGTTTAATTAGCAGCACTCAAAACATACTTAACATGCTGCTACTCTATACGTTGTTTACAAGTACAACCTTTGTAATTTGAACACGTTCGCCAAAGGCTTAATATTCACATAACAAGCGGATGTTATTTACATGGAGGTTTTGTGTTCAATATTGGTACGCAGGTGTAACTACGCTTCAATTAACTTAAGACGAGGACTCTGTCTGATGAAAGAGAAACTAATTAAAAAATCTATTGGGAAAGATAAGACGCTACAAGCTTGTAAAAAAAGACTGTATTTCAAGCTAGATTTATTGTCTTATCTCCTAGACAATGACTGCCACTTCGACCGCGTTAACCTTTTTTTACTGGTAATTGATAAAAATTTATGAATTTTCGCTTGCGGTATTTCTACCGATACGACCTTCATACCTTTATTAAAAGAGCGTACTCCCTTCTGAAAGGCTGGCAACGCACTTGCGACTCCTCTGGTGTTTCAGGTGTCTATGGGCGACGGTAATCGCTTTCCATCGCTTTCCGTTTGCTCGTTTGCCCCCTATGATATAAAAAAAACAGTAGCAGTTATAACTATGCTTCATTTACTCCTGTGAAGTAGTCTATCGTATGACGGGAAAGTAATTAAAAACGCTATTGGTGTCAGAGATCGCTACAACTATTTTTTTTACGTCATCGTAAAAAAATCTCACTTCTTTGCCTTGGCACGACGTAAAACTTTAGGCAAACCACGGACGTAAAGACTTAGATCGCATATTTTATACAAACACCTTCTATGGACATTCACGAGTTCACCGCCCCAGGTACGTAATGTATTATTACAATGCACAGACATTTTGTTTAACATGTGTTTCTGAGTATCTGTCTGTGGCATCGTAGCTCCCAAACAGAAAGCCTTGTCTATCGAGATGGTTCTTACCTATGTTTGGTTGGTTTCGATGGTTTTAAATTTAGGTTATTGTAAAAGTTAAGATAAAAAGAGCGGGTTCGCAGTCTCATCGGTTCAGCGGCATTTGCTTTCTTCAATTTTACAAGACAATAATATTCGGAGTAAGTATGTGAAGCAAAAGTAGTTATGATTTCTCTCATTATTCACGCTGTGCATAATGAGTGCTTTGTTTATCACAACAATTCAAACCCGCAAACTACTACAAACTGCAAATAATAAAATAAAATGAATATTTACCTGAGTTTTGTTTCATGCAAGACATTGTTCTCATAATGAATTGTCGTTTGCTATAAAAGGAATTGTGGGACAAGAGGGAATAGAACAAGGAAGTATTGCAGGCAACACTAATGAGACCAGAATTACAAGGCACCTGGCTATAGTCCGAGGAACGAATGTTGGTAGCCCTTCCAGATTTAGTACAAAAACATACAAGCACACATACAAGCGACACCGCGTCAATAATTATAGAATAACAAACAACAAAGAAATACAAATTCAGATAAAACTTAGCATAACAATAGAGATAAACAATCGATCTCTTTGGCAAATTACTAAAATGTATGTAAATTCCTCACCGATATGGGTGGCGTTTCCATTAGGATTTGGAGGGACCCTACATCTACATGTAGATACCTCCTAATTTTCGTGATATAATTATTGGTCTAAGTAACGTTTACCTCATAATTCCACGCTGTTAAGTCTTTTATTTGAACAACTAGTGATATGATCATGTTTTGTAAGGAATCTGTTAATCTGACATCCTTCTAACAATCTTTAATGTATCTGTGTAGGATAATAAGTTGCAGATTAAACTTTCACTCCGCAGTCACTGATCAGAGCAGAATCTTGTCATTGTTGACTTCAAGGTAAACTATTACCTACCAGTGATCAGTACCTCGACTGCTTCGTCATACTTAGGGTGCGTCTTCACTGAAGTGGAGCGGAGATGTGCGGAATCCCCTGAGTTAAATTGAAATCTGTATCTCAGCTCCGTTTCACTTTTATGATTGGTCGATTCCGCACGTCTCCGCTCAGCTTCCCTTCAGTACATCTCTGTGGAATTAAATTAATTAAGTAATTATTTTTTATTGCATGTTGTGACACCCAGAGACTTTATACATCTCTGGGTATATTTAATATTTTAAATTTATAGTTAAAATTTTATTTTAATGTTCTTACTTAATATTGATTTGGAGTATCTACCTATACATCTCCTTTACGTGTGCCAGTGTAATTAATTATAACACAAATGTATCATGTAATTGTTTTAAGTATTATTTACGAAAAAATTACATACTGTTGAGTTTCTTTCGGCTTTCTTCTCAACAGCGGTCTCCTCTTGCGAAATGCCGGTAGATTCACAATCTGACTTGTAAAAATGCCCCTGTGTCCTACTTACTGAATAAATTATTTCATTTCATTTCATTTCAGTGGAGACAGACCCTTAAGGTGGACGGATTGTTGTGATTAGAAAGGGTTTTCATCGTTCGTCTCTCGGACTAACAAGGCGCTCGGCTCGGGCTCATTTGCTAATGACCCGCACTGTTAGCACAGCACTAGTTTACACTTTAAGCAAATATTGACAGGATCACGAGTTGTCGGGAGACTTTTGTGCTGACGGAAGAAAGGGTGGAGGATTTGCTGAATAAGCAATTACGGTATAGTATTTAACTTCATTAAGTTCCGTCTTAAAGGTAGCTTGGGCCGGAAACATGTTGAACCGTTCCTTACAATTTCACGTGCGTGTACCGGGGACGGTCCCCGACCACGAATGACCTTGTGAGGGTCGCGGGGAGTCGATGAATGCTGTCAGATCGCACTTTTTGACGTGTTACAGGAGAGGCCTATGTTCATCAGTGCACGTCAGTAGGTTCGATCTGATAAACAAGGTTAGGTAGGTAGCAATAATACCTACAATCGGTAGGTCCCAGTAGTGGCGTGGCCTTAAGATAAAAAAATTCGATTCCGCGATCGCTACACGTTTAATATTCCGCATGTGTATTTTCCAAGCGAACAAACAACGACTAGTTTACGATTACCACCGCACTTCCGAATGTATAAGGGTCGTTCTCAAAATATTTGCACCGCTGCGTTAATTTTGCATTTTTTTTTTAAAGTTGCGATTTCTTATTTTATTTTTCATAGGATCGCTAGAAATATATTCAGACAATTGATATCACGTCGAGGGAAGTAGTTAAATTGAATATCTTAGAAGATATAGGTGTTTGAAATTTTAGGTCGACAGGTGAAATACATCGATGTCAGGTAAACGACATTTGTTACCAAGCTATCGACAATGGGTGCAGGTTTGCGACAAATATGTTCCAACTTCACTGAATTTGTTAGCAGGTTAACGACGAAGGTTGCAGGTAAGTGACATTTTAAATAAAACTTACGTTGAACTGTCAAATAGTGCTTTTTTGATTGTTTTTGTTTTTCTTTTTTCCTTATGTTAGTAATTTGCATAAAAAAAACAAGCATTTAAT
Source organism: Apotomis turbidana (assembly GCA_905147355.2). NCBI lineage: Eukaryota > Metazoa > Arthropoda > Insecta > Lepidoptera > Tortricidae > Apotomis > Apotomis turbidana. The sequence continues at coordinate 18,231,033 of LR990292.1, read as the reverse complement.
TCTCATCTCATAGGACATTTCTCAGGAGGTTTTTTGAAGCCTGTACTATCCAGAAAGGTCATATCATAACCGGCAAAAAGATGCAAAACTCAAGCATACCCACGTGATTTTATAAATTTCTTATGAAGGTTCAACAGCGAATCATTTAAATAACGTTTCTGCATCCTAATGCTGCCTCTTTTGACATATTCTTTCTTACCCGCTGAGTTACCTACTGCTGTTTTCGTCATCTTCGAGGAATTCCTTCATATCTGATAACCAGAAAGCCTTCGGCTGCGTTAGGTGGGATAAGCTATGCGAGGTATTGTCTGAAGCTGCCAGCACATCTGGTAACACTTTATAAAGCCTTTACGAGTCTAGATACAGAATGGTGTCGGAAGGAGATGTCACATACAAGAACTTTAAATTCTCGAAAGGCGTACGACAGGGATGCATAATATCCCCAATACTATTTAACAGATATGGAGCCCTTGAAGGTACGTGGTAGACATCGCCTATTTTGCATCACCCGAAGCAGAAGTGGCCCAACTTTTGGAATGACTCAAAACAACCAGCCTCAGAATGGGTCTCGATATTAATAAAAATAAGACCGAGCTGATGATAGTCGACCATTACTAGTCGACAAAGTACTAACCTGTTTCAAGAGTTCGTAACTGTTGATCAGCTCCAGTACCTTGGCTCCATTGTCACAAATAGAGGCACATGCAAACCAGAGATTCGCAGGCGAATCAGAATGGCCAAAACAGTGATGACCCAACGCGGCAAAATATGGACAGATAGACACATCCCTGACCGGACTAACATGCACCTCGTCTGTGCACTTGTCTTTTCCACATCTCTTTATTGGGCAGAGACCTGGACACTCAAAGCCGATGACAGGCAGAGGATTGATGCATTCGAAATCTGGTGCGGGCGGGCGCAGCCTGCTAAGGATTCCTAAGACAGGTTGAAAGTAAAATGGAATACTCAAACTAAGCTACTTCGGTAATATATTGTTTTTATAACAACGAAACATGAGTTGAGACACGGTGAGTGACCGGTAAAACCTGGTTTTTAAGTAATTTTGTATAAGTGTTTAAATAATTGTCGTTCACCTGCCGTATGTGTGGGTCACCTGTTTTTATATAGACAAGTGAACGACATACAGGTGATGGACAAAATTACAGTTATGTCATCAAAACAAATAAAGTATTTCGTTGATGAACTGCATATTTTATACCTACACATAAAAGTAGACCATACTTTACGCGTTATAAATTAAAATGAATGCAATAGGACACACGTCAACCAAAATATGGAAGGCAGAATATAGACTACATACCCATTACAAACTCCCGCTCGCGTAAGTGTATGTATCATATTTTTTTAGTGCAGCACACTGACGACGTGTCACTCGGAACAGTGGTAGGTGGCAACTGAAGGTCTCGATTTATGCGGGGTGAGGCAAGGGAAACGAAATAGTAGTCACACAATTGTAATGTTTGTCTCATGACAATTGAACGACAAAAAATGGCGTGGACTAACTTAAATTGCAAATAATTCGCAAAATAAGCATAGTATTATTATTCGATATGGTAGTATTCAATCTTCATCATATATGAAAATAAAATGGAGTACTGAACTTAAGCTAAGTCAGTAATGTATATGTTTGTTGGTAGCATCGCCTCGTGCTCCGTGCTTCGTGCCACATACTTCGCACCTGCAACGCTGACTCCATCTTGCATCATCAACAGTCCTCATCGAGGCAGAACACAACGTCAATCATGTCTGTTTCTATTTGATTCAGACGTCAATCACTACTACAACGTCAATCACCTACATGTTTTTATTACAACGAAACATGAGTACCTCGCGTTGGGACACGGCAAGTGACCGACAAAACCTACTTTTGAATCGTTTTTTTGTCTATTAATATACTTTACTTTTAATTAAAAGCATTTGGCCTCTATGTAAAAAGTGTCTTTAGATATGTGATGATAATTGAATATTTAAAATAATGCGGTGCAAAAAACTTCTTCTAAGACAAATCTGTTGACAGGTGGCGTTGCAAATATTTTGAAAACGACCCATAAAACGATTACCACCGCACTTCCGAATGTATAAAAACATTTGAACTTGTAAACGCTACTCGCGTAATATTTTATACGTGTTAGACATTCATCTAGGGAACAGACAACAACTGATTTACGATTATCCGGCACCTTTTTAACCGATTGATTTTATCGAAAATCTGTACAGTCCCCTGCTTGACATAATTGTCTTCATAGTTACGCATCCTTCCTTATTATTTTCCAGCTTTTAGACATTGATTTTATTTATATAGGGACCTTAGAGATCATCTCTATTCTACAATAGGTTTATCATTTTATTATTTTTTGTGTGATTCATTACAAAGATTGGTTCGAAACGAATTTTGATACTAATTAACTCATTCCATACTTCTCCGAACAAGTTTAAGATTAACATTATTTGACAGTAGTAGATACTCAAGGGTAATAGTAAGGATAACGGTAAAGTGCCCCAAGTGCACGTGAATCATAAAGGTTCACTGATAGCACCATACAACCAATACGAACTACGAAGAGTAAAACAAGAACTCGAAGATTCCGCAAACGCTACACGCTTAACTTTCCGCATGCGTCAGGAATATTTGCCTAGTGAACAAACGACTGGTTTACGATTACCGCCGCATTTCCTGCTGAGCGATATAAACAGCTCATAAAAGTTTATTTTGTTTAAGCTGAAGCCATAACGGCTTATCGTTGTGTGGGAATTTCTACGTTTTTCAGCCTAAGTTATGTTTGCAGGGTGTTTCGTTTAACTGCTTTTCAGTAAAGTGAAAATTAAAATATTATGATTTTAGGCGAGGTTTGAATCCATGTATTCAATGGCTCTGATGACTAATATAGTAGGCGATGACCGATGAGTAATATTTTAAATGCTATAATTATTGACAGTTAGGTATTAATATAATTTCTGCTTATTGCAAATCTCGAGTATTCCACTAAAATTTGTGCAGAATAGATTTCACTCTCCAATAATCACACAATATTTCTCATCACACTTGCGAAGAAAAGAAAGTTGTCAATAAACAAACATTTATTTTACACTTTGTAAAGATAGTTATCCTATGGTTCATCGGAACTGTCCAAACAGACTAATTATGGTATAATTAGATTTTTGTGTTTTCAAACAGGCCATGTTCGCCATCTTAACGACGCCGGCGTAAAATGAGTGTACCAAAAAAGACGAGACACCAAAGTGCGCGACAATCATAGCTTTGAATGAATTGAAACCAATTAAATATTATATTTACCTAGTTACAGTAAGTCCTCAACTGAATCCCGCTTCCAAAACAAAATCGATGTTATTATTCTAAAATCTTAATTACAGCAAAGCAGGCATATTAAGCTTTTACATACTAAATCCCTTTAGCAATAGGTTACAAATATTTAAGTTAGCAAACCTAAATCACAAACCGACCGGCAGATCTAAATTTACATTCCACATTTAACAGTAACCATTTGTAAATTCAGTGCCCATTTCGGGATTTGATTTGACATTCCCACGATCCCGGAAATTTGACGGAACTATTTGGCACCAATTTTGGCTTTACAACGGGTGAGTTCCAGGACTGAACATAAATTGAGCCTTCACCACTTTGGTCGTCTATCCTCGGAACTACGACATAAATATTTTTAGTTTTGGCATTACTACTAGATACAGGGTGAAATTTAAATTGTGAATGGAATAATTTTGAATCCGTGAATGTCATCTTCTTAAAGTGCGGCCAATCGATTGTCATTTCTTGAATTGAGTGTAAGTGTAAAATTTTAACTGCATACCTATATAAGTTCCAGCTTTTTTGCGTGGTCTTGTAGTACAAACAGTGTTTCTGTATAAAACCGAATGCAGCTTAATTGCGCGAATCACAAAACAAAACATACGCGTGTTTGGATCGTTTTGGAAGTAGCGAATACAGACTGTATTCTTAGAATAATAACGCCTAGAAACCCAGTTCACGCGCAACGGTGAGGCCACTAAAAGTTAGCCAGAAATGGCTAAAAGCGTCGATCGGCTTGTCACTTGCAAGGACGCGTGACAGGTGTAAAGAGCTCCCGCATTTTCAATTATTATGACGGTTTGTGCAGTGATAGGGTGTCATAATGCATCTGATAAAAAGGATAAACATGCTAAGACAACATTTCACTCGTAAATATTATTCTTTAACTCGTATTTTTAACCGACTTCCAAAAAAGGAGGAGGTTCTCAATTGGGACTAATTTTATTTTTTTTACGTAAAACAGTAATCAATATCTCATATTTTCTATAAGCGGCATGACAACGTAGTGTTTCCAGTGTAACGGACTGTTATTACCCATAACTCTGTCCTGATAATATACTGACCTATTTTTGGGAGCCTATAATTTAAAATACAAATATAAAAAAATTAAGAATATTAATCACTTGATTTTTATTATCCTTTTATTTGACTTGCCGTCTATGTTAGAGTATGTCTGGGTCAAATATTGCAAATCAAATTTGAATCGAGTTTAAATTTTGTACACCTGTTTAAATCACGTGAGAGAATGCATTATTATGGTACTACCAAGCTGGTCTGATGATGAGGACGGAAGGAGGCCATAGTTAGCTCCTAAATTACACAAAAACACAACGTGTTAGGGCTCGTCACAAATGTCTTGATGATGAGTTGACGACTGTGCAAATAAAAGTGTTACGCCGGTGGATTAGGTCAAAAACTTCGAACGTCAACTTCAGGGCTTTAGAAGCGTTTTCAGCTGGCTGAAAAGTCATTTCAGGATTTGACTATACCTACCTACTAATTACGATTTTATTTATTTTCAAGTGACATTGCAAATTAATAATAATAAATATCAAAAACCTGTTTAATGTATTTAATAGTGTTTGAAGTCAACAACGGGTCTATGATTCAATTAAAATTTAGAATGTAACCAATCACCACTGGCATGAGTATACCCCCAATTTCAGGGGAAAAGTGATTGCGCTAGCAACATTATTGCTGTTTGTGTGCGTATCGGCGCGTGTAAATACGAGTTGTTCACAACTACATGAATCCATTTTATGCCTCACGTGTGGCGCCTCGGCCGGTTGAAACTATCCTTCTAGGCGTTATTATTCTAAGACTGTATTATCCTCGTGAGGCCCAAATGTACCGGACCCAGACAGATTATGCTAAACGCACGATGTACTAGATTCATTCGGTGCATTGTTTTCGTCTAGACCCTAGAGCATCTTGAAAAAAAGTAAATATCCTAGTTGAGATCTTGACAAAAAAAGCCTTATTTTTTTTTGACCTTGGGCTTCAGGAGGTTATATTATTATAATAATAATAGTTTCTTATTTCGATCTGAATGCATGTTCTCCCGCACGGGCTTGGGCAATCAATAAAAACTATTGTAAGTATGGTGTCCTGAGAAAACGTGAGTAAGAATCAACATGTTTTATTATTTAAAAAGAAACTAGGTACTTGTCACAAATAATATAGTGGCTGATTATGAAAAATCCCCAACATACTTTGATGAAACCTGATGCAATTTAAGCAAGTAAAGACTTGATTGAATCACCTTGCAAACAAAAAAAGCTAGTTCAGAGGAACGAACAGATTTACAGATATAAATTGAACTTTTATTTTCAATTGGGGGTCAAAAAATATGTTTACGGCTTAAAATTTACCCTGTAGCTCAGCATTATATGCTTAATGCCTTGTCAAGTTGTCATGACAACACCCTACTTTCGGGCGGTTTAGCATGCAGAAACTAAAGGACGTATTCGACTGTTATTGTACATAAGTTACGCCCTTTTGTCAATAGGAGAAGTAACTCGTGCTCAAAACTTTTATGTGGTTGAGTTTAAATGCGTGTGCAAAGTGCTATTTATCTTCAAATCTATAAGCTGCAATAAAGCCAAAGTGCATCTTAACTTGAACTACTTATAGGAATATTTCTACACATCTTACTCAACTGCGACATGCCATTCTGTGTCGCGGGATAAATACCGTAAGTCTCTTTTTTATTACCGTAACGACTTACATGACGTTACGAAATTTCAGGAATAGAATGGAATAGTAGATTGTACAAACAAGTGCATAAAACGCACCATTTTATACGAGACGTTTATCCATCCGAGCGAGCTTGCGAGCGAGGATGAATATAAAGTCGAGTGTAAAATGCGTTTTATGGACGAGTTGCACACTCTACTTTTCACTTCGATTGTGAGAAAATTAAACATGATGTATCATGTAAATATTATACTTAAAAAAAAAACGAAACATATAGTTTTATATATCTACGATAAATTATTGTTGTAGTTTAAATAAATAGTAAATTGATTTACTAAAATAAAAATAAATTAAAAAAGTAATAAATGATAGTAAATAAAAATTACGAGTTTATATCAAGAAGTTTTATTGTGTACTTTGGCTGTTGGTATTTTTGCCTTGGTCTTAGAATACTAACGAAACGAAAAAAAGTAAAGAGTTTATTCTATAAAGTTTTATGTTGTTCGTGTGGCTGTTGGACTGATCGCCTTGGTCTTCGACGACGATTTTACTTTATGCTCTAGAGCATAAAAAGCGACTTTATGTCGCCTACGCACAGCATAAAGTCGAACTTTTAGAGCATGAGAAGTGAAAAATAAATTTTGTGTGTCGGACCGTTTCTATTTTTGCGCTTATTATAAAATGTGTACAGAGGCGTCTGTTTTTGGCCAAATTTCCACCGCAAACGTCTAGTACACATTTTCTACCCATTCAGATCCTGACATTTTGTAAAGATTGGTTCAGTTTCGGAGGAGAAAACAAATGAAAACGAAACCTCAATTTTTACAAGAATTAGTAGTGGTATTTCTTATAACTAGCGCCACTTTCGTTTTTTTTCTTATACCTTCATAATCTGATATTTTTTTAGAAATAGCTGAAGTCTAGGAGCTAGTAAAACACCTTTAATATTTATTAAATCCATATACTATAATATTATATATACTATACTATTACTATATACTATAATATTATAAATGCGAAAGTGTGTCTGTCTGTCTTTTACCTCTTCACGCTTAAACCGCTGAATCGATTTTGATGAAATTTGGCATGGAGATAGTTTAAGATCCGAGAAAGGACATAGGATAGTTTTCATACTGGAAATTATACCTAAAAAGATTGAAAAGTGAGTAAGTAATTCATGATGCCATTGATGACCCTGTAGGAAATGTAATGATTAGACCAAAAGCACAATTGAGCATTTCTCAAAAGGCGATTTTAATAATCCCTTTTATTAATTAAAGTGAATTAGGTGGATATCTATCGTGGTGTACGAGGTTGCTTCCATACTTCCAAGTTCCACGCGGACGTAGTCGCGGGCAAAAGCTAGTCCCTATATATAATTTGTTCACTGTAGTTTACCCTACAAAATTTGTTCACGTCAAAAGCGGCCACAATAGTTTAGGGCAAGTTTTTAGAGACTTAATAAAGAAAGGTATTTTTCCAGCTTCTAAAATCTTGCAATTACTGAAAATTGATCTGGTCTAGAAGATTTAATAAAAAAACCGTAAGTGGCGCTAGTTTCGCACTACCCGTCACCTTAACTATAAACACAATGAATAAATAAATAAAATAAATATTAAGGGACAATCTTACACAAATCGACCTAGTCCCAAACTAAGCAAAGTTTGTACTATGGGTACTAGACGACGATATACATAATAAATAAATACATATATAGATAACATCCATGACCCAGGAACAAATATTCGAGTTCATCACATAAATATTTACCCTGGTCGGGGTTCGAACCCAGGACCACCGACTCAGTAGGCAGCTGCACTACAAACCGAGCCAAGCGCGCCGTCAAACACAAATGAATAAGGAAGTGCGAGCGTGCCTCGTCAGGCCCGCTCGGTCGGCAGAGCGGCTATTGACAGAAATCAATCTTTATACAAGCGCGCTCGAGCAAACGCACACATAGACATTGCTCTCGGACATGTCAAGCGGATGGCACTCGCACTGGTCTGAACTGGTCCGAGATGTCGTGTCCGTGAGCAATGTCTATGTGTGCGTTTCCTCGAGCGCGCTTGTACATATGTAAATTGATTTCTGTACCTAATCTGTTTTGTGGTATTGACATTCAATACCCTGGTGAAACCACAGTAATAAAACTAATCCACAAAAACACAATTCCAATTGTTTGTTCTAAAATCCAATTATAATGGCAATAACCAATTTCAATGCAATTTTAATCAGTTACGGTTACGGGACGCTTATAGAATACGAGTGGTTAATTTAACTGCAGTATTTATTACTATGAAATGATTAATCAATCGCGCCGCACACACATATTCAATTATTTTGTGAGGTTATTGCCCGGGTAGCAAACAGGGGGGTAATTCTACCAATTTTTAGAGAGATGATGGAGATCTCTCCATTTCATCGCCATCCGTCACTTTTGACGTGTCCCTACTTTAGTGGCGATATCCCTAGAACATCGCAACTTCGTAAATCCAGTCACGCTTAATTTGCGTTTTCTTTGTATGTGACGGCTTAAATAACAGGCGCATACTTTAACTTGACCGTGTAGTGCGTGAAATTATTCAGTTACGTTTCGTTCAAAACAGATACTCATATGCATGAATAGCATTTTTGACAATCATTATCGCCTTTGTATTTCCAAAATTGAGATGAGAAATGTCACTTGAAGCTCATCACATTTTAATGACAGTTCAAAGGCGATATCACTGTTATCTAATAGATTTTTGACGATTTGCGATCTCTCAAACGGCATCCGCGAATTAGGTTTCAGGCTGTACAAGAACTCATACAGCCATTATAACTATAATTTAAGCTGTAAAAAGGTTGTTTAAGTGCTGAAGCCTGTGTGCTACTTAGGTGGCTTCTACAAAATCCTCAACTCCGTCAAATGCACTTGCGTTTGGTTAGGTTATTGAAGAATGGGAGTTGCTTGCAACCATCCTGGTGGTACTGGACGTATTGCCATACCGTTGGGTGCCATACCGCGGATCGGCAAGCGTAGTGTTGGACGCCCTCAGACTAGGTGAAGCGATGATCTTTGCAGGGTGGCTGGCAAGACCTGGATGAGAGTAGCCGAGGATCTTTCACAATGGCGTGCAGTTGGAGACGCCTTTGTCCAGCAGTGGACAAGAATAGGCTGATGATGATGATGGGTCAAGCTTGTTGATAGGACGTGGTCCCTAACTATGGGCCTTTTAAGGAAGATCAGAGTCACTCAGCGAGCTATGGAAAGAGCGATGCTCGGGATTTCTCCACCAGATCGAATAAGAACTGAGGAGATTCGTAGACGAACCAACGTTATCGCCATAGAAAACCTGGTAAGCAAGCTGAAGTGGTGGGGCACGTAGCTCGAAGAACCGATGACCAGGGGGCAGAAAGGTTCTCGAGTGGAGACCACGTACCGGCAAGCGCAGTGTAGGATGGCCACCCACGGGTGATTATTTGAGAGTTTTAACCGTCTCATTAATCTGCCCGAAATATTAGCCAACTCATAAAAGCTATCAACATCATTTTGATAGGAATTGTAGGAATCCTCGATTTCTACAAGACAACCGAAAATGGCGCTTCAGTTCATTCATCATCCCCAGGAGTTGCAATGTCTGTGGAGACGCGCCACCGTGCGCATAGATATGGGTACTAGACGACGATTGCATATTTATATACATATCGTCGTCTAGTACAAATAACACAAGCCTTCTTGAGCTTAATTTGGGACTCTATCGATTTGTGTGGGGTTGTCTGATATTTATTTATTTATTTATTCATATTTTACCCACTAGAACACCATGGGTATAACCACGCTGGTTCTCAGTGCTGATGCCTTAGACCCTTTTATCAGCTAAGAATTTGGGTTAAGAGGTAACAATAAATTGATTGAAAGTCTAATTTAACTAAATGCGCATTCAAGTTTCCTCGCTAATTAGAAGCTTAGATAGGTATATTTGTACCTACAACTATTATTAAACGAAACCTTACATTATAAAATACTACTTTAACTGAAGATGCATTTGAGTTTCCTCGCTAACAATTATTTAAGACGCTTAGATAGGTATATTCATACCTACAAGTAGTATTAAATGAAACCTTCTATTATAAAATACTACTTCAGCTAAATACGCATTTGAGTTCCTCGCTAACCAGTATTTAAGAAGCTTATATATGTATATTTATACCTAAGTACTACGATTATTAAACGAAAGCTTCAATTATACAAGAAGCGATTTCATTGAGTACCTGTCTCGATTATCAATGTATTTTGATATAGAAAGGTGATCTTTTATTATAATGGTTATCGAAACATCGTGTCTATTTAAGGATTCCTGTTCTTGGCATGTCCATAATTTAATATAGAAACTTAGCCCAACTACACAATATAGCTAGTTTGGAGTTACCAATTTGTCTAAGAGCGCCGAATTATCAAACTCACTTTACAAACTATGTATATTTAAGTCTCTCAAACCCTGTCTGAAGACCCGGGATCACTGATTTGGAAGTAAGCTAGGCGTATTAGGGTCTATGGCTTTAAACTTTACCTAACATACCCTCGTTTAGAAATCAATCACTAAGGAATGGCAGGATTAAACGTAACGGCCAGATTCGAAGGTTCAAATGACATGTGAGCGATATATCTCCACTAAATGTGTATCTACAAGCCTTTTTCCAGAAGTGGACGTCTATCGGCTGATATGATGATGATGATGAAATATGTAGCTACTTTAACCCCGGCTCTACATTACTCGCGTAGTTGACTGAGGTTGGGCAAATAGTGTGGAGAGGAAGTTCGCTGGAGAAAGTCATACTTCGGCCAACTGTGCCTCGGTCAACTTCACGATAGTGTGTAGCCGGGGTCACGATATGTTCTGTGCGAATTAATTATAACTGACATCTTCTTACTCATTGTCCTCATTGAGGTAAATTGAGTAAAGTAAATTTTGCTAAAGTGAAAATGACAGGCGCGGGAGACATTGTACTACATCAAAATCAGCTACACTTTATGATTATGTCAAAAACGATCTGTTAGTATGATGAAGTTTCTGTGAAGAAACTGGGGGGGTATTCGACCAATTTTAGAGAGATAATGGAGATCTCTCGTCACTTTTGACGTGTGCCTACTTGACAAGTGGCGATATCCCTAGAAAACATCGCAACTTCGTCAATTTGGACGCGCTAAATATTCGTTTCCTTTGTATGTAACGGCATAAATAACAGGCGCATACTTTAAATTGACCGCGTAGTGCGTGAAATTAGTCCGCTACGTTTCGTTCAAAACAGAAATTATATGCATGAATAACATTTTCGACAATCATTATCGCCTTCGTATTTCCAAAATTGAGATGAGATACGAGTATGTCACTTTTAAGCTCATCGCATCTAAATGACAGTTCAATGGCGATATAACTGTTATCTAATAGAGATTTGACGTTTGGCGATCACTCAAACGGCATTCTCGGATTAGGTCCCTGGCTTGTATTGTTATAAAAATCAGTACCTAGTCAAAACACGTCTTCTTTGTAGTTTTTTTTTTTTTTTTTTCAATTCGAAATATTATAATGCTAACCAAAAGTTAGTCGTAGTTTATTTGGTTCCGTGTATTTTTGAATGAGTGTTTAGTGGTTTCAATGATACAATTTTATTTTCACTATTATTACATACCGTATTAAGCTTATTTATCTTCTTTCAAATGTCCATTTACCTATCGTATTGTTAAGTCGGGGATATCAAAGTGCTTCATCGAATACGGCCCATACCGCAAGTAAAATAGTTTAGCAAAAGGCAAGTTTTGAAGGAGGTTAGGTTGAGTTGAGACTTGATTCACAAGTTAATGCCGCTACAGATTATTTTCGTACCTATGCAGCTATGACGGGTGATCAATCCAAATGGGTCAGTAGGGACTATAAGAGATAGGGAAAGCTGTTCTTAGGAACCATGGCGTCAATTTTAGATCTAATAAAAACTGCATTATTTTTTTTTATAAATCTCATACACAATGTCATACATCACCCAGTCAAAACTAAAACCTATTGTTAAGTAGGGGATATCAAAGTGCTTCATCGAATACGGCCCATACCGCAAGTAAAATAGTTTAGCAAAAGGCAAGTTTTGAAGGAGGTTAGGTTGAGACTGAATATTCACAAGTTAATGCCGCTACAGATTATTTTCGTACCTATACCGGGTGATCAATCCAAATGGGTCAGTAGGAAGAAGTCACAAACTATAAGAGATAGGGAAATCTGTTCATAGGAACCATAGCGTCAATTTTAGATCTAATATAAATAGGGGCAAATATTTGTGCAAATATTTGTTCTTGGGTCATGGATGTTATCTATATATGTATTTATATTATTATGTATATCGTCGTCTAGTACCCATAGTACAAGCTTTGCTTAGTTTGGGACTAGGTCGATTTGTGTAAGATTGTCCCTTAATATTTATTATTTATTATTATTTTATTAATAAAAACTGCATATTTTTTTTTATAAAAAATCTCATACACAATGCCCACATCGCCCAGTCAAAACCGCTGTAAAGAATGTTTCAATACATGCGATTACTTACAGAATTTTTAACAAGGTTCAATTCCCGGATATGTATGAGAACTATAAAAAAAATGCAGTTTGTGTTAGGTTAGGTCCCGTTTTTGTAGGGTTCCGTACCCAAAGGGTAAAAAACGGGACCCTATTACTAAGACTCTACTGTCTGTCTGTCTGTCTGCACAACACTGCGCTACATGACTCTTTCTTCATTAAAGTGCTAAACTTGTTGTCGCTGGTTGTCATACGTCATTTCAATCGACTTTGCTCGCATTTGACGATCCTTGCCTATGACAATGATAAGCGAAGCCGCATGACTTTTGCCTGATATTTGTCGTCCAGTGCATCGTTGGCTTTAATTACCCCATACAATTATATGAGTAACTTATAATCAGATTTCAGTAAAATTACTCTCAATAAAATTTTATTTTTACAGAAAAAACTTGGAACAAGCTCCATGTAATGGGAAAATCATCGATAATTGCGTTTACCGATATAGGCGTCCCTAGCTGTAATTAAATTTTACTCTGTATAATCTGAGGTTTGCATATAATGCGGCAGACGGCCGGAAATTGTAGTAGTAATTACAGGCGTGTTATCGTCGTGTTTTGGCAGACGCGTAACGTGCCAGGTAATGTTCGAGTTAATTGCCTTCCCAATTAAGCTGTGTTGTCGATACTGTCAGCATTGAGACTAATTAATAGTTATTTGTTGAAATTGAAAGCTGAGCGAGCGAAGGCATTTAAGATTGAACCATGAGCGGAGCGAATGGTTCAAAGATAGATTCCCGAGCGTAGCGAGGCTTTCAAGACACGAGAAGCTAAATAATTTTGCAGCCATGCGGAACACACAACTTTTCACCTCACTACAGCGAGGAAACAATTAAAACATAAAAATAAACGTATTTAATTTTGCCTTCTATTTAACACATCAAATTTAAAACATAACACACTCAAATCGAAACCAAATAAATACGAGAGAAGCACACAATATATTACAAATTAAAAGTAATATGGCCGTAATTTGTATTATCATCGTGTATATTTTATCGTTGAGTTTTTCTTAAGCACTGTTATATTATATTTGTATTTGAAAGTACTCACACTACACATTCGTTGTGAATGTGGGAGAATGGCATTCTGGGAAGGATTAGTTGGCCACTCGGAAGTATTTTCCATAACACTTGCTTTGGAAGTTATTGGACGATCGGATCCGAACAAGATTATTTCGGCTTTATCTTCTTTAAAAACTCCAATAGTTTCGGTAAATTATTTATCGTCTCCAAATATTTATAACAAATCCTTTTTCTTTTTTATGCAGGCTTTTATAGCATTGAATAAATACTCCAATAAGGCTTAACTTTATTGTTTTCGATATTTCTATAAAGTAAAACAACAGTATGTATTCTCCACAAAACAAATTTACGTTGTTTACGTGAGTTCTGAAAACTTCCAACTTTTTAATTAGTTATTTTTTTCTCGGGTACGTTCAGAAATTACACTCTTATGTTCCAACTTTTAAAACAAATAAATATTAAAATTTGTGTTGTATTTAATATATTTACTAGGCAAAATATGTAAATGAAACTGAAATACTTACTTTTAATATATATAAACATATTCAACATAAAATAAAGTGCAGAAAAAATAAAAACTTAAAAATCTGTAACCACAAACCAGGTTTCTGGACGTAATATTGTAGGTGTATTTTTTTAAAAAGAAGTATTCAAACGTACATATGATTTTAGTCGGCCTGACCAGATCGCCCTTTATTAGCGTGCGTTGATTCATTATTCGAAGATTTATCGACTGATGAAATCAGTCACGCGTTGAAGGAGTCTTAAATATAAAAAAGTTACATGCACTACAGAGAATCAAAATCGTCGTGTTCGAAATTCAAATGACTTTTGCACGCTAGCGGATAAAATAGACTTTTGCACGCAGATTTCGCCCTATAAATGGAGGTTTTCCGAGCGAGTGAGGTGAAAACGCTATTTTCACTTATACTTTTCGCAGATCACAGATTCAAATTTTATTTGTATGTCGCGTCAGTTCACGATGCAATGGTGTCCTAACCGTGTGTGGGTGTGTCGATGCCTGAACCTAGAGATATGAACGTAGAGCCGAACCTAATGGGTAGGTACGGCTAGTCTGGTAAGTCTTAAGATAAAAGTAATTGAGCAGTGTGCATTACGTGTGATGTCATCCCTTATGATCTTAGCTTAGTGTTTTTAAGGAATGAAAAGATTCGTAGATAAACCTAAGAAACCGACAGAATCGCAAAGCTTATTGGCAATGGGCAGAGCATAGTGCGAGATCTGTTTCTTTATATTACGCGTTACTGATACGTATATAAATATAGGACATATTGTTTAAATTACACTTAACTGATACGTATATGTACAAATTGATGTCATAAAGTAGTGATGAACTGCAAATTAGCGTTGTTCGGCCGATAAGCGGTGGTCTTTCCAGATTTTTTGTATCCCTTCAAAAATATTTTCTGCGATCAATGTGCCCCACCCTCTGCCACTTCTGGAGACTTTGGTTTGGAGACTACAAAGTTTATAATTCCTTCATTGTTGCCACTGCTCCATCCATCACACTGTAGGTGAAGTTGACCTATGTAGACAAGCTTGGTTCTCCAAGATACTTCAAAAAAGCGGTTCTCTTTCTTCCAGTTCAAATCAAGCCTAAACAAACTTAGGATATTCCACTGCTAATAGTTATCTTGTGGTTTAAGACATTTATTCTAATAAGAACATATAATACATCTTTTTCTTCTTCTTCAAGTGCCTCTCCATTGGCAGTCAGCTTCTTAATTTTTTCTTTGTCTAGCTCTAATCTGAACTGAACAGTTGCCCGACGGCCTTAATCCGTGTCTACTCCCTGATATTTCGGAGCCAAGACATCTTGCGTCGACCCGCTTTCCGCTTACCGGGTACATTTAACCGCTCTATACTAACCCTTTACCGTTAATTTTTTACCAAAATATGTAGCAAAGACAGAGTAGGTATAACGCCAAATTAAGTTGCGTGAAAATTCCTTGTACCCAAACCCTAAAACTATCCAGATGCCAATCCCCATTTCATCGTACAGTTGTGCCGCCGAAACAAATCACACGCCTCCGTAACTTTAAGCGCGTTTATGTAGATGTGACGTCACATCCGCTGAACGGCTATATCCGCTTGTGTGACAATAGCTTTGAAGCTTTGAACGTCAACTCAGATATAATACACTATTTACATAATACAGTATTTTGAGGAAATTTTCACTTTATTTTATATAATTACTAACTGACCCTGCGAACTTAGTACCGCCTGAAAGTCGATAAATGTGGGTAGAGATAGCTACATTCAGACTACCACCACTGATAATGTACAACATTTCATATTTTTATGACTATAATTTTATTACTTTTCTGAATTCTGCATCGAAAGATGTAATGTCTGTTTTTATAGCTAAGATAAGCGATTTCAGTGTATGAAATTAAGTTTATAAGTTTATATATTTTTTCTGAGATAACTATATACTTATTTTATTATTAATTTATAAAAACTTACTCATTTTAAAATGTGGCAACACCAAAACCACAGTATACTTTATAGTACTACATACAGAATGGACCCGCACACCCCCGCCCCTTATTCGAGTTACCTACTTACTTGAGTTACTTATTTGGAAAATCATGTACATCTCCTCTAACATGTATCAATTAACTTTTAAGTATAATTCACGAAAAAATTACTTACCGGCTTTCTTCTCAACAGCGTTCTCCTCTTGTGAAATGCCGGTAGATTCAGATTTAGACATGTGAAAGTGCCCTTGTGGCCTACTTACTGAATAAACTTTATTTTTATTTTGATTATTATTTTGAAAATACAAACACAAATACTCTTTGTTGCACACCTCATACATCTAGGAATACACAAAACAACCTGAGATCATTAAAATAACAAGCAGAGGTAAACAACATCGCTAAATAGCGATCTCTTCCGGACAACCTTTAGGTAGGAGTATTTAAAAAAATGACGTTTGAATTTAGTAGGTGATGCAGGATAAAAAAACCTTTAAGCCGCAAGTCAAATACTTAGAATGCTCCAAATAAAGAAATGAGGGCGGTGGATTAAATTTTGTGGATTTTAAATCTTTGATATTCATTTCAACTTGATACCGCCACGTGGTCCTGAGAAAAGGAGGACAGACGGACAACAAAGTGATCCTATAAAGGTTTAATTTTTGGCGATTAGGGAACGGAACCCTAAAAATAAGGTGATGAAGAAAAAAACAAATATAAAATCCATAATGCGAAAGTGTGTCTGTCTGTCTGTTACCTCTTCACGCTTAAACCGCTGAACAGACTTAGATGAAATTGGTATGGAGATAGTTTGAGACCCGGGAAAGGAAATAGGATAGTTTTCATCCCGAATAAATTTAGTGTTCCCGTGGCATGAGCGGGTAACACCGCGGGGAACAGCTAGTAAGATATACTTCTACACAATTAACTCATTATGACGACGCGTTTGGCTCGGTTTGTAGACAACCTGCCTACTGAGTCGGCGGTCCCGGGTTCGAATCCCGGCCGGGGCAAATATTTGTGCAAATATTTGTTCTTGGGTCATGGATGTTATCTATATATGTATTTATATTATTATGTATATCGTCGTCTAGTACCCATAGTACAAGCTTTGCTTAGTTTGGGACTAGGTCGATTTGTGTAAGATTGTCCCTTAATATTTAATATTTTATTTATTTATTCGATTCATAATTCGATAAGTTAGTGTACCTTACATCATTAGGTATTATCATAATACTACAAATAACTCCTTGTGGTCACAGTACGCCCATTCGACAAGTCTTTTCTTAAAACTTAATAAATACAGAAATATTACGTAGGTACATGCATGCATCATACTTACATACGTAGTCGGGTAAAAAGTATATTACAACCATTTGTGGATGCCCAGCTATTATGTGTACTAAAAGTGGTCTAAATCAGCCCAGCCAGTCGTTTATCTCGTAAGAAAAATCCGAGCATATCGCCCTTTTATAAATAAATAAATATAAATATCAGACAACCTCACACTAATCGATCTAATCCCAAATTAGGCTCAAGAAGGCTATATAGACAAATATATACTTAAATACATACAACAACCCAAGCACAAATATTTGAATTCATCACACAAACATTTGCCCTGGCCGGGATTCGAACCCGGGACCGCCGGCTCAGTAGGCAGGTCTCTACAAACTGAGCCAACCGCGTCGTCGCAACCTTTGCCCTTTGAGTAACCTTCGCTTGTGGAGCTGATGACAAACGGTGCAGATAAGGTTCGTTAGGGCTACCGTGGTAGTATGCGAAGACCGCCCACAATATGTACCGCCGATCTGATCAGAAAAATTGAGGCATAATACATGTCTTGGTAAATATGCTGCAGATGTATTAAAATGGGTAGAACTCGAATATCGATTGAGACTCAGGGGAGTTTTCTATATAAAATGCTTCAGATAATAAAACAAACTTAAGACACATTAGATATTTATTAAAATTCAGTCCCATAATAAATTTAGATAATCGTAAAATGACAATTACATTCAACATTAATTTGCTTAAATAAATAAATATCGGACAACCTTATACAAATCGATCTAGGCCCACAGTAAGCTCTAGTAGACAAGCCTTCTGTTATGGTCGTAATACATAGTTAATACTGATAAATACATACTTAAATATATTGAAAAAATCCACGCCCGGAACAAATGATCGAGTACATCACACAAATATTTACCCCTGCCGGGATGCGAACCCAGGACGGTCGATGAAGATACACTTGATACCACTGCGCCCACCTCGTCGTCTAATATAGTTAATATCTGAACAGTTACTATCTTTCGTAATCATTGGTATTTAGAGTCAAATTATTTAAATACTAGTCTTAGTGGGTTTAATTTTTATGAATGATCGCGTAACATACATATAAAAAACATACAGTAGAATTGATAACATCCTCTATTTTAAAAGTCGGTTTAAAGTTAGTCGGTATGTTACGCGATCATTCAATTTGATAGTTCACAATAATAGTGGATGAAGGGATCTTTGCCTTCGAAACTTCTAATTCTAATTCTAATTTTAAAATATGGCTTCCATCATAGTTAATGATGATTTCGCCAATGTCAAGTTTGCTCGTAGAGCATGCCGTTGTTCGGTGAGGTTTTGCTTTTTGTAAGGTGATAGCGATTTACAAAAAACCACGCGGACTATCGGGCCTTGACCCAGGAAGGGCTATGAACGCTTCAAGTTGAATTCTTCATTAGCTATTCACTCCTACGTTAGATCACTGCACAATACGCTATCAATACTACACATTGAACAACGAAAATGAATAAATAATGAACAACGAAACTTAAACGCATGCGGCCATCTTAAGTCACGAACCGGAAGCCCCTTCGAAACTTAATTAAAAACAAAACTAGTCGAAAGTTTAAAATTTCAACGGTTTGACATTGACAAGTTTCAAACCATCAACTTTTTTTTTATTGCATTTCAAAGGCAAACAGCCCTCCATCCACTATTATTGAGAGCTGTCAAATTGTCAATATAAAAAAACATTTCGGAAAAAAACATGGTAAATAAAAATGAATGACCTGCAACTTGTAGGTAGATCCTTACAGCAAGATATATCGAAAAAAAAAACTAATTTAAAGGCCTCCGAAAAATTGTACCAAGCCTATTGTATAGGTATTGCACGAGAAATCGTATTAAACATTGCAATTTGTATTGACATATAAATCGGGACCTACTGGTATCACTAAGCTGCAGTATATTCATGACTGCACAAATGAGATTCTACGGATTATGTAAGTCTGGCATACGTAACTGTACCACGCAACTCTTTGCCATGCGACAAATACAATCTGTCACTTTCCTTTCAATACCGTGCGAGCAAGACATATGACACCGAGACACGCGATAAGCAAATTCGTGGTAAGATATGCTAGCCCTGACAGACGAAATCAGGGACATTTATTCTTGTATACACAAAAGTTGACAGGTACGTTTTGAGAACGCAAAGGCTGAGTCCCCTTCAAACAGGTTATTTGTAATGACCTAATATTTACATTGGTATGTACAATTATTTACTTTTCATCTTTGACTCGTTAAACGTTCAAATTGTACATAACGACGCTTCTTAAAATAACGTTTCTCTATTATTCTTATCGACATTCAGACGACTTATGTAATACATATTTTATGTTTTCCTTATGCGCTATATATAAATGAATCATTTAAAAACATAAATGAGAATAAAGAGAATGAAGTTCTCATTATGTTGCGAAAAGTAGAGATATGGCTTACTGTTATGTTCAGCAATAAAACTGTACCTTTACGAATTGTTCGTTAAATATTAAATAACTAAATAAATATGTAAACCATTTAAACTGATTATATCGCGTATATTAGTTATTTGAGCCTCCCTGACGTTTCTGAGACATTTCGGACAGTGAGTCAGTGTGACAGTCGCGGAGACGAAGAAAATATTAAATATTTAAACCGATAATTAAGACTTGCAAAAGACGGCTTGAATGATGAATCATTAAATTCTTAAGTCTCGTGCTACTTTTTTGACATCGTTGGGTTTCCTGCCAAACTCGTAAGCAATTATAATTATTTTAGCGTGAAACCCCCTCGAATAAAAAAAGAAGTAATCTTAATTTGCCGGTAAAAACGTGATCTTTCCGCATTTATTTGGAAACACACATATACAGCCTAAACATGACGTTTCATATGTCAAACGGTGAGATTAGTCTACTTTACTTGTCAATTTCCTCATTATACAGGGTGATTCAAGATCAGGGGTCATGGACAGGAGTTATAGGGGAGTGGAATACACTGAGCAACTTACTCTATGGGGCCAACCACAAGATCGCAAAACAAAAGACAGTCGTTCCATACAATTTCGGATAGTTAGCGATCAATTAGTTAGCAATAAACTATTAAAAGAAGCACACGATTTCGTCACTGATCCCATAGTGGAAAATGCTCAGTGTGGCCCTCCTTATAACTCCTGCTCATGACCCTGTATTATAACAAAACGGGACTTAATCATATATTTGTATAGAATCTTTTTCTCGATTCATATTTTTTATGTGGTAATACCACATTTTTATTTTTATAAATAATGACACAAAGGTAAATTAAGAAAGAAAAATTGAATGCGATCTACTACAATCTAAGCGGGATTTGAACCCGCGACCTCTGCGTTTCCGGCGCATTGCTCTTCCAACTGATCTATTAGATCGCTACGTCAATCACACCAAATCTTTCATCCCTGAATTCTTTACGCTACTGGAGCGCCCTCTGCGTCATATATGTTTTTGAAATGCTTATGCGTGCGCATAGGCCATACCCTAGGATGTGCGCCTTACAACTGTTGACCTGGGACTTAATCATGTTCAAAAAGGTGTTTGATAATATTTAATTACCTTGATGTTCTCCTTCCCCTCAGAGTCCCTCCGAAACCAAAGACGTTACATATCACGTCTGTAACATCTAGGTTATTGAGGTATTAACACGTTTTTGAACACCATTAAGTCCAGTTTTGTTATAATAATGTAGGAAATCTTGTAACTTTAATAGTACATTACCTACCTAGGACGGTGAATTCGTCAATGTCCCAGATCGCAGGTGTTTGTTGGCCGAACCGAAGGTGAGGGCCATAAATATGCAATCTGATGCTTTACGAATTAACGCCCTTGGTTTGTCTAAAGTTTTACGTCATGCCTTGGCCAGCATTTATTTAATAAGTTATGAGAATGATCTCAAGGACCTAAAATTGCATTACATTTAAAACTAAATTATACAATTGGTTAAAAGAAAAGACATTTTATTCGGTTAGGTATTATTTAAATAATTAATTGAGGACGTTCATTTCATGTGTAAAATTAAGTTAATTTGTATGTGTATGTGTGTGATCAGAATACATTTTTTATTATATTTGATTTGACATGTTATGTATTTTGTTAACTTTTATAGCTATAGACTCTTGTATGTTTTTTTTTGCATGCCAGCATTGCTGGTTAGATATGTCATTAGTGCTTTATATGTATGTTATATCTGACGCAAATAAATAATTTCACTCTTTTCTTTCAATACAGTGCAAACAAGGCAGGAGGCGCTGGGTCGCGCGACAAAGAAAGTCGCGGCAAGATATGTTAGGCCGCAGGAAATGATTAACCCCCGAATTTCTTCCCAAAAAGATTACAGCCACGACCACTTACGGCCTAGGGTGACGTCAGGTGACGTAAAGCAACAACTTGTCAATGTCCTTCAATGCACCTCGAACAACAACGTATAGTATACTTATACGTTCGTATGGCGCATGTCAACATTCATCACTCTTTTACAACATGTTATTTTTTTACATACCTACGCACCTACAATAAATACAATTAATTTGAAATTGGTTCCACTGTAACTCATTAATATTTATTACTAGCGACCCGCCCCGGCTTCGCACGGGTGCAATGCTATGTTATGCATGTATTATACATATAAACCTTCCTCTTGAATCACTCTATCTATTAAAAGAACCCGCATCAAATTCCGGTTCGGAGTTTTAAAAATCTCAGCATACATAGGGACAGACTGACAGATAGACAGCAGAAAGAGACTTTGTTTTATACTATGTAGTGATTACACAACGAGGCAAAATATTAACATATGGATCCGCATGATGAGCAATTCTTAAAGTACTTTAGAATACTTATAAATATATTGACCTTGAGTTAAGTACATTTACAACTATAAACTTGAGTACATTTAATACAAAATAGATGAAGCAGTTTGAATGTTGGAGTCATATCGATGCTGCCTGTTTACAATTAAAAATTGTGGAGTTCCAAGGAAGAACAAGACCAAAGAAAATCTGTATGGGGCTAGTGTGAAGATTTAGATCATTTAGATCAGATGAATCGAATGAGGAGATGAAGGGTGATAGGGAACTATAGGAGGAAAAAACACGTTGTGCCGACCTCATATAAATAGGAAAAGGGTAACGGGATGATTCTGTTTATAAATACAGTAATCTAAAAAATACTGTGGTGTGTTTTTGATACCGACCGCGTCACGTTACTTAATTTGGCAACTGGTAATTATTGCACTTACTTTTTCTTAATAGTCACTATGAATTCTACTGTCTCTTATAATTTTTATTCACTTGACTCGAACATTAAGATGATTTAATCACCAGGAAAACAAGTATCACCAATTAAAATATATCCTCTTGGACACTTAATTTCAACAGTATTCTCAGTACTGATGCTGTCAACACAATTGCTTTCACTATTTTCACTGTTATTATTAGTGCTATTATTTTCACTGTTACTTTTGCTGATTTCACTGGTAATAGTAGAGGTGCTGTCGCTGTTACTTTTACTGATTTCACTGGTAACGTCAACGTTGCTGTCAACTTCATTGTTTTCACTTGTTGCACTATTGGATTCACTGTCTTCACCGAACCTTTCATCTATTAGCGCGCCCGATTCTGAATTTGTAGGCTCTCTGAACACTATGGCGTCTGGGTCAGTAGCGAAGAAAGGAAAATAGTCGATGGGTACACTAAAACTCTGGTCAATGACCCACGATACGGTAACCACTAATATGACCTTAAGCATCGTAGCGACACGTCCGTGCTGGAAGAGGCCGAGAAACGAATGACACCGGATTTTGACTCCGGCATGAAATAATTTGCTTATACAAAAGTTGATAAATAAAAGGTTATTCTGCAATAAACAGCTTTAATACCAACAAAACGCCTACACATCATTCGTTATTATACTAAATATTTATTACATGAACGGTCAAACATGACTTTATTGTATCGTGTAAAATATAAATAATATATAAAGGTAATTAATGTATGATAAACCTACAATTATGCAATAAATAATGTAATAATATAATGTGGAATGATATTTATGCGATATTATTGTAAAAAAAAATATTTATTTATTCTAATAATCTAAATCAAAATTGTACCTAATTATACACCCACCACTAAGTAAATTGCTGTGCCCTGAAAGGGTTCATGTTATGGACTTAATCATATTAACGTAACATCTTATTGTACAACATGATAATGCAATAAAGTATTATGAATTATTATTCAAACCAAGTCTTTTTATAATCTTGACAATAAAATTAAAATTGCGAATTAAATACATTCTTATTTTTTTACCTTGTTTTTTTTTTCAATACAAGAATATATGTAGTGAATACTGTAGAATGATGTAAATCAATCTATTTTCCAAAGTTGCGCTATGTCAACGTGATAATACTAAGATTTAAACGCCCGATAAATGAGGTAACCTGCTTAAAATAACATTGTAGATTTTATTTAAATCGTATTGACGTTCAATTTTTAACAACCAATGAAATCACTTCACTAGCAGTTGAAGTAAAAAATCACTAAGATTATTTAAATTATTCATGTCTCATTTGGTATCACAAATAGGTATCTTTAACACATTTTATCTTCAATTAAGTTTAAACTGTCTGTCACCAGTCTTTAATCTTCATCTTGATTGAGGACCCAGCGTTTTGGCTTTAATTTTCAGGAAAACATATTTGATCAGGAGCAATTTCTCCCTTCCCACATTTTATTTTATCTCCGATGTCAATTTTTTCTAATGCCAGTGGAACTTTGCTCACTTCAGTGGTCCTGTCCATGGTGGTTGGTCCTTCGAACACGATCACATCACTTGGACATCTTGGATAGTACCTTGGAGCAGCTACGTTCATGTTGACGATAGCCAAACTGGCGAAGACAAACAAAAGCTTATACATTGTTATGATTATGAACTTCACTGTCAAATCCTTGGTGCGTAGAAATCGAATGACATTTTGACGTATAAAAGGGATCTTTTATACACATTTACGAATGGAAGCGAGACCTAAATTACGTCATTTATGGTTACAAAACGGGAACAGATTAAATAACTTCCTTGTGGTAACCCTATGCATTGTTAACCGTAGTTCGTCATAGAAATTTCGCAAACCGCTTAGTATTTTTTATGACGATTTGATCACGTATATTTTTGTGACGTAGAATTACCTTTGCCTGGGCTCTTTAATTTCATATTTTCCTTGTAAAATAAATGATCGGTCGACTTATAAACTCGATGATTTTTCTACTAAGATAATAGGTAACATTAACGAAACGTATTGTTATTTATCATCAATGACCTTCAATTCTTGAAAATTGCTCGTGCCTATTATTTGCTCTTTAATAATATGATTTCTTGTTACGATTACCTACTTTTAATAGAGCGTGAAAAAATGAGAGAGAGCGAAAGTCTCGCATAATTGTCATTAGAAAGGTCGTCTCCAGACAGTTATTAGTTGGATGGGCAAGACAAGATGTTGCTTTAATTAATTAGTTGACATTGGCCGCATATGTTTTTGGAATCGCCCACTTGGCACGCGCGCGAAGGTAGTCCCCGAGAACAGGTTTTTTACATCGTTGTATTGTTATGCTGGTCAGCATTTAAGTATCTACTATGACTGGCAGTTGATGTCAATTATTAATGATCTCGAAGATGCTCATGTTAATGAGAGGTCACATCGATTTCATTTTATAATACGTAAGATTAGGCTGATGCTTTATCGTTTTGTTTTATAATCTGGGAAAAAACAGAACAAAATTAATCAAAACGAATGAATATTAAATATCTCTATACAAGCACAACTATCCTCAGAAACTGGCAGAATTTTCGTACTAAATCTCGTTGGTTAGTTTGATAATTGTGATCCGTTGACGAGGCCGTGACGATATTAATACACCATTACGGATGATACTACATAGCGATACCGACTTCTGAAATAGATTGAAAATTAACCCGGCACAGTTCAAAACATAAAACATAGGTACATCGCGCCGGACAGCTGAAAGATAACTGGGGCCCAATTCGAGACTGACATTTGAGTGAACGCCAAATGTCACATCTCTATTAGATAACTGTTATATCGCCGTTGAACTGTCATTAAAATGCGATGAGCTTTAAATTGACATATCTCATCTCAATTTTGGAAATACGAAGGCGATAATGATTGTCAAAAATGTTATTCATGCATATGAATTTCAGTTTTAAATGAAACGTAACGGACTAATTTCACGCACTACGCGGTCAATTTAAACTATGCGCCTATTATTTATGCCGTCACATACAAAGAAAACGAAAATTTAGCGCGTCCGAATTGACGAAGTTGCGATATTCTAGGGATATCGCCACTTGTCAAGTAGGCACACGTCAAAAGTGACGGATGGCGATGAAAAGGAGAGATCTCCATTATATCTCTAAAATTGGTCGAATACCCCCCCTGGATTTGCTATATAAGTATAAATAAAGCGGTGACATTGACTATCATTGAATAAGGGCCAAAACACAATTACAAGACACGACAACGCATCGTGGTACGACGCGACATCGTGCCACGATGCGACGTCGTGAGATAATAAAATGAATTTTAATTGTGCATCTCAGTTATATAGTTTTATAGTATTATTATATTATGAATTCAATAAGTAGTATTGTATTGTAAATGATTATTATTTTTGTACTTAGAGTATATTTTGAACTCTCAAAGCCTGAGATACAGGAATCTCCTAGTTCAGGCACCAGTATTAACAATGCTCTGTATAGATCTAAGACCTTTTATGCCATTTGTTATTACTATGATTTCATGAATAAAGATTTTATTATTATTATTATTATTATTATCTCGTCACATACCTACGCATAAATCCATAATGTCGTGTCTTGAAATTGTGTTTTGTTTGGCCCTCAATTGCCTGATGACAAGCAAAACTCACTAAAATTTCTGTCACTGCTCTTCAAAACCTAGTTTATACAACCTATTTAGTTGACACTGAGTCACGAGCTTCGTTTTAAGTAGTTATTTGTTACTTGGTGAGTTTTGGTTGTCAACAGACGAAATTAAAGTCGTTATTTCAATTCCATCTTAAGATTCTCTGTCGGGAAAGGTTATAAATTTACTTGATCCACAATGAAAAGTAGATTTATATTTACTTTTTTTTACATTGGTTTTCTTTTGCAAATCGATGCAAAAAATCAAAGGGGACCCAAAGGTTGAGGTGATACCTTCAATAGAGACGCAGATGGTCGTATAACGAGAATCCTTATCCAATAATACGTTTGTAATTATAATATATGTGTGATCCTTTCATAAGAGTATGTGTGTGGGATCTTGGGCAATTTCACTTAAGCTCGATAAAAATTATTGATATATTATCGATACGCAACCGTACAAACTTTTTTGATAAAAAATCGTTGAAATTTAATGGTAGTGCACATTGTGAGTGACAAGGTGCATTGTCACTTATTTATCACGTGATAAACGCAAACCATTACAGGCCTCCAAACTTGCAAAACTATTGTCCCCAAACATCGATATAAGTTGGGGTTAGTTTATCAACTGCAAATAAGTTTTTAGCTTGTGTTACAGTACTTTTAGCTGGGCCGGCACTGAGCGCTCCCGAGCTCACCCACACAGAGCCAATGTGCATGTACATCTACTCACACAAACATGGCTCACCCGCGCTCGTGAGATAAAAGTACTGTAAGTATATGATGTTGCTTCTTGCCAAATCTTATTCATGAACATGATACTAGGTCAACGAGGAGTACCCTATAAATTTTGATTCCCTTGCTAGCGTTTAATAATGATCGTATCTTTTGATTGAGTTTTTAATATTTATTTCAGCTTGATACCTTAACGCGGTTCCGATAAAATGGGTTTGACAGACAGACAACAAAGTGATCTTGTAACGGTTCCCTCAATGCCAATTAAGATACGGAAACCTAAAATTCAATTTGTATCAGCCTTATCAGCACGATCGTGTCCGTGGTATAGTCAATATATCGCTCAAATGGCTATAATGCCAATGTAAGTCGAATTACGTAAACTGAATATGAAAAAAGTAAGTATAAAACAATGCAAAGATCGACACACAAAACATAAGGAAAAAATCAAAAGGTTATTTAGCGTTAGGGTGGTGAGGAGGTTAACACGCTGGGCCTGTTATCCAGAGGTACCGGGTTCGAACTACTTCGAACCCCGGTCTCTTCCGCCAGGTTAAGCATTTAAGTTTTCTTTGTGTCTTGATCTTTGTATCAATGGTTTAATATAAAAATTGTGGTACACCCACGTTTAAAAATAATGATACATTACATGTTTCGTAAATTTATAAGTTAAAAAAATATACTTAATCTTGATCTAGGTATATAATATGTTTCAAACATGTAACAGACACCAAGATCGTACGACGCAGTACAATAGTAAACATAAAAGGAAAACCTTTCAATTTGTATCGCCAATTACCCTGAAGTTTGACTAGAGTTTATGGGAGCCTTTTCCTTGATCAGTACAAAAGGGATGTGAACGAATGGTATTCGTTTCATTTATTTGCGTTTATTTTGTAGTTTTAAGGCCACTTCTGACCAGCTGCAACAACATTAGGTATAACATTTTTCTTTTATCTGGGATTCTTTTGAAGGCTATGAAGGTTAGGTCTCATTAGGTTATGTTATAAATTTGCTTAGACGATAACTCGTAGATATGTAGGTATAGAGTGAAATTAAAATATACAACGGTTACACGTTCAGTTATGCGTCAGTTCAGTCCATCATTCTGAACTGTCAGTTAACTGTCATTCGCTCAATTTTATAGAATCTTTTTATCGATTCTATTTTCTTTTATGTGATCTATACCACATTTTTATTCT
This sequence comes from Apotomis turbidana, assembly GCA_905147355.2. Classification (NCBI taxonomy): domain Eukaryota; kingdom Metazoa; phylum Arthropoda; class Insecta; order Lepidoptera; family Tortricidae; genus Apotomis; species Apotomis turbidana. The sequence continues at coordinate 18,202,640 of LR990292.1, read as the reverse complement.
AATAAAGTATGACACCAAGGAACTCTCCCAACTAAGCTATTCGATCTTTACGTCAATCACACCAAATCTTTGATTCCATAATTCTACGCTACTAGAGCGCCCTCTGCGTCATAATGTTCTTTAAAATCATTCTCTCATTTTCATGAGTCCGGACATGACTGTCCTGGCCTTTCGGACCGTCCGTCAGCCCGAAAGGGTTATACGATCATTATCTCGTCATTCTGACGAGACTGATGGAACTTGTCAGCAATGGCCGCAAATCAAATCATATCATGGCAATGTCAAAAAAGTCATGGATAAAATGAAAAATTTGACGAAGTGTTTGTTTGCGATACAATGAGACCCGACATTCAGCGTTTTTATTCTCTTTTGCACATTTGTAGTTGATGCACTTTTTAGGGTTCCGTGCCCAAAGGGTAAAAACAGGACCCTATTACTGAGACCTGGCTGTCCATCCGTTCGTCCGTCTGTCACCAGGCTGTATCTCAAGAACGGTGATAGCTAGACAGTTGAAATTTTCACAGATGATGTATTTCTATTGCCGCTATAACAACAAATACTAAAAATAAAATAAAATAAATATTTAAGGGGGGCTCCCACACAACAAACTTGTTATAGATTATGGTACGGACCCTCATGCGCGAGTCGGACTCGCACTTGCCCAATTTTTTTCTTTCATCCTTCCCTATCACCCGCCTTCTCGCCTTTAATATCTCCTTACTTATCATTATATACAGGGTGGCCCATTTAGATCGGTCTGTATGGGAAAGTCTGAAAGTATAAGACATACGAAGATCTGTTCTTAGGAACCATGTCATCGTTTTTAATAACAAGAAAAACTTCATTCATATACATTTAAAAAACCTATACACAGCTCGGGAATCGAACTCGGACGTTTTAAAAAATAACACTAACATTATTCCTACCTAGATATCAATTGTGTCGGTCTTAAGCAGTAAATTTTACTATAAACAATATGTCCAAAACGACATGGTTCCTAAGAACAGATCTTCGTAGGTATGTCTTATAGTTTCCGACTTTCCCATACAGACCGATCTAAATTGGGCCACCCTGTATATATTACATCATCTTTCATACAATTCATCTGTTCTTTTGGTCTACTTATTCTATAACCCTTGTCTTAAATACTCGTTAGTATCACACCGACACCATCTTATAAGTCAATCGACATTCAATATACGGGTACGTCAGTATATCCAAAAAAAGCCATCACCCGTACAAGGGCTTTGTATATAGCCTTTTAATGTTCAGGTAAATTGGGAAGGATCCAGTCGGACACGTATTTAATTTCCCGATCCCTTTTCAATTATTATTCCAAATTTGTCTTTTTGATTCGACGGTCTACGTAATTGATGTTTTGTGTAATCGACCCTGCTTATTCAAGTTACGTTTTGGCTTTGAAATGAATAATGCTTGTTAAACGATATTATTTTCTCTTTAGTTGTTTGGCAAGGATTTTGCTTAGTCTTTAACGATTTTGTATATGTTTTCCTTTATTTTGCAAAGTTTTGTCACAGCGTGTGTCTCGATCATAAGCAGGGGTCGGACTTTCTTTCGCACGGTAAGACTAATAGAGAGCTATGGAGCCATTAACATTAAAATACTATTCATACTCATACTCATTCATCTATTTCATTTAAGTTGTACGTGTGTCCCTTGTACAATAAGCTTTTTTTTTAATTGTAAATTATGTGAATGCAGCTGTTTATCTTGTAATCTGTGGTACTAAGTGATGCTTTTTTGGTGACATTATAACATCGTTTAGCAGTGTTTTTTTGGGCAATAGAGTATAGACTTTTACAGACTTTCATAATATATGTCTTTATATTAGAGTTAGTAACTATATAGATGACAGAAAAAAGTACTGGAGTAGAAAAAAGCATTTACGCAGTCGCTAGCGAGTATACGGTCACTGTAAAGTACTGTAAACTCATAGTAAGGGTACTGATGGCGAAGGTATTACAGCTAAAATGGATCACGTGCCTGAGTTATAAACAACATTAACAAAGGTGTACAAATCATTTGAAATAAGTAGGTAACTTTGCAAATTCAAATGGATAGAAGTTTTACATGTCAAACTCGAACTGTTTCTCGGAAACGTCGTTAACAACGAGCGTGCCGAAGTATAAACATAATTAGAATCAAGCTGGGTGGAGTTACATTCCACGTTTGTACCAGACATACCTATGTTCTAGATATGTCTGTATAGGTACTTAAACAATTGGCTAACTTTGGGTTTCTATGGCATCTGCTCAAGATCTGCACTGTTTCGGAATGTCCGCACTGTGTTTTATTCGAAGTATTCGTTTGGACATTAGCTTTCTCATAGAGATAAATATACCCTATTTCCTAAGGCGTAAAAGCTGAGATGTCGACTCTGAAGTGCTAATTACAGGCGCGTGACATAACCTAATTTTATTACATTGGTTTTCCATTAAAATGTCACCTCGCAAAATTTTACTTAAAGGCCCGAATTACAAAAATCTGAACCCTAATATCCGTGATATCTCTGAGAGATCTCCGATGTGGCGATCAGACAAATATTCAACATTTACAATTTAGGCTACTTGAATTTGGCCACATCACCGAGATGAACCGAGAGTTTCCGAAAATGGCCGAACGTAGTAGGAAATGAAATGAAATTAAATTAAATTTAATGAAATAATGAGCTAGCTCTCAGGCTCAACAGAGAAAACAATAGGTACTGGTAAAAAAAAAACAAAAAGATGTGTTCGAACTTGGCATACATTGCCAAATTAAAAAATAGAAAGGGATATACTTACCGCGGGTTATTCAAACTTGCCATTTTGATTAGTCCGCATTAATTTTGCAACGACTGACAAACTAACATTGCAAAGACAATTAAGAATGTTATCCATAAATATTAGGTACCTACTTTTAAAAGTATAAAAATAAGTTATATTTAGTAGAAAAGACTACAAGTATATCCTAAACTATCAGACTACGCATTTAATAGGCGAAAATTGTAGCGAACTCCAAAAATAGTATTTATTAAGTGTCATAAGTTGGTACTACTAATTTTACCAGCTACAGTTCGCTAGATGTTATCTACATCTTGTTTTATTGTCTATGATTGATATATGGCTCTCTATTTGGCGCGATACGTGATTCCCTAGTAATAAGTGATTTTACTGCTACCGTCAATCTTATTACCTACTCATCAAACGAATTAGTGCAAACCTTTACAGATTACGCAACAGAAATTATGCCTATTCAGCCCTTCAATTCCGGTAGACGCCCAATAAACGAAAGTCAACGATAAAAGTGAATTCAATTCTCGTCTCTGTCCAAATTTACCGCCGAAGCCCCAAGCTAAACCCCGGGTCCATAAACGAAATGTTTTCTATAACCATTCGTGAACAGCGAAAACAACCCTTGTTCCGGAGGCCCGATACGGACCAAACGGCAATAAACGTTAAAAATATCAACTCGAAAATTACATTCCCGTCTCCGTTTTCTCAAACGGGAAATTCGTAACCTTAGATATTGTTTGCTATAATGTGAATTCCAACAATGTTCTAATTAATTTGGGTCGGGTAAATAACGAAGTACCTGTTATATCCCTTAGGTAATAGTAGCTTTATAAAGAGGTAATTATTAAAGGCATCTAAACCGTCATAATTATGGTGATGCCCGCTCAGTGCCGTCAAAGTTAGCGTGAAGGTCTTGCATGAGCCGGCTATGATACTTAATTAAATAAATGCCTGAGTTTGAATGTAAAGTTGGAGCGAAATAGGCGCTCCTGACTCAGAAATGAGTCAAGTATGCGCTTGATATGAATAGGCTAGTTAATTCATGTATGTTGCATAGGAAACCTAAATACATACTTTACAGTTCATAAAAGTAAAAAATGGCTGAAAAATATAAATTTGAAAAGATGATTTATAATCTGGATTTTGAAATGCTTAAAACGCTGTCCGCCATTTTTCCCATGATAGTGACGTCACCAGTCCTGTAAATAAACCTGAACGGCTACTACGATGCTCGAAATTCGACGGTCGAATTTCGAACATCTTAGTAGTATTTCTGTTCCTTCACGTCACGAAACAGTTAAGCAAAAGGCAAAATGGCGGACGGCGGCGTTTTTGTCTGTTCATGAAGTTTCTGTATTCAATTAATAAAATTTAGCTTTGTAGCTCTCACAAAAATACAATACATTTTTTTAGAGTTAGTAGGATCATCTTTTCAAATATATTTCAAAAATAAGTCAACCCTATTATGGTGATGCTCGCTCAGTGCCGTCAAAGTTAGCGTGAAGGTCGAGCGTGAGCTGGCTACGATAATACTTAATTAATTAAATGCCTGAGTTTGAAGTTTGAGAAATTGCATTCGAAGTCACGCTCGTGGGGGAAGGGACTGTAAGGAGTCAAATGCGCTTAGTATGAATTATCTTCTGTGCGTTCTAACATTAGTCCGTTACGCACAGAAGATAGTCCAAACGTATTTTTTTCTTTATAACGGCACAACATAGTGGCTCCACTTTACCTGATGGTAAGCAAAAAGGGGAGCCCAAGTCGCAATGGCAACTGACAAGAAACCAACGGTGCCATATTAGTTGACACTGCTATGCTGACCCGAGAGATGCTTCTTCACGCTTCGTTTGAAGTCCCAAGTTATAAGAAGGAGAAAACACATGAGCCGGCAGAGAGTTACATATTTTAATAGTTCAGCAGATGAAGGAATTGCCATCCTTCTTTAAATAATACTTAATTAAGTTGATTATAATATTAAACAGTTTATATTTCTATTTTTTCTTTGTGTCGGCTCAGGCTACTATTACATTATTACTACTATACTACACAAATCGATCGAGTCCCACAGGGGCTCTAGTAGGCTTGTATTATGGACATTAGACGACGATAAACATACTAATGTAAATACAAATAACGTCCGTGATCCAGGCACAAAAAATATTAGTATGAATAAAATAAAAATATATCGCGCAGCTTTATTAGGCTTGTGTTATGGGCACTAGTAGACGATATAATAATAATAACAATAATTTATTTATTTCAGGCTTCAAAGGCCCATAGATAAATACCGTACAATCTAACATACATATTAAATATTAAAATAATAAAAACATAAGTAACTAAACTAGGTCACATTTTTCAACAGCGACGTGTTATGCGTATTCGATGTGTCAGGTAGCCGTCCACGGAAACGCCGGAACATGACACCCTTCGGCCAGTACTCTTCCTTTGTGAAGGTCGCTAGTTGGTCCGTCGGAACTCTCAGCACGAAGGAATTAAAACTCACGTCGTGGCGAGACTCCAGTTTTACGACCCTCAGGATGACACCGGACTTCACCCTTACATATTCTGCAATATCTTCAGCCTTCGTAGTGTAATGTAGCCGGGACACATAAAGCAGCGTCGTAGGTAGAGCGGGACGCAACAAATGTTTCGGTCCAGTCGGATATACATACTTATATACGGATAAATACATACATAACATTACATAAAAAACATCCATGACCCACGCACGAGAGTTCATCACACAAATTACATTCACCCTTGCCGGAATTCGAACTCAAGACCGTCGGCTCAGTAAGCAGCTGAAAATAAATGAAATGAAAATACATGAAAAAGTGACGGTTGTTGACATTTGACGCGGGCGGTGCTGGCTGGCGTATGCAATTTTAGAAAACAGTTGGCATCTTAATATTACAGTACGTTGTGCGTAATAGACTAATTCCCGCAGACATTCATTAAACCCGTATTTAAATAACTAAGGCGTAAATTCAGGCCATCCGTCAGGAAAACCTCCACGTCACAGATAAGCATGACGCAGGTTTTCAATAGCTCTTTCAACTCATTAATCCCATATTCATTTTAAGTACCCATTAAATTATGCTCATAGCCTTTATGTTGGATCTCGTCTGTTGTGTGATCGAAAATTATGAATTATATCATAAACGATACCGTCTCCCCTAGTTCAAGGCCCAAGGGGTAACTGAAGTTCTAAATTCAAATTTAGTATAATAATGGTTGTCTGTAAAAAGTCTGTTTACGGACGATAATTTTACTTGATAACGTATGCCGGCCGATGGAGTGGAAGAGAGAAGCAATGCAATGCAATGCAAAATACAAGTACTCTTTATTGCACACCTCTTAAAACATACAGGAAATACAATGCAAGAAATTACAATTAGAGGTAAACAACAGGCAGCCTTATCGCTAAAGAGCGATCTCTTCCAGACAACCTTTGGGTAGTGGAGAACTTGAAAAAGTTTGTAGTGCTCTGGCCTACTCAGCCGGCGGTCCTAGGTTCGAATCCCGGCTGGGGCAAATATTTGTGTTATGATATCGAATATTTGTTCCTGGGTTATCCATGATGTTATCTATATATGACTATAGTTATGCAGAAAGCGACCAAAGATTTTTTTTCATAATGTAAAAAACGACCAAACTCATTCATTGACTAAGACTTAAGTCACTAACAAAAAATCTACGCTGGTCGCTTTCTGCATAACTATGGTCATATTATCTATATCGTTGTATAGTAACCATACTATAAGCTTTGCTTAGTTTGGGACTAGGTCGATTTGTGTAAGATAAACACTTACCAAAAAAAAATATATTAAAAAAACCGAAGCGTCTCCTTTAAATGATCCGTAAAAAAAGGGAACTTGGTTAAATCCGTTCAAAATAAAACTTTCTAAAGCTGAACTCCTGTTTGTCTTGATCGCCTTTATAAGGGTTATATTTGGTATGGAACTAAGTAGGTACAAATTGTTGAACGAACCTAAAAATTAACGTCCGACCGGTTTTAATCTCTACCCAAGCGATATTTATTGCCGAAAAGGAAGTTTTTAGAGTTCCGTACCTCAATCGACAAAAATAGAACACTTAAATCAATTTCTTGTCTGTTTGTCGAACCTTTTTCTCAAGAATGCATGGAGCTACCAAGCTGAAATTAATATCAAATACTCAGGTCTGTTACCTATTGTAGCAGAGAAAAAATCAAACTTCTAAGTCAAGGCAAAGATAAGGCTCCATTTATGCTACATTTACCGCTAATATATTAACGCTAGGGAATTAAATCCTATAGGGGACCTGCGGTTGACCTAGAACCATAAAATTCGCCAAGAAGCAATGTCATTTTAGCGCAAGTCAAGGAAATCATCCAAAAACCACAAAATATTTTTGATTTGATTATAATTTTTGATTTGATCTTTACAATTATGAATTTATTTGCAGTTGGTTAACAAACGCGACCTATCTCGATGTATGGAAACAACAGTTTTCCAACGGCAAAGGTTAGTTTTTCCCCGAATCCACTTTTCGCTTGAGCCATATTCAGTGCTTTTATGGTTTATACGGAACCCTCAGAGCGCGGATCCAACTCGCACTTGACCGGTTTTTGTGTCAAAGTTACGAGAGCCCAACTTCGATATGGCTGACCCCTATTCATAAATCACTGAAGGCATCACACAAAATTGGGACTTTTGTCGACCCCAATTCTTTTTAATATTTATTATTTCCTTTTTACCTTTACGGTGATAGGAAATTTAATGTAGTATTGTGTAGTATTACAATTGATTATGATTATATTGCTTGAGTTTATGTTTATTACTCTTATGAGATGCGTTAAAAATGTGTCATTAAGTAAAAGGTCGCATTGATCGGGTTTCCATTAGTACGCGTCGATTGGTTATCGAAATAAAGATGCAAATGCAACATGAATATATGGAAACCCGAACAATTTAAAGATTTATCACTAAACACTGTCACAAATGTACGTTCATGTTCGTCAAACTCGTACCTAAATGGTTCGGCGTAATTGTTAGTATTTATTGAAAACTCATTGGCTGTCATGAGCATCACCGGTGGAATCAAAAGCTCATTTTCCAGAGTACTGTTTTGGGGATTTTTTTACTAGCAGGGCGATGCTGTAATTTGATCATGCCATCAGTTATCTGAATATGGTGTTGTTAGTATAAAAATATCATGTGACTGTTTTTTTTTTTAGTTTACGGAAAAAAACCCCATAATTGGAGACCGAGGGGTTTTGAAACAGAGGTGAGTTGTAACAACGTCAATTTCTCGATATCGAAATCCGTTAGCGAGCCGGCAACAACGCTGTTTAGACGCGCCCCACCGCTCGAAGGCCCCTTACTTCGCTGATGGATGTAGATCCGAGAAATTGACGTTGTTCAAAACACATCTGCTTCAAAATCCCTCGGTTGCCCCTACTGGTGCCGTCACACTAGTATAGAGCGTAGGAGCAATACTTTAGGAGAAGTATGACGGATGGCCAACGCGTTTCAATAGGTGCAGCTAAATTAAACTAAATTTCCTACCGTGAATGCTCCGCATATGGAATGAGCTCCCTGCTGAGTTTTCCCCGGGGGCAATAGCATGCGGTTCTTCAAGAGGGGAGTAAATAGGTCCTTAAAGGGTCGGCAACGCGCGTGTGATGCGCCTGGCATCGCAAGCGTCCATAGGCGGCGGTAACTGCTTAACATCAGGCGAACCGCATGCTTGCTTGCCACCGTCGTAGTATTAAAAAAAAAACAACTAAAGGCGCACTTTTTAGACAACAGAACAGGTATATTTAACAGTAAATTCTTACTCTTTTCCACTGCATAAATTGTTGAGTGCTCTTAACCGGACTTTTCTGAGCGTACCAAACTTGATATTGGAATGCGAGTTTTATGTATATAATCCTCTGCCATTTTTATTCTAAATCTTACCAAATAACGCCTATGACAGCGATAAATTTACCCATCCCAAACAACCAATCTCACGTAAAAGTTTCTTTAATTACACCTTTAACTCAGAAAGAGCCTGAGAAAATCGAAATTCTTTAAGCAAATTTGTAATGTAATTTTGATCGTGAAATAAATAATCTAATCTAATCTTTATCGTGCAGTTTATTAAAGCACATATAGCTGTGTCAAAGAATTTCAATTTATATAAAGAACTTTCATGGTGGTCCTTGGGTTTAATTTGACATTTCTAATGACATTCGTCCGAGATTTCCCCACATTATTTATGTTTTAGCGATGTGTTCTATTTGAAGTAATTGTAATGACATTTTCTGTCTCCTTGTGATGTAAGTACTTTTTTTTTGCTGGCCTGTATGAACGTCCCGCTGCTGGGCAAAGGCCTCTCCCCATGCTCTCCTGATCAGACGTAAAATACAAAATATAAATTTTGAATTATAAAATTGTATTGAAAAACAATGTCCTATCGCTACACTGGAGATATAGTAGTGCATCGTCTAATCATCCTTCCTTTTCTTTATTATCTGCCCGCGGCGTTTGGATCCATATCGTTTTGCAGCCTGTCGATACAATACAACAATACTTTATCGCACACCAATAAAAGTTTACAAAAAAAACGAAACAATACAATTTATAAATGACGGTAGACAAGAGGCGGTCTTATTGCTAAAAGGCGATCTCTTCCAGACAACATTTGGGTAGTAAAATTGACGAAAATTTTAACTTAAGTAATATAGAGTTAACACCTCTTAAGAGTAAATACTTACAATTAACCCGAACCAGTTGGTACGAGTTTAACGATACTTACCCGCGATTACACCAGTTATTGTATTTAGATACTAGTTGCGGGGTGCGCTGTACCTCGCGATTTAGTTTCGAAATGGTAGATTTTTTTTTTCTTTTTCTTTGTAAACGTAAAAAAATACAAATCGAAATAAAATAGCTATATTATTACGAACCTGCTCACAAATTTTCATGAGAATCGGTTGAGGAATGCGACCTCTAGAAAGAAAGAAAGAATTTTAGGAAAACTGAAATGGAGACTTTTTGCTCGCTACGCTCGGTCAGTAAATTGCAATGCAAAAGTAAAGGTTTACTCTCTCTAAGTACAGACTTACACATTATTTTATTTAATCTTTGGGTTACCTTTACCAAGAATATTTTTTACCACTCTACTGATGATGCGTTTTAAAGTTCCTTGATTAACACAGTGAAATTTCCCGTACATATTCCCCACCCTGTATATCTGATACCTGCGCTGACAAGGAAATTGCATACCTGGTACATAGGGGAACCAAGCTTCAGAGATATTTGACTTTCATTACGTCGTGATGCCACGGAGCCGGGGTATTATGTTGCTTACTATATTGTCTATGCTAATACTGCCATGCTACGGTACTAGGACGTATCTTACTCTGACATCCTTATAAAGATACGACCGTTTACCGTAACACGGCAGAATATAGCAAGCAACATACGAGTTTGTACCTGTGGGTGCTAATTCTAGAGTAATTTGAGATATCTGATGACTTCCATTCCATGTCTGTAATCTAATGTGAAGATATCGGACTTCTGATAGCACGGTAACACTTAAGAGGGCTATGGAGCCGATATTAATATTAAAATACAATTCATACTCATACTCAATAGTGTATATAATTCGCTATTTAAATTTTACAGTCAAGGACAAAGAAGAATATACATGCAAAGAGGGGGGGGGGGGGGGGGTATTCGACCAATTTTAGAGATATACCTAATAGAGATCTCTCCTTTTCATCGCCATCCGTCACTTTTGACGTGTGCCTACTTGACAAGTGGCGATATCCCTAGAACATCGCATCTTCGTTAATTCGGACGCGCAAAATTTTCGTTTCCTTTGTATGTGACGGCATAAATAACAGGCGCATACTTTAAATTGACCGCGTAGTACGTGAAATTAGACCGTTACGTTTCTTTCAAAACAGGAATTTATATACATGAATAAATTTTTTGACAATCATTATCGCCTTCGTATTTCCAAAATTGAGATGAGATATGTCACTTTTAAGCTCATCGCATTTAAATGACAGTTCAATGGCGATATAACTGCATGTTATCTAATGGAAATTTGACGTTTGGCGATATCTCCAACGGCATTCTCGAATTAGAAATTGTTTATTTCGTCGTCATAAAATACGTTCGAGTCCAGCTCGAACCTGACCGAATTTCAACTTTTCATAGTATTGAGAAATATGTTTTCGTGCGCAAAATTATGAACTTTGTGTATCAAGCAATCTGAATCGTGACTGGTTCGTGATATGAATATTAGTGTTGCTCACCGTTCGAGCATGTTTATTTTGTTTAATTTATTAAAGTATACAACTTAAATATATAAATTTCCCTGCAAAACTGTTTGTACAGTCTGTCTGCAGATGTGAGTCTCTATATAATCATTTCAACAAAGTTAATATATTGATAAACACTTGAGTGACACTTTGAATAGACAACTTTATCGCTCAAGTGTCTGCAATAGATGCTTTTCTTAAGTATTTCGTTGATATTATACCAAGACAGAATTAGATTAGGTGCATACAGCGTACCGTAGCCATACCAGGAACCATTATACTAGCCTTAAAAAAATAAGGACAAAGAAAAACGGAAGAAAATTTTATTATGTATGAGTATAACGAACTTGACGCCTATCACCGAGACTGATGGTGGGAGATTGCTCGGGGCAGGGACGCATGGAAGAATGAGAGGGATGCCTTTGCCCAGCAGTGGGACAATATAGGCTCTTAATAATAATAATGAGTATAACCAAGCCTCCTTGTATACCGGTTTCGCAATATGAAGATTAGTGTTGCTCAACGTTTAAGTTTGTTTCGCCGTGGTCGAGATCGATTTATACGGAGACAAAATTAGATTAGGTGCAGACAGCGTACTGGTGCTACTGGGAACCATTTACATAATTACTCTTTAGAGGATTATCTAGCATAGACTAATTTTAGTTACAAAATCGATATCCTAGTACACAATGGCAGTGGTACATACAAAAAAACCAAAGTGTTATAAAGTCGAAGTGTAGCCACAGAATAGATAATAGTAGGTACAAGTGTAACCTAGGATGTATTAACACACAGAAATTTTTGGTACAATTTTGGTAAGTAGTAAAACAGTCATTACATAGATCTCGACATATGTACGTACGTGAAGCCAATATATTAGTAGGTATATTGGCTTCACATACGATAAAAGATAAAGATAACAATAACGAAGAAAATTATGTATCTGGCACTGTTTCGCAATATGAAGATTTGTGTTGCTCAGCGTTCGAGCATGTTTCGCCGTCGTCGAGATTGATTTAATATTAACACAGAATAAGATTAGGTGCAGCCAGCGTACCGCAGCCATACCACAAGATCCATAAAGCATACAACCCTTAAAAAAACCGAAGAAAATAATGTGTAAGTATAACCAAGCATCAGTGTGTATACAGTTTCGCAATATGAAGATTAAGTGTTGCCCGCCGTTCGAGTATGTTCTGCCGTCGCGTCGCCGGATTGATTTATACGAGACAGAATTAGATTAGGTGCAGATATGATACCGGGGCCATATAGGGAATCATAATGACTCTTTATGAGGCAAACTAGGACAGGCTAACTTTAGCTACATAAGCTGGTTATTTTAATTGAAATGCAGAGATTTACACTTATCAACCAGTTTTATTTCTAATCAACACTATACCGTTACAAGAATGTATACCTAAGCAAAGCAAATCATAGATAAGAATCATAATATTACATTGGTAATAAAATTAAAATTAGCGACAGGGACAAAAAACTGTATTGCCCGCCCACCTCTGATAAATGTAAGAAAAATGCACATATTATTCAACATGAGCCATTCTAGTATTAGCCAGGTATAAATTGGTACAGTGACAAAACCACCATACCGATCTTGATATACGGATATACGCAGGCCAACCCACAACTGACCCTTAAAGAAATTATGCAAAAACATCATAGCTCCGTCCAGGAGGAGGTTGATGGCTCGAGGGTGCAGAAAAACTGATCGCCGAACTGAGTATCACTAGAAAGACGAGAGCCTTGAGTGTCGAAACCCAGACAAAGCCAGTAATATAGTACCAGCCCCATATTTATGGCGTGGACACTAACAAAAGACCACGTCTACTAATCCCAAGTTGCTCAGCGAGCTATGGAGAGGGCTATGCTTGGAGTTACTCTGTAGGACAAAATCCGGAACCAGGAGATCCGACGGAGAACCAAAGTGACCGACATAGTCCTAAAGGTATGCAAGTTGAAGTGGCAGTGGGCGAGGCATATTTGTCGTAGAGCCGATGGTCAATGGGGCAGACGAGTTCTAGAGTGGAGACTACGAACGACACTCTGTAGGACGGCCTCCCGCCAGGTGGACCGACGACCTGAAAAGAGTGGCGGGAAGCGGTTGGATGCGGAAAGCTGAGGATCAGGTATGGTGGCGCGAACTGGGGAAGGCTTATGTCTAGCAGTGACGACACCGGGCTGATGATGATGATGATGGTGATGACATTTTCTTTAGTTTTTATTTAATTCTACTCTAATCTACTGTACTCTATTCTACTCTACTCTACTCTTTAATATATTATTATATTCTATTCTATTTTCTTAGCGCTCACGAACTAAATCGTTCAATTCTAGTTTCAAACTAAAAATATTTTTCTTCGGCGTCTGGCCGACACGATTGTGATTGCATAAATTATTCCAAATCATGTAATTATAATCTATCGCTTTCATCGCAAACAATAACTACAGAAAATACGTTAAAATAATTCAAATGAAACACAAGATACTTAATTTTCTTTCTTGACATTTTGTTTATTATTCCACGTTGGCGCTGTAATTTTCTCTCGTGTTATTGCTAACGATAAAAAGAACTGCCGTCGACAGATTTAACCCACGATTTAACCTCAAAACATCCAATATTCGAAAAACTTAAACTCTGCTTTAGCACTAAAAAAACTCGTGTAATTTTGAAACAAAGCCAAATGTCGGCGGCAGCAGTCTACAGCGAACAAAGTTTTCTTGCATTCAATTCCACTGGTATTGTTCATTTGTTTTCATGCAACTAAGTTATTGTTTATAAAAATCGTAATAGTTCTTGTAAATAGGTTCTTCTCAGTATGTGAACGAGATCATTCGTCATCAGCATCATTACTGCCGGATGAGGTCTTGATAAACTCCCATAAAAGAACGTAGTGGAAATGTATCAAAATTGGTCCAGCCATTTGAGCGTGAAGAAGTAACAAACATACACATTAACACACTCACAAACTTTCGCCTTTATAATATCAGTGTGAAGAGTATTTTTTTTTATAATTATATAAGCGGAATATTAAAATATTTTGGCAGAATTTCATATTATATTACTTGTAGCCTTACCGCGTTGCTTATTCATCACAAGAAAAGAGCCAGTCATAAACCTAAATAAGAGAACAACATAACTTTTTGCTCCTAAATCCACAAGCATTGAAATGCAGACAAAATAGCGAAACTGGGGTAAGCGTGTAAAACAACTCAACAGTTGTGAGTTGTTTCACACGCTGGACTGTGCGCTGGTTTGATTAAACAAATACATCGGAAATTAATTACTCGTCGAGTTTGCTGGACGCTGTGTCCACAAGGCGACAACGTGCTCGAGTTCTAGTCGCATATACATTATGTATCTATGGCCTGCATCGGAAATATACACTATAGCAAACACCATTGCTTGGATGAGTCCCCTTTAATTCACCGACAAACGTTTCGTGATATGCTTAAGGCTCCATATCAATTCAGAAATGCTGATTATTTTAGAAAATTTTTCTCTATGATCATACATGTTTCTTAACAAATCAAATTATCAATGTTACCACTTAGAACAGAGCCATTGCAATTTATTGTTATATATTAGAAATCGACAGTTTGAAATTTTCATTCAATAATTTTTGTCTCAAAAACTACTCTAAATACCAATTGACCAATTTCACGGAAATAAATTTAATTTATTTATCCGTTTGTGCGGATTCAGTTTTCTTTCTTTTCTTTCCTTCTTTATGTATCCCATAACATCTAATTGGATTGGAACTATTTCACTTAACAAACGCTAAAAACAGTAAAAGGCAGGATGTTTCGTACTTAGTTAAAACGTTTTTCTTTTTATTTGTGGAGCGTGCATTTAAAGCGTATGCATTTACAATGTTGCAGATTGTTGCAGGATTTTCAACAGTTAAGCAACTAATTGTTTGAATTTATGTAAGTACGTAGAATTTTAAACAGAAATGCTTGTGTGCCGAAGGGTGCTTAAAAGCGGCTGATGTGACGTTAATGTTCGAGCAAATAAAAAGGTCAAACAGAGCATGTTATACTTTTCAAGTACGTTTAAAAGTACTTAATGACACGCTTGCTCTGTTTTACATGTAAGGTGAAATTTAACGCTTATATTACATGCTAAATGTTCAGTTCACGGCAATAATATTAGAAAGAAAGAAAGAAAGAAAACACATTTATATACTGTAATGTATTTTTATTTCTTTTGTTTTCTGTCTGTTATCTTGTGGTGCACAATAAAGAGTATTATATCTCCTTTATGAATCTTTCTTCTTAGGCTAGGTTTTTAACAATAAATTTATATAAAAAGTAAAATACAATAAAGAAATTACAAAATATATAAACACATTATAAAAAACCTAACCTAGGGTGCCGCCGGCAGCGGGGCAGGGCCCAGGCTACCGGTGGTTAGGGCTGCAGAGAGAGGAATATTATTATTATTATTATTATTATTTATTGCAGCGAAGAAGACAAAGAACTTAAAAACTAAATCCCTTAACATACAATATCATAAACTTAATTTTTAAATTATAAACAGAAAATTATATAAATGTAGGTAGAGGTTAATGGTGCTGCCATGTCCACCGCAAAAGGCATACAGGCAGGAGAATGTCGCAGCGTTGGTCTTCCGTGAGGCGAGAACAGCAACAACAAGTCGGAACAGTAATGTCTACACGCATCTTATGAATGTTTGTAGCAAAGAAGAGTACAAAACTGATAATAATATTAGTATCTAAAAACTAATATTAGTATATTAAGGCTTTGGAAACAAGTGAGTTAGTCCAATTGCGGCTGTGTAAAATGTATATTTTTCCACCTAGTATTTTTGCTCATGAGTATCAAATTCTATAGTACTCAATATACCACATCACTTTTGACCAGTGTGTTGCCAGTGATGGCTAACGGCAATGAAAAGTTGGTCACGCATAGGAACATTTGTCACCCAAAGAGCAACGAAAAGAGCTATACCTACTCGGTGTTTCTCTACGAGATGTAACAAATGATAAATTAATAAAGCAATCCTTAAAAATTGTTGCAACCGACTACTATACCGGGTGAACCGGGGGAGGTCATCAATAAAAAATAGTAAAATCTGTTCTTAGGAACCAGGGCTTCGATTTTAGATTTAATAAAAACTGCATTATTATTTTATTATAAATCTTATACATAATTTCATAGGTACATAACCCGGTCAAAACCGCTGTATAATACGACATGCGATTACTTATAGAATTGTAACCAGGTTCAATTCCCGGTTATGTGTGAGATAAAAAAAAATGCAGTTTGCATTTGGATTGATTATTTACCCTGTATGCCCTTTCGTCCCAACTTTAACTCAAACTTTTACGAAAGAGCGAACACCATAGCGAATACCTCCTAATACAAGTGTCAAACTTAAAATGAGGATTCGACATATTTCTTGTAATAATTAAGATACAACATATTATATATTTATATTTTTAATATACACTGTAAAACGTAAACTCGCCGCGCACATAGTAACCGATAGCCCCCGGGGCCAACATGCTTTTAAGTAACGTCCGCGCACAGAATCAGAAGACCGAACGATTCTAGACGAAGAAAGAAAATATGTGCATTTGTTTAGTTTGTACGTGACCCGTTTATGTGATCCTGTGAAACCCAAGTTGTTTCCAGATCATAAACCCAACGGCGGCGCAATCTCACGTCTGACAAAGTGGACCCTAATAAAATCTTGAAGCCGAATAATTTATTCACTTAATCAACGTTTTGCCTGTAAATCTGACGTAGGTCATACGTGAGGTTGTAAGCGTTTAACCCTCTTTTTTTGACATGACTTGAACTATACTACCGTGTAACGGTAAAAGGTCGTATCTTTATACGGATGTCATAGTAAGATACGCCCTTTTACCTTAGCATGGCAGTAATATCAGGGCTGTTAGCCCTCACTACCAGTGAGTCGGACTTTGTGTGGGAGTATAACCCGCTAGGGGGATTATCTCCGCGCCACAGGAGTAATTGTAGGGGAAGGTGACGCGGGCGCACTGGACGCATGAACTGCGTCGTGAATAGACTGAAAAGGGTCAGTCTGACTTAGGGCGGGAGGACGTTTAACCCCGTTTTATCAAAGGTTGGGAAGATAAATATCGCTACCCGCTATCTTTTGCGCACACCATTACAATAATCATCATCATTTGAATACTATTATTACTTAGTGTCTTTATTCTGTACTAACGTCTCTAGATACCCTTGTTTTATAAATAAACGTTTCATCGATTTTCATTTCATAGAAATTTATTTTCATTGAAAGCTTTTATTTCTGAAACGTGAGCAATGCGCGTCTATGTGCGCGTTTGCTCGAGCGCGCTTGTATGTAGATTGATTTCTGTACCTATCTCTGTTTTATGCTGTTACTGTGATTTCGACGATTTGCTATTCGACTCTGACGACGCGGAAGGCGCAGTTGTAATGTCTAATGAGCCGACGGTACTGGCTTTGAATCTCTGGAAGACCAATTATTTCAGTGATGAACTGGAACATTTTTTGATCATGGATGTTTCTATGTTTTAAGAGTATATTCATCTATATAAGTATGTATACCCTAAAACCTTTTGGGGGTTAATGTTGTCCGCTTCCGTAGGTGTGAGCTCATACCCGTGCATCCAAGATACCCTACAAGTGACCCCTGGGTGATGCAAAATGGACAACAATCTTCACCGGTGGCAGGCTTCGGACGTGGCTGGTTACCACCCCCCTTACTAAGCCATACCGCCAAACGCTCACCCGTGTTCCGGTATGAAGTATGGGGTAGCCTCTGGGTGAATGTGTCTGGTCAGCTGCTATGCAAGCACTCGATTGCCGACATACTGCTGATGTGTGCTACACAGAACTTCTGACTCTGGAGGCTAGTGGGATCCGAAGCACGGTGCTCCGCTGGCCGACCGCAGTTAGTAGGGGGCCCAAGTAGCGGGAGAGCCACCCGCGAAAGGCTGCCCCGCCAACTGGCGAAAAATCCTGTAATGGCTCCACCTCGCCGGTTGGCGACCGGATGGGAGGGCCAGATGGCCGTTTCAGGGGGGTTCGGGCGTCCCCGCGGTCTCCAAGTCAGCCGTTTTAAAGTGTGGCACACATGAGCCTGAAATTAGGTCCAGTGGGCTAAATAGCCTCGACCAACTTGCATTCGCCCGTCTTTTCACTCTCTCTTCCCATAAACAATTCATGAAAAATACAAATAAAAAGAACAAGTTTCAACAGCGGTTGCACTCCCTCCCAATTAAAGAGCACCTCTCTAATATCCGAGGTTTGCACTCCAATATCGATTCAGTCCATCACCACATAGAGACTGACAAACCGCAGCTGCTGTTCCTCACTGAGACGCAAATCGGATGTCCAATTGACGCGTCATACCTGAACTATCCCGGGTACACTCTGGAGCACAGTTTTTTACTTCGTGCTGGGGTCTGTGTGTATGCTCGCGATGACATCTGCATTAGGCGACTCAAAAATCTTGAGGAGTCCAGTTATTCTGTCCTATGGATTTGGGTGGACACAGGAGTGGCTCAGATTGTCTATGCCTGTGTCTATCGTTCTCACACTGGAGACTCGGAGACAACTCGGCTATTTAAATATGTCGAAGAGGCAGCAGATGAGGCTCAGATCAGGTATCCCTTGGCGGAGCTAGTCATTTTGGGGGACTTTAATGCCCACCACCAGGAATGGTTGTTCCCGTACAAATTGACCGACCACGCCGGGAGAGAGGCGCGCAAATTTGCTATAACGCTACATCTCTCCCAGCTTGTCAGCTGTGCCACTAGAATACCTGATGTTGAATCTCACACAGCTAACTGCTTGGACCTTCTGCTGACTACAGATCCAGATCAATACTCCGTGACTGTAGGTTCCCCCTTGGGTGCCTCCGATCCCAATCACTGTCTGGTAAAAGCTGTGTCCGTCTGTTCCCCACCTGATCAGGGCCCTAGAAGTAAAAGACGGGTGTGGCGATACAAGTCAGCAGATTGGGACGAGATGCGGCACTTTTTTGCATCCTACCCTTGGCGCGAGGTCTGCTTCTCTTCGGGGGATTCGTCAAGCTGCGCTAACAATGTAACCGACGTCATTCGGCAGGGTATGGAGTATTTCATTCCATATTCAGACGTTTCTACTGGTTATGCAGCACGCCCATGGTATAATGCTGACTTTGATCGTGCGGAGGCACCTAAAGAGTCAGCTTACCGTGCATGGGCTGATGCTCGAAGGCGTAAAGCTTCGAATACTTCCCAGCTGAAAAAAGCATTTAATAAAGCCGCCAAATCCTGCAAGAAACAGCTACGCAAGGCACGCTTGCCTCATATCCACCTGGAAGTAAGGCATTCTGGTCCCTGGCTAAAGCGGTCGAAGCCAACTTCTGTCGCTCTTCGTTGCCACCCCTGCTAAAGCCTGACGGATCTCTAACACATGCAGCGGAGGAGAAAGCAAATCTATTTGCTTCTCTATTTGTGGAAAATTCGCATCTGGACGCCGCAGGTAGTTGCCCACCTATACTGCCGCATGTAGGAACCACCATGGAGCCAATCCATATACGCCAGAAGGAGGTTCTTGCAATCATGCGGAGTCTTGATGTGAATAAAGCTAGTGGTCCCGACGGAATTCCTGCTGTTGTTTTGCGGAACTGTGCGGCTGAGTTGTCCCCGGTCTTAACACGCCTGTACCGTCTCTCACTTGAGCCTGGAGTTGGACGACGTCTTGGAAGCTTGCAAATGTGCAGCCTGTCCCCAAGAAGGGAAGCCGGGCTGACCCTGTCAATTACCGACCAATTTCCGTAACCTCCATACTCTGTAAGACTATGGAGCGTGTACTGAACAAACGCCTCCTTGCATACCTGGAAGTGAACGACTTGCTCATTGATTGCCAGTTTGGATTCCGTCTGGGGCGATCAACTGGGGATGTTCTTGTGTATGTCACTCATCTATGGAACGAGGCGATCGAGAGACACGAGGAGGCTCTCGCCGTGTCTCTCGATATTTCAAAAGCCTTTGACAGGTTCTGGCACGCAAGCCTGGTGGGAAAGCTTCCAGCGTATGGGGTCCCTGAAGGTCTCTGGAAATGGATTACTGATTTCCTGAGTGAGTGTTCGATCCGAGTAGTCCTTGATGGCTACACTTCGGATCCCAGGGCTATTGACGCCGGTGTTCCTCAGCGGTCTGTTCTGTCTGCAACTCTTTTTCTGCTGCATATTAACGACATGCTTATGCCCGGTACCTTTGGGTATGCTGATGACAGCACAGTTGTTGACAGATACACATCCAGCGCAAATTCCAAGAGGGACGAAATCCAGTCTTGTCAAGAGGCGATGGTGGGTCGATTGAACCAAACTCTCGTGGCAGTGTCCGAGTGGGGAGATGCCAATTTAGTCGGATTCAATGCCACCAAGACTCGGGCGTGTCTGTTTTCCGCTAAACGGAGTCCCTTTGACCTGACTCCCACTTTCCAAGGTGTATCCGTACCGATTTCAGACCACCTAGAGCTTTTTGGGATGACCTTGTCATCCAACCTGAACTTCGGCCAATACATTGAATCCTTGGCTACAACTGCAGCAAAAAAACTTGGGATCCTATCTAAGGTGAGGTGGTACTTTACGCCGAGACAGCTGCTTCAATTATATCAGGCGCAAGTCCGATCATGCATGGAGTACTGCTGCCATCTTTGGGATGGGTCCGCCAAATACCAACTGGCCGCCTTGGATTCAATTGACAAGCGTGCCAAGAAGCTCATTGGCGACCCTGCCTTAGTTCAGGAAAAGCTGCAAAACTTCGAACACCGCAGGAATGTCGCCTGTTTATCGGTTTTCTACCGGATACCTACACTTTGGTGAGTGTGCACTAGGACTGCATGAATTAATTCCACCGTCTCCGTGCAGACAATACAGTACTCGGCGCGGATAGGAGTAGGAATTAAGTGATATTTAATATTTTTTTACAATATTATAGCACAATACCTAGTAGTAATATAATTTGAGTAAAATAATTTCGAATAGCTTTCTCAGAAAAGGTCACTGAAATTGGTAAGCCAAAATCTGAGCTGTGTCTTGAATAGGACTCCTGCATTTCTAGCACACATTAGGCACGCGAGTTTTATCCCGCGAGATTATATTACCCGTCTCTTTCTGTACAGTACTGCGAGAGAGTGACGGGTGACTCTAAGTCGCGCTTCAAGAGTCGCGAGTAGTTGTGCTAGACGGGCTGGGATAATATGGGCCACTAGTATGAGGATACCGCCGACAAGTGAAAATTATACTCTAGGGGCTCGAATGCCCGACATGACAAGTAAACCGCATTTAGTTTCGCACGTTATAATATTAATTTCAAGGCTTTAATGACACGCAATGGTCACTATCGCCTTTCCAGTACAATGGTTGAATTAAGATTTTTACGTGACTTAAAATTAACATTTAGTGGCTCTAAAGCTCACTGAGCGTGTGAGCTAAATAGCCTTGAGCTAGCGTGCTAACCAAGTACCAAGGTTATAGAGATAGCTCAGGCAGTCGCCCAACTTAAACGGCAGTGGGCAGGGCACATTGCTCGTTGAACCGATGACCGTTGGAGTAGAAAGGATCGATAGACGCAACGTGGTAAGGCTGCCAACAAGGTGAACCGATCGTGGGAAGTAATTAGGATGAGGGCGGCGCACGACCGATCGTTGTGGAGAGCTTTGGGAGATGCCTTTGTCCAGCGTGTATGTCTATAGGCTGATATGACGAGCACCAGGGTACCCATCTTCCGCAACCGATCACGTTTATTGTCTGGGAGCTCACTTAAATCTATTTTATTCTGTTTTTTTGTGTGAAACTTTCAACTGTCTATCACGATTCATGAGATACAACCTGGTGATAGACGGACAGATAGACAGACGGACGGACAGCGTAGTCTTAGTAATAGGGTCCCGTTTTTTACTCTTTGTGTACGGGACCCTAAAAAGCGTCTAATTTAACCCAGTAAGAGTCACAATTCAAGTTGCAAATCACGTAATTCCCCGCTTCCGGCGGCGCGCCCCACTAAAAGCCAAGCTATTAACGCGTCTTCTATTGAAAGTCTAACAAATTTATTGTCTTGCCTTACTTTGTTGTTTTTTAGGGCTGTGCCAAAATGACATCTTTGAATCGTAATAGGGTTGCTTCAACTTCATCATCATACATAAAAGCTAGGCTGTTGGCGGTGGAGCAATTTCCCAATCCTACAGTATTTTCTGGAGGAATCTCGATATTTTTTAACACTGACCATACTTCACTTACGATACGATATACAAATATTCGTATGAAGATCCTATTTGTAATGTGTTTCTTCAATTAATTCCTAACTTTGCAAAGTTACTGTAACCTGTGGATGCATAAAGAAAGAAGAAGAGAAGCTTTGGCCAGTTCATGTAAAAGAGTATAACTGAACAGAAAATCCCTATAATTTACGTTTGTACAAGACTACAGAAAACCAGTCATAAAAACCCTCGACCCGACTCGACGTAATGAAATTCCACGTGAATTAATCCCACAAAGGAGCCCACACCGCGTCTGTCACAAGTTACAAATTGCGGTCAGACGAGGTGTTTTAAAAAACAAATTCACTAGATTTGTAAGCGCGTGGAGGATTACGATTGAGAGGGAGCCTCCTAAAACTAGACGGCACCGAGGAGCCTCACTTAAATACTTATTTTATTTTATTCTGTTTTTGGTTTTTTGTTCTTATACCGCATTTAATACCGGCAACAGTAATACGGCTTCTTTGATAAATTCAACTGTCAAAGCCTGAGCCTGGTGAGTGGTGACAGTATCGAGCTAAAAACGAAAAAAAAACACTTTTTTGTATGGGAGCCCCACTTAAATAGTTATTTTATTCTGTTTTTAATATTTATTTATTTATTTATTTTCCACACATACAATTATCATGACAGGCTATACCCAATGCGATATTGTTGCAAACATAACATACCTATAAACAATCTTATGTCTAAATAAATACAGGTATCATTTCATGATTACCTAACTAGGATAGGCAATCTTCCATAAAGCAATTTTTTTGAATTCACTCAGAGCACAAAAGAACGGTTACCTATCTGACACACTAAAAACGTTAATGCGAATTTCGTTTCGGCAAAAACTATTCGACAAATATCATTTTAACTTTTTTTCATTTGTCCGAAAATTAAATTCGATATTTTACGATTGGGCATTAATTGTTTAGGTTTTTTATTCACTCGACTAATGACACGTTTCCCTAAATCTCATTTGTCCGTAATATCTGTTTTCCGATGTAACGTTTCGGTTTATTAATTATTCGACTTTTTTTGTATGACTTTGGTTTCATTCGTCCGATGTAACGATTCGGTTTATTAACTACTCGACTGTTCTCTAGTGGACTGGTGGTTCTGTTGTGGTCACAGTTCTAACCTAACCTAACCCAGCCAGGTCGGTTTTGGAGCTTTGCCGGCTGCTACCGCGGCACGCTAGCTTCGCTCGCTCGGCTCGCGCGTTGTTGTGGTCACAGTTCTAACCTAACCTAACCCAGCCAGGTCAGTTTTGGAGCTTTGCCGGCTGCTGCCGCGGCACGCTAGCTTCGAACGCTCGGCTTACGCGCTGTTGTGGTCACAGTTCTAACCTAACCTAACCCAGCCAGGTCGGTTTTGGAGCTTCGCCGGCTGCTACCGCGGCACGCTAGCTTTGCCTTCGTCGGCTCACGCGCTGTTGTGGTCACAGTTCTAACCTAACCTAACCCAGCCAGGTCGGTTTTGGAGCTTTGCCGGCTGCTGCCGCGGCACGCTAGGTTCACTCGCTCGGCTGGCGCGCTGCTGTGGTCGCAGTTCTAACCTAACCTAGCCCAGCCAGGTCGGTTTTGGAGCTTTGCCGGTTGCTGCCGCGGCACGCTAGGTTCACTCGCTCGGCTGGCGCGCTGCTGTGGTCGCAGTTCTTATGTAATGCCAAAAATATCACGTAAATGAAAAAAATGGGCAAGTGCGAGCCCGACTCGCGCATGAAGGGTTCCGTACCTATACATATATATAATCTATAACAAGTTTGTTGTATGGGAGCCCCCTTAAATATTTATTTTATTTTATTTTTAGTATTTGTTGTTATAGCGGCAATAGAAATACATCATCTGTGAAAATTTCAACTGTCTAGCTATCACCGTTGCTGAGATACAGCCTGGTGACAGACGGATGGAGGACAGCGAAGTCTCAGTAATAGGGTCCCGTTTTTACCCTTTGGGTACGGAACCCTAAAAATGGGTATTAAATGAAATACATCGCAATTCAGAGGGCAAGTGAATGGGGCGGGAAAAGTTAAAAGGTAAACTGAAAATTTGTTTAAATGTATGCAGTGCCAAAAGTATCATTGGATAAATGAAAAATGGGCTAAGTACGAAAAAAAATACGTAACAACTCATAGGGCAAGTGAATGTGACGGGAAAAGTTTTTCGGACAAACGATACTTCTACTAAATGTGAAATGGTGAACAGAAAAATGGACGAATCCTGTCATCGGACAAACGATAATAATTCGAATCGTTTTCGGACAAATGAAATTCGGTCAATGGTTTGTAGTGTTTGAGATAGGTTACCCAAAAAAACAAGTCTAGATCTATCGCGATGACGTTCAGGGTGCGTAGTGCACGCGTCATCGGCGCCTCCCGCAGCAGCTTGGCGCGGCATTTGTTGTTGTATTTACAGAAATACATCAGCTATGAAAATGTCAAGTGTCTAGACACTTGAAATTTTCATAGATCACTATCACGGTTCATGAGATATAGCCTGGTGACAGACGGACAGCGCAGGCTTAGTAATATCGGTCCCGTGTTTACGTTGTTGTCCCTTTCGGTACGGAACCCTAAAAAGAACGACTTAATTGTGAATTTTTGTTCTAAACGATGATATGGAATATGTCACGACTCTCCTGATTTCAAATTCTATAAAAAATCCTTTCCATTGATATGATGAAGCCTGGTAACAGAATTCTCTTTAACAGCCAAGCGATACAACCTTCAAGAGATGTTATTAAGGGAATGACGATGAAAAAATAATATTTTCGTTTTTAATTCGGGCAATTCAGCTAGCCGTTGCATCGCATCGCATTCCACTTGAACAACCAATAAAATAGGGGTGACTTGCGAGTCAAATAAGAGAACTACTTTAATATTTTATTCCACGATCTATACGAAATACGACGGTAATAAACCTTGACATCGGAACAAAGTGAACACGTTAAGTCTAGACCATTTATACACCAAAGTTATTAATGATCGCGGGTTCCATAAACGACGTGTTCCTTTTTAAGACTTGGGTTAATAAGTGTCTGGGATTTGTTGAACACGACTTGTTTATAGGTACTTTAGCAGAATAGTAGAGTTGTTAGTCCGCTGTTTTCTAACATAATTGTGCGCATCGGGTTACAAGCATGAAATTTCTACCACAGATAGAGTGTTTCACGGTGATTATTTTCAGATGTGGAGGGAAGTCAGATTCGTCCCCTGTCAGGCGGGAGAGCGGAGTGAATACGGCCAAGTATCCCTCTTTTATTTCTTTATTGCTGGTCAGTTAAGTCTACCAGGACGTGTTTGGTATCGTTTCTGTGTAAAACAAATATCAGAAATTCATTTTTTATGTTATTTTTGTATAGTTCTGTATAAAAATATGGATGTAATGGCCGAAAAGGTAAAAATCACAACAAGTTTTTTTTATTCAATGAGGTAAATTAGTTCAATTTCGTGAACATTTTCAAATTATTATTATTTTTTCAAAAAGTTCCTTTATTCTGGTTTCTAAAAATATATGCATGTTGGGCACTTCTCATACAAACAGTAGCTTAAAATATATCTTTACGTCGGCGTAACCAACGTAAATCTCCGAACGCATCCTATTTCGCTTCATTAAATACATTAAATAATGATTTTTAACATGCTTTTACA
Organism: Apotomis turbidana; assembly: GCA_905147355.2. NCBI lineage: Eukaryota > Metazoa > Arthropoda > Insecta > Lepidoptera > Tortricidae > Apotomis > Apotomis turbidana. The sequence goes on along the minus strand of LR990292.1, from coordinate 18,176,596 downwards.
TATAATATTTACTATATAGGTACGTCCTACAAAAACAAATTAATGTAATTAAAACAAAAAAAATTTTTGCTAATGTATCACGAGCACACGGGCTAATTTCAACATCAACAATTTATTTAAGGTACTGTTTGTATGAAGAGTTCCCAATATTTGTATATTTTTAGAAACTAGATTAAATTTGCTATTTTGCAATATTTTTGTTAGTTGTAAATATTCAGAAAATATAACTAATTTATCTCCCTGAATAAAAAAAACTTGTGATTTTTACAATTTCGGATATACAACCATATTTTTATATTGTACTTTAAATAAATAAGATGAAAAATGAATTTTTGATATCTGTTTTACACGAAAACGACACGACACAAGTCCTACTAGCGTTACCTGATCAGTAATATAAAAAGAGGACTCCTTTGTCCTCTTCACCCCACTTTCCCGCCGCACAGGGGATGAATCTGACTTCCCTCTACATCTGAATATAATCACCGCAAAATACTCTATCTGTGGTAGAAATTTCGTGGTTGTATCCCGATAGTAGTATTAGTAATATTTTTTTAAATTGTAAATATTCAGGATAGATAACTAATTTATCGTTCTGAATAAAAAAAACTTGTTGTGATTTTTACCTTTTCGGCAATAAACCCAAATTTTTATATGAAACTATTCTTAAATAACATGAAAAATTAATAGCTGATATCTATTTTACACGAACACGATGTCGCCCAAGCCCTAATAGCCTTAACTGATCTGTAATAAAAAAAAAGAAAAAGAACAGTACTTGGTCCTCTTCACCCCGCTCTCCCACCACACAGGGGACGAATCTGACTTCCCTCCACATCTGAAAATAATCACCGCGGAACGCTCTATGTGTGGTAGAAATTTCATGCTTGTAACCCGATGCGCACAATTTCGCGGCTTAGCAACTCTACTTAATAACTTCTAATGGCGATGAGACAATAACTTTCTGGTCACGTATCTCCTTAATTAGTTTAATTACCTATCTGTTTGTATAATCGGAAATTTATACAAAACACAGTTTCATGTTACGTCCGTCGGAAAATGGGATCATCGCATCGCGAAATTAGCCAATACTGTGCCTCATTGGTTGTTTGTATAAAATGCTATTGGTCGAGGGGCGTGCCAAACGCGGTACTTATGAATGATACTCGTAGGGTTGCCAACAACAACAAAATGAACAACTACTTGTTCCTGAATAACATAAAACTTTTGTTCAATAGGACCTAGATATACGACCATATGTCCATGGCATTTCCTAAACTACCCATACACCCTTTACACTTATACATATAATAATACCAAACCAGTCATTCATTTTCACATAAGCTATATTTAATACAATCAAAAGTCAATGTCATCACAACAAAGGTCAAATAGAAAATATCACAAAAGTAGAAATTATAATGAAGATATCTACGATAGATGTCGACATCTATATAACATCAAATTGAGACCCTGACCGATAACTTTATTACTAGTAAAGTACAATCTAATTGCTATTTAGAGTGACCTTCGGCCATTAGGTCTTACTTCATAAATTCCTTCATGGGCCACTAAACTGGGGGGGTATTCGACCAATTTTAGCGATATAATGGAGATCTCTCCTTTTCATCGCCATCCGTCACTTTAGACGTGTGCCTACTTGACAAGTGGCGATATCCCTAGATCATCGCAACTTCGTCAATTCGGACGCGCAAAATTTTCGCTTCCTTTGTATGTGACGGCATAAATAACAGGCGCATACTTTAAATTGACCGCGTAGTACGTGAAATTAGTCCGTTACGTTTCGTTCAAAACAGAAATTTATATACATGGATAACATTTTTGACAATCATTATCGCCTTCGTATTTCCAAAATTGAGATGAGATATGTCACTTTTAAGCTCATCGCATTTAAATGCCAGTTCAATGGCGATATAACTGTTATCTAATGGAGATTTGACGTTTGGCGATATCTCAAACGGCAGTCTCGAATTGGGCCCCTGTTTATAGGTACTGTAGCAGAGGTAATAACTTCTAATGCCGATGAGTCAATAATCACTGCTATTCAATGAACCTACTGCCCATATCAATCTGGTCACGTCTCTCCTTAATTAAATTGGGTTAATTGTCTGTTGGTATAATTGGAACATTATGCCTTAGGATCAAAACACATTTCGTTTTTGAAAACTGGAACGTTGAGTCAAAATGATCTAAAACTTCATATTGTGAAAAGTAAATTCAATGAAGTGAAAAAAAAGTAAATAAACCCCATTTTAGAAGACTCCGTCACATTTGCACTTAGCTAGTTGAATTTTATTTCAGGCAGCCCAGTTTCCGCAAATTTTCGGAAAAGGCACATCTCTATTTGGGCTACAAAAAACTCAATCATAATGCCTATAATTTTGAGGAGTTATGAGGAGTATCCCAGTCACTCAGTCATATATGTGTCACTTTCCGGAGATAAAGCGTTGCCATAGCAATATTTTTTTAATGACGTGATGCTGGCAAAAATATCTTTACGACGATAGCCATAAAAAAAAACTACAAATTGACTCTTAGACTTCAGTTTTGGAGCGCTCGTAACCCATCTTATAAAATATTATTGGACGTAGACAAATGACAATCTACATTGTAAACAATCAAGACAAAATCATACGAAGTGAGATTGAAGACAATACATTACAATACAATACAAAACAATACTTATACTACCCCAGGAATCCATTCTTAGGCACGGACAGTATGCACTAAAAAAATAGCTCAACTAGTTTAACTACTTGAGAAATAGCCAAATTGTGCTTAGTAGCAATCAAAATTATGCTAATTTTACACAAGCTATTTTTATTAATAGTAGCCCTCAGTTTGTCAGTCCTCCGATTTATGTAACTAGCAGCTAACATTTGGGCTACTGTTAACAAATCTTTTTTTTTAGTGTAGCGCCAAACATCCGTTGTCAGCGTAGGGCATACGGAAGCTGGTGACACCGAAGACGCCATTGTTGTCACTCGGTGACCAGTCCGTTGTAGTGGCAACAGGACTTATTGATGAATGGGCATGAGACTTCTGATACCACGGTAAGGCTTTTTCATAATCGTTTATTTATCTCATTCCAAACTGCCTTTATGGTTATTTTGGTTAACATTCTCAAGCATTAAATACAAAGTCCTAGATCAATGTAGAACCCAATTTACTCTAGAAAACATGGAAAAGTCGGAAATATTTACGTATTTTGTGATGAAAAAAATTACTACACAAATCAGGTCGTTGTATATTCCTTTGACTTTGTCCTCGACTATAAAATTAAAATAGCGAATTAAATACACTCATGTTTATGAATATGAGTATGAATTCTATTTTAATGTTAATATCGTCTCCATAGCTCTCTAAATTCTTAACCGTGCTAGTAGAAGTCCGATCCCTATTGATGAATGTACCTTAGCGGCCTCACCCTTAGACACGGCACAGAATAAATACATTGGACACGGATAGAATGGCGCCTTATTGGAATTTCGCAGTAATCAAAATACGCTTTGATTTCATACGTTCAGTTATTTAATATTCAGTTAAATAAATGTAGTTATTAAATTAATAATGTGTTCATTTTGCACATTCATAAATTAATTGTGATTGTGCTGGTAAGTTTCATTTCGATGTTTGAGGTTATTAAAATTTCTTTATGAAAATGTATTTCACAATTAATTGATACTCTACCCACTACTGATCGACTGTACCGCATGGAATTAAGTGAGACTTCTGTATGATATTTCATAATTTTATTAAATCTTTCGAGGGTTCTATTCTAATTTTAAAATATGGCTTCCATCAGGTTAATGATGATTTCGCCAATTTCAAGTTTGCTCGTAGAGCATGCCGTTGTTCGGTGAGGTTTTGCTTTTTGTAAAGTGATAGCGATTTACAAAAAACCACGCGGACTATCGGGCCTTGACCCAGGAAGGGCTATGAACGCTTCAAGTTGAATTCTTCATTAGCTATTCACTCATACGTTAGATCACTGCACAATACGCTATCAATACTACACATTGAACAACAAAAATGAATAAATAATGAACAACGCAACTTAAACGCAAGCGGCCATCTTAAGTCACAAACCGGAAGTCCCTTTCGAGGGTTATATTTAAATATTGTATTAAGTGGTTTACTCTCACGTGAAATTGGCAGGAACGGCCCGACATATTTCAAACTCGTATAGAGCTCTTCATCAGGGGCTACCAGTACAGCGGCGGTAATATGTCGGGCCGTTCCTGACAATTTCACATAAGTACATACATACATAAAATCACGCCTTTTTCCCAACGGGGTAGGCAGAGACCACATCTTTCCACTTGCTACGGTCCTGACATACATCTTTCGCTTCATCAACATTCATTAATCTCCTCATGCATGCTCATTAATCATTTCATTCCTCATCATTTCACATAAGTGTAAATCGCTTAATTTAGATAGTAGTTATTATGTAGCAAAGTAACTTAAATAGAGCACAAATGAGGCCATTTTAGGCTTAATCTACTAACATTACCATCATTAAGTAGGTAGGAAAATATAGTAGGTATCTAATTAATAAGTCCTTGGTATCTGCTCCTAACACTCTATTAGCCGTGATGGATCGACCTCGTAAGTTACCGAATAGTATCAACAATACTAGTTTCGCTCAAGCCACACACTCGAACTTTGTAAGGACTTATAACGTAATGATTGTTATCGTAGATTATAGTATGATTTATAGAAAGAATATTGATTTGTATTAATATGTAAAGGTTTTTTGGAAGAGATCGGCGACAAGACAGCCTGTTATTTACCTCTAACTGTTGCTTAAATGTATCTCATGTTCTTTTTTCTTTTACTTGATGTTTGAGGTGTACAATAAAGAGTTACTGTATCTGTATGTACATAATGTGTAAATATGGTTAAAGTAAACCTAAAAAGACTCGGCCAACGCTATCGGGAATATTCATGTTTGTCATGATTTTTTCTCCATATCGGAATTCGCACCTGGAACCGACAATCTAGAGGCCGTTATCTAACCAATTTTGGATCGAATCCGAAATTCGCAAGAGAACCAAATTTGTAGATATAGCTCAGACAGTCGCCAATCTTAAGTGGCAGTGGGCGGGCACATTGCTCGTAGAACCGATTGCCGTTGGGGCAGAAAGGTTCTTTAGTGGCGAACGCGGCGCGCGGACTGGAAGACGTGGCGTGGGAAGGCCCCCAACAAGGTGGACCAACGACCTGGTTAGGATCGTGGCCAGAAATGTCCGGCGCAAAACCGATCGTTGTGAAGAACTTTGGGGAGCCCTTTGTCCAGCAATGGTCATCTATCGGCTGATATGATAATGATGATGTCCAACCAATTTGGCTAAACGTGTCTTTGAAACTATAAGAATGGTATTTCTGAACGCGTTCAATGTTTTAAAATCTCCGGGTCGATTGCAAAAAAAATGTACATAGTTAAAAGCTTAGTTAACAAAAAACCACGAGCGCTTCCTTTGTGTGACGAAAGTTAGTCATACAAAATTTATGGGTAACTTTCGTCACACAAAGGAATCAATTAAGTTTTGTTTTAATTAAAGCCCTTAACTATGTACATTTTTTGCAATCGACCCCTCCTCCTAGATTTTCATGCGTTCAAAACCAAAGTCACTAACAGTTAAATGGCGATCAAAGCGACTCTAGTTGACGGTAAGTATTATTTTCGTGTCGAGACTTAGTGTGTTTTGTCTCGACTCATGGCTCCTACATTTTGGAGCGTTTGGTCTTATTTTTTTCTTGTTTATTTAAGCAACAGAAGACAAATAAGTCGTCTACATCTAAAATAACACCGTAAATCGACTTGGAAACCTTAAGTCATCTAAGATTGGAACGATTATTATCCAAATATAGAAAATACATAGACATAAATAAAAAAAGATCGTCACCATATCAAATAAACGTCCTCCATCAAACAGAAGTCTGAGCAAAAATATAAAGCCGGTCAAGTACGAGTCGAACTCGCGCACCGAGGGTTCCGTACAAACTATGAAAGCACTGCATATTACTCTAACGAAAACTTGGACTGTAAAAACGAAAGATTAAACTGTAGGTACTGAGCGACAAACATAACCTTACCGTTGGAATACTGTTTTACGTACTTTAAATACGAGTAAAGACTATATTTTTTGTGATTTTATTACAAATTTATAGTTTTCAGATTTTCCCAATTTTTGTAACAGAAGACGGTATTACTTACCAAATTTCATAGTTCTAGGCCAACGGTAAGTACCCATAAATATTTATTCCTTAGAGAGTGCAGTATTATTAATTTTTGGCGGCATATATACCCGTATCTTTTTTTACGTCAACTTAGATTTGATTGTTTTCCTTCAAGGGTCTCTCCTTCACGCCTTCTGGAGACAAAGGGTCTTGACACACAGACGGACGGACGACAAAGTGATCTTATAAGGATTTCGATTTTTTCTTTCGAGGTACGGAACCCTAAAAAACTTAGGCATGTATTTTCTTTCACATTCCCCAAGGCAGTGATCATATCAAATAATAGTTAGATAAGGACTTAATAAATATGAAGGGAGGTGCAAAAACCGGGCAGACACAGCAGGTCCGATTACCGTTTTGGCTGTGCCAACCAACGTCTGTTATTTATTAGGAACCATAAAAGTAAACAACATGCTTTGCTTTAAGAGCATTTCTCAAAAAGTTTGTACACAATTAAGACAGAAAATTAAAGTCCGATATAATTTTCCTATTTTGTTACCAATTATTTTAGTAATTTTATATCAATGTTATGCCAGACCAAGGGGAACACCGTTAGTTTTTTCTAACATATTGTTGGCCCAGAATCACTGGGTTCTATGTTTCACTTTTGACTAATTCAAATTTGAACATTGTCATTGTGACGTAAAATTTAATTTTTACTATCCAAAAATGTGACATAGAACTATAATATTGGGCCAGCGATATGTACTTTAAATATTCGCGTAGTCACGATTATCGCAATTATTAACGGCATTCCCCGTTCGTGTGGTCCCAGCATAATTACAATGAGCACAATTGCAATAACACTAAACTAACATAAATCGATCAGACACACACACACAAGTTATTATTTACAATCACTTAGTAACTAAACAAATATAATTAAATAAATAAATAAATAAATATTAAGGGACAATTATACACAAATCGACCTAGTCCCAAACTAAGCAAAGCTTGTACTATGGGTACTAGACGACGATATACATAATACATAATTATAGTAATTGATCAAAGTTCAAGCTATCAGCTCTAATTCTGATCATAAGTCAATCGGATCAAAGTGTACCGTAATGCCCGGTGTTATACTTGACTTTAAAAATGCACCCAGCACTTCGAGCACAACTGTGATGATACGCGACTTTTTCTCGCGCGAGAAATTTATCTATATCTTTCTGTGCAGTACTGTGGGAGAGTGACATGACACTATGCCGCGCGGCAGGAGTCGCGAAGCATAGTTGTGCTAAAGTGGCAGGAAACCCAACTGCAACATTTAATTATTAATAAACCTTCCTCGCTCGAATTATGGACAAATAGTACAAGGACTGACCATCGAACTTGCACCGCAATATTATATATACCGCGTATATTACGTAGAATACCTACGCTATCGCTATTTAGCATCATAATGGCGACCATGGCGCATTGATTTAATCAAAATGAGTACACTCTTCCACAAAAAAATAAATACAAATAAATAACAAAAAGCAAAACGAAAGGTGGTCTTATCCCAAAAAAGTGCTAGTTCCAAACAACTTCAGTAATGAGTACGCGTTAAATAGTTATGAAATTGGCAATGATTTATTTTTCTGAACAACTTCTTTTACACAATTTTTTTAAAAACAAGTTTTTCTGTTGATACCTTAGTACATGTGAATTAGAATGGTATGGACTTGAACTTATGTGGTTTTTCGAACAGGGTTTCATTTGCTTAAACTAAGTTAACGTTTAATAATATCTACAAGCATATCCATACTTAATATTATAAATGCGAAAGTGTGTCTGTCTGTCTGTCTGTCTGTCTGTCTGTTACCTCTTCACGCTAAAACCGCTGAACCGATTTAGATGAAATTTGGTATATAGATAGTTTAAGTCCCGGGGAAGGACATAGGATACTTTTCATCCCGAATAAATTTAGTGTTCCCGTGGGATGAGCGGGGCACAGCTAGTTTTTAAATAAATGTAAATCTAACACGCTTAGGCTCGATTTTCATGGAAAAATTGGGCAGTAGTAAATACCACTTCACTTTCATTTCCACAAAATATAGAATTAAGAGGAAATACTCTTAATTCTATATTTTTCGAAGAGCAGTCCTTATTATTTTTGTCCATGCTCAAACAACCAACTCTGCGCACTATTCAAATTACTTAGATACAGTTCAGAATCCAACCGAAACCATTACTGAACTTGGTTTCTGTTTCGATACGTTTGTAAGGGTATCGAATCCTTGGTCTATAGAGTTTAATTACCGCTGTATGGCTCGACGTTTCGTGATTAAAACTATTGTTTGTGGAGTATTGTTTTGACTGGCATTGGAGCGTAGCTATTGTGGATTGTGTCAATAGATTGGTAGTATATCAATCAGAGCGGAACTGGGGTGAACCGCAGATACCGTTTGAGTTCAACCTTATGAACAATTACACACGTGTAATTCGTTAGTGTATAATTGATTTGGGAACATGCTACGAAAATAGTACATTATTATCAAAGTAGAGATGTAGCTCGCGAGTGAGTGATTCAAATGAGCTATATCATTTGGTTTAGCTCACTAGCTCTTTCGCTCACTGAAGATTCAAGTAGCTCAGTATATCATTTATCATCTCAGTATTACTCACTCTCTCTCGCTCATGTGAAAGGAATGTTGCCATGCTGCCTTGATTGTAATTGATCTACATTTATAGTTCTCTACTCATTCGTGAGCGATATAGTCTAAAGATTTACTGAGCTAAATGAGCTAAATGAGTGATACATATTTCGGTGAGCTAAAGATACAATATCACTCTTTTCACTTTAGTGACACATTCTGCGCATCTCTATATCAAAGCGAGGAAAGTAGGCAATTACTGGCTGAGTGTTGATTTTAAACGGACGATCTTGGGAGTCCGTTTAATTTAATACGAAGCCAGCAATTGGCCTTCCGGCTGAGACAAATATAGTGCTTTACTCAAATGCAAGTTAGCAAAATAAGTACAAATAAGTTATTAGCCACTATATATCAAAACTGAATTCTTGAATTGCCGCCCTTTTTTATTTGAAGTGTATTCTTCCGATAGCGGCATAAGCTATTTGACGGAACTAAAAAGTCCATAAACTACGCACTTCGCGTCCTCATTTTTTTATCAATAAAGTCAATATTCCCGACTATTTTTTGAGAAAGTAAATAAATAAGTTTCATGCGAAACATGTCCCATACTGACCAATGTGAATCTACTGAAGTGAGACTACTGAACGTTAAAAATGCTCTATTTCTACGGAGCTTTTTCTAAAGTCGCGCCGCCACCGGTGTGATGTCACTAATGGGCGCTTGAACTACTACATATGTATAAATAAGGACAATTAAATTAAAATTAAAACTAAAAAGGTAAAACTAAAGAACTAAAATCTAAAATAAATTAAATTAAGCTAAAATAAATCTACAAAACTGTGCCCCCACGGCATGGTCCCGAAGATGCTGGCAGCATTTCCTAGCTGAATCGCACTGCTGATGCGTTGTGCGAGGAAGCTGCCAGCTCTTCGGTCACCAGTAGAGTCAATAAGCCTTTTTTGTATACACTATTGTTCTAAGTGCTCCATCCTCCTACATCATGACAGCTTTATACTAAAGGTAGATTACATATTTATTAACATAGTTTTTGAATTCTCCGTTTCAAATAAATATTCGCTCGGTTTGTGAGGTATGTTAACCTCCGACAAGTTTAGCCCGACTTTATATTACCTATTTTAATACATACCTATAGGTACATAGGTATGATACGAATAACTGCAAAACAACGCGAACTTCTCGATTGCATGTTGTTTAAAAAGACAAGTTCTTGGTGCAGCGTTTTATGTATAGGTAGGTAGGTACTATTCTAAATGCCTCATGGCATTAAGTCCGCCTTTTGTACGATAAGTTTTCTTTTGTGCAATAAAGATTAATTAAATAAATAAATCACTTAAGAGGCCTTATTCCTTTTAAAATGCTAATTGTTTAGAATTTTTTCTCTATGATCAAACATGTTTCTAAGCATATTATTGATGTGTACCTAGAACAGGGCTATTGGGATATATTGGTATATAATGGAAACCTACAGTTTGAAATTTTCATTGATAATTTTTGTTTCAAAAACTAATCGAAATTGACAAAATTCACGCGGAAAATTAGTTTTTTCAACTTATTTTCGACTGCACGCAATGAAAGCATGAAATAACTATGTTACTACCTAGAACTCGGGGAAAAGTATTATTGACTTCAAAAAGTTGGTTAAAATTATCAATATATTTGTCGTAATATGAAAAAATAAAATTTAAAAGGAATAAGGCCTCTTAATCAATTCACCAAACACGAACTCTGAATGCAAACTTTGGAGCCTATTTAACCACTCGCACTAATCCGGTGCATCGATCACTGGCGAGCCAATCACGCTGAACAAACGCTCATGATATACCGCTATATTCATAGTTCATACAACTACGACGACGTAGTTGGCGCAGTTTGTAGTGCACCTATTTAATGTGCTGGCGGTCCTGGGTTCGAATCCCGAGCAGGGACCTATTTGTGTGATGAACTCGAATATTTGTTTCTAGGTCATGGATGTTATCTAATACAGGGTGGAACATTTTTTAAAGACTGAGCTGTCAGAGGACCTATTTGTGTGATGAACTCGAATATTTGTTTCTAGGTCATGGATGTTATCTAATACAGGGTGGAACATTTTTTAAAGACTGAGCTGTCAGGATAGTGTCATGTATGTGCTCTCCAATCGACCTATTATAATTGTTAAGCTTTTATTATTTAAATAAGGATTTAAAATTTAAAAAAAGGCACCAAAATTAAATATCTTATTATCAGTGACAACTACTAATTCGAAGGTTTTATTTATATTTTAAACCTGACACCTGTATTTAACTTAAGCTATGTTCAAAAGATGCTAGGATTGATATGTGCAGATTATTACACTAATATTTAACGAACTGTATCTCAAAAATGGATAGAAATATTTACATAGTTCATTGGTGAAAAATGAAGTACTCAGTCCGAACACTTCCCTGTTTGTTAAAAGTCCTTCGATCTGTTCCACCCTGTATATGTACTTATATCTATGTATATCGTTGTCTAATAGTACCCATAGTACAAGCTTTGCTTAGTTTGGGACTAGTTTCGATGTGTATAAGATTGTCCCTTAAAAAAAACTACGTATTCCCTGCAGGATTTTCATCGCATGTTTAACGTTTGGATCAACTTCCGGAGAGTTGGTTTGAACAATGAGCATGCGTCGCACCACCCCGTTCATTCAACACCATCCCTCCCTTCCCTTGTCCCTTTGAGACCATGAACGTAGCATCACGTTCGAAACTTCGAGATAATTAAATAAACACTATTTTCTCCTCAGCAAGCCTTCTAGTGAACGGCTGGTAGATGTTTTTCATAAAGTACCTAGTTAATACCCTTCTGGCACACGTATAACTACACATTATTATCAAAGGGCGGAGCGTGGATGCAATATGGTGACGAAAGCAGAACATGGATAAGACTTATTATATTTCGTGTAACATTTATGTATGCAGTTTTTGTATAGTCATATCCATATTACGTATATCGTTTGACATGATTTTGACGTATATTGCATCCACTGTCCGCCCTTTGATTATTATTTATGTACACTTTTGTTTTTAATTTTTAATTAATATTCCATTGACGTATTAATTACATGGACACACAATCCGACGGAAAAAATGGCACCCTCCCAACTAATGCAAAATCACAAATCGCATTAGTTGGGCGATCAGTCTCGTTTAGACCATGACACGTGACGGGTCTCAAAATTTACTTAATTTTCAGTGAAAAATTGCAGAAATAACAGCTATAAAATAAAGAAAAAGGTCGGAAGCCCATTTGAAAAGTAGACCTTCCAAGCGCGGCTAAATTAATTTTTGGAAGGCAGTTTCAAAAAGAAAGAGCCAATCTCTTTCCAAAAAAAAAACAACTGTGTGAGATAAAAATAAACAACTAAAAGTTTCTCACCACCAAATTAAATGAATGAACTCGTTAGATGAGTATATTGTGACCTAGAAAAAGGATGCCTTTCAATAATATTAATCAGGTGACCTACGTGGAATATTAAAGGAAAAATTTGGTAATTACTACAACTTTATTGTATAACACTAGGCTATGTACAGACTTAACCTATGCCTGCTTTGGCAGGAGACTTATAGAACTGTTTAATTCTAGGACACGCTTATAAAAGTAGCTCAGCCAGTATCACTGGGTGTATAATATGTTCGACTTAGTCTATATATCAGACCTAAATTTTAACAGTGCCAACAACGTTATTTAACTTTAAGTGAAATCCTACTTCCCTACGTTTTTAATATCTAAAGGAGACTCCTCCGTCGGATATTCTTTTTTACGCAGATTCTATTGATTAATTAACGAATCCTATGTAAAATCATAGCATATTTTAGAATAGAATTATTAACTTTGTCCCTACAAAATGCACCTCATCACAGAACAAAAATCTAAGGAGTCCCTATAGTTTTATATTTTATAAATTAATAAAGGAGTGCAATAAATAATTATCCTATTTTTTATTAAAGATTCCCACGCGATCCTAAACAACGTGAGAAATTGAGGTCAGGTTTAGTAAGAGACAGACGTCAAGAATAATTTCAGCCAAAAAATTCGTCTCTCGTGTGTTCGTTCGGCATGATCATATATGTTTTTTTTTTTTTACGTTTAATCAAAAGAAGCGTAAAAGTCTATCACTCAACACTGCTTTAATATCTCAATAAAAACGTAAAAAAATTACAATGTATACAAAAGAAGCGTAAAATGGCGATGTAGTGTTTGTGGTAGTGGGTATCTATACATAAATAGATATACACTGTCTCAGGCGCACGTCATATAGGATGCTGCGTTTAGTTACACGCGAGCCGAGGGCGAGAGTGGACGCATGACATTGCTATGTGTGCGGCGGCGAGTGAGCCAGTGATATGAACATAATGCCTTTTACAGGCAGATCCTACAGGTTACATTAATAAATTAATAAAAAAATTGCTCTGTTGTCATTGTTTTATTTTGTCTCAGAGTCTAGACACTGTCAGTTTAAACTTTTGAACGCCAAGAACACCTAAAGAATGTGTGCTGCCGTGCATACTACGCCATCGACTACCGCGCCACGCCATCAAACTTTAAAGGGTTAAAAATGTTAATATTTTGCACTTGCCTTACTCTCATTTCACATACTAGAACAAGATGAGTTGAGAAATCATAATGTCATTATTACTGTTCCCTTCTATGCAGTGTCGGGACCCTTTTATGCAGTTGTTAAATAAAAACGCAACTTAATTTGTTATTAACAATTTACGAGTTTATTTAGTTCAAACAACACATATATTTTAATACCTAGGTAAATAAAATAATAATGTAAATATTTTAAGTATGTAAAACTCTTAAAATCTGCTCCATTCGTGCCATGTTCCAAGTTTGACAAGAGACATGAGTCAGAATACGCTAAAAAAGTTAATTTACTCGAAAAATATTCGTGGTAATAAGTACGCCAATTTGACACTTAAACGTTTGAGTAAAGAGTTATTTTGTACGAAGTAATTATGTTGTTGTAAATTATAAATAAGCGTTATTGGCATCTACTTGATCATGACAGCATTGCCACTTTTTTCGACAATTTTGTCCGGGTCTGTGGCTCTATTATAAATAATACCTCAATGTAATATTCCCTTTATTTATCTTTCTTCTTAGGCTAGATTTTTTACAATAAATTAATATAAAAAGTAAAATACAATAAAGAAATTACAAAATATAAATACACTATAAAAAAAAAACTAACCTAGAGTGCCGCCGGCAGCGGGGCAGGGCCCAGGCTACCGGTGGTTAGGGCTGCAAAGAGAGGAACCTCCTGACAATGCGCACCGTGTCCAGGAGTACCGCCTTCTGTATCTGGCCTTTGATCCAGCCATCAAGCGAGAGTCTCTTAAGATTTTTGTCGAGACTCTTCGCTATAAGACAGTTCGCCGAAATGACTATCGGGACAATGATCGTCGAGTCAACATCCCACATGGCGGTCACCTTGTGAGCCAAGTCAAGGTACTTGCTGAGTTTCTCCTTCTCGGCCTTCACGAGGTTCTCGTCATGGGGGATGGTAATGTCGACGAGCACTGCCTGGCGCTTGGATAGATCTACCAACACGATATCAGGCTTATTGGCTACAATAGTTCTGTCCGTGATGATAGATCGATCCCAATAGACCGTGGCATGACCATTTTCGAGAACTGGCATCGGTGCGTACTTATAGTACGGCACCTCAGACCCCACAAGACCGTATCGAAGAGCAAGTTGCTGGTAAATTATCCTGGCTATTATTAATATTATTATATATTTATTATTAATGGGCCCTGAGATGAAAGCGCCCACAGGGTCTATGAAGAGTGTAGCCGCAGGTTTGTCGAGATGACGCGTGGCCAGAGGGCTGGTTCATATCTCGCACAGCGGATCAGCATTGCCATTCAACGTGGCAAGGCTGCCAGCCTTCTGGGCACGCTGCCAATAGACGGCGATTTAGGCCAATTTTTTTATCTATAGTTTATTTTTTAAGTCTTAGTTTTAAATTTTTACTTTAAGGTTTTATTTAAGCTTTTCCTATGCTATTACAAATTTTTATTTTCATATGTCAATAAAAAATATATTGTAACTACATTAAATATATATATATGTCGGGGAGGGCTTAGACGAAAGCACAACCTCCGGAGGAACATGCTCAGGATTGCCATCTTCCATGTTTGTCACAAGTAGAATTCAAATAAAAACGTAATTTAACACATCGATAATCTTTTTATTCGTTACAGTGATTTAATTACATGAATGTATAGAGATTAGCTAGATTAACATGGATGGAACGTTTCACTCGAACTCAACAACAAATGGCCGCGTGCAATCTTCGGTTATTCGCAAAGAGGTGTGTGTTTAACGACGGTTCGATAAAATGTGTCCAAACTGGTCGAATGTTACCGGCGCGTCAACACGTCATTGTTGGCTAACCTGTCTGGTGTCGTGTACCAACCTAAGAAAATCTAGTGTTGCCAATCAACAATAATAATAACATAATCTGATAAACGTCATCTACTGACAACCGAGTGAAACGTTCCGTTTCAAATGAAATTTATAGTCTTAATAAGAGGGTATAATTCAAACTAATTCTTGACAGGTAACTTCATAAACACGTCCGTAATGTCATCGCAAGCTGTCAATGCGACATATATATATGTACATTGATATTTATGAAATTCATGTTTGTCAGAGAAAAATTGTGTTCCTCTCAGTCAACCTTTGACAACGGTACTTAACTGGAAATTTCGAAATGTCAGGGAGGCTCAAACAATAAATATACGCAATATAATCCGTTGAGATTCTTTTATTGAAATGTCACAGGCGCGGAAACCAAAGAAAAAAATAATGTTTTTTTTTTTTAACGTGATTCAGTCCTGTTTTGTTTTAAAAATGCATTAAAATCCAGTTTATACGCTAGTGGGTAATGCTCCCGGATCCGGTACTGGATTTGTATAGAAATAGACTAAGTACTTATCGGGAGTACACTCTACACGTGAGCTAAATGAATGCAGAATGAGACTTCGCAGGGGGGGTATTCGACCAATTTTAGAGATATAATGGAGATCTCTCCTTTTCATCGCCATCCGTCACTTTTGACGTGTGCCTACTTGACAAGTGGCGATATCCCTAGAACATCGCAACTTCGTCAATTTGGACGCGCAAAATTTTCGCTTTCTTTGTATGTGACGGCATAAATAACAGGCGCATACTTAAAATTGACCGCGTAGTACGTGAAATTAGTCCGTTACGTTTCGTTCAAAACAGAAATTTATATACATGAATAACATTTTTGACAATCATTATCGCCTTCGTATTTCCAAAATTGAGATGAAATATGCCACTTTTAAGCCACTTTTACTGTTATCTAATGGAGATTTGACGTTTGGCGATATCTCAAACGGCATTCTCGAATTGGGCCCCAGAGTAAGCTATCGGGATTGCATAAGATCATATTCAATTGATATGGTATGGCTATTTGAATGGTGTAATTTGGAAACTTTATATCGATCATGTTACTCGTATTCAAGCAGCATGAATTTTTTAAAAGCTGAAGTAGCTTAGATATTTAAAAAAAACAGCTGTTTATTTCACTTAATTCTCTCTTTTGGTTTTACAAATTCTCTTTTTTGGCTTTGCGAATCAAAATCTGATATTTCATTTCATTAATAGAATACAAGCTTTTTGGTATCTGTTATTTTATAAACGTATAATTTACTACGGAGTTACAACGACGTACGAGTAATGGAAAGCAAATAATACGGAGTTACCACATATAACTTCAGTGCCTTAGGTTAATTACGAAGAGTTGATTATGATCTCGAACTCGAACAAATACCGTAGCGGCGTCGCGAGCCGAATAGCTGGGCCTTTACTAACGAGTTCATCGAAAAGTTCTAGAAATTGAGGCCTTTTGTATATGTATAGAAGTGGGAAAAGTGGTTAAATGGGTTTCAACAAGGCTGAAACGCTCCCCTAAAATAAAGCTTCTAACTATCTATACTATAGAGCCATATGGGAACTGTGAGCTGAACTGTAGATACGCCTAACTGTAAGTTAATGGAAACCTACTGGAAATGGAAATGGAAAACCTACTGAAAATGGCTGAACCTACCTGCCCTAGTTATACTGACTGAAACTGAAACTGCCCAACTGAATTAACCTAACTGAAACTTGCCTAAACTCTGAAATTAATATGAAATGAAATTATACTGTAAGGAAATGAAAACCCCAAGAAACTCATCCCATAACTATACTAGTAATTTCCTAAGTAGATAAGATTTTCCCTCTCCTACCATATTGAACTATTTACTTCTGAAATATTACCTAAAATAAATGGAAAACATTCTAAGAATTAAACTATATATATTGAGAATTAAATTGGCCATGGTCGTGATCGTTAGTGGTATATAGGAACCCTTTTACTCGTTGTGTCCGTAGAACCCAAATCCTTTTTAAGCTGCTTTGGAGTCTTATAGAGTCTTGTTATTAAATAAGGAACCTACAAGCTACCAGTACTAAACATAAAACAACTATATCCTAATGTAGGTATGAGAGCATAACTATTAATCTATTTTAATCTAGGAATAGACCTAATGGAACCTCTATAATATGATGCAAACTTGAGAACCCTACATAATGTCTGTACTAAACATGAAATATTAAAGCCTAAAGTAAATGTAGAAAAAAATATCTAAGAAACTATTTTAATCTAGAATAGAGGATAAACCTAATGAAGCCTCTATATTATAATACAGATTCTATTATAGGATTATCTCCCAGTCACCCTATGAAGCTTAAGCTATACTAATAAGTCTAATATTTAATTCATGTAGAACTTTATGATATGTAAACTTTAAATTAAGAGAAACAAGTCAAACAGCTGAAGTTCCTCCTATAGGTTAGATGAAATAAGTCTTAATTAGTTGCCTATATGAATAATTAGGATTTCTACAATCTAAAATACTAGGAAACTTTAAATATGCTATAGTCAATACAGTTAAGAACTAGCACAGGCTAGATTATAGTAAAATGATGAAGGTAACTTTAAGGTGTATAAAAAAAATAATTTTTTTTATTTGGTAATGGTCCCCTACCAACCTAAGTGCACGGAGGATGTCACTGAACGCTTTACCTATCTATTCCTAAGAAGCAAATCGAATTAAAGCGAACAGCGAGAGGATGGGGAACTCCGCACCTAATCTAAGCTGAACAAACCACTGTGGGATCTCATTACATCTATGCATGACGTCCTACCTAATGCAAAGTGTCAAGAATCCATCTTTTGGGGGAAGCCTTTTGGCGCAGACTTCTTAATTTAACTACACAAGGCCTACGCTACGTTAAACTACCTGCCTAAACCTACAACTTGCTAAATATATGAAAAAGTTGAAGAGTTTATAACATATCCGAGTGATGAAATTATGATTATAATTGTTACAAGTCTAGAAGCCTACCCATTCCTAACTAGTACCCTTCTAGTGAATTAACTACAGTTTCTGTTGTATTAACTAACCCCCAACAATCTTACTTGGTCTTAACTTCAACTCGTGACTGAATAGTACTGTAGAGTTCTTTGATATCTGAACACCAGAGCAAAAGGATGCACCGTTTATTTGATGACTAACACCTTTAAGCCCGTGGGCACTCTAAGTGTTAGACTCATTATAACCCCAGCACAAGCAGGCGGAATCAAAGCTTCGACGGCCTAGAAATCCCGAGAAGACAGTACAACCCAAGGCATTTTTACCTTGAATTAATTTGTTTATTGAAGGATCCTTTTATTGATCAACTGGTAGATATAATAAATTCCCAGGGCAATGATATCTCTAATATGCAGGTAACTATAAGTATGTAGCTTTATTACTACTAGTAACCCAGTTAGAAGCTGTAGTATTCCTGGTGAGCTTCAAATGTTGATTAGATAGCTGAATAATATACAAGCATTTATTAGAACTGTGATGAATCAAGTATTTCTATTAGAGTATAACTGATGAGAAATATAGTATACAAACAATTATTAGATCTGTGATCAATCAGGTATTTCTATTAGAGTATAGTTGAAGAGAAGTATAGCAGTCGAAAACGGATAACTATAGAAATAGTGTCGTTCCAGTAAGAGGTAGACGTAGTGATATAATGAGCAGTCAGTGTTTAAGTGCAGGCATCCGTAGTGATATTTTTCGGATAATAGAGCGATCACATCCGTACAAGTCGCAAACAGGGCCTCAAGGTGTCCCTTACAGCTATTCAAGCGCGATTATTAGCGTTGAATGAACTTTTGGCATAATTTGTCATTGTTTACCATAAACTGATATAAACGGATTAAAAAAAAGGAAGAAGTTTATTAAAAAAAGTAAACGTCAGGTGTTGCCAGATTCTTCTCATATTTCCCTATTACCCAAATAATCTACAAGTCCGGTAATATTAACCATGGAATATAAAATTCCAATACGCAAAACGTTTATCATATAAACCGTACCGTGAAACAAAATCACGAAACACATATTTTAAAACACGAATCACACGCAATAAATAAATGTCACAGCAGAAAGGGCACATATCAAATAGAATAGCATATGAGCATAGTAAAACAGTATAAAAGCAACAGAATTATCAACTAGCACTCACCCGATTTAATCTGTTGGATTTAAACGGATTAATACACACATGCACACCACATTAGCCATAAAATAATATCAGTAATAATTCAAATACACATGTCATTCAACCGGCGTGTAGCTCCTAAAGATCCCTAAAAGGAAGGTAAATATCTATCGTGAGCTTCTGATATTAAGTTAAGACTTCCATGAAGACGTGGCCAGTGACCTAGGAATCTACTTTAGTTTCATGAAAACGTTGACACCATCTTGCAGCTAACATCAGGTTCTAATATTAAAATATAGTTTACTTGAAGACGCCGTCACACAATATAATTCCACGACGTGTTACTCAAAGGAATACATCATGCAACAATATGATACACACCCACATCCTAATTCTACCCCAAAGAATACAGCTACACACGTAGAACCCCTATTAACTGTTCTAAATTCCCCAATAGTCCCAGGGAATACAGCCACACACGTAGAACCCCTATTAACTGTTCTAAATCCCTCAATAATTCCCCACCGCTTCGCCTACTGGGAATAATGTCTATACAACTGTAAAGATTTTAGGTTCAGTCAGATAGATACAAACCCTGAGGTCACACCACCAGCCAACTGAGGTTAAGTTGCCTTTTAAAAGCGAATTCTGGTCATTATCACCGTCCGGTTTAAAGAATTCACTTCTAAAACCCCAAGTCTAGACTGGTAGGCATAAACCCCTGAGCTCCAATCCATCAACTGCCCCAAAGCCCTCAACAGTATCCTAGCTATATATATAAAACCCCAGTGATTATTTAAAGCACTCACCGATTTATGTCTTCAGCTCCTGCTTAGCTGATCCCGAAGTCTGGCTCTGGCTGGTTCCCCTTCTTTTTCCTCGGTGGTTGGCTGCTCGAAGTCAAGTGACGAATACTGGTCGTGCTACGCCTTAAATAGCCTCCTAAATATCAATCTACCTTCTAATTATTTTAATACCCCAATGTTCCCTGGTTAATTCCGTTCTCCCCGCTCAATTTCCACAAAACTACCAAATCCCCTTCCATTATAATTTATTTCATAACTGACATAATTTCCTTTTAAAATCTCTCAGCAATATATTTTTATATTTAATTATCCTCTCCTAATTTGTAAATATTTCACCAAATAATTACCCCATAATTGGGGAAAATTGAAAAATCGTCCCAATCACGTTTAAGAAAGGTTTAAAAACGTTAAACCAATAAGCTAGAAATTCGGCGTTTGCTAAGTTTTTTTATCGAGTCTCGAATGTATCCGCCTCTATGATTTTTATGATTTTTTAAGATTTTTTGACAACTTTCAAGGTCAAATTTGGCGTAAATCCATAATGCCCAAATCGCTCAGTACTAAAATTAAAAACTTCATTATATGCTTTATAAATTTGAACCAGTTCCAATTAAGATTTTCAAACCTTTCTCTAGTTTTTGAAGCTTCAAAGTCAGGTCTGATTGGTCGACCATCCGTATTTTGATCCCAAAATCTCAAAATCTAGACCTTTTCAGCTTCCAAAACATCCAAATTGTTAGTCTCCAAGACTAAAAATATACAAATGAACCAACAAATCGGCCCAAAATATGTTATTCTATGTGTTCACAAATGTGTTAAAACCACGTGTTCTTTGAAGGAATGGAAACAAAAAATCCTTTTTTCCAGCCTAACTTTAGTATTTCAATATCCAAAACTAAATGGAACAGATGTATTTAAGGCCTGTAAGTACTAATATTGCCCTTTAACTCCAATCCTTGGAATTTTTTCTTTGTTCTAGAACGAAATTCAATTTGCCACTGATTATCTTCTATTATTTTCCCAATAAATTCTATTTACAATAGCATTCTTGTATTCTTGTGATGTCTATACTTTCCTCCCTGTGTATTGTAGATGTTTTTTAATACTAATTCAATCAGTAAGTCTCTTATCAAACTAAGTTTGACTAAAACCAATCCACCGAACCCCTTAGTAAAATTTGCTTACTAAACTAGACTTTTCCCATAATTTTCAGGCTTCTGTTCTTTGTGAATTGTCAAGAATGATGAACATGGTGATCAGGCATCCCCCTCTGAAGACTCTAAGTTGCATAAATTTCCCACCATATAATGTAAGTTATCTTTTTTATCCAATTATTTTTACTTATATACTTATTTACTCAAAATTTGGTTTAAATTGTACTCTTTGAGGCATTTGGGTAATTGTTATATGATATAACAATTAAAAATACACATTTAATTCTATTTATCATGATCCAGTTCTTATCCAAAGTCTAATCTTAATATTTGGTTCCTGCGGTTGAAATTGGCTTAGTCCCATACCAAGCAAAAACAGCTCCATGGCTCCTAATGGTAATAATTATAATATATACATTATAATACTTGATTAATATCCATATCCTTGAATCAATTATCCAAATCCATTCCCCAGCTTCAGTCCTAGCTGGGATTCGAACCCAGAACACTACCCCAAGCTGTACCTGTACTACATTATGTTCAGGGTCCCCTAGAAGGTATTATTTCTTCTAGAATTAATTCAAAATCTTAAGGCTCTTGTATATTATCTAGACAAAATCCCCATTAAGTTTCTAATATCCATTTTTCTATGCTTTCATATAGTTTATTATTGTTACTATAAGATTCCTGTTGATTTCTATAAGAAGATGAATTATTTCAGCTAATTATTTTTAATTTATTCTTATCTGGATAACTCATAGGTTCCCCTGTTAGATTACCTAACTCCTATAGGTTTTCTTTGACCTGAAAATAATTCTAATATATTTGAAAAATCTCCTGACTTTATGAATATTTCCTTGCAAATATTTTAATTTTCTGTATCATTTCCTTTCCAGTGTGTCATGAAATAAATCCCTTCCAGTTGAGTGTTACCTGAGCTGTAAGCTGAAAAGCCTAAAGCATAGTACTGAAATTCATGAGGTAGAGGTATCATTTTTATTTTTATTTAAAAATACTGTCTTGATCGTTACAAGGCGTTATATTTGACGGAGCTTTACGATATCTTCATTTTAGCACTATCTCGGCAATATTGCAGCATTACTCGTACCTATATCGAAAATAAATAAATGTGATTGAGTTACTGAAGAAATATTCCTTCCCCCTTTCATTGGTATTTACAACGAAATGACTCACAATTGACAATGACACCAATAAAAATAATATTTAAACTAAGTATACTCTAGTTCATCACACAAATAAGCTGCTTTTGCAGGGATTCGAACCCAGGACCCATCGTCTCAGTAGGCAGCTACACTACCACTGCACCAACCGCGTCGTCAATTATTAAGTTCAATCAAGTTTTTAATGAATACGGATCACTGTTGTAAAAATTAAATAACAGGCAGAGATAAATAACAGTCTTACTCTTGTGGCTATTATTATAATAGTTACCTTTTTGGAAAAACAAGAAGTTACTAAAGTTTACTTCAATGATACATCTGCTATATTTCATTGGACACGAATTATATTCCTACTTTATAAGTCCTGAAGAAAAAAAATCGTTCAGTGGAACCTACTTTGTTTTGTAAACAATTACATGAAACATGTTAGCTTTGCACACGTGAGAGAAAGGTCTCGTTTTACCAACCAAATTAAACTTCTCAGGATCCTAACGTAATTTTAAATTCAACCTCTTATTAATATGCCCAAGACAGCATGAAACAGTATTCATGATAATTATCCGACTACAAGACTGAAAAGACTTCTGCGAGTAATCCTTTTCAGTAATATTCTAATTAATTAGTATCTCGGATAAGTTTGAATCAGCTAAGGAATTCCGACGAGAAGGATTTATAGTTAAAATTTTAATTTAGAAAGTTTATCCTGAGGAATAATAAGTTTCTGTTAAAAATTCCAATTTTGTGACAAGCGTAGCTGACTGTTATTTTCTTTGAGCATCCATCAATTGCTCACTGAAACGATTCTAAAGACCCCAAACACGGTAGGCTTGCTTTGTCTATTACAGAGTTTGTAGGGCCACCTTCTGGCTCCAT
The DNA here is from genome assembly GCA_905147355.2 of Apotomis turbidana. Lineage (NCBI taxonomy): Eukaryota > Metazoa > Arthropoda > Insecta > Lepidoptera > Tortricidae > Apotomis > Apotomis turbidana. Next base: position 18,153,110 of record LR990292.1, on the reverse strand, counting down.
TATCACACCAGCCCCATGGTAACATCGGGGGGCACGGCAGTGCCCCCGCCAAGTCGAGCGCGAAGCAAACACTGCCGTACCATCCTTTACTGGAACCATTTCGCCGCATTTTCAGGCCCCTATTTGAGCACCTCTGGATAAGACCAGAACGCAGAAATTTTTGTCATCCAGTCAGCTATATTCACATACTTAAAGTCCAAAATTTCAAGTCTGCAGGTCATTTAGTTCCGAAGTTAAGCGAAAGCAAAGTTTCGCATTTATGACACTCACTCACTCACTCACTCATGATCATCAGTAAAGAACTAGTACTTCCCATAAATTCAGAGAACTGAAATTTGGTACAGTTAGGGATTAATGGCCACATAAAGTGAAAACTATAAAAATTGGCCAAGTGCGAGTCCGACTCGCGCATGAAGGGTTCCGTACCATAAAACAAGTTTGTTGTATGGGAGCCCTTAAATATTTATTTTATTTTATTTTTAGTATTTGTTGTTATAGCGGCAATAGAAATAGATCATCTGTGAAAATTTCAACTGTCTAGCTATCACCGTTCTTGATATACAGCCTGGTGACAGACGGACGGACGGACGGACAGCAAAGTCTCAGTAATAGGGTCTCGTTTTTACCGTTTGGGTACGGAACCCTAAAAACTAGGATAATCGAAGATCTGGAGTACTCTGATTAGAAAACACAAGAGCCCAACCAAACTATTAGAGATCGACATACCGCCTTTACAAAAAATATTCAACTTGTTGTTGTGTTCGGTTGGCCGCCGTCGCGACTGATCGTCTCTCCTGATGATGGATCGCGTACCGATTCGAAACATGTCGAGCGTTATTCGACTTCTACGACGTGAGTAAACCCGTTTAAGTATTTTAATATTCAACTTGGTGGGCGGCTTCATTTGATGTCAAAAATCCAAGGTCTGAAGTATTTTGACGACGCGTTTGGCTCGGTTTGTAGACACCTGCCTACTGAGCCGGCGGTCCCGGGTTCGAGTCCCGGCCAGGGCAAATATTTGTGTGATGAACTCGAATATTTGTGCTTGGGTCATGGTTGTTCTATGTATTTAAGTATATATTTATATAAGTATGTATATCGTCGTCTAGTACCCATAACACAAGCCTTCTAGCTAGAGCTTAATTTGGGACTAGATCGATTTGTGTGAGGTTGTCCGATCCGATATTTATTTATTTATTATTTATTTGATGAAGAACCCTCAGCTGGTCTCAGCTGTATTAGAGATATGGTAATTCTACTATTGGTACATAAAAAAATCGACTGTCATTGCAAAAATCCGTAGCGTAGTGGGACACATCTTCTAATTTAATCTAGCCTATAGCGTCCCGCAGCTGGGCGAATGCCTCCCCTTCGGCTTTTAATACGCATATAAATAAAATTAAAGGAAAACTGGATAAGACTAGACTGGCTTTTATACTTATACTTACAAGTTTACAAGAAGAAATAGTCGAACGATTAACTTTATTCTACTCGAACAATACACAAATTAAATAAACAAATTACACCAAAATATTAATTTCGCTCAAAATTTGGTCAAAATATAATGCATTGGACTAAGAGTGGCGGTGATACCCGCACACGTCGCTAGATGGCGCTGACTGTATTTTAAAACGCGCCTACGTTTGTTTTTCCGATAATCTTATATGGCGAAGTGGCAACCGGCCGCGTTACAGTCGTTTTCGACTTTCTTCTACTGCGCTTGGAAACGTTTGCTAGGGATTAGGAGGGATTATTTGCATTTCGTTGATATCGCTTATTATTTCGTGAGGATTGCTAAAGTGAATTAGCAGGTTGTTATAAGACAGTATGCCCACGTTTCTACAAAAATAAGTGAAATCCCACCAAAAACATTCTGTAAAAAAAGGTTCTGGGGACAGATTGGTGCAATGGTGTCATGGAGCACCTGGTTTTGTACCCTTGTGTACCCTTCAACGGCCAAGTCACACAACATTAACTATAATAATAAAGAAATCGCAGTAAGGAACCTTAGACTTGGTACGACTTTGTCTAGATTTCATTACTTTTTAGAGATAAACAAGCAGCTCCATCGAGACTTGGCTAGTTTCTTACAGAATGTTTTTGGTGGGATAATTATTATTGTATTGTCATCAAAGATAAATAGGTATGCAAAATTTCAGCTCAATCGGTTGATGATATCTGCGTCAAAATTGAGTTGCAAGATTGCACCCGCACAAACATACTTAGTTATTACATAAATACAATTACAATACGTATACATTGCATGTTAAATAAAATCTTGGGGAGAAATTCTCACTTCCTAGCCAAGACAAGACTTAAAACTTTAGACAAACCACGGGCGCCGTGTGGTATTGCGTAAAGCCACACCACAGATCGCTTGTTACCGCAAACGCAAAAAAAGACATTGATTATGCGACGAAACGAATACACCAGAATTGAGCACTCTGTAAGTTGTAGAAGCAGTAGGTATTAAAAACTCAACGTGGATTTTGTTTTTCGTGGCCGTGTTATATCAAATATCTACGATTTTACGGAAGTGACAAATACCTTTTAAATATTTTATATGGATGGAAAGTCACGGATTGCTGGCGTGGCTTCTGACAATTATTTTCCTCAACGGCCCGGTCGACATTCTTTCATTTCCTTTTTTCATAAACTTGAAGCAATTTGAACATCTTTTAGGGACGAGATTTTATCACAAATATAATTTACGTTAGATTTTTGTTGGACTCATTAAATTGAAGAAGAGTGATAAGCATAATGAAATCTCTAACTAGTTCTGCCTTTACTCGCAACTTTAGGTACCTACATTACGGAATTTGACTATAAATTACATACAAATTGCTATAAATTACAACTATACACACATTCAAAAATACATAAAACCAAATAAACTACCACTAACTTTCGGACATTATACTTTTTATTGGACAAAACTAAAAAAAAGAAGTGTTATGACTTCTGATTTTTAATGACGTCACAATCCAGTTTTTGACTTTTCGTAAAGTGGCTGATTTGAGCTGTCATCAAAAAGGTACCGTATTCTAAGAGTGATATAAAGATGTGTTGGTGAGTAGTTCTCTGAACATTTGACCGCTGTCACTTTCCTGTCACTAACTAACACCTTTAATAAAACTATAATAATATATTCTTGCTAACCCAGCAAGAAGTGAAAGCCACAGAGGAAAAAAGACATATTTACTGTGCTTGTTATATATACTTTTCTACATATTATGGTAGTCAAAATGCGACAGGAATAGGGAAGTGAGCGGTTGGACCACTCTAAGAACTACTCTGGTACATTTAAATATATTTTTATAGTAAGAAATGTCTGCAATAAACTTCTCAAAGTAAAGAATCACCTGTTTAAGTGAAAGATTAGCTATGTTAGCCATAGCTCCATTAATGGTAACTTGTCAATATTTAATGCAAATTCAATAGCAAAAAATCGATGTAACACGGAGAGGTTTAGATAGGTACCTATCGCAATTTTATTCTTCATCGAATACGGACCCTGCTTTTGAAAAGAAAATGATCGAATTGTAAACTTGGCAATGATCATTCAAAACTAGACGGTTAATGTCGCCCCTAATTGCCGGTGAAGTTTTCGACTCCCATCACGACGGTGAAATGATGCCTCGTTACCAAAATCAAACCGAACCCGTCGAAATGTTTAGTTCTATAAACTGCTACAGCCTTAGTTAAATATGTTTGTGGGCTCTAAAGTGCCGACTTAGTAGGATTTGTTGATGAAAGTTGTGACTATTGGAGCCGTGGGCATTTCGAATGGCAAAGGCGTTCAGGTGATGTCGTTAAACAGTATGGGCGGTCATTAGGCAGTTGGCGATAGCCGAAGAAATATACTCCTAGCGCTAGCTTGAGATTAAAGACTTCGTTCGACCGTGATGTTTCATACACACTGCTTTTAAATGTGCAATTTATTAAAGTTATTTTGTTATTATATTTTTTTATTTTATTTTATTTAATCTTTATTGCACAAAAGAAAACTTATCGTACAAAAGGCGGACTTAATGCCATGAGGCATTCTCTACCAGTCAACCTTAGGGCAAAGCGGAAAAATTGTAGGCGGTGCAACTAACTTACACATAAGTAACAAAACATAATTATAATACTTATACATAATTTGCTATACATGTAAATATATACATACATCTAATATAATATAAACATATATAATATAAATAAATATATACATAAATATATACAGCGATGAAACATAATAGACTACGAGACTTCATTTCTGCCAGCAAAGAAGCTGCACACGGACTTTTTAAACGCTAGCTTACTCGGTGCCTGTTTAATTGAGAGAGGAAGACCGTTCCAGAGGCGAGCCACTTGAATTGAGAATGAATTGGACATGAAACCAGTGCGGTGAAGAGGGATAGAAAGGGCGATATTGCCAGAAGAGCGAAAATGACGGTTACGAGTGGATTCGATATAACAGAAGAAAGTCTTGAGGTATTCAGGAGATTGTGGATCGTTAAGAATCGAATAGAGAATGCAAAGCATACGAATGTTGCGTCGTTGACGGATGGGAAACCAGCCAAGTTGAGAGCGAAATGAGGACACGTGATCATATTTACGGAGACAGAAAATGAAACGAATACAATTATTAAGAAGTCGATCCAACTTATCAAGAAGATCTTCATTTAAGTCCGGATAACACACATCACCATAGTCAATTATCGGCAGGATTAGGGTATTTACTAGTAACACCTACCTTACTAGTAACACCATTTTTCGTAGTTAGGACGGCACCATAAAACTGTTTCTGTTTAGCCCAATGGTCGACTGGTGGAGAATGCCATAAGTCCGCCATTTATAGATTTTGTGTACAAATAAGTTGTAATTTAAAAAAAATGGCAATTAAGGCATAAAGGTTTTTGAATGGTACGTACGGCACCTCCCTAAATTTAACAGGCGATCAGGTGAAAATCGTCGGACATCGTTAGATAAGGACTTAGATAACATCATGGTACAAGTAATGGAAAACACTCGGAAACCGTAAACTTGTACCTACCTACTTAGAATCTACATACACTTTATAATTAAAAGTTTGGGTAAGAAGACAGCTTTGCTAGACATCGGTAAGCAAAGTCTGTATACCATAATAAGAAAAGTATAAATAATGTGGTATTTCCTCATAAATTGAATCGATAAATAGATTCTATAAAAATATTTAGAACAGCGCCATCTCTCTCGCAGTCTTCACACTTGCTGTAAAGCAATGGATACAGGGGATCGAGCGTGAAAAGCGCACATCCTAAGGTATGTCTAATGCGCATAAGCATTTCAAACACATATGAGTCATATGACACAGAGGACGCTCCAGTAGCGTAAGAATTATGGAATGAAAGATTTGGTGTAATTGACGTAGCAATCTAATAGCTCAGTTGGGAGAGCAATACGCCGGAAACGTAGAGGTCGCAGGTTCAAATCCTCATTAGATTGTAATGAAATGAAATAAATGAAATGAAATAATTTATTCAGTAAGTAGGCCACTGGGGCACTTTTACAAGTCATATTGTGAATCTACCGGCATTTCGCAAGAGGAGACCGCTGTTGAGAAGAAAGCCGAAAGAAACTCAACAGTAAGTCATTTTTTCGTAAATAATACTTAAAACAATTACATGATACATTTGTGTTATAACTAATTACACAGGTACACGTAAAGGAGTTGTATAGATACTCCAAATCAATGTTAAGTAGGAACATTAAGATAAAATGTTAACGATAAATTTAAAATATTAAATATACCCAGAGATATATAAAGTCTCTGGATGTCAAAACATGCAATAAAATATAATTACTTAATTAATTTAATTCCATAGAGATTTATAAGGTCTCTAGGCGTCAACGTGAATAATTTAAAATAGAAAATAATTATAAAACCTAAGTTTCTTAGAGATGTATGTGGTCTTTAGGCGTCATAACACGCAATAAAATATTTTAAAATTATTAAATTTCCTCAGAGATGTATAAAGTCTCTGAAGTGCCATACTTCACTAAACTGTTTCTTAGAGATGTATACAGTCTCTAAGAGTTCAAAAAGTAAAAATCAACATAGAATAACTTCAATCGATCAACTCGAATTCTCGATCTCGATCAACCCACTTAAATCAATTTTTCTTACTTAATTTACTTTTGTGTCATTATTTATAAAAAGTATACCATGCTCGGGGTACCGAAAACAACTGTAATCTGTGCCGTGGCTAAAAACCTTAGGAGCAGAATATTATTTGACAGTTCTCTCTAGCTACGGACGCTTTGTGGCGCGGCGGTGCAGTCGTGCGCTCAGCCAATAATTGACTGAGCAAACGTAGCGAGCGAGGCGTCTCCGTTTCAATTGTCTAGATTTCCGGGTCACATATCTCAACCAATTCTCATGAAATTTTGTGACTGAGTTTGATAATTATCTAGAATTTTTTGTCAACTCGATGATTCGAAATTTTACCAAATGTCGGAGATATATAGGGATTGAAAACGTAAAATTAAAACCGGCCAAGTTCGACTCGGACTCACGCACGAAGGGTTTCGTACCAATATTGAACAAAAAATACGTTCTTTGTATCCTTTAATTTTTACTTATTTTTTATTTTTATTATTTGTTGTTATAGAGGTAACAAAAATATACATTCTGTGAAAATTTGTCAACTTTCTAGCTATCACCGTTCTTAAGATACACCCTGGTGACAGACGGACGGATGGACGGACGGACGGACAGCGAAGTCTCAGTAATAGGGTCCCGTTTTTACCCTTTGGGTACGGAACCCTAAAAATACAATCATCAGTCATTTCGAAACAAACTGGCGAGGTCTACAGGTCACAGAGCCATTGTAAGGTAACAAATTTACTGTCAAATGAGAATACAAGAACCGCAATCAATTAAGAGAAGGAAAGAGAGTGAAAATCTTCATCAAACTGTTTGTATGGTAGCCGGAATCAAAGAGTTCTTTTAAAGAATATTGCGTCCTAAGAACCGATCGGGTCGGCATCGGGTTGGCAACGATGGCAATTGTTTTAATAGCACTGCGAATATTAAAATTTGTGACCGGAATTCACTTTTTTTTACAAAGCCTTTTGTCTGCTGTAATTAAGTAAAGGATAGAAAATTAAATAATACATTTTTAAATTTTCAAAGATCCTAATTTGTGTTGAAAAGTTCCTCATTTTAAAAGAGCGTAGACGACAAGTTATTGGTCAAGGCGCATTTAGTACCTATATTGCACCACTGTTCTTTTTGTAGGTTACGACTGTCAATTTTCCACAAGGTGATGTCATTTGAGTGCTGAATCTTAGTCGACGATGCTTTCACTTTTTTTTTTTTTGCAAAACTAGCCCGTATAATCAAATATACCTATATATATTTTTTTTAGGTCCTGCGATAATAAAGTTATGACATTAGTTTAAACTTAACACTGTTCGATAATTTGAAATGCGATTCAACACTTTGTCAAAGTTAGGGGCGAGTACTAATGAGTGTGTCCAGGGATAATTAAAACCTGCCAAATGTTAGTCGGTCGGGGTCGGGGGGACTACATATTTCCATGTAAAGCCTGACCAGAAATATATGAGGATGCGCCATATTGCGGAATTGCACTGGAACTAATTTCTTACACTGGCAATGATTTTATGATGGTTGTCAACAATGTCAATGTCATTCGTGCTGGTTTTTTTAAAAGACAAATATTTAAAAATACCCAAAGTAAATGCCGAAAACCATTTACTTACAGTCGTGAACGTGATATTATTAATAAAGTGTACACGTGTCTACTACACAAAAAACAGTCGGCAAAAGAGTGCATTCCATTAAAATAATATTACGAGGTTACCATAGGAACTGACAGGTATTTAAACTGAGTTTATTATAGTGTGTTGCGATTCGTTGCAAAATTGTTGCCATATAAATCTTGTAAATTGCGCCCTCTTGACAATCCTCATATATTTCTGGTCAGGCTTTACATATGTTACATATTCCCATTTCTATAGAATACCACGGATGGTATTGTATGAACTCCCATAATACTAGGGTGGATAATTTTCACGTTTTCTTTTTAAAGTGTGTTTACTTTAAAAAAAGTTTGAGTTGCATCATCCATTAGGCAATGTAGGCATCTGCCTAGGGGCTCCGCATTGGTTAACATTTAAAAAAACTGTTGATTTTGCAGGCCAAGGCAACAATGAAACCCCCGAGAATCTTATTTCCTAGGGGCCCTGATATGTTTATGTATAGGACGCCTATCTATTTTTTTTATATTTTTTTTAAATAAGATAAAATCTCCAGCTCTATACAGGTTACATTCCAGCTCTATAAAAATCACAAAGACCTCTCGAGGCTCCCATCTTGATATGACATTCTCTCCGAAAGCAGAAAATCCAAATAATGATATTGATGAACTTACTCTCCAGTGTACCCTTACCATGAGTTAAACCCGCTCCAGACCTTCCGATCCGTTCCGATTTATCGGAAGAAATTTCCTAACAATTGCACTACACATTATCCGATATTTTTCGATAAATCGGACGATTGCACTACACATTATCCGATTGCTTCCGATAAATCGGATCGGATCGGAAGGTCTGGAGCGGGTTTTAACGTGACCGTACCGTACCGTCGCTAGGACAGCGTATAAACGATTTGTATGTAGAATAGTACAGCGCCGCGCCCCTAGCGGTTACTTTGTAGAACTACAATTCTCCATAGAATTCGATCACGCTATCGCTAGCGAGCACGATCACTGAAAACGCATGGTAAGGGTACAAACATTTCATGCCAACTCCGCTATCGAGACTTCGTTTTAGAGGTCAAAGTCCTTTTATTATCGAAAACTCGTCACTTTGCTTTTGCACATTTTCCCTCACGTAGGCACACGTAAGCGTAAATATTGGAAAGTAAAGCGATGTAACAAAATGCGGTAGAAAGAGAGTGTTTCTCTTTGAGATTTATATATTTTCACGGTTTTATACGAAACTATAATATATAGAAATAATACAACCTGGAATATTGGGTATCAGGGTTTTAAGTAGTAACTGTAGTGAATGATGCTGCTTGTTAAAACATGATAGTAGTGAAAGTGTAAGAAGCTCTGACATTTTTAATTAGCTATGCTATATTTAGCACTTTTTCAAAGATGGGGACGAGTACTAAATGTATTTTACATAATTCTCGTTTATATAGACCTATATGGACTCCCATAATACTAGGGTGGATCATTATCACTTTTTCTTTTCAAATTGTGTACTTTTTCCTCTAAGTTGTGTGTGCTTTGTGATCCCTATTTGAAACTCGGTATCACAAAAACGAATTACAAATCACTTTCTTAAATATCCCTATATTGTAGAAACCTTATTAAAACCCTCAAACTCAAATTTTACCCAAATAAATACCCATCTTTGCCGAAATAATAGCACGCACCTTTAGTCCTCCATTAAAAATCCTTTGATCGCATACCATCGACGAGACATGCGGGACGCGTGGAGTGTCGGCGGAATAATATATAGCGCGGCCAGTCAGCCAATAAATAGGCTGTGGCGCGCTAGCCTGTATTCCGAAGGCGGCGTTCGTTAAAGTTAAAGCAGCTTATTCGTGGTAATACCACGAAAACTGTTAGTACTTATTAACGTAAAATACATTTCCTCCTCACCTTCGGTTCGGGCCACACACACCCGCGATCTGGGGCTACGGGCGGTAATACAAATTTTACGTTTTACATCTTGCCTTGGGCAGGAAAGGAGGTTTTCTCCCTGCGTAGCGGGCAGAAAATCCCATTTACGCCTTGGGGTGATGTAATGTTAGTTAATCATAAAATTGTATACATTTGTTACAAAATGTAATAACTGGAATCGTTTTTTGTAATGTAAATGTTGAATAAAAGGCTGTTTATTTATTTATTCGTGATAATATTTCAGTCATTTGCAAAGCAAGAAATCGCTCCGATGCTACAAAGTAATGCTTGTATTTTAGCTCTCGGAGAAAGCAGCTAATTTATCAATTCCCAATTTTTGTGAAACTTAATTTTGTTTTAAAAACCCGTATGATATGATGCTACACTTTAATGACAAGCAATTGCTGTGGTAAAGACTGTTATAGACGAAACGGCCTATGATGATACAGACTTCGCAACAGACAACTTCTTTAAGTGTGCACCAGTTACAGTTTAACTCAAACCTACGGAAATATTGCTAAACAACCTACACCAACAAATATTCATCCATAAATTTATGAACGAGTGTAAAGTTTTGTTGGTATGTTTCCTTTTTCCACGCGGCAATTAATGGATCAACGGAGTAACATGATTACATATAGACATATGCCAACCATAGTACCTACCGAGGAATTTAAGCCGGAGATGAGGATGTACCCGTTCAATTTCATGTATATTTTTTACAGCAAAATAAAAGTATCTAAAAGAAACGGTTGATCGACGCTTCGGGAGACCCCAGAGCTGGTGCTTATCTCTGTCAGAGAATCTCTCTGACTATACAAAGAGGAAACGCCGCCAGCAATGCCAGCATACTGGGACCATGCCACAGGTGGACCTGTTAGATGGGGTATTCTCTTTATGACCCTTTTTGTATAATTGTATTAAAGGTTATTTTGAGTAAGGTTTTATACATACGTATTTACTCTGTGTTGTTATTTAGTTTAAGTTATTACTGTTACTTTCCTTTGCCTTTTTCTTGTCTTCGTCCTTGGTTACATGAAATAAATGTAATTCAATTCCTAAAAGATTTAATTATGCATACTTACCCTCTTGTGTTGTCATAAGGACCCTTATTGTGGATAGTTAGACTTAATTATTTTTCTGAGAATGACAAATTGACGAGGATGACTATATAAATATTTTATTGCTGATTCATGTAAAATGCGACGCGTTTGATCGTGCAGTATACAGTACCCTTACCGTGAGTTTACAGTACTCGCTAGCGACATCGTAAACTGTATAGAGACTTGTAGTTCTACTAAGTTACCGCTAGGGGCACTGTACTGTTCTCCATACAAATCGTTTACGCTGTCGCTAACGAGTACGATCACGTTAACTAATGGTAAGGGTACAGACGCGACCAATCGATACGTACAACTGGCTACAACCAGTGAAATGGCGTCAACCACAACTCAGATTAAACCGGGATTTCGCTTACTTTTCCTACTGTAGCAATAAAAAACGGTGCTGCATCATCCAAAAGTTGACAAGCCAGTAGAAATCAGGTGTTATGGACGCCACGTGACACCAATACAGAAAAACTTATTTTCACCTCACCAGCTCAAACATGGCGATTTTGCTGTCAGATAACAGTGAACAAAATGCGATTTTGTTTCGAGCGTGAGTAGAAAGTAGCTTTTTATTTTTTTCAATATCTGACCACGAATTGTCATTCAGCCAAAGGTTAATTATAAAATTCTAATCATTTGAATCTCGATGCACCCTGTTTCTTTCATATGTATATAAAAGAGAGGGATAGAAACATATCAATTTGAAATTCGATTTTCGAATCCGACCTCGATTGAGAACAGTTCGGATACGCGTTATACCAAAAAAATCATTAAAAACACCCGAAAAAGTTTTAATTGCAACGTATTTTTTTTTCTTTATTATATTTTTATTTAACGACCGAATATTAAAATGATTGTGCCTTTTATATAAAACAATTGATCAATTCTCAAATATAATAAGATTTTTCACCTTATTACCTATTGTAAATTATATTTACTTATTGTAAAATATAATTTATAATTTCGCTATTTATCATAGATGCATATTCGAAACGTACTTACCTTAAAAAATATCGAGTTCATATTGTAATTGTTATTTTCTTTTGCATATATTTTGTTTGGTTCTTTAGGAGTAAAAATATTAATCAATGTATAAACCAAATCTCGTAATATAATAATGTATTTATAAATAAACACGTCATGTATCTGTTAAATCTTCCAATTTGATCAAATAATGACAATAACCGTGTTGGTTGGTTGATTATAATTTCCTTTTTTTCCTTTTTAAGCAGCACTTATCTATTTTCTGATTAATAATATTATTGAAATCAGCAACAAAGACTATAAACATACGTTGGAAGAAAAAACACAAAATGTCGAATATGTTCTCGCTGATGAGGTGAAAAGTTGTGTGTGCTACACGAGAGCAAAGTTTTATGCATCTCGTGCTGTTGAGTCCCTCGCTACACTCAGGATTCTAACATAGAATGACTCGCTACGCTCGTGACCCAAACGTAGAATCCTTCGCGTGCTCGGGACTCAAAATCAGCACTCATAACAAAAAACAACTTTGCTCTCTTGTTGCACAAATAACTATTTAGTAACTGAATCACGCAGTTGACTAAGTGAATGAAAAAAAATCTTGATACTATTGATCTTGGACGTACTTCTGACTCCTCTGGTGTTGCAGGTGTCTATGGGCAACAGTAATTCCGATCCGTTTGCTCGTTATCTCCTTGACATAAAAAAAGTAACGGAACGATTAAAAATGAAATAGTATAGTAGTTTCAAATCGTCCCACGAATGGTCCGCTTAAACAGGGGCCGCAATTTCCGATACCGCGTACGTGTTGAATATAAAGACCATCAATGGCCACCATTGCTAATAACTGGGGAAGTGAGGGTCGAAAATAGAAATCGCTCCTTTGAAAACACAATCCTGCCCAATAAATAAATAAATATATTTTTATAGAATCTTTTTATCGTTTTTTTTTTTTTTAATGTTGACACAGGTAAAGGGGATCGTGCAAGTAAAGCGCACATCCTAGGGTATGGCTAATGCGCATTGCATTTCAAACACATATGACGTAGAGGGCGCTCCAGTAGCGTAAGAATTATGAAATGAAAGATTTGGTGTGATTGACGTAACGATCTAATAGCTCAGTTGGGAGAGCAATACGCCGGAAACGTACAGGTCGCAGGTTTGCGTCTTGCTTGGAGATTGTAGTAGACCACAATACATTTTTCTTTCGTAATTTAGCTTTGTGTCAATATTTATAAAAAATAAATGTATTTTTTTTTCATATTGTGACAAATATATTGATAATTTCAACTAACTTTTTGAAGTGTATAATACTTTTCATGCTTTCATTGCGTGCTGTCGAAAATAAGTTGTTGAAACAAAAATTATCAATGAAAAATTCAGTTTCATTTCATTAAATCCCAATAGCCCTGTTCTAGGATGTAGTCCCAAACTAAGCAATGCTTGAACTATGGGTACTAGACAATGCATATAGATATATATAGATAACATGTATGACCCAGGAACAAAAATATTCGAGTTCATCATACAAATATATAAGCACTGCACGTGGCCGTCGGAAATGTCCCAGCTTGGCAATTTTTGGTTCATGTGGTGTAGTCATTTATTCATGCAGAGACCGGGAAGGTACTTTCTAGATTGCTGGTCCAGCGCGTCAACCTTTCTGCCACCCTAACGCCCAGGCAACCTTTCAAATTTTTCCTTATGCGTTGTGAGTCGATCTTTGCATTGTTTATTTAAAAGGCTTTACACCTTAGCGACCTCTATGTACCTACGTTATGTGAATACCTGCGTAAATTTTTACACCTTACTTTACTGCAGTGAACAAGCAAGCGAGAGAGGGCGCCGTTATTTATAAATTTATGAAACATGTATCGATGTATGTACGATTCCCGATCTCTTCCACCACGTAACGGATTTAATTTTTTCTTTGAGCTTTAATCTTTGTATCAATGATTTAATATAAAAATTGTGGTGTGTGCCACATTGAAAACAATTAGATATTACATGTTTCATAAATTTATAAATAAGTACTTATTTTTAGGGTTCCGTACCCAAAGAGTAAAAACGGGACCCTATTACTGAGACTTCGCTGTCCGTCCGTCCGTCCGTCTGTCACCAAGCTGTATCTCAAGAACCGTGATAGCTCGACAGTTGAAATTTTCACAGATGATGCATTTCTATTGCCGCTATTACAACAAATCATCATCATCATCATTTCAGCCTATTGCAGTCCACTGCTGGACGTAAGCCTCCCCTAGGGTTCGCCACATGGCCCGATCTCCCGTTTTCGCCATCCAGTCACCACCAGACACTTTTTTCAGGTCGTCGGTCCATCTGGCCGGAGGGCGCCCTACTAGTGTAGTGTACTACGCTTGCCGAGTCGTGGTCTCCACTCGAGAACCCGTCTACTCCACCGATCATCGGTTCTGCGACAGATGTGACCATTACAACAAATACTAAAAATAAAATAAAATGAATATTTAAGGGGGGCTCCCATACAACAAACTTGTTATAGGTACGGAACCCTTCATGCGCGAGTCGGACTCGCACTTGCCCATTTTTTTTAGAATGCGCAAGAGTCAAAAATGTTTTCTCAGTTTGTTATCACGAATGAAATTAAATAAAAAACTATGCGCACCATCGAAAGAAAAAAGACTTGTCTGAAATTCTATCATTCAGTTATTGAAATATAACTGTTATAAAACGACATCCAGCGTTCAATGAACAATGAAAAAGGCTTCTTCATAAGGAAAATATGGACTAGAACAGAAATAAAATTCTGAATTTATTATGCAAAATCTTCCATTTCATTGTCCCAGTTTCTGAGAAACTCGAGTCGAGATTACCCAAAGAAACTCGGTCTTCAGGCTGACTAAAGATAAAAATATTTAAATGTTCCAGCTTCTTTGTATTCGTCAGATGTTAAAAAACTCTAATTGGGTGTGGCCTGTAACCGTATACACTATAATATTATAAAAGCGAAAGTTTGTGTGTTTATGTGTATGTTTTTTACTTCTTCACGATCAAGTGGCTGGCCCAATTTTGATAAATTTTGGTATAAAGCTAGCTGACACCCTGGGTTAACACATAGGCTACTTTTTCTCCAGAAAATGTAGTGTTCCCTTTGGATGAGCGGGTAACACCGCTCAAAAACAACATTGGAATTTATTCTGTTTCACCAACTTGCAAAAAACCGGCCAAGTGCGATTCTGACTCGCGCACCGAGGGTTCCGTACAAATACTACTCCCATTTTAACTGGCCGGGTTAAGTTAAGTTTGCATCTAATATGTACGGCGCGGAATACAAATGAGGTTCTCCAAATAATTATGATTTTTGAAAAGGATTTTCCCTATACAGGATGTTTACGGGGTACTGGGGAGGGTCACACTGAGCAACTTTCACTATGGGACAACCACGAAATCTCGAAAAGAAATCTCCTAATTAAGAGTTAATTAATGCTATTAATTAAGTATCATTTAACTCTTAATTCCATCTCCTAATTAAGAGTTAATTGATACTATCAATGGTGTATCAATGAACTCTTAATTAGGTTTTTTTTTTAAGATTTCGTGGTTGTCCCCATAGTGAAAGTTGCTCAGTGTGACCCTCCCCAGTACCCCGTTCACTCCTGCTCCATGACCCAAAAAACTCCCTGTAGGTATTTGTAGTAAACGAGTAAGACGGCACGATAGACTGGTAGTTCATATAAAAAAATTAAAGTCTAACGGCATTTTGTGAGCCATTTTGGCAACATAACTTTTCCGATGTAAAAAAGTCTGCTGAATTCGATTCTGGATGTTGCCAAGCCGAATTTTTCTCCCCTCCCCCCATTTCCCCCCCTTTTACCTCAAAATATGTCCCTAATCACGGTTTTTACGGTTTTATACAAAAAGTCTTACAGTTAGAAAAAAAGTATCAAAGACAAGAATGATCTCTATAAAATTTCCTATAACATGGTGTATAAACTTTCTTAGTAGGCCTTATGGTTCGTGAGCAATATCTTCCGGAACTTCATAGACTGGTAGAAAATTCTAAATATCGGCTTCCTTTACCGTCCTAACGGCATTTTGGGATCCATTTTGGCAACATGACTTTTCCGATGTAAAAAAGCCTGCTGAATTCGGTTCTGAATGTTGCCAAGCCGAATTTTGCCCCCCTCCCCCCATTTCCCCCCTTTTTTACCTCAAAATATGTCCCTAATCACGATTTTTACGGTTTTATACAAAAAGTATTACAGCTAGAAAAAAAGTGTTAAAGACAAGAATGATCTCTATAAAATTTCCTATAACATGGAGTATAAACTTTTTTGGTAAACGTTATGGTTTATGAGCAATATCTTTCCGAACTTCATAATTTTTTTAAAAATTGATAAACTTGGTCGAGGCAGGGAAATACACTTATTTTGGGATAATTGGTATCGCACAGGATCCAGCCGCTCTGCAGCTCTTGACGCTGACATCCAGTTGGCGTGCTGCTTATTATATGTCAAGACTTACGAGGCTTTCAGTCATAAGCAGTCGTCAGATTTACACGCAGAACTGTATCCAAGTCGGGTTAAAAGCGACGTAGAAAATAAAAATGCTTTACTTCTGACCATGAAGTCGTTCAAAATGCTCAGTTAGACGCCAGATTCTTCAGAAACGGGCCTTAGAAATGCAGTTACCCAGGATCTTGCAGCAGAAAAAAATAAAGTGACAATTCTCACTGCTAAGCAGCTTGGCTCAATCTAAGTAACGAAGTTTGTTTCCGAAAAGCTCACCAACAGCAGGTCTACAATAAAACGCAAAATTCAAAATGAACAAAGGCCCGACCCTCAAGACCTGTACAAGGCAGGTCGTTCAAAATCTACCATATTTGCGTCTGATGTGGGGGGCTGCTGCTTGCTGATCTGATGTTGGTGAGCCTTTCGGAAGCAAACTTCGTTACTTGGAGTGAGCCAAGCTGCTTGGCAGTGAGAAGTGACACTTTATTTTTTTCTGCTGCAAAATCCTGGGTATCTGCATTTCTCAGGCCCGTTCCTGGATATTCTGACGTCTAACTGAGCATTTTGAATGACTTCATGGTCAGAAGTAAAGCATTTTTATTTTCTACATCGCTTTTAGCCCGACTTGGATACAGCTCTGCGTGTAAATCTGACGACTGCTTATGACTGAAAGCCTCGTAAGTCATGACATATAATAAGCAGCACGCCAACTGGATGTCAGCGTCAAGAGCTGCAGAGCGGCTGGATCCTGTGCGATACCAATTATCCCAAAATAAGTGTATTTCCCTGCCTCAACCAAGTTTATCAATTTTTAAACAAATAATGAAGTTCCGGAAGATATTGCTCACAAACCATAAGGCTAACCAAAAAAGTTTATACACCATGTTATAGGAAATTTTATAGAGATCATTCATGTCCTTAACACTTTTGTTCTAGCTGTAATACTTTTTGTATAAAACCGTAAAAATCGTGATTAGGGACATATTTTGAGGTCAAAAAGGGGGGAAATGGGGGGAGAGGGGCAAAATTCGGCTTGGCAACATTCAGAACCGAATTCAGCAGGCTTTTTTACATCGGAAAAGTCATGTTGCCAAAATGGATCCCAAAATGCCGTTGGGACGGTAAAGGAAGCCGATATTTAGAATTTTCTACCAGTCTATGAAATTCCGGAAGATATTGCTCACGAACCATAAGGCCTACTAAGAAAGTTTATACACCATGTTATAGGAAATTTTACAGAGGTCATTCTTGTCTTTGACACTTTTTTTCTAACTGTAAGACTTTTTGTATAAAACCGTAAAAACCGTGATTAGGGACATATTTTGAGGTAAAAGGGGGGGAAATGGGGGGAGGGGGGAAAAATTCGGCTTGGCAACATCCAGAATCGAATTCAGCAGGCTTTTTGACATCGGAAAAGTCATGTTGCCAAAATGGCTCACAAAATGCCGTTAGGACGGTAAAGGAAGCCGATATTTGGATTTTTCTACCAGTCTACGACTTGCAAAACTCATAGTTCTAGATCAACGGAAAATTTTGATTCCCTTGAGAGTGTCAAAATATACGTTTTTGCGACATAAAAGACCGTGCCTTTTTAGGGTTCCGTACCCAAAGGGTAAAAACGGGACCCTATTACTGAGACTTCACTGTTTGTCCGTCGGTCACCTGGCTGTATCTCAAGAACGGTGATAGTTAGACAGTTGAAATTTTCACAGATAAACTTGTTGTAGATTATATATATATTTCGGGGACAGGTCTGGATGGCCGGTGTGGTGTGGCACATTAGATGAGCTAATCGACATAGTTGTGGACGAGGAGGTAGTTGCGAGCAAGATGAAACAATACGGATGCAATTAACTTGATTTATTCCTTATACAATGAAGCACAAAATAACAGTTCCTGGCACAGAGGTCTGTAAGCTAGGTTATCAAAGTCTCACAATAGTCTTTATTAAATTAACACAGTATTGTTGAGTTATAACGTTTCACTGATTCTAACTTGGTATAGCACAACGAAACGGGACAGTTCCAAGGCAGTAGCGCACTCGACGGCGACCCAGAGTGAAGTGTGTGTGGGCGTTCGCTGAGTGAACCGCCAAGACTCTGTCTAGCGCGCCAAAACAGGTTCAAGGGGGCGCCACTGTCGCCTTCCGATGGCGCGCCGGCTTCGTTGAGCTACCGTACTCATGACCGTCTCCGACATATATATTTGTATAGGTACGGAACCCTTCATGCGCGAGTCGGGCTCGCACTTGCCCAATTTTTTACTTTAACATAGAATTTTGTTTTTTTTACAGCTTCAAAGGGGTAAGTATATTATGGTTAAAATTTAACTCGAGGCCCGAGGCCTTCACGCGTTCCCGAGATAAAGGGTCTTGACAGACGGACGGACGGACGGACCTTTTGACTTACGGAATCCTAACAAAACAGAATTATTTCTAACGAATTATATAGAATTTTCAAGTTTCCATGTAGGCCATCCAACATTGACATCACGCTGACTGATGGCTTTTTTGAATGAACAATATTTTTCAAGTCATTAAACAATACAAGCTTTTTTAAGTTTGTAAACAAAAGTTGCTTAGTGTTTAGTGGAATCTATTGCTCTATTTCTATCATATACCATACAAGTAGTTAATCGTCTAAACAATAGCTACGTAGGTAGGCCATTTTACTTTTAGATCAGCCAGCACCACTTTTCGCATGTTTACGTAAAAAATAAACATTGAAACAATGGTAATTAATTTGTAATAAAAAATATATGTATAAACGTACAGTCCGACCAAAAAGAGTAGAAATTAGAAAGTGGCAATACTGTAGTGTCGTCCCCGTTTTCTTATATTGATTAGAAAGGGAGGACACTGCAGTATTGGCACTTTTTAATTTCTACTCTTTTTGGTCGGAGTGTAGAACGACCCAGGTACCTATCTAATTAAATTTAGAGAGGGCTAAAATTGGGTAAGTAGGTACGGGAAAAAGGTAAATAAAAGGACTCTTTGAACTGCCGAAAATACATGAAAGGGATGAGTGAAAGAAGGAAAGTTTATACAGGGTGGCAAAATCAATGGGACCAAGCTTACGCTTAGTTTCAAGCCCATTGTCAGATACTTATTTACACTTCAAACGATACTTATATGTGGGTTGATCAACTTTTTTCTGTTGCTCGTTGCCACGGTGATCTCCCCTGGGCCACTCTTTAAAACTACGATTATAATTATGATTTCGGAGGTTATGCGTATTACCAAAAACTATATAATTTAGCATTTTTATGTAGACTATCTACTGACAATACCAGTATTAATTATAAGTTACCGACACTTTTCTAAGAAGTTTAATGACTATTAATTGACCCCTGGCCACAGAACAACAAGAAAAAAGTTGATCTACCCACGTAATTTTATTTGACAGATTATGGGGGCAATCAGACGACTTATTATGAAAAACTGAAAACGGCTTTTTGTTCATGAACAAGTTACCTTCTATAATTTTAACTTTCCCTATTTTTTTTACCCTGTATTTATATATGTTCCGTCAGGTAACCTCAGGCTTAGGTCAGGGAATATTGAGTGTCTGAAGTACGAGCAGATTTAATTAATTAATTTTATAATGAATTGGTTTCTCTAAGTATGCCACAAGGGCGCTTTTACAAGTCTAGCGTTCTATCTATCTATCAGCCACAGACGTCTACTGCTGATCATAGGCCTCCCCATGACTCGCTACAAAGTGCGATCCCGTGCAAACCGTGGATGCGGTAATTCCCGACTACCAGCACCGCATCCACTAATGCACGAGTTCATCCGTCCATCTAGTCTGGGGCCGACCCACGCTGCGCTTTCCTATACGTGGTCGCCACTCTAGGACTTTGCTGCCCTAACGGCCGTCCGTTCTCTGGGCTTGCCCATTGTCACTTCAACCGCGCAATCCTGTGAGCTATATCGGTTACCTTGGTCTACCGATAGTTCTCAACAATAAACAAATAATTAGTTACATACAAAGTAGGTACATACTTACACTTTAAATGCGTTCTAATAAGAACTGAGTCCCTTAAACTAGACACAATATAACACAAATTTCAGGGGACCACAAATATAAGTGACTAAGACTATAAAATCTGATTGCTTTTTTGCATAAGAGTCCAAACTCAATGGATCTGTTTAAGCAGATCGAAAATATTGGAAAAGTCATTCACTTCCATCGTGAAACCATTTCAATGTTTAAATTAAATGAATATTGTCAAGTTCTTAGTTAGATAGCCGTATACATTTTTTGAAACTTACAAGTTAAATAAAAACTTATAACAACATAAATAAAGAAGTATAAAGGGACGATCTTACACAAATCTACCTAGTCCCAAACTAAGCAAATCCTGTACTATGGGTGGACGACGATATACATAACATATATAGGTAATATCCATGACACAGGAACAAATATTAGAATTCGAGTTCATCACAAAAATATTTGCCCTAGCCGGAATTCGAACCCAGGACCGCCGGCTCGGTAGACAGGTGCACTCCAAACAGCGCCAACTACGTCGTCGTAGTTGTATGAACTATGAATATAGCGGTATATCATGAGCTTTTGTTCAGCGTGATTGGCTCGCCAGTGATCGAAGCACCGGATTAGTGCGAGTGGTTAAATTGGCTCGAAAGTTTGCACTCAGAGTCCGTGTTTGGTGAATTGATTAAGTGATCTATTTTGTACACTAATGTAATAAATAATGACATAAAGGTAAATTAAGAAAGAAAAATTGAATGCGATCTACTACAATCGAAGCGGGGTTTGAACCCGCGACGCACATCCTAGGGTATGGCTAATGCGCATAAGCATTTCAAAAAACATATATGACGCAGAGGGCGCTCCACTGGCGTAAAGAATTAAGGGATGAAAGATTTGGTGTGATTGACGTAGCGGTCGGATAGCTCAGTTGGGAGAGCAATGCGCCGGAAACGCAGAGGTCGCGGGTTCAAACCCCGCTTCGATTGTAGTAGATCGCATTCAATTTTTCTTTCTTAATTTACCTTTGTGTCACTATTTATAAAAAAAAAAATGTGGTATTACCACCTAAAAAAAAAAAATAAGAATCGATAAAAAAGATTCTATATAAACACTAATGTAATGTTTGAAAAAACCTGATTTGCAATACAGTAAGTTTTTGTCAAAAATAATTTTTTTGTGATACGCTTTTATTCACGACTGTATATTTAGATACTGTTCATCAATAAGACAGCTAGTCCGTACTACCCTGCTAAGCCGAAAGGCGCGATATCTGAGATACGCGTTTCAGGTTTTTTTATACCATTCGATAGCTATGACAATTTCGCATCTAATGGTACAAGCCAAATAGCGCTATCTGACTGTAAACTATTAAATAAAACCTATCTTTTTTTTCATATCTAATTTTTTTATTAAATTACTAAGAAACTTCGCGGCATATCGTTACTTTGAAACTAAAAATCCTTATGTACATGGACATAAGCTAGAAGCACTTCAAAATACTTGACAACTGGTTTAATCAATTTCTAAAGCTATAGCGGTAACTCGGGTTCAGTCACCTAGATCTAATTCCCTAAATGTGCAGTCTGTCTCAATTTTTCAACCTGGTTACGAAAAGTCGATTTTCTCAATACTTAGATTGAGACAGCGCTTTTTGGCTTATCAGGGCAGCGTACCTAGTTGTTGTTGTTTGTTGAATCCTTCTTTTCCCTATCCCTTTAAAACGCTTACCAACTTTCTTATTGAAACAACCCCGTGAAACAAGCACAATACCTTTATTTATTTGCAAATCCTTTGAGGGACTAAACACAACGACATCCAGCTCCCTCACGTTTGTTCCCAACTTCTCTTCAAACAGATGCCACATTCACAACGGAACTTTTGAAGGTAAACAATTGGGTGCTTATTTGTTATTTGTTCTTGTGGACATGTTTCTGTTTCACATTGCGTCTTGCGTCTTTGTATAATTTAGGCTGAAACCAGGCGAGCGTAATCTGAGTCGAGTAATTTCGGTCGCGCCATACATCATGTCACGTGAACACGTCACACTAACTATGGCGCGACCAAAATTACGCGACTCAAATTACGTCGTCTCTGGCTTCACCCTCAGGTGGTTATTTCGGTGCCGCATTCCGCTGAGAAGTGCGGACGGCAATAGAAAATCAGTGTGTTGTACCATGCGGTTTTTAACCCACGACGAAAAAGCTTTTAGTGGAACAAGTGACCGAATCTAAGCCAATAATGAAGTTATGAATTCAAAATTTTGTTGTTATGTTCAGTTTTCCCTTTTAAGGCTCCTTATCCGTTAAAAAAATATATAGGATTTTTAATCCGTGATCAGGTACCATCTTTTCTAACTCAGTAATTGAAGGCGGTCACGTTGAAGTCGTAATTACATGGAAACAAACTTTAATTTTTTTATGATATTTTTTATTTTATTTATTTATTTATTTATTTAAACTTTATTGCACAAAAGAAAAACTTAACGTACAAAAGGCGGACTTAATGCCATGAGGCATTCTCTACCAGTCAACCTTAGGGCAAAGCAGAGAAATTGTAGGCGGTGCATCAGACAACATAATTACATATAATTAAAATACTCATATTAGGTACATACATACATATAATATACATATATATAAATAGATACATACATAAATATATACGACGATGAAACAAACCAAGCAGATATACTATGAGACTTCAGTTCTGCCAGCAAAGAAACTTCGCACGGCCCTTTTAAATGCCAACTTACTCGGAGCCTGTTTGTGAGAGGAAGACCGTTCCAGAGGCGAGCCACTTGCAAGGAGAAAGAATTAGACATGAAACCAGTACGGTGAAGAGGAATAGAAAGGGCAAGATTGCCGGAAGAGCGAAAATTACGGTTACGAGTGGATTCAACATAGCAGAAAAAGGTTTTCAGGTATTCAGGAGCTTGTGGATCATTGAGTATTGAAAAGAGAGTGCAGAGCATACGAATATTGCGTCGTTGACGGATGGGAAACCAGCCAAGCTGAGAGCGGTAAGAAGAAACGTGATCATATTTACGGAGACAGAAAATAAAGCGAATACAATTATTAAGAAGTCGATCCAACTTATCAAGAAGATCCTCATTTAAGTCCGGATAACAAACATCACCATAATCAATTATGGGTAGTAATAGTGCATTTACAAGCAATACCTTAGTTTTGAATCCAATTTTGTCTTAAATTCCTTTGTCACCCTACTAAACTGTATTTAACCGCTTATAACAGTTATAACTGTATCTGTGAGCTTAAAACCTTTTTAATAAATTAATGGCAATTTCAATTTATGAGTAATAAACTTGTCATTCTCATTGTCATTACATAAACAAAGTCATAGAAAATTTCGTAAAATTTCCCGCCAAAGCGATGGCAATTGACGTACGTATATCGTTTTTAATAATTTATGCAGGATGACCATGATTGTATCTAGTGGTTATTAGTTTTAATTATGTTTTAACTTTAAGGGGGAGTAAGGGGAGAACGGACTTAACATCTTTTCCGACCCAACTGTCAACCCCACCTGCCCGCGCCGGATGGCGGCGGCGGCCAACTGGCTGCCGTGGTGCTGCCTGCTAGACAACGGACGGGGTAATGGCGACCGAGCAATGGCGGTATAACCATCCTCCTGGCCACGGCTGGAAGAGGCTATAGGAAGCCTTGAGGGTACAAATGCCCTCTAAAAGACCTATAGGAGAAGGAACTCCGAGAACAAATCGAGTTTGGCGGTACACTCTGAAGCAGCAGCCCTGCTGGCCGTCTAGGATACTATGGGCTAATAACCTGTATATCCGAATCCAAACTATTACTGAAACTCAAAGAAGAAATACACGGACCGATTTGCCTGCTGTCACCGCTGCTGTTTCTGATTGTGTTGGACGAAGTGATGCGCAGAGTAACTAGCCAAGGAGAAAGGGGCTTGCCATGGGTAAATGGAAGTACCCTTGAAGACATTGACTTCGCAGATGACCTGTGCTTACTCGCAACATCACGAGAACACATGCAATCGAAAGCAGATGACCTTTCTAATGTCGCTGCGAAAGAGGGCCTGCGCATTAACTGTGCGAAAACCAAGGACATGCGCCTAAATACACAAAACGCAACGTCCGTGCATGTGAATGGAGAGCCGGTCGAACAGGTGGACAAGTTCACATATCTGGGAAGCGTCGTGGATCCACTGGGGGGAGCAGAAGCGGATGTTGAATCGCGCATCAATAAAGCCCGTGCCGCATATGCGCAGCTGAAGCCCGTATGGACGTCCCCAGTTATCACTCGCCATACAAAATTAAGAATTTTTAACTCGAACGTCAAGTCGGTCCTCCTGTATGGATGTGAGACGTGGCCCGTAAAAAACGTAATCACAAATAGACTCCAGGTGTTTGTTAACAAATGCTTGCGAAGGATTCTGGGAATCTACTGGCCACGGACCATCTCTAACATAAGGTTATGGGAGCTGAGCGGCCAAAATCCTATCGCTAAGGAGATACTTCTTCGGAAGTGGCGCTGGATAGGTCACGTACTGCGAAGACCTGACAACCATCTTTCCAAACAAGGTCTGACGTGGCAAGTGTCCGGTAGAAGAAGACTCGGTCGTCCTCGCACCACTTGGAGACGCACAGTCAACAAAGAGGCGGCGTCAACCGGCCTCGACTGGAAGAAACTCGAGGAAGCAGCGCAGGATCGGCGTCAATGGAAAATCCTTCTGAGAGCCCTATGTCCCTGATGAGGGATAACAGGATACCATCATCATCATCATGTTTTAACTTTTAATTAATTAAACAGTGACGTAATTGCGTGAGACCTCGCCTATTAAGTTTAATTTTAGCTGCATATTAATATTTTTCTATTCCTGATCACCGATTAAGAATCATCGTGTATTAAAGCTCCTTAAAGTTATATCAAGTTTCCTTGTCCGTTCAAAAATGCTGATTGGTTTAGACATTTTTCTCTACGATGAAACATGTTTCTTCACATATTATCTTGCTAGGCTATTGCGATTTGCGGCAATGTGATAACCGCCTTAACGAGGTGCCCACAACTTCGCCCGTGTATTTTATGTTCTGTAGGGGGAAGTCCCCTAACGCCGGACGGCACCTAACGCCGGACACTCGAACTATCTCGGCAACTAGCAACGCGAGCGAATCAAGGACAAGTGGAAGGGGCGCGGGGATCCCCCGCAACCCTTGCACTTGCCGAGTTGCCGTTGCCGAGCTTCCAGTTGCCGAGATGACGAGTGTCCGGCGTTAGGTGCCGTCCGGCGTTAGGGGACTTCCCCCTACCAGAGTCGGGTAAAAAGTACCTATCTTATAACCATTTTTGGATGTTAAGTTATACATTTATTAAAATTTATTAAAATCCACCCAGCCGTTGCGACGTGATGAGAGGACAATATATTTTTCAACAGATGGCGCTCCCATGTCGATTAAAACGTCTATGTCGGTCCCATAAAAACGTACGCTGTCGCGCGCTTTTAAGATATTTTCTGAAAATATAAAATAAGGAATAATAAGAAATAAGAAATTTTAGTAAGTATTTTATACATACCTGGGATAACTCGGGATACCTATACGAAAGAGACGTGGCAAAACATTTTATCGACAAAAAATATATCGATGTCAACATCTCAATGTCATCGAAATAAATAAATATTAATTATTTCTCCACATTTTCAAATAAACATATTAAAACGTGTATTTACATGATTATTTTAAAATATTTTTTATAATATACGTATATTGTCATTTTGATTCGAATGACATCCTCATACTTTTATTAATGACCTTAATTTAAGAGGCTCGATGTCAGATATGACATCGTAACCTCTTTATAGTAATCGATAATGTTCAATGAGCACATATATTAATTTAATTATATCGACATATTTTTTATCGGTATCCTATCCCTAGAAAGTGCCCCGAGTTAGCACAGGTATGTTTATAATACTATAGATGTTTGAGAAACTTTCTTTACTTGCCGACGCGGCAACGTCTTCCCTTCAGCCAAGATAAGCTACAGCTTGGCCTACCTCGTGCCAAAGATTACAACTTGCACCATTTGTAACTGTGCCAAGACGCAACTTGGACACTGGTACAAGCCGATAATAGATGACAGGCATTATACATCAATATTGCTGTTTATGTCACGGATGCAGCCACAAACAACTGCGAATTTGTGCAATGGCCGTGAAAGTGCAACGAGACTTCTACTTCATTAATTATTATCTATTTAGCCACTACCACCGACGTACCTGTAGTGTCACAGTGAGGCAGGTGACTACGGTTTATACATATACATACAAAAATATGCATATCCAAAGTTTAGCTGTGTGCTATTCGTAAGCGAGATCCCTGGAGTTAATAGGCCATACAAAATCGGCAATGGATGGTAATCGCTTACCATCACGCGGGCCGCATGATTGTGTGCCAGTCCTGTCGTATAAAAAACGCTTCATATCGTTTATACTTTCATCGACACTATCGACAGCCATAAGATCAAATTAAATGCCAAGAAATCATATCGAAATGCGGCGCCAAAGGATGATATTAAAATTCAATATGGAAATTAACAAAAACCAATATAATTTAATAGATACGCATCAAAGCGTTCAGAAAACCCTTTAAACTCGATATTATTGCCGGTCAAACCAGTTCCAAATTAGTTTTGTTCATAAATAGAGTTAGTAAAACACGTAAAGTGATCACTGTTAATAAATTTAGTCCCGTAGTCTAGGGAGTGTAATCGGGGTATATCTGGGAACTACACGAACTTGTCTGAACCCTGCCCACGGGACCGTCAAATCAGTTGGAAAGTTTCCAACTTCTAAATGATAGGATCCAAAATTTCTATTCATTCGTCAATCCATAGGACTAGCGGGGCGAGTCTCAAGAGAGAAATTAGGGAGCTTTCTGCCCCGTTTATGTATCATGTAAAAAAATAAAGATTACTGTAGGTACTCCAAAATCAACAGGGTTCTCAACCTTTGACATTTACATACCTATATGAAAAGCATTTTTCTCGGAAACCATAAAATATTTTTGATTGTTTTAAAACGAACCTAACATATTATACTATAGGATGGCCTTTTTTTAAAGATTTATGAAAAATGTAAAACATCAGGGGAAAAAATGTCTACGAAATGAAAATTCGGTGAAAGGAAACATTTTATGAAACGTTTACTTTGTCTATAAAAGAAGAGGATCCCGTTAAATAATAATTAAACATGAAATAACACCAATAACAATAATTGGGAGCGAGGGTAGCGAAGTGGCTAAGGCGCTGGACCGGTAATCCAGAGGTACCGGGTTCGATTCCCGGTCTCTTCCACGAGGTAGCTCCTTTTTCAATTTTTCTTTAAGCTTTGATCTTTGTATTCATAGTTTAAATGAAATAACACACTAAACATTGAGATTTCATAATAATCCATTTTTGAATATCCCCAAAAATAATCAATTTCCAACACACTGATTTACTCAACGATTGAACACAATCAGAGCCGAGCAAAAACCAGGCGAGCTGGACACGAATCTATTGTACGCTCGAAAATGATCCTTGATTGAAATTTACATTTCCATTCCACCTCTATTGACTACACAGATAATGCCATTCCGTCCCATCTACCTATAACAGAATAAATCGAAAATCTATCCATGGAATTATTATTCCATGGATAGATGGATTATATTTAATCGAAAAACTATCATCATTTAATCTTTAGAGCGCCAAGCGAATCAATTTTCCGTGCTCCAGACGTTACTGCAATAGTATTATGCAACAGTTGTATAAGAGGGGTCAAAAAATGCGAGTGGCATGGAAGATGCCACGAACATTTTTTGACTTAGGTACTTATACAACGTTGTATACGATACTTTTTCTACGACTCGATATTTAATAGATAATATGCAAATAAACAACAAAAAAAAATTACTTTGCTCGGACCTAAAAAAAAAATTACAAAATCTCTGATAAACTTTTTTTTATTGACGTCCGTCTGTTTACTATTACTATACATACATCCATGCACAAAGGATGAAAGTTTGATTTTAAGTTGGCAGCAATACGTTAGTCCAATAAGATTTTTTTATTGCAAATTGTGTGAAAGCAGCTTTTTATTAAGTTGGTAACACGAAGTATTTCATTGAACGTTCGTTTGGAACACATTTAATATAGACTACTTAAATTTTGTAATCTGTGGGACTAAGGAATGCTTTTTTGGTGATATTATAACATCGTTTAGCAGTGTTTTTTTTAGGCAGTAGAATATAGACTTTTACAGACTTTCATAATTTATGTCTTTAAATATGTAAGAGTTAGTAACTATATAAATGACAGAAAAAAGTAGTGGAGTAGAAAAAATAATAAAGATGTGCTACAAATAATTACAAAAACGGTTTAAACGTAATATCCTCGTTTTTAGGGTTCCGTAGCCAAATGGCAAAAAACGGAACCCTTATAGATTCGTCATGTCTGTCTGTCTGTCTGTCCGTCGGTCCGTCCGTATGTCACAGCCATTTTTTTTCGAAACTATAAGAGCTATACTGTTGAAACTTGGTAGGTAGATGTATTCTGTAAACCACATTAAGATTTTGATGCAAAAATAAAAAAATAATAATAAATATTGGGGGCTCCCCATACTTAGAACTGAAAATCAAAATTTTTTTTTTCATCAAACATATACTTCTATGGATAGGTCTTCAAAAATGATATCGAGGTTTCTAAAATATTTTTTTCTAAACCGAATAGTTTGCGTGACAGACGCTTCCAAAGTGGAAAAAAGTTGGTCCCCCCCCCCCCCTCTAACTTCTAAAATATGAAAATGAAAAATCTAAAAAAAACATATGATGTACAATTACTATAAAAACTACCAACGAAAATTGTTTTGAACGAGATCTAGTAAGTAGTTTTTTTAATACCTAACTTTGCACCTAATTTATATGGGGCGCTATACATACCAGGTGCAAACTTAACTTAACCACCTAGGGATGGAAAGTGTTTGTACGGAACCCTCGGTGCGCGAGTCCGACTCGCACTTGGCCGGTTTTTTATTCTATCACGCAAAGCATAGACTTTTCCATTGCACGTTGCATGACTCTAAGCCGCTTTATAAAAGTCGACATTGTGAACGACCACATTGGCATCACTGGCACTTATTTCCGATGCCGTGATATAACCACTGGGGCGTCCAAAAAGGATTTGCAAAGGTTTTGTTAAACCTATGAATAGACTGGCCTTGCCCAACCCATTTCGGCATTTGAAAACGGGCAGGAAATTGAACATACCTTGGAATGGCATTTTTTCATATAAGACTAATTACAATGTACGAGTATTATTGTATTTCATGGACTGGATTGCAACAACTATTGATTGATCACACGTGAAGTAGTGGCATTTGATCTAGACGGCAGATCAAAATGTGGTATCATTACGCAGATTGTCTCTGTTTCTTGTAAGATCTATAATTACGAATGAATGATTGTCTGTGCGGCATTATAGTGCTGGTGGCGAACCTAACAGCGTTGCACGTAACACTTATTTTGGAATACGATACGAGAGGGTTCCGAATTTTCCCGACCGTCCCAACCACCCTGTTGTTTTACATTATACTCACAGTAAAGGTAATGAGGTCAGTACTGCAAGGTTGGATTACTTTAGCTACTCGACGGCTTACTTTAGCGACTCTTCGAGTTACTTTGATTACTCCCCGAGTTACTTTTTGGCTACTCGGGTTACTTTTCAGCAAGCAACTTCTTGAGTTCTAATTTTTGGCTACAGAAATAGTTTTACTTCATTTTATTTAAGGTAAAGTGCGGCAAGAATATCACCGGGAGAAGACTGCTTCTAACTGTTTTGGCTCAGTGACGCAAATAGCATCTTAGCCTCCGAAACGAGAGCCCGCCCCTTATCCCGATCCTGCGCTGTTTCTCGCCAGTTTTCGACTGAAGAAGACTGGCACAATCCAATAAACAACTAACTGTTAGTATTAGGTACCACATTAGACAATAAACTATGTTTGTCTTACTCAAGCCAAAGTTACCCCCTAGAGCCAAAGTGACCTTTGCGATATTATCAGTTTTGCCGTTTTCACATCAGACTCCACAGTCACCAAAAAAGTTGTCTCCACAGCACTGCATTAGATCGTCTGCAACAGACGAAACCTAAAATGATAACCAGCTTTGCAGTCGGTTTCCTGTTCTGCAGAAAGTTCAACAGCATCATCGTCATGCTCACCTTGTTTTCTGCATTTCATACCGATGAGTCTTCTTATAGAGAAAACTCCCGTGATGCTCAAACATATTAAAACAAATACGAAAGAATTTGCCCGATGAGTACTACAAACGACTCAGTCCCGAAGATTCAATAAAGCGGAATTGTTTCTACGCACTAAATATGTAATGCATCTACTGTGCCAGGCCGAGACTCTGCGATAAGGAACCCACATCACCTGTCAAATTTATCACACCGCAAATAAATGGATAATAATGTGTTTTTTATGTCTATTGCATCCTTTGCGTTATCTTCGTAACTCCCTTTACTTAGATATTGCATCGTATCAGATTGATAAAAAGTCAAATTCACAGGTACAACCCAATCCAATATACACTTAATCGGTTTGCGATGTCATAATTTGAAGGGATGATGAACTCCTTTGCATCATTATAATTAACTTAATAAAAACTTAAAAAGGTATTTTAAGAAATCATTTTTAAAATAAGGAAAATAAAGTAATTTAACGGTCAATTTGAGACTTTGGGTCTCAAGGGGGAAAGCGCCCACAGGGTCTCCAAAGAGTATAGGACTTGTAGACTGGTAGAAATGACGCGTGACCAGAGGGCTGTATTATAATTATCCTAGCACAGCGGCCATACAACGTGGCAAATCGGCCAGCCATGGGCACGCTGCGATTTGTTTACTTTAAGGTTTATCTTTTAAGGACTAGTTGTACTTATTGTTTTAATGCCATTATATAATTGTATGGTGCTTGGTTATGGTATGGTTACATGATTAAACGTATAGTTTAGCAGGCAATATTTTAACCGACAACGTGTGTCTTTTCCAATTACTCGAAAACAGCTGAACCGATTTGTTTTTTTAAAGAGAGTATTCTTTCTAGTCCACCTATTGCCATATAACATAGTTTCGATTCACTGCCGTCGGTTATTTATTTGTTAAAAAATATTTTAAAATTTTATACCATTGTTTTTACTAGCAGTTGGTGGTAGAATGTCTGCTAGCAGCGAAAGATGTTTATACCATTATACAGCGGCTTAACCAGCTGTTGCAAGACGTCGCGACAGAAAGAAAGCAATGTCTGGAACTCTAAATTATTCTCACCACAGTTTCACTTAGTGCCCCCTACCATGAGTTATCGAGACCGTACTCGTTAGCGACAGCGTAAAGAAACTGTATGGAGAATAGTAAAGCGCCTGTAGCGGTTAATTTGTAAAACAACAATTCTCCATACATTTGCGCAGTCGCTAGCGAGTACGGTCACTATAAACTCATGGTAAGGGTACAGACCGCAGACGTCATTAAAGAAAGTGCTGTAATTTGTCGGCCGCGGTCGCAAACCGGGTTTTACAATTCGGTACTAAGAAATACAAAACCGGTTATTTTTCCATAGAAACTCACTTACTATGAAAATAACCGGTTTTTCTTTCCTTATAATGGTACTTTCTTTCGTTAGTTTTCATTTCACTGCTTTAATTATGTTTTAGTGTTCGTGTTTGGTCTTTCAGTTTAGTCTAATTTAAACCTCGGACATTGTGAAGGATGGGCAATTACGGAACACTACACTGAGCGTGGCCCGACATGCTCTTGGCCGGTGTTTTACACAAACAACCATTAAAATACAGGTTTCAGGCGCCCTTACGTATATCAAAAAGATAACATTTTGAGCAATTCCACGTAAGTGTGTGACCATTTATTTTCATTGTGTGCAAATTTAAAAGTTATCCCTCTATCAGTGGTATCTTTTACTTCAGATAAATATTAACACTTAAATTATGTGCATTAAAAATACGATTAAATGGTCACTTTATTTACAAATAGGTACGTGGTATTGCCTTTCTGTAGTATTTCCGTGTTTCTAGTTCAAATATCCTGTTAGATTTATAATTTTGCCTCGCACAAGTGAAAGTAAACATTTTATTCGCTTAAATATATCAACTCAAACGTATTTGTGGGCAATGTTCGCTCTTGAGTGTAGATCTACGTTCGCTTTTACCCCATGTTTAACTTCCCGGCTCCCACA
This sequence comes from Apotomis turbidana, assembly GCA_905147355.2. Classification (NCBI taxonomy): domain Eukaryota; kingdom Metazoa; phylum Arthropoda; class Insecta; order Lepidoptera; family Tortricidae; genus Apotomis; species Apotomis turbidana. The sequence goes on along the minus strand of LR990292.1, from coordinate 18,120,585 downwards.
GCCAGCCTCAAAGCAAAATGTGTTCTCTGAATTATTATGTAAAGTGAAATTAATTTAAATTTTATGCGAATACGTAAATAACCGCTAATCTGCTGCGTTTTTGTGGAATTATAATTTGGAAGCGACAAATTGCTTTACAGTTATAGGCTTTTGTGTAAAGCCACTTTTAAATAGACGAGCTTTTTTTGTTCCCTATAGGTATTTAAAGGGAGACACAGAGTGAAGAGATACGAATGTGTTCGGTGTATCGTGTTCAGAACGAGGTTTTTCGGTAAAACCAAAGTCACCAACGTGGTTTAATCACGCTTAATTGCCGAGCAATCTAAAGGGTTAACATATTTGTCCTATAACCGAGATTAGAATTGCTTGACACGAGATCGAGAGGGATGGCACGCTACAAACTTTGAATTTCGATCTTCAGAGTAGCCCTTCAGGTACCTAAAGTGATGTATATTCATAAAAAATATGATAGCCCGGAAATTTGCCAGGTGTAGCAAGGGAGTCAAGTATACGTTATTTAACGCTTATTGCCTCTCTTTCTACACTTGTCAATTGTGGGTGAGGCACAGCAGGAAAGCGTATAGCGCCATCAGAGTGCAGTATAATAACATATTCAGGATTCTGATGGGGCTACCGAGGTACTGCAGTGCCTCAACTATGTTCGCCGAGGCCGGCGTCCCTGATTTCTTCGCCGTGATGCGCAATCGTATCGCCTCCTTTTGGGACGGACTACGCCGCCCCAAGAACAACATCTTGAGGGCCGTGTACAATGATATGAACAGTCCTATTTTTAGGTACTGGCTATCTGTGCAACAGGACGGGAACAAGAAGTAATAATTGTATTACTCGCATTATGTTTATATTTTATTATTTTATTTTTATTCTACTTTTTACATTTACATTTGCTTTTGCTTTTAATTTTTAATTTGTATATGGGTGTACTGACTTGCCTGAAATAAACATTTATTATTATTATTATTATTATTATAAAAATGCAAGTATGATTACTGATTTGTATTTCTACAGCCCGTTCATGGCATTTCGTGACTTTGCATGTCTAGAAAGTAGACCGAAGTTTGACATACTACATGGAACAGGTACTCCTGAGAATGCACCATTCCCGAAGATAAACAAAACCTTGAAAAAGATAAATAAAACCTTGACATAGGTATACATTCCGACGATGATTCGACGACGTGGTTGGCGCATTGGTAAAGTATCTGCCTACTGAGCCGGCAGTCCTGGGTTCGAATCGTGGCAAAAGGGCAAATAGCAGTGTGATGATAATCAGGAATATTTGTGCCTGGGTCAGGCAGAAATATTGTGTGAGATTGTCTGATATTTATTTATTTATTCCCGTGGGCGCTGCGCTTGTAGCAAATTTAAGCTACGTGCGCATTTTCTCTCGTTATTGGCTACGCGCGTAGCGCTACGAAATCTTTGTCAACGAACATGGTAACCAAAAAGCAAACCCACGTGAAACGTATTTAAAAATAAAAAGTCGGTAGAAAAACGCAAGTAGCGGTGAGCTGATCATAAAAACCCTAATATGCATCGTCTTAACGATTTTGGCAGGAGCTCCGTGGCAGTTAAACTGGGGCTGTTGAGAAAAACACTAATAAATTTATTGTTATTCGCTAACTAGGCGGGCAAGTGTCCAATTCCGCAAAGATTAAAACCACAAACATTCCGAGAAAGGTGCTCGGGGTATGTAAGACGTTTTTTTTCGTCATTTCCATTTCTGCAAATTATTGTAGGAAGTCGATTTTTTATGTATCCCGAAGCCACTCCCGAGTGCGATCCTAGGTAGATCATAATCACAACACATTGCTCTTCCGTTGTGGTTAATTATCGTGACAAAAGGAATTGTTACATTCCTTTACCGTCGAGGCAATACGACTCTGGAATGATTTTCCACGCCCCATCAGGCAAGCACAAAGCAAACCTATTTTTAAGCGCATCGATCGCAAGCATCTTTCTGGTCTATCTGTCTAAAACTATTGTTTCAAGATGAATTATTGGTATGATGTTATCACTGGGTACATGAATCTATTTGTATGTAGTACCTACATATTATAATTATTTATTTGTGTAAGTTTAAGTATATATAATTATTATATTTTATTTAAATTTGTTTTTAAAATAGTCTCCAAACGTTACCTATACTCGTAGACCCTGCACCAAATCAATGTTTCTGTTTAGCCCTATGGTTGACTGGTAGAGAGTATCTTGTGGCATTAAGTCCGCCATTTGTATTAGTTTGATCTTTGCAATAAAGTTTAAATAAATACAGGAATGACACTAGATAGAACAGCACGGTTAGAACGCTCGGAGGATCACACGGCTGTGGTGCGTTTTAGAAGTGAAAAACGCACTTCCCAATAAGCACGGAGGCTGCACAAGCGCTGAGCCAGCCTTTATTCAGCTTAAATTAGGGTTATAAAAGTTGTATAAATTATGCAGGTTGTGTGCTACTTGTGTTAGGGCTATGGTTGAATGGGGTAGACCGCTGTTATGTTATACAGGGTGGAACATTTGTAAAGACTGAGCTGACAGGATAGTGTCATCTGAGTGATCTACAATCGACCTATTATAATTGTAAAGCTGGATTTAAAAGTAAAAAAAAGTAATCAAAATAAAATATTTTAATATCAGTGACAACCCTACTAGGTTTTATTTACATTTTAAATTGACATCTGTCCTTAAGCGATGTTTGAAAGATGGTTGCTTGGCTAGGGTTGATATATGTAGATTTTTACAATAATATTTAACAAACTGTATCTCAAAAATGGATAGAAATATTTACATAGTTCATAGGTCAAAAATGAAGTACTCAGTCTGAACAATTTCCTGTTTGCTAAAAAGTCTTTCGAACTGTTCCACTCTGTATATTTAATTGGATGAATAGTAGCTACTCATAATTACAAATACAAATACTCTTTATTGCACATCTCAATCATCATAGACAAAAAATACAAAATGAGATGTTTATTCTAAGTAGAGAAAACGTAACATTTAAGAAAAAAAGTTAGGTTCTCAGTCATTGGCTTTACTACAAAACGTGACTTGGAACGCGTTAATCTTGGAGATAATTAAAGCCAGGAAAATTTGTTTATGCAAGTCCCAAAATGAAAAATCATACCAGGCCGCTCCCATGTAGGTTGAGTCAGTTCCGTGGTGTGTTATATTAATTTTAATTATTACTGTCTTTTTCATATTAGGGTTTATTTAGTTTAGAGATACCCCTTGATATGCTGCTTAATATCTTTATTTAAAATCCTATTTATTAAGACAGGTATTAATCAGTAAATTAAATTGAAATTTAAATTTAAATCATTTCGTGTAATATTGTGAGTTAGTTATAAAGGTCTTATGTCAAGTTAGGGTACATCACAATCAACCGCAACGTGGTGTATAATATAATGTCAGAAAACATGTTACAATTGTAGATATTAGAATTGCCATATAGTTAAATAAACATTGAAATAATTTAAATTACATTGAATTACACACGTCAAGACTACATTACTAAATATTTAAATATTAAAAGTCATCGTTGATATACTTACACATGTCAAGTTAAAAACAAATTAACTAGTGATGCTGAATCACTCAAAGTGCTCTTTTACATCATAGTATGCTTTTTGCAGGCACCATTTATATAATTTTTGTTTGTGTTCAGGAAACTAATATCTTGATACAATTTGGCAAGTGATTAAATACGTGAACAGACATGTAGGATATGCTTTTCCGGAAATAAGCTGTTCTATGATGAGCAGGATAGCATAAGTTAAGGCCATGTAACTTGGAAGCTTGCCTCGGATTATTCGTATGGATTTTATACTTGTGCATATTTCTTTTCACATATAGACAGACTTCATAGATATACAGTGAAGGAACTGTTAATATTTGAAGTTCCCTAAATAGAGGCCTACATGAGTCCCAGTATTTGGCACCAGCGATAGCCCTTATACACTTTTTTTGTAGCTTGAACAGTTTATTTACGTCCTTACAGTTACCCAATAGGATTATACCATAGCGTAGATTGGACATTATATGGACACTGTTATGCAATACTGTGTCAACCCTCAAAAATGCAAAAACTGAGATAATGATACCAAACGATTTCTCTGATGATAAAGAACATTTTTCAAGAGAATATATTTTAGTTGCAACTTTCATGTAGCCTGAAATTCACGAAAACCGTTAATGCATAACAACAATCATCATTATGACAAACTGCAATAGTGTGTTATGTACCATAACATAAGTTTTTACAAGGTACCCACCATTCAGATTAAGAAGTAGTATGTTATGAGGCTTAACACGTTATTTCTAAATTAAAAATACTTGCTGTGATTTTATTAAGTATCGCGTGTGTTAACATTAGAGATCGACTTTAAAATCAATTAAAATTAAATAAATTACATTAAACGTAGTATAGCTACACGGTTTAAGGAGCATGTAGCCGATGTCAAGCACCGTCGTTGCAACAGGTCTGCAGTCTGCGACCATGTCATGGACAAACCAAACCATTCAATTAAGTTTGATAACACTTCAATCCTTGCCAGAGAGAAACGATATTTTCCCAGAATGTTGCGCGAGGCTATTGAAATCAAAAAATATCCCAATTTCAATAGAGAAGATGGTTTGTCATTACCACCGGCTTGGGATCCTGTTGTACATCTTATCAAGGATCAAGCAAGACACAAGACTGGAAACCTTGGGCCTCGAACGGTGTAAAACAAATTAGTGTTAAAAGTAGTATATGTAGAGTTTTTGTTTAAAAGTATTTTATAGTAATAAATAAGGCAATCTGGGAGTTTTCTTTGGCGGTTCTTTCTCCTCAGTAAGCCTTTAGTGAACCGCTGGTAGATATTTTAAATAAATAATAAATGCCCTTCTGGCACATGTGTAACTGTCTTTACACATTAGGCCCATCTGGCATGTATGAACACCTTTATTTTAAATTAATATTTACAAAATGGGTAGTTTGCACAAATGTAACTTTGACAGAGAAAAATTGTGTTTTTCTCAGTCAACCTTTGACAACGGTATCTGTAAAGGTACTGAGACGTCAGGGAGGCTCAAATAATTAATATACGCGATATAATCCGTTTAAATTGTTTTATTTAAATTAAATAAATTGTTAAATTCAGCATAAATTGGATGAGAAACGAAAAATATATAAGGGACCAGTGTGCTATAATTAAGGTGAGTTTATATTTTTAGTTTTATTGTTGTTTTTTTAGTGACAAATCTGTTGTGGCTATTGTACCCCAGTGTTATGGCAAAAGTAAGCTAACATATACGATTTACACAAACAAATGGCCATGGAAAGCTAACAACGCCGTTTGTTTGGAAGCAATATGCACCAGTCTACGCAAAACAAAGACAAACCTGTTTAATTTATTTACAGTTCTACATGTGCCTCCCAGTTATTATGGCTATCCAACATCACGCCTAAAAACCGTATGGACTTAACATCTAGTATTTTAACAGTATTGTATTACATTCTCTATATCTGTCGGTTTACTCTGTGGAGAACAAAATTGTACATAATGCGTTTTGTTAAGATTAACTTTAAGTTTGTTGTTGCCTAACCACACATTCACATCATGAAATATCTTATTAAGTTCGGCTTCATAGCATCTAGCTTGGGCACGTGCAAAGGATGGAACCATCTCGTTTGCCACGTATAACTCTCTTGAGTGAAATTGCCGATGACTTTAAACATAGTGCAAAGCGTTAGCGTATGATGAAGCATGGCTTGCTTCTCTTTCTTATAAGCGCAACCTGAGACACCAGCGTGTAGCTCTTCCCCCTTCATCAATAGGCGCAAGATTTTGACAATTATGCGGCCGTGGCTATCGTTCTCCAGCTATCTTTGTAAGTGCCGAACATTATTAGACGCAGCATTATTAACTCTTCTGTGAACATTAGCCTTATAACTCATCTGTTATATTATATGTAAACAGCTGATGTTGAATAATAAGCGATAATTTAAACCTTTTCTCTCTTGGCTCAAAAATAGTAAATTTCTTTCGTTCATAACCTAGATCCGTGGATATTAAGGCAAATAGGTTCTCGGAAAATACCACTTTAATTTGGCTTCAAAGCGTGATTTTGTTTGTGAGGACGACAGCCTGTAACTAATTGAAGTATCAGAATATTAGACAGATTATGAGAAAAATGTTCAAGAATATTAACTGAGACGTTATTTTAAAGGTAACTTTATATTATCAAAATATTAAATACATTTAAATGCCTTTCATCTTCTCTGGCTAAAGCTAAATAGATTGAATAAGAAATTATATGATAATCGAAATTTATGCATTTTCATTTAATATAATATCATACTTTCAAATTACCTATTTAGTTCTAGCCTGTTTTTTGAAGTTACTTAATTATTTATTTATATCTATCTATAATAATACCTATGCTATAGTGGGTGATAAATGCATAAAAATACACTCCAAACATTGCCCTTTGTAATGTTCTAAACGTAAATACGAACTGAATACCTACATACTTAGAAAAGATAATCCATAAATAAGTGAAGTTGACGCAAGTTATCTGGGATCTGGGGCTATAAATAGCGTGGATATTCGCGGCACTGACAGGCAATTAGTCGCATGTGCCCGTAGCCACTTAATTCGCATAACGTACGTAATTACAAGTCTATATGAAACGTGGCCCGAAGGGATTTGGACTTAACTTGTTATATACATAAATATAAACAGTAAGTATCGGTATTTTTTGTAAATCAATCAACAATCAAAAGTTTAATCTTATCACAGATCTTATTAAAACTTTCGTGAGACGTATTTTATTATTGTATTAACTCATCTATTATAGATATAGCAAGTTGCTGCGCCGGTGCACAATTTCATGTGAGAGTAAACCACTTAATACAATAATCAATCAAAACTTTATTCTACAAATAGGCCACACGCGCACATTCTAAAAATCTAAATCTATCAGCGCTTTGGGAAATAACTATGACAACTCAACGAAAAAAAAAAGAAAATATTTTTTGAGGTTTATAAAACGAGCATTGAGTTGTTTAGGTATATAAAAAAGAAACAAGGTAGGGTATATAGTTTAAATGTATAATTTGTATAACGAGTCGTTTAATTCTACCAAATACGAAGCGCAAGCTTAGTCTGTTCGACAATACCGTGATACTTTCAGTCAAAATATTAAGTTGACGTTCGTAAATGTGACAAACATTTACGAGAATTTGAAAACACCTACTGAAAAACAAACATCCAAACACATTGGCACATGGAGGAAAGAGACTTGAAACAAGTAGGAAAAAAAAACTCAACAAAAAAATGCGACTGCTGTATTCGACCTTCAAAAACCTTGTCATCTCCTCACGGTAATATAAATATAAGCGTGTTTTATTACAAAAAAAAACTGAAACTGTATAATTTCACAGCTGTTGATTTGGGAATGCTACTTGTAAGGTACTGTTGACATGACTAAATGACAAATGATTTGACTTAAATAAATTAATACTTCAAGATGATGTAGATGAATTCAGGTTTTAAAGTAAATCAATGTTTGGTCGTTTAATTTTCATTTACTCATTAAAATTTCTAATTATTTCAGAGATAATTCATAATTAACTGATAAAGTGTCATTAGGGTTCCGTAGTCAACTAGGAACCCTTATAGTTTCGCCATGTCCGTCTGTCCGTCTGTCCGTCTGTCCGTCTGTCCGTCCGTCCGCGGCTTAGCTCCGTGATCATTAGTACTAGAAAGCTGAAATTTGGTATGAGTATGTGTATGTATCACGCCGACAAAACGGTAAAATAAAAACTAAAAAAAAAATTTTTTTTCGGGTACCTCTCGAACACCTAAAGTGGGGGTGATTTTTTTTTTTCGTTTCAACCCTAGTGTGTGGGGTGTCGTTGAATAGGTCTCTTGAAAATAATAGGGGTTTTCAAACATTACTTTTTGATAAAGTCAGTAGTTTTGTAAATATTCGCTCCGAAAATAAAAAAAATTGTGTCCCCCCCCCTCTAACTTTTGAACCACAAGTCAAAAAAATATGGAAAAATTCATGTTAATGTGGCCTTATAAGTACTTTCAATGAAAACTATATTGAACAAAATCGGTCAAGCCGTTTTTGAGTTATCGCCAAATTTCATATTTTTTCTTTAAAAGGTCGTAAGTTGACTTCCAGAAGGTAATAAGTGATTACAGTTTCTAGGGCGTTTACGACCTTTTTATAGAGCTTAAAATCTGTCTTAACTTAAACCTCGGGCTTAAAACAGCAGTTTATTGTGAAGGATGAGCAACTACGGAACCCTACACTGAGCGTGGCCCGACATGCTCTTGGCCGGTTTTTTTTTCCTGTAATGCCATCAAAGTAAACATACTGGAATAGCGTCATTAAGCGAAAATAACTGGAAAAGTGACATTAATGATTTTTTTAAAACTTCAATATCTAAGTAATTAATTTTTAAAAAATAGGGTTTTTTGCAACAAGTGACAGGCCAGGTCACATAGCTAATAAAAACAATAAAAAAAACATTAATTTTGTAATATACAAAATATAGCAGTTATAAACGTTTGTAGTTTATAAAAATTTCAAACCTCTGTACCCAAAAAGCGTGTTTTTCGTTTAGTGACGTTTTGGTTCTCAGTGAGCGATATATCTTATAAATAGTATAAATATATGTGTATTATTACTTAATTAGTTTATGTACTTATTATTGTTTTATACTTTCAGTATAATGTACATTTACTATATTTATTACTTGGTATAAAACGTATTTATCATAATGACTTACTTGATATAATTCTTCAATGCTATAAACTACAGAAGATACAAGTTGATTTTACAATAACCAAAAAAGGTGGTTCCGGCTAGATATATTAGGCTGTCATCCCTTTTTTCACCTTAAGGCAGGTGCGACTTGGCTTTGGTTAGGTACGACGACGAGCGAAGCAAGGAGGATTGTTAGGTTCAACTGCGACCCTAACGAGCGAGCCGCGCAGGTCCGACTTGGCTTATGATTCCTAACATTACCTGTTACACCATAAGGCAGGTCCGACTTGGCTTAGGTTAGGTACGACGACGAGCGAAGCGAGGAAGAGTGTTAGTTTGAACTGCGACCTTAACGAGCGAGCGAGCCGCGCAGGTCCGACTTGGCTTACGATTCCTAACATTACCTATTTCACCTTAAGGCAGTATTTATATGAAAACGCTATTATTCTAAATAGTATGTATGTTAAACAAATTTATGTGATAAATATGTTATACGAAAGTTTAATAGACAATTATGTCACTTAGCCTATTATATCAATCGATAATTAGAGAAAAGCAAAATATAGGAAAATACCATTATATGAAACGTTACATTATATGAAACAACTTTATATCAATCGATTGTATATCAGTTGTATGTTAGTTTATCTGACATTATATGAAACATTACGGACCCATAATCGAGAGACCTTGTGAGAGTTGAGAGCGACAAAATTATGAAGCATAAAGGAAACATTTTCAAAACAACCCCGCAATCAAATAGCTTTTGTTGCAGGGTTGATTTTGGAATTAAGAAAGCTTAATAGGACAATTTTAACCGACTTAACTAAAAGTAATACGATTACGTCCTTTTCATCTTCGCGAAATAATATGCAAGTCCACCACCGTATCAAATAATCAAAATAAATATAACGGTATCTGAATCGATTTGTCATAATCGATCGAGATAATTTGCTGAAAATTTCTTCAATTTGTAGATAAAATATAAAACCCGTATTTTGCGCCTACAGATCAGTGCCGATACTAAATTCACCATGAGTGGTGGCTTCAAGATATTTTTAGCTGCGTTCTTGTCAGTAGTGTTGGCGCAAGATGCTGAAGAGACGAGGGTGGTGACACTTGCCCAAGGACCGGTGCTAGGTTACAAGAATCCTGACTTTGATATTTTTGAATTTTTCGGGATACCATACGCCACCGCGCCAACTGGGCGGCAGAGGTTTACGGTGAGTTTGCTTTTAAAACATCGATGGGAAATTGTGTTGGTATATTTTAACATGTGTATCTCTGTGTGTGTTTTTGGAATCAAAAGCCGTGTCTTTAGACATGGTTAATGGAATCTCAGCCTATATTGAAACTATACATTTCGGAATTTGAATTTGTGGTCTTATGCAGTTTTAGTAGCATTTAGTGATCAGCTACTTGTGTTGGGTAGTGTTATATTTATTTTGTTATTTACGATTATAAATAACAATTACTTACAGTTGTACTGATGGAAGATTTATGCAATTACAATCTAAATAAATAATCCTGTTGCTCTGTGGGTATGAGAAGACGCGTGCCATTTGAACGTACAATTCACGGCAAAAATACTGCTCCTTGAAAGGAAATATTTTCCTTATCTCCGCCATCATCGTTATTAATAGGTAAAATATTTGGAACATAACATTTTCAGAAGTTCGGTTCTGATTCAATGAACGTGAAGCGTGTAATAAGTGTAACATAATCAATTGTCCTAATTCCTATTACTTTTTGGCACGTAGAATACACAACTAGGCGATGCAATATATTTTATGACACCCTAGGCCGTAGATGGGACTTCCTGCTCAAGGAAAGAGGGAACTTTAGACAAACCACAGGCGATAATTCCTGAAGTCCTAGATCGCATATTTATGGCCCTCAAATTCGGTTCGGGCCACAAACACCTGCGATCTGGGACATTCGCGAATTCACCGCCTTAGGTATGTAATGTATTAATAGGTATATAATGTATACGCATTATATTTCAGTCATTGCGGGTCACGTTGACTGTGGACATAGGAACAATATCAGTGCGTTGTAGAACATTTTTCTCAAAATTCATAGTTTTGACATTATGTTGGATATTCTTGCAGAACCATGGGCATTGGGAAAGAGTTGTCTTAGACAGACGTGTTACCTCTACTAGTCTGACTATGCAGATAATATGGATTATTCAATTGCGTTGATCTGATTGTGTGTTCTGTGCTTCGAATAGTTAGTGCAGGTGTTTAAGTGACAGTTTCCAAACTACATTAGGATATTTATAATTTTATATGCCATTATGTGAAAGACTATTTGCATAATGGCATATAATTAATGGTATATAATTTAGATGCCATTATGTGAAAGACTATTTGAAGAGCGGTGGTAGCCTAGTGGTTAGGGCATGCGACTTTCAATCCGGAGGTCGCAGGTTCGAACCCGGCCCGTACCAATGAGTTTTTCGGAACTTATGTACGGAATGTCATTTGATATGTACTACTCGCTTTTCGGTGAAGGAAAACATCGTGAGGAAACCACCTAAGCCCAAAAATAAGGCCTAGTTTCCCCTCTGGGTTGGAAGGTCAGATGGCAGTCGCTTGCGTAAAAACTAGTGCCTACGCCACATCTTGGGATTTAGGTAGCCGACCCCAATTGAGAATTCATTCTCAAAAAATGGGACAAAGGCTAGGAGGAGGGGGATTATGTGAAAGACTATTTGACGACGCGTTTGGCTCAGTTTGTAAACACCTGCCTACTGAGCCGGCGGTCCCGGGTTCGAATCCCGGCCAGGGTAAATATTTGTGTGATGAACTCGAATATTTGTGCTTGGGTCTTGGTTGTTCTATGTAGTTAAGTATATCTTTATCTATTTAAGTATATCGTCGTCTAGTACCCATAACACAAGCCTTCTTGAGCTTAATTTGGGACTAGATAGATTTTTGTGAGGTTGTCCGATATTTAATTTATTTATTTATTATTATTGGAGCGCTCCCATGGATCGACTCGAATGGACTTTGTAACAATGCGCAGATCTCAGCGAGTTCTCAACCGATTTTAGAATTTTTTGTTTTAAAATGCAATACCTAATTAAATTGCGCTAGGACGTGACGAAGAGAAAATTTCGAAAAAAAAAAAAAACTCCGCTCCAATTTATGGTGCAAGCTTAACCGGTGGCTGACTCTGCATCGACCTAGTTATATTTATTTACTATTATAGATGCGTGGATGCCGTGAAATACGCCAACTTTGCCTCCAGAGGGATCTTTGCCCAAAACACAACTAAGAACAAATAACGTAAATGTAGAAACTTTCAAAAGGTTTATGGCAACACTAATATTTTTAGTAGAAAATAGATTATATCTGTGATATCACTGGGAATCACATTTGCGCGCAACTTCATTCAGTAAAGTGTCGGAACTCGTCGAGTAAGATGCTTGATTTGGCGGGCCAATTCTAGGTGAAATGCTGATGTATTTTTTACAGAATGGGGAAGCTTCTGGTGAATGTATCTTATTACTTGTTATGAAATGAGAACTGTAGATCATTTTTCTATAGTTTGTACTAAAAATACCATTTAAACCCAGTTATGATGGTGGGCAATGTTACCTATCCAGTAACTTGCTAACCCATGAATGTTAACATTGCCCGGCCTCAAAAAGGGGTTAGGGTTGTCACCTTGTCATAACTTTACCTGACTGCGTATATAAAGGAGGATTATGCATTTAAGGTAAAGTCAGTTGTATTTCTATTAAGCTGTTGTAATTTTAGCATTAGCTGTATGTAATTGTACAATCCATAAAAAAACATTGAATATTAAATTATGAAATTTTATCGGGTAACGTGGATTACAAAAATAACCTCCTGATCCCAACTATTAGCACCCAATATTTAGCATACATTTTTCATTTTGATAATGGTATAATTAGTATTTTCCTTAAATCGGTTATTACGATTAATCATCTTTTTTCGATATCAACAGTTAAAATGTTACGGATTTTACGATTTAAGTTTAATGTACACATTAAAAAAAAAACAACTCAAATTTTATTACCTACGACTGATAATTTCAATAGAATGCAGTTAGTAAAGTTTAAAATAGTGACGAAGCCATTTTTGATTTCATTGTGTGTAGTAGAACGTACGAGGAAAAAAAATAGATTTTTAGTTTAAATTTTGTCGATTTTGAGTGAAGTCGAACAATCATCATCAGCCTGTTTCAGTCCACTGCTGGACATAGGCCTCTCCCATGGCACGCCACTGAGATCGATTTTCAGCTCTCGTCCTCCAGTTACTACCCGCTGTCCTACGAATGTCGTCGCTCCACCTTGTTACAGGGCGCCCTACACTACGTTTACCGATTCATGGCCTCCACTCCAGGACTCGTTTCGTCCCCAGTGGTCATCAGCTCTACGGCAGATATGACCAGCCTACTGCCCCTTCAGCTTGCTTATCCGCTGTGCTATGTCGGTAACTTTGGTTCTCTGTCGAATTACTTCGTTTCGGATCTGATCCCTAAGAGACACACCAAGCATAGCACTTTCCATGGCTCGCTGAGCGACTTTGAATTGGTGGACTAGTCGTATGGTGAGTGGCCACGTCTCGGCTCCGTAGGTCATAACAGGTAAGACGCACTGATTAAAAACTTTCGTTTTTATACTTTGAGGTATGGGCGACGTGAAGACTCGACGCAGTTTTCCGAACGCTGCCCAGCCCAGTTGTATTCGCCTCTTAGCCTCCTTGTCGAAGTTGCCTCTACCTAGTTGGAGCATTTGGCCTAGGTATACGTATTCGGAAACAACTTCGATGGAGACTCCATTTACGGCGACCGGTCCCGGATCGATATGTTCATTGAATATAACTTTGATTTTATCCAAATTCATCCGAAGACCGATATGCTGAGACGAATTTGCCAGGCTGTCTAGCATGTGATTCAGGTCCTGCAACGTCTCGGCCATGATCACGATGTCGTCTGCGAATTGATGATAGATGAGAGATGTGTTGACCATTTATATTAATGCCACGATTTTTCCAGTCCAGCGTCTTGAACATATCCTCCAGTGCGTTAGTGAAATGTTTCGGTGATATAACGTCACCTGTCGCACTCCTCGACGCAGGTGGATATGTTCTGTCTGCTGGTTCTGTATTTGCACAGTCATCGTGGCGGCTGAATATAAACATCTCATCACCTCGATGTATCGCCAGTCGGCTTGACATCGTTGCAAGGACTCCAGAACAGACCAAGTTTCAATTGATTCAAAGGCCTTTTCATAGTCCACAAAGGCCAGACACAGGGGCCGATCATACTCTTCGGTCTTCTGTATAATCTGCCGCACTGTGTGAATGTGGTCTATGGTGCCGTACCCACTTCGAAAACCGGCCTGTTCCGGGGGTTGGAACTCGTCGTCTTCGGGCAAGGCGGTTCGTAATAACCCTTGAAAACAGCTTATATACGTGGCTCAGAAGTGATATGGGCCGATAGTTTTTCAACAGGGTGGTATCGCCTTTCTTGAAAAACAGAACAACCACGCTTCTGTTCCACGCTTGCGGAGTTCTCCCATTGAAGAGGACAATATTAAACAACTCCTGGAGCTCCCTTAGTATGGAGGTGCCCCCTGCCTTCAGGACCTCTGTCGTGATACCATCCTCTCCAGGGGATTTTCCATTTTTAAGCTGTTTTAGGGCCAATACGACCTCGTCTAGGCTGATCTCAGGCAAGTCTTCTGTAAAGTGGCGTATGAGGGTGACTCTGGGATCATCATCCTGTGGGTCAGATCGCGGTGCGTGTGAGGCCTAGAGCTAGCTGTAGAAATCCTTAACTTGCGAGAGAATCTCTGGCCTTGAGGTAACCACTGTTCCCGTGCGTGTGGTCAACTTCGTCAGGTGGCTTCTTACGAGTGACTGGACGAATACTTTCGACCCCCGGTTCTGCTCAATTGCTTCTTCAATCAAGAGCGTGTTGGAAGCTCGGAGGTCGCGTCGTACCAGTTTCGTTATCTTTTTGTTTAGTGCCCGGTGTTCAGCTGAAGTTGACGGGGGTTTTTCGCGGCGCTCACTCATAAGTTCCAGAGTCTCCCTCGCAAGACTTCTTGCCTGTGCGCCTCATTTCGCAAAATTTTTCGCCCTCTTCCCTCAGGAAGCCCACTACTTGGCCGAGTTTCTGGTCGACGTCAGTTGTAGTTTCCAAGGCAGCGAATCGGTTTTCCAGTTTTATTTGGAAAGTTTCGGATCTCACAGCGGTTTGGAGCTGCTTTGGTCGGAGTCTGGACTTCATCAGACGGACTCTTTCGCGTCTGTAATCAATATTCAGAAGTCGAACACAATATTTCCTAATGAAATCTTCAATATTACGTGTAAAGTACGAGTCTATGCAGTAACATACTATACAATTGCAATAATCCTCCACAAGATAGTAACGACGAGAAAATGTCATGATACTCAATTCGCACAGAAAATGGCTGATTTAAAGTTTTTAACTGATAAGGACCATCAAGCATGATATAGTGGTGCTAAAAATATCTATCTACGAGGGCTGATTGATAAGTATCCGGAATGAAGAGGAAAAAACGAGGTATTTGAATAAATTTATGTTTAAAATAAAGTTATGTTCCTCTTAACTCCAATACACTTAGACAGACGATTTTGCAGGGTCATTATTCCATTTTTATTAAACAAATGTCAAGGCCTTCAAAATAGCCATTAACGGCGTCAACCACTTCAGTGTTGGATGAAAATTTCTGCCCTCCCAGGCATTTTTTCAAATTTGGGAACAGATGGAAGTCGCAGAGGCGCAGATGACACTTCTAGCATCCCAAAATACGGTTTCCATAACCTTGCCTGCCGATAATGTCGTCTTCGCCTTCTTTGGTGCGGGTTCGCCGCTTTTAGTCCACTGTTTAGACTGCTCTTTAGTCTCGGACGTGTAGTGGTGGATCCAGGTCTCATCATCATCATCATCATCAGCCTATTCTTGTCCACTGCTGGACATAGGCCTCTCCAACTGCACGACATTGTAAGCGATCCTCGGCTACTCTCATCCAGCTTTTGCCAGCCACCCTGCACAGATCATCACTCCACCTAGTCTGAGGGCGTCCCACACTACGCTTGCCGATCCGCGGTCTCCACTCAAGAACACGTTTACCCCACCGGTTATCGGTTCTTCGGCTAATATGGCCAGCCCACTGCCACTTCAAATTGCTAATTCGGTGAGCTATGTCGGTAACTTTGGTTCTCTGACGGATCACTTCGTTCCGAATTCGATCCTTCAAAGAAACTCCGAGCATGGCCCTTTCCATAGCTCTCTGAGCGACTTTAAATTTGTGGACCAGCCCAACCGTGAGTGTCCACGTCTCGGCACCGTATGTCATTACGGGTAGGACGCACTGGTTGAAAACTTTCGTCTTCAGACATTGTGGAATTGACGATGTGAAGACACGACGAAGTTTGCCATATGCTGCCCAGCCTAGCTGTATTCTTCTATTAGCCTCTCTCTCGAAGTTGTTTTTACCCAACTGCAATATTTGCCCAAGGTAGACGTACTCTTGAACAACTTCGAGAAAGCTGCCCTGTACCGCAATTGTTTCCGGACTAACATGTTCATTGAACATAACCTTGGTTTTGTCCAAGTTCATCCGGAGGCCAATGCGTTTTGAAGACTCAGCTAGGCCGTTCAGCATAAATTGCAAGTCTTGCAGCGTTTCCGCCAGGATGACAATGTCGTCTGCAAATCGCAAGTGTGAAAGGTACTCACCGTTTATGTTAATGCCTTGTCCTTTCCAGTCCAACATCTTGAACATATCCTCTAATGCATTTGTGAACAATTTGGGGGATATAACATCCCCTTGTCTCACACCACGATGCATGGGGATAGGTTCAGACTGCCGGTTCTGTATTTGGACGGCCATGCTAGCGGCATTGTAAAGACCTTTCAACACTTGGATGTATCGCCAATCGACTTGGCATCGCTGCAGAGATTCCAAAACCGACCAGGTTTCGATCGAGTCAAAAGCCTTCTCGTAGTCCACGAACGCTAAGCACAGGGGCCGATTATACTCTTCCGTCTTCTGTATAATCTGCCTCACTGTATGAATGTGGTCTACGGTGCTGTATCCTGATCGAAACCCCGCCTGTTCCGGGGGCTGAAACTCGTCGAGTCTTCGTGCAAGACGGTTCGTGATAACTCTCGAAAACAGCTTGTAGACGTGACTTAGGAGCGAAATGGGTCGGTAGTTTTTCAAAAGAGTTTTATCACCCTTTTTGAAAAACAGCACGACAATACTCCTACTCCACGCCTCCGGAGTTCTCCCATCAAAGAGGACAGTATTAAAGATGTTTTGGAGCTCCTTCATTACCGGTTTACCACCAGATTTCAGGAGCTCAGTCGTAATAGCGTCCTCTCCAGGGGCTTTGCCATTTTTAAGCTGTTTTAGAGCTATCTCGATTTCGCCTAGGCTGATTTCTGGCAAGTCTTCAGTAAAGTTGCGCGTAAGTGTGGCTCTGGAATCCTCATTTCCGGGATCAGGTTGAGTTGCGTGTGAAGCGTATAACAGGCTGTAGAAGTTCTCAACTTCCGCGAGAATCCCTGGCCTTGAAGCAACGACTACTCCATCCGCGGTGGTCAGCTTTGTCAGATGGCTTCTCCCAAGAGATTGGACAAACACTTTGGACCCCCGATTTTGCTCAATAGCTCTTTCAACAGACCGTGTGTTGGAGCATCGGAGGTCTCGTCGCACTAGTTTACCAATTTTCTTGTTTAGAGCATGCCTTTCTGACAAAGTGACTGGTGGGTGTTCACGTCGTTCCGTCATAAGCCCGAGTGTTTCTCCCGAAAACTTCGACTTCCTTCCTTTACGCTGTAATTCGCAAAATCTCACACCTTCCTCCCTGAGGATTCCGACCACACCTTCGAGGGTTTGGTCAATGTCAACGCTGTTTGTGGTTTCCAGGGCAGCGAATCGGTTCTCCAGATTTGACTGGAACGTTTCAGATCCCATTATAGTTTGGAGCGGGTTAGGTCGGAGCCTGGACTTCATCAAACGAACACGTTCTAGCTTGAAATTGATATTCAGAGAGCCTCGTACAAGTCGGTGATCACTACCGGTATTAAACCTATTGATCACTGAGACGTCTCTGAATATGCGCTTCTTGTCCGTTATGATGAAGTCGATCTCATTTTTTGTCATGTTGTCGGGGCTCTGCCATGTCCACTTCCTTTGAGGCTGTTTCTTGAAAAACGAATTCATCAAGAAAAGCCCCTCCTTTTCGAGGAAGTTGACCAGCATTTGCCCCCTATGATTCCTGCTACCATAACCATGGGACCCTACTACCGATTCTCTGCAATTTTGTACTCCCACTTTGGCGTTGAAATCTCCCATGACAACGTTGTAGTGGGCCTTAGTGGTAAAATGTAAGGCCTTCGATATGTCCCCGAACATATCCTCCACTTCATCGTCCGAGTATGTCGAGGTCGGTGCGTAAACCTGCACAACCTTGAGGCTATACTCAGGTCTCATCTAATGTTATAAATCGACGAAGAAATTCAATGCGACTCCGCCTAAAAAGCTCTAAACAACTCCTTTGAAACATTCACTCTTTGTTTCTTTTGCTCGTCGTTCAAAAAGGTTTTTCATAGATGTACTCATTTAATATGTTGAAAACGCATTCAGATGAGATGTTCAAAATATGGGCTATCATCTCCCTAAGTTTTGATTGACGGTCTTCTAATTAAATATTTTTATTTTATTTTAGTGACCTTTTCTGGGGTAGTTACCTCATTTATTTAGTCTTCCGCTAGGGGAAGCGTCATTGCAGCTCGTTCATCTTCGTTTGAACTCTGTGACCCAAGAGTGGATAGTGTTAAACGAAGCTGAAGAATCCCCTAACACACTATTCAACTTAGTTTGAATCTGGGTAGCCAATTTCCCTTTTAAAACATGGAGCTTTATGACGGCACGAACCTACGTTTTCTCCATTTTCATGTAAATGAAAACTTTATCAATATAAAATGAATATTTTTTAAATTAACAATTATTATTTGCTAAAATTACATGTACCTATTGAGTTCGTAAGACTGCAAATGACGTTTCTAGTAAAATTTTGTTTCATATTTTTCATTGTCGTTTCGGATTATTTTCAACCAGCCCTTGTTAGTATAAATTCATAACAAAAATACATAAATCACGAATACGAGCGAGAAAGGCGAGGAGTTAGGTTCCACTATACTGATGAAATGATGCAACTTGCATGTGAGGCAGTATCTTCCAATCAAATTACTTCGAAAGATGCAGAACGTCAGTTTGGTACCCCACGACGTACAATAACAAATCTCTTTCTAGTCGTCTCACTCTTGTAAGAGTGGTCGTGGTCTCGATGATGATGTGTTTGTACACGGGTGATCTTCGTCCGCGGTCCTCTCGGGTCGGGTGGCGGCCTTCGCAATTTGTCTCCACTTTACTCTATTAGCAGCATTTCAAGAGCACTCTGAATGCAGTAACTCCATTTTTTGACTGTCCAAACCACCGCGCGCAAAAATATCATCAGATTATTATAATTATCTTAAAACTTATCCAAAATCAGAGTCCACACCACTGCCCATATTGCACTTATTAAATTTTAGCGGGGAAACATGGACCCTGCCCATATTATCCCGCCCATAATGCCCCAACATCATAATTTTCACTCTAACCCTGAAATCTATAAACCTTTATTTGAATTAAAATTACTTTGAGTCATATACAAACTATAGTAGATTGTTAACCAAGGGTAGAAAGTGACCCATTGCACCCGAGATATTTCTGGCGCTCGAACGAAGTGAGAGCGCCAATAGTTCGAGGGTGAAATGGGTAATTTCACCCGAGTTAAACACTCTACTTTTCATTTCGACTGCGAGGAAAATAAAATACTACACGCACATAAATGTCAAGAGTGAGATAAATTAATGTCCATGTCATTTTTAACAAATAATCAATTAAAGACACGGTATTTATATTTAATCTCGTGTTCCCGATTTTTCTACTGCAAACTTTCATTCTTCTTACTTTGAATAGATAAAAAAAGTTTAGATATACGATTACGTACCGCCAACATTTAAAAAGTAAAAAAAAAAACAATCCAATGGTTTCAATTTTATTTTTATCTATCAATAAATGTGGGATGGAATTATATGTATGTATTATGAAGATAAGGGAAATTTATATTTAATAATTAGATATAAATAAATTAAGCTTGCCTATATCTAACCTTTGGAAACCTTTTTTCAATGCCACTTACCACGGCCGACTAGATTGTAGGTACCTAATTTAGTTGGTCACGACGTGCATCTAGAAGGTAATTATCTTTGACTCCGTGGCAATTAAAAAAAAATTACTTTCCACCCTAGGCATGGAAAAGCTATTTTCCACCCGGCTATCTACTCATGAAAATTACACTTTCCGAACAGGAGAGATGAAAAAGATATTTAAGTATTAAAACGTTATTGTTGATTAAAGAATAACACAAATATCTATCAGATTCTCTCTCTCTCTTGTCGCTCCCTCATGACTGAGGATCGTGGTCATCACTGGATGGCTTACACTTGGTGTGAATGATTTGTCTCCATCGAGTCCTGTCCATTGAGTCCCTTACAACCGAGCAAAACTTGGAGGAAGACGTGTCCTTCACTTGATCGGTCCATCTGGGTGGGGATTTATCAGATTCAGATAACACAAAAAATAGAAAAATTTGATCAAAATTCGTACTTACTTAAATTTGTCGCCGGCTTCGGGAGACGCGCACGAATGTCAACATCACCACTCACCGCGCGGTCGCGGGGCCATCTGACGCCCGTCTAAGCTCTAACCTTCGACGTTCGCGGGTTGGCAGAGGGAGGAGATAGAGTGCTCATATTGCTCCGGGTTCCTGTAATGCCCCGGTTTCCCCTACCATTGCCCACCCATATTGCACACATGTTTGCATAGTTAAGACCATGATTTTTACATGGTATGCCGTTATTACCCAATATTTTATATTGATCCTTATCTCAACGTTTTAGGGGCTATAGTTACGGCAATAATCGAGATGGGCAATGTTGGCAAAAGTTCACATAACTTTACCCGAGATTAAAATTGATAAAAAAGTTGGTGAAATTGAAATTGAAATTGAAATCATTTATTGTAATATTGTGAGTTAGTTATAAAGGTCTTATGTCAAGTTAGGGTACATCACAATCAACCGCAACGCGGCGTACAATATTATGTCAGAAGACATGTTACTTACAATTTTAGATATTAGAATCGCCATATAGTTAAATAAACATTGAAATAATTTAAATTACATTGAATTACACACGTCAAGACTACATTACTAAATATTGAAATATTAAAAGTCATCATTGATATTCTTACACATGTCAAGTTAAAACAAATTAACTAGTGATGCTGAATCACTCAAAGTGCTCTTTTACATCATAGTATGCTTTTTGCAGGCACCATTTATATAATTTTTGTTTGTATTCAGGAAACTCTAATATCTTGATACAATTTGGCAAGTGATTAAATACGTGAACAGACATGTAGGATATGCTTTTCCGGAAATAAGCTGTTTTATGATGAGCAGGATAGCATAAGTTAAGGCCATGTAACTTTGAAGCTTGCCTCGGATTATTCGTATAGATTTTATACTTGTGCATATTTCTTTTCACATATAGACAGACTTCATAGATATACAGTGAAGGAACTGTTAATATTTGAAGTTCCCTAAATAGAGGCCTACATGAGTCCCTGTATTTGGCACCAGCGATAGCCCTTATACACTTTTTTTGTAGCTTGAACAGTTTATTTACGTCCTTACAGTTACCCCAGAGGATTATACCATAGCGTAGATTGGACATTATATGGCCATGGAAAGCTAACAACGCCGTCTGTTTGGAAGCAATATGCACCAGTCTACGCAAAACAAAGACAAACCTGTTTAATTTATTTATAATATGTTCTACATGTGCCTCCCAGTTATTATGGCTATCCAACATCACGCCTAAAAACCGTATGGACTTAACATCTAGTATTTTAACAGTATTGTATACAATCTCTATATCTGTCGGTTTACTCTGTGGAGAACAAAATTGTACATAATGCGTTTTGTTAAGATTAACTTTAAGTTTGTTGTTGCCTAACCACACATTCACATCATGAAATACCTTATTAAGTTCGGCTTCATAAGTGGCCGGGTTCCTACAGCAAACAATGATAGAACAGTCATCGGCAAAGAGTGTCACTTTGTGCTGGGTAATGTTCGGCAGATCATTAATGTACACAAGAAATAGCAGTGGACCCAGTATACTACTCTGTGGTACTCCCTGTTTGACGATCTCCAGGTCCGATTGGAACTTCAGCATGGTCTTAGTTTTAGGACAGTACCTAGTTATTTCAGTCTTTTGTTCCTGTTAACTAAATATGATTTTATTAAATCAGCACAAATCCCTCTTATACCATATGTAAATAGCTTTTCTAATAATATGTCATGCTGGACATAGTCGAAAGCCTTAGACATGTCCATAAATATTGCTGTTATGGGTAATCTTTTATCTCTACTGGTAGCTATTTCCTCTACCAACTCAAGTATAGCTAGCGTAGTTGACCTGCGTTTCCTAAAACCAAACTGGCGCTCAGATAGTACATCAAATGCATCAAAGAAGTTCAATAGTCTCGCATATATCACTCTTTCAAATATTTTTGAAATTATAGGGATTAATGCAATAGGTCTATAGTTTTCGGCATTGCATTTATCGCCTTTCTTGAATTGATTATACTTATTTTCAATTGATCAGGAAAAACACCCTCAGTTAGTGACAAATTTATAATGTGACTGAAAGGAGTTGCCAGAACACCCGCATTATCTTTAATTACAGAAGTTGTCAGACCGTCATAACCACAAGACCTTGAATTTCGCAGCGTTTTTATAATTTTTATTATTTCACATGGATCTGTAGGTTTCATGTAGATGGTCGAGCTATTGTAATTAACATTATTATTTGTTACAGTACTACATTTTCTAGTCGCGTGAGTGCTTTCATCGATGTTTAAAAAATGCTTGTTAAATGCGTTAGAAATTTCCTGAGGATCCTGTAACATTTTGTCTCTAAAATTTATATCACCTATAGCGTCTTGTGGTTTGTTATTACCAATACTAGCATTTACAACTCGCCAACTGGCTTGAGCCTTATTTGCTGCATTAGAAATAAGTTTGTTATTTTGATTTTTCTGTGCTTGTCTCATACATTTCTTAAATATTTTAGTGTAGTTTTTGTACTCTGTCTTAATTTTCTTTTTGTTTGATTTATTTTTAGTGTGAATGAATCGCGTAAACATTTTTCTTTTGGTTTTTGACACTAGTTTTATACCTTTAGTCACCCAATTGAGTCTCTTATTTGATTTTATCCTGACCGTTACCAATGGAAAACAAAGGTCAAAATATAACAGTAGTTCGTCATGAAAAAGATCAAAGGCTAAGTTTGTATTTTTGCAATCGAATACTTCAGCAAATGATAAGTTTTTTAGACAGTCTTGAAATTGTTTACAGTTCGATGTAGAAAAGTCACGTTTCTTAATGAACCAGAAGCTTGGAAGACTTTTGACGTTTGCTGGAATATTGATTGTTTGAGCAGAATGATCTGACAAATTTATGTGATGAATTCTAGACGCACCTATATTGCAGAAGTTAATAGCAATATTATCAATACAAGTACTTGATTGTTCTGTGATACGTGTGGCTTTGTTAATTTGTAGCTTGAAATTGTAATTTATCAGAATCCTTTCAAGTTGTTTGGTAGCCTCAAGGGTAGGTTTTAGACGATCAATGTTAAAATCACCACTAATTACAACTCGTTTTTTGTTCTTACATTTATTAGTCAGCTCACTTAAAAGTGCATCTAGTTTTTGGAAAAATGGTTCCAAGTCTGCCTGAGGTAC
This sequence comes from Apotomis turbidana, assembly GCA_905147355.2. NCBI lineage: Eukaryota > Metazoa > Arthropoda > Insecta > Lepidoptera > Tortricidae > Apotomis > Apotomis turbidana. Next base: position 18,096,866 of record LR990292.1, on the reverse strand, counting down.
CCTGTATACACAAACAATAGTAACTTCATAACAAGGTATGTCAACGGCACAGCATTCAAACACTTTTTCCTCGCAGAGGTTCTGAACCCAAGATAACTGAGTGAATTTAAAATCCAGATCCCTTTTGCCAAGTATACAAACTCCTCCCCTTTTTTCTTGCTCTCTAGAGAAAAAAGACAGAGGCTTAAAGTGTTTCAATGTTAGATTGGATTCATCTCCTGCTTTTATAAAGGTTTCGCTGAGGCATACGATATGAACGGGTAGACTTTTCTTTTCAATACCTTGTATGGCTAATTCAAGCATCTCCTGCTTATTTAAAATTCCTGCAATATTTTGGTGTAATACCGTTAATCTAAGAGGCTCGAAAAAACACCAACTCTGAGGGATTGTTGGTAGATGTTGGTTTTGACGACTGTTGTTGACTAACATTCCCTTTATCAAATACCTGTGTTTGTTGTGTCTCTTTGTTTTCGCTTCGCCGAATATATGCAGTAATAGATTTTTGTGTTAGTATTTTCGGCTTTTTTGTGCTTTCATTATAGGATATTTTTTTAAAGTAATAGGGAATTGTACCTTTTCGATAGTAATCAGTGTCGGATGATATATTAAGGTAACCTAGGCATTTTTGTTTATTATACATTTTCATTTTCAGTTTTTTGTAACTAAGATATTTATCGCTATAATTCCGAGAATCTATAAGCAGATTAATTTTATAGCATAGTCTTGACAAAAAGTTTGCATGATTATAATTCAGTTCTGTTACGTCTAAAAATGCACAATTTTCAAAGCTTTTACAATGTAATTTTACAGTACAGTTCATTTAAGTGCACACTGTTTTTTACACCAGTTACAATGACGAAGCTTTTGGCATGCGTTTTTAAAAATACACTTAACTCTGCAAGTAATTTTGTCGGATTACTATCACTTTCACCTATATTTATAATGAAAACATCGTTAGAGCTAGCATTCAGGGATTCGGATGATTTTAGTATGTTCTCACAACTCGCATCTGGCTTGACCGTAGATGCTACCTCGTATTTTTCATATGCGTCGCTTCGTATTTGTCTTGAATTCAAAAGCGCAACGGCAAGTCCCCTGCTTTGTTTTCCTCCGAGTATATATATTTTTTTCTGATAACCGTTGGTGTCTTTTATTATCTTTGAGGTTTTGTTATTATCGATTTTATTGTTATCTTCGTTGGCTGTTATGGTTTTATTACACTCTAGGTTTAACTCTTGAGAAGAGTTTGAGTTCTTCACGTCCTGATCTTTTATGCCTTTGTCTATGCTTGTTTGCGATGACTGATGTTTTGTCGCTTTGGTTGCTGGTTTCATAACCGTAGTTGTAGTCTTACAAATATTCTTTAGTTGATTGATTTGTCTGGTGCACTCAATTATTTGTTTTTTAAGGGCATCATTTTCAATTAAGAGTTTTGTACTAAAACTGTCTGAGTAATCAATTTTTTCTTGGAGCTCAGTTATTTTATTTTTCAATACTTCTACTTCATCTTTGTAGTTTACCGTCAAGTTCGGGCAACTTCTATTTAGCGTATCGTTTCGTGTTGAGATATCAAATTCTTCGTCGGATAATGAGTCAAATGAGTTTTGAATAGGTACATTATATTTTCTTCTGGTAATATTGTCCACGGAACAGTTAAACTGCTGTTGTTCTTGTTGTAGTGATTGTGTTTGGATTTCATATTGTTGTTGAGGTTTCTGTTGATTCAGCGGTAGGGGTTTAAAACATGTAATTTCTGTAGCCTTTTCTTGCTGTACTGTCGTCACTTGGTGTGAAGTTGAGGCAATAGAATCACATCTTTTTGTTGTTATTTTTGGCGTGCTCGCTCGTCCAAGTTGGCCTTTATGGTGGCGACATTTTATGCAACACCATGATTCTTTCCGTTCCTTGTCCATTAAATCATACAGTTTATCTGAGTTTGTACAACTTAGATCGTAAGAACGTTTACATTGAGAACACGTCAAAAAATGTTTGTCCAACATTTTTCTTTTGCAATGAGCACACGTAGGTTTAGGTGCCATTTTTCTTACTTATAAATGTAACCGAAATGATTTATTAGTGAAACACAGCAATGTACCTCAAAGTCCTAAAGCAGCAATGTAATGCGTCCAACTCCAACTGCATCCTTATCAGCGCGCAGCATGACTCATGCGCCACGGCCGCAGCAAGTTGTTATTAGCTATGGATATAGCCGTTGATTATACTTTTAAAAATGTTTTTGACTGTAACTTCCAAACCACTGTGAGGTTTTTTGTGTAACAAACACCAGTTTAACGGGCACTTCAGCAGCTACACAACGATGTACATCACGTTACGTAAAAAGCACTTTGAACATTTTTTCTAGCGTAATAATGACGAGAGAAAAATTCAACACTGTTACTCGCGCAGTAGCGACCACAGACGAAATGTGAGATGTGGTGAAATGTAGATTTAAAAATTGTTTCTCCTAATAAACGCATGCATATGAATACGACGGATGCGTTAGACCAAACAAAACTATATCCCGTCATAGAAAAAAACCAGAGAACTTCGGGTTTTTATGAAAAAGCGGGCAAGTTTCACGGTGCTTGGTCTTTCTATGAAGCGAGAGCTGTACCGTGCCTGTTTTTGAACATGACGTTAAAGTGTTCAGGCAATATAGAGTACCTAGCTATAAATATTACAAAAGGAATCATTTTACACATACGAGGACATTCATGGTCAAACGCGGGCCTATGCTAGTACGTACTATTATAATTAGTCTTATCAATCACTGAATGAATTAAAAACATTTATTTCAGGCAACTGGCCTATAGATACATACCTTAAAACTAACGTACATATCAAATACAATATAATAAAAACATAAGTAACTAAACTACTTAGGTCACATTTTTCAACAGCGATGTATTACGCGTGTTCAAACAATAAAACACAATCTTATCTTTTACCTTTATTGTTTAATCGAGGATTTATATTTAAAGAATTAGGACGTAATGTAAAGTTAATCAAAACGTACATGCGCCATAATAATAAAAAAATATGAATTATTGTTTCAAATGAGATTAACAAATCACAATATGATTTTTTTTTCTAGGCGCCCCTTCCTGCTCCAACATGGACTGAAACCCTTGACGCTGTGGATCACGGCATCATTTGCCCTCAACGTCCTAATTCAAGCTTTGCTGCCCTTAAAACTATGGCAGAAGACTGTTTGATTGCTAATATCTACATGCCTAACACAGAGGAGACTAATCTACCTGTACTAGTAGCAGTCCATGGAGGTGCATACAATTCGGGTTTTGGACATGAATGGGCACCACGCCGTTTCGCAAATACAAAGAGAATGGTCACCGTCACCTTTAATTACCGTTTACACGCACACGGGTTCCTATGCTTGGGTACACCTGAAGCACCTGGTAATGCTGGAATGAAAGACATGGTAGCAGCGCTGCGATGGGTAAGAGACAATATTGCCAATTTTGGCGGCAATCCTGAAAATGTAACAATATCGGGATACAGCTCAGGAGCCTCATCGGTGGATCTGCTTATGTTATCAAAGTCAGCAGAAGGTTTATTCAATAAAGTCATCGTTGATAGCGGTGCGAATGTGGCTAGTTGGAGTGCACACCCAGATCCTATTAAAAGGGCGAGGGAATACGCAACATTGCTAAATTTCTCAAACGTGGATGACTTGGAAGCTTTAGAAGAATTTTATAAAACTGTACCTTACGAAGTATTAAATTCATATACTGCTTTAACTACTTATGATTCTAATCTTTACTTCTCTCCTTGTATTGAAAATGACTTGGGTGAAGAAATATTCATGAATGATTCTCCTGTTAATGTCATTACAAGAGGCGATTTTCGTAAGGTTCCACTTTTATATGGATTTACTGACATGGAAGGATTAAATAGACTCCGCTTTTGGGATGACTGGTTTAAAGTAATGGATGAACATTTTTCATGGTTTCTACCTGAAGATTTGCAATTTGAAAATGAACAAGAAAGAGAAACAGTTGCCCAAGAAATAAGAGAACAATACTTTGGAGATAGACATGTTGGTCTCTCCACAATATTTGGTTTTGTCAACTACTTTACTGATGTTGTTTGGGGCTATGGGATGCTAAGGTCAGCCAGAATGCAAATAGAAGATGGTCATAATCAGATTTATTTATATGAGTATTCATTCAAAAATAAGTATCCATCCGTGCCTGGAGTACCTGATGCACTTATTAACCAGCCTGGAGCAAGTCATGTCGCACAAACGATGACTGTGCTTGATCCCACTATTACAGTAGAGGCAGAGGAAGATTATACTGAGGAATACAGGCAAATGAGAGCTACCATGCTTGAGCTATATTCTAACTTCATAATAAATGGGTAAGAAAAAATACCAATAATATAAATTAGAAGCAACCACACACTTTTGATTTGCACAATGTTTATTCGTCAATATATAAGATTAAAATGTTGTTAAAGTTAAAATACCTGCATCCAAAAACAGATCTCTTTCGCGTAGTTTCATAAACGCTGGTCGCAGTTATATTTACTATTATGTAACTAGTGGAGCTTATTAGATAACCTGTGATTTATAGGTTTCTAATCATTACTAATACTTCTTTGCAGGGAACCGGTTCCAGAAAACTCATCTCTGCCTGCGTGGCCACCAGCGGGCGCTGGTCTCATCCCCAACATGCATTTAGGCAGTATTATAGAACTTCGACACACACCCATCAACCCTGGGCGAACCCAGCTTTGGGACAGCATTTACGAGCGTCACTGGCGCGAACCCGGGCCTCCTTATTCAAGTGCAACCGTCATTTCTCATAATCTATTTTTCTATATTCTAAGTTTTTACATTCTTAAAATGCTACTAAATTAAAGTGGTACCATAGTATGATCTTATACTGCTTCCTTTCTCATAAAGTTGCTTAGGTTAGTGTAACAGATAATATTTTGAAACCTGTTAAGCGTTTCATTTTGTTGGCATGATAAACTCTTAAACAATACAGTAAGTAGCACGACTTGACGACTAAAGACGACTTCAAATTATGTTGACTTACTCCTTACTCTGGTAGTCGTGAAAATCCGAAAACAATCCAGAAAGCGGTTGTAAACCAAATTGTGTCAAATGTGCCGTGTAAAACTGGGAATGCCTTAAAAATTTGGGTCATTTTTGTTTGAATCTAATTGATTGTCCGGAAATGTATTTATCCGATGTTGGCGTATTTAAGTAACTAAATAAATTTTTCTATACCTAAATGTTTCGCGTTTTAATTGCGTGTTAGGAAAATTTACTAGATTGTATAGGTATTTTATTTTGCCTTTTCTTTGCCTTTACCTACCAACAAGGATTAAATGTAATGTAAATATTTAGATTTCAAATCGTACGAGTATAGCAGGGGAGCGACCTTGTCGCCTGCAAATGACTGCTACGTGTTCTGATATGCGTGCAATTATATTTAGTTAGATTTTTAAATGTTTTACAATTAAATTCACTCCCAGAGAAAAACACAAGGTCTAAAAAGAGTGTAGCGCTAATCGAATTGACGCGTGACTGAAGGGCTGGATCATAGCACTGCGGATCAGCACAAAGAGTATGTAATCACTACGTTTTAAGAGACGGGAGTGCCATACAAAAAGCGTGAACTCGCATTAGTATGAAACGGGGGCGAAAACATACTGCCAATATGAAGCCGCAAACAATATCAGTGTCAGTGTCAACTCATGACATAATGCCAACATCAAGAACGAAATAGGGATGTCACATGTTACACAAATTATCGAATTATCGATATCGATATCAGTATTTAAAAAAAATGGTTCAGGCGGGGTTCGCATTCGCACCCGCGTCTCCAACGGCTTTCCGGTAATTTCCGGTAACTGGCTAAATCAATTCACGAATCGTCTGACGCTGGAAAACTCCAGTCTGACATAAATGCCATCCATCAGTGGGGTTTAAATAATAGTTTACACCTAAATATCAGTAAATGCGCAACAATGACATATTCAAAGACAAGCCTACCGGCCACCCGGTCATACACGCTGAATGGCCACGTCCTACAAAATGTCCAAACTATGCGAGACCTCGGCACATGCTTCGATACACAACTAAAATTTAATCAAAACACAGTGCAAATCTGTAATAAGGCGCGTAAGGCTCTCGGATTCGTCCTACGGCAATCTAAACTTTTTAACAAGCATCATGTCATTTCGTTACTCTATAACGCGTATGTCCGCAGTGTCCTGGAAAGTAATTGTATCATATGGAATCCACAATACCAAAAACACGTGACCTTAATTGAAAAAGTACAAAAATCATTTGTCCGTTACCTTTACTATAAAATTCATGGTTTTTACCCCTATTTGTACCCAACACTATTTATTCTTGGAATGATCTCTTATCAAAGCCTTGAATTGCGTAAACAATTAGCTATGGTAAAATATTTTTTTAAACTGATTCGTGGCTCAATATCCAATCCCTCACTACTACAATTTGTATCGCTTAAAGTGCCATTACTCATAAGAGGATCACTCCGTCCACGCTTGCGGCCCCTATTTGTAGTCCCCCGTGCGAATATAACTCTTAGCACCTGTCCCCTGTACGTAGCCTTGAACCACATCAACAACATTTTGATGTACTCGTATGACCCAACTCTGGACTTGTTCACGGAATCGGAGCCGAGATTTTTGTCCACAGCCACCTGCTATCTGGAGTCAATTAGCAGGCCCACCACAGTACGACAGTAGATAAGTGTGACAAAAAATGTTTTATAATTACAACAATGTTTATTCTTGTTCTTTCTAATTTAATTCTAATTTATTACTAACTTTTTTTACTTTATTATTTTGTAATGTGACCTATAACTTTCATGTGTGGCAATTTGCTGTAAGTGTAAGTTGGTTAATAATATTAAATAAATAAATAAATAAATTTAAATCATTAAATATTTCGCTTCAATGTAAACATTTGGTTTACTTTAGGTTACTGACTTCATAAAAAAAAAAACAAAAGTGTGCAAATAATTTTATTTCGTTCAAACTTTGCTTGGCTTGCTGATAAACATAGACGAAAAAAAACCGGCCAAGAGCATGTCGGGCCACGCTCAGTGTAGGGTTCCGTAGTTGCTCATCCTTCACAATAAACTGCTGTTTTAAGCCCGAGGTTTACGTAAAGAAAGATTTTAAGCTCTATAAAAAGGTCGTAAACGCCCTAGAAACTGTAATCACTTATTACCTTCTGGAAGTCAACTTATGACCTTTTAAAGAAAAAATATGAAATTTGGCGATAACTCAAAAACGGCTGGACCGATTTTATTCAATATAGTTTTCATTAAAAGTACTTATAAGGCCTCATTAACATGAATTTTTTCATTTTTTTTTGACTCGTGGTTGAAAAGTTAGAGGGGGGGAGGGGGACACTTTTGTTTTTGGAGCGAAGATTTACAAAACTGCTGACTTTATCAAAAAATAATGTTAAAAGACCCCTATTATTTTTACAAGACCTATTCAACGACACCCCACACACCAGTATTGAAAAGAAAAAAAAAATCACCCCCACTTTAGGTGTTCGAGAGGTACCCGAAAATTTTTTTTTTATTTTTTTTTATTTTACCGTTCTGTCGGCGTTATACATACACATACTCATACCAAATTTCAGCTTTCTAGTACTAATGATCACAGAGCTAAGCCGCGGACGGACGGACGGACGGACGGACGGACGGACGGACGGACAGACGGACATGGCGAAACTAGAAGGGTTCCTAGTTGACTACGGAACCCTAAAAAGCCGTTTCATCACTCCAGTCTGTGCTCCAGGTTGGAAGTTCTGCAACACAAATAATACAGGCGAAACAGAAAATTACAGAGTAAAAATGTATCTGCTTGTCCAGATGAAACCACATAGTCCATTGAAGATTTTTCGTAAAATATTTCTGTGACCATAATCTAACTCAAACTGGCATAAAAAAGGTAGTGATAATAATGTGTTATCCTCTCATCTGAGACGGCTTTAACAGCTGTATTCAAGTGCACACTTTTTTATAAGTACACTTACCAATAGGCTTTTGCTTGAAGAAAGATATTTCGTGTTTTCCCAGGTATTTTTCACTTCAAATGAAAATTATCAATAGAACTTACATACAGCACTATTGTTTACATACGTATAAGGGTATGTATTATTTTACCCGAAATACCAAGTTTACAATGAAACTTACGATTAACATGGTTATAACACGCAGTAATTAATTATACTTTTTACTTACCGATCTTCGAACGGTGGAACGGTGGCGGTTAGAAAAACTATATTTGAATATTGTCATTTATTGAATCTTGGCGCAATTACTTATGATCACCTTTCTGGATCAACCTTTTTAGTCAATGTATCAACATTAATAGACAAATAGTAAATCGGAATACATATACATTGTTTTATAACATATAATAAATTTAAAATATCAAATAAGTAAAGTTTATAATTATATAACATCCAAGTATTATCATTGACAGGATTTTAGCTCGAATACTGTATTCACATTTCCGTACCAACCTTGTCAGACAATCCTAGTCAAATAGGTATAATAATAATATAATTAGCTTCTAAAATTAGAAAGAGAATATTGTAATACGTATTAATTGAAAGAAAGGCAAAACTAAATTATAAGTATCAAATAAGTAAATGTTTTGACGGCGCGCGTCAAGATGGCGCGCGCCATTACGTTGTTACTGTGATCGCTCACTCTGAGTACTGGCTGTGAAAAATAGAAAAAGTTAAATAAAAGAAGTTACACCGAGGATTATTTGTCTTTTACGTAATAGTCAGAAGTGGTACCCGGAGTACATTGATCGCCCAAGTGAAAGGTCTAGTATATAACTTTCGGTGCTGCAACCGAGCACATAAATGTATGTCTTAGTTTCGGTCATATGCGTGTATATAACAATGTATAAATTTATTTTATATATAAATAGCGTATAAATACTCGACGATTGTATCGACGATCTCATTGATTGACGATTATTTAATTGCCTGATTGAATTACTAGTTACCAAACGTTAGATACCATACATACTTGTTTATCCGTCCAGAACCCATTGACTTATCTTACTTCTATTATTTCCTTAATTAACTACATATTTGAAGCTAGCTTTGCGCCAGGATGTCAGATCGAGGTTTCACGCCTACTGACCCTGTTCCGTCGCAGGAAAACGTCTTTTCTGAACGACGGGAATCTGACAATAGAAATCGTGAACGATACCGCAGCAATCGTCGCCGTGGTCCTTCACGATTGAGAGCTTCGCGCAGTTGTACCCGTGATCATCGTGACCGTCGGCGTCGACGTGATTATATTTCGTCCAGTGAATACTCAGCGTCATCTTCTAGCCGTTCACGTTCTCGCCGACGCGCGCGGCGGTCGCGAGCCGACTCGCCACCTCCGAGGGTGACCAGAACTCGTTCTCGTTCGCGCAGGAGACGTTATGACCGCAGGTCACGAATCGATGATAAATCGCCGTCGCCGAAAAGGTACCGTTCGCACTCGTTAGAGCGATGTCGTCCCAGCCGCCACGCTAGGAGTTTTGATAAAACTGACAGAAATGCGACTCATTGCTTGCGTTCGCCTGCGCGTGATAAGAGCATTGAAAAATTTGAAACCCATTATAGTAATTTTTCAATTTTGAAGCAATTAGTTAGCGTCTTGCAAAATGGTGACGTCCGTAATGCTCACGTGCAAGGCTCCCAAAATATAATAGTAGAATTCGATCCCAATTCAAAGTCTCAAACTATGAAGGACTGGATCACAAAAATAAATGAGTCCGCTGAAATTTATGGCTGGACCGAACAGCAAACAATATTCTACGCTTTACCTAAACTCCGGGGTCTTGCTAAGAAATGGTTCGACGGCCTTACCACGGTTAAGTTTAGTTGGTCAGAGTGGCAACAAAAATTATTAAAATTATTTCCAGACGACCAAAATCACGCAGATCAGTTAGTCGACATGTTAAACCGTAAGAGTAGACGTAATGAAACTTTGGTCGAATATTATTACGATAAAATAATGCTTATTAATCGCTGCCAACTGAAAGGACGACAAGCTGTAGATTGTGTTAGCCAGGGCATATATGATAATAACATCAGGATGAATGTTGAGGGTGCACACAAGTTCTCGAATATTTAAGGAACGTGACTCTCAGCAGAAATGACGCATTTTTATCTAAAAGGCCTAATACAGATCGACATACAGATCCATAACGTAAATCCGCTAACCCACCAACCTGTTTTAATTGTGGACAGCCTGGACACACTGTAGTTAAATGTACAAAAGAAATTATTAGGTGTAATAGGTGCAACCGTCATGGGCATTTAGAAGTAAATTGTAGAGCGCTGAAGGTATATAACCCCGCTGAAAATAAAAACCGTACTGAATCTACATCAAGGAAAATTCTAAATATAACTGGAACTGAGAATACAAATTCGAAATACTACAAACGGATTAAAGTAAATAATGTGGTAATGGATGGGTAAGTCGATTTCGGTAGCGAGTGTACACTAATTAGCGAAGACATACTCGTATGTGCTGAATTAAATTTAACCCTAATGACAGATAGCTTACCTACGTTGCGAGGATTCGGTAATAGTTCAATTGTTCCATGTGCTAAAACTCAAGTTAGAATTACAGTAGATCTGGTAGACGTACAGTTATTTGCATTTATAGTACCATCGAAACTATTACCATCTGACGTTTTGATTGGTCAATCCCTTACCGAATTGCCTACTGTAAGAGACTTCAAAACCGATAAAGATTTGACTTTATATCAAATTACTGGAAACGAATGCAACTCTATCGTTATGAAAACCGCGAATGAAACAAAGATTAAAAGTGACACTATCGTTGACGTAAACTGTCATCAGAATTATAATGGATTCGTTAACATTAATACTGACGTAAGGTTAAATGAGGGATCGGAATATTTTGTACTGCCAGGTCTTTACCCTGTTACTAACGGCGTGGCACGTTTAATCGCAGTAAGCTTAAATAATCGCGAGATATCAATTCCAAAAAATTCTTTAATTTTATCTCTTCAGCGAATGACAACGCTTATATTACCAACGTGAGACGAATTGAAAATGAAATGTCCACTATTGAGAAAGATGACGTTAATGTTGACACCGATCTCAAACCTGAGCTTGAAACTAAATTGCTCCAACTGTTAAACCAGCATCGGGACTGTCTTGCTCTCTCTACGGCGGAATTAGGAAAAACATCAGTAACCGAAATGCGTATCCAACTTCACGATTAGACTCCAGTAACGTATCGACCTTACCGATTGTCACTATCCGAAAGGGAAAAAGTGAACACAATCGTTAATGAACTCCCTGTGTAATGGAATTATACGAGAGTCTAATTCGGAATACGCAAGTCCCATCATTCTTGTAGCTAAGAAAAATGGTGAGTTACGCCTTTGCGTTGATTATCGTGCGCTAAATCAAAAAACGGTTAAAGACAAATACCCGATGCCGTTAATCGATGACCAAATAGATAAACTGCAGGGCCAAAAGTACTTCACCACGTTAGATCTGGCGCAAGGCTATCACCAGATTCCAGTATCTGAAGACTCGAAATGTCTCACAGCGTTCGTTACGCCAGACGGCCAATTTGAATACAATCGGATGCCGTTTGGGTTAACTAACGTCCCTGCTGTTTTCCAAAGAATGGTGCATTCGCTATTAAATAAACATAAACTGCCAGGTGTGTTAGCCTACATGGATGACATTATCATAGGATCTGGGACGCTTGAAGAAGGCATTGAAAAATTACTAAGCGTCTTAAATATAATAAGGGAAGCAAATCTAACACTTAATTTGAAGAAATGCCATTTTTTTAAGACTACAATAGAATACTTGGGATTTGAAATCTCGGCTGAAGGGATAAGACCGGGTTCTCAAAAAACTGCGGCAGTTGAGTCTTTTCCTGTGCCCAAAAACTGTCACGAGGTCCGCCAGTTCATCGGTTTGGCAAGTTTTTTTCGAAGGTTCGTCGGTAACTTTGCTACAATAGCCAAACCATTAACGTCCCTAACAAAATCAAATACAGTATGGGTTTGGGGTGAACCGCAGGCTAATGCGTTCAGCCAGATTAAAAGGATATTGACGACCAGACCAGTACTAGCTATATATAACCATAAACATCTGACGGAACTGCACACAGACGCAAGCCAATTGGGAATCGGTGGGGTATTATTACAGAGAGAGGATGAAAAATCACCACTCAAAGCTATAGCATATTTCAGTCGTCAAACATCAGCTGAAGAGCAACATCTGCACTCTTATGAATTAGAGACTCTGGCAGTTGTAATGTCATTAAATCGGTTCAGAGTGTACTTGTTAGGCATTCAGTTCAAAGTGGTAACGGATTGCAATGCTCTACGCACCACCCTAACTAAACGAGATCTCATACCCCGAATAGCTAGATGGTGGCTTCTCGTTCAGGACTACGATTTCGTTGTCGAATACCGCCCAGGTGCTAAAATGCAGCATGCAGATAGTTTAAGTCGCAATCCATTACCCAATGAAAATGATGACGTAATAGAACTTAATGTGATGAACGTTGTAACCGAAAACTCTCTACTGGCGGCACAATTGAGTGATCCTAAATTAAAACTCATAAAGGGCGTTCTGGACAAGAATGGCACCGAAGCGAAAGATATAAAAAATAATTTATCTTTGCAAAATGGCAAAATATACAGAAAAGTAGGCACAGAGTTGAAGTGGGTCGTACCTCGAGATGCCCGCTGGAAAATCTGTCTTTTATGTCATGACGAAAGTGGGCATTTCTCGTTCGTGAAAACTTTAGAAAAAATGCGTAGGGACTATTGGTTTCCCGCTATGGCCCGTTTCGTTCGGAAGTATGTTCGCGCATGCATCCCCTGTGCTTACGCAAAAGAACCGTCGGGTAAGAAGCAAGGATTCTTACATCCTATTTCTAAGCCAAGTACGCCATTCGAGTGTGTGCATATTGACCACGTTGGTCCATTTGTCAGGAGTAAAAGTGGGAACACCTACATTTTAGGAATTATAGATTCGTTCACTAAATTTATCGTTTTGCGTGCAGTTAGGAATACCAAAAGTAGAACCTCAGTTCAAGTAATGAGTGAGTTTATTGGACTATTTGGTTCTCCTTAAGTGGTTGTGTCAGACCGGGGTACCAGCTTCACATCCGTAGAGTTTAGACGCTTTATGGAACATAATCAAATAAAGCATGTGATGAATGGTGTAGCTACCCCGCGCGCTAACGGACAAATTGAGCGGTATAACCGGTCCATTTTAAGCTCTTTGACCGCACTAAATATTGATAAAGACGACCGTAACTGGGATAGCGATCTTAACAAAGTACAGTGGAGTCTTAACAATACTTTGAACAAAGGGATAGGAAAAACCCCTGTGCAGGTCGTTTTCGGTAAAGAAACAGTTAACTTGTCCGAAAATCATTTACACGAAATATCAGGTCAATTAACTTTAAACAATAATATTGCTGCAACTCGAGAACAGGTAACGTCGCATATAGCAAAGCAACAACATCTAATGAAAACTCGATTTGACAAAAAGAGATGCAAAGCTAACAATTACAAGTCTGGGGACCTAGTCATGGTTTTGAAAACTGTTCGTAACATAGGAAACAGTAACAAACTGGTCCCTCCTTACAGCGGACCATACCGAGTAACATCGGTACTGGGTAATGATCGTTACGAGGTTAGTAGTGTGGATGGGTTCTCGACCAGAAAATATAATTTTATCTTTAAATATATAGACGCTTAGGTATCATAATAAACTGATATATATATATATATTTATATTAAACATATATTTATTTATATATGTAACATTTTATTACATACGTCACTTACATTCATACCGAAACTGAGTACATACGACGGAGTGCTGGTGCGGCGTGGCGTTCCGGAGGCCGATACACCCTGCGTGTGTATGCGGCAACAAGACGACCCACCCGACCACTGTTCAGCTGCTGGGGCCGCTACACCCAGTGCGTGTACGCGGCAACGAGACGACAATGAAGACTCACCGGATAACTTCAAACTTGACTCTACTGAGTTTACCCGATACTAATACACCCCGTGCGTGTACGCAGTTACAATCTTCACATTTTCTCTGAGGCCGATACACCTTGTGTGTTCTCGGTAATCAGTCTCCACATATATCTGAGGCCGATACACCCTGTGAGTGTACGCGGTAATTTACTTCACTAAGCTTGCCTGAGGCCGATACATCCTGCGCATGTACGCGGTAACAAGCATAATGAGACATCAGAAGCTGTTGTACCTCGTGAGTCCCTTCCACAACACGATGGCTACACACCGAAGGCGGATTCGCCCTGCGAGCGCATCGGGCAAGATAACACGAAATATTCGTCGGCGGTCGCTACACCCTGTGAAAGTACCTACTATAGACTGTTCTCGTTTCCAAAATATCGAATGGGGTCATTCAATTAGTTGCGGATGGCCGAACGTAATATGAACAAGTATGATTTTGTACCTGAGTAATGTAAATGTAACTGTTTTACCTTTTCGTTTTCAGTCTGATTTTGTACCTGAGTAATGTAAATGTAACTATTTTATCTTTTCGTTTTCAGTCAGAAATTTATTACTAACGTAGCATGATGTTGATGTGTGACATACATGATCGCTTAAATGTAATTTCGGTCCTTTTTGTACTCTAGTTGTTATCCTACTTTTTTATTAGGCAACCTGGTTGCAAACTTCTTATTTTAAGATAGCTAATGATCTGACTGAGTATTCAATTTAGGTACAGCTGCCGGCAGACTTCTTGAGCATAACCTTGACTGCGCAGTAGCCGATTTACGGACAAATGTACATGCGCAGATCCGCCATTTTTGTTCAGGTGGTTTGCCGGCTACTGTAGCTAGTTTTAAAAAATATATATATATATATATTTCAATACCTAGTGCAAAATAACGTTGCTGTCTTGTGTATAATAATGTAAATTGTTTAATAGTTGGGTTTTCTTGAATTGAATATTGTTAACATTCTGAAATTACTAAATATATTGCCTAGGGACAGGCAAACATCAGGATGGCCGATTGTTAGAAAAACTATATTTGAATATTGTCATTTATTGAATCTTGGCGCAATTACTTATAATCACCTTTCTGGATCAACCTTTTTAGTCAATGTATCAACATTAATAGACAAATAGTAAATCGGAATACATATACATTGTTTTATAACATATAATAAATTTAAAATATCAAATAAGAAAAGTTTATAATTATATAATATAACATCCAAGTATTATCATTGACAGGATTTTAGCTCGAATACTGTATTCACATTTCCGTACCAACGTTGTCAGACAATCCTAGTCAAATAGGTATAATAATAATATAATTAGCTTCTAAAATTAGAAAGAGAATATTGTAATACGTATTAATTGAAAGAAAGGCAAAACTAAATTATAAGTATCAAATAAGTAAATGTTTTGACGGCGCGCGTCAAGATGGCGCGCGCCATTACGTTGTTACTGTAATCGCTCACTCTGAGTACTGGCTGTGAAAAATAGAAAAAGTTAAATAAAAGAAGTTACACCGAGGATTATTTGTCTTTTAATACCATGAATAGTCTTTTTTGACCGTCCATTCGACACGTTTTCATTCTGCATATTTCGCACTTTTTCCTTTTCAATCCACTCATTTTTGCAATTGTGATTGTCTTGTGTACCTTCTAGACGACCACTACACCCAAAGAATGCAAATTATAAGATTATTTGTGAAATTTGAATTATTTGAAAAGATCGCAGAACCTTGACAGAAGCAGACTACACAACAAAATAGAAACGTCATCTAACATGGCATGGCGGACAAAAATGGCGGCTGAAGTACAACCCGCCTGAATTCGATTGTCACCAATTATCTAATGCTTTGTAGGTTTCAACGTTCTTTCAAACTTAGATAGGTAAAAAATTCACCTCCGTTTCATACAGCCGTAGTCGATCGTTTTTTACCTTGAGAGTTGCGCGAGGCTGGATCAGCATTGCAATACAACGTGCCAATGCTGCCAGCCTGCTGGGTACGCTGCCAATAGACGGCGATTTGAGGGAAATTTTCTATGTATAGTTTATTTCTTATTCTAGTAATTTTAGTTTTTAAGTTTAGTTTTCATTTTTACTTTTCACTCACTATTCTATTCTATTGTAGTAAAGATGTGACATAAATCGAAACCAAAAATGCATACTTAATAACCATATCCACATACCTAGATAGTAGCGCCAGTTTATGTTGGTAGGTACCTATTTATTACAAGGCATAATCCTCATATTATGCATATTGGTAACACTCGCAACTAAAACATCAAATGCGCTTTGCTCGGTTAAATTAATCGCGAAATATTGTTAAAAGCGTTATATTTAACATTAAACTCATACCAAAATATAGAACAACGTAATTAGAAAGTGGTTGTGAACATAGTTTGTTAAAAACTACTGGGAATTAGTGATAAACAGTGTGTGATTATCGTTGAACTCAGTGCACCTTACATTTAGGAGCGGTCGGACAAACGGTATGGGTAAGTTAGCCGTTGGTACGGCGTATATTTAGACCGGAGTCTGTGTCGGTGGAGTCCGCTATTGACGCCCTCAGCGAATCCTTGGACATATGCGGGACATGTAGGAGCACCTTTTTACTCACTGATATTAACGTAAACTGTATGTCAATGAATAAATCGAAAGCCCTGCTACTTCATACCTTTTTTCAGCAAATACACCTAGAACAGTTAGTACATGAACCGACTAGAATCACAGATGATACAGAATCTTTATTAGACCGTTTTTATTACAGATAGTCCTAAACTATGCAAAAAACTTCACATACACTATAATAACAAAGTTAATAGCGATCATGCTTTGATAGCCGCAGAACTATGTATATCCAAACCGAATCAGATAATTCAGTACCATTACAGGCGGTCTTTAAATAAAATTAATCAGGACGTGTTTAGAGAGGATCTCGACTGTGTTCCCTGGGACAGTATTCGGGAGCTGGAGGACATAAACGAAAAGGTAGAAGTGTTCAACGAGCTATTCATAGCGCTTTTCGATAGGCACGCACCAATTTGCCGCATCCCAGCAAACATACGATCGTATCCATAGATCACAGATAATATTAAAACTATGATGAATCTGAGGGATTCCGCGCTGAACAGAGCGCGCAGAACAAAGATGCAATCTCATCGCGACTATTATAAAGAACTATGTAACTATCTATACCCATGGGGCTCTGGAACGCGAAAAAACTGCATATTTCAATTTTTTTGTAAATAACAATAAGCGTCATCCAACACAAATCTGGAACCACCTTAAAAATTCATCCGTTCTGGGTGACACTGATAAGGCTCACATACCACAACATCTATGTGGCCCGTACGCAATAAACGAGTTCTTCTTGAAGTTACCGGGAAAGCCTGATACTGATAGTGGTACAAAGGCATATTTTGTACATAAAAAGCTTACTGACCAAATTTTTAATATAAAAGAATGCACTGAAAAACAAGTTTTGAAATAATTTCTTCGATAAGTACTAATGCAAGCGGGCATGATGGTATTTCAATAGAAATGATCAGGCTGACTCTTAACACTACTTTACCAATTATCACTCACATCATCAACGCCTCTTTTCAGTCTGCGACCTTTCCTGAAAGTTGGAAAGTCGCCAAGGTAAGGCCTTTACCCAAATCAAAGAAGACAGAAGAGTACAAAGATTTACGCCCAATAAGTATACTCCCGTTACTTTCAAAAATAGTGGAAAGTGTTGCTTGCGTGCAACTATCGAAGCATCTAGAAGATCACAAGTTACTGCCAGCCTCACAATCTGGGTTTCGCAGTAAGCATGGTACCGGAACTGCCCTCTTAAAGGTAACAAATGACATTATAGCCGCCTCAGATAAAGGTATGGGGACCGTACTTGTTTTGCTAGATTTTTCACGTGCCTTTGATTGCCTAAATCTTACCTTACTACTGGCGAAAATGGCTTACTACGGAGTTTCCGAACAGTCCTGTAAATGGTTTTTAATAATTTGTTGACTCTAGACAACAGTTTGTAGAAATCCAAACAGAACGTGGGGAATTACTCAAGTCAAGCACTTAACACCTTAGCCGCGGCACACCGCAAGGATCAATTTTGAGTCCGTTACTGTTCATTCTCTATACAGCAGATTTGGTAACAAATCTAAAACACTGTCATGTCTATCTATACGCTGACGATACCCAAATGTATCGCTCTTTCGCACCAGCAGATATGGACCTTGCGGTAACAAAAATAAATGAAGATCTGGATGTAGTATCTGATTGGTCAGTTAGGAACAATTTGGTATTAAACCCCTCAAAATCGCAATTCATGTTATGGGAAGCAGATTACAATGACACAGAAATCATTTGACAAGACCCTAAGGTTAGCATAGGACGTGAACCAGTTTCTCGTGTAGAAAAAGTGAAAAAACTTGGTATAATCTTGGATGCAGAAATGCAATATATAGAACATGTGAATCTGAAGATCAGAAACGCCTTTTACAGACTCAAATCACTTTACGGTATAAGAAAGTACCTGAGTGAAAAGGTACGTGAAATTCTAGTTGAATCCTTAGTATTATCACAACTACGGAGATATAGTTTACGGCCCAAGACTTCTGGAAAAGACCAAAAAATCAATCCAGCGCGTGCAAAATGCCTGTTTTCGCTTTTGTTATGACATACCTAGACGAGCCCATATAACTCCATACTTGAATAATAAAGGGATACTTAACCTGGCGAACCGAAGGCACCTGCACCTGGCTAGCGCGGTCCGTAAAGTGATCGGGTTCGAAACACCGCAATACCTCTTTAACGAGCTGAAATGGATAAAAATCACACGCGAAAGACCATTGAGAAACCACAGTAATTCCGAAACACAAAACAGCATCGTTCAGAGGAGGTTTAAAATTTGCCGCTGCAAAGATATGGAACGACTTACCGCCACCGTTAAGAGAACCCATGCATTTGCAAAAATTTTAAAAACTAGTACGAATGCATCTTCTTAAAACGCAAAAGCAAATATAAAACCTCATTAAAATTAAAATATTAATTAAAGTATATTCATACATATATCATTTTAAAAAAAACGTATTCAAAATGAGTATACATTTATACAGATTATATATAAAACACACACAACATACACATATATACCTAGACACACACACTTCACCTACACTGGACAATTTTCAACACCACTAAAAAATATATAATAAGTATATAATATTACAATATTTAATTTAATTTTCTTTTCGTGTTTGTAGCGTAGTGTTACGCCAACTCTGTCAAAGGGGCCAATCTGAAAATCAGCGCTGGGGTACTAGCCTAGCACATGCTGAGACTGGTACCCATTACCAAAAATGTGCAGTAACTATTAACCCTTAACCACCTACCTCCCGTCTCACAGAGTCATTCAAACCTAAAATTGTTTACATACCTATGTGCGAGTATCCTACAAACGTGTGTGTCCTTGTACCTTCTCCCCTCCTGTCTCAGTGCCGCGTCGTCGATCGACTAGGTCGGTCGTGTACGCATTTAATTTTGGTAAGCATATTACTGTGTCCGACCGTCTCTGAGACGTAGGTGGATACATATTTTTTCTTAAGGGTCTCGGAGACGGGTGGTAGGTGGCTACGTGACTATGGATACTTTTTTTCTCTACTTAGCCTACCGCTTAGTCAGGTTGGTAGTGATTAGAAGTACCTACGGAAAACCTGTTCTACATGTGAAGTAAAACGGGTTTCTAATACAAAAAATTGATTTGCTTAGAATGTGCAAAGAAACTTATATTCACTGCCGCGAACAAATCAAATAAATTAGTGAAATTTATTGATTTAGCATGGTTAGTTATTGAATAATTAGAAATAAATACTTAGATCTGTATATAAAGTCAATTTTTTTGTTGATCTCACCTTCCAAAGGATATATAGTTCCTAAAGTAGAAATAAGGACTGTTGCCATATGTTTACAGCAAACATTGATTTGTTAATGTTTCCAGAATAATTAATAGCTTATTAAGTATTTTAATATGTCTATATTGCCATTATTATTTTAAATTTCCCATCCGATCTATAAACTTTAATATATAAGGCCGACATTATGTATACGTCCTGGGGACGGGAGGTAGGTGTTTGTGTGACTAAAGTAGCAGGTAGGTAGTTAAGGGTTAAATATGTGTTATTTTTTTGTTTATGCAAATTGTACCTACATTTGTGTATTATTTACTGTACTGAAATACTTGTGTTCTTTTTGGTAATAAACATTTTTTTTTATATAGGAGTGTATTTATTGTTGTTTTTTCAGTTTTACACAAATTGCAATCCTTCTACGACCATTTAGCGATGCAATATAATTCTGGCGCCGCTATCTGCGACAGCGGGGTAGTGTGGGGTCTATCTAAAGAACCGCTCATATTATTTAGATTGAACCACAGTCATTAAAGTTACTGATCTGCTCGATAATATAATTGTTTGTTCCGAACCATTTGAATTTAACAACGTGAGTAACTATAAATTTCATAACCTCTTACCTTTAAGGGGTTACCCTTTAAAATATCCAACTCATTACAAGTTTTTAACGTGAATAAACCGACTTTGTATACAAGCAGAATTATCCAAACAAACGAAAACTCAGAATTACCTGATACATACAGCGAAATCCGCAAAACACTCGAACGTTGCTTTAATTTTCTAAATTCAATTTTTAAGAAACAATTTCAGTTCCACAAATTGGTTAAATTTCGACTTACGTTGATTGTAAACAACACCGTAGTTAGAGGTAGTTTTCACTCCAAACTTGTTACTTATTAGGGTCTAAAGGGTGTTATTTTATTGGGCAGTTATGCGAATGAAATTACCTTTATGAAAACTGTATTGTAGGGTGATTATAATCGTCCTAACGAGAAAGTGTTTTTAGTGCGATAAACATAATTTAAAATAATTTTTTGATTTTTGATAGGTTTATAATCAAATTCAGTTGCGTTACTTTTGCTAGCATCTTGTCGGTACTTATAATGGATGTATAGTCTATCCGGAGTTGTAAGATCAAATTCTGTCAAACTGGTACAAGTGAAAAACGACCTTAAATTTACTTGTATACGGTTGTTAGTACCTTGGGCCAAAGTGACTTCATTTGATCTTAGAGATCAGACAGGCTGTACATGGTGAATCTGTTTTTCAGTGGACGTTAGTTGTGATAATTGTGATGAAGTTGTGATGTTATGCCACGAGATATTTCAATTTCGATTAGGTACACACTTAAAAACAAACCATCAGACCCGAAAAGTATACAAGCAACCGTTAAGGAATTCCACTATCCAACTCATGACTCCATCATAAGACTAAAGCCTCCTAACATACCGACTACCGAACCGAATTTAAAACTCGCGAGTTTATTTCAATATGGTTGAAATTTGTAATTTTTTACATTTTCAAACCCCATATCTCCATGTTGAAAAATTACGAATAATTGAATCGACAGTTCATAAGAATCGGTTGAGAAATGCGACTTCTAGACGAGGACAACCGGAAATCCGTACATCTGGACATATAAAAGCATTCTACGCCAAGCTGAAACGGAGATAGTTTGTTCGCTTTTCTTGCTTGGTTAATTACCTTACTAATTTGCAAAGGATATATAATTTTTAACCACCGAACCAGATCTTTATCACCGTTTCGAAGATACCAAAAAAAATCTTATCATAATAATGTCATAAACCCTACTTACGTACTTACGCTGCAATATATACTTAAACGATTGTACAGTAAAATTAATCCAAGTAAAATAATAATAAACGCTATTTAAGTAGAATTTATTAGTAAAATAGCTATTTTGTCTTTGTTTCTTTATTTACACTAAGGTATGAGTAGAATAATTATTCTGAGAAAAAATTAATTTGAATTAGAATAAATATTTTGTGTTTATCCTTATCTGAGCGCAACTACACCATGGACTTAAGGCCCATTTACATTATACAACTTTCTTGTACAAGAAACGACAATTATTGCATACAATCCTTGCCTTTCAAAAATTGTATTCAACAATTGTACCATAGTGTTTACACATGAGCAATTATCAAAAACTCGCATACAATTATTGAATGCAATCATTGCCTGGAAATAATTGCTACCCTACTTTGTTTACATTCATGACATAATTGCACGGAAATAATTGTATGCAAGTCTTGATAAGTCTAAACCTTTTACTTGTACAAGAAATGACGTATTGCTGCAATTATTGGATGTATTTGCCACCGCAAATTTTCAATCAATATTGAACGTTGGTGGTGTTTGTGATTGTTTGTAATTTTCTGTTGTGAATTGTGAATATGAGCAAAAACGTTTATTATTTAAATTTGGTTCTTCGGATATGAAAAAATTCATGGTATCCTGCCTTTTCGCCTTATAAATTTTTCGCAAAGTATTCAATTGGCAAACTGTTTCATTTCCCAACTCATGATTTTCTCTGAAAACAAAAAAAAATCTCAGTGTATTTTTTTATGTTCTTATAGAATACAGTAGGTAAGGTTGAAAATTTTGGTCCCAAAGAAATTATCAACAAAATTAAGAAAATAAGAACACAGTATCACGCTGAAAAGAAGAAGGTAAAAAAATCTATGGGTACAGTACAGGATCAGGAAGCAATGATGTTTATAAACCAAAACTTGCTTGGTATATTATGATTGATTCATTTTTGAGAAAAACTTCGGAAGCAAGAGAAACTACATCAAATTTGGTATGTATGTCTTTTTATTTTTAAGTATACTTTAATGTTGATGTCTATTTAATCAAAATTAGCTTGGCAAAACTTTACTTTACACTTTTATTTTTATTTACGTACCTACAATACAATTAAAATATGGCCGAGTTTTGTCACGGTACAGCACCTTCATTATTAAAATAATTATTTCGAATCTGTACAGCTTCTGTTGTACTATGTCTAATGTTTTGCGAAGTTATGTCAATGAGCGCCCTGCTTGAGGCATTTTCTCGCCAAGTGCCTGGCGAATACCAGTCATTGGGCATTCTTCATCTTGGATTAAATTGGATGACAATTCTGGCATGCAATTAACTATTAGTCTCTGTTTACACCTATGCCAGTATTGTATTTAAAGTTGCTTTCAATATTCAAGAATATCACGTTAGGTTTAGACTGAGCAATATTTTCTTGCCTCGAGTTTATTGTATGGAATGTGCTAGAAACTTGTATAATGTAAATGGGCCTTTATTCAGTGAACTACACGGAATGCCATCGGCGTTTATTGAGTGACAGCGTCTTGCCAGCGTCGCCGCGACGGCTATAATAATAATAATACCTTTAAAAGTATTTATAATATTATAATCATTAATCACGCATTGCCCGTGACATCATAAAACATTTTGGATGTATAAATAATTTACTAGAATATACATTTTCTAATCAGATAACAAAAATAATAACATGGTATAGTTTAGGAAATATGATTTGACCATCAGTCTGTAGGTAATCTTCACTAAAATCTTTTTGTAAATATCCGACAAAAGCTAGTCATAAAATTGTTCTCGTACTTCAAACAACACAGTGGATTGTTTTTTTTTTATATTTGCGTCACAATTATATATATTATGTCAATTTTATATGTAAAAGAAAAGTAAAAATTAAAACGTCCAAAAGGTAATACCGTTTTTAGGGTTCCGTAGTGAACTAGGAACCCTTTATAGTTTCGCCATGTCCGTCTGTCCGTCTGTCCGTCTGTCCGTCCGTCCGTCCGCGGCTTAGCTCCGTGATCATTTAGTACTAGAAAGCTGAAATTTGGTATGAGTATGTGTATGTATAACGCCGACAGAACGGTAAAATAAAATAAAAAAAAAATCTCGGGTACAGTGTAAAGTGGGGGTGAATTTTTTTTTCTTTTTAACACTGGTGTGTGGGTTGTCGTTGAATAGGTCTTGTAAAAATAATAGGGGTCTTGTAACATTATTTTTTTGATAAAGTCAGCATTTTTGTAAATATTCGCTCAAAAACCAAAACCTTCTAACTTTTCAACCACGGGTCAAAAAAATCGGAAAAATTCATGTTAATGAGGCCTTATCAGTACTTTCAATGAAAACTATATTGAACAAAATCAGTAGAGCCGTTTTTGAGTTATCGCCAAATTTCATATTTTTTCTTTAAAAAGTCGTAAGTTGACTTCCAGAAGGTAATAAGTGATTACAGTTTCTAGGGCGTTTTCGACCTTTTTACGAGTATAGACCTTAAAATCTTTCTTAACGTAAACCTCGGGCTTAAAACAGCAGTTTATTGTGAAGGATGAGCACACGATGAGGAGGATGAGTACGGAACCCTACACTGAGCGTGGCCCGACATGCTCTTGGCCGGTTTTTTATTAGTAAAAATGTACCTATAGGAAAAGTTACCTTTTGCAATATTCATCCGATTCACTAGCACTTGAACTTTTGATCTGTTGCGACTGTTAATTTAAATGTTTATAATGCAATTGCTCAGACGAAGGCTCCTGAATGTTTTTCACTACGAGCTACGTTAGAAAAAGTTTCCCACGTTCGAAACATTTTTTAAATTGATATGCACCCAAGAAGAAAAACAAAAGAATCAATCTTTTCAATCCATGAGTAGTAGTCATTTCTGCACCCGAGTGTCAAAGCGACTCATAAATAGGCATATGTTTGCACTATTCAAGGCTATACTCGTTGATAATAAGCAGTATAATCTCGTGTAAAAAAAAACTTGAGTCACTCTGACTCTCAGGTAAGGATTAGTGTCGTTATTATAAATAGATACGCATGCTCGGTTCCTCATTGACCGGTGAGTGTTTACGACGAACAAAAGATCGGGATCGCAAAGTAGATAAAAAGTCACCAATTTATATTTCCTGAACTATAAAGACGTTTAATTAATAATAATATAACTAAAACCATAATGAAAAGTTTCTCATAAAAATATCCTTAGTCACAGCTTAATATCAAAATATTATATCTTTAATCACAGCTGAACACGCATTATCAGTCTTAATAACTACCTATTCTTAACATTGAATACGAATAACACCTCTACACAAAAAAAACGCCAGAATTAAAAAAAAAAACATAGACATTGAATCACAGCCAAATAGACCAAATCCAATATTTAGTACTAAATTATGACTTAGATTTAGTACTACTTATTATTTACGCTTTACGCAATTTTAGAAGAACTGGATGAAACAGTTCTGTAATTTATAACAGAACTGTTTCATCCAGTTCTTCTAAAATACGTAATTTTTGTAAGTATATTGGACGAAACTGAGTAATTCTAACGCTTAGAATCCATGACGCTTCAAAACAACACTAACCCCGTTTTTTTCAAATTTTTATCGTATCTGTTATTGTTCAACAGCACGTAGCCCGCTTAAAAATACCATGCTGCTAGTCAAACTCTCTTTTGATCATATACGATGGTTTTTGACTATTATCAGGTATAACGTTGCCAGCGGCAAAGCTGCCGATCGTTTTTTCGATAAAAATTAAAATGGTTGCCTGTAAAGTCGGTTTTACGGGCGAAGGAAGATTTTACGTGACAACGTCTTTTTCTCGGTAGAATATTTATTTGTATCATATCCATTCACAATTTCCCCAACAACGTTTTAAGTGTTACTTTCTGAACGCACCCATCACATGTGTCATTAATGTCGTTATAGTGTCATTATTTTACAGGTTTTAAATCTAAATATGCGATAATCAGACTATTATGCATGTATGTTGTCGATTCCAAACCCTTATTTAGTCTAGATCTACATGTAATTATTCTAAAAATACCGAACCGACGCAACAAACATCACATGTTTGACAGGTAAGTACGAACAGTTTGTATTTGTATGGGAATATAAAATTATCTTTTTTATTATTTTCCACTCATTTATTCAATATTTTCTCACCGTTTAAACCTTCCCTTGACTTCCACGAATATTTCAATACTAAAATTAGCCAAATCGGTTCAGCCGTTCTCGAGTTTTAGCGGGACAACCGGCCCTCGTAACAGACGTGAGCGGGCGTTACACTTTTTCATGAGTGACTCCGAGCGCAACCTAATTTAAGACGTTGTCACGTCAAAAAATCTTCTACGTTAAATGATACAAAAACGTCTTTAAACCCAATGAAATCATTAATTTTTAGCTAATTTTTTGAATTTCTGTCTGTACGTAGAAATCAGAGTTCGGACAGCGCCTTGGTCAAATTTTTTTGTCTTCCTGTTCTAGTCTCGACGAAATTGCTCTTCGGAACCTGTAGACCGGGCATTTGTCCGCAGTTTAGCTTTAGTTATAGCCCAAAAACGTTCGATAGGCCTAAGATTTGGGCAATTCGGGGGTTCATAGCTTTAGGTACAAAATTGATATTTTTCTCTTCATACCACTACAAAGTCTTGGACCCATAGTGGCAAGATACCAAATCGGGCCAAAAGATAGTCTGAACACTGTGTTTTCTAACCATATAGGCAAAAGTCGTTTATCAACACATTCCTTTATATAAATATGCTGTCATTGTAGACGTAGTGATAAATGGAGTCGATTTGAGCCCACACTCGCAGATCGCCTGCCATATACCATAATTTTATTGCCAATTTTTTCTGTAAAAATTTACTTTTCACATTCACTAATAACAGATCGATCTGGAACTGTGTAATACTGCGGTCCCGGCAGAGACTTATAATCGAATTTAACATATGTCTCATCGTCCATTATAAGACACAGATTTTCCTTGAAAGAATAGTCATAAAATTTTTAAAATTTATTTTACTGAGCTTTGCTGTTTTTCGCTTTGTTTAGGCTGCCTTTGCTTCTTGTAAGTCTTTAAATTGTATCTCTGCTTTGGACGTTGGACCATACCAATAGATGTACCTAACTTTTTAGCCAAATCCCGAACACCTCCTTGTTGGTTGTGTATGCCTTTACTATCTTTTTTATCCAAATTGGGGTTTGAAGGACCTGATTTTCGGCCGGATTTCGGTTTGTCAACGAAAGTATACTCTTAGCCGTACTGTTTAATCGCATTTTGGACTCCACCAACACTTAACGTTTTCGAGTTTAGCTAGCTTCCTGAAGGTGATTCCTTTTATACTACACCATTTGTCCAGAATCGACTTCCGTTTTTCTGGTGAAAGTCCATACAGTTTTAGTTTACAATAACTAAACAGGAAACGAAACAATCCTAGTCAAATCCAACATTGAATTTTTATATTGACATCAGTTTGAATGAAACCACTGTCAAGTTGTATTTATACTTAACGATACAGTCTTTATTTATTATAAGATATTATTACTTTTTAATTAGCAGAACTATCCCATCAAATTAGCAAATAATTAACAATATTAGTATAGGAGAAACGTATAAAAAGTGAAGATAAATTACTTATTATCTAATAAACAACACCCACATTGGCTCAAGTCAAGACTAGAGTAAAAAGTAAAAACACGGCAAAACTTAAACATCCTGCCAACCCCGCTCAGCTATAAAAGTTCCATTCCAATACCCTTACGCGATAGGTATTAGAGTTAACTGCTATACAAAACCCTATCGCGTTAGGGTTTCAACCTTAACTGTATTGAGGTTGTAGTTAACTGTTATGATAGGGTAACCTTGACATAGGGT
Source organism: Apotomis turbidana (assembly GCA_905147355.2). Taxonomy (NCBI): domain Eukaryota; kingdom Metazoa; phylum Arthropoda; class Insecta; order Lepidoptera; family Tortricidae; genus Apotomis; species Apotomis turbidana. Next base: position 18,069,158 of record LR990292.1, on the reverse strand, counting down.
TACCAAATGAAATGGTTACCTTATGTTATGGTTACCAAATTGTTAGGGTTACCTTATCAATAGGCTGAACTTTAAAGAGGGGTTATCCGGTCCTTGATTTTAACCGACTTAATTAAACGTAATACGATTACGTTCTTTTCATTATTGCGAAATAATATGCAAGTCCACCACCGTATCAAATAATCAAAATAAATATAACGGTATCCCAATCGATTTGTGATAATCGATCGAGATAATTTGCTAAAAATTTCTTCAATTTGTAGATAAAATATAAAACCCGTATTCTTCGCATGCAAATCAGAGTGCCGCTACCAAATTCACCATGAGTGGTGGCTTCAAGATATTGTTAGCTGCGTTCGTGTCAGTAGTGTTGACGCAAGATGCTGAAGAGACGAGGGTGGTGACACTTCCCCAAGGACCGGTGCGAGGTTACAAGAATCCTGACTTTGATATTTTTGAATTTTTCGGGATACCATACGCCACCGCACCAACTGGGCGGCAGAGGTTTACGGTGAGTTTGCTTTTAAGAACTCGATGAAAAAAGAGTGTTGGTATAAGTTAAAAGGTGTAGCTCTGTGTGTGTTTAAAATGCGTATTTTTGAATTGAAAAATCGTATCTGTAGACGTGGTTGATGGAATCTCAGCCTATATTGAAAGTATACATTCCGGATTGTCTGGCCTGTGCAGTTTTAGTAGCATTTTCTATAACTCACTATAATGAGGATTTCGTAGTGGTGGTGATCAGCTACTTGTGTTGGGTAGTGTTATATTTATTTGGTTATTTACGCTTATAATTAACAAATACTTACAGTTGTACTGATGCAAGACTTATACAATATTCTAATGTGGAAGTAGCGTTACAATTAAATTCTAAATGAATAATCCTGTTGCTCTGAGGGTATGAGAAGACGAGTGCTATTTGAACGTACAATTCACGGCAAAAAATACTGTTCCTTGAAAGGAAATATTTTCCTTATCTTCGCCATCGTTATTAATACGTAAAATATTATGAGTAAAACATTTTCAGAAGTTTGGTTCTGAGTCAATGAGCGTAAAGCGAGTAATAAGTCTAACATAAATAATCAATTTCCCAAATTTCTGTTACTTTTTGGCACGTAGAATACACAACCACGCGATGCAATATATTTTATGTCACCCTAGGCCGTAGATGGGACTTCCTGGTCAAGGAAAGAGGGAACTTTAGACAAACCACAGGCGATAATTCCTGAAGTCCTAGATCGCATATTTATGGCCCTCAAATTCGGTGAGGGCCACAAACACCTGCGATCTGGGACATTCGCGAATTCACCGCCTCATGTATACTTAGATATAAATAATAATAAATAAATAAATAAATATCAGACAACCTCACACAAATCAACCTAGTCCCAAATTAAGCTCAAGAAGGCTTGTGTTATGGGTACTAGGCGACGATATACATTACTTATATAGATAAATAAATACTTAAATACATAGAAGATCCATGACCCAGGCACAAATATTCGTGTTCATCACACAAATATTTGCCCTTGCCGGGATTCGAACCCGGGACCGTCGGCTCAGTAGGCAGTTGCTTAACCACTGCGCCAACCGCGTCGTCACTTGAATACTTCTATAAATCTTGTATAAATCTTACTTGCGGGTCACGTTGACTGTGGACATAGGAACAATATCAATCAGTTCGTTGTAGAACATATTTCTCCAAATTCATAGTTTTGACATTATGTTGGATATGCAGAACCATGGGCATTGAGAAAGAGCTGTCTTAGACAGACGCGTTACCACTGCTACTTAAATCAAATAGATTATTAGAGACTTAAATAATAAGGATTATTCAATACGTTGCTCTGATTGTGTGTTCTGCGCTTCAAATAGTTAGTGAACGTGTTTGTGTTTAAGTGACAGTTTCGAAACTACATTAGGATATTTATGATTTTATTTTCCATCATGTCAAAGAGTATTTAACGAAACGTTTGGCGCAGTTTGTAAACACCTGCCTACTGAGCCGGCGGTCCCGGTTTCGAATCCCGGCCAGGGTAAATATTTGTGTGATGAACTCGAATATTTGTGCTTGGGTCATGGTGGTTCTATATAAGTATTTTAGCATATTTTTTTATGCCGCGGGGGCACAGTTTTCTAGATTTATTTTAGCTTTATTGTAATTTATTTTAGATTTTATTGCTATATTTTTATTTTTTTAGGCTTTTGTTTAATTTAATAGTTCAATATTCTTTAATTTCCTTAAATAAATTGTTTTTTGTTTATCTATTTAAGTATATCGTCGTCTAGTGCCCAAAAACACAAGCCTTCTTGAGCTTAATTTGGGACTAGATAGATTTGTATAAGGCTGTCTGATATTTATTTTATTTATTTATTATTATATTTATTTACTCATGCATGCTTAGTCTTTCCATGCCATGAAGCGAGAGCTGTACCGTGCCTGTTTTTGAATATGACGTTAAAGTGTTCAGGCAAGGGAATTAATATAGAGTACCTAGCTATAAATATTACAAAAGAAATCGTTTTGCACAGTATACGAGGACATTCATGGTCAAACGTGGGCCTGAGCTAGTCTTATCAATTTGCACCAGCAAACAATGAATGAATGAAAACATTTATTTCAGGCAACTCTGGCCTGTAGATACATACTTTAAAACTAACATACATATCAAATACAAAATAATCTAAATATAGACTGACTGACTGACTGACTGACTGACTGACTGACTGACTGACTGACTGACTGACTGACTGACTGACTGACTGACTGACTGACTGACTGACTGACTGACTGACTGACTGACTGACTGACTGACTGACTGACTGACTGACTGACTGACTGACTGACTGACTGACTGACTGACTGACTGACTGACTGACTGACTGACTGACTGACTGACTGACTGACTGACTGACTGACTGACTGACTGACTGACTGACTGACTGACTGACTGACTGACTGACTGACTGACTGACTGACTGACTGACTGACTGACTGACTGACTGACTGACTGACTGACTGACTGACTGACTGACTGACTGACTGACTGACTGACTGACTGACTGACTGACTGACTGACTGACTGACTGACTGACTGACTGACTGACTGACTGACTGACTGACTGACTGACTGACTGACTGACTGACTGACTGACTGACTGACTGACTGACTGACTGACTGACTGACTGACTGACTGACTGACTGACTGACTGACTGACTGACTGACTGACTGACTGACTGACTGACTGACTGACTGACTGACTGACTGACTGACTGACTGACTGACTGACTGACTGACTGACTGACTGACTGACTGACTGACTGACTGACTGACTGACTGACTGACATATCAACGCACAGCCCAAACCGCTGGTTCTAGAGAGTCCAAATTTGGCACGTAGGTTCCTTATAAGGGGTAGAGATGCACTAAGAAAGGATTTTTCAAAATTCACCCCCTAAAGGAGTGAAATGGGGGTCCAAAGTTTGTATGGGGAAACAAGATCGGGGGGCACGGCAGTGCCCCCGCCAAGTCGAGCGCGAAGCAAACACTGCCGTACCATCCTTTACTGGAACCATTTCGCCGCATTTTCATGCCCCTATTTGAGCACCTCTGGATAAGACCAGAACGCAGAAGTTTTTGTCATCCAGTAAGCTATAATCACATACTTAAAATCCAAAATCTCATCTCTGTAGGTCATTTAGTTCCGAAGTTAAGCGAAAGCAAAGTTTCGCATTTATGACACTCACTCACTCACTCATGATCATCAGTAAAGAACTAGTACTTCCCATAAATTCAGAGAGCTGAAATTTGGTACAGAGTTAGGGTTTAATGGCCACATAAAGCGAAAACTATAAAAATTGGCCAAGTGCGAGTCCGACTCGCGCATGAAGGGTTCCGTACCATAATCTACAACAAGTTTGTTGTATGGGAGCCCCCCTTAAATATTTATTTTATTTTATTTATAGTATGTGTTGTTATAGCGGCAATAGAAATAGATCATCTGTGAAAATTTCAACTGTCTAGCTATCACCGTTCGTGATATACAGCCTGGTGACAGACGGACGAACGGACGGTCGGACGGACGGACGGACGGACAGCGAAGTCTCAGTAATAGGGTCTCGTTTTTACCCTTTGGGTACGGAACCCTAAAAACTAGGATAATCGAAGATCTGGAGTACTCTGATTAGAAAACACAAGAGCCCAACCAAACTATTAGAGATCGACATACCGCCTTTACAATAAATATTCAACTTGTTGTTGTGATCGGTCGGCCGCCGTCGCGACTGATCATCTCTCCTGATGATGGATCGCGTTCCGATTCGAAACATGTCGAGCGTTATTCGACTTCTATGACGTGAGTAAACCCGTTTAAGTATTTTAATATTCAACTTAGTGGGCCGCTTCATTTGATGTCAAAAAGCCAAGGTCTGAAGTATTTTGACGAGGCGTTTGGCTCGGTTTGTAGACACCTCCCTACTGAGCCGGCGGTCAAGGGTTCGAGTCCCGGCCAGGGTAAATATTTGTGTGATGAACTCGAATATTTGTGCTTGGGTCATGGTTGTTCTATGTATTTAAGTATATCTTTATCTATATAAGTATGTCTATCGTCGTCTAGTACCCATATCACAAGCCTTCTAGAGCTTGGGACTAGATCGATTTGCGTGAGGTTGTCCGATATTTATTTATTTATTATTTCTCACAGCTAGTCTCAGCTGTATTAGAGATATGGTAATGCCCCCTTCTACTATTGGTACATTAAAAAATCGACTGTCATTGAAAAAATCCAGCGTAGTGGGTACACATCTAATTTAATCTAGCCTATAGCGTCCCACAGCTGGGCGGTAGTTGAAATACCGATGGTCAAAATACCGAAAGTTCAAAAATCCGATACCTATTCGATAAACCGAAGCTCAAATTACCTATTTTCAGAAAATCGAAAGTTCAAAATCTCGAAATTTCATAATCCCGAAATTTTTAAAATCTCGAAATGTTATAATCCCGAAAGTCAATGAGCATTTAAAAGTGTCAGGACACTAAACTAATCTGACTTTTCCGTGGAACCGATCTGCTCCGGCGCTGCGGGATGTTCAGCCCCTCCGCCCTAGCGTAAGAAAGTGCGGCCTACGCTCGCCTCCGGCCTTTTATATACACTCTAGGGGTAGGGCAGACAAGACCACGTGGAATCGGGGTTGACAGCTTCGGTTCTGCGGCAAGTCGATTAAGAAAAGGAAAGAGTCCGGGAAAGTGGGAAATTATGACACTAAATATTCGATCAAATCAATCCTCCTAGCCTTTGTCCCATTTTTTGAGAATGAATTCTCAATCGGGGTCGGCTACCTAAATCCCAAGATGTGGCGTAGGCACTAGTTTTTACGCAAGCGACTGCCATCTGACCTTCCAACCCAGAGGGGAAACTAGGCCTTATTGGGCTTAGGTGGTTTCCTCACGATGTTTTCCTTCACCGAAAAGCGAGTGGTAAATATCAAATGACATTCCGTACATAAGTTCCGAAAAACTCATTGGTACGGGCCGGGTTCGAACCCGCGACCTCCGGATTGAAAGTCGCATGCCCTAGCCACTAGGCTACCACCGCTTCTTCACTAAATATTCGATATTATGATAAAATATTCTGTTATGGACTGCCAACCGAACCGAACTTGTTTGGAACCGAAGCTGTCAACGCTCGCCTCCGCAGCTTCGGCTTTTTGGTCACCTTCGGCGACCAGCCTCAACTGCTGCGACTCGCTTGATGCCCGCACTTTCTAACGCTGCGCTGCCGTCAAATGGCAGAACGCTGCAAGTCATAAAACCTAGTTTCGAGAAAAGTGAGTTTAAAGTCTTGAACATATCGGCCTTGGATTTACCTATTATTTATGATCTTAAATGGTTGAAATTTATATAGATCAGACATTATGATATACTTTGTACAGCCGAAAAAGAAAATATAATATTTTTATGACAATAAATTAAATAATAATGTAACAAGAATACTGAATGACGTGGCAAAACGCTGTAACGTCTTAGTTGCATCGTTATGCCATATTATTCCCCAGCCATAATTTAATAATGTTTAGCATGTAAGTCATTTTGTATTATGAGTGCTAGTAAAAAAGTCATAACTTTACTTAAAATTTGACGGTGAACTGAATAAAAGTCGGACTATCGCACCGATGGTTCTGTGCGTACTATGAAAGTACGGTAACCACACTCTAACGAAAAGATAAACTGCACTCAGCGATGAAGTTAACTTTACCATTAGAAAACAGTTTTACGTACTCTATGTTTTCTTTATATTTACTTGTAGTATAAGACGGTACTTACTTGCCAATTTTCATAGTTATAGGTCAACGGGAAATCGTCTGTTGACAACCAAAACTCACTAAGTAACAAATATCTACTTAAAACAAAGCTCGTATCTGAGTGCACGCTTTTGGAGAATGAGGACTAGTAGAATTACCCCAAATGATTATTCTGTATGCCATCAATGAATGGAAATGCGAAAAAACACAGTATTTAATTGAATTTAAGTATGAATAATAAAAAAACAACTGGTAACCTCAACCAAATTGTTTACATATATAGTTAAATTGAAAATAACAACAGAATAAAACTATGTGGGTATCTCATTAATTGTAGCTACCTATATTCAATATAACTATGTCGATTGATTGCTACTTACCGCGTTTTGGCGTGTTGTTAGCAATCGCGCGGTTATTACCGGAGGTTTTCCTAAAATGCTGCAAGTTCCATTTACAGCGTTCTGCCTTTACTGCATAGCTAAACGGTCTTGTCACGTCTTGTTTAAATAACAGAGTAACTAGAGTTATCATGTTTTGCTTGGACTAGCGTATAGTTACCGTGTTTTACCACTTTTCTACAGCCCTAATTAAATGAGATATAATAATTCTGAAAACAAGGTATGATAGAAGAGTCTAAAAGGAATCGTTTTGTACAAGGCAACTTAAATCGCTGTAACTCAAGCTGCAGCGTTTTGCAATTTGACGGCACCGCTAGGGCGGAGGAGCTGCACATCCCGCAGCGCCGGAGCAGATGGGTTCCACAGAAGAGTTCACTTATAAATAGTAAGTATAGTAGTAGGCAAGTAGGTTACGTAATTTAGGTTAATATTCTTTGTATAAAATATACATTAGAATCTGTAAGACTACAGAAATATAATTCTCGACAGTTTAAATAATATTCCGGATTACAACCTTCAGGCAGGATCATAGTCTTCGGGATTATAATCTTCGGGATTACAGTCTTCGGGATTACATTCTTCGCGATTACAGTCTTCGGGATTATAATATTCAGTATTTCATCCTTTCGATCAAACGTTCTTTCGGGATTTTAAACTTTCGGTCAAATAAACATTCGAAATTTTAATTTTCGGCCTTCCATCCATAGGTCTTATGAAATTCGGTATTTTGAACTTCGGCATTGTAATACGTACCCGCTGGGCGAATGCCTCCCCTTCTGCTTTTAATACGCATTTAAATAAAATTAAAGGAAAACTCTGGATAAGACTAGACTGGCTTGTATACTTATACTTACAAGTTTACAAGAAGAAATAGTCGAACGATTAACTATTCTACTCGAACATTACACAAATTAAATAAACAAATTACACCAAAATATTAATTTCGCTCAAAATTTGGTCAAAATATAATGCATTGGACTAAGAGTGGCGGTGATACCCGCACACGTCGCTAGATGGCGCTAACTGTAGTTTAAAACGCGCCTACGTTTGTTTTTCCGATAATCTTATATGGCGAAGTGGCAACCGGCCGCGTTACAGTCGTTTACGACATTCTTCTATTGCGCTCGGAAACGTTTGCTAGGGATTAGGAGGGATTATTTGCATTTCGTTGATTTCGCTTATTATTTCGTGAGGTTTGCTAAAGTGAATTAGCAGGTTGTTATAAAACAATATGCCCACGTTTCTACAAAAAGAAGTGAAATCCCACCAAAAACATTCTGTAAAAAACTAGCCAAGTCTCGATTGAGCTGCTTGTTTATCTCTAAAAAGTAATGAAATCTAGACAAAGTCGTACCAAGTCTAAGGTTCCTTACTGCGATTTCTTTATTATAGTTAATGTTGTGTGACTTGGCCGTTGAAGAGTACACAAGGGTACAACACCAGGTGCTCCATGACACCATTGCACCAATCTGTCGCCAGAACCGCTACCCATTGACGATGGAAAATTGCCACTTGGAAAACGTTGATTCAATAACCAGTCAATTGTAGGCTTGATAAAGCTGCGTATTTCAATAATACTTATGTATAGGCGAGCCTGAAACAAACAGTATAAAAAATATTTCTAGTTCCTACAGACGGACCTCTAATCATTGATAGAAGTCCGTCTGTACGTCTATTTTATGTTAGATCGGTGGTCGATGTGACGCTCCAAAAAGAAGAGAGCAGAAGTCAGCATTGTCAATGCTGAATGCATGTGCTGCACAATCAACAACAGCCTAAAATGAGACACTAGCGTCAAATTACCAATACCAGTATGGGCTATTATCTCGCTAAACAAACATAGGTAGTTACAACAGATATAACATTATGTGTAAACAAAATTGACTTGTAGCGGTTCTGGCGACAGATTGGTGCAATGGTGTCATGGAGCACCTGGTGTTGTACCCTTGTGTACTCTTCAACGGCCAAGTCACACAACATTAACTATAATAAAGAAATCGCAGTAAGGAACCTTAGACTTGGTACGACTTTGTCTAGATTTCATTACTTTTTAGAGATAAACAAGCAGCTCAATCGAGACTTGGCTAGTTTTTTACAGAATGTTTTTGGTGGGATTAGTTAGACTATTTTATTTGAAACTTCACAGGAGTATTTCAAACGATAAATGAGTAAACACGTGTTTCAGGTTTTTTTGAAAATTCAACCCCTAAAAGGGAGAAATGTGGTCACAAAGTCTGAAAATCAACATGGGTGTTGTTTTTATGGTTTATCGGGTCGCTGATTACGAAAACCGCAACAATTTTAAAATCCAACGTGGCGGACGTGAATTAATCGATCGTGATAAAAGACGTTGAAATGTTTAAATACTAAACCGCTGGTTCTAGAGAGTCCAAATTTGGCACGTAGGTTCCTTATAAGGTGTAGGGGTGCACTAAGAGAGAATTTTTCAAAATTCACCCCTTAAAGGGGAGAAATGTGGGTACAAAATTTGTATGGGGAAACAAGATTAGTTAGACTATTTTATTCAAAACTTCACAGGAGTATTTCTTACAATAAATGAGAAAACACGTGTTTCCGGTTTTTTGAGAATTCAACTCCTAAAAGGGAGAAATGTGGTGACAGTCTGAAAATCAACATGGGTTGTTATGGTTTATTATGGTTTATCGGGTCGCAGTATCCCGGAGGGAAGAGGGAAGAGGGAAGAGGGAAGAGGGAAGAGGGAAGAGGGAAGAGGGAAGAGGGAAGAGGGAAGAGGGAAGAGGGAAGAGGGTAGAGGGAAGAGGGAAGAGGGAAGAGGGAAGAGGGAAGAGGGAAGAGGGAAGAGGGAAGAGGGAAGAGGGAAGAGGGAAGAGGGAAGAGGGAAGAGGGAAGAGGGAAGAGGGAAGAGGGAAGAGGGAAGAGGGAAGAGGGAAGAGGGAAGAGGGAAGAGGGAAGAGGGAAGAGGGAAGAGGGAAGAGGGAAGAGGGAAGAGGGAAGAGGGAAGAGGGAAGAGGGAAGAGGGAAGAGGGAAGAGGGAAGAGGGAAGAGGGAAGAGGGAAGAGGGAAGAGGGAAGAGGGAAGAGGGAAGAGGGAAGAGGGAAGAGGGAAGAGGGAAGAGGGAAGAGGGAAGAGGGAAGAGGGAAGAGGGAAGAGGGAAGAGGGAAGAGGGAAGAGGGAAGAGGGAAGAGGGAAGAGGGAAGAGGGAAGAGGGAAGAGGGAAGAGGGAAGAGGGAAGAGGGAAGAGGGAAGAGGGAAGAGGGAAGAGGGAAGAGGGAAGAGGGAAGAGGGAAGAGGGAAGAGGGAAGAGGGAAGAGGGAAGAGGGAAGAGGGAAGAGGGAAGAGGGAAGAGGGAAGAGGGAAGAGGGAAGAGGGAAGAGGGAAGAGGGAAGAGGGAAGAGGGAAGAGGGAAGAGGGAAGAGGGAAGAGGGAAGAGGGAAGAGGGAAGAGGGAAGAGGGAAGAGGGAAGAGGGAAGAGGGAAGAGGGAAGAGGGAAGAGGGAAGAGGGAAGAGGGAAGAGGGAAGAGGGAAGAGGGAAGAGGGAAGAGGGAAGAGGGAAGAGGGAAGAGGGAAGAGGGAAGAGGGAAGAGGGAAGAGGGAAGAGGGAAGAGGGAAGAGGGAAGAGGGAAGAGGGAAGAGGGAAGAGGGAAGAGGGAAGAGGGAAGAGGGAAGAGGGAAGAGGGAAGAGGGAAGAGGGAAGAGGGAAGAGGGAAGAGGGAAGAGGGAAGAGGGAAGAGGGAAGAGGGAAGAGGGAAGAGGGAAGAGGGAAGAGGGAAGAGGGAAGAGGGAAGAGGGAAGAGGGAAGAGGGAAGAGGGAAGAGGGAAGAGGGAAGAGGGAAGAGGGAAGAGGGAAGAGGGAAGAGGGAAGAGGGAAGAGGGAAGAGGGAAGAGGGAAGAGGGAAGAGGGAAGAGGGAAGAGGGAAGAGGGAAGAGGGAAGAGGGAAGAGGGAAGAGGGAAGAGGGAATAGTTGGTTTCTATGGATTATCGGGTCGCTGATTACTAAAAAAAGAATGATTATAAAATTCAACGTGGCGGACGTGTTATACCATCTCTCATGTTAGGGCGCGATGGGGTAGACATGTCTAAATAATGTCTAAAAATATGGTTGTCGTTTTTAAACGCACAGCCCAAAACCGCTGATTCTAAAAAGTCTAAATTTGGAACGTAGGTTCCTTATAAGGTCTAGGGGCGCACTAATAAACGATTTTTCTAAAGGGAGTGAAATAGAGAGATCCAAAGTTTGTATGGGGATGTTTCCTGGAGGATGGAGGATGGAGGATGTTGGAGATTAGACTATTTATATATTCGAAACTTCACAGGAGTATTTCTAACAATAAATAAGTACCGACAAGTACTCTTTATTGCACACCTCATAAAATATACAGGAGAAAAACAATGCAAGACATTACAATTAGAGGTAAACAACAGGCGGTCTTATCGTTAAAAAGCGATCTCTTCCAGACAATCTTTGGATAGTGGAGAACTTGAAAAAATAAGATTTTGTTATTAGGCGGTGCAAAACTCGAATAATAATAATATATACATAAAACACAAATAAGTACATAATAAATATAATAAAAAATACATACATACATTCAGCCAACAGATAATAGGACCATTTGAATAAAATACGAATTATGAAAGGGATAGATAGTGTTCTTTCAGTTGAGCTTTGACAGAAACAAGAGATTTAGCGCGACTTAAGCTAACAGGCAAGGAGTTCCATAAACAGACAGCTTTAAAAGTAAACGAATTATTATAAAATTTTGAGACGGAAGAAGGTACGGCAAGGAGCAAATTTTGGGCAGGTCGAGCAGAAGTGAGATAAGTGAAACGCTCTTTGAGATAGCGGGGAGTTGCAGGATGAAAAAGTATACTATAAAGAATATGACAGTTACGACCTAAACTTAAACCTAATAGATGTATAAATTTGTATTTGGTGCCATCTCGATTGTCGTCAAGGCCCATGCGGGCGGCGCGGCGGGACTGGAGGAGTAGTCAGCGGGAAACTTCCTGCAGCCGTAATAAATTGAAGACGGATATGCATGAGGGATAAGCTGATAATACCCTAACTTTAACAAATAGCCAAATTTTTAACCTGAAAAAAAAGAGCATCTTTCCCGTAGGATAATGTATATTGTATAGGAACGCGGGCGAAGCCGCGGGTTAATGCTAGTAAAAACATAATTAACTAAACTAGGTATCATTTTTCAACAGCGATGTATTACGCGTGTTTGAACAATAAAACTCAATCTTATCTTGATTATTGTTTAATCGACGATTTATCAAATGTTTTAAAGAATTAGGACGTAATGTAAAGTTAATCAAAACGTATATGCGCCATAATAACGATAATAAAAAAATTAGTTATTGTTTCAAATGAGATTAACAAATCACCATACTACAAAATCTTTTTTTTTTCTAGGCGCCCCTTCCAGCTCCAACATGGACTGAAACCCTTGACGCTGTGGATCACGGCATCATTTGCCCTCAAGATCCTAATCGAAGCTTTGCTGCTCTTAAAACTATGGCAGAAGACTGTTTGATTGCTAATATCTACATGCCTAATACAGAGGAGACTAATCTACCTGTACTAGTAGTAGTCCATGGAGGTGCATACAATTCGGGTTTTGGACATGAGTGGGCACCACGCCGTTTCGCAAATACAAAGAGAATGGTCACCGTCACCTTTAATTACCGTTTAAACGCACACGGGTTCCTATGCTTGGGTACACCTGAAGCACCTGGTAATGCTGGAATGAAAGACATGGTAGCAGCGCTGCGATGGGTAAGAGACAATATTGCCAATTTTGGCGGCAATCCTGAAGATGTAACAATATCGGGATACAGCTCAGGAGCCTCATCGGTGGATCTGCTTATGTTATCAAAGTCAGCAGAAGGTTTATTCAATAAAGTCATCGTTGATAGCGGTGCGAATGTGGCTAGTTGGAGTGCACACCCAGATCCTATTAAAAGGGCGAGGGAATACGCAACATTGCTAAATTTCTCAAACGTAGATGACTTGGAAGCTTTAGAAGAATTTTATAAAACTGTACCTTACGAAGTATTAAATTCATATACTGCTTTAACTACTTATGATTCTAATCTTTACTTCTCTCCTTGTATTGAAAATGACTTGGGTGAAGAAATGTTCATGAATGATTCTCCTGTTAATGTCATTACAAGAGGCGATTTTCGTAAGGTTCCACTTTTATATGGATTTACTGACATGGAAGGATTATTGAGACTCCGCCTTTGGGATGACTGGTTTAAAGTAATGGATGAACATTTTTCATGGTTTCTACCTGAAGATTTGCAATTTGAAAATGAACAAGAAAGAGAAACAGTTGCCCAAGAAATAAGAGAACATTACTTTGGAGATAGACATGTTGGTCTCTCCACAATATTTGGTTTTGTTAACTACTTTACTGATGTTGTTTGGGGCTATGGGATGCTAAGGTCAGCCAGAATGCAAATAGAAGATGGTCATAATCAGATTTATTTATATGAGTATTTATTCAAAAATAAGTATCCATCAGTGCCTGGAGTACCTGATGCACTTATTAACCAGCCTGGAGCAAGTCATGTCGCACAAATGATGACTGTGCTTGATCGCACTATTACAGTAGAGGCAGAGGAAGATTATACTGAGGAATACAGGCAAATGAGAGCTACCATGCTTGAGCTATATTCGAACTTCATAATAAATGGGTAAGAAAAAATACCAATTATTTAAATTAGAAGCAACCACACACTTTTGATTTGCACTATGTTTATTCGTCAATATATAAGATTAAAATGTTGTTAAAGTTAAAATACCTGCATCCAAAAACAGATTACTCTTTCGCGTAGTTTCATAAACGCTGGTCGCAGTTATATTTACTATTATGTAACTGGTGGTGTTTATTAGATAACAATAGATTTATAGGTTTCTAATCATTACTAATACTTCTTTGCAGGGAGCCGGTTCCAGAAAACTCATCTTTGCCTGCGTGGCCACCAGCGAGCGCTGGTCTCATCCCCAACATGCATTTAGGCAGTATTATAGAACTTCGACACACACCCATCAACCCTGGGCGAACCCAGCTTTGGGACAGCATTTACGAGCGTCACTGGCGCGAACCTGGACCTCCTTATTCAAGTGCAACCGTCATTTCTCATAATCTCAGTTTCTATATTCTAAGTTTTTACATTCTTAAAATGCTACTAAATTAAAGTGGAACCATAATGTGATCTTATACTGCTTCTTTTCTCATAAAAATGCTTTGGTTAGTGTAACAGATAGGGGGAGATGGGGTACCTTGATACGATTTTTTTGCATAGACGATAAAAACGGCAGGGAAAGAGTAATTTCAACAAACAATATTTTGATAGCTCGAGTGTTTAACTAAGTTTAAACGTAAGTGTACATTTATCCGCAAAACAACATATTGATTTTTTTATGTATTTTTTTCTGAAAAATGGGATTTGTATCAAACTACCCCGTATACGGGGCGGTTTGATACACACCTGGGGTACTTTGATACTCCCACATATATTCCTATGTAATATATATAATCTTATTTAAAAATGAAAGAAAATGCATTATATCGATTTATATTATCATTTATTTATGGCATAATCAGTCTCATGAATGTTTATGGCAAATCAACTAGGTTTTATCAGTAACTTTAATTTGTACTTATATTTATCTTTGATATATAGGTAAATAGTCAATATATATATCCTACACCTCTTTTCCTTATAAACTTAAGATCACATGCTAACAATCAGTTGTTTTGAAACACTAACAGTAACATATAAACATTATTTATGTATTGACATACATTGATACAGTATCAATCTACCCCACAGACGTTTGTATCTATGTGCCCCGAGGTAATTTTTTAAATACAAATTAAGATAGAAAAAATTCTAGAAGTATCTAGGATAAAATGACTATTGTATAGAATAATTCAACGTATTTAATTACTGCATGTCGTAGATTCCTCTCCAATAACGTTATAATACTGCCTAATAAGTCACTTCCTAAAATGATCGATTTTTTACTCGCGGTCTTAAAAAACGTGTCCGTACTTGTCAAATGCGTTTGAGCGACTGAGCCGCGGTGAAACTCCGGCGCCTCATTCGCCTTGAAAGCGACGTCTATGTGTGCGTGAATGAATTGTACACAACCATTCGTTTAGGTTTTATGACTACCGTATCTATGTGCCCCGCGTATCAATGTACCCCCACTCCCCCTAATATGGTATATGTTGAAGTATGTTAAGCGTCTCATTGTTTTGGTATGATAAACTCTTAAACAATACAGTAAGTTAAGTAGCACGACTTGTCAACTGAAGAGGACTTGAAATTTTGCTGACTTACTCTGGTAAAGTCGTGTAAATCCGAAAACAATCCAGAAAGCGGTTGTAAACGAAATTGTGTCAAATGTGACGTGTAAAACTTGGAATGCCACAAGGGTAAATTTTGGGTAATTTTTGTTTTAATGTAATTGTGTGTCCTGAAATGTATTTATCCGATGTTGGCGTATTTATGTAACTAAATAAAATTTCTTTACCTAAATATTTCGCGTTTTAATTGCGTTATAGCAAAATTGACTAGTAATTGTACAGGTATTTTTATTTTTATCAGATTGCACTTTGTATTACTAAATATGAAAATAATAAGATAATACAATGATTGAGATAAAACAATCAATCATATTTATTTACGTACGGCTGGCAGATACTTATCTACAATGATTAAATGTAATAGATTTAGATTACAAATCGTACGAGTATAGCAGGGGAGCGACCTTATCGCCTGTAAACGACTGTCACGTATTCTGATATACGTGCAATTATAATTAGTTACATTGCACTGCGGATCAGCATTGCCATACAACGTGGCAATGCTGCCAGCCTTCTGGGCATGCTGCCAACAGATGGCGATTTGCGAGACATTTTCTATTTATACCTACTTTATTTTTAATTCTAGTTTTTAAGTTTAGTTTAAATTTTTACTTTTCACTCCCTGTTCTATTGTAGTTACGATGTGACATAAATCGGAACTAAAATGCATACTTAATAACCAGATCCACATAGATAGTAGCGCCAGTTTAGTTGGTAGTAATAATGGTACCTTTTTATTACAAGGAATAATCCTCAAATTCTGCATGAAGGAGTGTATTTATAGTTATTTTTCAGTTTTACACAAATTGCAATCCTTCTACGACCATTAAGAGATGCATTATAATTCTGGCGCCACTATCTACACAGCTTAGACTAGTTAGTTCCATTTTCCGTCCCATGTGCCTTATTTCAAACAGTAATATCTCAACTCTGCAATGGAATTCAGCTTGTTGCCTATAATAAAAAAATGGGCAAGTGCGAGTCCGACTTGCGCATGAAGGGTTCCGTACCATAATCTATAACAAGTTTGTTGTATGGGAGCCCCCCTTAAATATTTATTTTATTTTATTTTTAGTATTTGTTGTTATAGCGGCAATAGAAATACATCATCTGTGAAAATTTCAACTGTCTAGCTATCACCGTTCATGAGATACAGCCTGGTGACAGACGGACGGACGGACAGACGGGCGGACGGACAGCGAAGTCTCAGTCATAGGGTCCCGTTTTTAGGGTTCCGTAGTCAACTAGGAACCCTTATAGTTTCGCCATGTCCGTCTGTCCGTCCGTCCGCGGCTTAGCTCCGTGATCATTAGTACAAGAAAACTGAAATTTGGTATAAGTACTCGTATGTGTATGTATCACGCCGACAAAACGGTAAAATAAAAACTAAAATATATTATTTTTTTGTGTTCCTCTCGAACACCTAAAGTGGGGGTGATTTTTTTTTTTCGTTTCAACCCTAGTGTGTGGGGTGTCGTTGAATAGATCTGTTAAAAATAATAGAATAGTATAAAATAAATTCGCTCGGAAAATAAAATAAAAATTGGGCAAGTGCGAGCCCGACTCGCGCATGAAGGGTTCCGTACCTATACATATATATAATCTATAACAAGTTTGTTGTATGGGAGCCCCCCATAAATATTTATTTTATTTTATTTTTAGTATTTGTTGTTAAAGCGGCAATAGAAATACATCATCTGTGAAAATTTCAACTGTCTAGCTATCACCGTTATTGAGATACAGCCTGGTGACGGACGGACAGTGAAGTCTCAGTAATAGGGTCCCGTTTTTACCCTTTGGGTACGGAACCCTAAAAATTAAGTATATTTGAACATCTATCTAATGATTTAGCTCTCATCTCTGTTGGTTCTTGGTCCAATTTGGCGCACGGTTCTTTGTATCGGAACGAAATTATCCAAACAAATTTCGAAAGCTCAGAATTACCTGATACGTAACGAAATCCTCAAAACACTGGAACGTTGCTTTAATTTGCTTAATTCAATTCAGAAACAATTTCAGTTCCGCAAATTGGTTAAATTTCGACTTACGTTGATTGTAAACAACACCCGTAGTTAGAGGTAGTTTTCACTCCAAACTTGTTACTTATTAGGGCCTAAAGGGTGTTATTGAGCAGTTATGCGAATGAAATTACCTTTATGAAAAGTGTATTGTAGTGTGATGATAATCGTCCTAACGAGGAAGGGTTTTTAGTGCGATAAACCTAATTTAAAATAAAGTTTTAGGATTTAGAATATATTCTACAAATTAGAAACACGGAACACTTTGTCAAACTATAATTCACCAAACTCTGCGCTTGTGATTTAGGTGTATTAAAATTACATTGGTTTCTTAACATTTCGGTGATCCTGATGATAAACCCATCCAGGTAATGAATACCCATCAGAATTAAGGCAAAGAAATAAAAATTAAGAAAACCTTCATTTTCTACTTTACGTGTAGATTACGATCCAAATACCCAAATAGGACTTTCTAGTCCATTTTTAAGGGCCGTCTGTACCTCATTAAGAGAGTCCCATATAAATTAAATTACGAATGATATCGCGATATAGAATTCTGTCTTTCACCTTACATATCTTTCGTATTCGGTAATAAGGCAACCCTTATTACCTTACACGTGTTATTAGACCATACCTCGGGGTTTTCGGTGCATAAATGATTTAACATTAGGCCGAGGTATGATTACGTACGTGGGTTGATTATCAACGTACTTTTTAACCCGTTGCCGCATACTTTTTTTTTTTTAATTTGCCAATAAGTATTGTACTCTCACGTGATGAGAGTACCTTTGGACTTTTCGGTGTGCAAAATACTGTCGTCTGCTCGAGTTTGGGGCGAAACGTAATGAAAAAAAGTCAAGTCTCGCTGGAATCATAAACCTACTTAATTAAGGACTCTCAGTTGCGCGAGAGGGGTCATGCCACCCGTTCCGAATTGTTCTTGGTGCAGGGGCCGTCCATCGCGATTCAACGCGGTAACGCGACGAGCGTGTTGGGCGCCTTTGCTCCTGGAATGATAAAAGATGTGCCGTTCTCGAGAACGTTTCTCGATTTGTATGGGGAAAGAACGTTCTCGAGAACATTTCCCATACAAATTGTGGAAGGTCACATCTCTACGACTGATTCGGGCGATTTTTTGATTAGTATGATTTTTTTCTGTAACTACTGAATTAGGTTTAGTCATTCACTTTATTTCAAGATTTGGCACAGATGGCTACAACTTCTAATTAATTGATCAATCAAATCTCATATCAATTCAAATGACAGCAGAGATACATTAGTACATTACCCAACAAAATACCCTATTTTCCTACACCCACTAATGAAAAAAAAGTCAATTAAAATCCCAAGCCAAGGGCGTGAAGGAAGGTGTAATAGATTTGTACGGCAAAATCTTCAGGGCAGCAGATTAAGAATTAAATGCTAAGCAAGGAATTCCCAGAGGTGAGCTGCAACGATTTTCTGAATAAGAATTGTTCTTGCAGTTGTAGTCTACATAAATAAGTGGTGCTTTGCCGTCTTGGAATTTAAGGGGAATATTAACATTTTCCAAGCACACTCTTTGTCCCGCCTGGTCTTGACAACATCTCGCCGTTAAATATATCCTAGTTACATGTTTATCCTTATATATTTGCGTTTAGAAGTTCGGACTTCGTACGGTCCTTAAAGTACTTTTGAATGGGTCCCGAGGGTCGGAGTTAGAATCAAATACAAACCAAAGAAATCTTCTCTTGATAAGGAAGGCAGTTAGAGTGTATATTTAGGAAAAGTTTACCTACTTTGTTTTACTTATCACGACCAAAATATAAAGATTCTCGCATGGTGATCTCGTGGAAGACGTAGCGTGGGAAGACCCGTAATAGAGGGTCTATGATCGTGTGATGGTCGTGGGAAGCTGATTGATGCGGTTATATCTTCCCTTCCCTTCACCAATCGACATGGTGATACTTTTTAGAAGCTTTTGTCCAGCAATTGGACGTCCTTTGGTCAGTGATGAATCTGACAAAGCTAATTCTAAGCATTTTCAGAATTAGTAGACTAGTTTTGTAATAGTATTTCAGTTTAGAAACTGTACGAGTACCTATATTTGACTATGTTGTCAACCATAAAAATGGAAAGAAGTCTCCCCAGAATCTCGATGATGGTTATTGGTGCGCTACCAGCGGGAGACTGTTTCCCGTGATTCCCACCAGATCAACCGTGTAAGGTATCTGACACGGTTGATTTTACGGTACGAGTGTACCTATCTGCCTTTTGCTCCGCGGTTGTAAACACTTAGGATTTAGAATATTCGAGAATACGTGCTTCAAAAACCTTCGGTTGTGAATACATTTTCTGATTTATTATTCTCAAACGCTCTTGCAGTAACGCACGACTGCAGGCACTTGGCGTACGTTGCTGGGGGCTCGAGGATATAATGCAATAAAAAATTGTATCTGCAGCCTGAATTCTGGCGTTTCCTTTAGGGGATGAAATACGATTTGTACTTGTGATGAATGTGCACTGAGGGTTATTTTGATGCTTGAAATTGTAAGTTTTTATCGTGTGAATTCTTTTTAACCGACTTCAAAAAAAGGAGGGGGTTCTCAGTTCGGTTGTATGTTTTTTTTTTTTTTTTTTTAATGTTTGTTACCTCATAACTCCGTCATTTATGAGTCGATTTGGAAAATTCTTTTTAGGTTCATGAATAGACATCTCAAGGTTGGTCCCATAAAATTTTGGTGAAGATCGGATGACGAGATCCATGAGGAATCGAAGGAATTCCTGAAATTTTATAGGCACTCATAATATTTTTCATGTATTTTCTAAAACTATTTAAGTATTTGCATATGGCAGTCATCATCTTCTCATGCTGAACTGATGATGGAAGGTACAACTCCTTAACAGTTAGGAGTTAGGAGATATTTCAAACGAGATGCATGCCTTCAAGACCTCCCTGATCACCCCGCCATAAGTATTTTATATGAATCACTAAAAAGCGAAAAAAAAAATTTTTAACAAAAAAAAGAACCGACTTCAGTAAAACTAAAAAGCCGAAAATAACCCGTTCAAGTACAGATTACATTTGACTCACCCTTTGAAGTCGGTGCCAAACCTCACGTAAACTTTAATATATAAATATAATAACTGAGTGGTTTGGGATCGATTTCAAAGGGTGAGTCAAATGTAATCTGAACGGGTTATTTTCGGCTTTTTAGTTTTACTGAAGTCGGTTCTTTTTTTTGTTAAAAATTTTTCGCGTATGTAATTATAATAGGTCAAAAACATCTAGTTAAATTTTAACCTGTCTGTAAGTACTTATGTAAAAAATATTATACAGGAATTCTTTTTATTACATTAAATATCAGAATAAATAAATATCAGACAACCTCACACAAATCAACCTAGTCCCAAATTAAGCTCAAGAAGGCTTGCGTTATGGGTACTAGGCGACGATATACATACTTATATAGATAAATAAATACTTAAATACATAGAACATCCATGACCCAGGCACAAATATTCGTGTTCATCACACAAATATTTGCTCTTGCCGGGATTCGAACCCGGGACCGTCGGCTCAGTAGGCAGTTGCTTAACCACTGCGCCAACCGCGTCGTCAAACATTATAACTATTAAGATTACGAGATAATTATTATTATTGAGATCATTATTTAAAAATATTATTAAAACATTTTCAATATTTCTTTTTTATTGCAAATGGTGCCGTTACGCCAGCTGAACAAAATATTCCGCTCTAAACTTTCAGTTTTATTCATGAATTTCAAAATGTAATATTTCCGCAGAAATGCTTGTGATACCGCTTTTTATGGGCTCAAAAAATCGAAATTTCATGGGGTATCTGAATTTAAGTTTTATACGAATATCTTTATAAGAACATTACACATTTTTATATTTTTTCTACTACTACTTAGTACTATAATGATAACTTTAATATATTATATATATACCTATATATATATTGATTTGTGAATCTCTTAGTAGGACCTATATTTTTTGGTTTTGTTCGATGCAGGAATATGTAATCTATAATATAATTTAAATTCAGGCATTAATATCTGATTTCATAAATGTCACCTCTATTTGAATGAACGAACGGCACAATGCAACGTATTTCGAACTCCACAGTAAGGGTTACTCTGAAGTTCGCGTTGTGTTTTAAACCTACCACTCGCGAAGTTGGCGGAGGTTGGCCGAGGCGAAGTTGCCCGAAGTATGGGCTTCCGCAGCGAAGTGCCCTTCCACACTTTCATGTTCGCCCAACTCGGCCAACTTCGCGAGTAGTGTAGTGCCGCAATAACAGTTTTATTGTGACGGGTATGCGCATATATTTTGCCGACTTGCATAAATGGGTAGGTATACGTTAAAAACGTGACGCAGAAGACAAATCACTACTTTTACGGTGTGTCAGCGTATTCGGGCCAGCGGTGTCACTCCTTTCTATCTTACGTTATCATCATCGTTATCATTGCCAAGTTTCATCTAACTCTATTTGACCCCTGTCGAAAAAAGTAGGATGTTATAAGTTTAACATGTGTATCTGTGTGTCTGTGTATATCTGTGTATCTGCATGTCTGTCTGCGGCATCGTAACGCCCATTCGGGTGGACAGATTTTTTATTGCTATATTTTTATTTATTTATAATTATATTTCACTAGCTGCGCCACGCGGTGCCCGCTAATCCCCCGGTAACACTACATTTTTCGAGATAAAAAGCCTGAGTGCGGTTTTTTTTAATTTGGAGCTCTTGTCTTCTATATATTCAACTTTTAGTGGAATAATAGACAAGATCTCAGCCAATATTGAGACTAGGAATTCCTAATTTTGTTGTTCAGTTTTAGTAGGTAGCATTTGTTATATCACCCATTAATAGAGTCGCATGATGACTAGATATTTGTTTTGGGGATGTTTTAATTTTTTTAATTTAGGGTATTTAGGGTATGTAATTAATCAAATGTAACGTTTTTCTTTATTGATATAATCGATTGGTCAACTTTGATCGACAGATTCTACTGAATCCAACACTATCGAATATGATTACTATAGTCAATGATTTACGATCGATCGATTGGTATGGTGATACGTAATGTAGATAGATTGCCACATATTTCTAGAGAGTCATCCGCAGTAGACATAATAAAGGGAACGTACGTGAACAATAAAAAAAGCCATTTATTCTACTACATTAGTTAATTTTACATTAAATGAAGAAGAAAAGTGTGCTACATGAAGCTCATGTAGCACACTTTTTAGGGTGCCGTACCCAAAGGGTAAAAAACGGGAAACTGCGCTGTCCGTCTGTTCGTCTACCACCAGGCTGTATCTCATGAACCGTGATAGGTAGACAGTTGAAATTTTCACAGATGATGTATTTCTGTTGCCGCTATAACAACAGATACAAAAAACAGAATAAATAAATATTTAATTGGGGCTCCCATACAACAAACGTGATCGGTAGGGTTCACTTTGCACCTCATTTGTATGCGGCGCCATATATACCACCTGCAAACTTAACTTAACCCAGCCAGTTAAGATGGGGAGTGTGTATGGGGAGTGGGAGGCTCTCGCCGTGTCTCTCGATATTTCAAAAGCCTTTGACAGGGTCTGGCACGCAAGCCTGGTGGGAAAGCTTCCAGCGTATGGGGTCCCTGAAGGTCTCTGCAAATGGATTGCTGATTTCCTGAGTGAGCGTTCGATCCGAGTAGTCCTTGATGGCTACACTTCGGATCCCAGGGCTATTGACGCCGGTGTTCCTCAGGGGTCTGTTCTGTCTGCAACTCTTTTTCTGCTGCATATTAACGACATGCTTATGCCCGGTACCTTTGGGTATGCTGATGACAGCACAGTTGTTGACAGATACACATCCAGCGCAAATTCCAAGAGGGACGAAATCCAGTCTTGTCGAAAGGCGATGGTGGATCGATTGAACCAAACTCTCGTAGCAGTGTCCGAGTGGGGAGATGCCAATTTAGTTGGATTCAATGCCACCAAGACTCAGGCGTGTCTGTTTTCCGCTAAACGGAGTCCCTTTGACCTGACTCCCACTTTCCAAGGTGTATCCGTTCCGATTTCAGATCACCTAGAGCTTCTTGGGATGACCTTATCATCCAACCTGAACTTCAGCCAATACATTGAATCCTTGGCTACAACTGCAGCAAAAAAACTTGGGATCCTATCTAAGGTGAGGCAGTACTTCACGCCGAGACAGCTGCTTCAATTATATCAGGCGCAAGTCCGATCATGCATGGAGTACTGCTGCCATCTTTGGGATGGGTCCGCCAAATACCAACTGGCCGCCTTGGATTCAATTGACAAGCGTGCGAAGAAGCTCATTGACGACCCTGGTAGTTGCCTGTTTATCGGTTTTCTACCGGATACACTTTGGTGAGTGTGCACTAGGACTGCATGAATTAATTCCACCGTCTCCGTTCAGACAATACAGTACTCGGCGCGGACTTGGATTCCACCCTTATGTTGTCGGTATACCACTGATTCGTACGAAACGCTTTGCGTCTAATACTTTCCTTATGAAGACAGCTAAGGAATGGAACTCTCTTCCTGCGCACCTCTGTTTCCTGAAAAATATAACTTGGATCTCTTCAAGTCGAGAGTGAATAGGCATCTTCTAGCCAAGCATGCTCCATCTTAGGCCTTATTGTCACTTAACATCAGGTGCAATCGAGGTTTTAAATGCATGGCTATTTTGAATAAAAAAAAAGTGTTTGTACGGAACCCTCGGTGCGCGAGTCCGACTCACACTTGGCCGGATTTTAATTCCGATTAGTTGAAATCACATGTAATGGCCGATTAGAGAATCTGCAGGAACAATAGGTAGGAGCACTATCAATATCAATGTCAAGGTACCTAAAAGATTCAGATTGGCGACACCACTTGATAGCACCTCCAATGTGTGTGTGCCACGTAAGTAGTTACAAATTACACAAACAACTTCATAAGATCAAACATAAATTGCGAGTGTCATGTTGAGTTTCATGCAAGAATATTACGTCGTTATTTCTTCCCGCTTATGAACTCTAAGCCTCCCAATATATGGCGCACGCGTGCACCGAATAAATTTAAAATTTGGCAGAGTACCTACTGCTCACTAACAGTTTTTTTTTTTATTTGAGTGTTAAAACACTTTTAAACTAAATTCTAATATTTAGGTTATTAGTTCGTCGGGATATTCATGTAATTCGCGTTTGTTCGAAGATGGTTGCACTGATTTGAAAAAAGAATGTTTTTATTGATTGGATAAACTTTTTAGTTTGTCCTATTCTCATCAGGTTAGGTTTAGAGAATCTTTATTTACTCATAAGAACAATACAGTTCACTTAAAATGAGCTTACAAATTAGATATCCTTAAATTAAATGTATTTAGCGTGATCGCTAGAGGTTTATATTACATTATTTTGTACATGTGTCTTCAGTTTGGTTTTAAATACACTAAGGGATTCACCATCCTTCACATTATTTGGTAATTCATTATACATCCGTGCTCCCTCATACATTATGCTACTTTTGCCATAACCCGTTCTATTTTTGCGTAGTTGTAACTTGTTTGTGTTTCTTAGACAGTGTTTGAATTTTCGTTGTGTAAAGTTAATGTCTGAATGTATTTTATCTGTTAGAATTTTTCTTACGAAAATGCAAGTTGAATAGGTGTATAGTTGTTTTAAGTTAAAAAGCTGTACTTTCTTGTATAGTAACTGAGTGTTCATTCGATGAGGTTAAAATTGGTTACCTATCTGAAACACTACTTTTTGTTTCCCATCTGTGATCCATTTTTTCCAAAACTGTTAATTTTTCAGAATCATTATAAAACAAACCTAACCTCACCTACTGGGTTCTTCAAAGCGATGTTTGTAAAATCCTTAAAATATTACGGGCTTCAGGAAAAATAAAACACTTCGGACAAATGAAATTTGGCGAAACGTTACATGGGAAACAATATTTCGGAGATCTTACCATCAAAAACCTGATGATGCGATCTTGGAAAAATCGAGGCAATTTCAAATATCTATTTTCATAATCTTAAACTTTCGTGAGACATATTTAATTATTGTATTAAGCGGTTTACACTCACGTAAAATTGTCAGTTACGAGGTTGCCGCGGCGGTGTATGGGCAGCCGTCCCTGATGAAGGGCTCCATACGAGTTCGAAACATGTCGGGCCGTTCCTGACAATTTCACGTGAGTGTACACCGCTTAATACAATAATCTATTTTCATGTTTTGAAGAAGTGGTTTTGGACGCAGTTGCATACACCGTTGGTTTTGCCTAGGACCAAGGTGCATACAACTGAAAAACATAATCATGTGAAAAACATAATCAGGGGGGGTATTCGACCAATTTTAGAGATATAATGGAGATCTCTCATTTTCATCGCTATCCGTCACTTTTGACGTGTGCCTACTTGACAAGTGGCGATATCGCTAGAACATCGCAACTTCGTCAATTCGGACGCGCAAAATTTTCGCTTCCTTTGTATGTGACGGCATAAATAACAGGCGCATACTTTAAATTGACCGCGTAGTACGTGAAATTAGTCCATTACGTTTTGTTCAAAACAGAAATTTATATACATGAATAACATTTTTGACAATCATTATCGCCTTCGTATTTCCAAAATTGAGATGAGATATGTCACTTTTAAGCTCATCGCATTTAAATGACAGTTCAATGGCGATATAACTGTTATATAATGGAGATTTGACGTTTGGAGATATCTCAAACGGCATTCTCGAATTGGGCCCCAGGACGTTTGTGCAAAACATACAGACTAAATGAAATTAATCCCGAAATGTTTTATTTTATAAAAACATGTGTTCTTAGTTCGCAGACGACATGGTTGGCGTAGTTTGTAGTGCTTTTGCCTACTGAGCCTGCGTTCCTGGGTTCAAATCCCGGCAGGGCCAAATATCTGTGTGATGAACTCGAATATTTGTTTCTGGGTCATGGATGTTATCCATATTTTCAGTATATCGTCGTCTAGTACCTACCCCATGTGACCCCGTAGTACACTAGCGTTGCTTAATTTGCGACTAGGTCGATTTGTTTAAGATTGTCCCTTAATATTTATTTCTTTATTTTAGGGTGATTATTTCAGCGTTTGAACCGCCCCATTACTCTGCCCGCAATATTGGCCAATTCATAAAATAATAAATGTAAATAACCTTCACAACCAAAATGGCGTTGCAATTCTTACGGAGTTCGTCAAAATCTGGGACAGAGAAATAAATAACTCACTCTAACCACTCTTTTAGAGCACGTCAGTTTGTCTTTTAAATCACAACGCCCCCTGCCTGCTATACGGCCACATCTCAAAAAAAATTTTTTTTCGGATTATTGCAAATTCCTAGTCAGAATAGGTTAATTTACGACCTTATTTCGAGAGCCATAAGAAAAAGTGTCCTTAAAAGCCTTTTTTCCACAAGTGGCCTTATGGATCTGACCAAAAATTGTCAGTTGACTCCCTGCAAGACAGCCACTTTTCAGTTGTGGCTGTATAGCATAAATTTGTAATATTTTTTTTGAGTTGCGTCTCATAGAAATAACCTATATTCTAGTATTATTACGATGAATCCCTTTAAATATAAGCGAAATAAACGTCATTGTGCGCTGTTGAGCCAAACTGGCGCGCAATACTCTGTTGTTGAGTAAACTAGGCTAAGACTGGTAGTGCGTAGCACATCAGTTGTTGCTCCCCAAGTAGTTCCCCTTAGTCTGTGGAGTATGTAATTCGGCGTCTGTAGCTTCTTCGCATATAGGTAAGACTGCGGTCTAGAGTGACACAAGTACTTTTGTGTAGGATTTGATTTAAGCACAGTCTCTCTGATGCATATATTTGGCTCATAATTTGCTTCTTTGTTGCAAGGATGGAATGTCGCAACTTCTGTTTTACTAGCAATGGGGCCTAATCAGAAATGTCATTCCAGATTGCGAGTAAGAGCTTCCTTCGAGGATTTAAATTTGCCATGCTGGTTTGTGATGGCGATGTCATCACCATAAATAAATTTCTGACTCTCTGTTTTCGGAATCGGTCCTGACCCACTCCTGTTCATACACACACGATATGGGTTAAACAGGAGCAGGGCCAGGACCGATCCTTGAGGTAGTCCATTGTTCAGCTTTCTGACTTTGCTCGTAGTGCTTCCGAGGTAGATGATAAATTCCCTATTGCTGAGCATAGAGTTGATTAGTCCCACCATCTGCACCACGGTCAGGAGCTTATAGATAAGCTCCTGTCTACATACGCTATCGAATGCAGCTGAGAGGTCGAAAATACTGCCACGGTTTTCTCTCTCCTTTGAAAATCAGCCTCTATATGTGTTGTGCGCGACATTTACCTGATCCACGTAGTTCGGACCACTACGGAATCCAGCCTGATGCACAGGATTATTTTGTCGACAAAAGGTTTGATTTGATTGTAGATTAGCCTCTCCAAAAATTTGTAGATGCAACTAAGTAGTAGAGGTCGGTAACCCTTTGGTTCGTTGCTTGGCTTACCCGGATTGAGTGTGGCTATTATATTTGAGCAGTTGAAGTTAGGTGGAATTGTATTATCCGAGACTATGTCGAAATAGAACTGTGAGAGCCACGTCCTACATCTTGGACCAAGGTGTTCTAAAAAATCGTTGTAAATACCGACTCACATAAATTGGGACTTTGATTCAAACCAGTCCCCATCCAGTATTGCTAAACCTAAAAGTAGAAAACGAAAAGCTTATCCTGAACTATGAAAAGGTAATATTGTAAAGAAGTTGAAGAATTCTGGAAAACAGTACACTAATATCAACGGGAACCTAGTCCACGCTAAAACCTAAAACTATGGGGCCTCCTTGTACATGGTACATGTTATATATGGTATTACACCATATATGGTACATGTTAACACGATAATTAAAGATACAAGTGCCTTATAGGGAAGGTACCAGATAATCATTAATTATATGCAAAATTATGATGATATCTGCATCTAGAAAGTTGGTATTAAAGCTGCATGCACTGATTATCGCTTACAGTGATGTTGTTACTGTAACAAAAGTTGATTAATAAAGGTATTTTAATTATTTTAGTGTTTGTATAATAATTTTCATGTTACCATTTTCCAATAATTCTTGTTCGGTTTTGGACGCATCTCAAAATTTCAACAAAATGTTTCTGCAATACGGCCACAACTCTAAGTACCTATCTTAAAGGCCTCGTATCTTAAAAAATATACACGTTTTATAAAAAAAGACGTATTGATGAGAAGCGTTATATTATGCAGAGTAAAAAAAGTTAAATTTAAAATGAATTGACCCAAAACTCAAGGAGTAAGCCCCATTTTACTACCACGCACTACGCTGCCAAAACTTTAACAAGCGATTTCTCGAAAAAATGGTTTTTTGAGATGTGGCCGTATAGCAGGCAGGGGGCGACAAGGATATTACACAATCAACAAGGCTGTCCTAAAACGAATGCTTCAACAAAACCTTATCTGAAAATTCTCTTTTAGCAAGCTCACACTTTGCCTCTTAATCCAACCTTTACAAGCAATATTAGGTTCCAACTTTTTCAATGGCGCGATCAAATTTCGTGTAAGCACACAATCTTTTTTAGATAAAACTTTAGTGAAAGAAAATCCGCTTTTCCCACAATGGGCACCTTGAGGAGAGAAGTAACATTATCGTTACGCTAAATAAGGTTTCGCAATCAACGCATTTTCCAATAAAACTCGTTCCGTATAAAAATCAGTTTAGTCTACATTTTATTGTGAGCAGCTTTAGCAGGTGTGTGCCGGTGCATACATTAGAAATGGGTTACCCATATATTCAAAAGGGGTGCCCGACGCTTGATATAACGTTTTTTGACCTAATTAACGGTTCGCATAATGAAACCTTTGATTTAATGCGTATTTTTCCTTTGAATTATTTCCTTTCAAATCTATGTATGAACTTGTCAATTGTCAGATGAGTTAGATCAGATCAAGTTGCTGTGGGCACTGTGGGTTGTGTTAGGTTATAATAGAATCTGTAATAGTTTCAGAAAATGTTTTGTAACTAACATTATGTCATTTTAGGTCAACTATTATTATTACATGAAAAAAAAATAACACTAGCTTTTGCCCACTACTTCGTCCGCATGGAAAGATGAAATGTATCCTATGTCCTTCTCCAGTACTAAAATTATCTCAATCACACAAACATGGCTCACCCGCGCTCGTGAGATAAAAGTACTGTACCAGTCGTACGCCACCTTCATTATACGGCTTCCCGCGATCCTAACCAGATCACCAGTCCACCATCGTCTGTTCGGGAACGCGATCGCAAATCAAGAATCTTTCTGCCGCAATAGCTAACGGTTCTATAAACAATATTCCCCACTCAAATGCTTTCAACTACAGACTAACAGACTGAACTCATTAAACTATAAAGTACCTAAGTTTAATTGTTTCAAGTAGCCGGTAAAGTATTCCAAGTTAATGAAGACCAAACGATAGCAGTACCTGGGCTTAATTAAGACCTCTAAGTCTATAAACGTCGTCTGAAACAAGACAAATATGTCTATTGACCCTTTAACTACCTATGTCTTCGAAGTCCGAACTCCCACAGGCAGTGATTTAGATTTAGACATAAAGAACAGGTAAGTTGGCATATTTAGTTAAGTAAAAGTAGCATTCGTAATCGCATGAGTTTGATGAATTTCGAACCGAATAAATGTCTGTTTTGACATCGGCAGATTAAAGAAAAATAAAAACATATTTTTAACTCCCGCAAAAAAGAGGGGTGTTAATTTAATAAAATTTTAAAATCCGTGTGTGGCATCATTGTTCCCAAACGGATGGGCTAATATTTGAGTGCAGTTTTTTTAAATCGAAAGACTTGTACGTCGAAATGGTTCTTAGCTATGTTTGGTGGAAATAGGACTAGTAGGTTCCAAGATATTAAGCTTAAATTGGAACAAGTGACAAGATCTCAGCCCATATTGAAGCTAAGAATTAAAAAAAATGTAGTTATGTATGTTCACTTTTAGTAGCATTTTTTATATCACTCATTGAATGAGGGTCTCATGATTTGCTACTTGAGTCGGGGTGTTTTAAATTTTTAATTTAGGTTATAAAAAGAATACCCTTGGGGTATTCCCCTGGTCCAGTCCGCATGCGGAATGGTCCCCAGTAGGTATGCTGGCGGCGTTACCTTTTTGTATAGTCAGAGAGATGACCCTTTTTTATTGTACTATGGGTTATTTAGAGTAAAGTTTTATGTATATGTACATACGTTTTTATTCTAGGTAATAATAAAATTGGTTCTTGAATTGATTGGGTCGCAGCCTTCCCTATAATATGGTTGAGGGAGGCGATGGCTGAGATATGCGTCATACTCGTGAACGGGTGCCGTTTGTGGGGTCCGGTCTGTTCATGCTAGCAAGGGCCAAATTAAATATGTAGCAACCGCATACTAGTGTTAAATTAAGCAAATGTGAGAAACTTCATCCTGTACTCGATTGAAGTTATTCAATGTTGATTTTAACTTTTTGAACTCTTAGAGACTGTATACATCTCTAAGAAACAGCTTAGTGTAGTATGACACTCAGAGACTTTATACATCTCTGAGGAAATTAAATAATTTTAAAATATTTTATTGCATGTTATGACGCCTAGAGACCATATACATCTCTAAGAAATTTAGGTTTAATAATTATTTTCTAAATTATTCACGTTGACGCCTAGAGACCTTATACATCTCTATGGAATTAAATTAATTAAGTAATTATATTTTATTGCATGTTGTGACACCCAGAGACTTTATACATCTCTGGGTATATTTAATATTTTCAATTTATTAAATTTTAATTTTAATGTTCCTACTTAACATTGATTTGGAGTATCTAACATCTCCATTACGTGTACCAGTGTAATTAGTTATAACACAAATGTATCATGTAATTGTTTTAAGTATTATTTACGAAAAAATGACTTACTGTTGAGTTTCTTTCGGCTTTCTTCTCAACAGCGGTCTCCTCTTGCGAAATGCCGGTAGATTCACAATCTGACTTGTAAAAGTGCCCCTGTGGCCTACTTACTGAATAAATTATTTCATTTCATTTCATTTCAAATAAATAAATTCCACAATATTTAGGTTATTTACATGTTTTTTACAATAAAGTCACGTGTATTGTATACAATGTGTTACCGCCAAGTAGGCTTTTCTTAAAGTAGAGTAAAGTAACATAGATCTTTAACGTATCCATGACCTTAATTTAATTAATTTACTTAAATTCAGGCTTTAATAACTTTCTAACAAAATTTTAATTGCCAGTAATTGTAAATAAATTGTCAAGTGAGTGTTAAATGACAGCGTGATATGAATATGAGTAACGACAATTACGCTGTAAGTACACCCACTACATTGAATGTGCGGATTTAAGAAATTTAATTGTGCAGTTAATTCACATAATTATGATTAGCTAATACATGCAAACAATTACTAATGGATCATATTATTATCAGTTTTAATATATGCCCGCATGCCGGTAACAGGCTGTATATCTGTCTGTTGTTTAAATAAGTGACGCAGTAATTTAAGCGGAACGGGAAGGAAATGGCGGGCGAAAATATGGCATTACGTGGTTCGTTTAAGAAAGAGAACAATTACCTATTCGCTGTTTGTATTACACAGTCATTGGGCTTACCGCTCTATAGACTGGAATTATATATAATTATTAAACTGGAGTAAAAATCAATATCAGTGACTTCATATTTTATTGTTTACCTAGCGCCTCACCCCGACTTCGCACGGGTGCAATGCTGATAAATTATGCATGTATTATAGTGAATTAATCTATCTATAAAAAAAACCGCATCAAAGTCTTTTGGGTAGTTTTAAAGATCTAAGCATACATAGGGACAGACAAACAGAAAGCGAGTTTGTTTTATACTATGTAGTAATTAGTAAACCGGAATATAAATCAATATCAGTGGCGTCATATTCTATTGTTTAAAGCATCTTTCCTATGACTAAAAGTTGACGTGAAATGGCAAATGACAGTTAAAATAAGGCTTATCTAGTTTGTAACATTGATATCAAGGAAATCTGGAAAGAATTGCTAAAATATATTTTTTACTACCCCGATGAAGAAAGTCTATATTTTTATTTTTAGTTCAATTATTTCCAAGATTATTATTATTAGCAAGAGCTTAGTGCACCGAGGTCATGCTTCTGAACTGAACTGTCTTAAAAAATGCATGCCTTTTCTTTTTAATTAACACTCCTAAGCCGATGCAGAAAGTTCCTTTATGAGGACGAACAAAGAGAAGGCCGGGCCACGGGCATTAAAGAATCTTGGGATTCCTTGGGAATAATGTACCTATACTGAAGCTCTTGGCTTCATTATAGTTTACTAGTGACCCTCCCTGGCTTCGCACGGGTGCAATGCTGATAAATTATGCATCTCTACATATTAAACCTTCCTCTTGAATCACTCTGTCTAATAAAAAAACGCATCAAAATCCGTTGCGTAGTTTTAAAGATCTAAGCATACATAGGGACAGACAGACAGACAGACAGCAGGAAGCGACTTTGTTTTATACTATGTAGTGAAGCCCAACCCACTATATGGCGTAAAACGAATTCGTTTATTCCGGGTTCCGTACCCAAAGGGACCCTAGGACTAATCCTCCGCTGTATGTCTGTCTGTCTGTCTGTCCTTTTGTCACAAGGCTGTATCTTTTGAACTGAGGTATTATGTAGAAAGAAAAATTAAACTAATAATATAAAATGTGTGAGAGTGTGCGAGTGTGTTTGTCTCTGCGTAAGTTAAATTTGAAGATTGTGTTGCAATTTAAAACAAGCCCACGTTCTCATTTATTCAAATGCACACATAAGTATAGGCTAATTCATAAACCCATTTTTACACATAAATATGTGTATTAATGAGTTTATGAATTTGCTTATATTTTGTGTGTTTGTTTTTGCTTTTTTTATAGAGTAACGAGACAATAAACGTTTACCACTAACCACTAACAACATAAAGATATCTTGGCCCAAGCCCGGTAAGTTGATTAAGTCCGTAAAACACATTTTTATAACAAAAGCAAAACAGAATCACCCGTTACGCCTGAATAAAATTACAGTCTACGAATATTATTACATTTCTTATTAAATTCTTTGTTTTTATGTCTCACAGCAGCTGTTCTCAAACTGTGTTCCGCGGATCCAGCCCGTCTAGCACAACTATGCTTCGCGACTCTTATCGCGCGACAAAGGATCCACCGTCACTCTCTTACAGTACTGTACAAAAAGAGATAGGTAGTATATCTCACGCGAGAAAGAGTTGCGTCTCACAGTTGTGCTAGAGCTGCAGGTACGTAATGGCACAACAGCAACGTCGCGTTTTCACTTGCGGCATAGTTTCCTTTACATGAGTTATCGTGACCGTACTCGCTAGCGACTGGGTAAAGAATTTGTATGGTGAATAGTACAGCGCCCGTAGTGGTTACTTTGTAGAACTAAAATCCCCCATACGAATCCTTTACGCAGTCGCTAGCGAGTTCTGCAGTCACTGTAAACTCATGGCAAGGATACTGTTCTAGCGAGTAATCGTTTACTCGCTCAGAACTGTTCAGTACAGTCCGTAAGCTCTCAGATTGGGATTCAGGTTTGGGGGAAAACTGAGAGCTTCTTATCTTTATCACGTAAGAGCGAGCGCGACAAGTATAAAACTCTCTCGGCTCACGCACTGTACTAAGTATCCACGTACTATAAGCGTTCTCATCCACGCAATAACGGCACAAACACGATTACTGTCGACCTAGTCCCAAACTAAGCAAGGCTTGTTTGTTGCAAGCTCGAGTTCATCACGGCCGGGATTCGAATCCAGGACCGCCGGCTTAGTAGGTAGGTGCACTGCAAACTGCGCCAACCGCGTCGTCATCGAACTGTTTGCCTTTCGTGCTCGCTCGCTCGCAAACTGAAAACGCACCCTTCGCACGCAACGTGTTTTGCTAGATGGAACGGACAAACACTGACAATACGAATATAGCAAGGTGAAAAAAATTGTAGGCTATTACAGGCTGAGCCGACAGTCCTGGGGTTCGAATCCTGGCAAGGGCAAATATTTGTGTGATGAACTCGAATATTTGTGCCAGGGTTATGGATGTTATTTGTATTTAAGTATTTATTTATCTATATGAGTATGTTTAACGTCGTCTAGTGTCCATAACACAAGCCTACTTACTATAGCTTACTGTGGGACTAGATTGATTTGTGTGAGGTTGTCCGATATTTTTTTATTTTATTATTATATTTAATTGAATCAGTATCACAAACTTTGAATTACGAACTTCAGAGTAACACTGGAGGTTCTCATCGGTAATATTAAATTTACGACCATCGGCGTGCGCAATTGAATTTACTTCCACCATGCACTATGCATTGCACAATGCACATAGCTTAATCCGGACTCATCCGCAGCTTAACATGCATTACCACACAATTTGCAATAACACACAATTTATAGATTGCATACAGATTGATACTAGTCTTGAACATAAAAAGAAAACCAAAGTAATTTAGAATATATGAGAATGAGATGCGGGTTGTTATATAAAGAAACTTCGTAAAACGACGATGACACAGCGAATGTTCCACCGCTGTCCCGTTTTCTTAATAACTGACAAAACTTTTTAAAATTACCGTGTAAAGTTAAGTAATGAATCACGATCAAAGTGACATACTGAAAGCTGAATATTTTATGTTTGATCATTATTGCAATTCAACTTTATCTCATAATCTAAATTAAATTTAAACATTTTTTTTTCATTTGAACCATTAATACAAAGATCAAAGCTTAAAGAAAAATTGAAAAAGGAGCTACCTGGTGGAAGGGACCGGGAATCGAACGGTACCTCTGGATTACCGGTCCAGCGCATTAGCCACTTCGCTACCCTCGCTCCACGTAGACCTGATTAATTTTTCCTTATGCTTTCTGTGTCGATCTTTGCATTGTTTATTTGAAAGGTTTTTACACCTTTTTTTTTCATCCTTGGATAATTTTATGAACTATAAATGGAGAACGTCACACCCACAATTACTGATTCTGTTAGAAGCTGACAATAAAATTCCTGCCGCATACACACAAGAGTCAAATTGCAATGAAGTAAATCAACGGAATATCAGTATAATAATAGTACATGACATAAATAGGGCGGTGAATTCGTGAATGTCCCAGATCGCAGGTGTTTGTGGCCCGAACAGAAGGCGAGGGCCAAGTATATGCGATCTGGGGCTTTCCGAATTACTGCCCGTAGTGTTTAAAGATTTAGGTCTTGCTGTGGCCTGGAAGTGAGATTTTCTCCCAGCCTACGGTAAATACCACCTTAAAAATACCACAAGTTTGTCTGTTATTAAGAAACCAGAACAGCAATATTAAGTACATTCGTGTATCATCGACGTTAGACGAAGACTCTATCTAATACTCGAATATCATTCTGAGTGCTCACGAACTGTAGGTACTATAATTTAGTACTTCAAGTTCGTACCTATAGGTACTAAGAAGTTTGAGAAGCGTAGCCATGGAAAAGGCATTTACTGTAACCTTGGAATTTGGGACGAGCGCTGTTCCAGCCTTATCGCAAGTCTGGATGGATTGAGGAAATATAGTTATTCTTAATACTAATTTTATTCAGACTGGGCTAAATACTAGAGATATTATGCTCTCAAATCCATTTAGCGTTTCTTAATTGCTGATTTTGCTTTCTCTAATTTCTGGAAAAGAGTTGAAATATTTTCAGCAATACAAGTTGAAAAGTCTTGACAAATAAGA
Source organism: Apotomis turbidana (assembly GCA_905147355.2). NCBI lineage: Eukaryota > Metazoa > Arthropoda > Insecta > Lepidoptera > Tortricidae > Apotomis > Apotomis turbidana. The sequence goes on along the minus strand of LR990292.1, from coordinate 18,033,263 downwards.
AATACTTTTTTATTTGACTCATGAATATATTAAAGACAAGCAAGATAAAAACTTAACAACCACTTTTTCACAAAAAATACAACAAGAGCATAAAACAAGCCATTTCACCAGAAATGTTCATGTAGCCATCCAAGCCGGTACGACGTGGGTAAAATAGGTTTCGTATATGTAAACATTTTAACAAATCACAAAGCTTCAAAACAATACACATGTACAAAGGCGAACTTATCCCCTGTAAGGGACACTGCTTTTCATTATTTATTTTTTAAATATAATTGAAATAATTTATCTATTATTGTTTACATATTTATTCAATATCTTAGGTTCGGAATTTTACAATATAGCTATATAAAAACTCAAATACAATAAATAAATTACAAAATATAAATTGGTTAATTATAAAATAGGGTGCCGCCGGCAACGGGCTCCCCCCAAGCTACCGGCGGTTATTTATTTATTCGGCAAGGTTTCAAAATGTAAATTGTCATTAACATAATAGCATTGTAGTTATAGTTAGACTGTACTAAATTTACATTTCTATGACTACCATGCACAACTTTCATTTAATAGGTAGGTACATCCTAAATTTAAATGTTAAACTTATCTAGGCGGAATATATATTCAGATTCAGATTCGTTTATTTGCATATAATACGTAATAAAAAGGTCTTACAATAATCGTTCTGGTAACAGTATTAGTCGACATACTCAACATGCAAATATTAAAATACTAAAGCTAACAAGTCATTATTCAAATTAAATTATACAGTATTAATAATTACAGTTATAAAATAGCATCTAGCAACATTAAAATTATCAAAAAAAAATAAGTCAAATGTCATATCAAAACATACAAAAACAGCAACAAATAATCAAATATAAATTTAAAATTTCTAGTGTTGCTTTGCCGGCTTTCTTGGCTTCACTCCACAGCACTGCTGATCTCGCAGGTAAAATCCTAAACGCCACAACGGCTACAAACTGCGAGATTGCATGCTTGGATGAAGCCTTGAATGCCTGGGAAGCTGGACCGAACCCAAATTTACCTTCTAAACCGAAGAGTCAAAGGGCCTGGGACACCATAGCCTCCGTCACCACCACCAATTAATTAATTGCCGCATCTTCAGGAAAAGACCGGGCACGACTACTCGCAGTGTCAAGACCTGAGGCCGGACAATGGCTCCATGCCTACCCTTCACCCACCACTGGCACATTCATTGACCCCTGCACGCTTCGCATTGCTGTCGGTCTCCGGGTTGGGGCTGATGTGTGTGTAGAACACAGCTGCGCCTCTTGTGGGGCCCCAGTAGATCGACTTGGCCACCACGGACTCTCCTGCTCCTCGGGCGCCGGCCGTCTCTCCCGTCATGCTGCGCTCAACGACATCCTCAGAAGAGCGCTCGTCAGCGCCAACTTTCCCGCAGCACTGGAGCCCCAGATCGTGCGGGACGATGGCAAGCGCCCTGACGGGATGTCGTTGATCCCTTGGAGAATGGGCCGCGCGCTGGTGTGGGACGCCACCTGCGCAGATACGCTGGCGGCGTCCTACCTCTCAGCAACTATCAAAGCGGCCGGAGCGGCGGCTGACGCCCGGGAGAATTTTAAATGCAATAAATATGTGTCTCGGCGCCCAGTACGAGTTTATCCCATTTGGCGTCGAGACACTAGGTCCGTGGGGTAGGGCTGCGCGTGGGCTTCACAAGGCGCTAAGCAAACGCCTAAGAGAGGCAACGGGTGAACCCCGCGCAGGCAGCTTTCTCGCGCAAAGAATTGCCATCGCAATACAGCGCGGGAATGCTGCCTGTGTGATGGGCACGCTGACCAAAAGGACCGTGTTTTTATAATACTTTATAATAGTTTTAGCCACCTTTTAGTATAAGTTTATTTGTTTTTTTTTATGTTATCTTGTAATTAAACTATATTTATCAAATATAAAGGTAAAATAATAATAGAAGTACATTAATAAATTCCGCAAGTCAATAAAAATTTCCAATAATTATAATTTCATAATGATAAATTCAAAAACTCAGCTACAGTATAGAAACAGAGAGTGGTAAGTCGACATACCTACTCAACATGCAAATATTAAAATAGTAAAGCTAACAAGTCATTATTCAAATTAAATTATACAGCATTAATAATTACAGTTATAAAATAGCATCTAGCAACATTAAAATTATCTAAAAAAAAAGTCAAATGTCATATCAAAACATACAAAAACAGCAACAAATAATCAAATATATAGGTAAAATAATAATATAAGTACATTAATAAATTCCACAAGTCAATAAAAATTTCCAATAATTATAATTTCATAATGATAAATTCAAAAACTCAGCTACAGTATAGAAACAGAGAAGGTAAGCCATTTCTTTAAGCCAGTAGTAAATGGTCTACCCTGAAGCGCCTTTAAGTTATCTGGCAACTTATTGTACACGTTTATGCTCATATTGTAAGCGTTAATTTTATAGATATGCTTCCGACAACGAGGCTAATATAGAAGGTTTTGGTGACACTCTCTCTGATTTCTATGAAAAATATTCGTTCGTACCTCAAAGGAATCTGGATGTTCTTTGACAAATTCGCATAGCTTAAAAATGTACATACATGCTAAGGGGAGTATATTAAGTCTTTTTAAATATGGGCTTACAACCGGTCAAGTTAGAATTTCCAGTAATTGCGCGGACACATTTTTTCTGTACCTTGAATGCCCTTTCAACATCGACAGAGTTACCCCACAATATGATGCCATAATTTCAGATTGATGCAACATGTCCAAAGTAGGCTGTAAGTGCAGCTTCTATTGAAACCGTTTTCCTTACTTTTTAAGGCAAATACGAAACGATCTAATCTAGAACATATGTAGCGGTTTTCTTAGCGAAATCGCTACCTAATACAAACAAGATCATTCACTCGCCGAAAACGCAATGCAAACCTCGTTCCCACAGGCCCGGTGCATCGTTTTTCAGCAATTTAAGCATTCTTAAAACCATTAACATTAGCATTAGATCTTCTACGCGGATCAACTCAGCCAACTGTCACTGTCAGTGACAAAGTGTCCACCAACCAACGAACGCTTCGACCGGGAGCGTTCCTTAATTATTAGTCGGTTTCTCTGTGTATGTCCCCGGTGCCTGTCACCTTGGGAGTTATCATTAAATTAATATTAAATTGTCTCACACTCGCATATACATTAAAATAAACTAGATTTATTACCGTTATTATTAACAATAATAATTAAAAGTAAATCCGAAAATCGATTAATTAAACCTCACTTCTAGGTACGGTCGTCTATGCATAGAGTGGAATAAAAATTGAACAGGGAGGCGTCATGTCTCTTTGGTCGATAAGGCGGAGCGAGGTGGGCGTCTCGTGATCTATGTGAAGTGCTACATCTCGCCTGCCGCGCGTGCCAACGTGGCCAGTGCTCGCGTCCCTTCGGGACTCGACTCCGACTCCGGCTCCGCGCCTTCCGTCCGTAGTCGGGCTCGTAGCCTGTCGGGCTACCGGCGAGCTGCGGCGTGATCTCATCCGGCGCCGCCATGCCAACGGCGTAAGGGCGCGTGGCCAGCGTCCTCCTTCGTTCCTCCAACGACGCGGCGTCGCTCGGACGCCGTCTTCATAAGCGCGTCACTTGTGCGTTGCTCCAGCGTCGAGCTCGGCCGCTCGCCCGCCCAGCGCGTGCGACCGGCCGAGCTGGGCCCCTCACACTACCGAGCGCGGGACTTGCGCCGGCTTCTCCGTCCTTAAGAACGTCGTGGCGTCCTCCGGACGCTGCCTTCATGTGCGCGCCGCTATGCGCCGCGTTTAGCACCAGCCCAGGCCGCCCCCGTGCCCTGCGCACGCGCACGGCCGTGCCTGGCCCTCCGCATCGACACGTGCTACATCTCGCGCCCGTAGCGTCCCTGCCGTAGGGCGTTTTCTGCGTGCCTCGCCAGTCGAGGGGACTCCTGGTGAGGCGATCCCAAGGTAGCGGAGGCCTGCTCTTCGCGTCCAACACCGACAGTACTGTTAAAGCGTTAGAGTGAGTCGACTCCTTATCTTTCTATGCGCATAGAACTTTAGCATCGCTAGTTGATAAGAGCCATGTATCTCTGAGATTGCCAACGCCACCGAAGGCCATGTCTCGCGGTCCCTGTTGTAAGGTGTAAATATAATTGCATGGCAATGAAAGGTCTGTTGTATCATTTCACGGACTAATACCATACCTGTGCGAATAGCCATCAAACGACCCTTGACCTAAAGGGAAAGTGCCCTCCGATGAGTTGATATCCGGTAACTACTTTCCTATTCACAGTCGCACTCTTGGACTTAAACCCCGAACTATTCATTTCTTGTCTTTTTATACGCGACAGATATTAAATCGATGTGTCCCTTCCAATTTAAGGACTTATCTACAGTTAGCCCCAAAAAGCTAATACTATCTGTTTCTTTCAATTGGATATTATTGAAATTGATATTCAGGGAAACAGCATTAGCTATATGAGATTGGAACTGCATAAACATCGTTTTGCTAATATTTATATGAAGATTGTTACTGATTGTCCAATTATTTACATCAACTAAAGCCCTATTTATATTAGCTTCATATAGGTTTGGATCTTTCCTTTTTATAATTATAGTGGTATCATCTGCAAAGAGTATACACTTCGGTCTTGATATCTGGGGAAGGTTGTTCACGTATATCAAGAACAGCAGCGGTCCTAGGTTGCTACCCTGAGGCACACCGGAGACCACCCCGCGATATGAAGATCTAAATGTTTTCCTTACAGTATGATTACCATCTTTTACAATTTTTTTAATCTCAGAGCATTGCGACCTGTTACCTAAATAATTTTTAAACCAATCATTAGTTAGTCCTCTGATCCCGTAGTATTCTAACTTTGATAGAAGTATTGAATGATCAACGAAATCGAATGCTTTGGTCATGTCTAGAAAGATAGACATAACCGGCGTGTTGTTATTCAGAGACTCTGTGACATATCGAACTAATTCGAAACATGCCAGCTCAGTAGAGCATCCCTTTCGAAAACCATATTGGCAGGAATGTAGAATTTTGTGTTTTGATAAAAAACTATAGAGTCTTGTATACATGGCCTTTTCAATTATTTTTGATAAGATAGGAACTATTGTGATAAGCCTATAATTGTTTGGATCATCTCTGTCTCCTTTTTTAAACAATTATTAATTTAAGCTGTTTTGGGAAGGATACTAGAATAAAAGAAAGATTTATGATATGGGTCTTCTTCTTCTTTGGATATGGGATATGGGTCGGAGGTTTGCTTATGCTCGTGGCAGTTGATTTAATAATATTAGTGGTCATATCGTCACAGCCACTAGATATACTGTTGTTTAATGACATTATAATTTTATAAATCTCATAATACTGAAATTAAGATTAAAGAATAACAAAGAAGTAACAAAGAAATTATTGGTGATTCACTTAATATAAGACCGTTCGCCTTAACGAGTATCGTGACAATGATAGTCAAATCAACATCCCACATGGCGGTCACCTCGTGGACCAAGTCTTGCTGTATTAAAATTATTTGCTATTATTATTCCATTATTTATCTGATTTCATAGGTTAAGTTTTATTTCATAATTGCAATTTCAAAAATGTAGAAGATTTTGTGAAAATCCAACCCAATAGTCTCTAAGCCTTAGGAAAAATACCCAGAGGCCAAAAACGTAAGTTAAGACATTAACAAATAGCTATGCGGGTTCCTACATCTAAGGGAAGTGGACTCCCGTTAAGGAACCGGCATTAGAAAGTGATTAAAAAAAACTGGGACATCAGAATCCTTATTTTGTTGGTAATAATAATGATTTAAATCAACTTTTTTAACCACATATATCTCGGTATAACAATAAGTTTGTTGGTGTCCACTCGCTGGCCAGATTAATTTCATGTTACAACATCGCAACTTCTTTGTAATTTATTAGATCAAATAACAGTAACATCTCTACAGTGACTATCTAAGTGTAGCACGTACTTGACAACAAGCATTGCTCAGTTTGGGACTAGATCGATTTGATTTTTATTTATTTTTATTTTCCTACTTATACGTACTTAAAGTACGTACGTACGTTTCCTATTTAAAGTCACTAAGTTGTGCTGGAATCTTACTTTTCGTTTCATAAATCGTGCACCCGTAGCTTGGTTTTAAATCTAGAACGTATACATCCACACTATAATATTATAAATGCGAAAGTGTGTCTGTCTGTCTGTTACCTCTTCACGCTTAAACCGCTGAATCGATTTTGATGAAATTTGGCATAGAGATAGTTTAAGATACAAGGAAGGACATAGGATAGTTTTCATCCTGGAAATTATACCTAAAAAGATTGAAAAGTGAGTGAACATTTCTGTTGGGGTGCGGTGACCCTGTAGGAAATGTAATTATTAGACCAAAAGCGCGGCACTTTTAATAATCCCTTTTATCAAGTTCCACGCGTACGTAGTCGCGAGCAAAAGCTAGTAATTAATAAAGAGTATTCTATTCTATTCTATTCTGTTCTATATTTAATTCGCGACCTTTGTTTGACATCTAATATCTATTTATCTCTTCAAATATCTCATTTCATAAGCATCGAGTGCTGTTGCCTTACATGGCGCACTCTAGTAATGTTCCTTTTACTTATCTCTGTAAGCATTTTATTTACTAAGCATCGAATGCTGTTGCCATACCCAGAAAACCGATGCCTGGTTTGTAAACTTGAATGTATAATTTGGGACCCTTGTTAACTGGTTGCGGACCCAGAGGGATCGCCGGGCAACCATCCCTAATATGTTCCATTTATCTCTTAAATTTTTATCTCATTTTTTTACTGCGAAAAATTGAATTAATGGCGGCTTTTGCCTAATTTATTAAGGTGTTATAATGTTTTATTATCAGTTTTATCTCCTGAGATGAGTTCTAAGGTTTACAGTGTTTTACGTACAATTTATCAACTCGTTATTAGAATACTTAAGGGGTTTACGAGTGATTCAGGTAATTATGGTTGAATGAACTCAAAAATGTTTATTCAACCACAAATGTAATGAATCAGCGAACTAAGTTTTGTAGAAAATGGTTGTATGTCACGTTGTCTGTACAAAAAACATAAATATGCTATTTCATCTTATATGCCTAGGAACCTTATTTAATCTGAACTGCCACAGGGACATAAATTAATGTCTAAAATATATTTTCTCAAACAAAAACTCAGGGCAAGCCGGTGTAGACTTCGCTTACTTTTTTTTCAGTAGCAATAGATAAATGTGAAGAGTCCTGAAGTGGGCAAGCCTGTAGGAATCGAGTTGTATATATATAGATGCCACGCTATTGGTAACTCATTCATTATTTTAAGGCTTTACTCTTGTCGGTGCAGTTCTCTCCAGTCCGTTCTACTTAACGCTAGTTCTTTCACTTCTCAATACGACGCAACGTCTACCTTTTTCTTTATCTGGTCCAAATAACTAATCCTCGGCATTCCTCTTCCTCTTCTTCCCTCAATTCCCTCTATTATCTTCTGTATTAGATCATCGTGTCATATTAAATGGCCTATCATTTCCCCTCTTCGTAGTGGTACATTTTTGAAATTCATTGTTGCTTTAAAATAGTAATTTATTCTTAAATTTTGTTTCTCATCATTCATAAGCGCATTAAGCTCCTTCAAATGCATCGCACTTATTTTTTAATGCATTGAATTGCGAATTTTATAGGTTCTAAAAGAGAAATTTATTAATCTAAAAGCTACGCTTTACGTTGTAGTAATGAATTTTAGGCTGGGCTGTATGTAGTTTAGTTCAACAAACTAACCTTTCTCGTCTAAATAAGGTAATGTTGAACAAATAGGCTGCTCTCTATATATATGTATTTGTTTACCTATAGAAATAACTACGTACAGAGAAGAAACTAACACAAATAGTTTTTAGAATAAACATTGTAGTGTACCTACTTACTTCACGATGTTAATTGTTCATTCCGGTTAACTATCATAAGTCCGAATTTTTGTTCACAATCTGTAACCTTTTGTCAAATTTTCATTTGTTTGAAAGCCATTATTTTCCAAAACTGTTCATATTTCATAATAATTATAAAACAATCCTAACCTAACCTAAAGGGTTCTTAAAACAATGCTTATAAAACTGAAAATATTATGGGCTTCAGAAATAAAATATTATCGTACAATATAACATTTAGCGAATCCTTACGCATGGGAAACAATGTTTCAGATTAGTAATAGGATACCGTGCATTGCACAACAATGCCCTAACACTAAGCCAAATTAACACATACCTAAGTAATAGTTTACCTAATAATAGATTCAACTTAATCCGAGCAAATCTCATTATACTAATAATTTCCGTATCAGAGTTTCTGTTCTTGGATTTTCGAGAAGTCCCGATATTCGAAACTAAATTGCTCTCATTGACTAAACAAAAGACGTCCTCGCTCCTAGAGGCAATACTAGCTGCCTAGTGATGTACATTTTCTAGTGGAATACAGATAACGGGTATAGTAGGAATCCTTTTGGAGGCCGAATTCAATTCGCTTTGGAACAAACAATTGGACCCAATGGGTATTATGAACTGTGCCCGCTAACTGCATTTATGACACCTTTCATTTCAAAGCATCAGATTGTAGCCATAATTCATCATAATGCACACAATACCCCTTGAGATGAGTTCTAAGGTTTACAGTTTTTACGTACAATTTATTAGCTCGTTATTAGAAAAACGGGACGGAATAAAGAGTTTACGTGTGGTTTAGGTAATTATGGGTGAATGACCTCAAAAATGTTTATTCAACCACAAATCTAATGAAAGTGGATTAAGTTTTTTTTAATGGTCGTATGTCACGTTATCGGTATTAAAAAAAAAAACATAAACATGCTCTTTCATCTTATATAAAGATACTTCATTTTATCTGAACTGCTACAGGAACATAAATAAATGTCTAAAATTGATTTTCTCAAACAAAAAGTCAGGGCAAGCTGGGGTAGACTTTGCTTACTTTTTGTTCAGAGGTAATAGATAAATGTGAAGAGTCCTGAAGTGGGCAAGCCTGTAGGAATCGAGTTGTACATATATAGATGCCGCGCTATTGGTAACGCATTCATTATTTTAAGGCTTTACTCTTTTCGGTTCAGTTCTCTCCAGTCCATTCTACTTAATGCTAGTTCTTTCACTTACTCAATACGACGCGACGTCTACCTTTTTCTTTATCTAGTCCAAATAACTAATCCTCGGTATACCTCTTCCTCTCCTTCCCTGCATTCCCTCCATTATCTTCTGTATTTTATCATCGTGTCATATTAAATGGCCTATCATTTCCCCTCTTCGTAGTGGTACATTTTTGAAATTCATTGTTGCTTTAAAATTGTAATTTCTTCTTAAATTTTGTTTCTCATCATGCATAAACGCATTAAGCTCCTTCAAATGCATGGCACTTTAGCCGAGCACCGAGAGTCCTTACCACCAAAGCAATTTCCTGTGTAATGAAGATGGCTCGAAAAATGCCGCAGCCGACGGGCAGGATTTGCAAGTCTAATGCCTTCGGTCTACGGATTATTTGAAGCCTAATTGTTGGTGACTTCGCAATATTAATATACTTTATTTACTTTGAGCTTAGAATTGTGGTCCATAACTAAAGACTGATTTTTATTTTATTACTCAAACTTGTAGGTAGTTTGTTTCGAATTCTCTGTAAACATGACAGATTTATAGATTTGATTTGTTTGAATATTAGCAGGTGTGTTGTTTACGCTTTCTGCGCAAAATATTGATCCTATACGTATGCGCATGGTCTCATTCGATTCAGCACGAGAAATTACGTACAAAATGACACTTCACTTGCCATGTTTGTACAATGTTCTTCTTTAAAAATGGAGTTAGGACCCCAAAATGTTGGCAAAACTCAGCAGATTCTCATTTCTAGATGTCAAGATAAAGGTATAAAACAAAGATTTATTGATGTACCTTTTTTCCTGTGCTGAAGGAACAACAACATTTGTTATTTCTTAAAGAAAGCGTAAAAACACACCAACGGTTTTAACAAGATGCGTGTGTGAGTGACAGATGCTTTGTTACTTATTTATCACGTGATAAACGCAACCATCATATGCCCCCTGGAAAGGGCCACTTATATTAACAAATCAAGTGACATAAACTTTGATTCTTAAGGGTAGCAGATCTTAGTTTTTATAATTAGCTTTATTTTCACGGTTCCAAGGAGTAGCAGACCAGAGTACTTGATATTCATTTCAGCTCGATACCTCCACGTGTTCCCGAGAAACCTTTTCTCAGGAACGCGTGGGTTGACAGAAGGACAGACGGCAACAATAAGGGTTCCGTTTTTGCCAATTGAGATACGGAACCCAAAACACTAGGTACTGCACCCTATAACAGTGTACGAGTAATCTTGAGCTAATTTTAATTACAAATACTAGGAATAAATTCCAGACAACCTAGGGTTTCATTCATGAGTCCATGAATCGGGTGGCGTCAATTAACTTGTATGCTGACTTGACAGATCTGATATCCGCGTACGTCAACGTCTCAGGGTGTGTTTTCACTTAGTGTTCTGAACGAACATTTAAGAACATTAAAGCGGTATACGGATGAACGAACAAAAATATGGCACAAACATTGAACATTAAATCGTGTGAACCGTACTGATGATGTTAGCGTTAGGTACGCATGTACAAACAAAATGTTTGATGGGTGTTTTTGCTCGTCCGTCCGTAGGTACACGGTTTTACATATTTTTTGTGGCTTATTGAAGATTGGTAGAAGATTGCTCGCTCAGATATGTTCAGAACACTAAGTGACAACGCGACTTTATACGCAGCATATGTGATAAGTTTATGGTTCTGCGTCTACAATAGTACATTTTACAACGAGTGTGAAAAGAATGTCTTTTTACCACTAGTACCGAGGTACGAGTAGTAAAAAGACATTTCACACGTGTTGTAAACGACGTTTTTTAATGCAATTGCGAAAAAATAATAAATTAATATATCATTGCGATAAAATATGCTTGCTTCGAAGTTATTTTTGAACGAACCCATACTTTACAAATGACACTGACAGTGACAACATACTATTGGAATCAGCGCCATCGGCCTCGAGTTGAGAAACTAAATTGACACTTGGCAGTTGACACTGACAGTATTTGTAAGGATAATATTTAGCTTGCCACAGCCCAATGCAGATACTAATTATAATACTGAAACGACATTAATTAGAACCTTTAACATTATCAAAACAGAAGTACAAGACATTACAGTATCAACAAAGAGAAACAGATCATGCAACAAGAGTTTTAGTGCCAAATTTGTGATCTGCGACATGTGACCAAGGACACGTTTACAACTAAAATATCATGAATTGTTTGAATATTTGAAGACTATCAAGGATAATTAGAGGTAAAAGAAACATTAAATCACATTATTAGTTATGTTTAAGGATATTTTTTTGAATAAGAAGCTGGTGAAATCTATAAATGTTACTAAATTATTAACATTTTGCAGGTCCCTAACAAATTGGCGGAAGGATAATATTCACGAAAAGCGGCTCCTAGGAAGTCAACCAGTCAATTACTATGTACCTACAACTGCTGCTCAAGTGCCACGTTGATGACCATGTTTAGAAGAAATGATGATTATGTTTAACATTACGAAAAGACAACTATATCAAATGAGGTCTAAGAAGAATTACTTGCTTTTGTGATTAAATGAGAATAAAAAAATATATATTTGTATTAAAACAAGGTTGATATCAGAAATATTTTATTTTCAGTAATAATTATAGTTAATGGTACAATTAGTGCAGTTCATAGTTATGTTGTGAGTTCTTCCATGTAAATTAAGTGTCTGACTAGTCAGGCATGGTGTATTTTCAGGTTCCTGCTGTTGTGATAATTCCTGTGGGTCAAAGTTAGAGGGGCTATGTGTAATCCAAGTGTTGTTGGCACGTGACGGTCCTGGTTGGTTAACAGGGCTGGGTGTAACCAAAGTGTTGTTAGCATGTGACGGTCCTGGTTGAGGTTCAGTATTAACAGGTACATTAAGACCAGATTGGAATGTGGATGACGAAAATTCTGTGGACTCTTGCGACTTTACATTAATTGATTTTGCAATTTGTTTTCCAATTTTTAATTTGTTATCAATGGAGTTTTCTATGTATCCTTCTGCTACATTACTTGACCGCCAACCTCCATGCCTCTTCAAAGTTGTTATGTCAGCTCCTGAGTCGGCAAGTAATGTAGCAGAGGTTCTCCTAAATGCATGTCCGATGTAAAGATTTGCATTAGGCAAATTTAAGTACTGAGCGATATCTCTCGGCATATTCCCAAACTTGTTTAAGCCTATTACCTGGGCAGTGCACCTTCCTCTTTGAAAATTCTGAAAGAATCGGTCACTTTTGCCCTTAGAAGACCGCAGACTCTGATATTTCTTGACTATTTCTGCAAATGGGCCGTCAATAGTGAAGGACCTGGGAATTTTATTTTTTGTATTTGGTATTTTGACAAGAAGTATGTCCCCATGTGTTTCTATATCTTTTACTGATACATTTGTGAGCTCTTCGCGTCTGCATGCGCCACAGACTCCAAATATAAGAGCAACCTATGAACAGTTACATATTTATTATATATTGTAAGACAATTGTTTATTTCATTCTATTTTTTTTAACTTCCTACTTTATTTTTAGAGTTAATTTTCTTAAATTGTGTACATATTTTATTAGCTTTATATTTAAGTTTATACCTTTGTAGCTAGATGTTGCTGATCTGGAGCTTCATTAATAAACGTCTCAATTTGTTCAGCTGTTAGTACCTTCGATTTTTTACTCTGAAATCCTGCACTTTGCCTTTTTAAGAAAGCAGTCAATCTGGTGTAAGTTTTTATATCTATGTCATGTTTTAACTTTATAACAGCTTTCAACATAGAATATTTTGACCATAATTTTGATGGCCGATAGGTTTCAGTCAGCTCTTGAAAATAGGCCATCAAAACAGTCTCTGAAAAAGACTTCGCGTTATGTAAGGTTTTCCACTCGATTAATTTTACATATACGGCATTATATTGGTTTTTAGATTTTTCTGGAATAACACAGTCATTGGCAATTGCTGCTCTAGCACGAATGTCTGGTGGTGTCATATCAATGTTTGAATCACTCATTTTCAATATTTTTTTATAACTTCTCGTACCAAATTATATATTTATATGCGTTAATGTGTTTAAATAATGTTAGAAGTTATTTCAAAAGGGCGGGCTGATTTGCTTTTAAATTTTTTTTTCTGGGCATATGCTTGTATCATTCAGCCAAATCAAAGAACGATTTTTAGGAAAGTAAATATTTCATACATAGATACCTAAGACAGAGTAGGCTATAAAATGCAAATTCTTAATATTTTTTCGTCATTTATATATTAATGAATACTTTAAATAAATACTCCTAGTATTCGTAAGCGTTTTTAATTTCATAATTTCCAAGTAAGAAATCTAATATAAAATTACTGCGTTTCGAAAGTATAGTTTGGAACTAAAAAGTAAAAAGCACTAGTTCGAGAAATTGAGCTTCTCGCACGCTACGCAGCCACAAAAAGTACCACTTTTTGAGCAACTGTATTAAAAATATGTTTTTTCCTCGCCTTTCGCTGATAGATTACTGATATATTACCATTCGACAACATGGCCCGCTCCATCCATCATTTTGTTTATTCGCTGAGTGTCGCATAACTTAAAAACCTACTATTGGATTGGATATATGGAATCGCGGAATCGCGTGCCTTTTATAGGGTTTGGATCGGTATAGCAAGAAGCCGAATATTATAAACGACTGGTAGTTCGATACTTTGGAGTATAAAGTTATATATAATAGTCATCACCATCATAATTGTATCAGGCGTAAGATGTCCAATGTTATGCCATCAGGAAAATGCCTCCAAAGTATCTCAATATTAGATAACGACTGTCTTGGTCACCAAAGTCTCGAATATTTGTGCTTGGGTAATGGTTGTATAGTCTATGTATTTAAGTATATATACACACACACATAAATATATTATAAGTACGTATATCGTCGTCTAGTACCCATAACACAAGCCTTCTTGAGCTTAATTCGGGGCTAGATCGATTTGTGTGAGGTTGGCCGATATTAAAAAGAATATTGCCTTTGCCCGAAGGTTGACTGGTAGAGAATGCCTCATGGCATTAAGTCCGCCTTTTGTACGATAAGTTTTCTTTTGTGCAATAAAGATTAAATAAATAAAAAAAAAAAAAAAAGTAAAGCGAACGCCGATAACGAATTTATGAAATAGATTCACACTCAGTTGTTTTTTTTTGCTAACATTCTAAAGTGCGTGGCTGTCAGAATGTGAATCACGTTTTATACTTACCTGTCTCGCTCGCTCTTACGCGATCCAGATAAGAACCTCTGGGTTTTGACCCAAACCCGAATGGCAATCTGAGAGCTCACGGACTGCTATTTTTTCGTCAAATGCCCTCAGCCATTTTAATGTGAGGTAGCTAAAGATAACAAAATAATATATGCAAACATTAAACACATTGACGCAGTAGCTTGGCGTCGTAGTTAAGGGATTTATCTAAGTTAGTGTTACATAGATAAAACTACCGCAATAGAAGTTTGCTGTAAACTAGGTACCACTCCGGATATGGAAGCGGCAACATCCGACCACCGCGTACCTAGTTACCGTAAGTACGGTTTAGGGTCGGTTTGCACCTTTGAATTACTTTCAACATTTTCCTTTTAAGTTTACACTGTTTCGCCCCTTTAAAATTGGACGGGATGTTTAAAGGGCAGCATTTGTATATGATAGCAGTAATATCGATGCTTTCGAGATGTGTGAGCACAGGTTGCTACGTAAAGCTTGGACACGAGAGAACGAGAGATATGCCTGAAATGAGCCCCGAACTTCTTCGTACATAATATAATATATATAGAGACAAGGAGGAGAGACCTAACCAAACAAATCATTATGGACTTCGCCTATTATGAGCTCTAATATGGCTGGCTAGACCAAAAGGAAGCGTTTATAAGGCGCTGATCATCCCAGTCCTTTTATATGGAGCAGAGATGGTTCCTTTACAAATCGGACATATTATGCGGTCCTCAAAGCACTGTCTGGAGAAACATATTATTGTAGGGCAAATTGATGACAGACGAGCGCAAGGAAGGGCACTAGATGGTCTGACACACCGAAGAAAGCAGTTGGCGGTAGCATGCACTGGGCGATCCACCCAGCATATACCGCACTGGGTGGAATCAAATATGAGGTCTCGACCCTCATCAGCAAGGGCCCGACGAAGAAAAAATTGTATGTGAATAGCGTTCTATAACTAGAAGTGTGGGGTTAAATGACAATGTTTTTCAAGGTAATAAACTAGGCTTAACCCATGAAATGTATGGGGAACAGTTCGTTAACTGGGTGACCTGTATTATTTGTACTTGATGAGCACAGTAACATCTGTCTACGTAAAGGTCCAGCAGTGACAAGATCTTTGTCTTGTCCAAGGATCTAATCTTGATCTCCAAAGCGACCGGTCGTACGTTGCCCTCACTCAGTGGTTTTCTGCTATCTTGATAGAATCATCGATCTTTCTGGTTCAGGACAGAATAAGACAATAATTCTATTCACACTCGCGTTCGCGTAAGAGGTGTATCTCGAATGACTTGAGAATTTAGTCTGAGAACCACTATGCGCAATTGTTATTTTTACGGGGACGCTCATTCTAATCACCCGATCACAGTCAGTTTATAATGTATCTTGTGAGATTATAAACTAACTTAACTTATCCGTCAGTTAATAATTTCACTAGTCAGTTTATAAACCAACGGTGGTCACAATTATACGGTGTCAGATATATAGTAATATCCCTGAAAGGGATAAGTTCGCCTGTGTACATGCTTATTATTTTTAAATATATTTCTTGATTTTGTGTACAATAAAGCATACATGTTCCGTCTCATTTCCCCCGAAATTCCCCCTTATTAATGGAGCGTGAAATTTTTATCAAGTCGGTAGGTTTCGACAAATTTAATCATTTGTGTTGTTTTTTTGTAAACAACCCTTAATTTTCCACTGTACTGTATAATAATTTACATTGCGAAAAACCCTTTCGATTTTACTTCGATGAAAAAGAATGTTTTCAATTTGGAACTCAGACAAAGTATTGTTGCGAAACAATGGTTATAAATCTTTATTCAGACAATCTAAATTCGTCGAAGGAAAATCGGATGCCGGCTTCAAAGGGGCAACCACTGTTTTTGCCAAAATAAACAATGAATATAAAATAACTTCTTCAAGGCGCCCTGTCACGTACCGTCTTGATGTATTGACGGAATAATTTACTCGAAATACCCGTTGGGTGACGTATGGTTGATAGAGATGCTTTGTTCTAAGCCGCTTTTTAGTATTTGGTAGGTAGTGTAAGATTTATATATGAACGTGGTTTGACTAAGAGTGAAGCTAAGCGAGCGTAATTTGAGTCGCGTAATTTCGGTCGCGCCATACTTAGTGTGATGTAATCACGTGACATGATGTATGGTGCGACCGAAATCACGCGTCTCAAATTACGCTCGCCTGGCTTCACCCTTATATAGACACAGATAGACGTAAATGCTGAATGTATGTCGCACCGTTAGAATGAAAGTGACTTAATTCAAAAATCTGCAATTTTTAGTTCCACCCGTAAAACGACTTAAAACCATGCCTTAAATATGTTTGTTAGTCGAAAACCGGCGAGTTTATGCTGAAACAGGACAAACTCTGTTTCACGGTCTCTTTTCCACGGTAGGCATTCCTCCCCCACTTCGGTGCGATACTGCCGCATTCAGTGTTCCGCTGGCTCCTGTCATAATAGCATGCCACGCTGTCGACGCGAAAGTGACTTAATAGTGATTGAGTCGATTTAGTTCCAAAAGGTAAGCATCATATGTAAATTTCAAAATGAAATTGACCCATTCGTTATTATGTCAATTTTCTCCTGAATGTTTGCTTGTAATAGAAGACTTATTAGGGTTTATGCCCCTTTATTAATAAAAAGTATTGTGGATAGTGTGACTTATTATGTGTTTAACCTGTATTATACAAAACTGTTAGTTATGTTTAAAGTCATATTAAACAATACGTCTCTTTCGTATTTATACAACCGCATTCGGTTAAAGCCGTTTAGTTTATATGTCGTTTTCATTATAAAATACTAACGAAGTTTTTATTGTAGGTCTTTATTGACAGTGAAATGTCTGAGTTGTTACTTAATACAAACTTCCCAGGCTGCTCCATTACGGAGAACTGTGCATGGGACCAGGCAGGTCAACAGGAATTTGATCAACCACCTGTTGAAGCCGCACACACTGCCCAAAGAATTGTAACACTGGAAAGGGTGTTATGGGCAATAAACAACTTCTCTGCGTTCAAAGCGGCAGGGGCAGGATTAGATGGTATATTTCCGGGACTTATGCAGTGGTGCAAGATTACCATGGCGCCACACCTAGTCCAAATCGCGCCACACGATAAGCCTCACATCGTTCCTATTAAAAACTCTGGAACGCCTCTGTGATCGCGACCTCAAAGATGGAACCTTAGCGCTATATCCTCTTCACCCCCAACAACACGCCTACAGTTCAGGCAAATCAACCGAATCAGCACTACACAGCGTTGTTTCACCCATAGAATACGCATTATCAACACAATCCTCAGCGCTTGTGGCCTTCATCGACATCGAAGGAGCCTTTGACAAGACGCAATTCAACAGCATTAGCCAAGCCCTGCTCAGACATGGAGCCGATCAGACCGTAGCAGGTTGGATTGATAACATGCTGAGACAAAGGGCTGTACAGGTAACAGTGAACGGCACAACTTGGGATATCGTGTCAAGACGCTGCCCACAGGGTGGAGTTATATCACCACTCCTGTGGAACTTTCGTAGTGGACGGATTAATCCGGAAGCTCAACGAGGCGGGCTTCTATACTGTCTCTGTTCTGTAGGCTATGCAGACGATGTAGCAATCCTCGTAAGAGGAAAGTTTGAGGCAACCCTCTGTGACCTCATGCAAGAGGCACTCAAAATCGTCGAACTATGGTGTTCTGCTTCTGACCAAGGCTTGTCAGTCAACCCAGCCAAAACAGAACTAGTCTTGTTCACTAAGAAGCGAAACATAAAAATCAGTCGCTTGCCAAAACTCCAAAACACAACTTTGACTCTCAGCAAAGAGGTCAAGTATCTGGGCGTCATCCTGGATGACAAATTACTATGGAACAAACACTTAGAAAACAAATTGAACAAAGCCTGCGTCGTATTCTGGCAGTGTAAAAGACTAATTGGTAGAACATGGGGCTTACACCCCAGGATCACAATGTGGCTTTACACTGCGGTGATAAGACCTATTATCACCTACGGCGCTGTAGTTTGGTGGCCCAGAACCAAACTGACAACAGCCAAACATAAACTGCAGCAATTTCAAAGACTTGCTTGTGTAGCAACGACGGGCTGTATAAGAACAACACCCACAGTGGCAATGGAGATACTGCTAGGACTGCCACCCCTCGAACTGTTCATTCAGCAAGAGGCAGCGTCAGCAGCTATCAGACTGAAGACGCTTAACCTCTGGGGTGTAACACACGGGGGTCATGCCGAAATACTTGAAGAGGCTATCAGACACGAGCCAATGATAGCTGCTCCCAACGACAAGATACCCAAACAGCATTACTTCGATAAGAGCTACGAAGTCGAGTTAATTGAAGAACCTTACGATCGATCCGATATACATGAAATACGCATATATACGGATGGGTCAAATACACAAACAGGGACAGCAGCTGGAATATACTCACCTGAAATAAAGCTAAACATATCAATAGCCTTAGGCAAATGTAGCTCCATCTACCAATGTGAATGTCTTGCCATTACACAGGCTGCCAAGGCAGTTGCTACACGAGCAAAAGATACGTATTGTTTCCGACAGCGCTGCAGTTTTACGAGCTCTGGAGTCTGAAGAATAAAACAATCAAATCCGGGCTCATACTAGAGTGTCACTCAGCATTGCAAACGATCGGGAAGAATAATCGGATCACGTTGCAATGGATTAAAGAGCACAGTGGGTCTCTAGGTAACGATGCAGCCAACCAGCTGGCAAGGAGAGGATCCGATCAAATGGCAATTGGCCCAGATCCTATGCTCCCCTTGGCTTTTAATCAGCTGCGTACATGGCTCGTCACAGAACACGATCACAACACGCCGATCAATGGGCAGAAACCAGTACATGCAGGCAGTCCCGGGAAGCAGTCCCATACCCAGACACACGCCTGACAAAGCGCCTGTTATCGCTAAGCAGGCCCGCCCTGCCAGTAGTAGTAGGCACTATCACTGGACACTGCACACTTAACAAGCGCTTATATTATGTTCTAGGAATGACTGATAGCCCCCTGTGTAGGGGATGCCTGTCGGCCGAAGAAACAGCTACCCACGTGATCCTGGAATGCGCTGCCGTAGCTACGGGCAACGGGCTGAAATCCTCAAAGCACCGAGGTCACTTCGTGAAGCCTGTGGAGACACCAGGAGAATCCTGCGCTTCTGGATGGAGTTAGGCTGGCTAGACTATTAGCTGGCAAATCTGTACGCACAACGGCTCGAACATACACAGGCTAAGTGCGGAAAGCGGAGCCCATAACCATATACCATATAAGAACAGATCTCAAATGTGTAATTTTTAGAAGACTGCTTATTGTTATTAAATATAGGTGACATTTAAAGTTTTAAGTGCCACAAACAAGGCTATTATTTTGTTAGTATGTATTTTTGAGCTTTTAAGAACGTGTCAGTATTATGTACCATATTTGGAATGTGCCCAAGAACTAAGCCAAATTGTTAGAAGTTTTACTTGAGTTTAGTTTAAACACAAAAATAATTTAATAAAGAGATTTAATGACAAAGCGTGTGACTTATTGTTTTAATTGCAGCTAAAGTTACAACTTATTTAATTATAAGTAGACCTAATCGTGATAGAGTCAAGTACGTTTAGATACAGCTTAAACTGAAGGCGACTTAATAACAATTTGGTCAACTGACATTAAAATATTTCAGTCAAAAAGTGACCCTATAGTTACTACTTTTTGTAAATAGTGTTTTTTTGATTATATAAATAATATACTGAACAAAATCAATGTTGAATTGCAAAGGTTATTAGTTTACCTTTCTTACCTAAGGCAAATAAATAAACTAAAATCATGTTTTAAGGAGTAATTAGGCAATGAACCCGAAAATGTCACAACCGCTAGTCTTATTCTCCGTATTCCCAAAAAGTTCCGTTTTTGCGTTGGGTCAGTTTCATTCTAACGGTGCGATGTATGTCCAAAGTTTAACCGACTTCAACAAAAGATAATCATAATCAAGCTTTGGAGTCAGCATATCACCAACATCAACAACGGGCATCAGGCGCTGTGTTTTTTATACGCGATTTTAATGTTGTTTATATCACTTTAAAACATGAGATATCATCGATGTTTCGTCTGCTCGACTTCACCGTCCCTGTAGAACTTTTATTATTAATCTTTCTAAAATTATGGCAAGAAAATATATTTTAACTCACGCAAATACCATGAAAAGCAACTCGAGCCGTAACTGTCAAGTGCACAGTAAACTTGTCCTTTCATGCCTTGATTTCTTGCTTACCTTTTGTTATTCAAACGAATGCTTTAAAAAGCTGCTTGTCATTTCTATCCTCAACCCGAGTCCATATCCGTGTGTTTGTTTAGGCCTCCCCACGTAACTCTTGACCCACTTCTATTATCCAACTGAGTTAAATTGCGTTGGCATATAGGTTAGATGGCATTTGAAAAAATCCACAGCCCGCATAATAATATGGTGAAATGTTTAATTACTTTTTAATGTGGGAAAACCACAACTTTGCAGAACCATTGATACAAATTGAATTGAATGATTGGCAGTCTCTTCCGCCATTTTACGCGTTTCAAATTTTCTTTGTGCTTAGATCTTTGTTTGTAGAGGTTCAATAGGCAAACATGTTACTTAGATAGTTGGCAGTCCACGACTGTGCGTTTTTCTAGAAATGTCCTGCCTGTCGCTTGCGGTATTTCCGGACCGATACGACCTTGGCTCCTCTGGTACAGTTGCCGAGAAACTTCTTGACCCAAAATGGCGGATCTGCATGCATATTTGTACGTAAATCGGCTACTGCGCAGTCAAGGTTAGGCTCAAGAAGTTTCTCGGCAACTGTATTGCAGGTGCAGCCAGGTCTATGGGCGACCGTAATCGCTTCCCAACAGGCGACCCGTTTGCTCGTCTGCCCCTATTTCAAAAAAAAGTTATAAAAAATCTAACCTGGGTAGCGGCGAGAGCTTGAGATGCTTTCTGTTAATAATATTTGATCCAGTCATCTATCAAGACAAACATTTTATTTCATCTTTTAAAAATTTGGTTGAGCTAAAATTATTTGCATTACCATATCGTTATATACACGATGATTTTTAATCGGTGATCAGGTATTATACCAACTTTTCTAACTCAGTAATTGATGGCGGTCACGTAATTACAACTCGTAATTACTTACAAGTAATTACGAGTTTTTTATTTTATTTTATTTTGAAACCTATTTGTCCTAAATTCCTTGTCACCCTTATAATCTGTATCTGTGAGCTTACAACCTCTTTAGTAATTTAATGGCAATGTCAATTTATGAGTAATAAGTAATAACTTGTCATTGTCATTATATAAACAAAATCGTAGAAAATTTCGTAAAATTTCCCGCCAAAGCGATGGCACTTGACGTAGGTATCGTACTGCAATAATTTATGTAGGATGACCATCTAGTGGTTATTCGTTTTAATTATGTTTTAACTTTTAATTAATTAAACAGTAAGGTAATTGCGTGAGACCTCGCCTATTAAGTTTAATTTTAGCTGCATATTAATATGTTTCTACTCCTGATCACCGATTAAAAATCATCGTGTATATACATTTTTATCTTTTTCACTTTCTGGGCTTTCATTTCATGCATACCTATTCTATCGCCACTTCGCCATCCCGGTCGCGTTAAGTTTGAGCCTTATTTTTATTGTAACGCCATAGATATCGGGGCAAACTTAACTTAATCGGGCGTGAAATGTCACTTGCAACTCAAATTGCAAAATACCACGTTTAATGACAGTCAAAGACGATATCCCTGAGATATCGCTTATTTGGCGATTCCAAATTAGTATCAGGGATACACGCAAAAATACACGCTTAGGATAATTTTAGATCTTCCTTATTATTAGCTGAAGAAGGTCGTATATTTACGCAAAAGTAAATTATTTTTGTGTTCCTTCACCGTGAATGGAAATTAGTTTATAAGAAGGGCAATTTGCTGCATCTGAGCGCAAAACTAATCCACGCTATTTCTCAGAAAACAAGCACAGACTTAAAATCAGCTATCGGTTAAGTACCACCATTAATTGCAGAACACTAGTGGTCCTGCAAGAAGCTTGCAATTTGTTACGAGCTAAAAATCTGAGGCTACACCACCTGCATTGTTCTTTTACTTCCGAGGTGACAACCCTATAAATGAAAGGCTTATCCTTTACAAACCTTATCAAAGAAAGACAAGCATTTCTGTGTAGGGTGTCCACTGCATCTTCATACAAGCAACGGTATTCTATTCGTGTCGGAATAAATGCGCGTCGGACGGGGCAAATATTTATGACCCCAATAGGGCTGCTACCTATAAATAACATGGAGCAAAGCCCGGACTTTACATATTAAAGGATCGTAAGAATTCTTATGTGATTTGAAGAGGTCGGGGTAAGCTTTTTAAGGGTAATGTCGAACACAGGATCTTAACCCTGTTAGACGCAGCGTCCTTAATGTAGGAAATACGGTAAAGGGATTCTGAACTTTCTTTGAGTGTCTCAAGACTGGGGCTTACCTAGTTAGTTAGCTACCGTCCTTTTTTTTTAATTCAGTTTACGAAAACTGTCACCGTTGAATTCCAAATCGTCGTATTTTTGATTACCTACATTGAGTATATATATTTTCAAATAATCTATGTAGCTTGTATTTATATGTATTCTCCTGTCCCGGTGCCTGTCTTACTATTATCAATTCTTCTAAGTCAAAGTGATTTCCCAGTTCCAACTGAGCTGAAATTTTGCATTTATATTTAAATCAGGTAGGTATTCATTAAACATGATTACGACATGCCGCTGATCTGATGATGGAATCGGAAGATTATCATAGAAACTTTGTAATAACATGCTGCTGGCAGTCCGCAGTAATATGCTTGTCCGCAGATTCGCTTGATATACTATAGGCTGCACAAATGCATGGCCCACATTTATGAATAGATTCGTTCATAAATGAGCCATGCAATTTTGCAGTTCATTGTACATTACATATTATTCGGATAGTTTGAATACGGAGCCACATGAGGCAAAGTCCCAACAATTTAACTGCAACTATCAAATTCTAAAAGCAGTTGCTGGAAGATACGACTGCCCGATCATATGATGGACAGAGTAGGTTAAGGGCGTAGCCTCTATAAATACATATAACCCAAAAAATAATAATATAATTATTTGGTCAATTAACTATAAGTGCTCACTAACCTTAAATGTAACACCCTACTACGGATAGCTATGGATGTAATCATGGCTGAAATGTAAATAAATTATTTATTTGCTTGCTTTAGATATTTTACAGATAGATGGATAAAAACATGTAAAGCACCATAATGACATATCTAACAGCAATGCTGGCATGCAATAAACATACAACAGAATCTATAGCTATAAACGTTAACAATATACATACCATGTCAAAATAAATATAATAGAAAATTGTTTACTCATCACACACGTACACATAAAAGTTAACTCTATTTTACACAGAAATGAACGTCCTCAACGTGCCGTTGGGATTTAATCTTGCCGCACAAAATAAACATTTAAAGAATTAGAATTAAAATTGGAAATTTTTAAGTTTTTTTTTAACTACTTATGACATCCCTAGATCAAGACTCACTTCAAGTATGTTGCTTGATTACTTCGCAACATACGTGCGAAGCAGCTGCGTCGAGTTAATGTTTGGCGCCGGCCGTAATGGATGACTTGAGATTCCAATTTTGCTATCGCTAGTGTCGTTTAATTTTGAGGTTATGAGTATAATGTCAAAATTTCGAAATGACAATGAAATTTTGAATATTGTAATATACCTATATATATTGATACAAAATTAACACGTAACATCTCCATTTCGAAATTTTAGCTGCGCCGCGCGGTGGTACCCGCTCATCCCACGAGAACACGAAATTTTTTCGGGATAAAAAGTATCCTGTGTATTAATCCAGGGTGTCAGCTACCTTCGTACCACAATTAATCAAAATTGGTCAAGCCGCTTGAGCGTGAAGAAGTAACAAATATACACATAAACACACTCACAAACTTTCGTCTTTATAGGTAATATTGGTGTGATATATAAGTTTTATAAAATTTATTTAACTCCGCCAACCGTATATACGTGAAATTTTGCTACGAGCAAAACGCCCACATAGCCCCGACAGTGAATGTGTTAACTGAAACTGATCTTTACGGTAGACGGCGCTCCAAAGCCCCCTTACAGTTTATATGAAGCGACTGTTTGTAATATTCAATAGATGAGCAATGTAAGAGAAATTTTGATCGATCACGCGAACAATTGTGAAGACAGCATTTATCTAGAAATTCGTCTTTCTTCTGGTGTAAATGAAGGTGACCTCAAAAAATAAATAAGGTTTATCGCGTAAGTCCGACTTCTAGTTTAAATCCTCGAGTTATCTTATAGAAGCGCTTTAAGAGCTTCCATTGAACTTATTTCCTAGATTTCTAAAAGTCTTGTTCATGTTGAGGCTTTAAGTATGGACTCGCAAAGGCTCTGAAAGGGTTTCTATTAGTACCTACCGCAAGATTGCTTCAAGCAAAGCTAAGTCCTAAGTGAATCTCTTTCAGTATTTCCTTTGAACAAAATTAATTATAGTGTAACAAAGGAGCGTAAAAGTCACTTAAAAGTGGGTTAACGAGCTGGGCCGAAATAATGACATTATCTAAACTATTTATAAAATTCTAAGCTTGTATTGAAAAAAGGCGCGCGGCGCCATACCAACCTTGCGCCATCTATTTTCATAATTTTATTTGTCCTCGCATCACGCGAAACGGCTGGACAAATTTTAGACATCCAAAGATGGTTATACTTTGGATATTTTTTATCCGTCTATGGTCACCTATGGTAAAGAAAAAAAATACTCCTAGCGAGGAAATAAATGAGTGAGGAGGAGTGAGGAGTGGTGATAATGTTGGTCTTTAATTTAATTACTGAACGAACTTGCTCGTCAGTGGAATAAAGACATAACCCTCTTTTTTTCTCAGAGTGAAGTTTTTAATTTACATGTCCATTGTACAATTGTCCATCCATGTCTGGACGGTTAGTTGACACAAAGAAGCCACGTCGTCGACTTAACGTGTTTGTGTACCTACTTTGTCTCATAATACAATGAATACAATACTTTGAACACCAACAAGAAATATTTAACAAGTAGGCAATGGTCGCTTTTATCGCTAAAGAGCGATCTCTTCCAGACAATCTTTGGGTAGCGGAGAAAACAGAATTAAACAGTAAATAGCAGGTGGTGAGATAAGAATTTAAATAATAATGAGAGGTTACAAATAAATGTGATACAAATATTAAAGATAGAAGGTCTTTCACATACTTATTTTTAAGTAAATACATATTTATATGAAGGTAACATTTTATAAATTATGTATGGGCCTTTGATACCTAAAATAAATTAATTGATATCGCGTTCAAAAAGGTGTTTATCTAATTATCTCGGCGATTTGGACGTTATTATAAATCCATAGTCTTGAAAAAACCGAAGGGAAGGGAAGTCGTGTGAACATCGTGTGAGTTTAAATCAATACAAAATGTAGTACTCATACTCATAGTACTGTCATCAGCAGAAGCTTACTACGCACGCCACGTGCTCAAAATTGTACACGGACTCAATTATCTAGAGAATAAGGGTCACAATCACTGTGAGCGTGCTATAAAGCTTGGCTACTTTTGCTGCTGACTGTACTACAACGTCGTATTTATGCGAGCCAAGTTAGTCCAACATCGTGCGCCCTAGAAACTCCCCATACATATTCATACGAGCCCGTAAAACCAGCCAAAGCTTTGCTAAATGAAAAACAACTAAGTGAGCCTGAACTCTGAAAATATATATTCGAAGTTGTAGCGTGCCATCCCTGCAGGACTACTCCGATGTTCGAAATTCAACCGTTGTATAGTGCAATCTCGTTCACCCAAATATTGATGGACAGGAGATTAAGAGGGACGGCATTATACCATTGTCGAATTTAGAGTCTGGCTAGCCAAATAATGTTGACAGATATTTTCTTGTGGTATCACTAATTGTCTATGATTTAAACAATTTAGTAGGTGGGTCGCCGATAAATAATTTTGATACTTTATGTACTAGTTCTGACATTCCGATCAAGTTGAAATTTGGCATAGTACTTATGTATTTTTTTTGTGATGGATTAATATGGTATTATCGAGCTAGGTCTTATTTGCAGTACATGTAATTTTTCGCCTTATATATGGTTAGAAAGTGTAAACATGTCTGTTTGTTGTTGACTGTACTGTACATAGTGGTAGAAATTATGTGAGCTGACTATGAGTGCACGTCAACATATTAAACTTATTTCATTAGGTACCTTACGTGTGCATAGAAAATCAAAAATATTTTCTAGTATCAAAACTATAATTCCGACTACACAAAGAGTGACCGGCCGCAGATTTTTTAAATTTCCCGCCAATAGTTTGAGTAATATTTCATTAGCCAGACTATAGTAACCCTTCTGTGGATCTCACATGGAGCATATTTGAATTGGAACGGCACAATACGAAGTTCGAATTTCGAGCGTCCGTCCGTCACGTTTTGACAAGATGCGAGTGTGAGTGACAGATACTTTGTCACTTATTTATCACGTGATAAATGCAACCATCATAGGCCCCCTGGAGATTCATATTGATAAATGTTTTTGTTATATTATTTACTCGATAGTTGTTTACGATCTTTGAGTGTCTTTAAAGGTTTAACTATTTGTTTGTTTAAGCCTTAAATACAAAGATCAAATCTATTTGTTTGTGTTAAATAAGATAGTTATCGCCATTCACTAATGACTGACGCCTTGTGATCTCTTTATAGTTTTGAAAAGAAAAGAACTAGCTCAATTTGAAATAATGATGCCCAAATGAAACCTGTAGTTTAGGTTTTTTGGAAGATTTGTTTTCGGACCATCTGTTTAGAGGAAAAGATAGCCTGGAGAACAAATAAACGAATTAACGAATAGATCGACGTGTCTGCACTTGAACTCATACTTTATATTTAATCAGAATCAGGCGTCGGAATTTTCTTGCACAGAAGGACGATAGGGAGCTCTGGCGTCGGCATTAACATCAATAATGTAACTCATACGTATTATTTTTTTGCATTCCAAAGAGCCTCTAACGTTATTATGAATATGAGTTAATTTCCCAAATTAAATAACTAGAAAATTATAATAAAAATAAATTTCTTTAAGATTACAAAATCGTTAATGTTGACTTTTCCGATAATCGATTAATACAATATATAGTTCTCCAAACACAAGGAATAATCGTAAAATTTAGGACTATGTAACGATGACCTGTGGAGGATATACCACTAATGAATTAAATTCACTTATGAGTTACATTTTATGGGTAAAGACAGTTCCATAGCTCTCAAACGTCCTACCGTGCTATTAAAAGTCTGAACCTTTAACGACTTATAATAACGGGAGGATAATTATTTTTTAGGTAGTAAGGGCAGTCCCCAGATAACGGATTAAATCACGGAGGTCAAATTCACGACAGCAGTAAACAGCTCGAAGATGATTCATTAAAAGATCTGTTGGGCGTCCAAATCTAAGACTCAACGACTCCTGCAAGCGGGACATGAATAGCTTCGGTATTCGGACAGACGGGTGGGAAAAACGCGTCGATATGAGACCTGGGACCAAATTCTAGACTGCCGTTTGAGAGATCGCAAAACGTCAAAACTCTATTAGAAAACAATGATATCGCCTCTGAACTGTCATTAAAATGCGATGAGCTTCAAGTGACATATCTCATCTCAATTTTGGAAATACGAAGGCGATAATGATTGTAAAAATGCTATTCATGCAAATGAATTTAAGTTTTGAACGAAACGTAACTGAATAATTTCACGCACTACATGGTCAAGTTAAGTAGGCACCTGTTATTTATGCCGTCACATAAAAAGGAAACGCAAATTAAGCGCGACCGGATTGACGAAGTTGCGATTTTCTAGGGATATCGCCACTTGTCAAGTAGGGACACGTCAAAGCGATGGATGGCGATGAAATGGAGAGATCTCCATCATTTCTCTAAAATTGGTCGAATTACCCCCCTGAATATCTGAACCTCAGATACGCCGATGACACGGTTATTTTAGCAACGTCTGTGGAAGATATGCAGGAGCTGTTTGGGAGACTCAAGACGGAGAGCAACCGCATGGGTCTCGCAGTAAACAGGAGTAAGACGAAGCTAATGGTAGTAGACCGTGTCGAAAAACTGCCCTGTACAATTAACATCATCCCAGGGGTTGATATCGTAGACCGTATTGGTATGGCTAAGGACGCGATGACCTGACTGAATGTCATCTGGAAGAAGAGAGGTGTAACCATCACCACCAAGACCCGGCTAGTACGCGCTCTAGTATTCCCCATATTTCTCTATGACGTATAAACATGGACGATTCGAGAAAGGCAAAGGTTCGATGCATTTGAGATGTGGTGCTGGAGGCGTATGCTGAGACCCTGGACCGCCATGCGCACCAATGTGTCGATCCTTTCCCAGCTTCGTGTCCAAACCCGCCTATCCACAATCTGCCAGCAGCGTATATTGACCTACTTCGGCCACATAATGAGGAGGGAAGATGAAAGCCTTGAAAAGCTGATCATTGTTGGGAATACGGAGGGCAAACGAGCCCGGGGACGGTCCCCAACCAGATGGATCGATCAAGTGAAGGGCCCTTCCTCAACCAAGTTTTTCTCGGTCATCAGAGATGCGATGAACAGGCACCGGTGGAAGCAGATCATAAAAACTAGGTGTAGAGCATCTATATCCACCGATGACCACGATCCTCAGTCATGAGGGAGCGACCACCGAGAGAGAGACCCTCCTGAATGGCGACATGACATCAAAGTCGGAACATCAAAACATGACGATGACTGGCTGGAGAACCTTAAGCAGAAAAGTCTTCGTCGTGCTCTTTCACCTCCTGCGGACTCTCGTTTTGTGTGCGATCGATGTGGCAAGAAATGCCGCGCTGCTATAAGACTCTATAGTCATTAACGGCCATGTGGGAACCCGTAAACCCACAAGTGCTGCAACAAACATCTACAACAGATGCTGTGACCAATCCAATGATGATAACAGCTCACATTTTGTGCCTTTATACGCAGAAATTCACCGCAAAAACCTCTTAACCTTTGACTGACGACCTGGTTTTTACGTAGCACTTACATCGATGTGCTGTCTGAGAGACGTAAATTTTAAACTTAATTATTAATAATACAATTAACATGCTAGTTTTTTTTTAGTTTGCTTATTGCATAAACACTTGTTAAGGGTAATTATTTGAATGATAATAAAAATAATACCAGCTTTATTATGAAAATTAACAGCATTTATTAAAGAGATCACAAAATCTTAGTACTAAATTTTAGGAACATTAATTAGTCTCCATATTTTTTATAATTAGGGAAAATATAACAATTAAACATAAAATGTTCTTACTTCTTAAACTAATTAACAAATTGAAAACATAAAATCACTTCTAAATTGAAACATAAAAAAAATGACACTAGTCAGACATGGCACATTGAATGGCCCAATTTGCAGTCAATGCATATCTGAAGGCAGCAAGTAAGGCACACAGGTTTGTTGCATTTGCAACAAGAGTACTTCGTAGTCTTCGTACGTCTTTTTAGGCGGCTCGGACTGATAGCACAGGTTTTGCGAACCCTTGGTTCCGTATTTATGGCGATTTCGGTTGGAGGCTCGGGCATATCGGCGGGACCAATGACTCGCTCCATAGTAAGTCGTAACTCACGGGGCAGTCTGTCATTATAAACCCGTAATTTCATTACGTGTAGGACTAATACTCTTGCAAGTGCGAGAAGGAACTGACCGCGGGTTCTGTCCTACTTATTTTGATCTGAGCATTTATTATACAAAATTTTAAACAATAACGCGGCTCATATCTAGATATGAGCCGCGTTATTGTTTAAAATTTTATAAATTTTATAAAATAATACCATAGGCCAACGTCGTGTCCTTCGAGAGCATGAATAGATACTCGTAGAGTATTTCTTGTCCACTTCATCAACACCTCCTTTGGTCTTATTGTAGTCAATAATCATGACTGGTTTGCCGGTATCGACATCAATATATCTCTTGATCTATTAAAGGCCTTACTCGTTTTGGATACCTGGGAGGTACTGGAGCTGCTTTTAATTTCCTAGAAATGCTTTGCTTTCTTCTAGGCATTCTGCAAAGAAAAATATACCTGTAAAACCGACATCATCCGAATATGAATATGAATATGAATATGAATATTGGACACTATGAGTTTGTACACTAAAACACCGAGGTGACGATTAACAGACGTGCATATTTTTTGTACATTAACACCGTACTTACGTCTCTCAGTCGCCGATTGCTCCGCTACGGTCACATACGCACTGGCCGGGCTCGCGGCGTTGCCTGTGGCGAGCAGACGCAGAACGGGGAAGGTAGCGGGAGGAGCAGCAACGCGAGTGCCGTAGGTAAAAAAATAATTTCAAAATAAAAGTAAAGACGTCTGTGAGACGTATAGGTCGTCAGTTAAAGGTTAAAGGATATTTCGGGAATAATAAATGCGAAGTAGGTACTCAGAGCGATAAAAGTAATTTTAATTAGAGGGCATAAGGAGTACGCTCGTTATTTTGTTTATGGATCCCGGAGGTAAAATAAGAATATTTAGCGTTGTACATCTTTCGGCTCATAAACTGTATAAAAGAGAAATATATGTTTATTTTTAAGGTTCCGTACCTCAAAAGGAAAAAAACCTGACTGTCAAGATTCTTGAAGGGACTGATACCATGAACATAACATCACGTTCGAAATGTAGAGGTAAATAAATAATCACTTTTCTGCATGATAAATACGTATTTAAATTCAAATAACATCCATGACCCAGGCTGAAATAGTCGAGTTCATCAATCATCACACAAATATTTGTCCATGCCGGGATTTGAACCTAGGATCGCCGGCTCAGCAGTCAGCTGTTTTACCACTACGCCAACCGCGTCAATGCATAATGTATATCTAGTTGGACAATATAAATGCGTCTATAGATTGACTCAATCTTTGTAGTGACACTCTATTATTACCATAGTTACTTTGTAGAACTACAACTCTCCATACAAATCGTTTACGCTGTCGCTAGCGAGTACCGTCACGTTAACTCATGGTAAGGTTACTGAAGCGCCCGAGGATTTGTTCTTATAGTACAAACTCCTAAGTTCATCTGACAATCTAAAGTACTAGAAAAATATGGGAAAGCGTTAAGTTTAAGTTTTAAATAACGGCATTGTTATAGAACTATAAAGTCCACGATTAATGGCCGTAACTTATTGAGCATTTAGCTCAAGAAGACTTTAAAGAGTTCGTTCTCCAACTTTATAAGGTTGGCATATATTAACGTAATTTATTCGTTTAATTTCTCATCGCGCGTAGGGTTGTGAGAAGTAATTAAAGCAATAGTTAAATATTGTTGTGAATGTGTGTTATACGTCTTTAGTCCTATTTTGTAGCCAGATTTGGCAGCTAGCATTCGAAATGGGAAATGCGAATTCCCATCTGGCAGCCAGCTGCAAAATGGGTTATGCGAATTCCCATCTCGCAGCCAGCTATAAAATGGGAACGATTTTCCCATTTCGTAGCCAAGTTTGGCAGCCAGCTGCAAATGGGAAATGTGAATTCCTATCTCGGAGCCAGCTATAAAATGTGAATTCCCATCTTCGAGCTAACTACGAAATAGGAACTAGATATAATCCTAATAATTGGGCTACATCACTATATAATAATAATAATCTTCAGTCGCGAAGATTTCATTAAAACAAGCACTGAAGCGACTCTACCAATCCAGCTAAGCACTCCATACATATTATGTCGTTGTTATGTTCAATGTAGTTAAACAAGCTTTCACTAAAAGAGGGACTCATGAAGACTAGCTACATGACTGTATCAGGGTGTTTCTAATGTAGTGTAGGTTAATTGTGTTCAGGTGATTATTTTTAGCGACCCCCCGTCATATATACATATCAATAAATTGTGACTTTAAAATGTGGTTTATATACCTACTTAAAAAATTTGAATCAGTTTTTTTAAATAATGTGAAACAGGATACTTAGCAGGAAAGTACATAATTATTGGATTATTGTTTTTTTGCTTTGTTCTTATTTCACGAAATCGGCGATTATCATTATATTACACAAAAAAATTATATGAGTCGAAGGTAAAACCAATTTGAGAACATACCGATGAATATCGGCGGTATCGGCCAGTATTTGATATTGTTAGATATTTCATTCAATTGCTCAATCGTGGCGTGATGTGGGTTGATGAGAATAGATTTATTTCCGTCATCCACTGTCGATAGAAAAAGTTGTAGAGACCCTAAAATATCAGCTTCAAAAATCCTAAAAATTTCTTTTTCGATTTAAACTATTTTTGATACATAAAAATATAAATATAAATTGGTAGGAGGGTTATATAAATTGGTATCAGCACGTCTAGCATAACTGTGACACGTGACACTTTGTCGCGCGACAAATGCTACCTGTCACTTTCCTTTCAATGCCGTGCGAGCAAGGCGTTGCTGAGTCGCCCGACAAGGAAAGTCGCGGCAAAATTTGCTAGCCCTACTTACTGGTATCTATATTATGTGGACCCGTATAGTATAATTGTAGGATACCTATCTACTTTAACAAAGAAGCAAATATTTTTTTTCATACTAAGTCCATATCTTGCTAGTAGCATACATAATGCTTAGAAACTATGTATGTTAGGTTAAAAAGAAAATACAAATAAGAAAATATTTTTTACACAAGTTTAACAGGTACGTCCGGTCTACTTAATATATCTTAACGTAGTCCTAATCTCCTCAATCCAGTACTTCAATATGAACAGTTAACTCTGTCAGAAAAGACCTTCTGAATACTGTTGAGTCCTCCTGATGCGACCCATCAACGAAGCGGCTTTATTAACCCGAGTATAGTCAATATGAAATAGGATAGCGATTTTTCCTTCTCCAGTACAATATGCTAACTAAATATTCTTGTGATTTTCTAAACAGAGTATGATGTATGAGAACGGCCCGCGCATCAGGTGGCCAATACATTTATCGGAACTTGCGTAACTGCAAAAAATATTGGCTATACACTCGCTGTCTGCCGCGAGAACGGATCACAAAACATTGTTAATGGAACCACTAATACAGCGAAACTAAATTTTACGAAATATAAACAAAATACTGGTACAGACTCGGCCCTATGCATGGACAGAGAAATAGGTTCAAGTCCGGTAAGGTGGCTTTCTTCATAAATCCACTTTAAAATATACGACGATCATAGAAGCAAAACACCATGTTTCATAATTAAAAACCGGCCAAGAGCATGTCGAGCCACGCTCAGTGTAGGGCTCCGTAGTTTCTCATCCTTCACAATAGACTTAAGTTACGAGAAAGATTTCAAGCTCTATCGAAGGAAAAAATCAGTAATAACAAAAGGACGCCTACGTTTTTGTTATTATAAAAATCCAAAAAACAGTAGCAGTAAAATTAAATATAACACATACAGTAAAGTTCTAAAGAGATGCATATATCAGGCTCAAAAATTATCCAACGTCAAATACATTGCTCCCTCCAAAAATATATGTAAGGCTACATGGGACGTAATTAAGAATGTGACTGAATGTAAAAATGTTGATACTCAGATAGATAAAATTATTAGGAATGACGACATATTAGTAAATCCCTCTGACATAGCAAATACTTTTAACGACTATTATATAAATTTAACTGACACAAATTCTCGCAATATAGGTAAATACAATAAATACACTTCACTAGTTCAGGATAATTCTGCTAGTTTATTTCTAGTGCCTACAGATGCAAACGAGATATGCAAATTAATTAGTTCCCTAAAACCTACAAACTCGGCCATTTTTGACGAGATACAAACAAAGGTTATAAAAGAATCTAAAAACGAAATCGCAACGGTTTTAAGCTACTTGGTTAACTTATCCTTCACGAGCGGTACTTTTCCGGAGCCACTAAAGCTTTCCCTAATCAAACCTCTCTACAAAAAAAAAGGAAATAAACAATGTGTTGAGAGCTATCCACAAATATCGCTTATTTCGGTTCTCGCTAAGATATTTGAAAAGGCGTTTCAAAACCGTTTAACGTCATTCATTAATAAGTATAAGATTATTAAACCTGAACAGTGGCTTTCAGAAAGGGAAATTGACGTCATTAGCTGCTTTTAACTTGTCAAATTTAATTCTAGGCTACATGAATCAAAGCTTACCTGTAACTGCAATCTTCGACATGAGCCGGGCCTTTGACTTTTTCTGCCATGAAACACTCCTGGCTAAGTGTGAGCTCAATGGCCTAAGAGGGGTAGTCAATAAATGGCTTAGGGACTATCTATATATGCGAGAACCCAGTTTGTAGAAATAACCCAAATCGATTCTGCGAATACTGCATCTACTCATAAGTCTTCTACTAAAATCAATAAGGTTGGTGTACCGCAGGGGAGTATTTTGGGCCCCCTACTATTTTTACTGTACATAAATGACTTACCTAATGCGATAAATTATGATTGCACTTTATTTGCAGATGACTTATACGTGGTTGTGCCATGTTATGACATTGATACATACAATGATAACATAAATAATGTTTTATGTAGCATTGTAACCTAGCTGCGCAAAAATAATTTAAGTGTTAATATAAGCAAAACGACATATATTCAGTTTATAAATCGGAATGCAAATAAGCAGTCGTTAACTGTAACGTTTGAAGATCAGACAGTGATAGAATCTTGTGAGGCAAAGTTTTTAGGTATACTCTTAGATGATAAATTCTCTTGGCACGAGCATATTAACCAATTATGCAGTAAAGTTAACTCATTTGCGTATGCCTTATGGAGGCTTACTAAAGTTAGCACCAAAGAATCGGCAATACAAGCTTATCATGGATATGTTTGCTCCCTGATAAGATATGGCATTCTCCTTTGGGGTAACTCTTGTCACGCTAAGCGAGTGCTGGTAGCACAAAAACAGTGCATCCGAGCCATATCAAATGTTGACATCCTGACGTCATGTAGACCATTATTCCAGGAGTTGAATTTGTTAACAGTACCAAGCATGTATATCTACGAAGTTTGTCAATTTGTTAAAATGCATCCTGAATTGTATAAAACAAATAAAACTAACTGTAAATTTCTAACAAGGTACCCAGATCGTCTCGTTTTTCCAGCAATAAAGACAAAACTGTATGGCAACAGCACCTACTGCATGTCAATAAGTATTTACAATCGTTTGCACAATGACATAAAAGAATTGCCAATTAACTTATTTAGAAAGGAACTTAAAAACTGGCTAGTGCAAAAATGTTTTTATTCGGTGGATGAATATTTCCAATATTATAAGAAGTAAATGACACCATAAATTGAACAATCAAATGACATTATATAATTTTTTAGGTTAAAATAGTTTTATAAGGAATTATTTAGTATGCACTGACATTTGTTTAATATTTTATAATCATAAATATGTTTAGATGTGAATTCTGTTATGGATTAAGGTATAATTGCATTATTAGTTATAGACGCTTTATTATATATTAGTGTCGTATTTTAAAATTCTTGTTTTGCATGACAGTTGCTGGCAAAATGTGTGTGTCTTTATTTATTTGAAATGTACCATCTTTAATACCACATTTTACGCAAATAAAGATATTTGTATTTGTATTTGTATTTAACTGTAGTTACTTATTACCTTCTGGAAGTCAACTTACGTCCTTTTAAGAAAATTATGAAATTTTGCGATAACTCAAAAACGGCTCGACCGATTTCGTTCAATATAGTTTTCATTCAAAGTACGAGTACTTACTGTGGCTCTAATGAAAAGGGGTTAAACTCGAAAAACACTACTTTACAGGAGACTCAAAAAACCGTTGCGGCTTAAATTTATTCAGACTTTTGATCGCTGTACTTCAACCGCTATACTTACAAATAAACTTTAAATGCAGTTTTAATACTTAAAAAATCCTCTTTCACGGGGTAATATTCTTACTACTCCAAAGTTAACGGTTAAAAAAAAATGTGACTTATATCCGTGCCAAAAAGTGTTCTTAAGGACATAACTGACTTTGTACCCTTTTTCACCCATAATATTTACACTATCCGGGAATATAACTGAACTTATACCAATTTTCACCATTATTTTAGAAAGTGAAAATGGACATGCTGTTCGGATTATTTCAAGTTATCTCCTTTTATAAAGGAAAAATACATGAACACCCTAAATAAGAAATACCTGACTAAACGAAACCTATTATTAAGAGATTTTTTTCAGACATAATCCTAAGAAAATAATTTTTTACCTTTTTGCACGCAATTAATTTAGGTGTAGGTACTGTAATACAAACACACTTTTACCAATGGTTTTTTAAAAGTTATATCCATTTTTTGCGGTGCAGTGGCAATAAAAGATCTTTATTTTTATTTTTTTTATTGATTATTACAAAAATGACAGAAAAAGTCAACATTAGCATCTAAAACTATTCTCTCATAGTTTTTAACTAAATTTGGACTTTCCTCAATCAATCGTCTAATAGAAAAGGTTGTCTATTGTTTGACCGAAATTTATATGCAATAATATTGATTTGCTCGAATTTCACTTACCCGAATTTCATTTGCCCGAATGTTTCGTTTCCTAGAAAATTCATTTGACATACTCTTGTATTCCCGAATATTATAGGCCATAATGATACGAATGCCATAAGTATTGTTTTCCATAGTATTAAAAAGTGCCATAATATTGTTTGATAGAATATTTAAACGCCATACTAAATATATATTATATACTATTTGGTAGCAGTTCTTCTAAAACTAGGTTAGATTGTAAATTAGGAAACTGTAAATTAGATTAGGATTTGTATTTTGAAGCAAACATTCTGACGCTCCGCTATACGGGTAACAAAACAAACCTAAACTAACCTATAGTTTTCGGTTTTAGATCCATGTACTATTTGGTAGCATTTCTTCTAAAACTAGATTAGATTGGGTTTGTATTTTGACGCTCCGCTATACGGGGTCATAAAACAAACGTAACCTACAGATGTCGGTTTTCGGCCTATGTTCCATTTGGATAGCATATGAAATTATAGCATGTGACAATTATGGATTACAATCTTTATGGAAAATGTGATTATTGGAATTAATATTATGGGAAACAAAGATTCGGTCATAGGATTAATATGGCAAACAATGATTATGGGAAACATAATTATAAGAAACAAGATTCGGTCAATTGAATATTATGGCAGACGAAATTCGGGCATATGAAATTCGGGCAAGTGAAGGTATACCAATAGAAAAACATATAAAGCGATACAAGATGATACCTAAAACGAGATAAGTACAAAATTTAGTTTTTCCAGTTGAATTACAATTACAAAAACTACGTATGAGACCTTAATACTAAAATTTGATCGCAATTGTGAATATTTAGACACGGAAAATAACATGTATCACATTTTGGGTGTCAGCTTGTATAATTTCAATTCTTGTATAAAATCAATTCTTGCCTGTACTCTGTTGGCGCCAAAGGATAGGAATCTACCACATCCCTAGAACATAACAAATTTTCGTAAATGATCTTACACTCGGGTTTATCAAATTTAACAAAAAACTGTTTTTTTACCGATATCCGTATTGGGCCGCTGTTAAGTCTTTCATATACAGGAAATAATGAAATATGTTTCTCGACGGCTTTCAATCAACTTTTATTTGTTTTTGTTGTACTCAGCATAATCCATCTCGCTGAATCTAGGACAAGTTCTTCACTGATGTTAAGTTTGTCAGTTACTCCTTCAACAAACTTTGATGTTTCGTCAAATGGTTATGGCATTAGCAGCCTCTGCAAATGCGATGACACTCTGTCTTTATTTTTAAATAATTTGCAAACTGTCTATTCTTTGTTGTTGCGTCCATTAAATTACCTAGCAATGAACTGAACCCTTTTGTTACATTTTCCTAAAGCCCAATTAACTCTCAAATATTTTTTTCTGAGTTCCTCTTGTATATTTATTGCGCATTTCATTTTACAATTTCCTAGCATCTTAAACTCTCTTTATTTTTTTTTGCTTTCATACTATTTACCAAAATGTCTCCTCTTTTTCCTTTCCTCCCTATGTTTATTCTCTCTTTCTCACTTTTTCTAGGCTGTCCTTTTCGTCCTTGACCAACTTTGTCCCAAAACGAAAGTTGCTCTGCTTCTTCTGCCGTTCCGGTTTCTTTCGTTTCTTGTAATTTTTCTGAGTCAGAATCAGTGAGCACTACGATCTGCCTTTTTCTGGAGTGCTAATAGAGTCGACAAAATTGTTGCCACCTTTCTCCTCAACAAGTTTGAGCATTCGATCGATTCAAGATCGGCCTGCCCGTGTAACAAATTAAAAAAATACTTTTAATCCTAGGGGTGGCTTCATCATCAGACCAGCCCCATAGTACCATATTATTGTATGGTCATGTTAAGTAGGTAGTAGGTACTTGGGAAAGATTTTAGCTCAATCGGTTGCAAATATGCTGCTTCAAAATTGAATTGCAAGATCCCACCCGAACAAACATAGTTACATAGGTACATTGGAAGTACAATAACTTGTAAAAAAATGCCTACATCACTATTGTAGGTCATTCTACATACTGGTGACCCAAATTTTATAATAGGATGATCGATTAGACTCAAGTGTACTTAAAATAAACCATAGCGAAGACTTTATAAAAAGAACTTTTTGATGCAAGTAATAATCGTGGTGTAGAATGATATATCTCACCAGTATAAGTCAATATACACCAATAAATACTAAATAATTATTCGTGACTATGGATTAATTTCGATTTATTTTTATGAATTATGGGTAAATTGCTCGTGCAAATCGGTACAAGTAAACATTGACCATTAAATACCAGATTTATTAAATGATACAATTCGACTTGTATCAGTAATGTTTAACATTAAGTCGTGAATACAGATTAAAGTCGATTTATATTCTATAAGGTATGTAATCTTGTTTTGTAAAAAGGTATAAGTAAACATTGATCGTTTAACACAGGATGCGTCAAAAGAGACAAATGAGCTTAAATCGTTCTCCACAAACAAAACTCAAAATTGTTCATTGTTAACTTTAGTTGCACCATATTTCACGACATAATTCACCAGATGTACCATTTGGCACAATCCTAACTTTGTCATTTTAAAAGATAACTTAGCTCCGATTACACCAAAAGATGCGCAATTTTTTTTTGTGAATTTTGGTGTATATAACGCAAAAAGGTCATAAGTGCACTTTAACCCCTTTTCACTAGAGCCACAGTTATATGGCCTCATTTTCATGAATTTTTCCATAATTTTTTGACCCGTGGTTGAAAAGTTACAGGGGGGACACTATTTTTTTTATTTACGGAGCGAATATTTACAAAACTGCTGACTTTATCAAAAATTTATGTTTGGAGACCCCTATTATTTTTAAAAGACCTATTCAACGAAACTCCACACACCAGTGTTGAAACGAAAAAATAAATCTCCCCCACTTTAGGTATTCGCGAGGTACCCGAAAAAATAATTGTTTTTTAGTTTTTATTTGACCGTTTTGTTCGCGTAATACAAACACATACTCATACTAAATTTCAGCTTTCTAGTACTAATGATCACGGAGCTAGGCCGCGGACGGACAGACGGACATGGCGAAACTATAAGGGTTCCTAGTTGACTACGGAACCCTAAAAAAGCTATAACGTCTGTTAACTTTTATTAAACTAATTCTCTGTTAAAACTTTCGTGAGACATATTTAATTATTAATATTTTCTTCGGTTTCCGCGACTGTCACACATTTAAATAAAACAATTTAAACGGATTATATCGCGTATATTAATTATTTGAGCCTCCCTGACGTTTCAGTATCTTTACAGATACCGTTGTCAAAGGTTGACTGAGAAAAACACAATTTTTCTCTGTCAAAGTTACATTTGTGCAAACTACCCATTTAATTTTGTAAATATTAATTTAAAATAAAGGTGTTCATACATGCCAGATGGGCCTAATGTGTAAAGACAGAAGGGCATTTATTATTTATTTAAAATATCTACCAGCGGTTCACTAAAGGCTTACTGAGGAGAAAGAACCGCCAAAGAAAACTCCCAGATTGCCTTATTTATTACTATAAAATACTTTTAAACAAAAACTCTACATATACTACTTTTAACACTAATTTGTTTTACACCGTTCGAGGCCCAAGGTTTCCAGTCTTGTGTCTTGCTTGATCCTTGATAAGATGTACAACAGGATCCCAAGCCGGTGGTAATGACAAACCATCTTCTCTATTGAAATTGGGATATTTTTTGATTTCAATAGCCTCGCGCAACATTCTGGGAAAATATCGTTTCTCTCTGGCAAGGATTGAAGTGTTACCAAACTTAATTGAATGGTTTGGTTTGTCCATGACATGCTCGCAAACTGCAGACCTGTTGCAACGACGGTGCTTGACATCGGCTACATGCTCCTTAACCCGTGTAGCTATACTACGTGAGTAGGCTTATTCACACTGATAGGTATTTAAATGGCAAATCACATCACCATCCTAGAGATCCCACCCGAACAAACATAGTTACATAGGTACATTGGAAGTACAATAACTTGTAAAAAAATGCCTACATCACTATTGTAGGTCATTCTACATACTGGTGACCCAAATTTTATAATAGGATGATCGATTAGACTCAAGTGTACTTAAAATAAACCACAGCGAAGACTTTATAAAAAGAACTTTTTGATACAAGTAATAATCGTGGTGTAGAATGATATATCTCAGATTCAGGTTCAGATTCAGATTCTTTATTGGTAAAAATAAACATTTTACAAGTCGATGTCAACAATAGTAGGTACATAGGATATGTCATTATAATAATTTTATCTAAAGATTGTCTTATACAATAGAATATATTTAGGTATTTGATTGTTCAAACATTTTTGTTAATGTTTTGTTTGGGTTAGTGATGAGATGATATTTTGTGGAAGAATTCATCAGTGCTATAAAAAGCATTGTCTAATAAATATTTCCTCACTTTATTAAGGAAGATTGCATCACTCGGTGAATTTTTGAAGTCCGTTGGAAGGGCGTTATAAATTTTTATGCCTAACACGGCGACTGATTTGCGATACTTCGATGTGCGCGCGCGCGGCGCGAGCAGCAGGTGCCCGCGGCGCGCGTCGAGGCCGAGTTGCTGCGCGCGAGTCTTGTACGAGCTTACATTGAGTCTGACGCACTTGCAAGCCTCAAGGATGAAAATGCTATGTAACGTTAAAATTTTGTACTCCTTAAATAGTTCCTGAGCCGGGTAATCAATAGGTTTTCTAGCGATAACACGGATGGCACGTTTCTGGATTTTAAAGATCTTATCCCGGTCAGCCGCAGTGGCCCACAGATCTACACCGTATGTCAGAATAGAGTGAAAGTATCCATAGTACGCTTTTTTCATGTTCTCAATAGATAGACTGGGAGCTAATCTAGACAATGCATAGGATGCTGAGGACAGCTTATCGCAAGTGTCATCAATATGTTGTGACCATGTTAATCCCGCATCAATAACAAATCCTAAATATTTTACCGTGTTAACTTGTGGCACGGGTACATTATTCGACATTACATTGAGACTATTGCTATTAGTTTTACGTAGTTGAAAATGAATTATATTAGTCTTCTCCACATTCAGACACATACCGTTTACGGTGAACCAGTGTGATATTTGATTCATAGCTTCACTAAGTTTCGATTTTAGGTTAAGGAAATTATCTGCGTTAACTATGATGCATGTGTCGTCAGCGAACATTACGTACTCTGGGCCGACACAGGCCGCCGTGATGTCATTAACGAGCAAAAGAAATAGATAATTTCCCATCGTAGACCCCTGGGGAACCGCAGATTCGGCCATGGTTTCTAGATTAGACTTTGCTTTTAGGACATAGGTACACTGCTTCCGGTTGTTCAAAAACGATGCTATTGTTTTATGAAGTTCGCCCTCAATACCGTAACGCGACAGTTTCGCCAGGAGCAGCTCGTGGTCGACCATCTCGAAGGCGCGCGAGAGGTCGCAGAATATGGCTGCGACCTGTCGCCCGCCCTCAAGGTGCGCCAGCACGCGCGCCACTACCTCGCGCGCCGCGGTGACGGTCGAGCGCCCCGCCTGATATGCATATTGGTGTTCGTTTAAGACATTATTTGAGACAAGATGTTCTAAGATTTTAGCACTGATCATACGCTCGAATACTTTTGAGATTATTGCACTGAAAAAAATATCCAGTGGAGCCTACTGACATTACAGTAAGACTTACTGCAATAACAGTGAGGCCTACTGACATTTCAGTAAACCTAACTGTAATAACGGTTACGCCTACTGTAATTTCAGTAGGCTCCACTGGGTATTTTTTTCAGTGTGGAATTAACGATATTGGACGATAAAATTTCGGAAGGTGCATTTCACCTTTTCCTTTGTATACAGGTTGTATTTTTATTATTTTAAGAGCATCGGGAAATTGACCAGTGAGAACGCATTCATTAAATAGTTTTAGTAATAGTGAAACTAGGATTGGGGGTAAATACGAAAGGATTCTTGTGGACATATCGTTCACATCCTTCGATTCTTTAATTTTAATGTCTTTGAGAGATTTTATTATTTCTTTAAGTGTGAATAGCTGAAAATGGAATATTAATTGTGCTGGAGCCAGATACTGTTCAAGATAGGCAAGTGCGTCACCAATGCACGGCTTCGCGCAGCTGCGGGTGGCCGTCACATAGTACTGGTTGAGTGGAATATATGTAAGCGCATTACCCACATCGAACCAGTAATAAACTAGCTACAGTGAAGTACGGTTGTTTCTCTCCTTCACCTTGCGACATACCATCTGGCGACGAGGACGATCTACCCGCGTTGTGCAAAAATCTAAAATGGCTAACTTTGTGGGGAATATTGGAATTTTCGATCACAAGGTGCAAGAATGGGACGTGTTCTATGGACGATTATCTCAGTTCATAAAACTGAATAAGATTGCGGACGATTGTAAAAGTGCAGTGTTATTAACTCATTTATCGGATGAGTCATACCGCCTGGTTCGTAATCTTGTACACCCGGCCAAGCTAGAAACTAAATCATTCAATGAGCTAGTGGGAGTACTCAGTGGTCATTTCACGCCAAAACGTTCGACTTTCGCGGACAGGGCCAAGTTTTTTGAGGCGACAAAATCAGGCGCAGAGAGTAGCCAGGATTGGGCGGCACGGCTGCGAGGGCTCGCGGTCGACTGCGACTTCGGTACGGAATTGGAAGGGTTGCTTCGAGATCGTTTCGTACTAGGCTTCAATATGGGACCGGAACGCGATCGTCTGTTCGAAAGTGATTCTAAAGTGTTGATGCTGTCGAAGGCAATCGAAATAGCACAACAGGCAGCGTGCGCGCGGCAGGCGCGCGCGCAGGTTGTCAAGGAGGAGCCGTTATATCGCGCCGAGACGCGCGTCGAGCGCCGCGG
Source organism: Apotomis turbidana (assembly GCA_905147355.2). Taxonomy (NCBI): domain Eukaryota; kingdom Metazoa; phylum Arthropoda; class Insecta; order Lepidoptera; family Tortricidae; genus Apotomis; species Apotomis turbidana. Next base: position 17,989,265 of record LR990292.1, on the reverse strand, counting down.
CGCCGGCGCCGGCGTCAGCGGCGCGGGCGGCCGCAGGGACGACGACGCCGGGCCGCGTTGCTCGGTTTGCGGGATGAAGCATCACGACGCGGCGAAGTGCAGATTTCGTAATTACAAGTGCCAGAATTGCGGTCAAAAAGGCCACCTTAAAAAGGTGTGCGTGGTCCATAAATCAAGATTTCACAATATTGGTACCGAATCGCAAGAAAGTCAAGGATGCGAAAACTGTAAAGAATGCCAAATGTTTAATATGAGGTACGTAAATTGTAAGCCTTTCAAAGTGTCCGTTAGTGTGTGCGATTTTAACCTATATATGGAATTGGATACGGGTTCTGGATGTTCTGTCATGTCTGAAGAATTATATCAGCAAAGATTTAATTCTTATAAGTTATGTAAAAATGATTTAAAAATGTGTTTTTATACGGGACACCAGATATCGCCGCTCGGATATTTTATGGCACGCGTAGTGTTTGAAAACAAAAGCGAAGTAATTCGATTTTATGTTGTGCCTAACGGCGGACCACCACTTCTGGGTCGAGATTTTATGTCAAAATTTAATTTTTGTCTGACTACAGAGAACTATAGTTTCAAAAATGTTAATTCTAGTACAGGCGAAGTACAAGATCTCTTAAATAAATATCCAGATATTTGGGCGGATGGTTTAGGATGTTTCAACAAATTCGAAGTGGAACTTCATTTGAAAGACGATGTGAAGCCTAAGTTTTTTAAGCCACGATCAGTACCTTTTGCTTTGAAAGATAAGGTAAGTGCTCGGCGGCGGCGGCGGCGCGCGCGCCGGCGCTGGTACCCTCCGACCGGCTCACCAGCACGTCCAACGCGCCGTTTCCGCGCCGACTGCTTTTACAAGTCTCAGAAGAAATAATGCGCCATATATTTCGGCTCATGTTATCGGCACACTCAGATATCTTATCGTTTATGTAATTGCTTCTCATTTTTGTTAGTGCGGTTGAGTAAGAGGTTTCAAGATGCAATAAGTTAGAAAATAACTCCTCATTCTTCGGGCTGTGCGAAAGTTTTAGTTTACAAGTATGAATTTCATGGCGTAATTTATATATATCATCACTAACCCATACATTTTTAATATTGTTTTTTACAACGCATTTTCGTACAGGAAAATGTATGTTAAAAAAATGTTTGATTACATTTAAAACTAACTCCATAACTGTGCGAGGGCAAGTACTTTTACATAACAGTGCATCCCAGTCATAGAAATCTAGGCTTAATATAAAATTTCTGATATTATTATTTGAAAATTGTCGCTTTTCAACGCAGTTGCTTACTAAAATATTTTTATCATTTTTAAAAGTTAAAATTAAGCATAAATGGTCTGATAGATGCATGTTAATATATGAAATATTATTTATTTGTGATTTTTGTAAATTTGAATACACATGATCAATACAAGTTTTACTTAAGTTAGTTATTCTTGTCGGTTTTTCATTAATTTGCTTGAACCCAGATTGTTTTAAAAGGTATGTCAAGTTCTTTGTATTGCTACATTTTATAAGAGAATCAATGTTTACATCTCCAGTTATAACTACTTTAGATGTTTTACATACATTTATGCTAAGCAATTGTTTTAATTTAGACAAAAACAAGGGTACGTCACCGCTCGGAGGCCTGTAGATACACACCACTACTAGGTCCAGGTTGACACATTCAATAGCACACACTTCGAAATTCATTTCCACTGATAAGTTGTTTATCTCCTGACGCTCCATAGTGACAATGTTGGATTTAACGTAAATACAAGCACCCCCTCCTTTACGCGTAGGCCTGCAGTAATGGGCACGTAGGCTGTAGTCCAAGATGTTCACAGAAGATATTTGATCAGCCTGGAGCCAATGCTCAGTCAGGCATATTATGTCAGTTTTAGTTTCAGACAGTTGCAGCACTTGCAGCTCGCATTCAAGTTTATACGTTTTGTTCTCAAGGCGGTTGATGTTTAGGTGCATAATTGTTGTAGTGGTGTCATTGCTGAGTGGCGGCATCGTGGGTGCTGGGACTTTTGGGCGCCCCGCCGGCCCGGGGGCGGAGAAAGGGCTTCCATTCAGACACACTAATATTCACCGGCCAGGCAGTATTTGTGAGGAACTCGTCGTATACTGCATTTGGTATACCAACTTTGAAGGAGTTATAGGTATTCCATTTGGACGGGATTTTTTCTACACTATATTCAAAACCACTGCGGACACTCTTCAGATGGTGTATTACATGGTCTGATGTGGTTTCCTTGTCGAAAAAGCATGCGTGTAAGTATCTGTGTACTTCAATACCTTTTATGTTCGTGTTTTCGGCTGTACCTTTGATTACGGTGGATTTGAACTGCCGCCGATATCTCACCAGTATAAGTCAATATACACCAATAAATACTAAATAATTATTCGTGACTATGGATTAATTTCGAGTTATTTTTATGAATTATGGGTAAATTGCTCGTGCAAATCGGTACAAGTAAACATTGACCATTAAATACCAGATTTATTAAAAGATACAATTCGACTTATATCAGTAATGTTTAACATTAAGTCGTGAATACAGATTAAAGTCGATTTATATTCTATAAGGTATGTGTTAGCGACGCGCTCATTTTTTGTTATATTTTTATTTAAAATGCATCTTGTTTAGTCTAATACTTTACTAGTTTAAAGTTGTGTGGCATTAAGTCCGTCATTTGTACTGAATTATGATATAATATATTTCCTTTTTGTGTAAATGAACGATGTTCTGCTCTGCTTATATGTAAAGGACTTATGTCACTAAGCGATGCAAGTCACTTACAACCATTTTCTTACAAACGGCAGTAACTTGCAATTAGTTGTAGGTCTATAATAGAAAATAAGGTAGATATAAGTTAAAACGAATTTACCCGCTTTTGATTTTGTGAATGGCGGACCGTTAGTCTGCTGTCAATCGCGAGCCACACCGCGCGGCTACTCTGTACATTTTTGGAAATAAACCTCCTTGTTAAGTTTCTCAGTCTTTCCCTTGTTCGTGCCAGTGCCTACAGATTACAAAGTGGTCTTCGAGCCGGATACATGTTCTGCACGCCTCCTCTAACGCGAAGATCGAAAGCGCTCCATGAACAAGCGGAGAAGAAACTTCTAGAAGCCGTGTTGAAACAAAGAATGTCACAACACGCTGATAAAACGGAGGTTCGCCAGCAGGGTGAACATTCTACAGCCAATTTGGAAGATGTAATGCCAAACTCATCAAAAAGTGTTCCGAATTTCCTAAGTGTAACAAATAAGATGGCGGGTAGCATTAAATTGGAACCAACGGCGCTCGGAGCTCATAAGAAGATCCCTGTTTCTTTGAGTGTCCCCAAAGCTTCGAGCAGCAGAGACTCAAAAACCTCATCAGCTTCTAAGGAAGCTAGGAGAAAGCAGCTCATATTGGAGGCCGCGAGGCAAAAAGCTGCTATTAATTTGGAGATCATTGATAAGACTTTGGACGCACAACTAGCGGCACTCAGCGACGAGGAATACCAAGAATACAGTTCACAGTCGGATCGAAGCGAGTGTCCTCAACGCGAAGTCGCCGAATGGGTGGAACGGCATAGTAACCACAGGGAACTGCAAGAGGATCGGCCAACCCACGATAATGGCATCAAATCGGGTGAGCTGAACCACCAAGCGCCAGCATCGACGCCAGCACCGTCGGGCGCAGCGCCACGCGCCGCCACGCCCGCGCCCCACGAGGCGCCCGTGCCGGCCGCTCCGCTGCCGCCGCCCGACGGCACCGTCACGGCGCTCAACAGTGCAGTTCAAGTGCTAGCTGAAGCGGTAAAGAGTATCTCTACTGCCCACGTCAATAGTGCACCGAATAGTCTACTTAGTCGACTCAGTACTCCTAAAGATCTCCCCGAATTTTCTGGAGATTATTTCGAATGGTTGCAATTTAAGCAAGCTTATTATGAATCGACCGAGGTATGTAAATTAACAGACAAAGAGAACCTCTGGAGATTGAGAAAGTGTCTACGAGGAGCCGCAAAGGATGCAGTCAACGCTTTGTTTATAAGTGCCACGTCCCTCGAGAAGGTCATGTCGGCGTTGGAACTACGATATGGTAACCCGGAGTGCATCATTTCTCGCGTGTTGTATGACATAAAAAAACTGCAACCGTTACATCACGAATACCATAAGGATATTGTTCCCTTTGCTTTGAAAGTGCAAAATTATATAGAAGCAGTGCGGGCAGTCGGCCAAGAGGAACATCTACAGGGAGTAAGCATTGTTTCCATAATTTTATCCAAACTTCCTACAATGCTAATTTCGAAGTGGTCAGATTATAGCTTTCATTTAATTAAGGATGGGACAAAGCCTAGATTACTCATAATGTCCGATTTTCTTAACGACGAGGCTATTAAAACTTCAACCACTGCCAGCATTTATACTGCTACAAAATATGAGAGCTACAAACATAAACCAGCTGACAGCAACAGTCACACACGTTCGCATACTATTTTACTTCAAGCCGAAGGAAGCGATAAGTGCCAATTTTGTAAGTCATCGTCTATGCACAAGTTAACAGAATGCAAACAGTTCAAACGAGCGTTGCGTAAAATACGTTGGCAACACGTTAAGAAAAACGGTTTATGTTACAAATGTATTATCTCCAAACATGATCGAGATACGTGTAAAGCCCCTGCGTGCGACAAGGACGGCTGTGGAGCCCCGCATCATCGCCTGCTACATTATCCGGTAAACAACAGCTGCGCGCATGACGTCACGCCGCCCGCGCCGTCGCCGAGTGCACATGCACCGAATAGTATCTCCGTTACGGATAAACAAGCGCCCCGAGAACTTACGTTTGAACCTGTGTCCGAAACATTAACGCACATCAACGCGAGTGATAATAAAGTGTTGCTAAAAGTAGTGCCTATCCGCGTACATGGACCTAAAGGTGTGTTTTCTACTACGTGTCTACTCGACGGCGGTTCGACCGTTTCATTGCTGAGCGCAGCGCTGGCGCAGCGCGCTGGGCTGCGCGGTCACACCGACACGACTGCGTGTGCGCGGCGCTTTCACCGATAACGAACTAGTATGTGAATCTACCGTTATGAACGTGAACCTTACGGGTATAGATGATAAGGTCCATAGTATAAGAATGCGTTGTGTAGACAAATTAAATTTACCTTTACAAAACTTATCTATTTTGAATTGTAATAACTTTTCACACTTAATGGATATAAAAGATAAGTTATGTACCTCTGATACGAAACCCGAAATGTTAATCGGACAAGATAATTTTCACCTATTGTTGCCATTACAAGTCAAGTTAGGTAGATCTAATGAGCCTGTCGCTATTCTTAGTCCCTTGGGTTGGTCTGTGAGTGGTAAGGTGTGTGTGCCGCGAGGCCTCCGTCCCATGGATGCCGAGTCTAACCTCTTTATTTCAGAGACCGAGAACGGAACGAGTACTCCGGAGGCCGAGAACTTGTTACAGCAAATTCATGAGGAAGTGCGTCGCTCATTTGTAATTGACACGATGGGCGTGACGTGTGCGCCACGACAAAACGCGGAAGACGTGCGCGCCGTCGCGCTGCTGGAGCGCTCCGCGGAGCTGCGGGACGGGCGCTGGCACGTGGGCCTGCCGTGGCGGGACGCGCGCGTTCTGCCTGACTCCCGGCCAAGCGCGCTCACCAGGATGAAAGGTATAGAACGCAAAATGAGCAAGGAACCAGGTTTCGCCGAAAGGTACCGTGAACGAATAAATCATTTGTTAGATAATGATTACGCTATGGAGCTAATAGATGTTAGTGTCACGCCGAAAACCTGGTACCTTCCTCATTTTGGGGTAGACAACCCTAATAAAAAAAATCTCCGTCTTGTTTTTGATGCGGCGTCAAAAGTAAATGGTTATTGTCTGAATGACTATTTACTTACAGGGCCCGACCTGTTGTCATCACTTTTAGGTATAATGCTGCGCTTTAGGGAACACAGAGTCGCAGTCACAGGTGACATCAAGGACATGTTCCTGAGGGTCAAGATTCGAGAGGAAGACCAGCACGCACTAAGGTTCCTGTGGAGGAACAGCCCCTCGGAAGACATGAAGACGTACGTCATGACGTCACTTTGTTTTGGGACGTGCTGTTCTCCGTTTATCTCGCAGTTCGTTAAAAATAAGAACGCGCAAAGGTATGAGTCATCGTTCCCTGCAGCCGTGGATGCCATTTGCAACTCTCATTATGTCGACGACTACATCCAAAGTTTGCCCGACGAAGCGACAGCCATCGACATGATAAGGAATATCACAGATATTCACAGGGCTGGCGGTTTTTTCATCAGAAATTGGACGAGTAACAGCGTGGCAGTTTTAAAGAGCGTGCCAAACGAGACCTTAGGTACCGCAGCTGTGAAGTTTAAAGTCGGCCAAGAATACGAGAGCGAGCGTACATTGGGTCTCATTTGGTACCCTGTGGATGACATGTTGGGGTTCGATATGTCTTTAAAACGCATACCGGACGACATTATTAAAGGTAAGGAAAAGCCGACCAAACGACTAATGCTACGAGTCATTATGTCGATTTTCGATGTACTTGGGTTTTTATCACCTTTCACGATTCAAGGGCGAATCATACTTCAATCCACCTGGGCATTAAATATTAGTTGGGACGATTATATTCCCGACGATATTTATCACAAGTGGCAGAAATGGATTGACCTACTTATGGTAATTAAAGATATACGCATACCTAGGTGCTACCAATCAACGCAGCGTAAACAAGGCACGAGTGAAGTGGCGGCGTCTGGGCAAGCGATCGAGATGCCAGATCGAGCGGTAATCGGTGACTCCAGTAGCGCAGCCACAGAGTTGCCGTCTCTCTCGCACTCCCGAGCGGTCGCGCCTGGTCACGGTGCGTCTACGCCGGCTGCTACGAGGTTCTACGAAACCGTAGCGGACGCTACGAGTGCTACGAACGCAGGTTATCAAAACTTATATTTAATCTTGTTTTGCGATGCTAGTACTCGTGCCATGTGTACTGTAGCATACTGGCGCTGGGAAGTTAATGGTTTCATTAAAGTTGCTTTTATTGCCAGTAAATGTAAAGTTATGCCTGTTAAACCATTGACTATACCCAAGGCCGAGCTACAAGCAGCTTTACTAGCAGCCAGGCTTGCTAACACTATTGGGAAGGAGCATAAGTTGATTCCAACGCGCAGATATTTTTGGTGCGATTCCACAACGGTCCTGCATTGGATTCGTAACAACACGCGCTCATATAAAACGTTCGAGGCAAATCGCCTGGGTCAGATCGACGAGTTAACCCGCGTAGAGGAATGGAGGTATATACCTACCAAATTAAATGTTGCTGATTTAGCCACGCGGGACACTTTCGATCATACTCAGCTCGGTGAATGGTTCACAGGCCCGAACTTTTTATATGAAAATGAATCTTTATGGCCGAAAGATATTATTTATTCGCAGCTAGATACCATTATGCCAGATTGCGTCGCTGTCGTACAGGAAATTTCAGTCGGAGCAGCCGTTCCGGACCCACTTCGTTTTTCTTCTTGGCTTCGTTTGTTGCGGGCCATGGCCACGGTACTTAGGTTTATCGACAGGTGTAAAGGTCTATCAGGTCAAGTAGATTGCGGCATAATGGAACGAGCTGAGCGACTACTGCTGCAGCACGCGCAGATGGAATCCTATGGCGAAGATATTGTCACATTAAAAAATGGTAAGCCATTGCACCGCAATAGTAGATTGCTCTCTTTATCACCGTACTTAGACAAACACGGCTTGCTTCGGGTGGGGGGTCGCATCGATGCCGCGGCGGATATTTCGGTCGATGTAAAGAGGCCGGTAATCCTCGACGGTCGCCATCCCGTGGCTAAGCTGATCGTCCGGCACTACCATGTGCAAGCAGCTCACGGGAACCAAGAGGCCGTTGTCAACGAGCTGAGTCAGAAATATTGGCTGCTGCGGCTGAGACCCACGGTTAAGTCTGTTGCTTCGGAATGCATGCTGTGCAGGATCCGCAAGTCCAAGCCTCGTGTACCACGAATGGGTGACCTACCTAATGCTCGGGTGGCGCACCATCAGCGCCCCTTTTCTTACTGCGGCCTGGACCTGTTCGGCCCTATGGAGGTCGTTGTTGGCCGACGTCGGGAGAAAAGGTATGGGGTTTTATTTACTTGCCTGACGGTTCGCGCCATCCACATCGAGCTGGTCTCCTCCCTGACCTCGGACTCGCTCATTATGGCGCTGCGACGAATGGCGGCAAGGCGTGGCTGGCCGCGCCATCTGTTTTCTGATAATGGTACTAACCTGAGGGGAAGCGATGCAGAGCTGCGACGATCTATTCAGGAACTAGACACTGAAAAGCTGAAAAGTGAGGGTGTCAACAAAGGTATGGAGTGGACTTTCATACCCCCCGCTAGCCCGCATTGGGGTGGGGCGTGGGAAAGGTTAATCCGCAGCGTAAAAACCTCACTCAAAGTCATCTTGAACGAGCGTGCACCACGGGACGAAGTTTTAAGTACGCTCATGGCTGAGGTAGAAAATATCGTAAACAGTCGTCCTCTGATGCACGTTTCGGTCGACAATGGCGATGTCGAATCTCTCACTCCTAACCACTTCCTTCTCGGTACGTCGTCGAACTTACCTACTATCGGAGCGTTTGATAACTCTGACCTGTATCTGCGGAAACATTGGCGTACGGCTCAGAGGCTGACCGACATGTACTGGCAGAGATGGGTCAAGGAAATACTGCCCGATCTCATACCGAGAAGAAAGTGGCACGAAGAATGCAAGCCGCTACAGGTGGGCGACCTCGTCCTGGTAGTAGACCCGAACTCTCCTCGCAACATGTGGCCGAAGGGTCTGGTCACTCAGGTGTTCCCGGGCAAGGACGGCCGCACGCGGCTGGTCGAGGTGAAGACCGCGACCGGGACGTGGCGGAGGTCCGCGGCACGCGTCGCACCTATCTCTTTAGTAAACGAGTGCTGAGTCAGCACTCAGGGTGGGGAATGTTAGCGACGCGCTCATTTTTTGTTATATTTTTATTTAAAATGCATCTTGTTTAGTCTAATAGTTTACTAGTTTAAAGTTGTGTGACATTAAGTCCGTCATTTGTACTGAATTATGATATATATATTTCCTTTTTGTGTAAATGAACGATGTTCTGCTCTGCTTATATGTAAAGGACTTATGTCACTAAGCGATGCAAGTCACTTACAACCATTTTCTTACAAACGGCAGTAACTTGCAATTAGTTGTAGGTCTATAATAGAAAATAAGGTAGATATAAGTTAAAACGAATTTACCCGCTTTTGATTTTGTGAATGGCGGACCGTTAGTCTGCTGTCAATCGCGAGCCACACCGCGCGGCTACTCTGTACATTTTTGGAAATAAACCTCCTTGTTAAGTTTCTCAGTCTTTCCCTTGTTCGTGCCAGTGCCTACAGATTACAGTATGTAATCTTGTTTTGTAAAAAGGTATAAGTAAACATTGATCGTTTAACACAGGATGCGTCAAAAGAGACAAATGAGCTTAAATCGTTCTCCACAAACAAAACTCAAAATTGTTCATTGTTAACTTTAGTTGCACCATATTTCACGACATAATTCACCAGATGTACCATTTGGCACAATCCTAACTTTGTCATTTTAAAAGATAACTTAGCTCCGATTACACCAAAAGATGCGCAATTTTTTTTTGTGAATTTTGGTGTATATAACGCAAAAAGGTCATAAGTGCACTTTAACCCCTTTTCACTAGAGCCACAGTTATATGGCCTCATTTTCATGAATTTTTCCATAATTTTTTGACCCGTGGTTGAAAAGTTACAGGGGGGACACTATTTTTTTTATTTACGGAGCGAATATTTACAAAACTGCTGACTTTATCAAAAATTTATGTTTGGAGACCCCTATTATTTTTAAAAGACCTATTCAACGAAACCCCACACACCAGTGTTGAAACGAAAAAAAAAATCTCCCCCACTTTAGGTATTCGCGAGGTACCCGAAAAAATAATTGTTTTTTAGTTTTTATTTGACCGTTTTGTTCGCGTAATACAAACACATACTCATACTAAATTTCAGCTTTCTAGTACTAATGATCACGGAGCTAGGCCGCGGACGGACAGACGGACAGACGGACATGGCGAAACTATAAGGGTTCCTAGTTGACTACGGAACCCTAAAAAAGCTATAACGTCTGTTAACTTTTATTAAACTAATTCTCTGTTAAAACTTTCGTGAGACATATTTAATTATTAATATTTTCTTCGGTTTCCGCGACTGTCACACATTTAAATAAAACAATTTAAACGGATTATATCGCGTATATTAATTATTTGAGCCTCCCTGACGTTTCAGTACCTTTACAGATACCGTTGTCAAAGGTTGACTGAGAAAAACACAATTTTTCTCTGTCAAAGTTACATTTGTGCAAACTACCCATTTAATTTTGTAAATATTAATTTAAAATAAAGGTGTTCATACATGCCAGATGGGCCTAATGTGTAAAGACAGAAGGGCATTTATTATTTATTTAAAATATCTACCAGCGGTTCACTAAAGGCTTACTGAGGAGAAAGAACCGCCAAAGAAAACTCCCAGATTGCCTTATTTATTACTATAAAATACTTTTAAACAAAAACTCTACATATACTACTTTTAACACTAATTTGTTTTACACCGTTCGAGGCCCAAGGTTTCCAGTCTTGTGTCTTGCTTGATCCTTGATAAGATGTACAACAGGATCCCAAGCCGGTGGTAATGACAAACCATCTTCTCTATTGAAATTGGGATATTTTTTGATTTCAATAGCCTCGCGCAACATTCTGGGAAAATATCGTTTCTCTCTGGCAGGGATTGAAGTGTTACCAAACTTAATTGAATGGTTTGGTTTGTCCATGACATGCTCGCAAACTGCAGACCTGTTGCAACGACGGTGCTTGACATCGGCTACATGCTCCTTAACCCGTGTAGCTATACTACGTGAGTAGGCTTATTCACACTGATAGGTATTTAAATGGCAAATCACATCACCATCCTAGTCAACTTGCTACAGTGGGTAAATCTTTGTTTCAGAGAGCCAAGGGAATCTGTGACGACCAACATTTGACTGATGAACTACAGCATGTCAAGCGTGCGCTTTGGGCCAATGGGCTCAAGATACCACGCCTCAACCAGAAACCCCGTGTGGAGACTCCTACAGTCGAGCGTAAACCTGCGGTCCTGCCATAATATGTGAAAGGGGTCACGGATAGGATTGGAAACATCTTGAAACAGGCTTCCATTAAAACATATTTCAAGCCGATGAACAAGATGTCTCAATACCTGAGGCCCGTGAAGTGTAGCATCCCTCTGCAGAGTGCTGGTGTTTACAAGCTGGACTGCGAGTGTGGTCTGTCATACATTGGCCAAACGAAACGTAGTATAGCTACACGGGTTAAGGAGCATGTAGCCGATGTCAAGCACCGTCGTTGCAACAGGTCTGCAGTTTGCGAGCATGTCATGGACAAACCAAACCATTCAATTAAGTTTGATAACACTTCAATCCTTGCCAGAGAGAAACGATATTTTCCCAGAATGTTGCGCGAGGCTATTGAAATCAAAAAATATCCCAATTTCAATAGAGAAGATGGTTTGTCATTACCACCGGCTTGGGATCCTGTTGTACATCTTATCAAGGATCGAGCAAGACACAAGACTGGAAACCTTGGGCCTCGAACGGTGTAAAACAAATTAGTGTTAAAAGTTGTATATGTAGAGTTTTTGTTTAAAAGTATTTTATAGTAATAAATAAGGCAATCTGAGAGTTTTCTTTGGCGGTTCTTTCTCCTCAGTAAGCCTTTAGTGAACCGCTGGTAGATATTTTAAATAAATAATAAATGCCCTTCTGACACATGTGTAACTTTCTTTACACATTAGGCCCATCTGGCATGTATGAACACCTTTATTTTAAATTAATATTTACAAAATGGGTAGTTTGCACAAATGTAGCTTTGACAGAGAAAAATTGTGTTTTCTCAGTCAACCTTTGACAACGGTATCTGTAAAGGTACTGAAACGTCAGGGAGGCTCAAATAATTAATATACGCGATATAATCCGTTTAAATTGTTTTATTTAGATATATTTAATTATTGTTTTAAGCTGTTTGCACTTAGGTGAAATTGTCGGCAACTTTTTCACTCCAAGTGACACAGTTGCCGAGCCGGTATCGGACCCGGCACCTCTGGATTACCGGTCCAGCGCGTTAACCTTTCCGCCACCCTAAAGCCCAGATAACCTTTCGAATTTTTCCTTATGCTTTGTGTGTCGATCTTTGCATTGTTTATTTGAAAGGATTCCCGGTCTTTTCCACCAAGTTATGCATTTAAATTTTTCTTTGAGCTTTGATGTTTGTATCAATGGTTTAACATAACTATAGTTAGTTGGCAAAAGTAATATGGCGTTAGTAGTATAACATATTTATGTACTTTTCGATATTTTAATGCTGCAAATGCCCCGCTGTCGCACTTGTCCCCACCTTATAGTTACCGTTTCGATCTTTTGTTTGAAGTCTGTTACGATGAAGCACTGAAGTGATCCACTTCGTAACTATAATACGGTAACTAGGTCATCCACTACCTAATTCTATTGCTCACCTTCCGATCTCGAAACTCAATACGGCAACGTTTTGTTCCAGCTTTCCCCAATGAATAGATTGATCACATTACCTTGAAGGACTTTATTAGGTAAATCAGGCCACGGGAACAGTGGGTCAAGTAGGCAAATCTTGGAGTTATATATCGAATAGAGACCCAAAGAGATATTGTATGAATTGGATAAGAAGTATTTTAAAACAGACTTATCAAATGTGGTGATATCGTCTGATTTTATTAAAAGGTGCAGGGTAGGTGTTGGATTTTTCTAGTTATAATAATTAGGAAACTACTACAATGGAGCGAGCTTTGCTCGGAGTTTTCTTGCTTTATTGAGGAACTTAAATGTCAGTGGGGTGAAAGGCGCTTGAGTGACCATTGCGTACAAAAAAAGCAGCGTGGGAAGTCCCTCGACTAGGTAGACCCATTGTTATAAGAAAATAAGGTATGACACTCCAGAATGACAGCGAAGACTTTTGTCGTCCATTTCTGTGTAGCCAGCGGTGTATCATAATACTCCCCGATTATCTTGTTACCTGTATGAATCTCATAAAATCGTCAGTTTTAGATCAATTATAACGACAAAATAAAACTTAGTCGAAGAACATGACAATCGTAATGCATAAATGCATAATTATTATTTTGTGCACTGGCGGCAAACAATTTTCTCCTTACAATTATATAATTGTTACCAGAATGCGGCAAGTAATAAGTAGAAAGTCTCACTAGCCAGTGTTATACCTTATTTTCCTATACCATGGGTAAACCAACGATCTTCGCAGGATCACTGGAACCCGTTGGCTGAAGGCAACATCCAACCGGTCAATGTGGCGATCCTATTCTCTTAATAAAAAGTGGTGGGTCTCATTCAATTTTAGAAACATAGTGGTTGTGTCAGTTAATGTAATTATATAATTAAAAAAATACAATAACATTTTACGGCCACCCAAAAGGACATCTTGAATAGAATTATGATTGCATCCTCCCCTCTTTCCCTTCAATTCTTGTCTAACAGTTTTATAAACGGGTATTGTTACGTGTCCACCGAAAAGTCGCAAACCTAAATAGGTTTGCGACTTTTCGGTGGACACGTACAAAGTTAAGGACTTTAGGCCTAGTTTTCCGATCAAAATAATATTAGCATAATAAACGACGTTTCCCTGTGCTTGCGTGTTAAAAACATAACTTCTGTGCACATACGCTGTTAACAATTGGCCACCTGTAACCAACCAGCTATATACCTATATACTGTAACCCACGGTCAGGATAGTATAGGGAGAGATTAATAAAACCATTTACTTACGTTTCAAATGCAGTAACACTATATTTTCTTTGTCACAATAACCTCTAACACAGTAACTTCGATTTAACTATTTAACAGCTACTTCACTGTACTTCACCGAAGAAAAGCCACACAAAGACTGAACCCTGGACTTGGAATCGGTTACTGGAAGATTCAGTTATTTCCCACTCCATAACACAAAAGGGCGCCATCTGTGACGTAGGTACCCAATTCCAAGTCACATTCAATGTATATACTTTAAACTTAATAATTACTATATTTGACGAATATGTAATCTTTTGTAAATTAGTTGTTTGATTTTAAAACAGTATCAAAAATAGGAATATGCCAATAACTATAATTTTAGACAGCCGCTCATTTATCAATAGTTCCAAATTCCTCCGCTAGAGTATAATCATGAAAATATTGGTAAATTTGTTACTTAATTTACGATAAAGCTTACAATACCTGGTATGGTTCTTTATATACTCGTATATTAAAAAAAAATATATATAAATATATAATTGTTTATATTCTGCAACAGTTCGCACGGTCTTGTTTCGAGGATGCTAATAAATTATAACCAAAACACAATTTTATCTTTAGCGAATAGGATAGTTAACAACAAACAAATTTGAACTTTATGTTTAAGGTATGCGCACAGATTATATACAAGTTGTATGAGGGAGTTCATAAATAAAGCACACGTGCATTGGCATGTTGCGGGTTGAATAGATTGGGCACAAGTGTATCGAGATGCACGATGGCAGCGATTGTAGCGATTGGGCCGACTGGCACAGAAATGTGCATAAAAAGGGTTTCGCATTCTTTTTGAAACGAATTTAGAGGACGGATCTCTGCTTGGTATTATGTATTATAGTGATTTGCTAATATGTTGATCTCTGACCTAGGTTATGTTAGTATACCTAAATACTGGTATGACTTTTGTTGGCGAATAATATATTAATGTAATTGTGTCAGTGAAATTTCTAGTTCAGTTTTAACTCATTTATTAGGAGAGTTATTTTATTAGTGAATGTGTGTTTTCCTGCTTTTAATATTCCACATATTAATAGTGTTGATTTATTTAATGTTGGAAAATATATATTACGGTATTCAGTGTCAGTGTAAACTTGCAATGTAGTTTGAATAAGTGTTTAGTGTTGTTAATTTTGATGGATTGTATTTTTGTGGTCTATATTTCAAACATTAGTATGGGATTAAGTTTAGTTTACAATAAAGGGGGTTTAGCAGAGTTCCTGATCTAAGTTTCAGCCAGAGTCGGGTTGAATTTCTAGAACTGAAGGCAGGTCACCTTGCGGTTGTTAACGATTAGCCTTTTGTTTCTAGAAAGCGTTTAGAGTTTTGTTAGGCTGTTAGATTGGAGTGTCTAACATAGACTGATTTTACGTTCGAGACAGTATTTTTACTCCCTGGGCTTTGGACGGTTTGGAAAACTGTATTCAGTCTTCTAAATCTACCAATGCCTTGTCCCATTTATTTATTTATATATTTATCGTTATTTTTCCGCTGTCCCAATCCCCTTTGCGGAGAATAACAAACCCAGGGAATAGGAGTTAGTCTAATGGTGGTCCCTAGCCAACGTAGGATATTTAGCTTAGCTTAGAGTTTTCCATTGCACCATTCGGAAAACTACGCGAGTAATTTAAATGTGAGGCGAATGTCTCTAGTTTGCTTGATCGTTTTAGTGTAGTTGGTTAGTTAGCTGATAGGAGCTTAGGTAGTAAGGTAGGGTAATAGGTTAGATTAGGAGTCTTGTTGTGGCGAAGACATCTTCAAGCCTTTAATTGGTCTACTGAGCCTGGTAGGTCAGCAGCAAGAAATATGATTCATATTTATGGGTTCAAGTGTGGGGTAATAATAACAGTTAAATTAAATTATGAATAGTTAGAATTTATTTAGGTTTAGGTAAAATTATTTATTTTGTTATTGTTTGTTCTTAGGTAATGTGTAGGTACATAGATTTAATATATTAGTTGTTTCGTTCGAATAATAAATAGTTTAGTACAATTGATAGGGATTATTTTTAAGTAGGACATGACTTAACTCACATACTGACATGACGTTATTTACTACGACTTTTCCCGACTGATGGATACTTGGTGTTTCTTTCCATCATAAAGTCCAAACTTCCGAAACACTGGTCGAGTCACATATTGTGAGATATGCTAAAAATAGCTATTCACAATTACAAGAAATTATAATATTTGCATTAGCTTCATCTTTTGTGAGCTGTATTTTATTTGTTCTGGTTGTCTTGGTTCTGTAGAACGACACCACTAATCACAATTATGAGATATATATATCCTATTGTGAATCTGATTTTATTTGTAGTGGATGATTTATCGAGATTTGATCGAGGCGAATGCAAGATCTTGGTTACATCTCGTATAGCGAGGCCAATCCGGGGTACCATACTAAGTCTAGATATTATTATTCATTGCAATTCTATATAAAGGACAAGTATTTTATCTTATTTGTGTTGTATGAAGGAGTCTTGGAACTGGAATGGATTTAATAGAGTTATTAGGCAAACTTCCCATTTTTCAAAAAAATACAGTCCTCTCTATATATACAGCAGACAAACAAATTAATATGCGACGTTTTCCAACAAATGGGTTGACACTTAATATAAGAATGTATACGTTATATTCGGCTTATATTAGTTGGTGGAAACGACAAATATTATATAAAAAAGGATAGGCACTGCTCGTATATGTATATAAATAAAAATAAAAAAAATAAGTTCCATAAGAACTTGGGGCAGAATGCTCACCAGTCAGGAGACGAGGCATATGGCGTTGAGCGGGGAGGTGCTCGCGTTTTAACCCCAAATGAAAAAAATCTTTCTTTATAGGTAATTTAGTATTTTGTGAACATTATAAATTAACTAGATTCTAATTAGAAATGTATTTTATTATAAATCTAAGTCAGGATCCATACGTTTTAAATAGATAGCTATTATGGCTAGTTAAGCAGCTATTCATAGAAATAGGATAGGATAGGTTAAATAGGTTAGTTTTATACTTAGGGATATTAGGTACGACAAATAACTTATGTATGTGAAAAGGACTTTGGGTTACTAACGTGCATAACATAGGTTCCTACGACATCACTAGACGATTATTTGGCCAAATCAACGATCCAAACAAAGCGATTTAAAAGTAAGGTAGTTAGGTATTTAGGTTTTCATTTAGGTTTTTTTATGTTTACTTAGGTCTTAGGTTAGTCTAATGTTATGTTATATGTAGATAAATTGTTCATTAGAAATTAGATTAGGTATTTTAGATTACCGTTAAAATTAATTAGGTATAGCTAGGGTTAGGTTGTTTTATTAGATAATTTTATATTTAGCTAGGTAGGTTAGTTTTAGGTAGGGGGTTGGTACACACCGAAGAGACAACTTTTGTTTTTTGAACTGACAATGACCCAAACATCGTTTACATTCCAAAAATAGCTCAGAACTTTACATTTATCGTATTTATCGGCGACAGAACAACGGGGTATTGATAATTCTGTTAGAACCGGCTCTCTCGATAACATTAATAGCCTTCGATGTGACATTATTCAAAATTGAACCAGAATTCACGGTGGCTCAAATAATTCCTTAGATTACGAACATCGATATCGATGGCTTTGTCTTATTTCCTATCTGAGAAAGACGTAACAGCCATGATATTTTAGGGTCAATATTTTTTTCTCTGTTGCTAGTTGCCATGGTGATGTCCCCTGGGTGACTCTTTAAAACTACGATTTTCGGCGGCAATATTGAACAAAAACTTTGTAATTGCAGCAGTTATAAGTCCATTCTTATTTAGACTATTTATCTCTTGCATATATTATAAGTTATCAACACATATCTAAGAAGTTTAATCACCATTGTCCCCTGAATGACGGAACACAATAACAACAATAAAAAGTTAATTAAATAATGAAATAAAACCTCTTTTTAGTTACAATAGCTCTAAAGTGATCTTAAGTATCAAATCCAATAAAAATATCAACCAAAACAAAAGTGTTAAAGTTTTCCTCGGTTATGATTTATCGCAAACGCAAAAGATTTATCTCCCAGGAAATAGAGAAAAGGATTATATTTTAAGTAAATACATGGCAGCCATCCAAAAATATAAGCGATAGATTATGGTTAAGCCGAAATGAATGTCGTGGAAAGAACTTACGTAGAGGTTCTGAAGAAATATGACAACAATAAACTGTGTATTTATTACGCAGAGAAAAACAATACATTTAATAATAATGCAGCGAGCAAAACCATACTAAGGTTATCCCTTAGGTTAGGTTAGGGTTTAGTATCCCTTTGATGCGTGAAGTATCAAACATTATACTACGTCAATTTGGGACTTTCTCAAACTGAGTCATAAAGTTTCAATTCCTATTCATTTGGATTTGATTTTTATTTAAGTAATTTAAGAAATATAATGTAGTATAATTTCTGATACCTGTATGTATTTAAGCGTTAAATAACGGCGGCGTTGCTAAAACCAGAGGCTAAATTTAACGTAAATATTGTCACAAAGGTAAATTATGAAAGAATAATGTAATGTGGTCTACTACAATGTAAGCAGGGGCCGAAACTGCAACCCTACTACTACTAAATACTACGACTATTTATAAAAATAAAATGGTATTTCCATATTAAAAATACAACAAATAAAAAGCGTCTACGAACACAATTATGTAAATTAAACGTGTTTAATGACTTATATGTCCGAGGTATCATCTATTGTAATAACGTACTCGTACTCTCTCTGATGTAGCCGTAATGAAATGTAATAGAGGTATGTTTAATTCATATCACTAATGTACAAATAACATTATCAGACTCTATTTTTACTTTATGCAGATGCAGATTGCATAGCAGTAATGGACATAGCTAAGTGGCGTGACATCATCTAAGGAAAAAGTCAATTTAGAAAAGAAAAGAAAAGAAAGAAAATACATTTATTTAACGTAAAACACAGTTATAGTCTTACTTATTTTAAAACACACATTTGACTCATGACGTAATAACGTAAATCTGCACGACCTATTGAAATTCATAAAAAAAAAAAAAGTAAGTAATGACATAGTGGCTTTTCAAGTATCTACGAGTATAAACGTTTTGTACTTTCTTTTTAATACAATTGAGTTCATGTTATATTTTTTCTTAAGACGATGTTGAAGAATTTAACGATAGTAAGTCATTTTAAAAACAGTTAGTATTACGTGTTTTTTTTTTAAGGTCTGTTGTAACCAAATCTTATCATTCGATGCATGTGCTATTTCTGTAAATTGGTAGAAATCGATTAAATCGATAAATGTATAACCTGAAGAGATAACAATAAAATAAATTACTATTTTACATAGATAGCTCCAGTGATTCCAGCTGTCCGTCGATCGTAGCTCAAGAAAATATTGATTTACTGATATGTATGCATGCATGTGTGCGTGCGCATCTCGTATGAACGTCAGTAATAAACCAGCTGTCTATCGGTACGCCAGTGTTTCATTCATTGCAAACCAACCCTCGTACATCTCAGTGGCGACGACCCAACTACCCGCGCGTTGAAAAAAGTATTTTGTCCGTTTTCGATCACAATTCCCAAGAGTGGGAGATATTTTATAGTCGTTTAGTGCAGTTTGTTAAGTTAAATGCAGTGAAAGATGAAAACAAGGCGGCGTTACTTTTAACGCATTTGTCTGACGAAACGTACCGTTTAGCAAGGAACCTGGTACACCCGGATAAGATTGAAGGTGTCAAGTTCGAGCAACTGGTTCAAATACTCAATCGACATTTTACACCGAAGCGGTGTACATTCGCCGACCGAGCAAATTTTTACGCGGCGACGCGAGGGTTGGACGAAAGTGTCGAGCGATGGGCGGCTCGAGTTAGAGGGCTCGCGATACACTGCGAGTTCGGGAGCTCGCTCGATATGTTGTTGAGGGACCGGTTCGTACTGGGACTGCGCGCAGGCCCGGAGCGAGACCGGCTTTTCGAGCAAGATGCAGCAACACTCACGATCGCCAGAGCAGTCGAAATTGCTCAGCAGGCGGAATGCGCAAGGAAGGCGAAGGGCCTCCCTTTGTCTACAGTGGCTATCAAGGAGGAGCCATTGTACAGGGCGAGCGCGGGCCGGGCTGGCCAGGGAGTCAGCCGAGATCAGCCTGCGCGCCGATGCAGTGTTTGCGGTATGAAAGGGCATGTGGCAGATAAGTGTCGTTATAAAAATTACCGTTGTTAAAAGTGCCATAACAAAGGTCATTTGAAAAAGGTGTGTGAAGTGCGCGTAAACAATATTGAATCGTCAGAACAGGCAGAGGACTTGAATCTAGACAGCCAGGACTGCAGTGACTGTCAGGAATGTAAGCTCTTTAGCCTGAGGTGCGTACAGTATGATCCTATAATAATGTCAGTTCATATTAATGGCAGTAATTTTGACATGGAGGTAGATTCCGGTTCGAGCACAAGTGTGATATCCGATACCATGTATAACAGATGTTTTTCGAATATTAAGTTAAATCGTTGTAGTCTAAGAATGTGTTTTTACAATGGTCATAAAATCACGCCGCTAGGCTGTTTTTCAACACAAGTGGCATACAATGGCATGACGCAGCAAATTTCATTTTACGTTGTAAAAAATGGCGGACCTGGATTGCTTGGTCGTGATTTTATGGCCAAGTTCGGCATAAGACTTATAACTATGGATAAAAATTATAAAATTAATTGTTCGAATGACGTCTCTGTAGATGCATTGTTAAATAAATATAAACAATTATTTAATAATGAATTGGGTTGTTTTAAATATCACGAAGTTAAGTTACAGCTCAAAGATGGTGTCAAACCGCGTTTTTGCAAAGCTCGACCCCTACCATTCGCGCTTAAGGGTCCCGTAGAAACGGAGTTGATGCGACTCGTGGATAAGGGGATATTAGTACCTGTTAATCATTCCGACTACGCGACGCCCATCGTACCGGTACGCAAGGCTAATGGTGACGTGAGAATTTGCGCTGATTATTCGTTAACGATAAATAATGACATATATATAGACAAATACCCCCTTCCACGAATCGAAGAAGTATTCGCGAAACTAAGCGGAGGTCAACATTTTTAAAAATTAGAGTGTAGTCAAGCGTACAATCAGTTCCAATTATCTAAGGATTCGCAAAAACTTACTGCTATTAACACGACTAAGGGATTATTCATGTATTCACGCCTTGTTTTTGGGTTGGCGTCGGGGCCTTCGATATGTCAACGGGCGCTCGAAAGAGTATTGGCGGGGATTGAAGGAGTGGCCGTTTTTCTTGACGACGTGTGTATTACCGGTCCCACCAAAGAAATCCATCTCAACAGGTTGGAGGAGGTTTTTAAGCGCTTTCAGGGTGCCGGTTTAAGATTAGGGAAGGATAAATGTGCATTTTTCCAGGAGAACGTCACATATTTGGGTCATGTCATTGATAAGCACGGGTTACACAAGTGTAAAAATAAAGTTGAAGCTATCGTTAATGCACCGCGGCCCAATAATGTGACGGAATTGAAAAGGTTCCTGGGTATGTCCAATTATTACAGGAATTTTGTTCCGAATGCATCATCGTTGCTCGCTCCCTTACATGAATTATTGCGCGCCGACACGCAATGGGAGTGGACGGAACGGCAACAGGCAGCGTTTGTAGCGATGAAGCGCGAGTTGGCGTCGGAGCGCGTGCTCGCGCATTTCGAGCCGAGCGCGCAGCTGACTCTGGCGGTAGACGCGGGCCTGCTTGCCTGGGGGCGGTCCTGGCGCAGGTCGGCGCTGACGGGGTCGAGCGCCCGCTTGCGTATGGCTCGCGATCCTTGTCAGCTGGCGAACGGAATTATAGCCAACTCCACAAGGAGGCCGCGGCGATCGTTTTTGGCGTGAAACGATTCCATCAGTATTTATATGGTCGACGGGATCCGTTTATATTGAAGACGGATCATAAACCACTCTTAGCGATTTTGGGCAAAAGTAACGGTATCCCTGTAATGACCGCTTCGCGATTAATTCGTTTCGGCATATTTTTGTCTGCATACAATTACAAAATAAAGTATATATAGAAGAACCGGGAAAGGCAGCAGAACGATCGACAGAACGTCCGTCATCAGTATCACTCATTATGAAGTCAAGATGCCAGAAACACAGAAATAAAATCACTTTAATCACAAATAACAATCACTGGTTTTATTTAAACACACTCGGAATCAAAATAAAGAAAGATTAACAAGATAAACACTGATTGAGAGCCAATAGGTTAGTATGCATGCACACTCGTGCCCAGCTGTCCGTCAAGTGACCAGCTGTCACCGATTGGCGCCTGCCTACTACCCTATTCGGGGTGCCCCGCTCTTATTTCAATATACCTTCAACATTTTTATTAATGTCAAGCATTATCTAAAGTTACCCTCAACTATTTCATTGATGTAAACAACACTAGTTACTATTACGATTTACAATCTTAAAATCAAATTAACCGTTTAAATTACACAGAAAATC